>CM037022.1:17641351-20123588 GCA_020875875.1 Dioscorea alata | reverse complement strand
CCCTAAAACCTAAACCCTAAACCCTAAACCCTAAAATCTTATCCACGTTTTTTTTAATCCACTTGTTTGGCTCTTTTGTTTTTTTTTTTTTTTTTTGTTTTTTTTTAAATCCAACTACCTATAGAAGCATAAGAAAAAAAAAATTCAAACTTTTTTTTTTTTCTTCCGGACTTTTTTTCCAAATTTTGATTTATTTTCCTTTTTATTCGTTTAACTTTTTTTTTACATTTTCTCATTTTCTTTGTAATTGAGTCCTCTTTTTCCTTTTTTTTTTTCACTTCATATCAAAATTCTTTTTTAAAGCATTATTATTCAGCCTTTCTCTCTCTCTATTTTGGATTGAACTCCTTTTTATTTAAAAAAAACATTATTCTTCATGAAACCCTTCTTTTTTTTGTTTTTTTATTATTTGTTCTACATCAAACTTTTAATTTCAAAAACATCCCTCTTTATTCATCTTCTGTTTAAGTCCTCGCTGACCTCATTCTCCCCCGCCGTTCTTTTGTTCGTGTTTAGGGTTTCTCTCTCCGGTGAAAATAGTGGTGGAACTTAGATGTGGGCTTTGGCAAGAGCACTAGGGCATTCACTGCCCCGTGGTCGCACCTCATGTCCCTACTGGAAACTTCGAAGCAAAGATGGGATAATGATGCGTCGGATAGAAAACAAGGGTGTTGACACTGTCGTTACCTTGAGATCCGATCGGCACTGGCGGCCTCACTGTGAGCTATCCCTTCGATTCTTTTTCTTTGGTTATTTTTTTAATGATTTTGTAGGTTTTCTTTATCATCTTGATGAATGAATGGTTTGCTAAATTCGTTTTGGTTTATGTACGTTGAACTATCCTTTTGCTTCTTTCTAGGGTTTCTTGACAAGATAATTTTTAAATCCTGCGTTTTAGTTTTAGTGTTTTCTCTCGACTGTGCGAGTTCTAGCTAGATGTATGCACTTGAGGCGAGTTCTAGCTAGATGTATGCACTTGAGGCGTCTTTCCGGATTTTATTACTAGACTATGGATTTGCTCTAAGATAAATAAAAGAGAAAACTTTAATGGCGGTTTCTTAAAGGTCAGCGCTAGATCTGGATCAAGGCAGTTATAAAAATAGATATATTCCAAACGAAGGTGAGTATCAAGGTCTGGTCTATCTCAATCTCCTGCTTCCCCCAAAGACTCTTCTTTATCCCTACATCCTTATTTAAACAAACTGGGACTGAACTGAGCTCCCTTTTCTTGAACCAGATACAGAGAATTTTTCTAGCATTCAAACTAATCTTCTTGTCATGGTCTTTTCTTTTCTCTTTCTTTTCCCAAGCCACCCAATGTCTTTTAAGTGCATGATAAATTTAAAGGTATTAGGTTTGATGCTATCTCATTTAGTGAATAGTGAAATAACCGTGTATATCCAACCTCTCCTGCACGACACATGAAGACATGATAAAGAACAAATAAACCCTAAACCCTAAAACCCTAAACCCCGAAACCCGAAACCCTTTTAAAACCCCAAAAACCTAAAATAAAATCAACCATTTGTTTATTGAAAACTCTCTACTTGTAAAACACTCTACTAAAAAATATCCTAATTGTTGATCACATGGCAAACAAATCACGAGGCACAGTGGGATCAACGTGATAAAGCCCACATTCATGGCCCTTCATACCAGATCCCTCTAAAAGCAGTCCATTAAAAGCCCACATTCACGGCCCTTCATCTCAGCCCAAGCACTTTCTCATTCGCCACTGTTCCTCTGTCCGTCTCCCTGCGAAACCCTCCTCTCCTCCTTCGTTCACGGCCGTAGCCTAGGGTTTCATCCACTCTTCAGTCCTTGTGCGGGGAGAACTATGCAACCGGCCCCTTCTCCTCCTTCTCCTTCCCATTCTGTGAAGTAGATGTGAAGGAGACGATCGATCTCACTAAGGAAGAGAAGATATTCCGACGGCTTCTCGAAGTGCTCCGCCACTTCTAGCTTGATACCCACTTCTGCGTTTATGGTGAAGGTTCTTTAGATTCTCTCCTTGTTCTTTTTAATTCTTTGGATTTTGTTAGTGATTCTATTTTGAAGAATTTTCTGTTTAAATAGCTTGATTGAATGCTGGTTCTTTGGATAATTGGTTTATTTCTTAAATGAATGATGTTCTTGTTTTTTGTTTTTCATATTTTAATGTGATAATTGATTTATTTCTTAAATGAATGATGTACTTGTTTTTGGTTTTTCTTATTTTAAAGTTTGATCTTTTGTTGAAAAGGAATTGGTTTTCTTTTTTTTTTTAAATCAAATGTTGCACTGCAATCATTGTAAATGTTTGATATCGTCTAGGAAATTTATGCAAGTGTATCTAGAATTCTCTTATGCTGGAAGTTTGCCAAAATGTAACATATCTGGTTTGATGGTTAGATTTTCCACTATAATCATTGTCGATGTTTGATTTCGTCTAGAAAATTTATGCAAGTGTATCTAGAATTCTCTTATGCTGGAAGTTTGTCAAAATGTAACATATTTGGTTTGATGGTTAATCTATGTCTGGCTGAAGCTCAAATAAAATCCAAAACTATTGTTAAGCATGGTTCTCTTGTAATTTGCCTTCTTAGGTGCTAGGTTTGGATTCAATCTAGATGAAAATTTGAAGAAGGTTCTGCAGATGAAAAAGTGAAAATAGCTATTGCTGATAATATAAGCAGAGAACTCATCAGTCATGAAGTAGGGTCCATTTACATTTCTTTTTACATTTTTATTGTTTGATTAATTTTTCTTATCCATCTTCAGATTGATCTCATGATTTCTTATAATAATCAAGTTAAAGCAATGACTTATGTTTGTGAGTTGAATCCATTTTCTGCCGTATTCACTTTAGCAAAAAACACTCAACCTACACCAACAGAAGAATCTGAAAGGTTGGTTTATACATTTTTTAAACAATTTTTTTCCCATGTTTACTCCGTATTACACTTGATCAAGCAAACTGTTGTCTTTTTGTCTGCCCTAATCTTTTGGTTCTACTAATGAACAGGATATGTGTCCTTTATATACAGGCTGCTTGGAAAATCTTGCACATGATGGCTTCTTCATAACTCAGTGTGAGTAGTTATCATCTGATTATTGGGGCTTTTCTATTGATAATGAACATATGTTTAATTTAATCTATAGCATGCCTGTGGTTTTTCTCCTCTATCTGGATATTTTTTGTCAAGAGTTCAGGCCTATTTATGTAAGAATATAAATAGTGTTTGCAATACAATGTAATGCTTCTTTGTTATGTTTGTTATGTTTTTATCACAGAGCTTTAATTTTCTTCAAATGCTTGGGCTTTAGGGTGTAGATAGATGGTTTGTTTTGATGGTTATTTCCATCTTCTTTTTGAAAGATAAGAAGTTTGATATATAATGGTTTTGGTATTTTAGTTCTTTCATAGCTTAATTTTACTTGCCAGTGAGTTTGATATATAATGTTCTCATTGTTCGTCGTCCCTGTTGGGAGATTTGATTCCGTCTTTAATTTATCTATATCATTGAAACTTCACCAAAAAATTCATTTTTTTTTTGTGAATTTTAAGTTAAATTGTTTATTTCCCATTAAATTTCTCATCTCCAGCAAAGATTGAAATGTTTTTGTCATACTTACAGCAGCTTAATAGTTGTCTTATAAATATTAAATCTTTAATACTGCAAATGCATTATATAACTGTGAAAGAGAGATTTAAAAACGAAAGATCTCCAATTGAAAAGTAGAAGTATCTCTCTTTTGTAACTATATCTGGAACTATTGGTGTAAATTAGATCCTGTTATTTAATGATTATTAAATAGGCTATATAAATCAATAGTCTGTAATGGTCTAATTTCCGTCAAATTTCTCGTCTCACAAAAATTGAAGTGTTTCTATCATATTAGCAGCAGCATAATAGTTGTCTTGTAAATATTAAATGTCTTTTAATACTCCAAGTAGTTTACTAACATTATATATTGTGAAAGAGTTTTTTAAAACCAAAAAGACCTCTAATGAAAATTAGAAGGATCCCTTTTTCCTAGCAATATCTGAAATCATAAGAGTAATTTAGAACCTGTTATTTAATGATTCTCAATAGGCTATCTAAAGCAAGTGTGTCTAAAAAAAATCCTGACTTAAAAAAAAAAAAAAATTCTAATCTTAATTTGGTTGCTGCCTTTCTTATGTGTAACCTGCCTCCTCTTCAAGTGAGTGATGGATGAAGAAAGCTCAGATCGACGGAGAAGAAAAACTCAGAGAGGGAGCAACCATTTTAGTTTTGCATTTGAATCCTCTCTCCTCTCTATCCACTCAGGGGTGTGAGGAATCTCAAGGTTGCCATTGATTTCTCTTTTATCACCAAATTGGAGTGCATCTTCAAATTTGAAGGTTATACTAGTGGGGGTTTCAAGTTTATGTGTGCGAGTGAGGATTTCACTTATACGCTTGATAATCCCTTCCTTCTTTTTATAAGATAGGTTTTCAGAGCGCTTGATTTCCACTTCTTTCAGAAATTGGGATTTTAAGTTTATGCTGATTTAATGACTATGATTTTGATTTTTGATTTTAAGTTTATGCTGATTTAATGACTCTGATTTTGATTTTTGGTTTTTAGTGTGTAACGGTTTAGGGAATAGGGTTTTAGCCTTGGGTCTTAAAGTTATAGGGGTTTAGGAATTAGTTCAGCCTGACTTTATGGATTTACTGTTTAAAGATTTGGATTTGGGGGTTTGGTTATATGGTTATACTTGTCCTGAATGCAAGATTTTCTACTGTTCTTTATGTTTTATTTCTTTGGCTTGATTCTTGGGTGGATATGAAAATGTTGTGATATTTAGTAATGTGATAATTGATTTATTTCTTAAATGAATGATGTTCTTGTTTTTGGTTTTTCATATTTAGTAATGTGATAATTGATTTATTTTTTAAATGAACGATATTCTTGTTTTTGGTTTTTCTTAGTTTAAAGTTTGATCTTTTGTTGAAAAGGAATTGGTTTTCCTTTTTTGACATATAATCAGTTTAGTGAGGGTTGCTTATTTAACTGTACACATCCTCATGACATTTTCTACGCATGCTTATGACAGTTTCTACCTATAGTTTCATGTTAAATGTTAATTGTATAATCTCCACAACAATGCTGGTTTAATATGGAGATTCATGTTTTATGGTTGTAATGCTTTTCAATTGTTAACTAATGACTTCTTGGAGATGGACATAATTTAATCCTTGTTCTTGACCACATCGTAATGTGTACAACAAACCATATTTCATTTGTTTTCTATACTTTAAGATTCAATAATTCAATCATCATCCTCATTAGCTTGTGCTCCATATATAGGTGCAACACTGCATGTGGAATAAATTGACTACTTAGTCTATTTAAGTACAAGAGTTATTATATTGGATTATTGATGGATCATCTTGTGGTGTAAAGTGTGTCCGCTAAAATGTTTGCAAACCTGTAAGAAGGATCCAAGAGGCTAATTTTGCCTGAATAGATAGGTAAACTTTAATATTTGTTGGTTTTGTTTTGTTCGACTCTTAATGCTATTGTTTCAAAAAATTCATTATTGCTGGTATTATGCCTTGTGATCAAATGCGGTTTAAGTTTAACTTGTTTTACTTCATCGCATGATGTGCTACTAGTTATATTATGCCATTTAATGAAGGCCAATTTCTAAATTGTATTATGATCTAGTTTAATCCCTAAGCTCTGAAAACCGATGATCCTATTACCTCTGGCTTCATATTGCATAATATTAAGAATTGGTTTCATATGCAAATTGAGTTACGTAAATATTTATTGGATTTTTAGTCAATTTTCTTTATTGGTCCTTGAATTGTAGAGTTTTTAACTAGCCATGTTGGTCAAATTTCTTTGTGGTCCTTGAATTGTAGAGTTTTTAACTAGCCATGTTGGTCAAATTTCTATGCTTTGTATGATGATATAGTTGTACTTATGATATTCAACAACCTTTTTCTATGCTCTTTTTAAATGGTGATGAAATTGCAAGCACTTGTGTTATTCTTAATCAATTATAGGCTCTTATTTGATGTTCCAATATTATTCCCATTCCCTTTTTTTCTTTGACATGACCTTAAGAAGCCACTATTGCCATTTCCTTACATCTTTCATAATTAACCTTTTTTTTTCTGTCAACAGCTAAAATACTTAAATATGTAATTGCTAGTAAATTTTTTTCACCTATTGGTAAATATTTGGGATAACATAATTCTATTATCTACCTGTTATATGATAATTTCTGTTGTGTGCTTAAAGTTGTTTTTCCTATATATCCATGTATTGAAATAAAAAGATTGTTTATTCTAATGGTCATTTATGTTTTTATTATCGATTCTATTATTGGGATCATGTTAGACATGCATGAATTTCTTGTTTTGAATTACATGCTGCAGCAATATCGAGTTCCTTATACTGTGTGTGCTCACTTGCTCATACATATATATTCAGCTTGATATCTTTATTATTGTAATTGAAGGTACATACTCTTTTTGTACCCGTTACATGCTTTATTTAAAGTCTTAAATTGCAAGATTTGGATTCAAGTTTGTTGTATTATGCATTATCCTCTGTAATCTTCAATTTCAAAATGTCTTGACATTTTGACAAATCATGTTTCATCAGAATCATGCACATGCTTTTTATTTGTTCACTATGGATGGATTACCCATTATGCATTTTGTTTGTGGAAAACCATACCTAGCTATGATAGGCTTCCTCAATATAATATAGTGTGAGTAGGAGTTTCTTCTCAGTGGTGTATTTAAATAAGATGTTGTTTTTGTTTTGCAATTGTTGTCTTAGATTTCTAGTTGTTTTTTGGATATTTGAAGGGATGTATGGTCTCATGATTTTTTTTTTTTTTTTTTTTTTTTTGAAGTTGTTCCTTGTCAGTTGCTCCATTGCTTCTGCAATTGACTAGGAAGAGGTATTGAACCATACAATGCCTTCATTGCTCGCACAATAACTGGTACACCATAGGTGTGTCTTTCCTAGCCCTCTCATATTAGGGAATGGTCCTCTCAATGCTCTAATTCCTGCACTATACCTACTTTTTGGAACAATTGTATTGTTTTTTATTTGATTCTAATTGTTTTTAAAATTTATTGTTTCCATTACTTGTTCTATTACCAAGCATGTTGTAATGTGATTAATGTAGATATCCTGGTTTAAGCATCTTGAATTCTGGCCTTGGGTCTTTGAATTTAATTCATCTAATGTAGATATCATGGTTTAGGCATTAGAATTCCGGCCTTGGGTTTTTGATGTTATACTTGGATTTCTTAAATGCAAAATTTTCATGGCTCATTCTTTGCGTTTTATTACTTTGTCTTAATTCTTGGGTTGATATGAAAAATGTTGTGGTCCATGGTAATGTGGTAACTATTTTATTTAATTTTTTTGGGTTTTCTGAGTTTAACTTAGAGTTCTTGTTGAAAAGCTTGTAACTTTTTTTTTCTGTGTTTAAACTTAAATGTGGTGGCAAGATCATCCACAGAATCAGAATTCAGAGCTATCACTTAAGGATTGTGTGAGCTACTATAGCTGAAGATTATAGATGACTTGAGTACTATGTGAGAAGGTCTTATGAAGCTCAATGAGTCAGCAATCAATATTGTTCATATTCTTGTACAACATGAAATGACAAAGCATATAGAAATTGACAGACATTTTGGAGAAAGCATTAGTGTGTATGTCCTATGTTCTATCAGAGTATCAATTAGTTGATGTTCTAAATAAAGGGCTGATAGTTCAAGTTTATATGATCTTGTATTCAAGCTGGGCATGGAAAGCATCTGTACCTCCCTCAGCTTGAAGGGGTAGAGTCATGGTGTTAATGACCTATAATTGGAAAAAAGGCTCAAATTGTTAGAAAGATCGGCTTGAAATCCCCTTAATAAAAAGATAGAACTAATTCCTGAAATGAAGGGATTCCATTAGAAAGCTTTTCAGTTTAGGAGTAATTTAGTTTCCTATCAAGAGTGAATTAGTTTTCTATTTTTTCTCTTGTAAATACTATATAAGACTATGCCGTATTAATTTATAGCAATTGAAGAATTCAGAATTCTCTTTCCTGTCTCATATTTTTGCTTCATTTTATTACAGTGTTTTTTTTTAAAGCTACTTTATGGAACAATCCTATTCATTCTGGTTGGTTTTTTTTTTTTTTTTACTTGTGTATTCCTGAAACTTGTGCTATTAGCAAGCATGCATGATCAATTTTTGGTGGATACATGGCATGATATTTTCATGGCATTTAAATCTATCGTCTCCGTCTTTGGTTGAATAAGCAAAATGTTTAACTTCGTTGAAACTAAGTGCATTTTTTTATTTTCTTCAAGTGTTTCTACTCTGATAAAAGGAATGATATTGCTTGTTGTTTGTTGAATTATTCTATGAATTATTAGTCCATTAAGCTCCAAACATGGATGTTATAAGTATTTCATGGAAATGCAGTACTTCTTTAATTATTTATTGAAGAACACTTTAACTTTGATATTAGCCAATTTTAGCTCAAGAATTGAAAAATATATCAGACAATCTTGGTGGAAGCGGTGAATTTTTGTTGGTTTTTAATGTAAGTTATGAGTGACTTTATATGTGTATGTATGTTATTCGAATAATTTATGTCCATTTCTAATGCTGGTGACTTCATGCCAACAGCAAACATGTTTTATGGTGTTTTATATTGTGGCAGGGCAAGCTAATATTTGCTGCATCTTTTAAATATGTCTAAAACTTAGTCCTATAGATTTGAGAACTGACATTGATCTATTCCCTAAGTGATGCCTATGTTTTAATCTTTATGATAATTGGAATGTTAGTATATTGCATTCTTTTTTATGAGGAGTGAAGGTGACTTTTTTGAATTAAATTATGAGTATTTTTTCTTTTAAAAATTATAATCTTGTAAGGGTTTTTTAGTATTATTCTTGATCTTTTCCTATAATTTGGGAGTTTTAGATCATTATGTTCTCATGTTTGGCATTTTCTTGTTTAAATTGAATCTCTGTTTGAAATAAAAAATAAGTGGTGTTTCTTTTAAATTCACTTTGATGCTCTTTCTAGTTAAGGTTGGTATTTTGCACAAGTACAGCTTTTAAAAAATTTTATTTAAAGTAATATGTGGCCATTCTTTTTGGGGAATTATTACTTTGTTTATTATTTTAAGTTAGAGTTTTCAGTGGTATTATATTATGGTGTCTGCTTGTGGTATATTACTTCTTTGTTTATACTGTCTACGTGTGTGGAATTTTGTTTATCAATGCATGTTAAAACCAACACATTATTTTGCAGGATGTACTATGAAAGTCCAATCTCTAAACTAATTTATGTCCATGATTTGCTTTTGTTTTGTTTTTCTTGATTGATTCTTTATTTTTTTATTACTTTTCTATCCAAATATGTTCTTTTAGCTTAGAAATATGTGATTCTTATTTTGCACATGATAAGTGGCTTCATTTCTTTTATAGTGATTTTATTTACCAAGCTATTGTTGTCTTTATATCCTTATCGATAAGGCAATTCTATTTATGATTCTGTTTGAAATTTTCCAATCGTCAGACTGAAACTCTTAGTAGGCATTACTATGTGTTAAATCTATACCTAACAAATAACTCACATTGATATTTTAGTAATCAGTGAATCTTTTTAAGCTTTATTAGATGTGAGATTCTTCTGTTTTTGTAATCAAGTAATCTAAACGAGTCTTCCGGGATGAATCAAAGCCTGTTGGAATAGACAGAGTCAACAGTAAAGTCAACTCTTTTTATCGACAACTTGAGCAACCAAGTTAAGTTTTGCGATGTAGGTGGTATCAGACATCAACATCTGACCAAATAATTGTCGCATAATGTTTTATGTTTTAGTGAATCTTTGCAGGGCATCAAATTTCCAAATCAGAAGTATGTTAGTATAATTCTTTGTTGCGTCTTTTTGAGCGTTGATAGTGCTTTCCTGAACTTGGATCTAAACTTGGAATTCATAATGACTTGCTTTTCTGCTGCCTGTTTTAATTCAAAGTGCCATAATGTATGGTGTATAACTACTACATGCCATACCTGAAAACTACTAAATAGTGAACCAACCGTGATTGAAACCATATGCTGTTTGGTCTGAAAACAGAGAAGTCATTGCCAATGCTGTTGGATCTATGTCTAGACTAAATTGGATAAGGTGATTACAATATGTAATTCCTGTTGAGATCCAGGCTCAGTTGTTTTCTAAAGTAAGATGCACATTTATCCCTGATGAATATATAATCAAGCCCGCATATATGATTTACATTGGAATATATTAAATACATACACATTAATTAGTCTATGAGTTGTTCAATTGAGTCTATGAGTTTTGTTCAATTGCACATGATATAGTTAGGCTGAATGAAAAAGACTCGACATCATGACAAAGAAAACCATCACCATCACCATCACTCCCGCTCCCTCCCTCGCCATCTCCATCACTCTCTCTCTCTCTCGACCAGCGAAGATCAATGAAGGAAGTCACAAGAGGGAAGCCGAATCACAAGTGAAGTTCTCTGAACTCTCTTCTTTTCCATTATATTAGCTTCCTACGCTGCTATCGCTTTGTCTCCGATTAGTGTTTCGTTTGTTCTAGTTCTTGATTGGAAGTTAGGAGATGTAGAAACCCTAATATCGATATCCTTTCTTGCTATCTACATTATAGATCAAATGCATGGGATCTTGAATGACCTCTACAATGTAGTTTTCTGGTAAAGATAGACCAAGCTATTTTTCAGTAGATGTGCTGGATTTCCAGGCTTCCTTCTCAATTTATTGCGTGAATAAAACTTTACAGTAAATCTTTGATGGTTTTCAATATTTTTGTTCTTATATTGTATAATTTATGGTATTTTCTTACAATTTTTTCTTATTATTATGGTTCCATAAGTTCTTTTGATGATTGCTGTCTTTCCATCATCCTAGTTGGGCTATTTTAGGTTTCTAATATATCTGGAAAATGTTCACAGAATTTACTTACTCTTTTTGAAAAAAAACATGTTATAAATGTATTGCCTAGCAACAGTCAAGAGACCAGAACCCTCCGGTGAGTGACCATATTAGCACTACCGACCCCTTAGTGATTCCATGACTGGTTGACCCTATATAGATGTCATCACCTAATTGCTGGTTATCCCTATATAGATGTCATCACCTAATTGCTGGTTATCTTTTACTTTCGTTGTTGGCTTACCAAAGTTGTAAGAAGTGCAGTTAATGCTTGTGGTTATCCCATTTTGTCTTGTCCTTTTATAACTGTTTTTGTCCCACCCTTTCTATGTATGCTCTTTTTACACTTTAGAGTGAATTGGTGGTTAATTTAATTTAATACAAAAAAGAAAAAAATGCATTGCTTAGCAAATAATATATCACAATATATGTATTCTTTCCACAATCCACAAATGATTTTCTGGCTTAAGGTCAGCGTGCATATGGCATATTTAAATCAACACTTTCTCCTGAGACAATGATTTTCTTTTTTTTTTATAGTTTTTACTTATATTAGTCCTTGACTTCCAAATTTTCTTCATTTGTTGCCATATGTATAATAATCAACATATACCTCATTTATGCACTGATCTTGTATTGATGTTATTATACATTTGTAGAAGTGTTTTTAACATAATTGTGACTTTTCCCTCTAAAAACTCTTAATATTCTCTTTCGCATTTGGAAAATTTGTACTGGATAAGGTAGCAATTTTTTTTGTTAGAGCCCATGTGTGGCTTGTTGTCTTGTCTCATGCATCTAACATATCATTATTGACCTTTAAATACATTGGTTGGTTCAAGTTGCACCATTATTGCATGCTTGCCCGTGCTGACCTTAAATACCAATCCAGTTATAGCTGATGGTATACTACGTTAAGTGTTATTTAAAAAATTAATATTTTGACTGGTTAGTGTAAAATTAGAAATGTAACTATGACACTTAGGAGTCAATTTCTTCGCATTCTCTATGTTATATCAAACATACGAGCACCATATTTATGGAGTTTTTTTAATGTAATATTGGATGCATGTCTTATTCCGTAAAAGTAATTGTACACACACTTACTGGAAGTGAACAGATTTGGCCTATGTCGTTCATTAGGTTTGTTCTAGATAATATTGAATCATTGATGTGCTTTTTGTTTCTCAAAATGTATTATAATTCTCACTGCTGATCATTCCCCATTTGTGTATGATCTAGCTGCTGAACTGATTAAAAAAAAAAACTTTTCTATGTTGATCATTTGGTTTGTTGTATATAATATTTTAGATTTGGCACATTTCTCTCTCTCTTGTTTTTTTTTTTTTTTTTGATAAGTCATTATACTTATAATGTTGTTGGGTTGTAAGCAGTGTTTGTAAGGACAATTCACATAATTATGGAACTAGATTGTGAAGAACATTGTTGTCCTAATTGTTAGCTACCTAAGGAAATCAAGATGTACAGGGGAAATAAAATGAACATTCCTTCAAGGACTTGACCCATGAGTCTTCTATTGAAGTTTGATGATATGTGATGGAGCTTGATTGATGAGGGTAATTCAAAACTCAACCTAAACTAAGGTATAGTGTGACAGTTTGAATGTGTCTGACTTGTTTGCGTGTGTATAGTATAAAGGTTATCCTTTAATGGTTAAATTTTTTGAATTTATTGTTTGTTTCAATTTCCTTATATTTCTAGCATGACATTCAGTTTAATCCTCATCCACACATGTTGGTGATGAGTGGTGTATATATCCTTGTTATTTACAATTATGCTCATGGCATCATGGATTATATTGACAATGTCACATGTTCGGCCTTTTATGTTAATATTTCATAATTGATATTCATGTATGCCACAGTTTTGTCTGCTATGTAAGTCATGCTTAATTTCTGATCTACCATGCTTGTGATTCTGTATTTTGTATAACAATGAGCATCTTAACGTATTGCATGTTTTATAAATCCATGTAGACCAATTTTAAAGGGACATTTTGTTTTTTGTTGCTTAATATTAGTTTTGCATGCATTCAAACTCATGAACTCGTCAATTATTTTATATCATACATATTACTAGCAAATTCAGAATCGCAGCCGATAATGATATCTTGGCAAAATAGTGCCTTAATATGTACTTGTTCTAAAACACTTTGCTTTGTTTTCTTGCTTTCATGGTTCGCTTGGTGGCTATATCAGCAGCTTATTTGTTTTTTTTTTTTTTTTTTTTTTTTTTTTTTTGCTATTATTTGTGTTGTTGTACCGTGTCTTATGAGTTATGTAAACCCTGTTTTTTAGTATATGATTCATGCCTTTCTTCTTGTTCCAACATAATGATATTCTTGATCTTGCATGTGAAGTTATGCACATTTGAGTTCGATATTCACCGTCCTTTATTCTACTGGTTATTAGCAACACTAGAAATTTGTTAGCCTTATTTGTGGGAGCCATGCTTAAATATATAAAATGATATCTAGGTTCAAGGAGTATATCAATAGTCCTCCTTCATGTTATGACTGTCCACTAAGTGTGTAGGATTTAGAAATCTTTTCTATGGTCATGTTTGTGTTTTCAGTTGATGTGTATTTTGATGCAAATCTAGGTTAACAACCGGGGTGGCCCACACAAATATAGCAGTTGAGCATAGCCTCAACCTTGATTTAGGGCTTTTTGAGTTTCACATGATGCTGCATCAAACCTACCTAAAATGAAGAAGTTCACTTAATATGAGCTCAATTTGTTTTAATATAGTTTACTTTTACTAATCTGATTTTAAAGAAAAATGTTCATTGGTTTTATAACCATAAATAGACTAGTTACTTGTGACATTATTTGGCCACATGGTTTTACTATATATTTCATAAACTTTATTAGTGTTAAATTTTGGTTTAAACTTGCTCAGCCTGAATTCACATGTTGTTTTGCTGTTTTCAGTGCATTCTGTCTAATGCGTATGTGTGGTTAATCACACTTTATTCGCACTATTATAAGCATAGTCTTTGGTTATTTCATAACTTGTAGTTGTGGCACGTAATTTGAAGAGCATGATTATTTACCCATTTCTTTTAGATCATTTGAGAGAGTATTATTATCTTTTTGTATATAAAGTTTATTCAGCATTACTAGGATATCTTAATTTCTTTGTTAATAAACAATTTCATGTTTTTGCTATCTTATAGCATTATTCTTTTTCTTTCATGTATTATTTTCTGGAAGAAATCTATTGAGTAGTTATTTATAAGAAATTGGCTACAGTCTATTATCTAAAACTTGGCTACTAATATAGATGATTATATTGACTTATTAGTTATTATTTATTATTTATTATTGATAACAGGTTGATGATATCTTTCGATCGACTTTGTTTATCAAGTTATTCTTTGATAACTCTTAAATGAATTGCTTTCATCTTTTGTAGTCATCAACTCGAAAGTTAAACCTTTTCTTAGACTCCAAGTGGTGTCAAAAATCTAGGTACGAAAACATGCTTAGAACTTGTGGCAAAGATAAGACCTCTGTAGGTGAAATTCTTGTTCCTACAAGTATTTATATTTGGTTTAAAAATATTGTCAAATGCTTGAACTTCTTAGTTGTTTACCTAGTTAAATAGTTGTACTTTCCTTCTATGGCCTTAACTGTCTTATGCCGAGATTGTTTTTTTTCATTATGTGATTTTTTTCCCTTCTGTTTACACCATATTCTTTAGTGTTGTTTTAAATTTATATCTTTCTTCAAGATTTAGAACATGTCTGCACAATTGCCTTGGCGATAATTATCACCCAAATTAACGTATTGAATTTTAATATTTTTGTTCTAGATGCTCTATTTTTTAGATGAGATATGATTTATGGTCTCCTTGGATTGATTCCAATGTATGTGTAATCTGAACAAAACAAATTTGTGATATTACTTTGCTTTCTTAAAACCTTATTGAAACCATCAATGAGCTGTTAAATAATTGGTAAAAATGGATGTTGGAGTGGTTTAATTTGCTCAGATTGATGCATTAATTAAAAATTTGTATTATGTTTCATTTGATTATAACAATTTTTAAAAGATACAGTGCTCTTGATATGTAAATAGAAGGTAAGGTAATATCATAGATTTTCCTTTTGAGAATTATGGTGGTTTTTTGCATGCCCTGTTAAAATTGCAAGTGGTTGGTGAGGTAGTTTAGCTCTGAAACATTCAGTTCACTTTTGTGTTCTGTGCTTCAATTTCACTTAAAATTTTTTTTTTTTATGATCCACATATATACCTTTTTCCCAACCAACAAGCAGCTGCTTACATTTTGTGATTGGGTAATGGGTTTTCACATATTTTAGCCGTTTGTGATTATTATGTATTATTTCATACCTATTTTCATTAATGACATGTTTTTCAGTTTTCATAGCTATTGTGATTATTTTGTATTATTTTGTGTCTTTTTTTAATCAATAACTTGTTTTTCAAGTTTCCATTGCCATTGTTATCGAACCTATAAGACAAGCTTGGTCTTCAAGCTGCAACAGTTAATTATGGATGTGGTAGATGCTTAACTACGTACCTTTTTTATGTTTAGGGTCAATGCTTTCCTCAATATCTATCTGTTATTTTTTTTTTCTCTTGGCTCAGTTCCATTTACAAATATTATTTAATGGGAAACCGGTTACTGTTTTTATTGCTTTATGCTTGCTTGTGAATCTTGCATAAGATATTTATTGGAAGTTGAATTTTTTTTCTTCCAAATATGTAGGTGGACATAAGTATGCTACTCTTACTTACAATGCTGTACTGTAACTATTTGGTGCTCACATGATCATATCTTTTACAGATATAAAGTTGATTTTCCTATATTTTCTTTTATCTTGGTGAACAATAGCTATGTTACTCTTGCGTATAAAACTATATTGTCACTATTTGGTGCTCGCATGACATATCTTTCAAGGATATAAAGTGTATTTTGTTATATTTTCTTCTCCTTCCTATAATTAGACATAATAATTTTTGAAGAATCATTGCTCATATGGATCATGCTTATTTGGTTGATTTGATTTTTCAAGCTTTACATGATGTGCCAGTGAGTATGACAGATTCCTTTGTTGACCATTTAGTAGATATATGTGCAAATGAGTCATGGTTATAACAACTTGTGGGTGTCATTTGGTCCCTCTAATATTTGTTAACCTTAATTTGAAATTACCGGCATCGAAGAGAGTTGAAAATTAGTTGCATTCAAGTGATCCAATTGTTCTAGATTTAATGTGAATTGCTTATAACGGAAATAAAAAGGTATATGTTTTAATTTTGTTCCAAACATCATGCACACGTAAATTGTTTTTATTTTGAAGATCTGCTACATGTTTTAATAAATGACAACAAATACTGAATTTCTTCAAGAATATTATGTTTGATGAGCATGTGCACGCACATAACCTAACTATTTTCTCTCTTCATGAATATTTGCTTAAGAAGTCCTATTAAAATTTGTATTTGAAGCTGAATGTTGTTCCTTTGGAATATCAAGATGGATGTAGGTTTCTTATCTTTCTTGCAGAATTAAACTTGCCTTTCCTATATCATTTGCTTAACATTGAGTAGTTGTTTCTAGGCATAAGCAAATGAACCAAGGTAATGTGAAATATTCTTGGTAAAATTTTCTCCATCATTTGTTGAACTAGATTTGGAATGAATGACATTAAAGATAAACATTATCCATTGGTTTAACATGAGTTGTATATATACACTATTTTTAATGTTATTTCCAAGACTATTTTGCAGCAGCATATTTTGTTGACAGATCTTCTTTACTATATTTAGTTGTAAATTTCAGGTCGCTTTGTTAGAAAAGGATATAAGCTATTGCATAACTTCGTCATTACAATAGTATCTCTTTGGAAATTCGTCTTCATTCATGTGCACTATATACTTCTTTGTTTACTTTGTCTGTGTTACTTTATAGTGTTTCATTTTCTATTGCAATAGTTAGAACAATATTTTCAGCATTTTGTGCATACTTGTTTACATTAAAAATATGCACTATAAAGTTATTCTAGAGAAAATTCTATTTTATGTTTTCCATGATCACATTGTTTTACTCCTATTTTATGCAAATAAATTAACAAAATTATTGGCATATATAACCAGTATCCTCTTTCTCATAAACATTTTACTACCATTCTTGTTTTTATTGATTAACACGTTTAGGTGATCTTTTTTAAGACTTTTTTTGGATAATTTAATAATTTTTAGCCCATCAATTAGTATCTCATTCTTCACTTGGTTTTTCTTTTCAATTAGTATATTATTTGTGAGAATAGGAAAAATTGTTTGTATATCAATTAGGAAAAGAGTACAAGGGTATATCTACAGAAATATTAGGGTTTTATGGTATGCGCCCAATATGGCCCATTAACCAATCTAAACTATAGCATAGCTCTTAACACTTCCCTAAAGCTGGAGCATATATATCAAACATGCCAAGCTTGTTACATAGATTACTAAAGACTTTACCATTTAAACCCTTGGTGAAGATATCCACCATAAGGAACTGTTCAAAACTCTATGCCCAAAAAAACATAGTTCCTTCCATTTAACTTTTGCGTGGTACAATGGAGATTCTTAATTAAAGAACCATGAGACAAAGACATGACGACATGAGATAAATTCTTCAGCAACGAGACAAAGGCATGACTCTTGAAAGCTGAGCAACATCATCAGGTGCCCATAGACCAACTAGAACGGGGAGATTCTTAACTAAAGAATCATGAGACGAAGATATGATGATGACAACACATATCTTTCAGCAACGAGACAAAGGCATCACTGGCGAAGGCTGGGAACATCACCAGGTGCCCATAGACCACCGGGTCATGACGATGAAGAGACAAATCCCTCATCAACGAAACAAGGGCATTACTAGTGTGGGCTGAGGAACATCACCATGTGCCCATAGAACAACGTGAACGGCGAGAGATGAGCGGCAGCTAGCAGTAAAGGCGGCGGCGGCGGGTTGAAGGCTAGGGTTTGGAGTGGTGGCGGTGGCGGTTGCTAGGGTTTAACCCAGTGCTCTGGTACTATGTGAGAATAGGAAAAATTGTTTGTATATTAATTAGGAAAATAGTACAAGGGTATATGTAGAGAAATATTAGGGTTTTGTGGTATAGGCCCAATATGGCCTATTAACCAATCTAAACTATAACATAACTCTAACATTATTCTTCAACTGATTTAGCAGAATCTTCATTAGTAATTCTCTGGAACAAATCCATTTCATGTTTCCATTTATCAATGCATCATTTTACTTCTATTTCATTTGTGCATTTTCTTTTGGCTACATGCCAATCATACCATTTTTACTTTTATTACTATTTTAAATAAGTTCTTTACTTAACCTAGTTTATTAATTAGTATTTCTATCTTTTTTGTATGTCAATGAATAGGGATCCAGGGTTTTGCATAGGGCTTGTTGTTTGGCGAACCAAACTAGACCGAACTGAATTTTTTTAAAGTCTCAGTGCAGTGATTTTCTTAAACAAATGGTTTTATCAATTTTTTTTATTTTTGATAATATATTATTTTGGTTCATTTTTTGGTTATTTAATTTTAAAATTTTGTTGATCAAAAACTAACTCTAAGCATTGCTAAAAAAATGAATAGGGTTCTTATTTTAAGCTTGACTACTCTAGTTGTACTATCTTGAATTTCCCAAATGCTGGTTTGCCCAGGCCCCAGAGTAACCTGACTATGCTATGCTTACAGTTTGCATTGTACTTAACTTGTATTGTATTTAATTCAGAGATTCCTTTAGTTGTATTCTGAGAGCTTTAATTGTATGGCAATGAAGTTTTGTGAGCAGTTATCAACTTTGCTGGAGAGGATCATACTAGCCTACAAACTCTTGTGGCTTTCTTGAGGATGCGTAGTGCATTGGTAAGTGAAAAGCTTAATAATGGTTTAGATATGATTTTTGTTGTCAACTTGCTTTTTTATTATATTAGTTCTTTTAGGCTTCTAATGAGGAAGGTGCTTCAAAAGTTTTTGAGTTGCTTCAAAGTAAAATTTATTGTAGGGCTGGAGTACCTTGCTTGAGTGTTTATCTATCTATAGGGCGAGATTCAAGCTGTTGCTCCAAAATTTTGGAAGCTTGCTGCTTGATTTTCAGGGGGGAGATGCACAAGCACTTGTCGCCTACTTGAATGTTCTTCGAAAGGTTTGTGCTCATACTTGCTTCATGTTGAAATACAACTCTTTCTTTCTTTCTGCTGTTGTATTGCATTATGCTTCCATGTTAAGTTTCTTGCTTGTACCTACCTTTTGTATAATTTTTTTTTAATGACTTTTTTCATATGATAAATTGTTTTGATATCTACTATCAATCTTGCTATCTAATAAGAAATGAAATGTCTGAAATTCATAGTGCTATGAATTTCATTAGGAGAAAATAGTGAACTTCCTAGGGAATTATGTTGGAGTCACCTGCAAGGAGTTCTACCCAGGATTTCTCGCATTATGTACAAAGCATATTTTATTTGTGAAAATAATTTGTGAGTTGGTGAAAGTTCTTGGAACTCTCACATTTCTTGGAACTATCACATGTCTTGAAGTTGTCTCCTATCTAGTCTAGTGCTTTGTCCTGTTCCTAGATTATTAAAATATCTCTATCTATTCTCCATGTTTCCAGCTTTATTTTCTTCATTAGTGAATCTGCGCTAGATATATGTAAGAAAAGTTTGAGAAAAGAAGTAATATGAAGCTCTTCTAGACTTTGAGGAGTAAATTCCAGCAGTTTTTGCAGAAGTTTTTCTTCCTTTCTCTAACAAAATCTGGTATCAGAGCTTAGTTCCATGTCTTCTATGTCTGGTACCATGTTTTCTTACTCTCAAAGTCAAGTACCTATCTTTGAGGGAGAGAACTATGGGTACTGGGCTGATCAAATGCGTTTCTTCTTCATATCTCGCGATCTATGGGAGATTGTTGAAGAAGGATTTGAAGAATCTACAACATCAAGCACAAGTTCAGAATCTTCCTCTCAAGACAAAGAAAAGAAGAAGAAGAATGCTCTTGCTTTGAGCTATTTGCATCAAGGGGTCGGCAAATCAATTTATCCGAGACTATTTGGAATTTCCAGCGCAAAGACTGCATGGGAAAGTCTTCAAAAGGAGTTTCAAGGCAACAACAAAGTTGTCTCCGTTAAATTACAATCCTTGTGGAGAGATTTTGAAAATATTCACATGAAAGAGACTGAATCTGTGAGAGATTTCTCCTCTAGAATTGCTGAAATTGTGAATCAAATTCGGGCATATGGAGATACTTTGGAAGAAAAGAAGATAGTTCAGAAAATGCTTAGAAGCTTGCCGTCCAAATTTGATCATGCAGCTGCAGCTATAGAAGAGTCAAAGGATTTTTCCACTTTGACTATGTTCGATTTATGTGGTTCTTTGGAATCACATGAAGCTCGAATAAAGAAATCATCTTCCCAGCCCTTGGAACATGCTTTCCAATCCAAGGTCAATGTCTCTAGAGGTGAAAACCAACTGAAAAGAAACAATAATGGCCAGGACAGAGGTCAAACCAGCCAAGGAAGAGGTCGTGGGAGAGGACGCAGCCATGGAAGAGGCTTCCAATCACAACGGCAGCATAATTCTGGTACTTATTGTATCATTTGCAAAAAAATAAATCACGCATCTGCAGATTGTTATCATAAATGCAAACAATGCAAAATTCCAAACCACTCCCAGAGAGATTGTTGGCACCAAAAAGGAGAAAGACAAGAAGCCAATTTTACAAAAGAACATGAAGAAGAGCAAGTGTTCCTTACTTGTTTGAATGCTTCAACAAAAGAAGATAAAGTATGGTTTGTTGATAGTGGTTGTAGCAACCATATGACCGGGAATAAGGAGATATTTGTGGAGCTTGATGAGAGCATCAACAATCAAGTGATTTTGGGAGATGGAAAGGCTGAGAAGATTCAAGGAAAGGGTGTTGTTGCTATTAACACCAAAACAAGCCAGCAAAGGTACATTCATGATGTTTTATATATGCCTAATCTTGCTCACAATTTGCTAAGTGTTGGCCAGCTGATTCAGAAAGGATATCAAGTCAATTTTGAAGGCAAGGAATGCAGAATCTTTGATACTAAAAGCAACTCTCTTATGGCCAAGGTGGAGATGACTACAAATAAAGTCTTTCCTCTTTCCTTATCATACTCTAGAGGCATGGCATTGCAAGCTGAAGAGGATGAATCTAATTTGTGGCATTTGAGATATGGGCACTTGAATCAAAAAGGGCTGCATTTGCTGCAACAAAAGGAAATGGTGATTGGCCTACCAAAAATTCAGAAGTGTGATAAAATTTGTGAAGGATGCATATATGGGAAGATGCATCATCTCCCTTTTCCAAAATCAGCATGGAGAGCCAAAGCTCCTTTAGAGCTTGTTCATGCGGATATCTTTGGTCCTACTAGGACCCTTCCTCTTGGAGGAAAAAGGTATTTCCTTTTATTTGTTGACGATTTTACCAGAATGATCTGGATTTATTTTTTGAATCAGAAATCAGATGCATTCAGTATCTTCTTGGAGTACAAGGCTCTTGTTGAAAAGGAAAGTGGCTTCCAAATCAAGTCTTTAAGAACTGATCGTGGTGGAGAATTCATATATCACCCATTTATGGAATTCTGCAGAAAAGAAGGGATTAAAAGGCAGCTAACTGTGAGTAGGAGTCCACAACAAAACGGTGTTGCTGAAAGGAAAAACAGCACCATTGTTGAGATGGCACGCAGCATGTTGAAAGGAAAAAGTCTACCCAACATTCTTTGGGCAGAAGCAGTCCATACTACAGCCTATATCTTGAATCGCTCTCCCACAAAGGCGGTAAGAAGCAAGACTCCATATGAAGCATGGACTGGAAGAAAGCCACAGGTTGGTAACCTTAAAATGTTTGGCTGTCCAGCATATTCTCTTAATAAATCTCCATCAAAAGATAAATTTGATGAGAAAGGGGAGAAGTTCTTATTCGTTGGTTACAGTGATGAATCAAAAGGTTATAGATTGATTAATCCTGTGAATAAGAAGTTAATTGTTGCACGGGATGTTATATTTGATGAAATGGCAGTCTTAGAGTGGAAAGAAAGCTCTCAAAATGCAAGAAATATTCCTGATTTTGCTCCTGCTGAAAGTTCTAAAGCAGGACAGATTTGTCAATCACAAAATTCCAATTCTTCTTCTAAAAGTTCAGAATCAGACACCATGAATGTCAGTCCTGAACCTGCAGAACCTATTCCAAGAAGATCTACTCGTGAGAAAAAACAACCGGACAGGTATGGAGACTTTACAAGTCATTATGCTGATGTTACTAATGAGTTTGCATTATTTTCATGTGAACCTAAGAAATACGAAGAGGCTGCAAAGGATGAAAGTTGGGTGAAAGCTATGGAGGAAGAAATAGTCATGATAGAGAAGAACCATACTTGGGAGCTTGTAGATCTTCCAAATGACAAAGATGTTATAGGGCTGAAATGGGTCTACAAGACCAAATTTAATGAAGAAGGAGGCATTCAAAAGTTGAAGGCCAGATTGGTGGCAAAGGGTTATTCACAACAGCCCGGGATTGATTTTAATGAGACATTTTCTCCAGTGGTAAGAATGGAAACCATCAGAATTGTCCTAGCCATGGCAGCACAACTTGAATTACAAGTCTATCAACTAGATGTAAAATCAGCATTTTTGAATGGAAAGCTTGAAGAAGAAGTGTATGTTGAGCAACCTCAAGGCTTTGAAATCAAAGGGAAAGAAGAAAAGGTGTATCGGCTAAAGAAGGCATTGTATGGTTTGAAGCAAGCTCCAAGAGCGTGGAACAGCCGCATTAATCATTACTTTCAAGAAAATGGATTTCAAAGAAGTCCTAGTGAACCTTCTTTATATATAAAGAGGGATGGACAGAATTTCATCATAGTGTGTATTTATGTTGATGATCTTATCTACATGGGAACTAATTCGAAGTTAATTGCAGATTTTAAAAGCTCCATGATGACAGAATTTGAGATGACAGATCTGGGAATGATGAAATATTTCCTAGGTATCCAGGTGAAGCAACAGAAGGGGGAAATCTTTATATCTCAAGAAAAATATTTGGTTGATCTTCTGCAGAAGTTTCATATGCAGAATGCCAAACCAATTGCTACACCTTTGGCTGTAAATGAGAAGCTGAAGATGGAAGATGGAGCTAAAAAGGTTGATGATGCAATGTTTAGAAGCTTGGTTGGTTCTCTGTTATATCTCACTCACACCAGACCTGATATCATGCAATCAGTCAACATGGTTTCCAGGTTTTCAAGTTCTCCAAGCACTTTACATTTTGCTGCAGCAAAAAGAATTCTAAGATACTTGAATGGAACCAGGAAACTTGGAATCAAATACATGAAGGAATCTCAAATATCCTTAATTGGATATTCAGATAGTGATTGGGGTGGATCTACAGATGATAGAAAGAGTACTTCAGCTTATATTTTCGGCATTGGATCAAATATAATTGCTTGGAATTCAAAAAAACAGCAAACTGTTGCTCTTTCTTCAGCAGAAGCTGAATATTCAGCAGCTACTGAGGCTGCATGTGAAGCTGTGTGGTTAAGAAGAATCCTTGAAGATCTTGGGCAGAAACAAGATGGTCCTACGGTGATTTATTGTGATAATATGTCAGCAATAGCAATGTCGAAGAATCCAGTTTTTCACGCCAGATCCAAGCACATTGAATTGAGAGTTCATTTTATCAGAGATTTAGTTCAGAAAGGAGAAATTCAGATGGAATTTCTGAGCACACATGAGCAGCCAGCAGACATGCTTACCAAAGCTATTGTAGCAGAAAAATTTGAGAAGCATAAGAAGCAACTCCAACTCACAAATTAGGAGGGGAATTTGTGAAAATAATTTGTGAGTTGGTGAAAGTTCTTGGAACTCTCACATTTCTTGGAACTCTCACATGTCTTGAAGTTGTCTCCTATCTAGTATAGTGCTTTGTCCTGTTCCTAGATTATTAAAATATCTCTATCTATTCTCCATGTTTCCAGCTGTATTTTCTTCATTAGTGAATCAATGCTAGATATATGTAAGAAAAGTTTGAGAAAAGAAGTAATATGAAGCTCTTCTAGACTTTGAGGAGTAAATTCCAGCAGTTTTTGCAGAAGTTTTTCTTCCTTTCTCTAACATTATTCAGTTATGTATTTTATGTATGTCGCCTGCTGCACTCATGTGATACCAATAAAATAAAAAGGTTTGTGATAATTGGCTGCTACCTATTTCCTACTTCGAAAATGTGCTCAACTTGTTTTACTTGCATGAGTCAATCCGAAAGTTTTTGCTTCACAAGAGCCTCTTGACCAGCAGCATCAATTCTCCAATCCTGCTTGCCCTACATTCTTAAGCTATTTGTGTTTTGTTTCTTAATTGTC
This sequence comes from Dioscorea alata, assembly GCA_020875875.1. Classification (NCBI taxonomy): domain Eukaryota; kingdom Viridiplantae; phylum Streptophyta; class Magnoliopsida; order Dioscoreales; family Dioscoreaceae; genus Dioscorea; species Dioscorea alata. The sequence continues at coordinate 20,099,173 of CM037022.1, read as the reverse complement.
TATGTGTACATATGAAGAGTGAATTTGCTTTTACTTTTTGATGCAAATGGTATAAATAAAATAATGACCTTCCATTAAGGAAGATCCAATTATTTCTTATTTCTTAGATCATTGGATCAGGTGGTTACATAACCATAGAATAGTCCACAAACAATATTTTCCTATTTTGTTTAATTTCTTTTTACAAAACCACAGCTTACAAATTTAATGGAATACTCTTTTGATCCTTCCCTAGGCTCTTTTCTTGTTCACATTCTCAAATCATCTCTGCTTCTATTTGCTTCATAAGCTTTGGTTCCTTCTAGTTCCTGTATAGCAGGTTGTTCTTTAATTGCTTTCATATCAAACTCATCTTGGCTCAACTAGTTTTGTTTTAACTTGACTTACATCTGTCCCATTTTCCAAAGTCCCACACTTCTTTTGATTGTAAGTTCCGAATTTTCATGATTGCAAGTTTCATGGGTCTGCCTGGCTTGTATAATTTGCTGTTGCAACTAATGACATATTCTGTTTTTTGTTTTATTTCATGCTTAATTTTGTTACATTTTGATGACTAATTTGAACATTGAGATTTGATTTGTAGGTTGTAGAAAACGGAAATCCTGTTGAAAGTGGATTCTGGATATTGAACCTCTGTTCAAGCCTCTTGTTTATGAAAATGTGCTCTTCCCTATTTGAAGGTCAGTTGGTAAGCATATGGCTGACTGCTGGTTGATTAGGTTGTGCAAAGTGCATATGATTTACCAGTGTCTCCTGTATTTAAAGATACAATCTGGAGCTATCTTGAACGATATGATTTATCAGTGTTTATTGGTCCTCTTGGGAATGGTGCCCAACTTCTAGCTTCACAGGTATGAGATACGGTCTACATGCTGTGTTGCATTGTTCTTCTACATTGATAATGTAATGTAACTCTTGATGGAAGAACCTATGCAACATCATGCTTCCTGTCAGACATGTAAATAATTTCAAATAGATTTTTGCAATGGCCGTTGCTATCATTTTACTCTTGATGGAAGAGGTACTGTTTCTATTTGTTTTAGTATCTTTAGCCCTTGCAGTGCTATCTGTTGGTGAATGTATTTTTTGGGAGTGAACCGGAACAAAGAAGCTGGTTTACTGCTTTGGATTTTTCCTTGGAGAACCAGATTTAATTAAGATACAAAGTATTAATCTATAAATTTGAATATTGTTTTAGTTTATATTGATGGCATAGCTGTGGCCTGTATATCAGACAATCTTCATTGGTTTTATTTTTTTAATTTTTTTTTTTTAATGTTTATCAATATTCCTTGCATTACTTATTGTAAAAGTTTGCTTGGGTTATAGGTTTATGACATGAGACTTGAATTAAATGAAGTTGAAGCAAGGAAGGGAAGATATTTATCTACAATATCCTTTCTCAATTTGTTAAATGCTCTTATTGCTGAATAAAGGGATGTGAGCAATGGAGGTCAAAGGTAAAATAATTGGTCACTCCATTGACCTGCTCTCTCTTTCTCTCTTTATTTTTTTTGGACTCTTCTTCACATCTCTTGCTGATTTTGTTGAGATTACCATCTAAGTATTTATTTCTTTGTCTTCAACTTCTGGCAGGTTTTTGGGGATATATAGGTTTGTCTATGATCATGTGTTTGGGCCTTTTCCTCAGAGAGCATATGCTGATCCATTTGAGAAGTGGCATTTGCTTATTGCCTGCCTCCAGCACTTCAAGATGTGCACTTTCCAATTATATTAGTTTAGAAAATAGTATTTCATGTTATTTACTTGCTCAGTAAAGGTCAAATTAACCCTCATATTGATTTTGTGAAGCATTACAATTTCTGTGTCGATATTGGATACCTCACATGTCATGCCCGCATCAGCAAGACTTCTAGGTCTGATTTCTATAGAATATTAGATTATGAATCTTCAACTAACGCTGTTGCATTTGTATGGTTCTAAGCATTTATGATATCAATGAGGAGGACTTTGATAATCCCTATTGGGTTATGTAGTTCATACTTCTTCATCTGACATCCAACTTCCTGTAGTTCAACTGATGAAGGTAAGCACTTACTCTGTTTTATATCATTGTAGGCTGCTGCTTCCTTCCTGATGATGCACGTTGTTTCATAAATTCTTTTGCAGGATTTTAGAGTGCTAAAGTTGTGTCCATGAACGTTATGAGCATCCTTCAACTGGGGGTGAATACAATTATCAATGGCCAGACTAGTCAAACCTACGGGCAGCATTTAGATATCATAATTTTGGTATTGGAGAGGGACTTATATCTTGCTGATTCATGGTGCCTGTCATACTAGGTTCTTATCGTCAGCAATCACTTAGTTCCTAGTTCTTGTTCTGTCTTTTTAGTCATCCTCCTTTTTGACATCCCCAACCCTTGGATGTTATCCTATCTCAACACCCGAACCAAATTGTTTCACTGTTGGAGTATGTGAGATACGGTTTTCTACCACAAATTCAGCTGTGTTCCATAACAATCACGAGTATCCGTAGGTAATTTTCAAATTTCTTGTGATCACTGTTCAGGGCATTCAAATGATTAGTATGATCTTTTGTGTGGATCAAAGTCAATCTCCTCCTATAAAGCAACTTATTCTGACATGAGATTTCTCTTGTTGACAGTTCTAGAATTACTGGACTTGTGCAGGTGTGCTGAGATCAAATGCTGCAAATGTCATTATTGCAGACTTTGCCCCATTCTTGATTTATATTTTGAGGAATTCCAGGTCATAGAGAACACAAAAGAGGATCCAGTTGTTCTAAGATTGCAGATATCCAAATAGTAAATTTTCTCTCTGAATCTATTCATAAACATTTGCTTACATTCTGTTCACTTTTCAGCTCTTGAGTGATAACATTTGTCGTCCAGCACCAAATATTACACATTTGCTGCTCAAATTTGAAGTAAATGATCCAGTAAAAAAGACTGTGTTGCAACCAAAAGATCATCACAGGTTATTATAGTTTAAAAGTTGAGGATCTTCATACTTGTCACTGTCAGATGATCTCTTCCCAATATTATCTGCAGTTGTTTGAAGGTTATCCTTGATAAGTTGGAAAGACTATCTTGACCAGATATAAATTCCTTATTATATGAGTTTAGTTTGCAGGTTAGTGTTGCACAACCGCAAGCGCACGATTTTGCCAAGTAGTAATAAGATATCGATCCCACGAGGACCAAGTGTGATTACTAATTTATTGCAATGATAGGCTATCTAGACAATTAAAAGTTGGGAGAATGAAAACAACAAAATAACAGAAAATACATAAATAAGGAACACAGGGATGCAGGAGTGGGCTAGGATTCAGATTTGGATGAACTTAGGTTTGGGAACTCACCACAAAGAGCAGTGAATGATGTGATTGGATCTAAACTTGGGTTGGACAGATTTCTTGAAAGGTGATAATCCTAAACTACTTGCCACTCTCTTTCAAGAGATAACAAGTTGATCTTGATTAGGCTGTCTCCTACTTTCGTGGTAGACAAACCCTTTCAAAACCCTAATAAGAACAATGATTATATGAAGAACCCTCAAGAATTACCTTTCAGTAAGTTCAGGATGACTTAAGAAGTTCAAAGACCCTGATTAACCTTTCAGTTAACCTTGATCTCTAAGATAAGACAAGCAAGGTTTTCACACTCACAAGTCAGGTTACTTGAATCAAAAGTCAACTCAAGAAATCTGCCATTAAACATAAAAGATCCATACAAATGTAACACACATCAAACAACCACTACTTTGGGTTAATCCCAAACCTAAATAGAAGTTTTACACCTCCATGGTTCAATTACAAAAGAAAATAGGAAGAATAAAAATCAGGTAAGACACAGCACAACAAGGCTGAAAAGACTCCCTATGATGCCCACAAAATCTGATCTTTAGTTTTCCAGCCTTCTTCTCCTCCTTCAGCCCCTTTCAAAGCCTTTACAATTTCCTTTTTCCTCTTCTCTAGCTGCCACCCCTGTCCCTCTGCCTTTTCTTCCTCAAAAGAACCCTAAGGCTGCTTTTTTAAAGCCATTGACAGAAGCTGGGCCCCATGCTGCTTTTCAGACCACAGGTATTTTTTGCAGGCCACAGGTGGGTTGTGTTTTCTCCAGAAATTGATCCTCAGCCTCCAGCTTTCTACAAAAAACAATTAAAAGGAGTAGATTGTGCAGAAGGAGGGGAAATAATTAAGAAAACTAGGAAATATGCTTGATTGGTGATGGATTACTAACTAAATGCATGATGATATAATACAATTTTTATGTACAACGGTTAGCAGAGTATCGTAAGTTTCAGTACTGCACTCTGAGTTTGGTTAGCAATGATGATAATGATCAGTTTTATTTTTTTGTTGCATGCAGCTTCTTTACAAATTATGTTTGGAACCATTGACCGCTGTACCTGTAATGGATCGTTTGAGTGCAAAGAAGTACCAATTCTTTTCGGTGGTGCATCCTCATTTCCTTTTCTATGTATCCTTTTGGTGTCATCTCCTACCCATGCCTTATTCTGATGTGCTATGGCCACATTTTTATATGTGCTTCAGCACTGAGAGACAATTGGAGTTGTGCCACTCCCTAAAAGGGCTAACAATCAGGCTCTTTGTATCAGTTCTGTGCATCAGGTTTGCAAATACCAGTTTGAATTTTATTACAATGGTTTGTTGAACACGGTGGTTCTTCTTCATGACTCCTTAATTCTATGACCGGATTTTTCTTAATCCCATGTGCCACTGTCATTACTATAATCTTACAAGCAGTTGCTGCAATATAGTTTCATTTTCTTGCATGGATAAGGTGTATCTCTGTCTGATTATCTCAGAAGTCCTCTCTGTTGTGCATCACATTTTCAGCATGCATATATATTTAGATAGATAACACTGGCTGTATGTTATTTGCCTCTTCATATATATAACACCCACCCACCCACCCACCCACACGTTTATATGTGAAAAAGGTTGATACCTTGCCTTGAAAATGTGTTAACTTTATCTACTTGAAGTTGCATAAGTACACATTTGGTGTTGATCTGTTTGATGCAATAGAACACTTGGCAGTAACTGTTGTACTGATAGATAAAGCTCTTGATTTTTTTTTTTTTTTTTATATAATTTGAAATTTTGAAGTAGGCAGTCATAGCATCAAGTTATACTCTGTCATGTGATCGAAATAGATTTGAGGGATTATTAAAGGGTTTACACAGGCAATCTGTCATGTTCCATACACAGTTTGCGCTCATAAATGAATATTTTTCACAATTTATTTCTTTTGGTTGCATTAACAGTTTTCCTTTGAACTCAAAGTGTCATTGGGTGATTCATTACCTAAAAGTTTTAAATCCTCTACCATTGTGCAGGGGGCATGGCTGCTAAAACTTATAGCATTGGAATTGTACTTAGGTGATGTGGCTACAACCCCACCAGGGAACATGCATAGTCATTTTTTTTGCTCAGTGCAATATTGGTATTTCTGGAGATTCAAATGTCTCATTTCTTTGACTCTGATCCTGTCATACTGGGGCAAGAACTATGAAAAATGCTATGTATTCTTGTCTTCTTTTATGAGTTTGTATTGTATGATGAAAATTTTCTATTTTTGGGTTTCTTTGTTTCTTTTCCCATTCTTTCAATGAGGACTTGCTTATAATTTACTTATTTTAACATGAGTTGCAAATGTTTTCTTTTCTCTTTTGATTCTTTGTTATATTTTACAAGCAGGGGTCTTCTCTTGACTTGGATCTGCTTTCTCATTATTGCTTTGTTTTTTTATTTTTTATTCCTTCAGGTGCTTGAATTGCTTGAGGTTGTCCAGTTTAAATCTCCTGATGTTATGTTAAAGTTTCCTCAGCTGATGTCAAAGTTTAAATATGACCCCCAGGTAAATTTAGTGTTCCAACTGGTTTGAATGTGTTTGTTCAAGATCTTTTGCTTAATGTTCAGTTTCTTTCTTCAAGGTGGAAGATCTACTTAAAAACTCAGCAACATCCAACGTTCTGGGTGTGGGGACTGACTGGATGCTTTCCCTAAAAAACTTTGGCAGGTTTTATGTTATTTGTTTTCATTATGTATAAAACATATTTTTATATCTTCTGATTGCATGGATAATATATGTATATATACCCTCTTGTTTATTTCTGTGGTTTATTCAGATCTGTAATGTTCTCAATCCGCAACTGGTCTCCTTTAATGAGGTTGAAAAGGGTGAATTAAGAGAATCCATCCAGCAGTCGCTGAGATGGGGTGGAGATACGACAAGAATCCTGAAGAACAAGCAGTCCAACTTCATATCCTTTGTGATTGATGATACCAGCACAAGTGTTAATGATACAGCCCTGACTGTCTAACAGAGAAGGTGTGGTGCATTTGAAGGGCATTGTGAGCTGACCAGGAGGAGGATGTCATCTGATGAAGTGAAGCAGAAAGCAGAGTTATGGAGGTAGGTAGTCTTTCCTAATTATATGTGTGTATTGTTTATTTTATTTGCAGATTGAATTTCCAGGACATTAAGCTGTTTTAATTGAGATGCTCCTTTGATGTCTCAGATCTCCATATCTAGAAAAATGTCACTTCTTAACAATCGTTCTCAAATATTATTTGAGTGAGTGGAAAATTTTGGTTTAATTTGAAATAAGGCTTTTTAATAAAATCAATTCTCATAATTGGAAATCACTGACTGGTTGCTTGACACATCTCTTAGTGCTGCAGCTTTGCCTGATTGTTGTTTGAAAATGACCTTGATAGTCAGCCATATAAATATCAATTTGTTATTTCTTACTTTTTACACGGTGTAACTTGTTTAAAAATACTTGCCTTCCATCCGGACTTCTTTAAGGCTGCATTCACATGCATGGCTTAGCTGCAGGATTAAAGATTTTTATGCCCAGAAGGTCTGGATTCTGACATTATGACTTTCCTTGATTTTTTATTAGCAAAGCAGCTTGTCATTCTATGTCATTTAAGCTTATAATGTGCACTTTAAGGAATGAATCATCTGAAGCACTATGAAGGCGGTATGGTAATCTACTCCTTTATTGATTTATAAGCTGCCACATGCATACTCTGGATTTAGTTTTAAGTGTTCTAATATTGGAGTATTTTTTTTTTTTTTTAACATGCAGACAATATGCATTACTTCTACATTTTTTTCAGGATTGCCATAATACTGGTGATCCAGATGTGCCTGCATCAATATTGCACTTCATGTTTCATAAGGAACAAGATGGAGATGATGACTACAGTCTTCGCAAGGTTCCTATCTTTCTATTTTGTGAATAATGGCTTCTGGGAAGTTGGGCATATGTCTCTACAAGTTTTTTTTTTCTTTGAGAAACATTTAGTTTTGTTTCTAATTTGCAGATTGATAGAGTACATGCTGAACTGTCAACAGAAAATATTTCCATGTTGAGGAAAGAGGCTCACACACTATATGATGTGGTTGGTTTCTCGTCATTCTTCATCATCTTGAACTTGAAAGTCCTCTTACTTCTTCATTTGAAGTGTTCTTTTCTATAATTTATGGTTCCTAAATTCTTAATCGAAGTAGAGTGGTTTTGATGAGTACTTGGACAGTCTTCTTACTTCTTCTGTCGAAGTGTTCTTTTCTTTAATTTATGGTTCATAAATCCTTAATCTAAATATTGTGGTTTTGATGAGTACTTGAAGTGATTCTGACAAGTATCAATTATTATGGTTTTTTATATTGCCTCAACTGCTTTAAGTTCAATTGGAACCATCAAAGTCTAATGGTTGTTCATAAGAACTTTATAAGTTTACATATTAAGGGTTTCCAGTTTATGTTTTATAACACTTTGAGTTCTTTGAAATTTGATGATTTTAGGAGTGTATAGTAGTTGAAAAGATGGTTGCATTTTGATTTTAATCTCTGCCCTTTCATGAACCTTTAGGTGACAAATGATGTATTGCAAGGCAGCGAAGGTTGTAAGGGCAATATCATTTTATGTTTTAGATGCATTTGTCAGTATTGATCAAGATTAGCTCTTCTTAAGCCAGCTTCGGTATTGATCAAGATAAGTTCTTCTTGAGCCAACTTCAGAGTTGAGGAATTCTCAGATCTTGCTTTATAGATATCTGTGATTTTTCTTGTAATGTATGTCTTCTGTTGAAGCTTTGGTTTTTTTTCTACAACTCTTTTCTTTCTCACTTTTTTTTTAGTGTCGTAATAGTATAACACTCATATAAGATGATGTTGTGCATTCCAAGCTTTCTTATTGCTAATGAATTCATTCTCCATTTCGATTATTTCCATTCAGAGAGGATGGTGCGTTTATTCTTGTAGAATTCTGCTAGATCATGTTATGCTCATGACAGGTTTTTAAGCCTGAGTTATCCTAGGAAGACTCTTCTTTGCATTGAAAAGACTACCACCGGTTTTATTTAACTTCTTTCTGTTTGGTAGATCAGATTTTCATATCTGAAATCTAATGACAGTTGTGGGGCTATTTCTCATAATTTCCTTGGCTGTAATTTTTCAATCATCAATGAGCCCTGTACATTGTATCTTTTTTCCCCCTGATATACTTAAGCTTAAGCTTGGATGAAAATACATGAATACTATTTATGCTCTAAATTTTCAATCATTAATGTTTGCTTGTTTAGCTTTATCAGCATAAACATTTCTGCTTTTAGGTATGCTCAAAGTGCTGCTTTGCTGCTACTTGGAAGTGCCCTTGTCATCCCTGGAAAATCAGTTGTTTTGAAGTTTTAAGTAGACATTAATTATCAAGTTTTGAGAAAGATGATTTTCATGTTTTTTTTATGATCGATCATATTGAAGGTTGTTTGTGTTTTAGTCCATGTTTATTTCAGAGCACTGGCTCATTAGGTAAATCTGTCTCTTGAATGGTTTACGTCTTTCTGTAATCTACTGGTGTTTACTGTTCTTTTGTGTTTTGCATCATGTGATTTGTAAAATCTGTTGTAAGCTTTTGTTATATCTACCTCACTATCCATATTCTTCAGGATGGATGGTGTTCTGTACAATCATTTCAGAGATTGAGCACTCTACAAGCTGAGCTAGGATTGATGTTAAGAATAAGCCACAAGTGTGGAAAAGTTGGTGCTCAGATTCTTCTATCGATGGGTGTAGTAGAACATCTGGCATCATCCGGGCTGTTGACATGCAAATAAAAGGTAGTATCTTTCTTCCCGATTTCACCGATTGATTTGGTGTGTAGCCTTTTGCACTCACTTCATTAGGGACTTTCAAGCAAGGTGGCAATGAAGTGGGAAGAGATCCAATCGGAATTGACAAGCAGCAGTTGCTTGTGGCTCCAATATTGAGATTGATCTCAAGCTTGACATCATTGGTTCATCTGATTTATTCGAGGTATTCTTCTATGTTTATGTTGAAATTCCACTATCTCTTAGTTCTGCCCTGTTGCATGGTTTTTAAGTTATTACTGATTTTTCTTCTCTTGCAGTTGCCGAAAACTACAAAAACAATCTCTTCCATACCATTTCTGCACTGTGTGTGTAGATATGGTCTTATTATGCATTTGAAAGCATCTCCAAAATTCTAACACCAAGCCAAACCATCTTTTTTTTTTCCAAAGATTTTGGAATATTTGAAAAGAAACCAACACTTCCTCTCTCATTTGTCCCAGTATGTTATATAAGTGCCCTGCGAGAACAATTTCTACTCTGGCTAAATATCATTTCTGAATGAGATTTATTGCTTCTATTGTTTTAGTGGTTTTAGACGAATTCCAAACCGGAAGTGTGTTTCTTAATCTACCATTGCCATCATTGTGCTTTAGGTTGTTGATGAGCCAAGCTTGAATGAGCTCAAGCTTTGCTTGAAATAATTGTTGCCTAGCTCTCTTGCATGGCTAGAATGTGAAGAGCTGGAGTCAGCTAGCTCAAATTTGACTTGCCAGTGTGATTTGAACCCAGCATCTTTCAATTGCATTGGCAAGCTTAGCCAACCCAGCTAAGTTCTCATGTATCTAGAGTAAGATGAATTGCATGCAACTAAATTTAGTTTATGATATGCAATGCACATAACTATTTTGAGCTGAGCTTGATTGCACCAAGCTATCATTGAGCTCATTGAGCTCAGCTCTAATTTGAGTTCAAACTACAAAATTAAGTTTTGCTTGGCTTGTTATTAGATGGTTGGTCTGAACCTTGTTCATAAATTGCCTGTTTTGTTTCCACTTCAATTCGGCTTGCAAAATTTCTGAATTGTCACGCAATTTCTTCCAATGAAATAATCAGGGGTCCTGATATAACAAAACCAACAAGCTTACAGAACCATTTGTTACCATAAAAAAAAATCAAGTCGATGTGTCAAACAGCCACAAGACAAGGTTATGAACTTGTTTTCTTGTTTTCCGGGGTTCTTGATGTGCATTTTGACCAAGAAATAGTCAATTTTACTCTAGAAAAACTTCAAGTGGTTGGATTTGCAGTATATAATTATTTATTGCTTGATATATTCATCAAATAAAAGAAATATCTTATATAAATAGCATTTCTATCATACTACAAAGACAAGGGAGTTCAGTAACCTTCTTGGTGATATTCATCATAAAATTCTTGTTATTTTCTGGTCTTTATTCTTGCATCACCCTTGAAATCCATCATGCTCTAATTTTCAAATTTTAAATTGGGAAAAAAATTAACTTGGGTTGACTAAATTAAGAAACCAAACTTAAAATTTTATTTCGCTATAATTGATATTTATTAATTTTAATAAAACAATTATTTATTTTTAAATAAAGTTATTGAATAATATAAATTTTTAGTAAGATGATTGGTGGTCTGGTTAGGAATTGGAAACAAACTAAATGCAATTGGTGTTATTGTTGGCAATTGGAAACAAACCTAATATAAGTTTTTAATTGATTTTTTTCATTCCATGTTAAAATACTTCTTGCTAACATTAAAAAAATATTACCTACTTTGATAAGAGAATCACTAATGATTTTATACTTATCATCTTTAAGTTCCTCTTTGTAGACTAGGAGAGCCAATTATTAGAGATTTAGTATCTGGTGTGCTTCAATTTGCTCCTTAGCTAATTAAGGTTGTAAATTTTGCAGCAGAACTTCGTTTGGTTAATGCATTATGATTAACATTTTTTATATTTTTTTATTTTGTTATTTGTGACATCATTTTATTAACCCAATTATCTGTTGTTAATGTCAATTGTTCTGAGTGCCATCTTATTCAACATTCTCTTGACAACGTTTTGACATAATTGCTAGTTGTTATTCCTGAGATCCATTTTGACTGAGGATGCATTGCTTAGTATAAAAAATGGAATGTTGGTATTGTCACAACTGTTATGCTTTATAGGATGCATTGCTTAACAGGATCTGCTTTGTGTTGTCTAAAGACAATTTAAATTCTCTCTTCCACATGTGAACAATTGCTCTATAGGTTTCATTTCTCTAGATTATCTCTCACTCTTAGCTGTGTGGATCATTTATTACTGTTACCTACTGAAGCATAAATTTTTTCAAGATTATGATTGAATTTTATTTGTTTATTGTTGGGATTTGAATTCTAGCTTAAGTTAGTTTTCATATATAAAGGTTCATATATGGTCTTTAATTAGATCCGGTTAAATTTGTGAAAGCTCTCAATTGCGCCTTTCAAGGACTTCATGATATAATATAGCCTAGGCAATCACACCTGGAAAATCTAGACAATCACAATCAGAAGAGGAGGACATTAAGCAAATAAACTGATTCATTCATTGACTAGATTTGGCATACTTTTGCAAATCAAAATATGAAATTACCAAACTATCCCTGATGTATAACTTCATGAAAATATAGTTTTAATTCCTAGACTATTTCTATATCTAGACTATGTAAAATAATATTGTTAGACCTGATTCTCACATTATTACTACTGACATTCTCCTTGCGAATAAAGTTTTAATATTGCTGTTGTGTTTCCAACTAAAGGGTTTCAGGTGCCTTTCATTGTTATCTATCTCGGATTGGAAGTTTCGTACTGGCAAATGGCCAATGTGTCAGCGAGGCAAATTTATAAAAAGCACTCATAAGCATGTTTTCTTGATGTTATTTTATCAATCCATTATTAGATATTATGGTAGGATATCTATTTATTTTTGCTTTGGGAAGCATTTCTATGACTTCACGATTGATCTTTATCAAGCAGGGACGATGCTTTTGTAAAAATCAACCTGCTCAATCTCAGTGTTGTTATTTCTTATCAGCTAAAAATTGATGGTACTTAACAGCAGGCAATGACACATTCTTTGTCAGTTGCACAAACATTGGAAGGGCATTGTTACAGAAGATCAATTGTTTTAACAGTGCCACATCTATGTTATTTGCTCATCAATTCAACCATAAAACATCTTAAGTAGTGTAACCCTTCTAATGTCAATTACACACAGATGGCAGTAGCCTGTTGGGAGGAGCCATAAATCATTTTGTTAGCTAAAGTACTCATATATGCTAGCTCTTTGTTTGTTGAGGTCCAGTAATTTTTTAATTATTTGTATTAAATGGTAATTTGGTTGTATGCATCTGGCTAATTAATTCCTAGTCAACTTAGCATACGCATATGTTTGTCTAGTGTAGTTGTGATTTCTAAGAAACTAATTTTAGAAACATCATATATGGCTTTCTCTTTATTCCTTGAGTAGTGTATATAACATATTTTGCTAATCTAGTTGTGGTTTTTAAGAAACTTTTTTTAAAAACATCACATAGGGCTTGCTTTTTACTGTGGTGATCCTTGAGTAGTTTATATGACATAGCTTACTAATCTAGTAGTGATTTCTAAGAAACTACTTTTAAAAACATCACATATGGCTTGTGCTTTACTCCGATGATCCTTGACTATTGAACATAATAGACACTAAATTTCACCAATAATCTGATCTAGAATATACATAGCAAAAGAAATTAACTGTTTTTTTTAGTTTGCTAAAAATGCCTTATTAAGATATGGATAGAACTTCATCTTTTTCTTTCATAAGTTTCTACAAATGGCCATTCTTCTTCCGATGCTCAAGAAACAAATGCATTTAGAAGTTAAACATGTAAGTTTTCTTGGGTTATTTTTAATTAATCGAACTTTTTGGGTATTTATTTAATGTAATTGCCAATTAGATGCATGCTAAAGTTAAGATAGGGGTGTAAACTTGAACTTTGTTTCACCTATTGCTAAATATCTAAGAGAACATACCTATTTTCTATCAGTGATATGATATTGCCTATTGTGGACTTAAAGTTGCTTTTCTTATATTTGGATGTTTTGAAATAAAAGGATAGTTTATTCTAATGCTCTTTATGTTTATATTATCAGTCGTACAACTGGGATCACATTAGACATGCAAGAACTTTTTTTATTACATGCTACAGCAATATCAAGTTCCTTCTAATATGTGCGTATGCTTGCATGCTACATATATGTTCATCTTGATATATTCACTATTGTAAGTGAAAATACATGCTCTTTTTGTACATGTTACATGTTTTATTTAAAAAGTCTTAAATTACAACATTTAGGTTCTAGTTTGTTAAGTTATGCATTACTAAATAGCATGCTTTACCTCCAAATCATTGCTAAAAGTAGTGGAGGATGGTGGTTAGGTTTCATGTGTGTGGGAAAGACGATATCAGCTTTTCCTTTTGGTTCCTCCCTTCTCTCTGTAAGATAGGATCTGAGAGAGAGAATGGATCTCAGGCCTGTGCTTGATTTCCTTCTTTTTTATTCAAAAATTTGGTTTTGATGTTATCTTGGTTGAGGGATTGCAGTTTCGTTGGGTTTTAAGGTTATATTGGTTAAGGGTTTAAAGCCTTGGGATTTAAGATTATATTAATTGGATGATTTGGAATTTGGGGTGTGATTGTCTGTTTTCAATTCCTACTGGTTTAAGGATTAAGGTTCCACCTTAATGTTTTGAGGTTGTACTAGTTTAGGAATTAGGAATTAGACTTATAGCTTGAATTTTTTTTACATCCTGGTTTAGGAAATATTATTTTGGCCTTCAATTTGGAGGTTATACTTACTCTTAAATGCAAGATATGCATGGCTCATTCTTTGTGCTTTATTATTTTGTCTTAATTCTTGGGTTGATGTGAAATCGTTGTGATATGTGTGGAAACCATTTTAATTAGGTTCCCAACAATGTACATAAATTTTTGAATGAGTGAACTACTGTCGAAATCTAACTTTTCTCTGAGAGTGGTTTGTACTTTGAACCTCTCTTTTGTTTGTATTAGCACATAAGATACAATTATTCGTAATTGATGTTCATAGGATAAGCTTCCTATGATAACAATATGGAGTCTAATGGCGCTGCTGTATTGACAATCACACATAATGTCCTTTGCATAACACATGTCATGTTGGCACTTGAAGGTCCACATCAAACTGCATAAACATTAAAAAAAAAAAATGAATAAACTACAAATTTATTGAAAAAAAAAACTGAACGTATAAGACTAACACGAACAGAAAGCAACCAAGAAAACGAAGAAACTGATAAGAACTTCACCAGAGGTGAAGGATACAACAAGAAAAGAAAGGAAATAAGACATAAAGAGGGGAGAAGCTGGACTGGTTAAGTCTACCTACTGGAGACAGGCCTGTCCAAGTGGTGAAATATCAAGTGGTGAAATATGGAACTACTCCTAACTACATAAACAATTGCCTCGTTATTCATGCTCATTAGATGATTTTGTCATTTATAGTACATGAAACTTTGAGAGAATTTGCTTTAGCTATGAATGAGCTGAGTAAATATATTCAAAATCATATCCTTTACTGTATGTTTTTTTTGTTAATGATATGGCTTTAATTAATAAAAATTGATAAGGTGTCAATTTAAAGTTGGAGATATAGAGAAATAATTTAATTAGAAGCTAAGGGTTTCAAGATAAAATGAAGATGAGATATCTAAAATTTAATATAGTAATAAAACAATTAGAAATGTTGGAATAATTAAGATGAATGATATTGAAATTGTTAAAATAGAAGTTTTCGATACTTGGATTCTATGTCTAAGATGATAGGGAAGTTTTAAAAGATTTCACAAATAAGATTAAAGTTGGGTAAAATGAAGATAAGCTCTTTGAATTTTATGTATTCTAAAATAGTTTTTAAGATTAAAATGTAAGTTCTATATAATGGTTATTGGGCTAAATATGAATGTGCGAGTCAGAATGTTGGGTGATTTAGAACCAACATCATCGAAAGATAGGTGTGGTTGAAATAAGAATGGATATCAAGCGTTGGTAGGAAGTACTGAACTACTAAAAATATATATTGAGTGGCACCTTTTAATAAGTTACGAGATAATCGGCTAAGATAATTAGAACATGTTTTTAGATGACCTATGAATACCCTTATAAGGAGGATGTTAACTTTTTAGGTAAAAGTTATAAAGGAAAGACTCATAAAGTGCCTAATAAAAATTTTATATTATGATAAATAGGAAAATTTTGCTAAAGTGCCTTGTGATTTATTTTTTTTATTAATTTGAGACTTGTGGTTTGAGTTATAATATTTTAATACCTTATAGTCCAAACCGTTTGCAAAAAGGTTCCAAAACTCCATTGATTCTTTTTGCTGATGTGGTATAAAAATGTACCTAAATTTATCTCTTTTTTTCCCGGTATAATTCCCTAAACAGTCTCTCTACTTTTTCAAACTTATCATGTTAGTCCTTTTACTTTGAACTGTAACATTTCGGTCCCTCAATCTACAATTTTAATTTAGCTATATCAGTCCCTCTAAACCCAAAACCTTAACTCTAAACCTTAATGATTGATGGAATGGAGATGTCAAGTTGTCAACTTTTTTTGTTTTTTGGGGAAAGAGTTTCAATTTGCAGTTACAATCAAGGATTTTCCCTACAAAGTAATTAGTATTTTACATTGTTTCAATTGCAGTTAAACAAAAAAAACAAATGAATCGAAAAGGTAAATTCAAAATCATAAAACATGAACTTATGTACTCCTGTATCTGTCTGTCTCTTAGATATCTCTTTGTATGGTGACACTTGATTTGATTTTTTTTTTTTTTACAAAACCGACAAGCATATATTAATATCTCTATCACGAGTGAGTTATTGTTTCAAATGCGCTTGTCAAGGGGTATGCGCGTGAGTTACTGTCTCGAATGCACTCTCATTCGTGGGCACATGTGAGTGGGGGTGCACATCGCCCGTGAGTTAATCCCTCCAACAAGTGGGTGAGAATTGAATCTCACTATTTTGCATGTCACACTCGCAAAAACTTAATGAACAAGTGCAAATGCAGGGATCTCGACTTGTAACTATCTTGGTTCGAAGTTTGATTAAAGTGGTGATGGACTGGATTACCAAGCAAATTAAATTGCATATATGAGAGAATGAATAATCGGACATTTGAACACGTTGCGCTCAGACAGCCTTTTCTCCCTATGCGTCCATAGCTCATTTATAAATGATTGAACTTCAAGCCATATTTTAAAGTAATTGAAGATTTGCAATTGTAACATATTAGCTTCGATGTAAATATGCATAAACATAACGAGGAAGATCTCGTTACATCTAAGAATAACAAATATATGTGGTTGTCATATGGTTTCTTTCCAAGTTGGAAATTATTGGTATAATTCTTATCTCAACGATTGCTAAAGACCTGACAAATTAATATCGAGGACGACTTTGAGGCTTGGAAGCAGGATTGGATTGGTACTCTCAAATACAAACAAACTCTGACAGAAAAGGATACTGACGTACGTAGCTGCGAGGTCCGACTCACGCTGCAGCCGCGGTAGGCATGGGAGGAAGGGTAGTGAGATCAGGACCAGAGCAATACATAAAGTCATGCAGGTCCCTTGATTGTACATAGACTCGGAGGCCGTTCTTCATGAAGAGGGTGAGTGACATTTTCTGCTGGACCCTATGGCCCGGCATCAGCTCAAGGCGGTGACGCAACAACACTGAGGATGCAATTGCCTTCATTTGAAGGTAAGCTAAATCCTTGCCCAAGCACGTCCTCGGACCAGCATTGAACGCCACGAATTTGTATGCATCTTTTGCAGGCTCAAACCTACCACCCTCCGGGGTTAGCCATCTTTCTGGTCGGAATTCCATGCAGTCCTTCCCCCATATCTTCTCCAACCTGCCGACCGAGTAAATGGAATATGTAATTGTGGACCCCGCTGGCACCCGCGTACCGTCTGGTAGCACGTCATCCGCCACGACGTACTTGGAGTCTTGTGGAACCGATGGATAAAGGCGCAGCGTCTCAGCTAACGCTGCTTTGAGATAGACCAGCTGCTCCAACTCTTCAAACACCAATGGCTCCTCAACCCACCGTCGTGTATCCTCCCCCCTGGTCTCCCGCAGGACCGATGTTATCTCTTTGACTATCTTCCTCTCGATGTCGGGTCGCTGCATGACAATCCAGAAGAACCAGCTGAGGGCGACAGAGGAGGTGTCCCTACCGGCGAGCACAAAGTTTAGAGCGATCCACTGAAGCACGGAAGAGGAGAAGGCTTTGCCATTGCTGTCGCCCTTCTTGATGAAGCGGGATAGGAGGTCATCAGAAGGCCGATCCTTGCGAGCGGCAATGGCATCGGTTATGTAGTGTTCCACCACCTTGAGGCTTTTCCGGAGGTTCTGTTCGGCTCCCAGACCGAGCGCCTTCTTCAGCCGCCACATAAAGCTCGGGTACAGAAATCGTTGGAGGGTGGCTTCGGTGGCGGTGTCAAAGGCGGAGGCGAATGGATTGTCCGGTAGGTCTGGGGAAAGCGTCTCAGGATCCTTGCCGAAGGTGAGACCACAAATGTTGTCGAAGGTAAGTCGGAGCAAGAGATCCTGGAGGTCAACCACCGCCGAGCGCTGACAGTGGTCTGCCAAAATGCACCAAAGCCGGGTCTTGATGGCGCGATTGGCCCAACGGGTCATGGCTTGCCGGAGCGTTCGGGTGGTGAACTCGAGCGCCGCCGTTTTACGCTGGATGAGCCATGTTTCACCATCAGAGTTGAAGATGCCCTGCCCCAGCAAGTCGTGGAAGGCAGACTGCCAAACTGGGCCCTTGGGATAGTTCTCAAAGCGCGTGCGAAGCACGTGCTCCAAATTCCTCGGGTTGCACGTTACCGTAACTAGGCCGTGGCGGCGGGCCAGCACGGGAACGGGGAGTATGCATGTCTGATAAGTGGCGGCGACACCTGTGGACCGGAGGTTGTCCGCTATCCAGTCATGCATTCGCTTGCGATTGTGGATGAGACCTGGAAGACTCCCCAAGAGGGGCCACATTTTCGGACCCGTCAGCTTCCGGGTCAGCACCCAGAACCAAATCAGGTAAGCCGACGCCACTGCCACCAATAAGGTGGCCACTAATATCTTAAATGAGGTGTTTTCTCGTGCCTCAATACCGATCGCCATTAGGAACTCTGGTGCGCTTCACGAAGAGGATAGTTTGTAATTGGATGTCAGATCTGTGGTTATTATAAGCATGAGTGGCGAACCCATAGACAAGAGGGAGAAAATTTGTGTGAGTGACGCTGGAAAGGGTTGTTGGGCAAGGGGAGGAAAGTTGCTGGTTAGCGTTTCTTGTTGAGCGGTGCATAAGAAATTAAAAGCTTGTGTTCTGGTGTTTACTCACTGTTGAGTGAGCCTCTTCCAATAAACCCACAACAAAGACTAGTAGTGTTCTTGACAGGTGGATCATACAGCTGCCTTAGCCTGCGTAAAGGCCATCTTTCACTCCGAATTCCAGCCTAATTGCTCTTCCCTTTTATTTTATTACTCAAACGTGCAATTCTCTCTTGATAAAGTTGCACCCTTGGTCAAGTAACCTTTTTCTTCCTCTAGTCCTTCATTTCAATGGGAGCGAAGGTTGGCAGGAGACGTTAGGAAAAGTGGAATAGTGAACCTTCGAAAATAGTAGACAACATTTAATTTATTTTTGGTGAATTCATAACAACGTGAGGGATGACGGATAGATTCAATGAGCACGTCTGAGGCCAACTCCAATGCAACTCTAAATATATGGTAAATGGGCTGATTTGGCGGAGGATGCATTCCAATCCAAATCCAACGCCATATCCTGCGCCAAATCAGAAAATTGCTACAGTGCGCGCAATATATTGCGCGCCACTGTAGCAACGCTTTTATTTTTAAATTAAGTTTAATTGATTTTTTTTGTTTTTTTTTTATTTTTAAATTCTGTTTATATGTTATTGTTAATTTTTGTTTATCTTTTTTTTTATTTTTTTTATTTATATTTTTTAAAATTGTATGTTTATATGATTTTTTTATTTCCTTTTTATTAATTCTGTTTTGATTTTTTTTTTAATTCTGTTTTTAATTTTGTAATTTATATTTATATTTTATATTTTAATTAAAATAATAAATTAAAATAATAATTTATAATTTATATTTATATTTGTTAATTAATAATAAATATAAAATTAAAAAAAAATAATTTGTGAAATATAAATTCATTAAAATTAACGAAAATTACATGAACGATAAAATAAAAACATAGAAAATAAACCTAAAACATACATTACCATACAAATATGAAGTCTCAGTTTCTAATAATATGTTGTTTTTAGTAATGGTGCTTGTTTGTATGTTATATTTTTATTAAGTAATTAA
This sequence comes from Dioscorea alata, assembly GCA_020875875.1. NCBI lineage: Eukaryota > Viridiplantae > Streptophyta > Magnoliopsida > Dioscoreales > Dioscoreaceae > Dioscorea > Dioscorea alata. The sequence goes on along the minus strand of CM037022.1, from coordinate 20,079,576 downwards.
TGTAATGTTTGTTTTTTTATCACTTTTATATTTAATAAATATTTTTAATAAATATAAAAATTAAAAATATATTTTAAATAGTATCATATTTAAATTTAATGGTTACAAATGAAAAAAAAATTAAAGATGATTAAATTTATTGATAAAAATAGTGGTTGGAGAAGAATATTCTTGGAATATTTTATTTTAGAGTTAAAAATAGAGATGATGGTTGGAGAAGATTTCACTATAGAAGCTGTATTTTTTAGTATTGAAGCGCCAAATATAGAGTTTTGGGTTGGAGATGGCCTGATGGAATCAAAGTTAGAGTGAAAATGAGTGCGCAATAAGTATTGAAATAATTTTTAATATATAGGCATGGGATTTTCACGTTCAATGTCACTCTTGAAAACCTAGCAACCATAAAATAAAATGGACTTCCAAAATCGACTTCCGACATCCACAACCAAAAAATGATCACATTTTCTTACTTTGCCCCTAGCTGAACGTCTTTGGAATTTCTTTACCCAAGTGTTTAGGCTTCTTAGATCGTTGAGTACTCTATAAAAGTTGTACAACTCTATAATTGTGTTTGTGAAGATCAGACTTTTCCTAACATTTAGGTAATGTTTGGATAGTGGGATATTATATTCTCATCGATGGAGAATATTTATGGATGGAAATATCTATATTTAAGTGTTTGGGTGGGAGGGATTTAATGGTAAGGATAAATATTGTTTGGTGTTTGGTTCGTATGTTTGCTGAAACTGGGGATTTTTTTTTGCTAGGCCATAAACTAGAATTTATGACTAGATAAGATTGTTCGTATTTTCCATAATAAATATGCTATGTGCTCTGATATTAGTATAAAAATTATTCACATGTTTCTTTCACAAATTAATACAACTCCTGAAACAAAAAAGAAAATACCAGAAGACTATTGCAATAGCAAAGCATAGCTTGAAGTTTTTAGGACATTACATGTGCGACAAGCAAGATGCTGAAAGGATGGAGTGGATAAACTAGTGGGAGCTAGCTTGGCCAAGCTAGGTCCAGCTTCTTTTCACCTCCAAAGGTCTTGGTGTCATGTTATGTTTCCTTTCAATTTGGTCCTATGTTGATTATGTTTTTACTTGGTACTTTTTTGAGTTTGTTTACTTGTACTTTCTTATTTTTACGAATGAATATAGTTTATTCATTTAAAAAAAATATGAAGAAACAACTAATAATTTTATTAATTGTACACAAATGGTTCCTTTTTTTATCCACTGAGGCAATTTAATATATATATGTGGTGGCGGAAAGTTCTCTACAGCTACACCACACCTTGTTGTTTTTTGACTTTTAATGTTTTTCAATTTTTACCTCATGATTCCATTCTCGGTAGATTATTCCGGTCGTATGTTGTTTGTGTCGTTTTTTCTCTGGTTGTATCCTATTTTTTTCCTTAATGTATTGTGATTTATCCATTTTTTCGGGAAAAAAAAAATTTCTCAAATAACCCCAAGGAGCTAGCGTAAATATTACTAATTTACTTGCGTATTCAAAAAATTCCCGAACGGCATTCCGAAGGAGAAATTGAATTTTTGGGCAAGGGGGGGCAAGCATCCAACATTAATTTCTTGAATACACGATTACATTAGTGATAATTTGAGATTCTGAAGTACCTGAAACATAATTTGAGGCGGCACAAACATTCATTATGAACGGTCGGAACGCCCAAGCAAGGACAAATTTATACACAGGCAGTCAAAAGCTAAAATGAACATACAACAGACTCACCGTTCTTGCTTCGACGAGTGCGCAGGAAGGATGGCATGTTGCGAGACACACTGCAAATTTATACACAGGAAGTTTATTAAAAGCCAAAAAAAAAACACACAACAGACCCTCCGTTCTCACTTGGACGAGTGCGCAGGAAGGATGGCATGCTGTGAGACATACTGCATAAAGTGGTGATCATCCAACAGAGCAGTCATGGTCTCCGGCGCAAGACATACCTCGAGGTCCACGCTACCATCCCTGTCCCTGCCAGGGAATGCGGATATCTTGCCGTCAAATTTGTTTGCCCGACCACTCCGTGCAGCCAATGGTCGACCCCATCCAAAGTCATTGTCATACATGGGGAACCTGGGGGAGCTGCCCATCGTGATTCCAGCGCCATCTGGGTTCCCCAAGGGGAAGCACCGAGGTGCAACCTCCCACTCCGCGACAGCTTTCCTCACTTGCTCGCCGTTATAAGCCAACACATTGCGGTGCAGCAACCCAGCGACCCAACGAAGATCTTTAGCCGCAACTTGCCCCACTGAGGCCGTCGTGGGGATGCTTTGGATTGCATTACCAAAGTAGTATGTACCTACGGGTGGCGCCAACCTATGTCGGCAGTTGACCGCCATCCTGAATGTTGTCGTGGCCTCACTCGAGAGATGTTTGACCCTTGCACGCGTCACGGATATCCACAGCTGCGCACAGAGAGATTGGAAGGACGATATCTCATCTGCCTTCCGATCATGAGTCTGCTTCCCATAAATCTCTTCCATGGAGCCACTGACGGCTTGATGTTTGGAAGGAGAGAGGTTTGCCCTGTCTTTCAGCTGAAGAATGGCCTCTCGGGTGAAATGGAAGATGCGCTCGCGTATGGGATCATCGACGGGGAATGTTGGTTTGGGGACTGCACCATCCGGAAAATCAAGCACCGCTTTAGAATCGCCAAAATAATTCCGGCGAAAGTCTGGCGGGAGGGAGACCTTTGGACCGCCGGTGCGGCATAGCTCGGCCCATGCATTAAAGAAGTTCCAAAAAGAAGTGCCGTCAACAAGGGCGTGGTTGACGGTGCAACCAATGAATACAGCACTGTCCCCGAGTTCAGTGATCTGGAAGGCGGCTAGAGGTTGGATGTGGCCCTCATAGCTAAGACACCGGTCGAGCGCAAAGAACTCCTTAAAGACAGGAGGGGTATCAGAACAGGCCGGGAGGACGCTACTAGCTGTGAAGCTGGGAGCGATGGCGTGGATCAAGTCCGCGCCAGCGTCGTTGCAAGAGATGAAGATACGCCCGTCGGGACGGGTGGTCAGACGGCCGGCGAGGGCGGGGAAGATGGAGAGGGCGCGGGAGAGGGACTGTGTGAGGAGGGAGAGGAAGGAAAAGGGAGGCTGTAGGAAGAGGAGGCCCTTCTGGATGTAATGGCAGGAAAGCATGGGAAGGTCCGAGACAGAGAGCTTGAGGTCGGCCATGTCAGATCTCCTGTCAGGATAAACGGTGGACTTGGATATGATGGTAACAGTTGAGGAAGAAGTAGGAGAGCCGGATGAGCGAGACGGAGTCATTTCCTCCGACTTTGTTTTAGTGTATATATTTAGAGATTACAAAGGAGGCAATTTGCCCACTCTCAGAGCGTGCTTTGGCTGTTGCGCCTAGGTATTGCCGTATTGGGGTGTGTGGATTAACCAGCGGTGCTATCTATATATAGACATATGAGCAAAGGATGGGTTGGATTCCAAGAGAGCCAGCTGGAAGGCCTTGACGCATATTTTTTTTTTGGCACTTTTCCACCAAAAAAACAACAGCCCTTGATTCCATCAGTAGAAGTATAAATTCACATCCCAGCCCTCCCTGCTATGTTTAATTATTCAACCATAACCAAACAACTATACCTGCTTAATTAGAAATTTGGAAGAGTTAATTTGGCTCTTATTCCCACCTCCGGGCGTCTGGCTTCCAAGTCTTGTTGGATTAGATGGGACCTAAGCAACACATGCACGAGCGCAATAGCGCAATAATAAGGTCCTTTTGTTGGTTATTTGTTCCCCCCCTGTGTACACGCATAATTTGACCCTCTTTTCTACAAGAATCTTTAACCGTCTCTCACCTGGAGTTTTTCTATTAATGTATTGCCACATTAATTATCTAATAGCTTCATCCATTCAACCAACATTATACAGGGGGGAAGGACCAAAGCATATAAACACTGATATAGTCTAGGCGGCCAGGCGGCCGTATATATTATTCGCTAGCAGCTTCATCATTTGATGAATAATGGTCTCCTGGTGGAGCATATTAACCGCTATTCACAGAATTATTCCAACAGACGTTGCAAGTTGCAACAGTACCTCTAAGTAAGCTAGGTCAATGCTCGTGCTTTATCAAATGAGGGTGATCTGCACTTAGGCACTTCCTGTCCATTTTCCTACAGCGCCAACCATTATTATTATTTCATGCAAGACTGATGAAGGAGAAGATAAGATAAAAATATTGTAGCTAAGATGCAAGCTTCTTTGTTTTCTTTTTTTTAAAAAACAAATTTTTAGCTAGTAACACCATCTATAATATGTATTATTATTGGCCATTCAACCATAATTTCACTTTCACATGAATATCAAAGCGAGACCAAGAATAAGGAATCGTCATCAACTTCATCACTGCCTTTTGCCAGGTTCATCTCACCTGTCCAGGGAAGAAATTGGAGATAATGTAAAGCAACACCTTCAATCATTGAATCAAAAAGTTTGGCTGTACTTGATGAACGAGAAAGCTGCCAATATCTTCAAGGGAGTGTTTGGTACACTTTCATGAATATGGATTAATTATCAGTAATATATGTAGATTTCTATGAATAATAGATTTAGAAGGACTTCATTCTTTTATTTGATTTATAGAAAATATTTATGAGAATGTGGGATAAAAAATGCCTATCCTATCATTGTGTTGGTGAAAAGACACTGGGTAATATATTAAATATTATTTTTTTTATTTTTGTGGACTCTTCTATTTTCTAACAGAGACAAGCCTGTATTATTAATTATATATTTCAAATTAAAATCTTACGAGCATCCGATTAAGAGATCAAGTACAAATAGAGAGAAAAAAATTAGAATTATAAATTTCATTATTTATTTATTTATTTATTTATTATTATTATTATTATTATTATTATTATTATTATTATTATTATTATTATTATTATATATATAGCTGCTTGTGTCTTGTCACCGCGTTGCATGCTTCGTTGCCGTCTTGAGATATATATCTCGTTACCACTTTGAAATTTGTGTACATGTTTGCCGCAATTTCAGAGTGAGCATTATTTTTTTTTTTTTTTATTTTTTTTTTTTATGCAGGGGATATTGGCACTCAACCAACAAAGCTACTATGCAAGCATCCACAGATGGAAACAAGTCACCCACAGCAACAACGGTAAAACTATTAAAATATTTGAATCGGCACATGCATTATGTTATAATATTCCCTTTTATACCATATTATTGATGGGTAACTTCATAGCTCTTGTAGAACGGTAAACCCCGTTCATTTCAATCATTTCACGAGTTTGCTCATTTAAATCTCCTAACCTAACAAAACCATAACCTTTAGAATGTCGGGTGACTTGATCGGTCACAACTTTTGCTCCTTCTTGGCATAGAACACTTTATATGTCTCTACACCACCTTTGAAATTGTATGAACTATCTCTACACCACCTTTCCTCACTTTGAGAATTTTCAAACTCTCATTTCCATTGCTGGGCTTTGAAACCAGAGAATTATGACAAGAGCATTCATTCTGCAGCAAATCACCTATATTTGCAAAGTTAAATCTTCACTTTGATTGCATGATTCTAGAAACAACAAAAGGGTTCCTTGGAGATAGTACTGTTGAACTATTGATTGAAGATGGGGTGATGGCTGGCAGCATGGTGTGCAATAATCAAGCGTGTCAACATGAAGATGGCGTGAACTGCTGTGAAGAAATGGTGCTCGGGATGGGTCTTGCAGCTTGAGTGAATGGGAAGAAGAACAGGGCAAGGTTGCTCTGTGGAATAGTTAAAGTAGATGTGAAACCTTTTGGTAGTATTAGTAGTTTAATACAGTATCTCTAGGTTTCAGGATTTGACCAATGCTGGAGTTGCTTGTGTAGTCAGTGTTAACCAATGGGCAAGTCACGTGTTGTTTTGGCCCAATGGTAGCTATCTTATCTGTTTTCCTGTCTGTAATACTATATATATTAATCTATCTAGTGGATGAATGTGATTGGCAGGGACCAAGTTATTGTCTCCTCTTCTTCTAGCTAGTATGTTTTGACCTGCTGACTGAGTTCTTCTCTCAAGTGAGGTGCTTTCTCTTTGGCATTTCATCAAATACTTTTGTTAATCTCTTCCTCCCGAACTTCAGGACCTCAACAAGTACAAGTTGGTGATCCCTTTCGCTGTTATTATTAATAGTGTTTGCTAAGAAAGCAGTACTTGAAGGAGTTTGCGTGCCTATTAATGTAGCTCCGTTAGTGGTAATGGTGGTACGTACATGTTTGCATGCATGCATGCATGTAATGCTTTTTTTTTTATTTTTATTTACCATTGTTCAATTCTTATATATATATATATATTATTTAATTGAGAGGAAATGTGTACATATATCCATTTTTTTATAACCTCAAATGCAACATTTTGGTATCCATATACAAACATAGATCCAAAAGGATTATTCATGGAGCTTTGAATTGCTGCGCGTCCACAATGTTCTGAATTATATGGATGAGGAATAGAGAGTAAAACAAAGATACAAACAGAAGAGAGAAGTGTTCTGAACTTGAGATCCTTATATTACATCAAATTACTTTCATAGCAAAACAAACGCATACTAAATATTCAAAAAACAAAGAACAACCAACAAAACATTATGCCACCATACCCCTGGTACACGACTACCATGACTAGAGGTGAGCACGGGCCCCAAAAAAAACCGGCCCGGCCCGTGCCCGACCCGAAACCGGCCCGCCGGTTCAATGACCCGTAATCGGCCCATACTGTAGACGGGCCGGTTACGGGTTGGGGTTCCCCAACCCGTGACCCGGCGGGTCAACCCGCGGGGTCAAAACCCGGTTTGGAACCGGGCTTGACCCGCCGGGTCAAGCCCGGTTCCAAACCGGTTTTCAAATTTTATATATATATTTTTTAGTACCTATATTCAAAAGAAATGTTGGAAAGGATGGTTAGTAAATGAAGTGTTTTATGAAGTGACCAAGGTTCAAATCCCACCATCAACTTAAATTTTTTAATTTTAATATAATAATTAAAAAAAAGGAAAAAAGGTCGGGCCGGGTCCGGGTTGCTTTCGGCTGACCCGCCGAGCCCGGCGGGTTACTACTGTTGCACGGGCCGGTTAAGGGCCGACCAAAAACTGACCCGGACCCGGCGGGCCCGGTTAACCGGCCCGTGCCCATCTCTAACCATAACTAGTACTTGTTACTTTTAAATGCAACAAGACATTAGCCACCAACAACCAAATATAAGCCTTGTTTGTTGGTTGTTCTTTGTTTAGAGACTTTAGAGATAGAATCTGATGAAGCTTAAAGTTAGAGAATTGTGGTACATTTCCATATATATCTACCTACAAAATTTTGAAATTATCAAATTTGTATTCTAAGAGGTTTGCTCTTTTAAATATGTATATCCCGGATGGCATTTAGATACAGGACCTTAAGGTTAAATGGTGTTTTTGATGATTTTAGAGGAATATTTGGCCAAAGTGAAAAATAGAAAAAATGTTCAATATAGTCTTAATTACTTGTCTGTAAAATATCTCTGCAATTGGATGTGTATCTTAGAGGATATTCATGATCTAGCTTGTAAGACTAACCTGGAATATAAATGTGCTGAAATTGGGTGAGATTCATATTGATGCCATAATTTAAGGAAAGCTAAGAATATTATGGAACATAGTCACATTGTATCTTGGTGAGTCTAAATTTATTTGAAATAGGAATCATGTGGTTTGGTAAGTTTAAGTACTGCTATAATATTTTATTTGAGGAAAAAAAAATCAGGCAAATTTAAGGTTTGTGCATACTTGATGATTGCTAATATAATGATAATGTTATTTGCATTGTTGATGTTGGTAAGGAAAAAGATACTTATTGAGCTAGGAATTTTTGTCAAGGCTACTTGTTTCCAAAATGAGTAATGTCTTTTGTTCCTATTTATATACAATGAAGTTTTGACTTATGATTTTTGTTGGTTCTATTAGCAATTCTCAACTGACAGCAGGAGTAGATTACTCCTGAGCGATAGGCGTGGTCGACACACTGGTGTGCTCTTCTGATATGGCACCCAAAAAGTCAGGTGAGTGCTTGAGATTCATAATGGAGTCCTAAGAGACGCATTGTAGGGATGGCAACGGGTCGGGTCGGGTGCGGGTTTTGCCATACCCGTACCCATACCCGCTAAGGCGCTAACCCGCTCCCATACCCGAACCCGAACCCGAACCCGACGGGTTTTCAAAAACCCAACCCACACCCGCACCCAACGAGTATTCAGGTACCCGCCGAGATACCCGCCCCGCCTTGATCTTATTTAAAAATATTTAAAATAAAAATAAAATACCAAGTAAAAATTAAAAATGTCAATAAAAAATCATAGTTTTTTTATTTGAATGAACATCATAGAGTAGAACTTGAAAATATGTATTTAGAGCAACACAAAATAGATAAATTCAACATCATAGAATAGGAATTTAAAAACCCTAACAAAAAATTTAAATATATATAATTGGGTATATTTGTTAATTAATTTCGGGTCGGGTTCGGGTTTGGGTATTATTGCCATCCTTACACATTGGTTCGGATCTTTAACTGTAGAGTGCCAAGCAAGTAACATATGAATAATTTTGGAAATTACTAAATAAAAGTCGCGAGCATGCAAGTTACATACATGATTATTTCGTTCAAGTCATAAATTCTAAAAGATGGCCCTTAAGAGGAGATCTCAAAAAAAAATGATATTGGGCTTGTAAGGATGGGATCCAGGAAGTCCAAACATTGGCAAAGGTCCGACGGAAGGAGTATAAACCTAGGACTTGCTTAAAGAAATGCCAGATGCGGTTGAAAAATTACACTCGAGTAAGAGGTGCTCAACCTTTTTGGAGTTTCTATGCACAAAACACAAGTGTCCATTGCATGTCGGAAATTGCAACCTTTTTTGGTTAGATTGTTCAAAGTAAGAATTTTGTCATCCTAACTGAGCTAGCATAAGAGGGTTATTATCCTGGGGCAACCCACTTTCCAAAATTAAGAATATAGGGGACTACGGATACTACCATCCACTATGAATTGATCGAAGGATTTTACTAAAAATTTTCTATTGTTATCCAAGGACCTGATTCTCACATCATCTAATTAACTTTGACAATCTGGAATTAAGGACAAGAAGTGTGAGATTTCTTCAAACGTGGTTGTTTGTAACATCCTATCAGGAGACTGAAGTTCACTAGTGAAGGACCTTATGGTAGACCAAAAGGAATGACAATCATTGTAAAGGGTGGGCCATAAATCTTTAGAGGCTCTATCGTGTAGCCAATTATCATGCCATAGTAGGGTAGAAGCACCATTCTTAACAATCTTCCATGAACAAAATTTGAAGAATGGTAACAAGGGTGTAATTTCATCCCAGAAGAAAGATTTGTTTCTCGGAGGTGTGTGAAACAATGATACCAATGAATCTCTACAAAAATAATTGAAGTTAATGATCTTGAGCCAATAGTAATTACAATCAAAAGTAATATTCCACTAACACTTTCCTAGGAAAGCCTAATTGAAGTCTTGGATGTTTTGGATACCCCATCCTTTTATATTGTGGGTCGGCAAATCCTTTTCCAAGCGACAAGTCTCATCCCTTTAGGTCAAGTCCTTTCCAAAAAAAATCTCTAGGATTCTATCTATTTCATTAGAAACCCAGACCGGTAATTTGAACATTGACGTCTAGTAAATTGAAATTAAATAGTAAGGTTTTTTTTCAAATAATTGGTTTCCAAAGTAAAGATAACTGGTAATTACTATTAATACTTCCCCATCCAGTAGCTAGTCGTTGTAGTATAGTGGTGAGTATTCCCGCCTGTCACGCGGGTGACCCGGGTTCGATCCCCGGCAACGGCGTCAACCAACCTAGGTTTTCAGAAAATTATTTTTTCCCATATAAAACCACACACACACATGTACGTTTTTGTTAATTATTATTTATATTTTTAGTAAATGGATGAATTGAAATCCATCTAGGATAAAGTTTTATCAGGCTTCTTCTGGCCATGCTTGCAGATGGTCGCGCCTGACTGGTGATTAACCCAATTCCTCATCTAATCTTCCTCAGACTGGCAAGCAATGGCCACCTATGTAGCATCCCCTTCCCTCTCCTTTTCCTCTTCCTCCATTTTCTTCTCCTCATCACGGATTACTTCCAAACCTCCACCGTGTTCCGCAGGAATTCTAAACAGAACCCTAACCATCCGCTCCGACCTCTCCACTCTCCCCATCCTTTCTTTCTCCGGTGAAAAGGTCGGCGACGCCTCCCTCGACCTTAAGTCCGCTCCTCCCGATACCGCCCGCTCCGTCGTCCACCGTGGCATCATCGCCGACCAGCAGAACCAACGCCGCGGTACCGCCTCGACCCTCACCCGCGCTGAGGTCAGTGGCGGTGGCAAGAAGCCCTACCAACAGAAGAAAACTGGCCGGGCCCGCCGCGGTTCCCAGCGGACTCCTCTCCGTCCCGGAGGCGGGGTGGTTTTTGGCCCGAGGCCAAGGGACTGGTCCATCAAGATCAACCGCAAGGAAAAGCAACTGGCTCTCTCCACCGCCATTGCAAGTGCCGTTGCTGCAGCCGATGCCTTCGTTGTGGAGGATTTCGGGAAGGAGTTTGCGGGCGGGCCGAAGACGAAAGAGTTTGTGGCGGCAATGAGGAGGTGGGGACTGAATCCCAAGGAGAAGGCCATGTTCCTCATGACGGAGGTCCCGGATAACGTGATGCTGTCCTGCAGGAACATCGGGACGCTGAAGATGCTGACCCCGAGAACATTGAATCTATTTGACATCTTGGATTCCAAGAAGCTGGTGTTCACCCGGCCTGCTTTGGAGTACCTCAACTCAATGTATGGATTGGACGCGGCCCAAGACGAAGACCAGGAGGAGATCTCTTGATACTCAAGGTTTGTCTCTCTTATCCCCAAATTAACCGAAATCTATTCTTGAATTGAAACCACTGCTTGTGTGCATGTTCTCATCTTATCTTTATTCCTGAGCAAACTACTTGGTTTAACTCTGTTGTTGCTGTCTTTACTCAAAAATCAAACTTACTTTCATTCGGATGAACATTTATCTGTTATAGCTTGACTCGGAGATCTTTAGCATTGAAAGATTGTAGGTCCTAAGATGCAGGAGAAGATGAAAGTTAGCTGCCACTTAATTCTTTCTTAGATGTGCATTCTCTGCACAGAGTGTTTTTCTCTCTTCTTGACGACTTAAACTGTTTGTACTTTTAATGCTGGTTGCCTCACCGGTTGATGGTTTTTTTAATTTTTTTTTTTTATTAAATGTTTCGCTCGATTAAGTGACAATGAATTTCATCAAGCTGGCAGCAATAGATAATAAAGTGAGAAATAAATGATTATATATATATAAAAATAAATAAATAAACGGTTTCCTTCCTGACAAGTCATCGCATCTCCATTAGTTGTAGAGGGAAAAAATATATACTTTTGCTGATTGCTCCCACAGTTTATATTTGCATACACTTATTCAGATCACTAGTAATTACCACAGGAGCACTTCCCAACACTTCAAATCACTAGTAATTACCACAGGAGCACTTCCCAACACTTCAAATCACTGGTAATCCGCACAGGAGCACTTCCCGCGGCTGAATGAATGGCAGTGAAATACCTGTCTTCTTGAAGCGATCTTTCACCACAATCTCCGTTGAACTTAATTGCAAGATGGCTGTCATACATATTCACAAATTTTTCATTACTTATGGGAGCCCTAGAAGACATGGGAGTTAGGCTGAAGGCTATAGCCAGTTTCTCACTGAGGTGAGGCAAACTGAACTTTTTCTCCTCATCCTCCATGTCTTGATAATCCATGCTTTACCCTGCTCATTAGTTCATTCAAGAAACTATCCCTCTATTTCATTTGTCGCCTATCCCCTGTTGAGAAATGATGCACTTCTCCACCCTGAAATTGCACCCAACTGATCCGGAGCTAGTTCCAATCTAAGTATTTGTTCCCTCACCTGCTTCGGTGCTTCACCATCTCGGCTTTCTTCCGAGATTTATGGCCTGATGACAATGTCTTCCATATTACGTGGTTGGCGGTAATCAGCATAGATTTAATCAGAGCTTCCGCTTCATCTAAGCAACCTGACCGACTAAGGAGATCTACCACAGTTCCGGTGCCTCAGAGTGATTTTTTTTTTTTTTTTTTTTTTTTTGAAAAAAGGAAAATAGATTTTATTCAAGGTTGTTCGCGGGATAATACATTAGATAAAAAAGGATGAGGGGGCAACCATTCCCTCAAATCAAAGATTTCATTGCATGATTGTTGCCCATGAGCTCCAAATAGTCCATCTCCTTGTCCTTCAATCCACTGTAATAACAAGCATACATCAAACTATTAATCAAACTATTAGAGTTTGTGACATGAATTCTATTTGTTCTGATCTGAAAAACTCATAATGCAATTAACATGAGTCCTTGAATTATGGAAAAAATTTTAAGAGAAGTTGGAACATTGTCAATCTCCATGATTTTAACTGTGCTCGATTGGGTAAACAGTTGTGGAAGATGGGTTTTACCAATCAGAGTGTTTGCCGAAGGTGATCCAATGCAACCACTTCAATAATGGCTCTCTCATGGTATGCCCATTATGAGCTGTTAAGGATGAAGTTCTGTTTTTTGGGTAGGGATCACTCCTATTTTACCTATCTTACATGCTTCTTTGCTATCAATCATTAGTGATGGAGCCTCCACCTCCTTCTACATGAATGTTTCACCTATCTTTTACCGCACCTTCTCTTCTATAACGGGTTCTTTTGTTTTTCTCAACTATTTTGGGAGATTCTACTCTCGGAAGTATAAAACCTGAGCTTCCATTCTGCCCCTTTAACTTGATCCAGGAGAGTCTAAAGTAATAGGACCTTCTTTATGAGATCTTTTTACAATTCTTAATGGCAATAGGCTAAGATTCTATGTTTTAGATATTGATAACATGTTCAATAGTTGAAATTTAAAATTATTGATTTTGTATCTCAAATACCCATATTTTTAAAATTTTATTATAATAATGCGGTTTTTGGTTTTTTGTTGTTGTTGTGAGTAAATGAGCAGTTGCCATTTTTACAAGATTGTTGTGCATGTATATAATTTCACAATTAATGTTGGGACCAATAGGTTAGGGTTGACTGCTTTCATTTCTCAAAATAAAATAAAATAAAATAAAAATGATAATGTTGGAGTATACAAACACAACATTTGGAAAATTTGGGATAGAAATGGGCATGCTCAAAGATATAACCCTGTTGTAGCAAGAGTTTTGATAGATAAAAGGAGCTCCATGAGGAGAGGCATGCATAGTTTAACAAATTGGAAGATCCTTTGGTGGTGGCAATAAAGACTCATTTGGACCTTTCCCGTTCTCCACAACAAAGGCCATCTTCAACCCCCAAGTCGTGTGCACTTCTAAATGACAATGTAAAAACCAAACGCCTATAATCCAAGAAAAAAATAATGATGCGTTAAAAAAATAATGATATATACATCAATCAAAATCTTAATAAAATATGCCTAAAAATGTATAACACAACAAAATAAAAGTTACCTGGATTATCAGCTTGGAATCGGATAGCGACCCATCCTCCTGAAGGAACACCAATGGTATTCCTCTCAATCGGATCAACAAGATTAAACTTCTTTGGAGATGTTTTTGGATTATAATTCCCTAACCCACGCCCAACAGCAAAGAAATTAAATCCATGCAAATGGACTGGGTGGGTTTCTGGTGCGATGATGCCAGTGTCTTGTAATACAACTTGCACAGTTGAGTTATAAGCAAGCTGATATAATCTGGTCCCAGTCATGGTCTGCAAGTTTGCTGGACCACTGCCTGTGTAATTGAAGGCTATGGGAGGATTTCCGGGGAAATCTTTTGTGAACACTCCACTAATGTTGAAATAATGTGCTTGGAGGAGCGCAGTGGTTGGCATCACAAAGCTTACGTTGTTGATGGCTGCCACAACCCGACTTCCATTGCCTGCTACGCAAGTTGAGCATGGGTTGATGCCCAGACCAACAGTGAATAGAAGGGAATGGTCTACCTTCAGTGGCACTTTAGCTGGATATCTTTTGGAGTTTAGGCTACGGAGTGAGTCAATGAAGTTGGATGCCACAGGGGTTGCATTCTGCGGAGGAGGATTGGTGGTCGTGATAGCACTCGTGGATACTGTGTTGGTGTAATGCACGGTGGCTGTGGCGGTCTTATTATCCACCGCAATAGGAGCATCCATGTAGGGAGAGGCAGTCACAAGGTATCGCCCTGCACCTTGATCAGCAGTCAACAGGACATTTGTGGTTTGGCCTGGTGTTATCAGTATCGTATCAGTCTTAAATGGCTTAGTGTACACAGCATCCACTTCCACAACTGTCAATTGATGCCCGGCCACCTTGAAAAATAGCTCCTCATTGAGCGCAGCATTGATGACCCTAAGCATGTATGTTTTCCCACTATCAACCTTGAGTTTGAAGCCATCTGTCCCGATCCAACATTTTTTTTTTTTGTAAATCAAGTCAGTTGGCTAAACAGCATGAAAAATCATTATTACTGCTGGTTACAAAAGCTTCAATATAATATATATATAATATACCTTGAGAAGTTGCGCAAGTTGACATAGGCCCGGGATGACCATTGATAGTGTGTGCATCGGAAACATTTGGAGCTATACCGGATTTCATTGCCTCATTGATCACAGCTTCTGTATCAGACTTCCACCATTCTCCTTTTTATTTTTATGAGCCATAGGATCAAAGCACACATTAATCAAGACAAATTATTGATTAGAATACCAATCTTTAGTAGATTAAGATGACAGAGCTTCTGGTTTGTATGATACCTAAGATGACAACCACCTCTTTGTAAGGAGCAGGGAATGGGTAAGGCACATGAAGCTTGGGCAAGATGACAATTCCTCCGTACAGAGTAGCCCTGAGCCATAAGATGTGGGCGTGCCACAGAAGGGTGCCTCTTTGCCCGGTTATTGTGAAATTGTAGACAAAGCTTTGTTTTGATGGGATTGGGCACTGAGTGATATAAGCAGGCCCATCAGCCCATCCGGTCCTAATTTGTCTAATCCCGTGCCTAATAAAAATGGGGACCGGTCATTCACATGGAAGTAATAATTTGAATTTGAACGGAACAGTGGCTGAATTTTGTTAATGAATTGCTTGCTCACCAGTGAATGGTTACGTTATACTTGATGTGGTTGGTGACCTTGACAAGCACATTGTCGCCTTCTCTCGCATACAAGGTTGGTCCGGGGAACTTGCCATTCACCGTCACGATGGGTTTGCTGGAACATAACCTCGTTGTGTTTTTCATAACCACCTGAACCAACAAACCAAACCTCATTTCTTAATTTTTCAGGCAGGCAAAACCCAGCCTGCTACCTAGCTCCATGCTACACAATGTGCGCGTGTAATATATGTGTGAATGAATGAACTCCCAGTTGAGATAAATAAATTTGCTTGATTACTTACATTGAACTTGTAGTGCCTGACCATGCCATCTACGAGCAATGGCCATAGGCAGAGCACGAGTAGAAGAGATCTAGGCCATGACTCCATGATCTCTCTCTCTCTCTTGCTTCCTCTGTTGTTTGTGTGGGAATAAATGTGTTTGAATGGCATGACAGGCCAACCCAAGCTTATGTAGGGGTAACTCTTGATGAGGATGCGAGGTCGTTTTTGATATTAGGTGAAGGAGCCTTGATAAACAAGGTGTTTGCAAACTAACCATAGCCTTTCCTGTTGCCTGCCCTCACATTACTTAAGTCCTACATAAAGTATATAGACTTTCGTAGATATATCACCCATCCCATTATAACCAAAAATAATCCCTCAACCTACTCCTTTTGTGCTTCCAAGCCTTCATCCACGATTAGTTGGTTGATGTCTAAAATAACACATCAATAAGTGTAGTTGCTTGATCTGTTCCTGTTTGTTAATGTGTATCACTAATATCATGTCCGTTAGTCCAGATTTTTCTACTTCAATGTGCTGGTGTTGACTTTATTAGACGTGTGATTTTACTGGATTTGCTACCCCAACTTAGTTTGCACTCCAATTTAATTAAATCGTCATAGAAAGAATTAATACTGTAAGTCACATGTGTATTAAAAAAAAAGACTGCCTAATAGACTCATTTTATTTGAGACACATCCAACTATTTCTGAAATCCAACACCATTATTTTTGCATTTTACTGTTTGCTGACCAAAGGAATTATGAAACACCACTGTACTAAAACAACAGTAACTAGGATCACAACTGCACAACAATAAGTGAAAAATTATTCATTTAAATTATCTAAACAGAAACCTCTAGGACCACTGTTCCACACACTGCCTAAGAATAAATCATTCTTCTGGGCAGGCATTTTGCCAATTTTACACTCTTTCAGAGTCTGCGCCTCGAAATTTGTTAGAAAGGACGCAACCACTATTTTTTTGTTTGATAACTAGTTAGAAGATAGAACTCCAAAAGACCTTTGCCATGATCATTGTAATGATTGTCTTATACCATGGATCTCAATCAAACAATTCTCACCAATTTCTTCCTCGATGGAGTTGATCTTTCATACTTCCTCTACTGTTGATATTTCGCCTCTTCTGCATTTAATTCTCGACTGCTCCAATGTTTAGGACGATATGAATTCATCGACTTTGGAGAGCAATAAAACATTCTCCGTGCATTCATTTTACAAGTTTCTTGTAGATGGAGGTTTGCGCAGTCCTATACATCCTCAATTTTGGAAAACGAACTGCCCAAGTAAAATAATACTCTTTTTGTTGCCTAGCATGTGGGGATAAAATCCTAATTCTTAGCAATCTTGCCAAGAAAGGCTGCAACTTCCAAAGTGCCACTAACATTTGCATCTTATGCAATAAAGACTCAAAATAGACATATCACCTCTTATATGCAAATTCTAAATCGACAATCACACTCACATTCCCATCTAGAGATTTGGACGACTTGGATTCCTTCCATAGAAGCTCTTCAACGAACTCTTTGGGATCTTCTCTCAAGAGTAATTTTTTAAAACATTTGGCTTGAAAGAAATAATTACATTTTTAATTCTTTTGTCCTTTCACATTTTGCTATTATTTCTAAAATTATTCATTTGGTTTTCGCCTGGATTTCTGCAGCTAGGGACCAACATTAGCAGCTCCCTAGTGATTCTCTCCAAAACCTTAAGCACTCACTCGACTTCCTAAGTGCAAGATTGGTTGACCCCAACACCACGACTCAGCAACCGGCACAAGAGTGATTCCTTCAGTTAGCTTGAGTTGACCTTTGTTGCCTCTTGGTGGACTTCGTCAACTCAACTAAGTCCTCTCCCCTTGTCTCTCTCTATTTCTTTGTAGTCTTGGTGTTGGTTCTCGGGTATGCATTACTCCTGGTGATGCCCTCTTAGTCTCTTTTGTTTTTGTCTTTCTCATTTTATGTCTTTTGTTGTCTGCTTCCTTATTCCTTTGTGTTTGCATGTTTGTTTTTTGTCTATCTGGCTCTGTATTTTGTTCTGTTTTTTAAAATAATTCATAGTTTATCCATTTTATTTTAAAAAAACTGCACTATATGCTTCATGATAAGAATTTTTTTTTTAAGTGGATAAACCACATTTTTAAAATTACAAAAGTAAAGTTGAAGGAATGAAAACACAAACAGAGCACAAATACGAGAAGAGGAAAAAAAAAAAAAACCAGCAACTAGAGATTGGTCAGAGGGTAAGAATAAAACAAAATACGAAAAAAAAAAACTATACTAATAAAAAATAGAAGAAGATAAATTTATTAATAGTCCAGTTGGAAAGACCAGTTAATGAGTGGTGGTGAAATTTCCTGTTTGTAATGTTCAGATTGATGTCCTCCATTGACTTGTTCAATTGCTTGGAACATTGTCCATCTGATCCATCTGTTTAGCCATCGGGATCAATATAAAAGGAAAGAGTGACCTATTCATTATACCAATGCTTATAGTGGACAGGTTAGCTTAGTGCGGGAATTAGAATTAGCGATCATGGAAGGAGTTGTCAACAAAGAAACCATTAAATATGGGTGGGAAGTGCCTGTCCAAATGAGTGCAATTTAGGTATAACGTACTTGTTTTGGGCCAAAGATGATGATACCAAGTCTGGCTGCAGCTAGTGCTAACCAGTAACTAGCCATTAGTCCCTCCCTACTTATGCCATTATTAAACCCAAACTAAAAAGATTTTTTTCTGGGTCAAACTAAAAAAGAGAATTTATTAAACACAAACATCAGAAAAACACATACATCCACACACACACACACAAATTTGAGAACAAATCTTCTGCTGCACTACTGAAACCATTCAACAGAAAAACATAGCGGCATCAACAGACAAAACAGATATTAACAGCCAAATCTGAACCATCTGGCCAATAGGATCCTGCCAGAATCACTAAACAATATGTGCCTAAAACCTGCCTCTGCAATCAATACCTCTGCTGCATCACTGAAAGATAATCAACAGAGAAACACAACTGGATCCCTAGACACAGAAATAACCAGCCAAATCTGAATCCACCTGCCCATTAGCATCCCATTAGAAACACTAAACCAAAGGATCCTAGACATTTTGATTCTTACTGAGCACCAATTCCCTTTGCTAAATTACTGAAACTGACATAAAACCTTGCTGAAACCCCTTCATCAAATTAATCAAGATTATTTATTACATGGCTAGGTAAACATAGCGTAATTACTTATAGTGAGAGAAAATGAGTGGTTATGCGTCTTAATCATTCAAATTTCTCGATAGATCAAACGGCTATTCTTTGTCAGATTTTCATGAATATAAAAGCCCACACTCAAGTTGTGTTGTGCTACTTCAGTGATCTTCAGACTTGTATGCCTGATAATACTGCTCGAGGGGGTATTGGTCTGCCCTTGTAGTAGTTTCCTCCTGAATTTATTGAGTTATATATATTGTATCATATTTAGATAGAATGACTTGTTTCAATAGGCGAGGGATGAAGACTTGTTGCAATGCTGTTGTTGGCACTTCAAAATCAATCCGAATCCTACAGCTTTCTCGGTGGTGCTCATCTTTACTGATTGAGCCAAACCATCTAAATAGCTGGATCCAGATAATACTGTCATCAGTTCAAAAGGTGCCAAAGAAAACAACTACTTTCGGAGTCATCGATGAAATTCCAAGAGAAAGCTGTGACATACAAGTCAACTAATTGCCCTTCGGCCCCTTCCCCTTTCTATCAGCGTCATGTTAATTAATGATGACTGTCATCATTAATTAACATTTGACACAAAGGATACCAAACGGGCTTCGCGATTCGTCCGGACTTGGAATTAATTAATTATTTACTCATGGGTCTTTATTAAGGACTGGCCCGCTGAATACATATGAGGGCCCAGCGTGTTTAGTCTCGTGTGACGAAGGATGAACGGACCTGCCTAGCCAAAGGCCCATAGAAAATGCAAATGTGAATGCTGCTCCATTCACACTCCGCCAGTCAGCAGTCAGCACGGGCTGGGGAGCGTGCCGTGTGGGAGTTGCTTATTTATTTATTTGCTTGTTTATTTATTTATTTTCTCCAATGATTTGTACGGTGGAGTTCCGTTTCAGGGTGGCTTCTTATTTCTAGTCCTAGTCCTCTCAATAAATATTAGCTTACTACACTACCCGTAATGGTCGTTGCTAGTTTTATCAAACTAATAAAATTTGATAAAATACTGTTTTCTTGGAATGAAAGGTGATTAAAAAAAAAAAGGTGATTAAAAAAAAACGAAATATAAAATTAAAAACTAATATAATAAATTGAAAGTACAGGGGTAACACGACATCACATGATACACCAATAATAAAAAAAAAAGAAAATTTATATAAAAAAAATATTAGTAATGCTTTGAAGCCAATTGCTAGGTCATAATGTCACTGGGCCATCTGAACCATTAACCACTTTTACCGAGTTCAGTATTGGAGGTCAATTTGCTAGGTTTGATAGTGAGATAAGAAATTCGAGATTGAATGAATGTTACAGACACTCAAGCTTGGTTCTGGGTGCATAAATGTTTTTCTACCCATTTTCTTTTGGGTATTTAGGATTCGCCTGGATGGATGATGATTCACGGTACATTAAAAAATAAAAAATAAAAAATAAAAAATAAAAAAAATATATGATGGTTTCACGATTCCGGATTCCACGATTCCTCTTAACGGACCCAAGGGGGTGAGCAGAGCAAGAAATATACTCCCCGGAATCTCCGCACGCCACGCGGCCAAAAGGCTTTAATTTTGTTAATTTTTTTCTTTTTTAAGGAGGAGGGCTACAGCTGTCAGTAATTGATTTCCTTCTTTCCTTAACCGAATTCCTTTTTTTCTCTTTGTTCGACGGTGATATCAGAGACAGAGAGAAGCACCACTCCTTGCTCTGACTATATATGTATGTTTTATGCCCGCATATTATTTCAGCAGGCCAGTGCATAGGAGCTTAGTTTGGTCGCTCAAGACTCAAGGGAAGGCCACCCCAAGATAAATTAGATAGAGAGGTAAGATCAGTTTCCCGCACCTGTTTTTTTTTTTTTTCTCGTTTTCCTTTTCCTCTTCCTGTTGGATTGGATTCATAATGTGGATTTTTCTTCTCTAACAAGATCATTATGATGATTTTTAAGTGAATCTATTTGGGGGTCCTAACCTGATTGATTATCTTTGCATCCGTCTATCAAATTCTTGTTATGCCCTAATTGGGGAATGATTAGATGCCCTAGCCTCATATACTGCTTCTCTCCCTGTGGCCCCATCAACTACATTGATGATGCTTCCATCGCTCTTTTTTTTTTCTTTCAACTTTCCTGTGATCTGTTTATTGTTTGCCCATCCCAAGTGTTGTTGATTTTTTTTTTTTTTATTAATCTACAAAGAATCAATTCCACACATATGGCTGTATAAGTTAAGCTTCTTTTTTTTCTTAATTAAAAAATTCAAATGCATACGCTTTGTCTGGCCTCGGGTTGTCCCGGAGTAAAAAAATAGAGGTGTGCTGCCGGAATTGGGAGCATTCCCATTATTCCCCCATCTCAACGCTGACGATCCTCATCTCCTGGATCTGGTTGGTCATACACCGTTTTTTTGGTTGGGCCAAGCCCATGATTCTTCTTAAGATTTTTTTTTTTTTTTTTTTTTTGATAAAATGATCCTTCTTAGTGGCTGGGCAGAGCTTACCCCTTTTTTTTAAAAAATAAGAATGCTGCCGATATTTTGACTTTGATATTGATTGTATGTTCGTTTATCTGCGTCTTTTTTTATTGCGGAAAAGTGGAACGTCTTTTCTAATATCATTATCTGCTGGCGAATCAAATCCAAATACGGGCTTATAAGATCACGACTGAAGGGCGCCATTTCTTTATTTTGTTATCTGTTTGTTTTACTTATTTATTCATTAGTTTTGAAATTCTTAATTTCTTTTAAGAACTTCTAATAATTCATTGTGTGTGTGTGTATATATATATATATATATATATAATTTTCTCCTTTTATCCTAAACGAATCTATACTATTCAATGTAGCCCTTAACATGAGTCCGCCATCACTTTGGTGAATTTTTTTTCCTAAGAAAGTTGATGGATCATAATTTTATTAAAAGGAAAGAAGATACATGACAAACTCATAGAAGAATTTTGGTGAATTGTTAAAAAACTTGAATATTCAATATTTTTAAGCATAATTTTTAAAACACATTCAAAAATTGAAGTTTATGTATTTGTGAGAGTTCTATATTGTACTGTTGTTATCGTGTTTTTGTTATTCTTAATAAAATTATTGTTTATCCATTTTATTAAAAAATAATAATAATAAAATTTGAAGTATAGACATAGATATAATAATTTTTTATCGAATAAAATTATTATTTTTAAATTAATCGATGTTTATTAATTTAGGTTTTTTTAAACATGCATGGCATATATCTATTTTATATTGCAAATCAAACAAGAGTTATCTTTAAAATAGTTGAGGGATAAAACAAAATTTAAATAAGTTCATCCTATCCATCTAGCTAGTGTTTCTTCCATTGAATCCTGCTCTCTCCTTTGCGGTTGGCTGCATCTCTCTTGCTATATTTCGAGCATTAAAATACTGATCGCAATTCACCCATCTTTGCTGGTAAGACATGTGCAACCCTTCCTTGCTATTTGTTTTTATTTTATTTTGGACAAAAGCGCCGAGCTTTATTGAAGATAAATAGAAGAAACCAAGGCATAATCTAGTGGTTTCTTACTTTGTTTGTGCTTGTGAATTTGAAATCTCTCATGTACAATGCAAAAATAAAAAATAAAAAAGTACTTGTCGCCAATTTGTAAAAAAAAACAAATAGAACAAAATTTAAGCTGAAAGCGCCTGGAGCTTAAATATACACCATACAACTAGTAAGTAAAGAAAAGGCCTATTCTCTTTGTCAACTTCATCAACCATCTGGGTAATCTAAACTTTGTGAAATAAAGAGATATTAGGTAATCTCCTGCCGTGTGCAGCAAGCCCATCTGATACCATGTTTCCATCACTTGGGATGGCATCAATGTTTGCACAAACCACCTTCCTTGGATTAACTTTGATGAGAACATTGTTTATTTGAAACTGCAGCAGTTTACTTGACTAGTAGTTCAACTCCATGGAAGGAATTGAGGATAAGTACACAAAGGATGGGACAACAGATATCCGTGGGAATCCTGCACTGAAGAAAAATACTGGAAAATGGAGGGCTTGCCCCTACATCCTTGGTAAAGTTTCCATGCTCTTCGGTACTTGTGTTATCAGTAAGTATACTTGTTTTCAATGCTATTTAATGCAAATTCCTGGAATTACTATGCAGCAAACGAGTGCTGTGAAAGATTGGCATACTATGGAATGAGCACCAATCTGGTGAACTACATGAAGCTCCGCCTTAACCAAGGGAACGCAACAGCAGCAAACAATGTTACTAACTGGTCGGGGACATGCTATATAATGCCACTCCTGGGTGCTTTCATCGCTGATGCCTACTGGGGAAGATATTGGACAATTGCCAGTTTCATGATTGTCTATATATTCGTAGGGATTACTAAAATTATTGTGCCATTATTTACTTATGTCTCTTCACTTCATAAACTGAAATGAATTCTGCATGTATGCAGGGTCTGACCCTGTTAACAATGACAGCGTCAGTCAAGGGTCTAAAGGCTTCCTGCCATGGCGGTGTTTGTGACCCAACTAATGCGCAGACTGCGGTTGTTTTTGTGGCACTCTATCTCATTGCACTAGGGACTGGAGGCATTAAACCTTGTGTCTCATCATTCGGTGCGGACCAGTTTGATGATTCAGATGAATCTGAGAAGAGAAGCAAGAGCTCCTTCTTCAATTGGTTTTATTTTTCAATCAATGTTGGTGCCCTTATTGCAGCTTCGGTGCTCGTATGGATACAGATGAATGTGGGATGGGGATGGGGGTTTGGGATCCCAGCAGTGGCAATGGCTATTGCAGTTGTTAGCTTCTTCTTGGGCAGTAGGCTGTATAGGCACCAGAAACCAGGAGGAAGCCCCCTTACTCGTATCGCTCAGGTTATCATAGCATCAATTAGGAAATGCAGGGTGGAGATGCCTGCCGATAAATCTCTTCTTTATGAAATTACGGATAAGGAATCTGCTATTGAAGGTAGTCGGAAACTTGACCACACAGAAGAGTTTAGGTGAGTAGTATGAAGAAACTTTTATTTCTATCATGGACTTCATATGATCTTATCTTGATTATGAAAATTTGCTTATTATAAAAGAATTGAGTATGACATCATTTTCAATGCAATTTATAGTCAACGGCTATTGTCCTCTTAAGCTTGCATATAGATGAAAGCATTACGCCCGTTCACAATTTTTTTTTTTTTTCTTCTTTTGTGTGGTTGTATTACATGCTCATTCAGCCTTCTTAGGATGGTGATGCTCTTTACGGTTAACACACTCTTGTTTGCTGAACTTGTGTCTTTCTCATCAGATGCCTTGACAAGGCAGCTGTGGTGGCGCAAGAGGACCAGACCAAGGCTGTGAACCCATGGAGGCTGTGTACTGTGACTCAAGTGGAGGAACTCAAGAGCATTGTGCGTCTCCTTCCAATATGGGCCAGCGGCATCATATTCTCAACAGTATATGGCCAGATGAGCACCATGTTTGTACTCCAAGGCAACACCCTTGATCCTCACATGGGTCCTCACTTTGAGATCCCATCAGCTTCTCTCTCAATCTTCGATACCATCAGCGTCCTTGTTTGGGTCCCAATATATGACAAGTTAATAGTACCAGCAGCTCGCCGAATCACGGGCAATGATCGGGGCTTCACACAGTTGACAAGGATGGGCATTGGCCTGGCAATCTCCATTTTCTCCATGATTGCGGCTGGGATTCTGGAGGTTGTAAGGTTGCGGCTAGTGGCAAGGGACAACCTTTACGACTCGAAGGACTTTGTACCCATTTCTATATTCTGGCAAATACCTCAGTACTTCATCATTGGCGCTGCGGAGGTTTTCACTTTTATCGGACAGTTGGAGTTCTTCTACGACCAGGCACCAGATGCCATGAGAAGCTTGTGCTCTGCTTTGTCCCTCACCACTGTTGCGCTGGGGAATTACTTGAGCACGCTTCTTGTTACCATTGTCACCCATATCACTACAACAAACGGGAGGCTTGGATGGATCCCGGACAATCTTAACCGTGGCCATCTCGACTACTTCTATTGGCTCCTGGCGATCCTCAGCGTGCTCAACTTCTTTGTCTATCTTATCATAGCCAAATGGTACACTTATAAAAAGACTGTTTAGATTGCACCGGTTGACGCTGTTGTGTCTAGCTAGGATGGATTGACACCAAGCTTGCTGGATCAGCTGTAGAAGATTGTGCAACTGTGTGATCGGACGAATTTCCAATCAATTTGTTGCTGTCTTTTATAGATTCTAGGATTCTTAATTTTAAGTGGCTTTATCTTGTAAATATTTTAGAAACATCAACTGGTTTATGTCTTTCAAGTCTCAGTTATGGTCAAGAATAGATGGCCCCAATAATATATCTTTTCTTATGAACGTGTGGCTTGTGCACGGAACTAGTAGTTATGTATAAACAATACCGGCAAGGTTGGGAAGTAACAAGGCCAAACAAGCCAAACATGAAAAAAAAAGTCTTGACTCTTGACCACCAGCATGGTTTGATGATTCAATTTTATTTCATCACATAATTTAGAATCTGGTTGCCTTTTTATGACATAATTTAAAATTTAGTGCACATATGAGTACCATGATTTGTCTATATTATCAAAAAAATATTTATATATTGTGTTTAAAAAAATATATTTATGTATTTATCTTTATTATATACATTTGATATAAGTGAAAAAAAATATATAAACCGATAATACAAGATGATAGTTAATATAAAAACCATCTCAAATCCACTAAAGTAGCAAAAAAAAAAAAAACTCTAACTATAGATTTCTCTTCACTGTATTGGTTGAGTCCTCCTTTCCCACATTTAGAGTTGTATACTTGTATCTACTCAAAAATAAAAACATATAATTAACTTTAATTATATTTGAGATTAGCAAAAACATTTTTAATATAAAGACATTATTTTATCTCTCTATGATCAAAAATTTTAAATAATTGCATTGAAGAAAAAATCCAAAGTCTTTGGGTTAAAAGTGACTTATCTATTTTAAAAATATAGTAGAAGGAACTAGTAAAGTTACCTATAATAAATAATAAAAAAAATAATGTAAAAATGGTAAGCACCATAACAGGGTTAATTTTTCAGGAAGTCACCAAACTTTGACTTATTATCACTTCGGTCATCCAACTTCAAAATGTATCAAAGTGATCACTCAAATTCTAATTCATTTCACCGGGCAGTCACCCGTGGCTTTTCCAGCCCAAATTAGTCTAAGTGGCCGTCGAAAAAACTGAGGTACTACAGTCACCCGTGGCTTTTCAACCCAAATTAGTCTACGTGGCCGCAAAACCTCAGTTTTTTCAGTGGTCACGTAGACTAATTTGGGCTGAAAAGCCACGGGTAACTGCCCTGTGATATAAATTAAAATTTGAGTAATTATTTTGATACGTTTTGAAGTTGGATGACCGAAGCGATGATAAGTCAAATTTGGTGAAATACTCAAAAATTAACCCCACCATAACATTTGAGATGAGATGATGAGGGGTTTGGGCCATCAGTCATCAGTCATCTTGTTGATCCCAGATGGAGAGGACGAGGGATTTCCTGGTTCGTGGAGATAGCGAATCGAAGAGCGTTTCGGCGCTGGAGGTCCGGCCACATCGCGCCGGCCACGCCGCTAGTTTCTTCGAAGCCTTGGCTCTTCGAGGCATCCGAGTGGACACCATCCAGCGTGGATCTCTCACCTGCACCTTCACGGTCCCTCCCAGACTTACGGTCAGTTCCTGATTGCCTTATGATGAGGGGCCTTGTGAGATCAAAAGATGGAAACTTTCTTTGATCCATCTGTATGAATAACATATCGATGGTTTCTTTTATTTTTCATTTTGCAGGGTGTTGACGGGAACTTGTCTGCTGGTGCGATAGCAAACCTAGTGGATGAGATTGGAGGGGCCGTCATACTTGCTGATGGTCAGGACCCCAAGGTCTCCGTCGACATGTCCATCTCCTACATGTCTGCGGCCCGGATCCATGTAAAACTTGTTAACTTCTCTCCCTTGCTGACATAATTTTGAATTTATTTTGATATTCAACTCTTGATTTCAATCAGCATGTATGTTGTATCTATTAGAAATCAAATCCTCATAAACTAGATTATATCTAGAACAGCAAGAGAAATAGATCATTTGCATGCCTTACCCATTTCCTTATACCGATTTCAATTTTGGCTTCAAAAAGGAAATATTTGCTCTTTTTGACTGTGGTTATCTCACTATCTCTCTCTCTCTCTCTCTCACACACACACACACACGCACACGCACACACACACACAGAGGGAGAGATAGAGAGAGAGAGAGATCCTCTTTTTCTGCTGGAAGTTTTATTATAAGTTAAGATTAAACATGTGTTTGCTCTACAGATATATTTTGCAATGGAATGGCACTGATGTTTGCTCATCTACATCTGTGAAATATATTATTCAGGCTTTCATCTCTTGCACAAGCTCTCTATATCATCTCTCTCTCTCTCTCTCTAATTTTTTATGGTTGGTGAGCAGGATGAGTTGGAGATCACGGCCAAGGTTTTGGGCCACAAAGGAGGCTACTCTGGAACTTCCGTGTTAATGAAAAACAAAGCAACAGGAGATGTTGTGGCTGAGGGTCGGCATTCTTTGTTTGGTAATCTCCTAAGCAAGATTTGATTGTTGATTTCTGAAATCAATTTATTGAAACTTGTGTACACTCCTTTATAATTAAGATGACAAGGGGAGCAGTTTGATTATGAATACATAAATAGCATTTTCAGAAATCCATTTCCATGGATGTCCTTCTCCTTTATAATTAATTTATGAACAAGTCTTTGTCTTTGATGAAGTCCCCGTCCAC
Organism: Dioscorea alata; assembly: GCA_020875875.1. Classification (NCBI taxonomy): domain Eukaryota; kingdom Viridiplantae; phylum Streptophyta; class Magnoliopsida; order Dioscoreales; family Dioscoreaceae; genus Dioscorea; species Dioscorea alata. The sequence goes on along the minus strand of CM037022.1, from coordinate 20,051,975 downwards.
AAACTTATGTATTGGGTTCCCAATCCCTCTTTTCCCGAAATCCAGCTCCATGGTGTCCTTCACACCACCACTTCATCGTCCTTTCATTAGTTACTGAAAAAGATCAACTCTATGGAAGTCACTGCCAGCTCTGCGCTCCATTTCTAGTTAGGGCTTCTCCAACTGATGCTTCCCAATCTCTCTTTCCCCAGAGTTAATTGCAGAGCTTGAGCTTCGTGCAGGTCATTACCTCAGAGTGAGTGAAGGTAGTCTCCATGCTGGACCTAGCTATCGTCCTTTACAATGTGGATCATGAGGTCATGTCTGTGGCCATTTTTCCCCTTTCACTGGCTCATTCCTCAACCCCGTTTTTTCTCTAGAATTGTTCAGATAGCTATTTCTGTTTCCATTGCCTATTGGAAAACCTCTGGATTTTTCTTAGTGTTTGTGAAACTCTGATAACCAATTAGCTATACGGATATGTTATTGGGGCTATTACATTAGAATCCAGATTGGACTAACCAGATTAGCAGGAGCCTCCTTTTTATTGACTTCATGCAGTTTTCAGCCTTATACAAATTATTTTTTCCTCCTCAATGAAGATGACTTGCTAGTGCTACCCTTAGTTTGAGGGAGGGTTCAATTGTCAGAATTGAATTCTGCCCTCTGATTATCTATAAATCTTTAAACACAGTCATCCTTTTTATGGGGGTGGGTATTTGATGTGCCACCCATAGTTGGAGTCTTGGAGAGGCTTTGGTTGGTGTTGGTTACTATGGTGGTAAGTTGTTGGTGATGGCATGGGGTATGACCCTGTGGTGGATGGTGGATGACCACTTTCCTCACTCCTTGGGTTGCCGAGGCTTATTTATGATATCTACTTGCAATGAGAATCCTTCTTGGAGCTGCTGAAGGAGTCCTGCTCCTTAGCATGAACAGTATGATCTCAAGGTGTTAGTTTGAATTATCTTGTTTTCAAGATGTTTGTTGTTTTCAAATCATAATTCTGTCTACACCAAGCGTGATTCAACTGAATATTTGCAGCATATATTATTTTTTCTTTTCCCTTAGAAGGCTTTACCATTGGTAGTAAGTATATCGGAGTTGTTTAAACAAGGATTTTCCTGTAGAGGGGTCTCTAAAATAGAATGATTTAGGCCATCTCCAATCCTGCTCCACAGATTACTCCAATCTGGCGCTAAATCATGTGCCGGATTGGAGATTTATTACAGTGACGCGCAATATGTTGCGTGTCACTGTAGCAACTATATATATATATATATATATATATATATATATATATATATATATTTTTATTTATTTATTTATTTTTTCAGTTTTCTCTGCTTTCTCTTTCTCTTGGATTTTGATTTTGATTTTGTTTCGATTTTCTTTTTTTTAATTCTGTTTTTTATTTTTTCAATTTTAATTTATAATTATTTATATATATTTTAAAATTTTCTGTTTATCTTTTTTTTTTTTAATTCTGTTTTGATTTTTTTAAAATTTTTAAAATTTTGTTTTTATTTTTTTAAATTTAAATTTATAATTTTATATATATATTTAAAAATTTTCTGTTTATATGTTTTTTTAAATTCTGTTTTTTATTTTTTAAAATTTATAACTATAATTATAATTTTATTTTTTAATTAAATTATTAACTTATAATTTAAGTTTATATTTTTGGAAAGATTTAAAGATATTAAATTTATTGATAGAGATGGTGGTTGAAAAATAATATTTTTAGAATATTTTATTTTAGAGTTAAAAATAGAAATGGTGGTTGGAGAAACTTTCACTGTAGAAGCTGTATTTTTTAGTACTGAATCATCAAATATAGAGTTTTAGGTTAGAGATAGTCTTAGGGCAATCGGCAGTTTGGCTATCAGCAAAAGTAATATATATATATATATATATATATATATATATATATATATATATATATTACAACAGGAATAGAAAGGTGACGGGACACAACACCTTATGCGAGTGCTGGACCAGGACAAAGACGTGGAACCAGATCCCATTCCAATTCACAAGCATATTTGGTGGTTTTTTTAAAAAAAAAAAACTCACTTTGACCTTCTCGAATAAGACATCTGAAACAATGCAAAAAAAAAAAGAGAGGAACAATATTAATTCATATTTTGCTGATAAAAAAAAAAGGAAAGAAGGAAAGTTTATACACACTCGTGAGCTTAAGGAATGACAAAAAGGCCTCTATATTAATCAAGGATTGCAATGAGACAACAAGACATGATTTTTTTTTTTTTTTTTATTTTGAAGAAAAGATGGATAACCCACATTGATAACAAGACATGACTATCCACCAATGCATAGATGTTAAACATTCAAATTCATTTGGGCAATTATTCTATTTTATTATTATAAAATAAAAAACGTAACTAAATAAACCCTTATAACAATCTAATATCAGGCTATGATTTTTATCCGAATCAAACCCTAGAAAGAATAAAATTCACGCTATAGAAAAATTATAAGCCGCCTTAGCAAATGAGCGTTGATTAGGTCTCAACAATCGATGGCCATCATATTTTGAGATTCAAATTCTTATCAGATGTTAGATGTTTCATTTACAAAATGTAATTTGACATTTTTTTTATTTACAAAACCACTGTGCTTTTAAATTTTAATTAAAAAAATTAAATTCAAGTCAACCTGTCTAACCGTCTAAGTGCCAAAACTACACAGCCCAACCTGAAGGCATAAAATTAAAAGGGTTTGGATAAACATATGAAGATTACTCATTGGGCCTCGAACATAGCAGGCCAATTTAAAAATGGACCAAACATTCGTGGCCCGAGCCCAAAAATATATAATATATTTTTATTAACAAATTATATACTTATATGTCTTATATTAGTTACTGATAAAAATAAAAATTTATTTATTGAAAATTAATAAAAGCAAATGAAACAAATTTGTATTTGAACCTGTTGCAGTTTGCAGTCATTAAATCCAACGTTAATAGTATTATCAATTTTGTTATAATTAATTTATTATTTTGGAAAAAAATCTTATTTGCGATGGAATTTAATTTTAAGGTCACAAATATATGTGAAGTTTGATAGAATATAATTTTCATATGGGATCATTTAATCTAGTTATCTACAAACTTTGGTTCATTTCAAATGTGGCTCAACCTATGATATGTCTATATTCAAGTATTTCAAAACTAATATTGATTGGGTTAAAATTTTGACTAGATGGTTATAGATTTTTAAAATAACAATTTTATAATTAAATAAGTTATATTTATAATGTTTTAATAAATATGAATAAAGCCACTAAATTTCTCATTTGGAAGGAAAAAAAAAAGGATTTTTTTTTTGTTATACAAATTTGCAAAAGAGCGGCTTATTTTTCTTTGTTTACTTAACTCCATTTTTTTCCGTCGCTCTGGTTCTTGTCTTTTTGATGCGGATGCAAGAGTAAGCAAGCACCAGGCTGAGCGATAGAGAGAGAGAGAGGGAGAGAGAGAGAGTTCCAAACCTCGGAGCATGGCCTCCGGCCAGGATTCCGCTGGGACGACGCTGATGGATCTCATCACATCGCATCCCTCTGAAGTCGCTGCTGCCAGCACTTCGTCCAACTCCCCGGCTCCCTCCTCCACGCTTGGCAAGCCCACGACCATGGAGCGGAAGCCCAAGAGGGCTTCTCTGATGCAGATCCAGAATGATACCATCGCAGTAGCCAAGGCCCTCAACCCAGTCAAAGCCATTCCACAACGACAAAATAGGAAGGTTTCTAAGATTTGTCATCCCTCCTCCTCTTTTCTTTTGTTTCTCGTTTCTTATGTTTCGATGCTCAATAGTGATATGCGGGTAACATACATAGTCTTTTATCCTAAAAATGAAATGAGGATTTGCTGAATAACATGATCCCGATTTTTTATTGCAGCCTGTTTCATACGCTCAACTGGCACGTAGTATCCATGAGCTTGCCGCAACATCAGATCAGGTTTTTTTTTGGCCCATCATCTCTGTGATTCAAATTGCATCTAGGGTGACTCTAATATTTAAAATTTGATTGCTTGTGGTGTTCAGAAAGCCTCCCAAAGGCAGTTGTTGCATCATGTGTTCCCTAAACTTGCTGTATACAACTCAGTGGATCCTTCTTTAGCTCCATCTCTCCTCATGGTATGCTCCTTCTACTTACTACTACCACATTCTTTATCAATTCAGATGCATACTTTCCTGTAGCCCTTCCTTACTGACCTTGACATAATGTAGATGAAGCATCATGCATGATGTGAACCCTCTATATTTATATTTCAATCTGCTGTTTTCTGTTTTGCAGCTTCATCAACAATGTGAGGACAGGAACATTTTACGTTATGTTTACTACTATTTGGCTAGAATTTTGTCAGACAGTGATGCACATGGACTAAGTCCTGGTGGTGGGATACCCACTCCAAACTGGGACGCACTTGCTGGCATTGATGCTGTTGGAGGGGTCACCAGGGCAGATGTTGTACCAAGAATTTTAGGCCAACTTACTTCTGAGGCCTCGAATGCTGATGTCGAATGTATTTTCACTCTCTTATTGCAACTTAAATTATTATGTTGCCCATTTTAATATTGGCATTGGATAGATGTGAACTTAATCAGGCGATGGAAAACAGTATGCCTTTCATGTTACTAATATGATGCTGTAAACTATGTGTTGTGCACTTGCTTCTTGTTTCTTTATGTCCTACCATGGTATGCTTTTGTTTTGTTTTGTTTTTGTTTTTTTCTTTCTGTGACTATTCGTTTGCCCTCATAGTTCATGCACAAAGGCTTGCAGCCTTGAAGGCCCTCACTTCAGTGTCAGCTAGCGATTCAGATGTTGTGGCCAAGTTGTATGAAATTGTGTTTGACATTCTTGAGAAGGTTTGTGCTTTACTTATTCACATTGCATGAGTGTAGGCTGTGTATGCATGGCTGGTCAACAATGCTAACAAGCTTAACTGTCATTAACTGCTATTCATATTCCAGGTTGGAGATACAAAACAAAAACGTAAAAAGGGCATTTTTGGCAAGCAAGGTGGTGACAAGGAGGTAATGGCTGACTTTTACATCATGGAGTTAGTTTATCCTTCAGTGTATTTTGCATCTTATATTGCTTTTGTTATTGCTGATTTATCAGATGTGGTTTTCTTTTACAAATAATAACCTTTCTAGACAGAATGTAAAACCAAAACCCACCTTGTATCATTTAGAAGCTTATGATCTAATTTGCGTAAAGTTGGTAATGTGGTTATTAGTTCTTAAGTTGCTCAATGAATGCTATAAATCCAAGCTTTAAGCTTCTGGTCTGGTCTTCATTAACTACCATTGTTTTATTTATTATTTTGTGATCATAATGCTGTGTAACTATTAACTAATATATCTATATATATACATGTTGATATTTGCAGTCTAGCATACGCTCTAATTTGCAGTATGCTGCTATTAGTGCCTTAAGAAGACTTCCGCTAGATCCCGGTAACCCAGCATTCCTCCATCGGGCTATACAAGGGTATGCAAGTATAAACCTTTATAAACCTTGCATGTGTTTGTGGACACATGTTGGATGAACAAATTATTAATATATATTCCAGCACAGTGACTAAGACTTATGAGGATCATCTGTATTGTTAAATTATTAATTTAGCATTACGGAAGATATTATTGTGTCATTAACTGATAATATTATGATGCTTAATATGACTGCAGGGTTTCATTTGCGGACCCTATTGGTGTAAGACATGCCCTGGCAATCATCTCAGATATTGCCACAAGAGATTCATATTCTGTTGCTATGGCCTTGGGTTAGTATGACTTTACCCTGAAACCTGTTTTGGTTGGGTTTATTTGTTTTATCGGTTCAGAAAATTCCTGTTTGCCTTGAAATGTTAAATCTGATTTCTTGCATTCTAGCATTGGCATTATGCCAAAGGGCATTATTTCTTAGGGCTCTGATTTGACCTATATACTGATTTGCCTTCAAACAGTTTCATATGTAGAATCCATTATAATCTTTTCCCCTTTTTTATTTTGCAGGAAAGCTTGCACAACCTGGAGGTATGACTTCTTACTCAATCTTCACTATTTAGGGACTCTCTACAGCCTGTGCAAAATGTGGCCTGCTGAGCATCTTGTCTTGTTGTGAATATCTAGCTTCAATCCAAGACTATTCTTTTAGATTTAAATGCGGCGCTTCATAGTCTTTAAACTAAACACTACCACTTTGCCCAGTCTGAACAAGCACTTTATTGCTAAATGTTTCTATGATTAAATTTTTGTCTTCTTTAGGAGGCAGCTATGTTTGCTGACCTCATACGAATCTGTAATCGGAAAGTTAAAAGTTATAATAAAATGGAAGAAGTTGAGGAAAACCCAGACTTGTTTCCCTCTCTTTTCGGTTGCTTGCATCGGTCAAAATGGATCCTTCGTAAATTACTGTCCATTACTTAGATTATATAATCTCCATATGTTTTTCTTCATAATCGGCATTGCCTGCCCCTGAACGATTCCATTTTTAGTGTAGAATACTGTTCTTTTTACCTAATTCTATGAGATGTTTTTTGACATTTTATTGCACAGGTGGTAGAGGTTTAAGCTAAAATCCCTCCATGTCATATTCTAGTGTTGTTTGGAAATGTTGGAATCAGGCTTCTTGACATTTTTCAGCTTATTTATGTTTTAAATTATTCTCTTACATTTTGTATTGAATCTAGAAATCCCGTATTATATATATCGTTTGATATCTTACATTCAAGGTTATCTTTATTTCCTTTACACAACAAACTTTTATGCTATATGCAAGGCTTTGTATTGTATGATATCTCCCTGAACCAAAGAACTCCTTTCAATCAGGTGCCTTGGTTGATGTTCTTCATCTGCATGATGTACTTGCTAGGATTTCCCTTGCTAGGTTATGTCACACATTATCTAGAGCTCGTTCATTGGATGGTATGTGGATAATGTGTGGTTTTAAAAGTTATAATTCTTATGTTTTATTTTTTCTATTCATCTTCCAGCTGACAGTTATGAAATTTGAAATGCTCCATTTTTACAGAAAGGCCGGATATTAAATCGCAGTTTGCTTCTATTCTGTATCAACTTCTTCTGGATCCTAGTGACCGAGTTTGTTTTGAGGCAATACTATGTATACTGGGAAAATTTGATAACACAGAAAGGTAGTTGCTTATTTTATAGTTCAATGAAAATTGTTCCAATTGGTGATTAGATGACAATCCTTTTATATTTCTTTGTGATTCAACTGATTTATATTTGTTTTATTTTATTTTAGGACTGAAGAGAGAGCTGCTGGATGGATTAGATTGACTAGAGAAATCCTAAAGTTACCTGAGGCGCCTTCAATATCATCAAAGGATAACACTCAATCCAGAGATGCTCTTCCACCTAAACCAAAGAATGACAAGCCTGGTTTGAAGTCAAAGCGCCCTCAACCTCTTTTCAAACTTGCAATGAGAAGGTATATAATTTTTGTCTGATGTTATTGAACTTGAATGTATGTGGTGCCTGGCAACCCATAGCAAAGCAATTCATTTCTTGTCTTTATAAGTACCCATTAAATTTCATACCATTTTGACTGAACATGGTTTATTCTTATTTTGTTCTGATTTAGATTGGAAAGCTCTTTTAGAAGTTTTTCTCGGCCTGTCTTGCATGCTGCAGCTAGAGTTGTTCAGGAAATGGGAAAAAGCAGGGCAGCAGCTTATGCTTTAGGTGTTGCTGGCATAGATGAAGGATCTCAACTTTATACATATTCTGACAATGCAGAGTCAATTGATTCAGATCTGAATAATGGCTCACAAACGGAAGGTATTTATTTGGAAATATTTGTTTATCATCAGCCAATGCTGAGAATGGCACTGACAGGGGTCATCTTAAAATTTTATGACTTAATCCTAGAAAGAGAATTCTTTTTTTCTTGATGAGAATACTACAGTGTCTATATCGAAGAATACATTAAAGCTAGAAAAGTTGATAGTCACTTGGTCAATGGGCCAGTCATGCATGTCTGGTTTGGATAGACTTGAATTGCAGGTGACAAGTTTACTGTTTGTATTTTAAATAAATTAAATCAAATCTCCTAGCAAGTTTTTTTTTTAATATTTATATTCCTGAATTGAAGTCCTAGGCTGTAAAAAATGATCCTTGGTTGCCATTGGTTTTCACTATTGATTTTCATCCTATCAGAGTCTAATCTTCATGCACTTAAGTTTCTTAGAAGTGTTTAGTGCCTGTAGCAACTTTTAAATTTCAAGTTTGGCTGTTATCATGACTTTTCCATTTCTTAAATGTTTGCTAGAGCAAAGGCAATTTCTGTGATATGTAAACGTGCAAATCATTATTGACCATTTAATGTGGTTTATCATCTTCTCTTATTTATTCATTTATTTATTTCTTTTTGCAGCTTCCAGAAAGGCCTTATCCTTATCTAATGGGCATGGTGGTAAGGATACTATTGCAGGCTTATTAGGTTCCCTCTTGGAAGTAGTACGCACAACTGTTGCGTGTGAATGTGTCTATGTTCGAGCTATGGTAATAAAGGCTCTAATCTGGATGCAAAATCCACATGAATCTTTTGAGGAATTGAAGGACATCATTGCATGTGAGCTCTCTGACCCAGCTTGGCCATCAGCATTACTAAATGAAGTTTTACTTACACTACATGCTCGTTTTAAGGTACTCCACCCTGGCTTCCACTTCTTTTGCCCTGGCTTATGGGTAATTTTACTATTTGGTAGTGTTTCTATTTATCTTAGGGTCTACATATTTAGGCTCTTCCAAGTAAAGGGCTCCACTGATGCTCAGGAAAAAAAAAAAAGATTCCAGCCAACCAACCCACTACCATTGACTTTCCATTCTCCAAAACTATCCTTATATTGGCTGTGAAATTTAAACTTGGGGTTTAATTTGAAAGTTTTCTTAAATTTTGAATGCAGCCAAATTGAGGACCTTATTTCTGTATTTTATAAATTTCAAGAGTTAAATTGAGATTTTCTCTTCAACCCTGCTTTCTGTAATAGGTAGATTTGGATCTAGTAAAATTGGCCACAATAGTTAGACTTCTTGAATTCCTCAGTTCTCATTTGTTATTACTTGTTAAGTGGAAATTCTTCATGACTCAATCCCTATTTCAGAAGTTTGTATTTTTCAAGTGAGGTTATCATTATGTTATTAATTTATCCTTAACCACATGTGCTGGTTTCTTTAATTTCCTATGAGTGCACAACTGATGAATTTTTCTAACTACACTTGTTGTATTATTTATGGATTTTCCACCATGGAAAATTAACTGGGCATGCCATGCTCTAATTTACCAATCGATCTGTATCATTCTTGTTCATGCTCTTTTAAATTCCTTGTCATATACTTTTTTGCCATGTGTCTAGTTTACAAATATGTTGATATTTCCTGAGCCATAGATTTTTATCTGTGGTTATGGAATGTTTCACTTCTTTCTTTATTCTTTTTAAATAGGCAACTCCAGGCATGGCTGTCACCTTGCTTGAGATAGCAAGAATATTTGCCACAAAAGCCCCTGGAAAAATTGATGCCGATGTGTTGCAGCTGCTATGGAAGGTGAGGATGCCATAATTACTGGGTTGTTATCATTTATTTAAGCATGATTGCTTGTGCATGTCATGACTGATTATCATTATCATCTTCAGGCTATACTGCGTTTATTTATGCAAGTTTTCTGACCATTCTTGAAAATGTACACATTTAAAGCAAGTCAATATGATTGCCTTTAGGGAATTGGCTACCATATGAATTCTCAGGTGGTTGGTTTGGGTTGGAGATCTTGTCTCATTTTACATCATCACTGTAACAGAAAATGAAAGGTCAAAAGAGTTGCATTGAGTTAACTTGCTGGTTGCAGAATGTAGTAAGAATAATTGGTTGTGGCGTATTGAGGTTGATTGTGTTGGATTCTCTTTTCGATCTTCTGAAGCTGCACTAAACTATTTTCCATAATAGTCTTCTGAATACAGGAATTCTCAGCAATATAATATAATCTTTCTAAATATGAAAATTTTGGTTCTTTCAGACTTGCCTTGTTGGAGCTGGACCTGATGGAAAACACACAGCATTGGAAGCAGTTACTATAGTGCTTGATTTACCACCTCCCCAGCCGGGGTCAATGTCTGGACTTACATCTGTAGATAGGGTTTCAGCATCTGATCCAAAGTCAGCTCTGGCGCTACAGAGATTGGTGCAGGCTGCAGTAAGGATGATCCTAACAATCTAGTTGTTTCTTAAGAAATTTGAATGCACATTCAAGGAAACACATACAATTAATCTTAGTCTTGAGCATTTGAGCAGGTATGGTTTCTTGGGGAAAATGCAAATTATGCTGCATCTGAATATGCTTGGGAATCTGCAACGCCTCCTGGTACTGCTTTAATGATGCTAGACGCAGATAAAATGGTTGCTGCCGCTAGTTCTCGGAATCCTACTCTTGCTGGTGCACTCACTCGACTTCAAAGGTGTGCGTTTAGTGGGAGCTGGGAGGTACTTCTTGAACAAATTCTTTTCTCAATAGTTATTAATCATAAGAAGATTATTATGTTCTTGTTGCTATTCTCATTGAAAACCCCCTGCAGGTACGGATTGTTGCTGCTCAAGCTCTCATAACCATAGCAATTAGATCTGGAGAGCCTTACCGGTTGCAGATATATGAATTTTTACATGCTTTAGCACAAGGTGGGGTGCAAACTCAATTTTCAGAGTTGCAACTTAGTAATGGGGAAGATCAAGGTGCTAGCGGTACCGGTCTTGGATCTTTAATTAGTCCAATGTTAAATGTCCTTGATGAAATGTACAGAGCACAAGATGATTTGATTAGGTAAAGGAGAATACCAATTTACCATCTATTTTAAGTGCATGAGGGATATTATATTTTACCCTGAGTACATGTTCTATGTTGCTGTGTAGAGATATGCGTAACCATGATAACAACAAGCAAGAATGGACAGATGAAGAACTCAAGCAACTTTACGAGACACACGAGAAACTTCTTGATCTGGTGTCTTTGTTTTGTTTTGTTCCATGAGCAAAATATCTTCCTCTTGGCCCTACAAGGTAATTTCACAAAGTTGCATTTTGCTAAGTTAAGGTCAGCTGTGGCCTTGTATAAACAGTGGTCTGATTTGTATTATGTTGAACTCAAAAATCAAATATCTTTTGACTAATGGTCTCAGAGATTTGCAGGCAGTGGCTCAATGGTGCCAGGTGCTATGGAATTTTTTTTATGATCTGTAATTTGATGATACAACATAGTTTAACTCAAAGTTTCTTTGACAAACAAATTTTCAAAATCAATGCTTTTGAACAAGGTTGGGTGAATTAAACAAACATTTTTGGTCATTATAAAATTGTAGGATCCGTGTTTGTTGCTTAAATAGAATTGTTCTCCTTTATGAATATAAATTGTTTTAAATATTAAAGTTCATCTCTCATTTTTTGTTTTTTAATGCTTATGACAGCGCCAAGCTCATTGACATTTATCAGAACCGGCATAATATTAACGCATCAGCTGGATTGAATGACCCTGCTGTAGCTATGGGGATATCTGACCTTGTATATGAATCAAATGTAACGCATAAAGAACCCAATTCAATTGATCCTGAATTAGCGATGGCATGGGCTGCAGGACTTGATGATGGCCTTTTAGGAAGCAATGCTCCAGCAATGGATCGGGTGAGAATTTCAAGCTATATAATTTATGAGTTATCACTGGCATGTAACTTGTTTTATTTACTTTTGACAACAGTCATTGAAGGGCAACCATGTGATCATTTCTATTCTTATGATATTTGTTTTGCTGTTGTCCTTCCGTTTGAAAATCTTTGCAAATAACGAATTATGTTATATATACATGATGCTAGGTGAATGAATTTCTTGCTGGTGCTGGAACAGATGCACCTGATGTGGATGATGAGAATATCACCTCTCGGCCATCAGTTACTTACAATGACATGTGGGCTAAGGAGCTTCTTGAAAGTTATGAAGTGGAGGTATATGTTGCATGATTATTCCATTTATGACTTGGGTTATAGCCATTTTGGAAACAGGATTTGAAAGGCTATTTTCTTTGTTTCAGGAAGATGATGGAAGGTCATCTGGAACATCCTCTCCTGAGTCTACTGGTTCTGTTGAAACTTCTATCTCATCCCATTTTGGTGGCATGAATTACCCATCCTTGTTCAGCTCACGTCCATCTGGCTATGGGATTTCACAACAATCGGTACTTCATCTAGAGCTTTATGAAATCAATTCTTCATTTTCACGTTTCTGGTTGTGAAATGGTTTAGATTGATTATGCAAACGTATTCTGCAATTTTTTTTTTTTTTTGAGAGAGAGAGAGATCTACAATAACTCAACCGGCAATCATGCAGTTGCATGCACAGTATAGCTTACTCAGTGACCCATGTTGGATATTGGGAGTCAAACACGATATATAGTAGTATGTTGTACAAATGATTTTGTTTAACTTTCCTCCTTGGATCATAAGTTTTTCCAAAAGAGCTTTATGCGTACCAAGCCATTGCTGACCTGCTACTATACAAAGCTCTTCCTTGGTTTTCTCCTTTAACTGAATTTTTGCTGCTGCAGCTTTTCTAGATTTACTTTTATATTGGATTTAATATTTTCTTCTATTTACCATTTAGCTAGTTTATTTTCTGTAAATGCTAATTATGGATAGTTTCTCTTTGCCTTGTGTTTCTAGTTCAACCACCCTCTTCATAAATTTTTTTTCCTAAAAATTATGTATTTTTGTGAAAGGGGTTGGTTTCTTTTTTAGATTTTATGACAGAAAGTTAGTTGTTCCTATTAAAATTTTAAGTGGATTGTGTTGTTGTTGTTGTTTCATTTTATTATCTATTTATTTATTTATTTTAGGTGTGGCACACCAGATTTTTTTTTTTTTTTTTTTTGCGGAGGCGTGAAAATTAGGAGTTTGTTTGGAAACAAGGTTAAGCTACATGTGTCAAAAAGCCACCCTGTTCACTCGCTTGGGGGTGTTCTGGGCTACTTGCTGCTTGATACCTTTGTACATGTACATGGCTAGATTGATGACATGTGCCACTTTTTTTTGTTTTTGTCAAAATTTGGTTGAGGAACCTGGGAGGAGAATTTAACTTTTTTTTTTTTTTTTATGTGCTTTGATTGGATAATTCCTCCCGATTAGGATTTAAATAATTGCTCAAGTTACCTGTTTGTGTTTTAGCCCATTAGGATTTAAATAATTGTTCAACTTACCTGTATTTGTGTCTTAAGATTTTTTTTATTAAATTTTATAGAAGAATTGTTATTTAATTGTTTTATGTAGTTTTTTTTTTACTGGTTCAATGTGTGCGTGTGTTTTAATTAATGTTGTTATTTTTAAATGCCATGTTTATTATACTCCTAGATCATTAAATTAATTATGTGGATGCTAACAAGCTGGAATATATAATTATTTCCAATAAGCCAGATATGATGCAGTTTCAACTCACCGATGTATGTTTGATTTCACCTGCTTGCTTATTGATTTTAATTAAGCAAAATATAACCTAGTTGGCAAGCAATAAATAGCACCATGCCTGTCAGGCCGTTTGTTATCATTGATATTTTTGGTTTTTCTTTTTTTTCCAGGGAAAAAGAAATCCGATTCCTACTTATTTTTCGTCAAGGAAAAATAAGAAAGGCTATTTTTAAAACCACCAAAAGATATGTAGAATGGATTAGATTGGAGTAAATTTTAAAGTTCAAACAATCTTATCCCTTAATTATATATTATTTAAATTTAATTTTTTAAGGTGTTTTGAAAAACAAAATAACAAATCTGCTTTATTTTTGTTTCATAGTTTTACATTACAAATTCATACATGCCAGATACCTCATCATAATTGTGACATACATGCCAGTCTTATATCATTTCAAATATGAAAAATTTGTGGGTAACAAATTGTATCTTGTGAAACAGGAGAGCAAGTCCACCAGCAGGTTTGGTTCATCTTCAGCTTTTGAGGGGAGGGAATCTCCGGTTAGTTTAAGTTCAAGACTTAAAAGTTCTAAGCATTTTGTTTCTTTGGATTTTCTCTTGAAGTTCTGTTTTCGATTATGTTCAGGTCAGAGAAGAACCTCCATCATACTCAACATCTGTTATGCAGAGATTTGAATCATTTGAAAATCCTTTAGCTGGCTTAGGTGGCCAGAGTTTTAACAAGCGTGAAGATGAGGAAAGCACAGGGAATCCACAGTTTGGAAAAGCTTTATATGGCTTCACTGCAGGTGGTGAGGATGAGGTAAAGCATGCAGCTTCCTGATGGTTTTCTCAACTCTTGTCATGGTTCCAATTTTGAGTGATGCATGTCCTGAAGAAGTACGGCGGCACCCTCTTTTCTTAGCCGTCTGTTTCATTATATTTATTTGATTACTTCACTGATAATGAACATCCTCACAGCTCCATGTTATTTTTAATTTCCGCCTTTTGTTTTTACACGAAGTAACCACAAGCAAGGGACACCTGCCAACATGCAATACTCCCACAACCTGCTTGCTTCAGACTAAGGGCTTCATGCTATTGCTGAAGCGTTTGTGCAGTAGATCACCATAAACAAACAAGATCAAACAGAATAAATATTATGGGTTTTTTCTTGCAGCTGAGCCTGGATGCGGGAGAAGAGGTTGAGATTGATTATGAGGTCGATGGTTGGTACTATGTAAGTTCAGGATTATTCTATCCCTTTTTGTTTACACTAGAATGTACTGTAACTTGAAGAGCAACTAGATCTAACCACCCATGGTTCAATTTTGTTGTAGGTAAAGAAGAAAAGACCCGGGAGAGATGGAAGAATGGCCGGATTGGTTCCAGTTCTTTATGTCAGCTCTTGATTGGTTCATCTCCAGAAATGTTCTGCTGGCTTACTACTTGATTCCTTCACCTGCTTCAACCTGCTCTTAGTTTCGTATTCTCAAACAAAATCGAAATTTGTGTACTTCTGTATACTCTTCATGTTTGGGCATGCTAACTTACATGAGTTTCCATCTTGCAGCAGTACCTCCTCGTGTATCTTATGAGTGATCTACCGGAGTGGGTTGATCATGGTATGAATTACACGCAAGGATAGGTTTTTTTTTTTTTTTTTTTTTTTAAATCAAAGTAGTTCCATCCGAACTGCTGCCGTTCTGTATGTTATTGGTTTCTATAACTTAATTGGGTCTGTGAGTGCCATAGCTGATTTCTCTGTTCACTCGTCTGGGATACATGCCTTCAGTTCTGTCAGAGATCCCTTGTGAAAATTTGTTTGTACACTAACTGAAATTCGTGAATATCTTTCTGGCACCATTGTGGTTTGGAAAGGATAATAAATTCTGGTAAAAGTCTGATCCTACACAATTTATCTCTACCTAGTAACTGCTTTATGTGTTCTTCAAATGGTGCATGTTATTTTCACCAACTTGTGGACGCTCTGGCATGTCTTTATATTTTAATTAATAATTTAAATAACATTATGACAGTTTGGTTGGCCGGGGAATATGGTCTAGAAATGTATCGCCATGTGTAGCAGTAGATAATGTCTTATTTGTTACTGGATGTATGATAATGGAATAATGAAACAATGAGCCGGCCACAGAATTGATGTAATCGATGATGATGATAAGCAGTAAAAGTATTAAGTAAAGTAAAGCCCCCTGCCTTGTTCAGGCATGGCATCTTTGTTTGTGGACTGTGTCTTGGTATTAGTGGTATTGGATCATCCCGATAAAATAAATAAATAAATATTTGTTTTGTGGATCTGTTTCATCTCAAGACAAAGTCTCCCTTTTGCTCCGCCCCAACTCCAGCTCCAGCAGGCAGCAGCAGAGGATGAATTTCAAGAACCTCGACGACTTCTGGGCTTTCTATGTGAGCCAGCACTCGAAAGTTTTGACGCGGCGGCTACACTTCATGGGCACCCTCTCGGGCTTGCTGTGCCTGCTGAGTTCGCTGCTGTGCAGGCGCTGGATCCTCCTCCTCCCCGCTCCCATCATCGGCTACGCCCTGGCCTGGTACAGCCACTTTTTCGTTGAAGGCAACGTTCCTGCTACGTTTGGCCATCCCCTCTGGTCTTTCCTTTGCGATCTCAAGATGTTCGCTTTTATGCTTTCCGGCCGGATGGACAAGGAGATCAAGCGCCTTGGCAAGCGCCCTCTTCTCTAGGTCTTCTGTTTCCTTGATGATTTATTTTTCTTGCTGTTGTTCTTGTTGTTATTGTTATTATCATCATCATGTGTGTATATATTCTTTCCACTATTCCTCACTTTCTCAAAATCATCTTCAGAATAAACTTCTTGGTGTGTTTTCTATTCAAATTGCCTAGTCAGCAATACCAATCTCTTCCACAAAGCTTGTTCTCTGATCGGATATTCAAAAAAGGGGGGAGAAAAATAAAAATATAGTACAGAAGTTAATTTTGAAACTCAGAGAGTTGCGGTTACAGGCTTTTGTGGGGATTTATGGGTTTTGTTCAAAGAAGTTAACTTGATCCTCTGTACTACTTTTACAGGAAAAAATATAGGAAAATGATTTTTCTTCGTTCTTCTTAATAATCTGAGCACTGTTTGTAAGTAATTGTCGTTTCCAACACCTGCCACCGGCACAAACAGTTTAATGGCTCCACTCCAGGGCAAGGTAAGGATGCAAACGAAGAGAGACCAGTACTCTAGTTTTCTTTTTACCGATAGAGCAAGGATACTGGATATGTGAGCACCTTTCTGACTGTTAACATGTGGGTATACGATCAAAGGCCAAACTGTCAAAGGGGAACAAGACTACAAGAGGTTAGGTTATCTGATTATTATTCCCTTTCCCTCGTCTTTTTCCGTGAAACCAAACCGGCAGGCAGATATGCCTTGTTTTGTTTGCGTCCATTGTATTTGAATTAAAGCCAGAAAATACAAAAGTGGGGGTGGTGTGGAATGAAGGTGTAGAGGTTTTTAACACTTTTTTTCCTTGCTGACGTTCTCGACAGACTGACTCTCTCTTTATATTCATTCCGTTTCCGTCATCACCAAACAACCCCACCACCCGGACGGAAAGTGAACAAAAGGGCTGCTTTTCCAGATCCCATCCTACCACACCCTTCGTTCGATCCATTTTTGTTGCCTACTCTGCCCATCAATGGGATCTTCCCCTCCACCTCAATATTTTGGGAGGCAGCGATCTCTCCATGACATCCTCGGTGGAGGAAATGGTAAGTCAAATTCAATTCAATGCTAGCTCTAGCTTTAGATATCAAAGTAACTCTGTACTTGTTACTCATCTTTGTGCTTGGATCTTTGATCAATTGATTTCCTTTTCTTTGCTTGCTTGCTTGCTTGCTTGCATCTATTAATCTGAGTCGCCTCCTGATCTCTTTCCTTTTGATCTGATTAGTTGTCATTCTTTAGTTTGAATCAGATCCCTGGTGGTTTAACTTTAGTTATCCTTGTTTCTTTCATTATGAATGATCCCTAGATTAAATTGTTGAATCTATAATTAATCTATATGCCCAAGTCTAGATTTTCTTCAATTCATTGCTTCTTATTCTCTCATACTAGAACAGCTCTTCGTCAAACTCTCTGTTGTTTGAAATCTGTATTGGCCTCGAACATAAGCACACAAAGAGATAGTGTGACACGGTTTCATGAAATCTGCATTGTTTCCGGTTACTTGCTTTTGCTTATTTCTTCTCTGCATTGGAAGTGATGTGCATACTGTTGTTCTGCAGTTGCAGATGTGATTCTTTGGAGGAGGAGAAGTGTGACAATCAGTATATTGCTTGGCACTGTTGCTGCTTGGGTGATCTTCCAGATGTCTGGCTACACTTTCTTATCATTTGTGTCCAACGTTTTGCTTCTTTTGTTGTCCATCCTCTTTGTCTGGGCAAAGGCTGCTGGGCTACTCAACAGGTAATCACAATATTTTCACTGTCGTGTAGTAATAGAACACACAAGCAAATGAGAGAATTACTTAATGGCCGCATGCTGCTTGTTTCTATTGATATCATTCAGTTGTAAACTAATAGATCATACGATGTTTTAACTGATTAAGAATAGGAAAGAAAACTCAGCAAAGTATTTATCTTAATGTTTTTGCTTGTTAAATCATTCTACTTATCTGTGAAACCAACGTAAAGATGTTGTTCTCTAGATTAGTTTACTGCCATTCTAGTGACTCTGAAACTACTCCTTAATGTGCCAAGTGCAGGCCACCGCCACCTATCCCAAAGCTACAGCTTTCAGAGGCTGTTATAAAAACAGCAGCAGATTCTGTGTATTCTCATGTGAACATGGTACTGTCTGCAACCTATAAGCTTGCGCTTGGAAAAGACACAAACCTCTTCTACAGAGTAGCTGGATGCTTGTGGCTGATTTCTTTTGTTGGTGGTCTTACTGATTTTCTTACTCTTGGATACACTGGTAAGTGACTCTGTTGGCTTTTCTTTTTTCTTTTTTTTTTCATTTGTGGATAGTGTTGCATTGATGGTATCATATTAATGAACTCTTCATTTACTCAAAATCCATTGATGTGTTTTTATGACATATAGGCACAAATATTGTGGTTTAGCCAAATTGTACTGATCATGAAACTTTCTCTAAGTGAATTAGGGGATTACATTTCCATCTTCGGCTTTCATGAAGAAATGGACTATGATAGAAACATATTAAGTGAAATCTTTCATGTGTATGATCACAATTGCCATAGGTATAAATTAGATGATGGTAATAATTTTTTTTCTGATAAAAGTAATCAACAAAATCCATATCAACCATACAGGACAATGCTCGTGTTAGAATTTATTGTTTTGCCTTTTCTGCACAGGTCTTGTCGCTGTCCTGACTATCCCTGTGCTTTATGAGAAGAATGAAAGTTATGTTGAGAGATATGTGAACATCGCCTGCATGGAATTGCGGCATCGGTATGAGAGCTATACAAAGCATTTAAACAAGGTTAAGAATTGGATTTCTGAGAAGAAGGAAAAACTAGGCTGATAGCGTCTGGGTTAATTTAATCAGACCACCGTTAAGCTTCTGCATAGAGGGAATTTGGCTGCCATCACCCGTTGGGGTCAGAGCTCGATGTTACCGAATGGCCTGTTTGTGACTTAAGAGATTCTGCCCTTCAATTTGTGAGTTGCTTGTTTCTACCTGAGATTTTAATGTAATGAGGCATGAATTTTTCAATTTTAGATGATATCTTGATTCAAATAATTATAAGGATAAAGTATGAGTCGATGAACCATACCAGTGTTGGAGGGTGATTATTATTTTCTGTTCACAGGACTATAGCTCCACATGAAAGTTTCCTGGTTTTCAGTGTGGTGACTGATGAGACTGTACTTGAGCTCATCAATGGTGATACACTAGTAATCCCCATGAGTTGGATGGCATGTTTCAGTAAATAACAAAGTAGTGGCAATCTGCCGGGGTAACTACTATCTTCTCAACAAAAGATTATGGTGAATTGTGAAGCGGCCATGTTATCTTGTTAATAACCAGTGATGTTGAAGGATTCACTTGGAGTTTTTGTTTTGAAAATTAACTTGATATTGATAAACTTCAAAGAACACGATGAACTTAAAAGTTTTGTCCTAGAATAACTGGTGTGTAGCGGAATCAATCTGATACCAGAATGGGTTCAATGCTGCTGTCGCAGTCAATCTGGTCTTTTGTTTAGTTGAGTGGATAAACACGCGCATGCGCCAAGTTTCTCCAGCCATGCGACCACCCTGTTTATTTAATTTGTCAGTAACCCATAACTGATAAGCACCTATATATATATATATATCTTTGATTATAGTGTATAAACCATGATCATTAAAATGAACTGAGGGGAGTTAGGACAGTTAACAATATCCTAGAGAGATAAACTTTAACATAAAAAAACAACCAAAACTATTATTTTTTGAAATCAGATATATTTTTTTTTAGACTATAAATATTTTTTTTTTAATTTATGTAACTTAAAAAATTGAATATATGTAAAATTGAAAAAAAAATAAATATTCTTTTAATATTAAAAAATAATATTTTTTTTTCAAAATGATATGTATTTTGGAACGGAGAGAACCCCGCAAAGAGTAGGGAATGGTATAAATGAAAAAAAAATATTATTACTATCATAGTCAGCAACGAGTGGGGTTGTTCATACTGGAGAATAATAATTCCTGCACCTTGGTGCTGTCTGGCGGCCATCCGATGCAATAAAAAGGGCGTGCAATTGGTCACTATCATGATCTAAGTTATTTCATCATGGACGGCATTAGCAACATCCCAAGTTCGGACAAAAGTTAATGCTGCTGCGTTTTTTTCGCTTATATCATTGATGCGACTGGTTTTCCTTCAACAGTGTTTTGAGTGCGTGCATTCACTGTTTACCCTTTTTTTTTTTTAACTGATTCCACATTATAAGTCACTCTAGTTGGTTGTTTCTGTGAGGATCTATCGACTTCTGTAGTGTCTAGGTGAGAGATGTGTTCCAAAAAACAAGCTACTTGTGAAAATTTAGTTTTTGTCTTATATGTATGTGGATATATTGTGGATTATAGGATCAGGAGCAGGAGGAAGAGGAAGGGGAAGAGGAAGAGGGGGACGCAACAGAAGTGCAAGGCATGCGAGAAGACTGTGTACCCCATGGATCAGCTCATGGCTGACGGCATCACATACCACAAGTCCAGCTTCAAGTGCACCCATTGCAAAGGCACCCTCAAGCCAACCAACTTGTTTCTCCTCCATGATTTACTGCTTGTCCACATTCAATAACATGTCTAACAAAAATACTAGTTTTATTATGCTGCCCTGCCCTGCCCTGCCCTGCCCTGTTTTTAATTACTCTTGTCCCTGGTCCTTCCTGCCTGCCATTTTTATCAGCAATGTTTCTGGCATTACTTTATCTGTCTGTCCATGAGTTATGCGGCTTCTTACCGGATAATATATATGGTGTCAATATTTGGATTAATGTCCTCTGGCTCTACTGGTTCCCCGCAGATGCCTTTCCCTCAGATTAGGCTTATTGCGGAAAGGAATGGATGGACTCAAGGCTCTTGATACCATAAATTCTTCTTGCACTTTGGACTGAAGTAAGGGGCATGATCTATGATGGCTTAGATTTTGTGAATCCACTTGAGCTGCACATGATTCATAGTTGTCCTGAGTAGTTGCTTCATGGCAGCCTTTGTTCATAGCTTCCTACTGCACTTTGCAGTGGAATTTTAAGTTTTAAATCACTCTAAGTTTATTTCCCAGCCAGTTACTGTTATCTTTTTTTTATTATCCAAGTTTTATCTTGCTAACATACCAAATTGCAGATTGGAATGTGCTTGCATTTTATCTATAACTGAAGTCAAGTTCTAAAATTTTGATCAATGCAATATTACTCCTCAGTATACTGAAACCATGTTTTGTTTTTTTGAATGTGATCAAAGTATTATGGTCTACCTCATCCCAAGTTTCATGTGGTCCTTGCAGCTCAGCAATTCCGCTTAAATGGAGGGCGTACTCTACTGCAAGCCTCATTTTGAGCGGCTCTTCAAGGAGACAGGGAGCTTCAACAAGAGCATCCAGTCAAGTGAGGCTCCTACTGAAATTGTTCGGACTCACACTGTTTGCATTTTGTTATTTTCCAATTGTCTTCCTCACTAAATTATGTGTGCTTGCACTTTGACAGCGGCAAAGTCAGCTGGGAAATCAACTCTTGAACTGGTAACCAGGATGTGGAAGTCACTATATATTCCTTTTTTTTTTCCTGTTGAAAATACAAATTATCTGACCATGTTTTGCTATGGTTCATTGGAGAGCACATTTTTATTCTCAGACGAGGTCCCCAAGCAAAGCTGCTGGCATGTTTTCAGGAACGCAAGAAAAATGCGCCACCTGTGGCAAAACTGCATATCCACTTGAAAAGGTTGGTTGATGGTCTTAGTAATAATAGCATTTGAAATTGCTGCACAAATGACATCACGCTGCTGTGTTTACTTTTTTGCATTGAATCGCATCAGGTAATTGTTGAAAGAGAAGCATATCATAAGTTTTATTTTAGATGCTCTCGTGTTACTTGCTCTGTTTTTTTCTTTATTTATCGTAAATTTATGTTTCTTTTTATCTATTATTTTTTAACATAAAAAGTATTTATTTTTTTAAAATTACTTTTAATACTATATTTAATTCTCTTTCTGAAATTAAATGTGAAAAAGAAATGTGGATATAAATTAAAAATATAACTATTTTTTTATAAAATTTTATAAAATAACTAATTTTTTTTATATGTAAAATTCTGTTAATCGCGATAGATAAAAAAGATGGAGGGAGTAAAATTTTGTGACAAACAAACAATAAATGCCTCTCATTTAATAAAAGTTAGAGACATGCACAAACGTATAATTAATATCTTATATATCTGTGTTCAAATATTTACTAAATAAACTAAATTATTTTATTTTTTTCTCATTGCACTTGTTTGTTAATTAGGGGTTCTTGCAATATTGTTCGGGTTAACTATAGTAAGGATTAATTTTTACTAACAAGACTCATTTTGTTGTTGTTGTTGTTTTTTTTTTTTTATCTGGGCTGTGTTAATATAATATGTTTGTTTTGTTCCTTTGTGTGAAGTCAAAAGAGGGCATGGTGAGTTTTGTATTATTTTGTTGTCTATCCTAATGCTCGATTTAGTAATGTTCAGTTGGACTTTGATAAATGGCGGGACATAATGACAATGAATTGAACTTTGCTTGAGAAAGCCAACTTAAGATGAATTTATTTTTTTGCTATTATTATTATTATTATTATCTATTTGTCTGGAAAGGGCTACAAGCATATGTACAAAGGGGTTTATTAAAGTGGAGTCTAAACTTAGCCGGAGTTAATTTTTTCAATTATTTCCCCTTGTTAAGAGATTTTGAAATGGTGTTGCTAACCCACCCGAGCCACAAACGGATTTGGTTAAATTTAAAGAAAATTATGCGTATACGCCAACGATAATAAATTTGAGAAAATTATGTGCACATATATATACAAATAATATAATTACCATTTTGCTCTGTCTTCCCGCGCTTTTTTTCCAACGAGTCAAAGGAGAGAGAGAGAGAGAGAAAAAATAAAGGGTGATTCACATAAGGGTATTCTTGTCCAACAGGGATCTCATTCAGACGTGGCCAAACTTTGGCGGGAGTTGTAACCCAATTCCCGCCAAAATTTCCCGCCAAAAAACGAAAGATAGTATAATTTCTATTGAGCACGGCAATCAGAGCGTCCCCTCTTTGAAATCTAAATCTAAATCTAAAGAAGAAGAAGAAGAAGATGCTGGAACTAAGGTTGGTGCAAGGGAGCCTGCTGAAGAAGGTGCTGGAGGCCATCAAGGAGCTCGTTACGGATGCCAACTTCGATTGCTCTGCTACCGGCTTCTCCCTCCAGGCCATGGACTCCAGCCATGTCGCCCTCGTTGCTCTCCTCCTCCGATCCGAGGGCTTCGAGCACTACCGCTGCGATCGCAACCTCTCCATGGGTATGAATCTCAACAACGTCTCCAAGATGCTCAGATGCGCCGGCAACGATGACATCATCACCCTCAAGGCCGATGATGGCAGCGACACCGTCACCTTCATGTTCGAAAGCCCCAGTGAGTTTTTATTAAATGTTTGTTTCTTTGGTTCTCTCTTTTTTCCTAAAGGTTTCTCTCATTAAATCCTAAGTTTCTAAGAAGCTAAGATTACCAGGGTATGATGATAGCAGACCTTGTTACCTTTTTCATGTGTTTAGGTTCATTATTGATTTATTGAGGTGCATTTGGTTTCTTGTTCTGATTTTACTACTTTGTTGAGTAATAATAATAATAATGATAATAATAGATCAAGATAAGATTGCTGATTTTGAGATGAAGCTAATGGATATCGATAGCGAGCATCTCGGCATCCCAGAAGCAGAGTATCATGCTATTGTGAAGATGCCATCCGCCGAGTTTGCCAGGATTTGCAAAGACCTCAGCAGCATTGGTGACACAGGTATGATGGTGGTCATCATCTTCATTAGTATTTTTGCAACTCCCATTAAAAAGATATTGGATGATGACATCTTTTGCTTGTGAAATGGCAGTTGTGATTTCAGTGACCAAGGAAGGAGTTAAGTTCTCTACAAGAGGAGACATTGGGAATGCAAACATTGTTTGCAGGCAGAACACTACAGTTGACAAGGTAATCCTTCTTTCTATTTTGTACTCTCTCTCTCTCTCTCTCTCTCTCTCTCTCTCTGACCATTGATGATATCTCCTATCTTTGGCTATATATTTGTCACGATTCAAAGTATACAAGCTGTCTTTTTTTTTTCATCTGAAATGATACCTTGTTAACATGTGCAAAATGTTGTTGTTTAATGATGAGAACAGCCAGAGGAAGCCACCATCATAGAGATGCAAGAGCCAGTGTCATTAACCTTTGCTCTGAGATACATGAACTCTTTCACCAAAGCCACTCCACTGTCAAACACTGTGACCATCAGCCTTTCTTCTGAGCTACCAGTGGTTGTAGAGTACAAGGTGGCAGACATGGGCTATATCAGGTTCTACTTGGCACCCAAGATTGAGGATGATGAGGACATGAAACCTGAAGTCTAGCATAACTTCTCTTATCAATTCATTCTAGTCTCTCTTGTTCACTTTTGTTAAAGTCTTATCCTTTGTCTCAAATTTCCTGTCTGTTAATCTAGAGTTCCAAATCTGAATTTCTATTGCAATTGAAAGGGATCTCAAGTTTTGATGGATTATATAGCACATGAGTTCTAGATCTGAGGGATAAAATGCTCTTGTTATTCAATGGTGTTCTCATTTCAAAGGGTACCTGGGGTACCTGGTTGTACGGGTCCTTGCCAAACAGGTGGTTGAATGATGCATGAATGAATAGTTGTCATTGCCCGCTTGCAAAAAATCATAAGAGCCATCAGACATGACCACCAAATTTCAAAGGCAAAATCTTTTAACTAAGAACGAAGATTAACATCCTATCTTGCAAAATTCTGAACTTCTCATTTATACTCTCAAATCATGTCAACAAGATCCTGATCATACAGTAAAATACTTGACTCTTGTCTTCTGCAGAAATTACATCAAACAATCAACATAAAAAAAGAATAAGAAAAAAAAGCTCATGGCAATCTCCAGTTCTCTCCAGCATAAACGGCCTGGCCTCCAAGTTCTTCCTCAATTCTGAGTAACTGGTTGTATTTAGCAACTCGTTCTCCACGGCAAGGGGCACCAGCTTTTATCTGACCAGTTGTGAGGCCAACAGCTAAATCAGCCAGGAAGGAATCTTCAGTTTCTCCCGATCTATGAGAGATGACCACTCCCCAGTGAGCATCTTTTGCCTGTTTAACAACTTCAGTAGCCTCCGTGACTGTCCCGATTTGATTTATCTGAGATGCCCACAATATGTTGTCATAAATCTAGCAAAATTAACTATATAGATAACTTTGCGATCAACTTATCCTGCCTCGTTTGAAAGAAAAGCACTAAATAGATCACAACCCACCTTGTCCTTTCATAAGAGATTTTAAATTAGCAGATTTTCAACCTTGATAGAATTTTTTTAATCCCATGATCACGGGCATTTATCAAATCAGCTAAAATATCTTCTAAATTCAGAGTTCCAAATCCATTTTTAGCTTAACACCATTCGGAATTTATTAAACATAACCCATTTGATGGAAATGGTTGATCTATAATGAAATATATTTGGCAAGGAGGGCTTTTGAGATCTCCATAATGAAATATCGAGTGCTTGGATTAATTGTCTGCAATATAAGCAAGTAGTACCTTGAGAAGAAGAGCATTGCAAGCAGACTCTTGTATGGCCTGTCCTATGCGCTTAGGATTTGACATTAACAAGTCATCTCCGACAACCTGCAAAGCATTGTGTCATAACCACCGTCGGTCATAATCTTTAGATGCATAAAATAAGACTGACCTGACATATCCCAAGGGCAGAAAATAACTTTGAATGCTCCCAATCATCCTTGTCAAATGGTTGCTCAATAGATACAATGGGATAGTCTGGCAATAAAAAATAATTATCATCAATGCATCATTCCTTTGAAAAAGAATTAGATTGAAAAGTCAAAAAAGAAAAAAAAGAAAAAGGTTAAAACCAATATTCCACAAAAGCAAGCAATCAAAAAGAAAAAGGTTAAAACCAATATTCCACAAAAGCAAGCAATCAATTTACACCAGAGTTTCTAGAAATGTAATAAATTGTTGTCATGTTTCTCAAGCACAATATCATGTAATGTCCTATCTTCAGATAAAATCATTGTTCTGCAAAAACCTGAACAAAGTTTTGTGTACATCTCAATCATTTCTTCTCCGGTCTTGAAATTCTGCCCCGACTTATTTGGTGCTTTAGAGTCCAGGTCATACTTCCTCCCTGAGAATAACAAAAACTGCATCAGCCATAATAATTCTATACTAGTGTTTACGAATAACAATCCCAGGTAGTCACCTAAGATCGTAAGGGCAGTATATTAATAATATCATCCTAACCTATGCATAAATCAGTAGCTGCCACATCCATCGCCAATTTAATCCTACCATTATATCCTGCTCGGTCTATTGCCTCCTTAACAAGATCCAAGCCCTCAGAAAAGCTGATAAATGGAAGCACACAATGTTTAAGCAGGTTAAAACCAATATTCCACAAAAGCAAGCAATCAATTTACACCAGAGTTTCTAGAAATTTGTTGGTTGTTGTCATGTTTCTCAAGCACAATATTATGCCTGACTAACAACTATGGGTTGGCTTTTGCACCAGATAATGTCATATCTTCAAGAAAAAAAATATATATAGGCCAGCAAATTTAGTTCACATGATCGAATAAATACAAGTAATACTTGCCTGGAGATATTGGGAGCAAACCCTCCATCATCACCGACATTGCACCCAGTTGAACCGTACCTCTCACTGATAATGGACTGTCCACCAGTCAAGCATGATGTAACGCAATCAGGTGATGCTCAAACAACAATAAATCTAACAGATGAAAGTCAAAGGAATATGCTAAATAAATAACAGGTCAAACAACCTACTGTAACTCACTTTCAAATGATAGATACATATAAACAAGAGGAGCTCTTTGTTTTTGACATAAGAAGAGGGAGCTTATGGAACTTAGATAAACACAATGATAAGGGCATGTTGAAGCTCAATTGGTAAAGAACATACAGTTTAACTATTAGAAATGGAGAAACAAAAGTAAAAGATAAATCAAATGGCATGTTTTGATATGATGATAGCTTATAAGTGTTCCCTTGATTTGTTCTAAGATAAACCCAAGAAAAAGTATTGTTACACCTTTATGAGACACCTTTATCAGATGGAAGGCACAGTAGGAGGTAGCACCTGGTGTAACAAATTGAGAATTGATTGATAGATATCGCACAACTAATTTAAGTCTTGGCTATTAGATTAACATGGTAATACCTTCAGGTGATGGTATGTTTCCGAACCCATCTGTACAGCCTCCATGAAATTATTTGCACCAATTGGAAGAATCATAATTTCCTGGAAAAAGATAATCATCAGATTCAGTTAATTAAGAACCAAATGTGTAAAAGATCAACTTAATAGCAAGAAAACAAAACCAGATGTTGCTTGGACAGAAGGCATTGAATGAAAGGTCCCTGGAAAGCAGTCACAGAACCAATTACGAAGCACAAGGTTAGACGGACAACCAGTAATGAAGCCAATGTATGGATGAATTACATCAGTAAAGTTCAACAAAAATATAAAATATCAAACAAAACCTTGGTGTCTCTAAACAAACATTGTGACCATGGAAGTGTCGTTTGGTTCAATTTACCTAGATTGCTTGTATTCAAATATAATTTGTAGCAGAGTATCCTTCTAGATGAGTGCATAAGCCCCTGGTGACAGTAACCAAGAGTATAAAGCACATACTTAAGCACAAACATGATTATGATTTGACTCATGAAAATGACTCAGTTAATTCTAACATATGATCATCCTTTCCTTCACATAATACCCATTCTACAAGGTTAGTGAGCACATCAGTTACACTAAATATTCTAAATCTTAGAGAAAAACAAACAAATTGGATTAATAACCCAAATTAGCATACAGTCATACTTGAATAGCCAGAGAATTCCCAGCATGCTTTCCACCACTAATAACAGTGAAGGAAGGAACAGGAAGGACAGGTTTGCTTTTACTGGAAAGATCAGCAATATGTTTATACAGAGGGACCTGAGAAAGAAAAATCAAAACACAAACCAAATAGATTAAGCAGAAGAAATACATGGGAACACGTAAGCTAATAATGGCATGCCTCCTTTTCAGCAGCGCCAGCTTTACATGCAGCAATTGACACAGCCAAGATAGCATTTGCTCCAAGTTCAGTCTGGATAAGGAGACAAAACTTAAATATGTCAGCAAGCAAGTGATATCAATTTTCTAAATTTTTAGTGAATTGATAGAAAGAGCATTCTACCCACAGTCCCATTACAGTTTAGGTAGAAATTTATGCAAGTATGATTGTTTTTAGATTAAATTTCAATCTAAATTACATAAGAAATTAAGACTACAAGGTTGAAACTGATAGCAAACGAATATAGCAACTTATTTACACAAAATGGAAGCAAGTACTGTTTAAGCCCAGCGGTTGGAGAGAAGGCGCCTGCCTTGTTTTCAGTTTTATCCAAGTCTATCATTGCCTGATCTATCTGGGCCTGGAGTGTTGGATCCATGCCAATCAGGGTCTCGGAAATGTTTTCGTTTATAAGTTTGACAGCTTTTGAAACGCCTTTTCCTAGAAACTTTCCTTTGTCCCCATCACGTAATTCAACAGCCTCATACCTGATATTGGTGAACACAGAGCCGATGATGATAGACAAATTAACTAAATTTAAGCAATTGGATAGGCATAGAAGAAAAAGGAATCTTCCATGAGTTGAAGTGTCTGATGAACTAGGCTTAGAATTACGAAGTTGCAGAAGCCCAAAAAAAAAAATGAAAAACTCTTGTAATTATAGCACAGAAATCTTACTAAATGTACTTTGATTAACAGATAATTGCAACAAACCAGCTGAGGCGGATTGAGGAAAGAAGAACAAATAAGAGAAAAAACAAACAATGGAGAAATAGAGTGGATGAGCAACTCCTCACATTCCAATAGCAGTGCCGCTGGGGGCAGAGGCGCGGTACATCCCTTTGTTGGTGTAGAGATCCACTTCAACTGTGGGAATTCCCCTGCTGTCGAGGATCTGCCTGGCTGTGATCTTAGTGATAGCAGAGGGAACGGCCTTCCTCATGTGATTCGACTGAGGCCATTACCGAGAATGATTAATGGAGCAAGGATACAAATTAGCAGAGAAAAGGAAAAGGAGAGAAATAAGAGATCTAGAAGGGCGTACCATGAAGAGGATGGGATCAGGGGCCTTGGCCCGGACCGCGGCATTGACGGCATCCTCGATCTTGCGAGATAGCAAATGTTTGTCGAGATACTCCTGGACGGACATACTGCCACTCACTCCCACTCCCACGCTAGCCCTAGAAAGAGCGCGCGCTCTCTCCAACTCCAAGCTTGTCAGCAGCTATTGCCCTGGCAACGGAGCAGAGAGAAAGAAATGCGATCTCTTGATTATTATATAGAACATGACAACCACTAACAAGGAACACTCACCGCAAGTCAGGTGCGCCCCGGGATTTGGTTCAGGTGATCCTGCGACTTGGGACTCTTCTGTTTTTTTTTTTTTACTTTTTCTTTTTATAATAAGAGCTACAGCTGTAGATATTTGATGCTATATGAAACAAATTTACTGAAACAAGTTGTGTGCACTAAAATATTATTAGGAGCTTTCACTCAGCACAAACTCAGCCCCTGAAATCATAAATAAATACATGGGGAGAAAAGGTGATCAGCCCAATGAAGTAAGTGATCAACTACATACATGATACATCCCACACTCCGTCGCTAGAAAACAGTCACTCAAATTTTCTATAAACACAAGGACAAGGCTATAATATAAAGCACACCAGCGTTCAAAGCTGCTAACATAATCCACTATGACATTACAGCACAACAAATGCCCGGGATGCTCCTGTGAAATGTTTAATGGACCCAAACAAGCTCTTCGAGGCACCAAAATGTCGCAACCTATAGACTCCTGACGCAGCAGTTTCAGGAATTCGCCATTCTATGGTTGCATAGCTCTCAGGACTCAGCTTCCCAGGCCTAGACCACTTGAAACGCAGGCTGAAATCATCATCGTCATATGCTGGAGCCCAAGTATCAGTACCACGTAGAACCTCCACCAAGGAGAACGTCCCCTCTGTCATGAGGTCATTCCTTGGGCAGCCAGACCAGAATGTTGCAGTTACCATGTCCCCTTGTTTAAATGTAGAATTCAGAGGGACATCAATCTTCACATCACCGAATTTCACACCAACAGGAGTTGAGTCAAGGACAACACCAGGGAGGAGACTAATTTGTTTATCCAAAAGGTCAGGTGGCTGTAGACTTGTTGAGATACTCTGCCCACCAACCAGCGCTGCTGCAAGTTTTTTGAACTCCTGGATGTATGCATCAAGTGTGTGTGGTCCGAACAATGTGGAAGCTCCCTGATACAAATTTTAATATTTCCATCTTAGAAGCATTCATGCAACTTACTACAAGCAAAGGGTATGCCAAAAGATTAGTATTAAAGAAAATTAAAGGTTATATCTTTTGTGTTTTAGATGTTACTTGATGTCCCAAGAAGTTATTATGATTGATGATAGCAAATAACACTACTCAGGTTGTCATGTAATGGTTAACATATGCAAAACCACTTGTGTCATCTTTCTAACGGGCAAGAACAGCGAAATTGCAACAGGACAAACCTCATATCTTTGGATATGATACTCTTCGTAAGTGGTAACATACTGGGAGTATGCATTTGTCAAACCAGCTATAACAATGTGGACATTTTTGTCAAACGCACCATTGCTGCCACTAGTAAGAACAGTGCGTACAGCATCTCGAAGACGTCGCCCAGCCATAGTCGTAAACTCTGTGAGGAACAACAGTATCTTTTTATTAATTTTTCTTTTATGAACAATAGTAGATAAGGGAACACAACATACGGTAATGTTAATTGTGGTAGTCCTGTGGTGAGTGTGTGCACATATGTGCATGATAGAAAGAGAGAATGGGTTTGCATGCAGCTCTCTATTAACAAAGAAGATTTATGTGCAAGTAACTTGTACCTCCAGGTACGCAGAGGATGACAAGCTGTCCAATCCTTATAATTTGAATTGGAAGAATTGAAGGCTGTGGCAAGAAAAGAGCAATCATTAGAAAACGCTGAAGGTCATCTTGTAAGATGCTTCCCAAGGAATTTCCAAATTATGCATAAATATCCATGATTACATGCACATTGTACTATAATTAAATGACGTAATTAAGAACCGCATAAAGCAAATGGCTTAATAATAAGAACTTTAAGAGACATTCCATTATAAATTCAATACCAAAATCTCATCTTAAAAGACGAGCAGAAAATTCAGAGTATATTGATTGAAACTTCAGAAGAATAATTGAACATTGCTGCCATGCATAAATATGGAAACTTCCAACATCAAGACAGAATATCACCAAAAGAACGATACCTATAGTCATGCCACCCATGAACACCTTATACTGGATAGAGTTGTACAAGAAGGCACAGAAGCATTTTCAGAAGGAAAGACTGTAAATGGAAATGGAAATTTAGCTCACCGCCCAGTCATAAGGTTCCTTCATGTCACCAGTATCTAACAAAATTGGCTTAGGGCGCTGACAATCTTCTTGTTCCTTACTGGGAGTTTTCAGTAAGTTCCTCACCAATTTCCAAAATGCATTACCCTGTTATAGTGTGAAGAAAATCATATGAACAAAAGATTTTAAAAGAAATGCAATAACTTGCCCACTTGTTACAATTAACCTTGTCATCCCCTTGTTGGAAATCAAAAGCACCAGGACCATCAGTAGTTCCCGCAGCAAATGCAAATCCCATAGACGCAGGGCATGTCTTCACCGCACTTTTACTTCCATCACTTGAAGAAAGAATGACCTCAAGTTGAGAAAGATCCAAATAAGTATGACGATAATCAACTTTTCCTTTTATCTGCTCGGATGCTGCACTGAAAAGGTCAACTGCTTTCCTAAATTGCCTCTCTCCAATGATGCGTGTGCTTTCAAACTCATCTGGGTAACTGCCAGGTGGAATATGAACAAATTCATATTAGAGACATTTCCATAAGAATGTTAATTCATAGGATAAATCAGAAGAGGTAGTACTAACCCAGGGCCGCGGCCATAGCAGAGCTCATTCTTTCCACTACAGGTACTGTGGTTGAAGTCACAAGGAAGTCCAGTATCAATGCAGAAGGCTCCAAGCACATTTGGACTAACATCTCCACAGTTTGATTGACAAAATGCAGAGACAAATTTTGGTCTATTACCCTGTCTGAAAGAACTCCGCAGCCGGCGGGTGGCACTAAGGGACCTAGTCACTCGCCTACCACCAGATGCCTGGAAGGAGGATGCGGTTTGTTTTAACTCATCAACTGCAGAAGATAGTGAGCATGAGATCAACTGTGAGGAGTCAACCATCTTATAGTTAACTATGACAAATAAAACATAAAAAAAAACACACCACTATTATGTAGCTGAGGTATTATGGTAGACACTCTCCGTGGAGAGCCTTCATTTATCCTCTCAGTGCCTAATTCTTCAGGGTATACAATGTCGATTTCATCAAGACCCTTTTCCTTAAACCAGTCCTCCATGAACCGTGCAGCAGCACCTTTGTTATCACCACTAATCAGAGAGTTTGTCCGACTCATTGATGTCCCATGAGTTGCAAACCAGTTAAAAGCACCAACTGGTCCCCACTCATCATCTACAAACTTCAGAAGGGTCATTTCTTTATCAACATTATACTTATATCGGCTTCGCTCTACAGCAGGATTATTGAGGTAGGCACTAGGACTGCGATTGATACCAGCATCAAGTAGTTCTCCTTAAGGCCAATGATAGTTCCAGACAGGAAGAAGGAGTGAAATGGTAAGTGTTAAACTTTAGAACCACAGAAGTCACCAAATAGTAAATACGACTTAGTTGAAAAGCAAAAATTGGCATCAGTAATATTTCTTGGAGTGTTGGCTAAGATGATCATATGTGTGTATAGCATCAACAAGAAAAAGGTAAGGGCCATAACCCAAATATAGTCAATGATTAAACATGGATTGCAACATGTATAGCCCGATCTTAACAAGCAATTGATATTGTTCCCATCAACAAGAGATCTAATGCTATGCATGACAGAAATATGGAAATGCTTTACAAATTCTGCCATGAAACAGATTCATGAACCATCAGATCATAGATATCAGTCTCCTAAATCAAATCAGTGCTGATGATGTATATCACTCGTTGTTTGAAACCATGATAAACAGATATCAGAAATCATACTAAAAACATTCAGGAGCAAATCATTGCAGTTATGCATAAATCAGCAGGAGGAAGCACTGTCAGGCAAAAAAAAAAATGCACTCTTCTGCTACCTTTATTTACATAAACAGTTCCGGGGCGCAGGTTTTCATGAGCTTGTATAATGCTTTGCTCAATACCATTCACAATGACTTCAAATGATTGGCGAACAAATCCA
The DNA here is from genome assembly GCA_020875875.1 of Dioscorea alata. Lineage (NCBI taxonomy): Eukaryota > Viridiplantae > Streptophyta > Magnoliopsida > Dioscoreales > Dioscoreaceae > Dioscorea > Dioscorea alata. The sequence goes on along the minus strand of CM037022.1, from coordinate 20,018,278 downwards.
AGAGATGTGACAATATAGACAATATACTGAAGGTAACCCCCAGGTCCAGCATGAGTATGTATACCACTAATAGCCACATTTTGCTCAGTGTAGAGATCACCATACCTGGAAATAGGGAAAAGTACCACGAAGTTAGAAATATGGTTGATCCCTGCAAGAATCACTTGTTATTGCCTAACATAACAAGGAGATATCAAGCCATTAAAAAATCTGGCATCAAATATCCTACAATATCTTTACAAGCGGAATGTGAAGCATACAGCCTACAGCAGAGGTTGACCGCTAAACTCAATAACTAATAGTGTGTGATATAATATATCTGGCCTCTGATCTACTGGCACCTAACATAATTAAGTTCTAATTTGAGCAAGTCACCGAAAGCAGCACAAAAACATTAGAGCAAGTGTCTCTTAGATAACTAACTAACCAAGACATTGTCACTAGTAGAAAAATGAATAAACTAGAGCAAAAACAGGAATGCTAACGAAAAAAAATGAAGGACAATAGATCCAACAAATATGCTTTCCAATTTCGGATGATGTGAAATGTATTAGTGTCCAAATGCCTAGATCACCGGCTAATAATGCACAGAACACCTTATGCAGAAATGTTTTTCACATCTTAGAACAAGCAATAATCTGAAGAAACTAAAAGAAAATAATAAGTTCCCTTGGCTTGCACAAGGCCATAAATGAAAGTTTGTAACAAAAGCATAAAAATTCTACCTTGATTTCAATCTTTCAAGCAGCTTAATCGTGACAATTTGTGATGCCATGCAAGCATCAAGATTAACAAACACTATGCGCTTCCCCCCTGGCTCAGCAACAATAAACGCCCGAGCTCGTAGTCGAAAGTGAACTCCAGAAGCAATTTGCTCCATATTAGCATATCCCATCATATTGACATCAGCAGCAGGTCCTGTAATGTCATAGCTCCCCAGTCCAACCAAATATGTTGCGCTTGAAGCTGTTGGTTGACAATGTTGCGCAAACAATACGACCAAAAGGCAAAACCAGATAGAACTCATTGTTGACCAACGCCTGTGGGTGTTTAGGAGAAAAGCCATCTCCACCTTTCTTGTAAACGATATTCCTAATGTTGATTCATGCGTGTGAAAATGAAATGCTTTGCACCTGAGGGATGGTAGAGAGACACATCACATCTAAGATCTAACAGCTATGACGAGAATAGTGGGAAAAATAGGTAAAGAAACAGAAAGCAAGCACATTATATCACATGATTAGAGAGGTACACACTATGTCAATAGGAAACAATAATGCAGAGTAGAGAAAAAAAAAAATCAAGGCTCAAAATTTTTTCTTGAAATAAATGAAGTAATCTATGACAAACAAGAAGCACGCAAGAAGGTCTAGAGAACAGTATGGCATTGCTCCATCCATGACAATATTCTAAAACAGAGTGTGGCATGATGGATGAAACTTAAAATTGCAGGTGATAGATATTTTAACGTATGACGGTTGGACAAGCTTAAGGTTGCTGCTACTAGGGCTGTTCAACCTTTGCTGAAATTGTGAAATCTCAGCCTCATGTCATGAAGGCTGGGCTGGTTATTCTTGGAACCCTAGAATCAACCAATACCACACGAAAAATAAATAAATAAATAAATACAGTGGTAAAGAAGTAGAGCAATCAAATGCAGCAGCGATCACACATGTTTGGCTCTATGAATTGGGTAGAAAATAAGGCATCCGAAAAGTCTCACTCCAGTCCAGATTGGATTGGATTGATTGATTGATTGGAATTTCAAGCAGAGTGAAAATGAGGTTTGGTCCGTTCAGTATTTCTTTTATGAAGGAACAAGATCTGGTGGGGATTTAAGTGAGATAAATTGAGTAGTAGACATGGCAGTGGTGTGGTACCTCAATGATATTAATGAGCCTATTGATGATCGATGAGCAGCAGCAGCAGGATCACCAACTGGAAGGGAAGGGAAGGGAAGGGAGGCTTCTTTCGGACGGACTTGAGTTGTTGTCCTGTGCCTCTGCTGGATTGGTGTTATATAGCAAGAGGATCAAGGCAGTGTTTTTGACGCGATCCGTCACCTGACATATATATATATCATAGATGGACACACTGAAAAAAGGAAAAACAATGGAGAAAAGGAAAGGGCGATGGCGTCGAAAGAAACTCTTGTGTAATTACTCATTATGAAAAATATATGTATAGCAATTAATGGTTATGGTTATGGTTATGGTTGTGTTGTGTGAAAGGGAATAATCAACATCGGCGAGGAGTGCAAGGTCAGCGACTCCTCAACATTTTTCTGATTGTTAGCACTCGGGGAAAGAGAATATGGAGCGGCTGACGCGGGACTCTGGTGGGACTTAATTACACATTTACAATACTTCCTTTGGATTTAATCAATAGTAATGAAAATGATTTTTTTTTTTTCTTATTTATCAGGACACGCAGGCTCCACATTCACAATATTTCAGCCCATAAATCGGTTCCAAAATATATGCACTTTTGATCGCTTCCACGCAAAGCAATATTTGTGAATTGCACCATGCATCTACGCCCTACCAATTCAAAACTTCTCCCGCGTCTCATTTGATTGAAATTATATCATCTTATATATATATATATATATATATATATATTTTTTTTAAGAAAACCGTGGATAAAGGATGACTGCTATTATTGTTGTTGTTATTCTTTTATTTTCAGTGTGATAGATAAGAAATGAAGCAAAGCAAATCCAGAGCAACAAAACCAAAGCAGCTCACACGCCACGACATCAATTAATTCCTCTCAGTTTCAACTGAAACTTCAGTTTCACTGGAAGACCCACTCCAAGTCGGTTGAGGATTTTTACCATTTCCATTATAAAAAAATTTGCCACTTGGACTGAAGGTGTTTACCATTTTCACAAAACAATTTACCAAGTATATACTATGTGAATTCTAGTGTTGCATTGCCGCAGAATGAATATACAAACACAAAATACTTGCCTTCTAAACAGAGATGTCACATTGTTGCTGACCCAACAGTAACAACATCATGCATGAACTGCAAACGGCAAGTAAAAACCTGAATACTGACCAAGATATAAAAATTTAGCATTTCAAATAGCACAATTATGTGTTCAGTCAATAGGCAATTTTTTTTTTTTTTTGAATTGATGGATTAACCACATTCATTGATAAAAAAGAGACAGTACAAAAAGTAGAACAAAGAAGAGGAGCCAAAGCTCTACAAAAGATCTACCAGGAGTGGGAAACCAAAACAAGAAACAAGACAGAGATCAAGGAAGACCACATAAAAACCCCAAAGGGTGGAGAGTCCTAAGGGAGTATAAAACACCGCATCTAATAAAGCTACAGCTCACCGGGGGAGGGGGTCTCGAAATCAGAGCCTCCTGCTCCGTCAATAGACAATTTGAATACAGCGTTTCTCACACAACAAACAAAAGGGCTCGGTATATTGAATCAAAAATATTCCAGGCTAATGTACCTCAGCCATTGTTTTCTACCACAATCTTGTGTTCATTGCTTCCATGGTTAGATGACATGTTTTTCATTAACACATCCTCCCCCTTCTTTTCTTTGTCATGTCATGTCACCAGAGGCTTAGCGTGACGACAGACATCAATGAAAAAATTTTGGATGATACTCATTAATACCGCTAAAACTCTGCACACAAGTTTGATCATAAAATTTTATATCAATTTTTGTTTCAACTCTCTTTCTTCCTAAGAATTGAATGCAAAAGGGATATTGTTTATTAGGATTTGTAGAATTTACAGAAAACACAGACCCATATAAGAAGCCTTGAACAGGGGCAACACTGAACAACATGAGTTCACACAACAACGACCACAAAAGTAAAGATCACACTCAAGACACGATCGAGAGAGAGAGAGAGAGAGAGCATGTTTTTCTTATGCTTGCTTAGCATCTTCAAGCATTCTAACCAGAGATTTCAATGGACTTGGTCTCAGGTTTCTGGACCTCCTCCTTGGGCACTGTCACAGTGAGCACCCCATTCTCCATGGCCGCCTTCACCTGATCAACCTTGGCATTCTCCGGCATTCTGAACCTCCTGAGAAACTTGCCGCTGCTCCTCTCCACACGGTGCCACTTGTCATTTTTCTCCTCTTGCTCCTTGCTCCGTTCTCCGCTGATCTGGAGGATCCTGCCCTCCTCCACTTCCACTTTCACCTCCTCCTTCTTCAATCCTGGGAGATCAGCCTTGAAGACGTGAGCGTCGGGTGTCTCCTTCCAGTCGATGCGCGTGTTGGCAAAGGCGGCAGTGTCACTAAAGAAGTTGGAGCGAGGCACGGACAGAGAATCGTTGAAGAAATTGGGGAAGCTTCCAAAGGGATCCCAGACATCAAGAGAGAATGGATCGAAGACGCTGCTGCCCCTGCGGATGATCGACATCTTCACCGAAAGAGTAAAAGAGAGCTACTATTATTATAATATAAAGAAAGAACCACCACTGAATGCTTTCTTCGCACACGATCAAACACCACTGAATGCTCTCCGATGCCCCTCAGCAGAGAATTTATAGAGAGAGCTCGGAGCTCGGAGCCATCCTGATCCCGTGGTTTCCAGAGTTGTCTACGCCTCGCTCCCAGTCTCCCAGAATCCTCCACGACCATCCACAATATTCCAGAACAGTGCAGTCAAAAAGCCCGCATCATAGGGCTACTTCTTTGGCCATCACATTCATTCACACTTTAATTGTCGTGTCTTCCAGATTCCAAAGCTGAACGAAGATCATGAATTCGACACGGATCTCAAAGTCCTTCTCATTATTATTCTGGAAACCCTCCTTACCCATCCAGTGGATGGACAAGCTCCTGTGCTGCCATGGCCTCTGCGGCTGCGCTGTACCCAATTCCTTTCCTACGACGACCATTGCTCCAATCTACCCTCCTCCGCCTCCCAACCCCGTCTCCGGTTTACATCTGCAGGGCTTCCAGTAATGAAGGAAACGGAACTCTAACAGCCCCTAATAAAAGAACTCCTCCTCGTAGGATTCGAAGCAAGCCCACGACGTCCTCCACCCCATCTGAGAAGAAAACCAAGCAGACCAACAAGAAACAAGAACAAGAAAGAGTGGAACCAGTGGAGGAGGACGATGAGGAGGACTTTGATGATGGGATGGACTTTCCCTACGAATCCCCGCCGCTGGTCTGCTGCTTTGGCTCCGCCCAGAGAGAGTTCATTCCCACAGTCCGGGTCTCCGACAGGCAGATGCACCCGGACATATACTCTTCCTGGAAGCAGCTCCAATGGAGCCCTCCCGAGTTCGTCAGGGCGCCTGGAGGTCCACCGTCCAATGTCGCCATCTCCCATGTCAGGCTCGGTGGCCGGGCGGCGTTCATGGGGAAGGTCGGTGATGACGATTTCGGGAACGATCTGGTCTACAAAATGAATCTGGAGAGGGTCCAGACCCGGGCTGTGAAGATCGATGCTAGTGTCAAAACGGCAACTTCCTACATGAAACTCCGGTTCCAAGACGACGGTGGCCGGAAGAAGTTGGTGGCTGATACCGTGAAAAGATGCGCTGAGGATTGCTTTTCCATGTCGGAGCTGAACATATCCGTCTTGAAAGAGGTAATCCCTTATTCTGTTAGCTGAAACTTGAAATTTTTTACACGAAAGTTTTGTGTGTTTTTTTCCTTTTTTTCCCCTCCGGCGGAGAAGGCATGTATCACTCTAGTTATTATGATCGATGATTGCCTTCAATTTGTTATGATATATATCAAGTAATCATTATGCTGCTAGCAAATTACTGATAGGCCTTCAAGAATAGAATTTTGGATGTAAATTTATCTGAAGAAAAAAATATATGCAGGCGAAGATCTTTCATTTCAATTCAGAAGTACTTCTATCTCCTGAAATGCATCCAGCTCTATTTAAAGCAATCAAATGGTCAAAGAGATTTGGCAGCAATGTGTTCTTCGATCTAAACCTGCCACTGCCTCTGTGGAGATCTCGTGAGGAGACCAAAGAAGTGATAAAGGAGGCTTGGAACAAGGCTGACATCATTGAGGTTTCAAAACAAGAGCTAGAGTTCTTATTGGATGAAGAATACTACGAGAAGAAGAGAAACTATAGACCACAGTACTACTGTGAATCTTATGAGGAAACAAAGAACATGCGTCACTATTACCATTACACCAAAGAAGAGATCGCTCCTCTTTGGCATGACGGTTTGAAGCTATTGTTTGTGACGGATGGGACACTGCGGATTCATTATTATAGTCCAAAGTTTGATGGAGCAGTGGTGGGAACAGAGGATGTGCTTATAACACCCTTCACATGTGATCGGACTGGCTCTGGTGATGCTGTTGTTGCGGCGATGATGAGGAAGCTGACGACGCATCCGGAGATGTATGATGACCAGGATGTTCTTGAAAGGCAATTGAGGTTTGCTGTGGCTGCTGGAATTATTGCACAATGGACAATTGGCGGAGTGAGAGGCTTCCCCACGGAAAGTGCTACTCAGAATCTGAAAGAACAGGTTTATGTGCCTTCAATGTGGTGATGTGATATCTTATATTGTGATTGCTGTCACAATACCATCGTCTCATTGCTCTGGCTTTTGGCTGAAGTTTTCAAGTGTTTTTGGTGTCGACTGCATCGCAGACTCGCACAACATACTCTTTCAAATTCTTTTCTTCACCAAGGTCTGTCTCAAGTGTTGTTAACCGAGATTGTAGGATAATTAATGGTAGCTTTATTTAAAAAAAAAACATTAATGACCTGTTACTGAGACCAAGTTCTTCAAAGTTCAAGTTCAATATCATCGTGTAGAGCCCCTCTCCTTCCGGGCTTTGTTTGAAAGACGGAAAATTCCCAACCTTGAATGGGAATATCCATGCTCTTTTTCCATGGCATACCTACTGTCCTCTTTAGGATCTCTATGCTAGTTTTCCAGTAATGTTTCGTTATTGATGTCTACACAGGAGGTTGCCCCTCCCAATATAAGAGACATTAGGCAGTGAGATTTAACATTTGGGTATTGGATTTGGAGAACCGTGTGTAGATCTGTAAACAAGCGCTTTTATTTATTTATTTATAGTAGGAGTAGTAGTAGTAGTAGTAGAAGACTATTGACTTATTATTACAAACACAAAAAGAGACTCTGAATTACAAAGACAAGATGATGATACACATTGATACGAGGGCCACGACTGCGACTGAATTACATGAGATGAGATTAAGGGATTAAAATATAAAAGGAGTAGAAGAAAGGTCACAAGCAGACAACATCAGAGTCACCGACTTACTACTCTACTAGCCAGAAATGTCAATAGATTTGATATCTGGTTTCTTGACCTCCACCTTGGGGACTGTAACAGTAAGAACGCCGTTCTCCATTGCCGCCTTCACCTGATCCACCTTGGCATTTTCCGGCAGCCTGAACCTCCTCATGAACTTGCCGCTGCTCCTCTCCACACGATGCCACCTGTCGTTCTTCTCCTCTTGTTCCTTGCTCCGCTCTCCGCTGATCTGGAGCACCCTGCCCTCCTCCACCTCCACTCTCACTTCCTCCTTCTTTACCCCCGGGAGGTCGGCCTTGAAGACATGTGCCTCTGGAGTTTCCTTCCAATCTATGCGGGTACCAGCAAAGGCGGCGGTATCGCTGGAGAAACTAGGGTGGCGGGGAAAAGACAGGGTGCTATTGTCGAAGAAGCTGGGAAAGCCATCGAAGGGATCCCAGAGATCGGAGAAGAAGTCGTCGAAGATGTTGCCCCTCCTGACGATGGACATCTCTATAAAAATCCTACTGATAAGATCAAACTTTAGGTTAGGGATGAAGCAAACCCCTTGACCGTGTATTTATGGAAGGCCCTTATCATGCCTCCAGAGTTTTCTGTGGCGGGGCCCATTCCCAGTTCTAGTAGCTTCTTAAATTTATAGTTGTGGGTGAGTGGTTCCGGCTCCATTGCAACAAGCCCAACCTCTCCTTTGTACAGATTCATTATTAGCACACTCGATAAAACGGTTGATTTTCTCACGCTGGTTACTACGGATTTCCATCCATGATCCATTGATCTAAAACGTTCTCCTTTGTCCTAGACCCTTCCGGAGGCAACGTTTGGGCTACTCTGTTAAGCAGTAGTAGCTGCCTAATCATCATCATCTTCATTTTCTTTTTAATTTCAGAAACTAATGTATATTGACAAAAGTAATATAGGTGAGCTTATCTCGGTCCCTGTGCTAAATGCCAGTTTATGCATGCATTAATTAATACAGTACTTAAAACAGCAGGTTGGATCATTAAATTATAGAAGAAATAAATCGATCAATTACAGATGCCGCTCCAAGCATACTTAACAAGTTTAATATTTCCAGAAAATGAGGGCAGCACAAGCAATTTAAGCTCATTCTTTACAATGACAGCAGCCCAAGTGACTCAAGCATCTTGGATATTATAAAAATTAAGTTAATATTAACAACTGAACAGCAGAGGAACAAATTGCAAGAGTTACAACCAAGTCCACATTGCTATGGTTGCAAGCTACCTGAACTAGAGATAACCTCGCATTTATTGCCGAATACTGATGCCAGGCAAATCTCCACAAATGGCACATTAAATTTTTAAAGATCAGCAAATAAATGATATGTGCTAGAATCAACTGCAATAAGCCTCAAGGCTGCAACAGCAGCAGTAGCAGCTAAGCAGCTGAAGCCCACAACATTGAGCCAGTGCCAGGTCTTTCTGAGTGGTGACAGCTTGTTCTTCTTAGCTACAACGTACATGTGATTTGCGAGAACAAACGTGAGAGGAAAAGTGCTCAAGGCCCCCGTCAGGCTCATGAAATCTCCGAGGAATGGAAGCAGAGCAGCAACTAGTGTGTTTACGGTAAGGTAGCCTCCTCTCACCATCACTCTAAACCCCACATTGTGGATGGAGAATGCGTTCCCTTTTCCCGGTCCATATTGTGTATCTAAGTACTCGTACATTGGACTCGCAAATATCTAAGGGAAAAAGAGTAATGGGTTGTAGTAAATGCAAGTGCAGTAACAGAAAAGAGGAATTCCAGCTAGTGTCATTGTGCTCATTGCAAAACCATAGTTTTCAACTGAGGAATCTTAGAAAAGAGGCCAACAAATTATAGTGCGCTATTAAAATATTAGGATCTAATAAAGTAAGCGATTCGCTAGTGTGACCACTCATTAAGTGGCTGTTGTGGTATTAGCAACTTTTCTACTATTAAAGTGTATTTAATTATTTTGGAAAATAAACCCTTTTGACAGTGGCAGGTCGGTGGGAACAATATTTTTAATGAAAGTTGGTGGGACTATGACCTTGCAAGGAAATAACAACACTTCACGAAAAAAAAATACAAAAGGTGTGACAAAGGAAATAACAACACTTCACGTTCATTTCTCGTATAATTCAATATAATTGTAAATAATAATAATAATTGGTAAACGAATAATGGAAGGAAATAAAGGGAAAGAACGAAGCATACGTGTAAAGCAACAACTGTCTGCAGAAATGCTGCGACATTGGCCATTGTCTTCACCCAAACTGGGCCCTTGACACTACTAAGGAGATAGGTTGATGTTGAGGAGCCATAAGCCCAATATCCCATGAAGGTCACGGCATACAGCGGCAAAACACCAATTGTAAATTGGAACCAAAGTGCCTTCTCCATGTTCTTGATGACAGGGGGTTTGACTGTCGCCTGGAATGAAAATGTTGATCAGAATATGAGTTTAATACTTGTGGCAAAGTAATTTCCATGTGAAGCAAATAAAATTTATCTTCAAGTAATATCCTTCTAACATCAAACTATAAATCCCAAATTAAAAATGAATAATAATAATGATAACAATAAAGTCCTTATAGCGAATTAATCAAAACTAAGAGCCTGACATGTTCTCATTTGAGGGAGTTCAAGAGAAGTCAAGAACAGAACATGATATTTCAGACATTAACCATGACTTTTGCTTTAACCTCTTCTTAGCTCCATATTTACTTTGAAGAACTTGGAACAGATCATCCATAACCCTTTTGAACTTCCAACTCACAGGCACAACTCATTCCAGTTAGTTAAATCTTTTATTCAGTTCACATGAAATTTAGAAATATACCTGTATCTCAGGCAGCATTCCTGTATTGTAAGCAAATACAAGACTAGCAACAGCACCGATTGTACTGAATATCTTACTGGCGTGAGATCCTGGAATGTTGTAATCCCGACCTGGGGAATTCATTCCTGTACTACCAGACAGGTTACATAAATGTAATATCATAGTTTATACTCAAGGCAATTAAAAAAAAAAAAAAAAAAAAAACAGGGAAACTGATTATCTCTGATAAGTCATAACATAGAATTAAAAGTGGGAGAGATTAAGTAATTACCATCTTTTATTGACAACACAAAGGCTGTGACTATATATATGAGACTGAGGATGGTTGAAAAACCCAACCAAATCCTCAAAGCTGAAAGATGAGGTATCCCAAAGGCAAACAATGCACAGACAATTCCAGCAATTGCTATGCAGTATGGAAGCTTCAAGACATGATCATCCTTGTAGAGAACGTAGATAGCCTGCACAGAGGAAAAAAGTGCAAAGATTAGAGACAAGGTCGGAAGAGTATAACATGAACACTCCCATTTCAAACCATATTTCTTAAACAAAGATAAGCAAGATTTTCACAATAAAATAGCTCAGTCACAACACTTTGTTAAAAAAGAAAGTATTACAAACTTGGGGTGAAGCAACAATTATATTACCTTCAATGCTTGCCCAGCTAAAATGATGAATCCAGTATTGATCATGAAAAGATTGACATACTGCAATGCCCATGTAAGAGCATACATTTTTCTACCTGCAAACATAAATTATTTCTTAAAAAAAATAAAAAAAAATAACAACTCAAGTTAACAAAGCTTATAGTGAATGAATTTGGTTATTATCAGGCAGTTGCACGCTGATCACAATAGATCCACCAGATAAATGTGAGAAACAAAATCCCTCAAGCTGAAATATTCATAAATTTATAGAAAATGCAAAAAAACTAACTCACCATATATATGACCAGCAAGGTCTCTGTATCTGATGTGCCTTTTGCCACCCACTTCATGAAGTTGGGCCAGAAGTACGTTAGCGTACAAGGAAATGGCAGCGGCGAGAACTAAACCAGTAGTACCAGCTACCCAACCCAAAGGTACCATTATTGATCCAGCGTACCCCAAAATATAAGTACTATTCACTCCAGTTGTGAGAACAAAGCCAACTTGGTACCAAGGATCTAGACACAGGGGAGATATATACATCATCAAAGAAACAGTATCAACTATAAATACCAAAGAAATCATCTGAAAGTAATCCCCTGTCGCTATGATAAATAACTGACTGGCAAACCAAAAACACAAGTGCTTAAAAAGGCACTAAAATTCTCTATTCACGAAAATTGTAGTCATCAATAATTTTGCACTTTGATTGTTCCACTTACACAAGCAGTTTGAATATTGTCTGCTGACTAAAAGAACTAATGAGATTCAAACCTTTAAGTTGATGCATTTGGGGAAAAACACAATATTCTTTTTTGCTTGCACCTTAAAATTACCTACACTTATAATAACAAACAAAGCATGAATTCTGCAAAACCATCTTGAATTATCCAACACTTAACAGAGAAATGGGTTTGGCGGGAATGGGATTACCATGGCTGATTTGATGAGCCGTGTCATCTGCAGCGTCGAGTCCTAGCCTCTCCTCATGCTGGAAGTTTTCCTTATCCACATCTATAGCCGACGCCATGGAGGTCTCTTCTTGAGCACATGCACAGCCTTGGAGAAGAGGGAAATACTCTCTGATAGAGTGATACAGGAGGAGGAGGATGAAAGGAAAGCTTGATTAAGCTTTCCTCTTATTATATATGTATGTATAAAAGGAAAGCTTAATTAAAAAAAAAAAAAAACAAACATAAAGGCAATCAAAGGAAAAAGTGGATATATATTTGAAAACAATTAGAAAGCAATAATAGTGATTCTCCTACCATCTGAGGAAAAGGAATGGTTGTGATCGAGCTTCAGGCAATGCTGCTATGAACTACTATCATTGAATATAAAATATAATGAAATTGAATGGGACTGGGCCCTGCTGTTGCTGTTGCTGCTTCTGTGATTGTTTTTTCTATTTTTTCTCACTTAGATTTGCTCACGCACGCATAACAACTGAGTTGTGTTTTGATGAAGGTTCTCAAAAATGGTCATTGACTCATTGTGCAGTGGTGTTGAAAACTGAAAAGCAAATTACTTGCAATTATTGGCCGGTGGGTGGTTGCTTTGCCTTTGGCCCTTTGCATGTTTTTTTCTTCTTCAAGTGACACTGTGAAAGTGCGCGAAATTGCTATCCCGCGTGGCGTGTATGGTGTATCATCCTTTCTGGCTTCGTGGGGCCTCTTCTCTTGTGGCCTGTTTTTTTAAGGTGCACAGCCACGGCAGATACACATGGATTACTGACGTGACTTGTTCACCTTTGTGTTTTTATTTGCCAATTATAATAATAATAATAATAATAATATTATTATTATTATTATTATGAATATGATGATTTTGATTTAAAACTAATAAAAGATTCATCTACACAATGTGTTGATTTATTTATTTATCTATTATCTCGTTTATTCTTCAAAATCTTCTTTCCCTTCTTTTGTTTCCCGCCGGAACGCACCTTTGACCTACATCAACCATATAGACAGATGATGGTGGCAAAAGAGGTTGGATTTCTTTGACCGTGTGAACGACATATCTACTGTTTACTATTTTGTATATAAGAAATTTTTTATGGATTTTTTTTTTTATTATTTAAAGCTTTGGCACTTAACACTGATGTTTGTGTGTGTATATATATATATGTGTGTAACCTAAGCAAACAAATACCAACGATTGCATGGAAGTGAAAACCATTCCAATGGCAATGTAGGTTATATTTATTGTCAGCATTGCATTTCAAAATACTTGAATTAATATTGATAAATTCTAAATCTAACACATTTTTAACGCATTATATAAATTACATTTTTTTTATGTGTGCTAATTGTTTGTTGCTGCATGCAACAAACAACAATGGCACAAATTAAGTTGGAAGAGGTCAAATAAAAAAAAAAAATCTAATGACTCAAACTATTGTATAATGCAATAGTTTTATAACATATTTTTTTTTAAAAAAAAGTTTTATAACATTTATTTTATTTTTTATTTGATAAAAACGGACAAATCACAAACATTCAACTGTATTGGAAAAAAATTGAATTCTTAGCTTACAATTAAGGGAAAAATAAATTATCTTTTTCTTATTATCTATATAATTAATTTAAAAATACTCTAAACATTTGTTTTATACATGGTGTTTGGTTTTTTTTTTTAATTTTTTATGTGTTATACTAGAGATGAGTATAGGAGATCAACTCATTATTATCCAACTTTTGCATATTAAAATATTGATTTTTAAAAAACTATATTTTTATGACAGTATCATGCATCAAGTTAGATGTTTAAAAATGTAATCTTCACTAATATTAGTAACAATATTGGCTTAAAAGAGATATGTTTCATAAAAGTAAAAATGCTATGGTCATCAGTAGAATATTTTAATAGATTTTATACGTTTGTTTCAGGTAATAAAAAAAAGCTTTGCAAGTATTCTATATCAATTCCTCAAAAAATTATTGGAAAATTAGTTGAATCTAACCCGTTCAGAGGCCGAGCCCAAACAACAGCTAAAAAGATCATAGTCCACAATAAAATGGGTTGAATCTAACCCATTCAGCCTGCATCCCAAGATCTGGCTACAAATTGCCGCTTGCATCTCACCGTTCATCAAGTGGCAAGAACGCTACGCTAGGGTTAGCCTCTTTGGCATCTCGATCCACTCGTCCCCGTGGTTTCCATATCTATACTATATATATAAACAAAAGGCCTTTTGCTTTTGCTTTTGTTTCCACCGCCCTCTCTCCCTCTTCTGGTTGTGCCTTCCAATCCCCAGTTTCTCACACCTTGTATTCTCTCTCTCTCTCTCTCTCTCTCTCTCTCTCTCTCTCTCTCTCTTTCCGCTTCCTTCTTCTTTCGGCCATGCTTATCAAGAGAGAAATTCGCGTCTAATCTCATCCTTTTCTTTCTCTTCTTTGCAGGACCCTGCCATCACCTCTGTCTCTCGTTCTCATCCCAAACCCTAGACCACCGGATCCTGGTCTAGGGTTTAACGCCCACGCCCTCTGACCTTCACGATTCCGGGTATGAATAATTGCTTTTTGTTTTTAAATTCATTTTTTAATCTTTTTTTGCTCCTGGATTCGAATCACTCACATCGTGCAGCGCCAGGGCTTTGAAAGAATGTCCAAATATTTATGCACAAGATGATCGGAGTTTATCTCCTTACTCGAGGTCATTGCTGGATGACGGATTCCATCCGAGCCTAACCCTAGGTCCATAAACGAGGATGATATATATATATATATATATATATATATATATATATATATATATATATATATATATTTATTTATTTATTATTCCCTGGATTTTCTAATTTTAATCGTTCTTGCTTGCTTTATTTGCCTGTTTCTTTCGTGCTTGGGATCAGTTATTCTTTGGTTTTATTTGTATTTTTTTTTTTCAAATTGAATCTATTCATCCGAAATCTGTTTGTTTGGAAGTATCACCGCGGGCATGGATGCACCGATAACTGGTTTTTTCTCATGTCCTTACTTATTGTGGTCGCTCAACTCATTGAAGGCCTATAGTTTCTCCCCTGATGGACCTGTTGATGTTAATGATACTACAGATTCTTCTTAAATCTCAGATTGAGTTTTTTGCTTTAATTGTTTGTGATTTTTTGGCAGAAGGGATGTGATATCTTGTTTTAGGATGCTGCCCCTTATGCGAGTAGGCATCTTTTATTGAGCAAAACTGTGTAGTATGGGATGGGCCAAAGTTGGTAAATTTTTTTATATTAGTTGTAAGAATTGGCCACATAGTTGGATCCTTTTTAATATATTTGGGATAATTTGGTGACTGTTTAGTGGTGCGATTTGTGAGTTGATTCAAGGACAAACCAAGACTGAGTTGGTGGGCTTGTGATTTTCCAGCCCTGATTTGATTTAGGATTATAGATGGGGAAAGAACTAACTGTTTACACTTTAACCAATGAAGAGAAAGATCATGTGTTTATATCACATTATAGGCTTGATAGCTATTGAATTCAAATATTTTATTTTCATTTTATGGGTTTGCAAGTGTTAATCTTTTCATCATAATTCTAGAATATATTGGTGACACTAGTAGGTCTAGTTGTGTGCAGGTGGACCAATCATATATTGCTCGCTGAAGTGGTCGATTTGTCATTATCATGGGTTTTGACAATGAGTGTATACTGAATATTCAAAATCTTCCGGGGGAATATTTCTGTCCAATTTGTCGCACTCTCGTTTATCCGGATGAAGCTTTACAGAGTCAGTGCACCCATCTGTACTGCAAACCTTGCTTGGCATATGTCGTGGGCACGACACGAGCATGCCCTTATGATGGTTACCTGGTGACTGAAGCAGATTCCAAGGTTATTTTATTTTATTTTTTTATTGTTTCTTTTGGTCTTTGATTCTTTTCTTTTCTTTTCTTTGGAATGAAGATATTAATCTAGCAATACCTATGTGTTTTGCTCAACACAGCCACTAATAGAGTCAAACAAATCAATTGCGGAGGCTATTGGCAAGGTGCCCGTTTACTGCCTTTATCACAGGAGTGGGTGCCAATGGCAGGGGACCCTGACCGAGTGCACTGCACACTGCCCTGAATGCAGTTATGGAAACTGTCCTGTTATATGCAACAGATGTGGTATGCACATCATTCACCGTCAGGTGCAAGAGCATGCGCATAGCTGTCCTGTAAGTGCTGAATTCTAGTGTAGCTCCAACTGTTAGCACAGCAGTATTTGTTTCTATCACTTACATTTATGCAATGGTTTGAACCCAGACTTTGCAGTCGCAACCCCAACAGCTTGACAGTGCACTAACTCAAGTGTCTGCTGGGCAGTCAGAAATTATTAATGAAGCTTCATCTACAGCTTCAACTTCTACTGCAATGGCAGCACCTTCTTCAACTTCTACTGCAATGCCTGTTGCTTCTTCAACCCCTTCAGCACAAACAGTTGCCTCGATAGCTATCACAAGTGCTGCAGCAGCTTCTGATTCTACTCCTGCTGCTTCTTCTGATCAGACAACGCAAACCCAAGCTGCTGCAATTGCTCAGCCCCAGGTCCCCCCTGCTGAGCAGTGGTACCAGCAGCAGCAAATGCAATACCAACAATATTACCAGCAATATCCTGGATATGATCCTTATCAGCAGCAGTATCAGCATTATGGCCAGTATCAGCAGCAAGTCCACCAGCAGTATCCACAAACTTACTTGCAAGTTCCTGTCCAGCCTGTGGTTCAAGGACAACAGCAGCCCCTTCATACTATGCAACCGCAACCATTATCACAACCTCATTCTCAGTTGTCAATGCAAAATCAGCAGCCTGCACTGCAAATCCAACCTCAAGGACAAGCTGCCCAACCTCAAGCGCAAGCACAAGCACAACCACCACCGCAGGCTCTAACTGCTCAGCCACAACCTCAACAGCAGCATTACCCACAATTGGCGCAGCATCCTCAACAACCTCAGCTTCATTCGCATCAGCTTCATGTACCTGCTCAACAGCTCCTTACACCGACTCAACCCCAAAATCATCCTCCACCATATGCACAAATGGCTAGGCAATCCCAGACCCAACCCCATCCCCATGCCCAACCACCACAGTTTCCCACACAGCCTAACCCTCAACTTAGTAAGTCTTTACCACCGCAATCTCATCTACATCCACAAATGCCACAACAACAGCCCCCACGGCAACAACCCCATATGCAGCAGCAACCGCATTCCCAGCCTCATCTTCGTCCTCAGAGTCAACCCATTCCGCAGGCACAACCGCAGCAGCCAGCTGCACAGGCAGTAACCGGACATCAATCTTACCCACAGCCTTATCCCTTCCAACCAGCACCTTCTGGTGTTGCACAGCAACGACCAATGCATATGCATCCTCAGCATCTGCAGGCGCCAATCCAGCCTGTTCAACATACTGGTCATATGCAGAATCAGTTTCCTCCCCAGCAAAATCAAATGCGCCCACCGCCAAATTCTGTACCAGGGCAATCTCAACAAATAGGAATGCTTCCACCTCAAAGTTCTCGTGGGAGTGCTATTCCAAGCCTTCAGCCTGGACAGCAATTTCACCATCATGCTGGTATGCAGCCACAGCAGTTTTTACCGCATAATCAATCACAAAGCCAATTACATCCAACCCAGCAATATCAGCAGGGACCCTACTTGCCACAGCAAGCAATACGATCTCAGGCCCCAACTTTACAGCAAAGTGTACCTGCACCACCGGTGGCACATGGAGTTACTAGCTATCAGGCTCAGGTTCCAGCTCCTGAACCTGGTATCATGAGTCACGGTACACCACAGCCAGGATCTCAGCAGATTTCTACTCAGTATCCATTGGAGTCTAATTTGGCGGAGTCATCTGAAGTAAAATCTGGGACCATGCAACATACTCAGGTGACACCTTCGCAGGGTCCTTTGCTACCACAGCCTTCTACATTGCAATCGGCGGCATCTGTTGATCATAATCAAGCATCTACTGCCAAGGAATCTTCAAGGTTGATAGCTTCAGAATTGCAAGGGAATTCCTCACCTGATAACGGAGCTCAAGTGCATAAATTGGAGGTAGAGATGGAACCAAAAAATTCCAAGGGAGCAGATTTGGCTCAGACAAAAACTTCGAGTGACTATGTTGCTATATCAGTTGATGAAGGAAAAGCTAATGCAGATTCCAGGGAAAGTAACCAGCCTAACAGTGATGGTAAAGATGTTCAAGAATCAGCTCATGTTAGGTCATCTCAAAGTGATAATTTGGATGTTCATGTTGCTGAACATGCCACAGATAAGGTCTCTCATTTCAGTAATGACGCAAAAGAAGTTTCGGAGCTTAGTGCTGCACAGGGAGATATGTTGTCCAATGGCGCTGGGAGAGTGCAGTCTCTTCAAGATTCGAGGGAATCTTTAAGCTCATCCCAATCTAACGAACGAGCTCCAATTGCAGATGTACCACAGGGCATACCTCCAGCTGGTTCATTTTCCGGTGAAAAGTATGACCATCAGACTTATGGAATTTCTCCTAACATGTCAGAGCAAACAATGAATTCTCAGAGGGCTTCTGCACCTGATAGGATGGTTCCTCAACATATGCAACTACGTGACCCGCCATTTGCACCGGGCCAAATGCGTCCTCCAGTACATAACGTTATTGAAAATAGGTCTTCTCACGGGCAAGGTAGACAGCCTTATGGTTCATATCTAAATGAGGTGCCCAAGGCCGGCCATCTTGGTTCATTCTCGAACTACTCATCCTCAACTGGTGCTCTGGGCCAAAATCCTTTACCTTTACCTGCAAATGGGCCACCAGCTGGTGTATTTGCTGCTGCAGGTGGGATGACAAGTAACCTCCCTCCTGGACTTGAAAGTCAGACTGGTCAGCCACGACATACTAATGGAGATCATAGTAAAGGGCATACCGGTGGCACAGAAAGGTTTGGGTCAAGACCTTTTTCAGAAGAAAGGTTCCAATCAACTGTACATGATCCTTACAGGCGTGCTACCAGTCAGGGAGATCTTGAGGAGGATTTTAAGCGGTTTCCCAAATCTACTCATTCGGAAAGTGAAAGTCTTCCCAAGTTTGATGGTCCCCTTTCTTCATCATGGTCTGCAGAGGGTTCCCGACCTCTTGGTAATGCCTTTCCTCCAAATAGCAGTGGTTCAACATTGCTTCCAATGAGGGAACACCATAAACCTGGAGGTATTCATGATGAGTGGGGCAGAAGGTCTGATGCCCTTGGTGCTATACCTGGAGCCGGCAATCATCTTGTAGGTGGTTTGGCTCCTCTGAGAAGTCCTGGTAGAGAATACACTGGGTTTGAGATGCGAAAATTTGGATTTTCTAAACAAGGCACAGATCACTTTGGCAAAGAACCTCTGAACTTTGGTGAACGGTCACATGCTTTTAACGTGCCTTCAGATTCATTCAATGGTTCATTTCTAGAATCTAGGTTTCCTAGACCTTATGCACCTGGACCAACTAGTTTCCCAGGAGGTAGCTCTGATGGCCCGCAACATATGAGAATGATGGATCAGCTCGCTTCTAGGAACTTCCCAGGTGATAGTGGAAATGAATTGGATGGGCCTGCCATGCATCCCAGCCACTTCCGGCATTTAAGAAGTAACGAAGCATTTGGACGTAGTCATCTTCATTTCGGTGATCCTGGTGGTTTTGGTGGTCTCCATCGCGATACACGAATGGGTGAACGGAGCTTTACTGGACATTTTCCTCCACATGCCAGGGAGTCTACTGGATACTTGCCAGTTCATATGCGTAGCGGGGAATCTGGACCTACTCATGGTTATTCCATGCATGGTTTTCCCAATGAAACTGGGCGCTTTGGTTTGGTGAGTGCTTTTTCGTGACCTTGGATGGAAACTAATTTGAGTTCCCTTGTTATTTCAAATGTGCCGCAGAGATGTCCTTGCCTGGTTGTTGTTGCTTTAGACAGGCAAGAATTCTCATCTGCATTTGTTATGCTTCCTTGTAGGTTTCTAATTTCGATGAGATTGACTCTTTTGGGCATTCAAGTAAGCGAAATCTTGCGAGTATAGGATGGTGTCGCCTTTGTAAGATTGATTGTGGAAGTGTAGAAGGCTTGGACATCCATTCCCAAACTAGGGAGCACCAAAAGATGGCTATGGATATAGTCTTAAACATTAAGCAGGAGAACTCAAAGAAGAAAAAGAAGTTAGTTTCTTTTTTTCTATTTTTCCTTTCTCTACATTATGCCAATTTGATGCCTCTGCAATTTAAATATCTCTTTTCATATAATACCACCTAAACAATTTAAATATCACTTTTCATATGATACCATCTAAACGATAGATGAATATCTACTTTGATGGTCACATTCAGGAATGGCTCTCTGAATTTTCTTTCCCTGGTTTATGTAGAGCACTCGATGATGGGACTGCAATAGAAGGCCCGAGCAAATCGAGGAAAGTGAAATTTTGAGACGTGATAATTTTGAGTTGAGGTAAGGTTGCTTATCATGAATTTTGCCTGTTTTTGAAGAATGCGATTTACTTTTATTTGCTAGGAGTCTTTGATAATTTCATGTCCTTTATTTTGTCTAGTATTTAAGTTTCTTTTGATTTCTTTATCTACAGATTGCTGCTTACCTTCAAGTTTGTCCTTTTTCGCTGGATGTACCCCTTGGAGTTTTAGTCTGTTTTGTCAATCATGACTTCTTTATCTTAAAGTTGATGATGGCTGCCTTTGCTTGTAATGAACCACCCCAAGTTCATGAATTGAAGTTTAAGCTGGTGCTGGCTATGGTGGTATGCAGGTTCCCTGGTAAATGTTCTGGATATATATTGCATTGTAGATTTTGGGCTGTAAGGTTCTTTGCTCTTTTTGATGGATAGCACTAATATTCTCCTTTTCTGCCAAATCTTTTCTCAGCTTAGGACTGCAATTTTGCGTGAATTTGGATATGTTTAACTTTTTTTTATTAATTGACTAAATTGGCTAGATCATACTTAACTAATTCCTATCCAAAATAAAAAGCATAATTAACTCTATCCAAAAAAGAGATGTTGAATCTTTTTCCTTCTGTTTGATATGTTTTTCCCATCAACTCCTGTTATATCCCAGATTGTTGATAGACTGGAGCAACATAGTTTAAATTTGCTTTCCCTAGTAAGGCTGCAATTAACTCTATTATGAGCTAATTCCCTTGTAAGCTAGATGATTTGGAAGCTCATGAACATGTCTTCATGGTGTCAACGCTTTGAAAACGATTGCTGGCCAATGAAAATGCATTTTGTCCGGAGACATCCTACTACTCATCAAACCTGTGTATCTTTTTCCAAATACATTTTATTTTGTAAACAGTATTGGTTTTCCACTTATTTCACAATGTCTTGAACATTTATTCACACAATTTGTGGGTCTCTGTTAGTGAATGTAGGCTTTTTATTTATTCACTATAGTTTGCAGGTACCTCAACTAGGATAAAGTATTCATTAATGATTGAGTCATTTCTCTTATTGATTTTATTAGAATGCGCTATTACTTGGCTGAATCATTCATTGACCATTAGAAACTGTTGTAGCGGTAAACTCCATTTACCTTTTAGTTGTGTAAGGAAGTATCATGCATAAAAAGAAATCTGTGTCATCAGTCTTTATTCTCTTTTTCACTACTTCCTTGCTTACTCCCTACTCAGTGGGGTAATTGTGAACTTCAATAACTCTGCTTGCAACTAAAATCTTATTGATAAATAAACTGTAAAATGTATTATACCTTAGAACAACAAGTCTTATCAGGCCATGGTTACAGATGTGAAATGTCTTTCAAGTATGGGAGAGTGTCGTCCACTTGAGTTTAAATCGGCGATGTGGACATGACCATAAATACACACACAGATACATCTGTGTGTATCTGTCTCTATATATACATTGATATATGTGTGTGCGTTGACATGCGAATTACATTCTTTTAAGAAGGGTATTGAAGATTTTAGTAAAACAAATAGAACCTAGTGTGATGGATTTAAATCAACTTAAAATAAAATAAAATTCTTAAAATCATTAAATTCATGAAAGTTGGCATTAAAAAAAATTAGAGAGATAAGAATGAATTTATAAAGATTAGAATAAAAAAAAAAATTTGTGGAGTTCAACATAATATGAGAAAGATAAAATAATTCATAAAAAAGTTTGAGATTAAAAATGTAAAAGTACAACTAGTTTGAGGATTGAATGAAAAGAAAATGAGTAAAATCAAAACCGTATTGTCTTGATAAACTAGTGTAAAGTAAGATCTAGTTGGAACTTGTGATCAAACAGGGTCCCCTATATACCTTAGTGATGAAAAGATATGTATCCTGTATGGAAACCAGATAGCCTCATTCAATTATCTGTGCATGACCACTAATTGTATATAACCAATATCAGGCAGATTTTGCTCAATTAAGTCGTCATGTGTTCTTTGTTTCCTTTCAATCTTCTGGGTGTTATTTTCTTTTTGCTTTGCTACAAAATTGCTTTTTCTATAGAGTTCTTCGCTAGGTAAGACCAACAAGCCTGTGAGAGTTGTGGATAATAATTTATTTAAGTGTAGGAACTATATGTTGGAAAAGAGGCTGACATCAAGGATAAAAGGTGAAACAAACCAATTTTATATCAAATGTGGCTCGTGGAAGGGAGTGTGCTCATATAATAGCTGCTATCATTTGAATGTTTCACAAATCAGCCCATTAGAGAATGCGCTGCTAGTCTTAGCAAGTCTGGGACTTAAGGAATCGAATAGGCAGGCTAGACTTTGCCTGCTTTACCTATGGATAAGGAATTACCGGTCTGGGATGCGGAATAACCATTGTTTAATAGTTGTTACTATTTTTCTTGTTAGATTCTTGATGTGAGAAATTACTAAGCGAAGACTGACAAGCAGTGAATTTTTGTCTACTTGGAGTATGGTGGTGTTATATTTTGGTTCTTGGAAAGAACTATTAGTGGAAATTTTAAGCAATGTAGGTGTGCTTTATGGGGTGTCCTTTTTTAGTTGGGTAGTTATGTCAGAAACTCTTTGATGGTGGTTAATGTGCTGACCTAGTTTATATTTTTACAGTTACCTATTCTTCCTATTCTTGGTCATCCTTTTTTTGTTATTTTAAAGTATTTTGAAGTTCTTGTGTACTAATTCCTTCGCAAGCTAAGATTGGCTAATGCCGGTATTTATGTTGAAAATTTTGAAATAGTGAAAAATGACTTTATTTTATAGGCTGCGTCCGGGACACCTTAAGGCTTATCTCCATTTTATCAGGTTGGCATACTTTTTCCCCAGGGTGTTGCCATTAATTTATTGCTGATTGATTATCTGGGCGAAATTAGTTCATTGGTAAGTTATATTAGTTTTGATATGCTCATTGTACTAAATGAATTTCAACTTCACAATGCACCGTTCTTTCTGCTATGTGCTCAAGTATGCTAATAGATTTGTGATGTATCTCTTTATCCAAGAATTTTTATAATGATGATTTGATTTATATTTAGGACTTCTGCTCATGTGGTTAATAATATTGTGTTCTCTTCTAGCTATTGGTCTATGACCATTGTTAGAATTCCTTCAAGATCATGTAAGTTTTTGTTTTAGTTTAAACTTTGAACTGATACTATCACTATCATTGGTATAACTGTGGTGTAGGTTTTTAAGAGCCGGAATGGGTTTCCTAATAAGAATCTGGATTTAGACTCTTGTCCTAGACTAACTTATTTTGAAAGTGCTTATTTTGAAGGTCAAGCATGCTTGTTATATACTCTAGAAGCTACATATACCAGAAGAATTGGTGTAGCTGGTGTGGCTTTTCCTTGTTTGTTTGTCATTCAACTAGCTCAGTTGATAACAGAATCTTATTGACTAGAGTAATTATTATAATTTCAATATTGGAATAATACTCAAGCGTTATGCTGGCACTGTAGAAATTGACCATTTCCTGGATTAGATTTTGTAGCACTGGTGTTTGAATTCTGATTTATCCTGTCATTTAGTTATATGTTTGCTCCTGGCGTGCATCCTCTCTGCCTATCATCTGGATAAACATCCTGAATAACCAACGTCCTATTCTTATCTGTGATCATTTTTTGTGATTGACTGTTGGGTCTAGTAATGTATGTGTTGAAGTGTTCCAAGCCCCTTGCAAAGCCAAATAATTAACCGCCTTGACCTGCTATAGTTTTTTGTAACATATACTTTTTTAGGAAAATTAGACAAGGTGCTGCCTGGCAGAAAGACTTCCTCTGATGGTTATAGAATTTTATGAGATGTTGTGGCTGGGGTTGACAAAAGTTATCTGTAGTAATTAGTTAAACCTGTCATTTGACAGTGAGGCCCCTTTTTGGGGCTTTTGTGGCTTTATTGTTATAGTGATTACTAGTCCAGGTTATAAAGAAAATGCTTCGTCACAAATCAATAGGTTGGGATGAATGGAATTACAGTTTTAAATTTTGAATATGTATTGCCACGAATATTTCAATCTATGTATTCCAATAATATTTGGATCTATGTTAATAAAAAATATTGTCAGTATACTGATTAAGATGATTTTTCCCAAAGTTTTATTAGTTTTATTAATAGTTAATACTGATTAATAGATAGTATCCTTAATTAATATATTCTTTCAATTACTTAAATGTTATAAAAGGGCTATCCCAATTTCAAATTATTCCTATGATGATGGTGGAAAACTCAGGATAACTTGGTATGAGTGGTTCTCTTACCGAGCTTACTCTTGTAAGCTTGTATAAGAACAATAGATCTCATTTAATTCTCTCTATTTTATTTCATCAAGTCATATGGTTTTATTTATAGACATATATTAAGAGGGGACACCAAAGCTGACAATAAATCTCATTTAATTCTCTCCATATTTCATTCCGTCAAGGCATATGCTTTTATATAATATATATATATACACATATTTAAGCTTAGGGTCAACATAATCTTAGATTGTTGTCTGTACTGAAATAGGGCGTAAGGCGAGGCATAGTGACACAAGGAAACATGACTAGTGGCAACTGGCTCGTTCCGTTGTTGGTAATTTGTCCACTTGGTTAGGCTGCCCTGTGTGCTTTGTAACATAGGTGAACACCCGTTGCATAAGTTTCAATCCCTTAAGATTATTCATGTGTCAAGAACTAAAAGATTTTGCAACTTGTCTTTCATACATCAGCGTTCTCTAAATTTATCTTTTTATCATATTATTGTCATCACTCTATTTTTTCCTCTATCCAATATTGCTCTTGCTCTGTATGTATGTTTGTTTGTTTGTTTAATCCCCTTTTGTCATTCTTGAAATTTGATTAATTGTGAGGACAATGGCGGGAACTGAAACGAAGAAGCATCTTGGTTTTGCTTTTGTTCAGTGATGACATAACACAAGGTGTTATTATTATAATTGTGTTATTGTTTGAATCTTTTGGAGTCGGTGATTGTGGTGTCATGACCACCTGAGACTTGGTTGAAGAAATTCTGTTAGTTCTGCCAAGTGAGTTCGACTCATAGCAAAAGCTGATATAAGCTACCCAGGACATTTATTTGGTTTTTATGTATTTCATGATGTAATTGTATATCAAACTCGAGGTATTGTACTCGGACAATTCTGAAAACTATGAGGAATTATTTCTATTTGTATAGTCTAAAGTGTGTTCTCAGACCTTGCTTTGCCCTTTCTTGCCAATTAACACCTTGTAAATGCCCGTTTATTATAAAATGGGAGACATTGATACCCTTTTTGTTCTTCTTTATGGTGGTTATTATTACTATGTTATCTCCATGACATTAGCCTGTAACATGTTCGTGAATTATCTGCAGAGTGGTTTGTTGAAGTTGTATTTATGATATATGTTTGCGCTTGCTCTTTCCAATTCCATCTAATCTTCTATAATTGTTCATTAGCTCATTAGCATGTGCATTTTGGAGGATATTAAGTTAATAATATTCTAGTATTCTCAATACTCAAGTAGCACTCAAGAGGCTTGTGCTTTCCATGGAAGAAAAATGAGATCAAATGAAGATGTTATTGTACATGCTGGCCTTCATCTGCTCCGCTTTGGCATTCTCCGCATACTGTCTGAACCTTCTCCAAAAAAAAAAAAATAATAATAATAAAAAAAAAAGGTCGTTGCTCCTCTCAAGGTGGTGTCATTCTTCTCCTGGTGTTTTTGCTTTTCTCGCCACTGTTCTGAAGGACCTTGCGTTCCAGTGTCTCAACTTCCACTTGCTCCTTTAGCCCGGGAGATCATGCGACTATTGGCATCCGCGGCCCGTTTCACTTGCCACGGAGAGCGTTGCTGAAGAGACTTTGGAAGCCCTGGAACAGATCCCACTCGCGGAGGAAGAAAGGGGTCTAGCACGTTGCTCCTCTGGACTATCTACATTCTTAACCTCGAGATAAGCGTCCCCAAAACTCAGTGTCAAGTGTGCTAATCTCAACGTATGAACATCCGTCCATCTGAGAACCAAAAAGGTCTTTCTCTCTCGCCGTCTCTATACCTCACAGTACCACAGGTGGGGTCAGTTAGTGCTGCTGCAAGAGCTGCCATTCTTTCTCGATTCAATGAGCTGCGCTTCCTGCATGCCCCAGTTATACAGGAATTCACTAGAAGGCTCTTCTGCTGTGCGCCTCGGTTACTTGATAACATGTATGTTAGAGGTGAAGAGACACTAACTCAATGCCACATGCTGGCATCTCGCTAAAAAGGTAAAATAGTATGTGTGTATATATATATATATATATATTTACAGAATGAAAATATTGTCAATGGGGGATAGTCGAGGATGACATATCTCGCTTCTTAACTTGCGACTACAAATTATGAAACTCTTTATGATGACACTACACCATTATGGTTCACTTGTTCGTTTGGCACATCAATACTGACTAGCTAGGGTTAAGTATATGGATATCCTCTACAAATTCATGAAAAGCTCTCCTGCTGCAAAGAAAACTGGTATAGGACCCCGACTCTAACTTTGAAATTTAACATGTAATAGGATAAACGGAGTAGTGTCATGTTCCTTCCGTTTGGTTCGTGGTAATATATAATATATTACCACGTAACGAGATTACCATGGGTGGGAATATTATATGGTTGGGAATATTGTGGTAATTTGATCTAATCATATTTGGTTGGGAACTCTTATTACCGGGAATAGTTCATTATCAAATTATGAGATTACTACATGCTTGGTAATCCAAGATAGATACCAAATTTGGTGGTAACAGGATTATCAACTTTCTTGGTAATGTGCCCATGTTGGTAATGTGATATTATCATCAAGATTACCACCAGTGCAGTACCAAACGTGGTAATATTTTCAGATTACCATGAACATGTGGTAATTTTTCTACATTACCGCGAACTATACATTACCGTGAACCAAACAACCCATATATATATATATATATATATATATATATATATATATATATTCCAAATTCCAAAAATCATCCATGAACATTTCTCCAACAGACTTTTTTTTTTTTTTTTTTTTAGGGAAGAGCCAAGAGGCTAAATTTTTAGAAAAATAAAGAGTTTATACAGACTCAAGAGACACAACAAGCAAAACAAATACAACAACTAAAACAAAGAAGAACAAACAAACTAAAAGGAAAACACAAAAGCTACAAACTAAAAGCTGAAGCCAGCAGTAGAGAGACGCTTCATGATCCATCTGGGTAAATCAAAACCAGAGTGGAAAAGAGAGATTGAGTGGAGATTGACAGCCAAAGAAGCAATGTTTTTAGCAGGGCCCAACCAGGCATGAGGAACTGCATGAATGTGAGGATGGTTGAGAGACGTCAGCAGATGACTGATGGTGAAAATCCAGCTTTGATAGGATCGACCTACAGCAGCGAACTGATTGGAGTTGAATAGAAGGTTTCGCACATCAGTATTAGAAATGAAGATTTTCTGGACAAGAATCTGGCGCGAAAGACAAAGTCGAAGAGCAAATATAAGAGCAAGTAAATCAGCTTCAAGTATAGATGTCGCGCAAGAGGGACTGCAACCAACAAGGGAAAGCTTATAGTTAGCATCAGAGAAAAAACAACCGGAAGAGGAGGCCATAGTATCATCATTCCAGAATGCTGCAATGAATAGAAAGATCCCATCCGAATTGGAAAAATTATTCAATAGAATTTTCCTGCCAATCAATGAAAAGTTAGAATAGTAATAATTTTTGGCAAATTGAAAAGCACGATTAGCAATTAAATTGACATTAAATCTAGAACCCCGGAAAATAGCATCACATCTGGCTTTCCAAATGAACCAAGCCATAGCTGCAATGACAGCC
Source organism: Dioscorea alata (assembly GCA_020875875.1). Lineage (NCBI taxonomy): Eukaryota > Viridiplantae > Streptophyta > Magnoliopsida > Dioscoreales > Dioscoreaceae > Dioscorea > Dioscorea alata. Next base: position 19,990,280 of record CM037022.1, on the reverse strand, counting down.
TTGGTAAAAGAGGAACTAGAGGAATCAGTTAACCAACAACCATCAGAGAAACTGCCATAGAAATTGAATTGAAGCCCCAGCAAAGAGACAGTAGAGTCCCAGACTTGGCGAGCAATAGCACAAGTGTAAAATAAATGCTCAGCAGACTCAAGTTCCAGACCACAGAGAACGCAAATACTGTGCGGGCCTAGGTTAAATCTGTGAAGCAAATCAGTGGTAGAAAGCCGACCATGAAAGATAATCCATAAAAAATGTTTCACACGAGGGGCGGTTTTGAGCTTCCAAATTTTAATCCAACCCACCCAGTTGTCAAAAAAGAAAGTCTTCCTATTAAGAAATCGATACACATTAATGGAAGACAGTTTAAGGCTGTTGGCCTTAGGAGCCCAGACCCAGCAATTAGGTTCAGCTGAATCAATAGACCCCAGGCCCTTAATGATGTCAACAAACGAACTACCAAAAATATGATTTAACGAGAGAAAATCACAATGATTGTTGACGAGAAAAAGACATCTCAGAAAAATCAAGATCAATATTGACAAACGTGGGCTTAAAAGCGATAGGAATATCAAAGCACCAAGGGTCAAATAAAAGGGAAGTACTATTAGGCTGAACAGATTTAATCCAACAGTTAGGCTTCAAAAGATTAGCAGTGTTACAAAGCCCCCTGAAGAAAGCAGAACAATTCGAAGGAGTGGAGCTGCGCCAGAAATTCAGATAACCGTACTTGAAAATCAACAGATCAACCCATAAGCAATCAGAGCGATTTAAATATTTGAAAACATGTTTAGCAAACAGAGAATGTTTAGCAACAGTTAAATTCCGAATCGCGAGACCCCCCTCACGTTTACAATCAGTAACAGTACTCCAACCAATCAAGTGGATTCCCTTTCCATTGCCACCCTTATGCCAAAGAAAGTCCCTAATGATTTTGTTAATATTATTGAAGACAGACTCCGGGATAGGGTAAACAGACGAGTAATAATTGGGAATGGACAGAAGGGAAGTGTTAATCAAAAGGACCTTGGCAGCTTGAGACAATTTGGAAGATTTCCAACGAGCACAGGTGCGCTGGATATTCTCAACCAAGTGATTAAAAACTGAGGCAACAAGCTTCCTAGGGGAAATAAAAACACCAAGATATTTGAAGGGAAAAGAAGCGGATTTCACTTTCAAAATGTTACAAATACTAGTTTGAACCCTTTTGTTAAACCAAGAAGGATAATAGATAGCAGATTTATTATTATTGAGACGCTGGCCAGTTAGAAGCCCATACTCCTCAAGACAATTAACAATGTGACGGGCGGCACACCTAGAAGCACGAGTAATGATAACAAGATCATCAGCAAACATGAGATGGTTAAAGTTATTAGGAAGATTGCGATGAAAGCCAGGAATAAAATTAAGTTGGAGAGCAGAATTAAGTTTAGTGGTCAAGACTTGGGACACAAGAATGAAGAGATAGGAAGAGATCGGATCACCCTGACGGACCCCCCTGGTCGAAGTAATCCAACTAGAGGGACGACCATTTATCAGAAACGAGAAGGAAGTAGATCTAAGACAAACTCTAATCCAAGAGATCCAACGACTAGGAAAATTCATATTGGCAAGGGTGGCAAGAATTGCACTCCAGCTAAGGGTATCATACGCCTTCTCAATATCAATCTTAAGGATCATCCTCGAGGGGTCATTGATATCTCTTTCGATAGCATGCACCATTTCTTGCAAAGTGATGATATTATCAAAAGGACATCTCCCTGCTACGAAGCCTGACTGCTCTCTACCAATAAGATTTGGGAGAACAGAACAGAGACTATTAGCAAGGATTTAAGAAATAATTTTGAAGCAAACATTACAAAGTGAAATCGGACGATAATCAGAAACAAAACGGGGGCTGTCAACCTTAGGAATGAGAGTAACATACGTGCGGCCCCACGAAGTAGGCATAATAGCATTATTAAAGAAAAAAGTAATGGCAGAGGAAACCTGATCACCGATGTCATCCCAGAAGAATTGAAAGAATTCAGCATTAAATCCATCGGGTCCGGGACTTTTACCACTGGGGAGATTGACAATGGCAGAGTAGATCTCTTCACGCGAGACATCACGAATGAGAGAATCAGCATCCGCAGCAGAGATGCAAGGGAGGCCTTCAGGAAGATCAAGAGCGGTTTCCAGAGGATTCCTGTCAGACGACTCAGTCCAGAGGTTAGCATAGAATTTAGTAAAGGCATGCTCAATATCAACAGAGTTGGAACAAAGAGAGCCGTCAGAATCAATAACCTGAAAAATGCTATTAAAGTGCTTGCGAATACAGACTCTTTGACAATGAACTATTACATACATATATATCAAGAAGAATGGCCTCATTACATATGCATCTTATTCGAGATATTCAAACTCCAGTTGAGAAGGTGTACGTGAATTAAATAAACAAACCTTAGACAAACATACATGATGTTGTTATTTTAGTGCAACTATCGATCAGAAATAAAACAAATAAAATTTCCTTTTCCTTTTCCTTTTCCTTTTCCCTTTCTAGCAGGCAGGGAAGTCTGGAGGTGGTGGAGGGAGCTTCGAATAAGGTGTGGGTCCATTCTCAACCTCCAAAGCCATAGCCAAACCTATGGGAAGGTGGGCATCCAGGTGACAGTGTACCAGCCAAACACCTACACAAATATTTATATATATATATATATAAATATTCACACACATAATTAATTAAGTTTCATCTAATTAATATATGTTAATCTAAAAAGGTACGTATAATATAACGATAGATACCTGGATTATTTGCTGTGAACCTGATGACTGCCCAGCCAGCAGGTGGAACAGCAATGGTGTTCCTGACCTGCGGATTTACCAAATTGAACATCTTCTGTGCTGCCTCCTCGTTGTAGTTTCCAAAACCTTGGGCCAGGACAAAGAAATTAAAACCATGGATATGCAACGGATGACTTTCCGCTGCAATTAATGCTGTGTTTTGAAGTACAACTTCAACTGCAGAGTTGTATTTCAGCCTTTTCAGCTTAGTGCCTGTTGTTGTCATTATCAAAGGCAGGGTAGTACTCAACGAGTTGTTGGTGTAGTCAAACACCAATGGAGGTTTGTCAGGAAAATCCCCAGTGTAGATCCCCTGGACGCCATTGAAGTGTGCCTCTAACAAGGACATCCTTGTGGGAAACTGGAAGGATATGTTGTTCATGGTGCCACGCACTTGAAATGTGCTGCACTTGGTCTGATCAGGCTGGCAAGGCATAACCCCGAAGCCAGAGGTCACAAACATTTTCTCATCGACATGAAGGGGAACTAAAGGCATCCCTGGCTTAATAAGTCCGGTTAAGCTGGAGTAGAAGTTGTGGGCAGTGGGTGTGTCATTGAAAGCAGGCATGAAGGGCATAACAACACTAGTACTAGTATTGGTTGATGGTGGTACTGGTACATAATTGGCGTATTTATACTGAAGAATGCCAGTGGTGGTGGTGTTGTCGAAGGGGGTGTTAGGAGGGCCCGCCGCACTTATGTACGCTCTGGCTGCCATGTAGTATCGACCAGGAGGAGCATCAGCGACCATGAGGGCGTCCACTGTTTGTCCGGGAGCCAAGACCAGCACATCGGTGGGGTAAGGCATGGTGTAACTAGCATCCACTGCCACAACAGTGAAGTTGTGCCCAGCTATCTTGAAGAAGAGCTGGTTATTGAGTGCAGCGTTGATGATACGTAGCATGTATGTCTGCCCGGCCTCCACTTCAAGCTTGTACGTGTCTGCGGCGTTGCATGCATTTATCATGCATGTAAGATCATAATTGCAATTCATAATTATCCAATTTAATTAATTAGACAAAACACACACACACACTCACGTTTTCTTGAACAAGGATATAGATCACCCATGCGGCCATTGATTGTATAAGCATCTGATACGGGTGCTATGCCACCGGCGTTTAGACTCACCTTTTCTATATCTGCCATATTAGATTTCCACCATTCTCCTGCATGTGTGTGTGTGTGTATATATATATTAATGAAGAATATCGATCAGGGTTAATTGTTTTCCTTGAAATATATACATGTGCTAATTAAAAGTTGTAGAAAGTAAATTAAAATTTGTCATTAATTGTGCTACTAGCTAGATCGAGTTAATCACCTAGGATGATTGGCACTTCCTTGTAAGGTTTAGCGAATGGGTATGCATTAGGGCCAGTTCTGGGTTGGATGATAAGAGCACCGTAGACTGTAGTTCTGAGGGATGAGAAATGGGCATGCCACCATAAGGTTCCCTCTTGACCTATGATGTTGAATTTGTATGTATATTTGTTGCCAGGAAGGATGGGACACTGTGTCACATAGCTAGGTCCATCAGCCCAGGCACTCAGTAGTTGAAAGATGCCATGCCTGCACATCAGCATATATAGTTAATTACACATTAATTTAACTATCACTTTTGAAAATTAATTTAGAAGAAGAGATAATTATTGATAGTAGTCCAGTACTATATATTGCTGACTTTGCATGTGATCTTATTGAATCCTTACCAATGTATGCTAATGTTATAAGGTGAATCGTTGACCACATGCACAATGAGCTTGTCGCCTTCTTGCACATGTATTGTTGGACCAGGAAATTTGCCATTAACGGCAGTAATACTAGCATTGCTGCATAGCCGTCTTACCTTCAGACTACCCACCTAAACAAGATGAAATTTCCAAACTTAATCAGCTAGTCAATGCTGAATATTTTTTGTAATATATAGAATTAATTAAACTTCAATCCAACTAACTATAAGTAAAAATCAAGTGGTCAATTATTAGACTAAGTCTTTGATTTGACAGTAATGATTTTGGTGGGATGAATTTCCTTTATATATATTATAAACTATTTAATAAGACTTTATGTGGCAAAATGGTGTATTGGCTGGCTGGGTTATAAAAAATAGGATATATTTAAGAAGGCATTAATTGCATGTTCAAGAACTCAACTCAGGATAAGAACAGTAATTTATTGTTATTTTTAATAAAATAGATAAATCATCAATTCATTGAAAAAAAAACAGTAGTTCATTTCTGTTGAATATGTGTATTATATCTGATATAGTTTTGTGCAAAGACTTTTTCATAAATTAATGAATAATAAATCAAAGTTTTTGTCAAAAAATTTTCTATTACTCTTAATGTTTGAGAATCATGCATTCTACACTTGGTATGTGGAAACTGGAAAGAACATTGCACCAATCTGTGGTGCAAGCAGTTAGCTAGCTGGTATATAAGTACTGTTCTCATGAGATGCTAATTTCTTATATTACATATAGCTAATGAACATGTTAGAACATGTTAGGGCATTCTCTAGTACCCCCAGGTAATCATGAGAAGGTATATTGGTGTCTCATGCAACTAAATTAAATATTTAAGCATATGTTCAAAAAAACAAAAATGGCTTTAAATAGTGGAGAAATAATTAACCGAACTCCTACGCAAAACAAAGTAAATAAAAATTTCTGAAAAATAAATAAATAAATAAATAAAACTAGTGACATTACATTAAAGGTGTGCTCCACAACTGAGCAATGAGCCCAGGAACTGATGAAAGCTATCAAGCATACTAAGAGGAAAATAAACTTTGCCATTAATTTGGAGAATTAAGAAGATGGCAAGGATAACATGAATTAGCTAGGTTCTATAGCTAGGGAAGAGGAAGCTATATATAGATAAAATGGCCACCTAGCTTCTTCTAATTTCATGCCATATTGAAGCCATTTTGAGTCCATTATATACAAGTGGTTATGCACACATGCATGAACAAGAAAGTTGGCATGGGTGATACTTGATAAATAAATAAATTAAAAAAAAAAAATTCAATGGAGGAGGTTAGCTAGCTAGGATACTGTTCTTCTTCATGGGTACAAGCTGTTGCAATGTCTTTGTAGGATTCAGTCTCGGTTAGTTGTCCTGAAGAGCTAGCAAGGTAGCTGGCTGATAAAGACAACAAACATAAACAAGCTACAAAATTAATGTTTTTCCTTTCATCTATTTTGAAGCAGATAAAAGAAGAAAATTCATTTTCATTGACTTGCGCATTGGTTTGAATTCTTCAATTCTCAAAAAATTAATCTCAAAGTTTCAAGACCACCCATCTACTGCATTTTATAGTTTAGTTGCAGTAGCAGCCTTGCTAGTTGTTTCTTAATGAAACGCAATAGAAGACTTCCACAACAAGTAAATGATAATGGCGAAATAATTTAATAAGCAGCTGACCTTCACCCTTCACCTTCCAAAAAAATAAAAATAAAAAATACTAGAAACAATATATCGCCACAAGTAACGCTCAAAATTGTTATAGCATCCGGCCAGTCCTGGCGGTTTGCTTTTGATTAATAACAATGATATGATATCTAATGCATGTTGTGAATGTCAAAGACGGCTCCTTGACATAATTAATAAACAAATGCATCTTGCATGAAAACTAAACTGGCCAGTTAATTAATCTTTATCTCTCTCTAAGAACTAACTATGAAAAATGACCTCCCACCCAAGCTTCTTGTTCCAGGCTTCCAGCTAGAGATATAATTAAGCCTGCATATAAAATCAATGGATCAGGATTTATAAAAATCCCGTCTTGAGTCTCTTACTTTGTCCTTTTAATTTAGATGTGCAAAGCAAGCAGGCAAGGAAGCAATCATTAGCAAAGCAATTTATTGAGGAAAAATGAATGATGACAGTCACAGGAATAATAAAAGATATATAGATAGAAACACATAGCACATAATATAAGATAATGGGGTAGCTAGCCTAGAACCAACAACACCACAGCAGTCATAACAAACATAACAAAAAATTGGATCCGCTTGTTAAAGAGGCCCAAACAATTGCAAAGGGCCTTGGCCTGCTCTTGAAATCAACACCATCATTTCTATCTGTAATGGGCCTAGGCCTGTTTTTCAAAGGCAATGGCAGGGTGGTAATTTCCTCCAATGGATCTCCTGATCATTTTCGCAAAAAAAAAGCCGAGTTTGGTGATTCACGAGGGAAACCTGAAACCCTTCCTAGTGCGCTAGCCAACTGAGAGAACGCCATGGAGGTGGTTGCTGCCTCCGATCGTCACCGTTGGTTGCTCTTGATCCCAATTGCAAGCCCGCAACAGCTATATATAGAAGGACGGGGACGAGGACGAGGATGGCGATGGCGATCGATCAGTGGGCCAAAGATGAGAAATTGGTTAAAAGGAATCTGGTCTCCCGAGGAGGATGCCATGCCATTTTCGTTCTCAAGTTCGGTGTTAGGAACTTGTCTCTTGTGATCACTGGTGTCTTTTCTATTTCTATTGTTTCTTAATTTGTTTTTCTCTTGCTGTTATGTATGATTTTGCATCTTCTTTTTTTACTTTTCTTCAGCCTGCGCCTGTTCTCAATGGTACGGTGTCAACGATTTTCATGAACCTTATACTGCTTTTACTTACAACTTGCGCGAATGAACAAAAAAAGTGAAGGGGATTTTACTTTGTCTGCAATGAAACTTGATATCTTGAGTTATTTAGTATTCCTCTCTGAAAAAAAAATTAAATTACTTGTGGGCTTTTTTTTTATGATGCCTTTTTGTTTCTGCATCTGTTTTTAATTAATTAATTATGTCTAGGAGGTGTGACATTGCATATTGCTGTAGAGGAGGAGGAGGAGGAGGACCTGATTCTACTTTTTCTGTGCTTTGAGAGAGCTTTTTCACATTGCAGATATGGTAAGATTTTATTTTATTTTTTATGTACAGCAATAAATTAAAGAAATCTTGAAGACCTGTTCAAACTTGTTTTACTTCTATGTTGAGGTACTCAGCTATATATGGAGTGATTGAAGTTGTTAAACTACTCTTTATTGCATATATTTTCTTCCTTTTGGCATGCTCTAGAAAAAAAGGAAATGTTAGTTCTGTTTTTTGTCTGATGCTAAAGGTTATCTTAAATATATAGTAAATATAAAACTAGTTTGGTGGGTAAAATTTAGGCATTTTTAATATAGACTTCCTCATGTCCTTAGAACCAGATTGCAGGGGCAGAGACCTTCCAGACTCAGGTTATTCACTTTTGACAAAATTGCAATGATGATTATGTAACCATTGTGCAGTTACAGCCAACAAATCAAGTCCCTGCAGTGCTAATGAACTGTATAGTTACAACCAACAAATTAGACCATTAAAGAGCTCTATTGCTCTCCAGTCTCGTGTCTCAAAGTTCTCTTATATGTGATTATAGTTGTGGATATTTCGAGTTGGTACTTTGAATGTTAGAATCATATATAGGGCTTCTGGGCTTTGGTAAACTTCCATGTGGTTGGGCTATTCAGATACTCTTTCTGATGACTGGACTAAGGGCACTGACTGACCTATCAGATATACAGATGCAACCATAATGCTGTTGCTTATGTATAGCCTTCCAGATTCCACTTCATCTCACAGCTTCCATTAATATGGTTATGGCCCTATAATATGTATTAAGCTCTAATTCGGCAGAACCGATATGGCCATTGCCAATGCCAAGCCTAGATCTGGTAGTCCAATGAAATCCTGCTGCACAGACCAAAAGAAAGATGAACATGAGAGAGAACCTTGCCTGACTACCAATTACTAGGTGTGTATTATGTCATGGTCTCAATTTTGCTTAGTGTGTATTATATTCGCATACAATAAGGGATCACGATGTAGTTCAAAGATATCATCACAAGCCTTTTGTTTTTAATTTTCTTATTCATTGGCATCTGAATCTGCTCCTTCTCTCCTTGTCCTTTCAATTATTTGCTTTTGGTGGTCTATTATGTTCTTTTTTAAAAGAGACATGTGAGATAAATCTTCTCAGATACTCTGCACCAGGAAAATCAATAATTGGAGTGGTTATGCTTGGACATATAATTAGACATGAACGATGAAATCCAATTTCCTTTTGTTGTACAGTTTGAATTGCACTCGAATTCAATTTTCTACATCGTGGAAACTTATTTTGTGGGGATAATCTGTTGATTTTAGATTTATGGAAATTTGGAGGTGAATGATGCATACTGGCATTGAAGCTGGTGGATTGCTTCATGATTTGCAACTCCATGTGAGGAATGCTGAACGTGTATGAAAACAAAGTAGAAATAGTACATTTTGATACAAGTTCACGTGAAGCAGGTAGGCATTGCATTTTATATCTGTTGTTGGGAAATGTATATATATATAACACCACTATAACTATCAGAGGCTGTCATGCAGAACACGCCCAGAAAGGAGATCCAGCCTGGTGACTCTGTTATTCTGACCCTGGTATGCCCATAGCATGCACCACCATATCCACCTTATGTTTCTGCCATGTCATGCGGAGAACTTCGATCTCACTAAACTTAGACAACTTAGTTTTGTTGTTATTTTTGGTGTTCTCATAAGAACCAGGAAAAAACTGATCCCCTTGCCTTTCACATGAATGGGGTTTAGGCCTCGACCCTTGAGTATAGTTGGATGGGCCGCTTTCCTAATGTTCTTTTGCCATTAGGACCCACCGTCAATGCAGGATTTTTATTTAAATTAAAAACTAAATAAAAAGGCAAAAAAAATCGTTTGCTGCCCTATTGACTCGTTTCTTGTGATATTTTTTGGTTCTGCCATTTTAGTTATATTGGTTCAGCAGGACCATATAGTGTAGTGTGTTCTCATGTGTTGGAATACATGCGGCCGATAGTACCACTATATATGTGCTGCTGTGCAAGCAGTTGCTTGTGTCTGAGAAAGTTGTGTAATATAAAATGGAAATTGTTTTCGTATTCACTTCATAAGGTAAATGAAAAGCATGGTTCATCTCCAGTGCCTTCTCATTCCTCATCATTTCTTCCCCCACCTGCCCAAAGTAAATCATCTCTTGGTCCCCTCTCTCATCAAGCTTCCTTTGCTTGAAATGTAAGTATTTCCTTTTATTTGTTTTCCTTGGTCTGGCATTATTGAAGCACCACACCTCTCTCTCTCTCTCATGGATTCCCATTGTGTAAATGCATCACCAAACCCCAGTAACTTCTGTAAAGGTGATTTTTTTTTTCCTATGTTATGTAACGCAAATCACTTGTGGTTTATTAGTTAGTATCCACCATGGAGTATCTTTTTCTTTTTCTATAATATTAATATTAATTTATGAAAGCCTTATTAAAGAAAAAAATAGGATTAAAAAAAAAAAACCAAATCAGATCCTTTTGACCAACAGTCAACCTAGTGTGTTGGTGGGACCACTTGCACTGCTACTGGATTTCTGATTTCACTCTAGCTAGATACTGAGGATTTTCGGATCTTGTGATTCATCTCTATCCGTCCTCGCCTGCTTGGAAGTAAGGTTCAGTACTTGTTTCCATCAAAGGATTAAGGATAAGGAACCGAATTACGGAATTACGTTATCACTAGAAACAAAGGAACACACAACATCACCCATCAATCAAACACAGGAAGAGTATTTAGAGGAGGCCGAACAAACCCTCTCTACTGGTACTTAGCTACAATAGTCAGTCAGCTGTGTCTATCTATTAACACCATCCTAATGTTGTCCTTTCTTATACTTGTCTCTCTTCTACTCAGTCCTCCCAGTCATTTCTCTGTCTCTGTGTGTCCTGTCTCCTGTGCTGCTGTGCAGTCCAAAAGAAAAAGCCTGTAGATTTCTCCAGCTCAGCTCCTCTCTGTTCCATCTGCACAGCATTGTTTCTACCTTTCTCTATTTATTTTACCTTTTCCTTTTTTGTGATCCTAATAATAATAATAATAATAATAGTAATATGACTGACAGATTGACAAGGTGCTCGTGCCTCTCTCTCTCTCTCTCTCTCTCCTCAGCTGCTCCCAAACCACCCTCTTGTTTGTTCATGTGGTAGGTAGTTGTGCTCTCTTTCTTTTATAGATTGCTTCTTGTTCTCGAGCGGTTTTTGTGGTTTCGATGTCTTCTCACAGTCTTCAAGCCTTAAAAGGTCTCATTTTTAAGGAAAACTAGATGCATTGCATGCATTTCTTGGTTTTTTTCCTCCCTAGTTTTTGCCGAGATTGTATGGCTAATTAAGGCTCTAGCATTCCGAATTCAAAAGCCTCATTTTGGTATGTTTTTCATCCTGCATTCTCTGAATCTGAGTCACTGAGCCTCCTTCTCTTCCGCAATAAATCTTTCTCAACATTGCATATCACACCACCATTTCTTCAACCTTGGTCTGAGGCACTCTTTTGTAGACCGTCTTTAATTCTCTTCAAGGGGGTCTGTTTCCTTGTCTTCCAATAAATTTCTGGTTTTCAGTTCAGTTCCTTTTTTTTTTTTTTTTTTTTCCAAAGGTAGATTAGATAGACCCTCTCTGTTTTAAAGACTAAAGAGTGCTTCTTGGCATTGCTCTTGTTGCCCTTCAAAAGGTTCCGTCTTGGATTTCTTTAGCTGATGGCAGAGATGGGGCAGGCTTCTTGCGAGGATATAGAAAGAGGGTCTCACCGGTCCTTTAATGGCGATGACAGTGACGGCAGCCACTCTTCTTCCGACGTTGAAGAGCAGTCCTGGCATTCACCTTACAATGCAAACTGTGCCGCTTCACCATATACTGTGTTTCGGGCTTCATGTGCATCATCAGGTCATGAGACTGATGTAGCATCAGAGCCTTGCAGAAATTCCTGTTTCTCGGAGTCTTCCCTTGAGATTGTTGATTTGGAGAGTGGGGTGACTGAGATTAAGGTGCATTTGGCCAAAGTTGTGGAGAAGGATTGCAGGATCTGTCATCTTGGTTTACAAAGTGCTTCCTGTGAATCTGGCGTTGCTATTGAATTGGGTTGCTCTTGTAAGGGTGATTTGGCTTCTGCCCACAAACTATGTGCTGAGAAATGGTTCAAAATCAAAGGCAACAAGTAAGCGAAACTTTTGCTTCTTTGAGATTATTAATTTTCTTTTCTGTCTTCATGCTTTTCTACTAGATTATTTTATTATTTTCTTTTTTAAATTAAGTGGATGAACCAAAGATTAAGTTGTTCTTTTTATAATAGTCAAATTTATCTGAATTTCTTTCCTCAAGAAGACTATTTTTTTCCTTTTTTTAAATAAACACTGGGAAAAGAATTTGATTGTCAAAACTTATTGAAATGATTATGCTTTGATTTGCCTGCTTACGGAACACGTACAAAGATTTATAAGAGCCATCCATTGAAGGCATATGCTATGTCTGTTTTCTAAACTGTTGCTATGAAACTAGCCTGGAAACTCTCTTTATAATAATTTGGACATCCACTCTAATCAAGGCATATACTATTTCTTCTTTCGTACTTTCACTGTGAATGATCTTCTAGGCTAGTTACATTCAGCTTGAAATCAGCTATTGTACTATTTCTTCTTCTGTACTGTTACTGTGAATGATTTTCCAGGCTAGTTCCATGCGGCTTGTTTGTTGTACTTGCCTTTTTTTTTTCTTCAATAAATTTTGGTTTATCTATTTTATTAAAAAAAAAATTCCATGCAACTTGAAATCAGCTGTTGTACTATTTCTTATTTTGGAGGGGAAAACTAATATATGCCTTGATTTTAATTAGTGGTTCCCTGGATAAAAATGTTAGCAAGTAGAATATTCTTCTTTAAGGAAAAGAAATAAAGAGAAAATGGATTTAAAATACTAAGTTGTATTGGAAATAATAATTCTAAAGATGATGCATTATGGTCTTTATCTTTGTCTGCTTTATATGTCTGTTTCTTGCTATTTTTTATGTGCATAGCAAGTGGGCATCTGATTTATATGTTTGATAATAATATAAGCATCGCATAAGTATTAACTTGTTATTATTTAATGGAAATTCTATATTCCTGCAATCAATTGCTATATCAGAAGATCTTCCGTTGTTTCACACATCTGTATAAAGGCTAAAGATATATATATATCTTCCTGTGAAACCATGATGTGATTCTACTTCATGGATGTCTATTTGTATTCTCGTACTATTGGTGATTGAGAGAATTGCTTCCTTATCATTTTTGCCATCTGGCTATATGCCTATATAAACAAACTCAAGTGCACCACACAACTGAATAATTGCTTGTTTTTACTTTTTTCGTTTCTTCCCTTTTATGCTCAAAAATAAATGATATGCTTTGACCATGAAATTTACTTAGTTTCCTCTCACTGCATCTGTGTTCGAAGGCTTTGAACTGTTTGTTGCTCAACCATTTGTGCTGTTGCCTGTCTCCTCATGCTATCGTTGCTCGTAGTTGTTGCTGGCATCATTATCCTTTCTATTTGTATGACTTACTATTTAGTTCCACATTTACCCATTTGTCTGAGTAATTTCATTTGCCATTTAAGTTGGGCTGTTTCTGTGACTATTTTGTGGATTGTTGTCTCTTGTGTTCTCTGAACTCCAGATTGTGTTCATTGTTTTTGCAGTATTTTGAACATATATCTGCCACTTGTCCTATCTAATCTAGTCTAGACCTCAGACCTTATGATAAATATTAATGATGATGAAGCGCTAGACTTGAAACTAAACCAGCCAGATGTTAATGAAGTATTTGCTACTGTCTCCCATATGACAACTATTTTCAGAGCATATATAATTACTTGTTGTTTAAGTGAGACAATTGACAGTTTCGAGAAGCTTTGGACTTTCAAGTGCTGTTGTGCTCTGCCACATCTCTTAACTTATATATATATAATTAATTCTGAAGAAATTACCTTGTAGTATTTATGCTCATTTTTGACCTGCAGGGATTTTTAATCTGTCCTATATCCTATGGTTGTTTCCAGGACCTGCGAAATATGTGGCTCAAGTGCACAAAATGTTGCCGGTGTGGCGGACATTCAGACAGAGCATACTGAAGAGTGGAACGAGACCAACAATAATAGCAACAATACTGGTACAGGTGCTGCAGCAGCGTCGGAGAATAGGAGATTTTGGCAAGGCCACCGTTTTGTCAATTTCTTGCTTGCTTGTATGGTCTTTGCCTTTGTCATCTCCTGGCTTTTCCACTTCAATGTCCCCGGCTGAGCCCTCCTCCTCCTCCTCCACATTGTACCAAGTCTGTTCACCATACCATATCACGAATATATATATATATCGAACTCCTGTACTGTTGTTGCAAGACCAGATGATCAGAGAGAACAGGGAGAGATATACATGACAAGACGTACCCTTTTCTACGTTTAAGGATGTCTTGTCACTGTTGTCTACTTTTTACTAGCTCTTCCGTTTGTGAACTTTACTCAAATACATTCTGGTATTTCATGCGTGCTTGAGCTTAGCATACCATGTCCTTGTTTTTTAACCTCTCATGAATGGAAGAAGTGCAATTCAAGCAGAGTGCATTGCTATCTTGGACAAGTGTTTTGTTTAAGAGGAAAGAAAAAAAAATCACAGAGGTGCGGCATGGTCAGTAAGGCACATGGATATTTATTTGAATTTTGAAAGTAAAAACAAAAATTGTTGAAGAATATCTTTGAAAAGTTGAGATTAACAGGCCATGTAATATCTTTTACAATGGATTGAGTAAATATCTGATAAGTAAATAACCTGTGATACAAATTTCATCATTTCAGATATCTCGCTGGTCAGGGCGGTGGTACTGGTGCCCTCTTGTGATCAATTCACGAGTTCTGGATAATCATATAAAATTTTGAGAAGAAAAGAATAACAAGTGATGTTGTTTTATTTGAAGAATCAACCCCTTTAAAATAGTTAGTATCTTCTAACCATTACTTAACGGTTACTTTGTGTTCAAGTCATTTGTCAGTTAATGGGCTTGATTTGCTGCTGGGCTTTACAATTAGACTACCTCTGGGCTTGGGCTGGACATTCTAACTACCCAATTGATGATGATGATCGCGAAACCTCAACAATGAACCCCAAAAAACCCTAAATAGATTCGCTGGTCTGCAATTGCTGCAAATTCCTCCGCCTGAGCCTTCCGACGCCCGGCTGTTGTTCGTCCGTGGTATTCTTTCTGCTCCTCTTGCTCTAAACCTATCTGTGTTTTTTTTTTTCTTTTAATCATAACATCTTTATGGTTTTCGAGGAATGGGCTATTCGATTTCTAATGTTTCTTTGCTCTTCATCCTAATGATTTCGTATGCTAATGCTACTATTCCGATTCCGATGCTTACTTTATCATTTATTTTTCGTGTTTAGGGTTTATTTCCAAATTCCAATGGCGGGTAACAACAGCAATGCCTCTGTAAATCTTGAAAAAGAACAGGTATTTATGTCTACTGCCATCATCCATCTGCACCCAATAACAATAATAATATAATCAAGCATGTTTTGGTTTAATCAGGAGTTATTAGGCAATGACTTGAATGAATGATGCATACCTTTTTTTCCAAATTCTTTTGATGTTTATCTCACAAAGCAGCATGCGGAATCTGATGTTATGTCTCTAAATAAATTGTTTTGTTTACAATCAACAACCAGAGATGCTTTGATCTCTGGATAGTGCGTGTTCCATTGGCCTGTTTTTTTTTTAGGCATTGATTTTACTCTGTATAATGTTACCATTTAATTCTTAATGTGATTATTCTTTTGTATATCCAGTGAAGTGATTTATATGAGTTCTGAAGTGGGGATTTATTTCTGTATTTATTTTTCCTGATGTGTGTAGAATGATCTATTCATTTTTTTTTTCTTTTAAAAAGTTCAACTGGCCTATAATTCTGATTATGACATTACTGTAAACAGATCTTTGGTATGGCAGAGAAAGAGATGGAGTACAGGGTAGATCTTTTTAATAGGTAACAAGACAAGAAATCCAAATGTCCAACTTGTATCTTTCATTTATATTCTTTAGTTAATGTTAGTTGTATAGCTTGCATTTCATGTGGAGAAGTAATTGCTTTTGCCTTTTTTATTATACCATTTTTATGTAAAAAATGCACTTTGGTTCTTATTTCCGAAAATGTTTAATATCGTCACTGTATGCAGGAAAAAATGTTACTGTTAGGTTTTATGTGACACTATCTCCCTAGAGGAAAAGAAACCAAGCGTAGCTCACATAAGAGTTACTTGGCAAGCACCTTATAAGTTATAACCAGGAACTTGGATGTCTGTATAACTTTATAATCGATTCAAGTTAATGTTTATTTATTATTTATATTTTTCTAAGTGCTGGGAAATCAAAAGGAATAGGTTATGTATATTTTGGCGAATTTTATATATGTATTCACCTTGAATATTGACTTATTAATATGTACTTTATTGATCTGATACAGGCTTACTCAGACATGTTTTGAAAAATGTATTGAGAAAAGGTATGCTGAATCCTTTAGGCATTTAGTTTATTTTTTTTTTTTTGAACATTCCGATTTATTGCAGTTTTTAATTGCATTCTACTTTTGATACTTGCCAAAGGATTATATGTCTGAATGGGGGTTGATGGCAATGACCAAAACTCTTGGACATGTGCAAAGATTATTCACCCTCTACATACATCATTAATAGCTGACATGTAGGCATATTTCATGATTATTTTGTGTAAGGTGGTGGGCTAGTTAAACTTTGATATTTTCTGTAACCTTGCATTCCAGGTACAAGGAACCTGAACTGAATATGGGTGAAAACAGCTGCATCGATCGATGTGTTTCAAAATATTGGCAGGCAAGTTATTGACTTATTAACTTGTTTACTACTGCTGCATGATCTGGATGAGGGCACCTTCTATGCCAAATAATGAAATCGAACACTGGAAATAATTATACATAGAATAACTAAAATGATACTATCAAAAATTTCCCCTGGACTTATCCTGGCAAACAGCTGTCTTTCTGTGTGAAAACATCAATCTTTGGCTGAGACAAGGGTTGGAAATTTTTTCCATAGTTTTAAGTATGTTTAAAACCTCTTCATGGACGAAGCCATATTCAGAAATTATTTTTTCAAAGCCATTTTGTTTCTTATTTGTACACATGCAACTATGAAGATTTGAGTGATTTCTTTCATTCTGTTTGATATGAATCATGGTTGCCTTTGGAAGTACCTAAGTGTGTTTTTGTTGCTAAATCTACGATGTTTTCTGCTTTTCCTTTGTTACTTTTCAGGTAACGAACTTGATAGGTCAGCTTCTTGGCTCCAATCGGCCACCAATGTGATTGATGCCTCTATCAGCAGTCAATGGTTGGATAGTTTGGGGCTATTTTGGGCATCTGATCGCATGAGATTTTGTCATGGCAAACAATGTAGAAAGAGCTATTTCGAACAACACTTAAAAGCTCTGTATTTGTTGTTTTAGTTGATATTTTCACACATTTTCTTAAACCATGTGGCAGTTATATTAATTAAATAACAAGGAGTGCATCCTATCTAATTCTTCATACGAATGCACAATTTTTCTAGCATGGGGGGAGGGGCAGACCAGGCCGAGTAACCAGATCTGCTGGGTTTGGTTCACCTGAAGACCTGGATCGCCCCTCAGCCGGTTCTAGCTGGTCAAGTTGGCTTGCAGGAACTGCCCGTCGGAACCGTTAGGCGCTGGTACGTTCACCCTTTGGATGAACTGGGCGTGGCCTGCCAAAACTGTTGGCCTTGATTAATCCATGGATTGGTTTTGTTTTTTAAACAAACAATAATTTGAAATTTCAAAAAACTCAAAGTAATTTTTAACAAATTTTAAATAATATGAAGCAAATCAAAATAATTTTAAAAAAATAAAAAGGATTGTATATTTTTGGGTGTGAGAATCACATGGTTTTTTTACTTTGTATTGGACTTGTTAGTCCTTTTTATATATAAAATGGATAAATCACATTTTTTTTATCTATTTTTCACTTTGGCGTTCTCAAATGTGATTGTTGTACTTATTATTATATTAGAGGTGAAGAAGAAGCTACTAATTTTAGGGCTTTATATTTTTGTTGTGTGGTGCCTAATTGGAAAATATTTTTAATTATATATATTATGTGCAAATTTAAATTTCAATGTTTGGTGACAATTGTGAACATCATGGGTGTCTAGCATATTTCCACTCATGGAGGTACAAGTTTCCATTACATTGCCACCATTTAAAGATGTTGAAGTTTATATTTGTATTGATATACTCAGTTAACCACATGGTAGTGAACAAGCAAGATTGACCCTTCTGTACTGTGAACCCCTCATCTTTCTCTTAGTTTGCTTTTGTCAGGATGATTTTTCTCCATTGCTGGTTGGCTGCCCAAAAACCTAAACTGAAACCTGTGGAACTACAGGGCCATACAGGAATAATAGCTCTCATACAATTCAAATTTTGTGAGCTAAAATTGTTAAAAATTATGTTAATATTTATAGTGGAGTTGGTGCCCAGTGCATACCATTGGCATTGAGTGCCCAACTCACCCATGATTTGCGATTATGAATCCTGATCTCAATTAAACTCCAACAACTTATGATAAGCATATAGTAGGTAAATAAACTTTATAATTTCTATATAATATAGAACAAATGCAACCAAAGCAATTTGAGTTATATCTTTAGAATAGTTTGGCTAGTTAGCTTTTATCCCTGTAAGGCTTAAAACTAACTGAGCATTTAAGTTAAGTTTCCATAGTAACATCAATAACAACTCGCAAAGAAAAATAAACATGCAATAGAATATAAAATTGAAAAAAAAAAAATTATGCATGCACTAAAGACAAAACAAAAATTCATAACTCTAGTAGCAATTGACATTCAAACAAATTAAACCCAGGCAAATTTTTATTAATAAAAGCACTGAATAATGTGTGAAAAATAATAGTAAAGAGCCAATAAGTAGAATTTCATCTAATTCTAACGGCTTTAATAATTTTTTTTGCCCTTTATGTTGTTTGCTTTACAATACAAGTCCATTATTTCATGAGAATAATGCTTGTTCCCAAGTATGCTATTATATTTCCAGTTGTTCATTAAAAATTTTTTAGGGACTCTAATCAGGTATACGCACACAAATTCAACACATGACAAGAACATTCAATATGAAAATATTACTTTTTAAGTGAGGGCCTAAAGTATTCTTTTGAAGGTCTTATTGAAGTTGTATTCGCCAAAGCATTATTAAAATAAATTGAAAACACCTTAAATAACAACCCATAATATTTAATGATTCTACAAATAAATCTATAAATATTATCGCTAGTACAGGCCTAGTTCAATACACTAAAAGTCATTACTTGCATTTGGTTATTCTATGAATCATCAATCAAATGCGTTGTAATATCCATAAAACAGTTTTCATAGAATACATAAATCTATATGTCAACATATAAAGAAATAGAGGAAATTCAAGTGCGAAAATACACACAAAGTTGCACTTTAGTGAATCTCTACTATTTAAAAAATTATTCTTTGCACAATATTCTTTTAAATCTTCTTTCATATTAGATGCAATATCTCATTTATGCAGTCTTGTAGTTGACATCACTCCACGTAGATAAGTGCTCAAATATGTAAATTCTCTCCATAATTAAGTCCCCTGTCTTAATTAAAAAAATGTAAATAAAGAAAAGTGAGAATCCATGCCTTCATCCATAGTGAGTCAAATTTGTGATTAGGCTCTAAGACATCCAAACTCGTATGGATGCTTCTGTGTCTCGTGAGTATACCATATCTTCTTTCTTTGTTGTGCTTAAACTCTGAACAACAATAGTTGTATCTAACATAAGTTATTATAAAATTTAGTTAAGTGAACTTTAAAAATATTAGATTTAAGGATGAATTCCACGGTGTGGTTTATTGCTTTGTTTTGTGATGGTACACTTGACCATGTAAGTTACTCAAATGGACTTCTTGTTATTGATTGCTTGGTTTTTGGGACTTAGATGTGGAAGCCAAACTGACAATGTGCTTCCCCCTAGACCATTAACCATGTGATGTGATGCCATTTTTTTCAGAATCTAAAAAAATAACAAAAAAAAATTAAAACAAGTAAGGAGTAGAATAAAATAATTAAAACAACACTTACTAAACACAAATTTTATTTAAAAAAAAAACAATGGTAAATAATTATATTATTAAAAAATAAACAAAAAATTAAAAAGGGGGGAAAAAAAGTAGACTGTAACTATTAAATAAAATAACTAATCCAGTAAAATTAAAATAATTAAAATAACATTGACTATTCAATAAATGAAAATTTTTAAAAATAACTATTCAATAAATGAATTTTTTTTTAATAATGGTAAAGAATTAAAGGAATAATGCAAAATTAGAATAGAGAAAATAATTAGTAGACTATAATTAGTACACAAAACCACAAATAGAGTAGAATTAAAATAGTTAGTAAAATAAAATAGTTAAAATAACACTCACTATTCAATAAATGAAAAATTGAAAAAATAATGATAAATAATTATAAAATAAATGTAAATTTAGAATAGAGAAAATAATTCGTAGACTATAATTAGTAAACAAAATCACAAATAAATAAAATGAAAATATTGTGTAAAGTAAAATAATTAGAATAACATTCATTATTCACTACCTGAAAAATTTTAAAAAAAGTCAAATAAAAGTAGAGAATGAAGGATAAATGCAAAATTAAAATAGATTAAGAAGCTAACTGATTATGATTATTAAATAAAATAACTAATAGAGTAAATTAAAATAAGTATATAAATTTAACAACTAGAATAATTAATAAAATAAAATTTAAAATTAATTAAAAATATCAATTTATAGCTTACTTTATTAATTAGTGATTGGATAGAGATTTAAAATCTAAAAAACTTGTAAAAGTGTTTACAGAGAACGATACATTTAATTCGTAGAATGGAAACAAGATGAGGGATAAAAATGAGATTGTAGGAATAGTAGTATGTTTGGTTAAAAAAAAAATTATTAGGAATTAAAAAATATAGGAGAAGATGTGATAAAATTATTTTTATAATCTTAATACATATAAATACAATAAGATATATTTAATGATAAATAATTTTTTATTTATAAAATATTTTAAATATTATTATTAAAAATAATTATTATAATTAAATATTGAAATTAAATATCACATTTTAGTTATTATTAGTTTTAATTATTAATTAATTATTTACATAAATGATTTTTTATATAATTAAACCTCAATATGAGGAAGTGTAACTATTATAATTAATCATTTTTATTTACTTCACTATTCATCAGGGCAAAAGTGTCATTTTCACTCTATACATATATTTATATTAAATTATTATAATTAATTTTTTAATTTAATAATTTTATTAAAATTAAATATTTATAAGGGTAAAAATGTAATTTTAAAAGTCAAATACTATTCATTTCTTCCCAAATACATTGCTCTTAATTTTGAACTAAAGATCGAGGTGGTAAACACGGTTAGAATGATAATCATTATCAATAATAGTTTATACTCATGTTTAGATGCACTACTGTTAAAATGGGAATGGAATGTGTAGGAAATGACTAGTGGTACTATAGAGGCATATGTATTCCCCCCAAAATTAGGAAGAATGGAACTATTTGGAGAGAAATGAATAGTATTAGCATTTGAAATGACACTTTTGCCCCTTTGAATATTTAATTAAATAGAACTTATAAAATTAAATAATTAACTATAATAATTAAATTAAATAATAATTATTTATATAATTACAATAATAAAAGTAAAATGACATTTTTGCCCATTACACTAATAATTAATTAAAATGTGATATTTAATGTGAATATTTAATTACAATAATTATTTTTAATGATAATATTCAAAATATTCTTTAGATAAAAAATTTATTTATCATTAATCGGATTTTTATATATCAAGGGTATAAAAGTAATTTTGTCACTTTCCCTCTTAAATTCCTATTCTGTGAACCAAACACACCTTAAATAAGCACTCATGTACATACAATACCACCATTCAATCTTTACACACTCCATTTTTATTCTCACAATTATGTATCTAAACATTGTTATAAGTTATTATTGAATAATGATCCTGTTCTAATTGTGTCTATTACTTTCATCCAAACACATCCTCTGTACAGAGAGAATCGAAGAAATAAGAGGATTTAGTGTAAGATTAGCAGGAGGAGAAGAGAGGTTAGTATATATAAAGAGAAAAAAAAAAAAATGAAAACATGAAAAATATTTATATATATATATATATATATATATATCCCCATAAATCAGTCTACTACAGTGCATACTCCTTAATTAGAGCTATCCAGCCCGGTTCTTACCAGGCCTGTTCCGGGCCGGGCCGAGTAAGGTTGAAACCCAGCCCGTGCCCCTGAATATCATGTTACATATATATGCGTGCAGGTGACATTAAAGGGCGGTTTTCTTCTTGGCAAGTTCTGAATGCAAGCTACAGTTTGGATATTGCTGGGGCAATTCATGGTGCCAGTTGGCCGTTGTGTCAAGCAAGATGCAACAGTAGCCACTCGCTAGAGCATGCATAGACGCATGAGAAGATGATGTATATATGAGGACAATATATGTGCCGGCATTCCAAAAGGAAATAAACCTTCTATAGCAAGCATGCATGTCTGCATGAGAAGATGATGGATGGGGACAATACGCCAGCATTCCAAAAGGAAATAAGCCTTCTGTTTTAAATTAAAGAAGATTTTTTTTTGTTGGAACTGTAGATTCCATTGGCCAATGGCCGCCAGATTGCGCATTTACTTAATTATATTCCTTTATTGCCTTATTAGCTATTGGAGCTGGTTAATTTGTTTGAGATGTATTGTTTCCTCATGGATGACTTTTTTTTGGTTTCAGAATCTTAAATTCTTTATTGTAAAAACTTTGGTTTGGAATTAAAAAAAAATAATAAATAAATAAATAACACAAGATTTCACTATCTCTTTTTGTCTTGTTATGGGAAAGATCAAATGCGGAGCACTGTTGGTTCGGCAGTGTCCTGATACCCAAGAAGTACTTATCAATAATGCAAGTGAAAAAGAACCAGTCTAGTCGGTTGCTGCTGCTTCTGAGTAACAGTACACTTTCCTCCATCCAAGTTCCAAAACCCTAGCTAGGTAGTGCAGTTGAGGGGATCAGTGTGTCCTGTAAGGTAAGATATGGTGGCTCATGTTCTAGTATTCCCTTTCCCAGCCCAGGGCCACTTGAACAGCATGCTCAAGTTGGCGGAGCTCTTATACCTCTCCAGTTTCCATATCACCTTCCTTACCACAGAGTACGACCACCACCGGCTTTGCCTCCACTCCCCAGCTCACTCCCGTCTATCCCGACTCCCGGGCTTTTGGTTTCGCTCCATCTCTGATGGTCTCCCTGACCAACAACCCCGTTCAGCCTCTCGTCTCATTGAACTCTATAATTCACTGACTCACAACTCAAGCTCTCTGTTCCGAGACTTTCTGATCTCAAACCTGAGCCAAAGTCAGGATGGATGGTCACGTATCACATGTCTAGTGGTGGACGGGGTCATGCCCTTTGCCATGGATGCAGCCACTGATTTGGGAATACCAACCATTACTTTTCGCACCTCAAGTCCTTGTAGCATCTGGACCTACTTCTGTCTTCCTAAACTCGTTGAGGCAGGAGAGTACCCTTTCCCAGGTATGTTTCTGCATGCATAATCAATAATACATACCACCACGTACGTGGGCATGGACACCTCCCAAGACATATATCCTCGCGGTTGATGAACTACTAGTGTGCACTTGCTTCAGACTTCTTTAATTTACATTCAGAGATAACGTTTTATTTATTTATTTATTTGTTATTCTCCTACTTACTTGATCAGGATTATTGTTTACAATAGCAACAGGTGAGTGAAGCTCGATCTTTGAACAAAATAAAAATAAATAAATAAATAAATAATGCATACTACACACTCTCTATATATATATTAATTTCTTAGTTAATTAGTTTCTACATTAATTTTGTTTTGATTGATAGCTAAATATATAAATATATGGCAAATTAATTATATATATAAATTGCAGAGGGAGCTGATTTAGATGAGAGGGTATATGCTGTGAGTGGCATGGAGAGCTTCCTACGGCGCAGGGACCTCCCTAGCTGTTTCAGAGAGGCTAGAGACGTAAGTGACCCGAGACTTGATGTCGTTTATATGGTCACAGTTAGCACGACGCGCGCAAAAGGCTTCATCCTCAACACCTTCGAAGCTATGGACAGCACTGTGCTATCCCATATCCGCACCGTTTGTCCGACCACCTACGTCATTGGACCTCTCCACTGCATGCTCAAAAGCATGAGATCCCGCATGTTAAGCAATACACAAAGCAGCGAAAGGTCAACTAATTCGGCAAATTTATGGCAGGAAGACCGGAGCTGCTTGTCCTGGCTTGACAAACAACCAAAGGGTTCTGTGTTGTATGTGAGTTTTGGTAGCTTCACTGTGATAACAAATGAGGATCTGATGGAGTTTTGGCATGGGTTAGTCAACTCTGGTCAACGTTTTCTATGGGTAATACGGCCAGATTTAGTCAATGGGGTTGAGGACGAGGGACGCCAGTCTATATCGGTACCGCCGGAGGTGGCGGCTGGGACAAGTGAAAGGGGGTACCTTGTTGCGTGGGCGCCGCAGGAAGAGGTGCTGGCTCATCCCTCAGTCGGTTGCTTCTTGACGCATAGTGGTTGGAACTCAAGCTTAGAGAGTGCGGTGTCTGGAGTACCAATGATATGTTGGCCATTCTTTGCGGATCAGCACACCACTAGCAGGTTTGTCAGTGAAGTGTGGAAGATTGGGCTGGACATGAAGGATATGCATGGAAGGGAGATTGTGGAGAAAATAGTGAGGGATGCCATGGAAGGAGAGAGAGCCCAGAAGTTGAGGAGATCAGCAGCAGCAATGGCGGAGAAGGCCAGGGAGAGCATTGCAGAAGGAGGGTCATCCTATTTGGACTTTCAGACATTAGTGCGTTACATCAAGACCACTGATCAGGAGACGGATGAATAATATCTAGATCATGATCGCCTTATAATTAGTTCACTGTCCTGCATGCATGCCTTTTATGATATGATGTTGATGTATATATGTCACTACTGGAGTTCGTTTTAAAATCTACAGTGTGTACCTAGTTTGATGAACATATGTTTATATATATATATATATATCTTTTATAAATAAAAAAATAAAAAAGGAACAGTGGCATTTGCTTCAGAGAATGAAGCAAATATATAGCACGTACGAGAAATATAGATCATGAGAAAAGGGAATTGGGCATACATTTGATTCACATAATAAGGCTTCGTTTTACAAAGCACTAACATAGCATGCATGACGGAGAGAATGAAGTACATACATAAACCAGAAACATTCACACACTATATTCATACACGTCATACAGGATCACTTTATTCTTTCAAGAAACAAAGACGCAGACGTATCTATTAATTGGTCATGCACCTCTCTTTGGCAGAACTAGCACATCCCTTTGATATTGGACTCTCCGAGCCGACCACCTTAATTAGCCCTTTCGATCAGATCTCACGGGTCTGGGAAACTCCGTTGACACTCCTTTAAATTTTTTTTTTTAATATATATATATATTGGCTGCCTTATTGCTCTCAAGGAAAGGTAGGAACATACATAAATTAACCGCAGACACTCCCACACGATATTCATACAGGTCCCAGAGGATCACTTTAATCTTTCAAGAAACAGACAAGCAGATACATATTACTCAGTCTGCATGCATGCACCTCCCCGTTCTACTTCTTCTTGTTAGCCAGAGATTTCAATGGACTTGATCTCTCAGGTTTGTTGGTCTTCTCCTTGGGGACGGTCACTGTGAGCACACCCTTCTCGCATGCTTGCCTTCACCTGATCCACCTTGGCGTTCTCCGGCAGCCTGAACATCCTTCTTCTCCTCCTGATCTTTTTTCCTCTCTCCACTGATTTGGAGAATTCTTCCTTCACTCTATCTCCACCTTCCAGTCAATATCTGAGAGTTGGGAAAAGCCAAGGCTTCATTGGAGGAATACTTGAGAGGTCGGCTCAAGTTGTCAAAGGGTGCTTTGTTGCCAAACACGTACGGAATGAGCTCCATCTATTATTACTTTGCGAATATGAGCTGAATGAGAACTTGCAGGGGATAAAGCGAGGAATTAAAGAGATCACCAATCAAAGCAACTCATGAGTATAGCTGGCTATATATGCATATAGATACATAGAGGCATGACACATCAAGCCTTGATGGTTCGAGTGTGTTCTTGGTGATGAAAGAAGGTGTTAAGAATACCCTTCTATCACTCTCAAGTTTCAAGTGGGGGCCAGAGGGATAGAGAGAGGAATGAAGAACACTATGATCTTACAGGACTCTCAGGTACGTGCAATGCATGGTCTGTCTTTGAGATCTGTGCACCAATGTTCTAAACGCCCGGGATTTAACCTTTGGGCCGGTCTCTGCATCATGCTATTATCTACCTTCCTGTCATCAACTCTTTCGTTTCAGCAAGATTATTCAATCTCTATGAAAAAGAATATTGTACAACGCTCAGATCCTAGTCTAATAAATATTATTATTATTATTATTATTATTTACAAAATTTGAACAGGAGCAATGGCCTCGGACGTCACTGCCACGGATTGATGTCTTATCTCCAAATCTAGGTTCTCCATCCACCAATGTTCGTGTGTCGCTGAGTGACAAGTCCAGCCAACCGTACGTGCGCATCGGCATCGGCATCGGCATCGGTCGAGGTATCTACAAACGGTTAAAACCGTGTGTTGTTTTGTCTATATCCAGCCAAACAAAATATTCCCCGTACCCGTAACCATCTTAACGTTCGTATTAATCCTTCTTTTTCATTGACATAAACGTTACCTTTATTCCAAGCTTCGTTTTCCTCTCCTTTCAAGAAGCACCTTTTGTAGACAGCCATCATCATCATCATCATCCGCATTCTGTCTTTCTCACTCATCACGTCTATATTTACATATTGGGTTACTTAGACAAGACGCGCGCGAAGGTGTGAAACACTGGAGATGGACGTAGAAGCAGGAAACACCATGATGGCACCAGCACCAGTACCAGCATCTGGGATAAAAAAAATAAAAAAAAAAGGGTCCAAATCCTCGTCTCAGGATGGCCTGGAGACCAAGGTGTCGCAATGTACTTCCTTTCCCTCCTCCGCGTCCTTGTCGAGCTCCTATCTGCTGGCCGGGTCACTCCGCGTCGCACAACCCAACGTGTCGGCCATCACTGTGCTCTCGCTAACTGCTCTGCATGCCATGCGCTTACCTGCAGGTCATGCTGCAGTCATGTCTTTCAACGTCGGTGTCCTCATCGCGGCCATCGTGGGCCACGCTCTTGGGTTCCTGTTCACTGGGAGGGTTCTCTGCCAGTGGGCTCGCCCCAAACCGGAGCACTCTGGTGATGCGTTCCACTCAACCACATGCTAGATCAAGCCTCACTATAGCATACTACTGTGGAATCTCTTTCATTGCCTTCTCTGCGTTGCTTCCACGCTGAACATAGTACGACCACCCCTGCATTTATAAGAGGCTGGAAAATTTTTGCCTTCTGCACAACTAGATAATAGGTATATAGTCCGTCTTATGCAATACGATCAACTATAATCAACCTTGTCCGGAGGTAGAACACAATTAGTAAATCCATGAAGCGGCTGTCTAATTCCATTGTCGCCATTTAACATCCAGACTTATCATTCATAAAGTAATATAAATATATAGCCTTTGCTCTAAATTAAGAAAATAGAATAATCTACAATATAATTTTAACCAAGTCGGAAACCACCACCTTGACCGAAGAAGACTAGTGCAAGCTGGGTTGCAAGTAAAAGTATCATCCCTAACATCACTACTGACCATTTCCGAAATCCAAGTGCTCTAAAGAATCCCCTAACTGAAGGCCTTAAATTAGAGAGCAATCCTTTCCGATCGACTTCAACAGCTCGCCTAACCTCCCCGTTTCCATCTTGATTTGCTGCATCATTTGCCTGACTTTGTTTTCCTAATTTAACCTGCTCATCGTCCTCCTCATCCAGACCCTGTTCTTCAGTTGAACCTGTTTTAACTTCAGCTATTTCTCCTGGCTTTTTGTCAAACAACCCTTTGAACTGCTTTCGGGCCTTTTTCTCGACTTCCTGTTTTTTTTTTATTAAAAGGGAAAATCATGATCATCAAAAGTAAGCATTCCACACTAAATTAAGGAAGAATCTGAATTAACTTGCCTGTTCTTTTTGTTTCAGTTTGAGAAGGGCAGCAGTAGCATCAGGCTCTGAAGATTTATCAATCTTTATCATCTACAACACAGTACAAGGAAACATATCAACATATCTCCCATTCCTTTTAAATGAGTCATCTGTACGTTGGCAAAAAGACAACTGAAACATACCATTTCAAAATCATTCTTTGCTTCATCAAAATCCCCACCTAGCATGTAGGCCATGCCACGACGATATAAAGCTTTGGCATGTACAGGGTTTGCATCCAACACCTACCCTCCATAGGAGAACACACATGATGAAATCACTGTTTAATGATGGTTCTATGATAATTCCGTGCCACAACAAAGTATTATTGAGAGAACTATAAAAAATCATCCTTAACAATTGGGTGCTTGGTGGTTCTATTGATTTTACAGCAATAGCCATACCTTATTGCAAGCCTCTATTGATTTTCTGTACTCCCCCATTTTCTGGTAGCAGGCAGCCACATTCAGATGTAATGAATTCTGCAAGCACAATTGATCAGAAATAAGATCATCCAAATAGTTGAAACTGAAATACTTCTCAGCAGCAGCTACAAAAGCCCATAACAGAAACTTTGGAGGGGATTAATTTAACTATGTCAAATATTTGGATTCAATGAAGACATCAAACCACAAGAAGAATATACATAAACATATATAAATATATATTACAATATAAAGAAGCAGCAGGCTTACTCTTGAATTTAAGAAAACCTTCCCCTCTTCATCATCCTGGGGGTTTACATGATTATATTCTCGAAGCACCTGTACAAAAACCTGATCACCAAGGTGGACTAACACAAAAAAACGGAAATAATAAAGAATAAAATAAAAATAAAATAATAAAATGCTACGCAAGCATTAGAAAACACATCCTACTGGTCAGTGATCTCCTGCAAGGTAAAAAAACAAAAACACTGCACTGATAGGATTACAAGTGATAAAGATGACATGCCTTCTCATACTTTGCTCTAGCCAGTTCAAACTTCCCTTCTTTGAATAGCCGGTTTCCCTGAAAATAAAACAATGCAGTAAAACATTGTCACTCGTAAACTCAAAGCAATTACAGTAAGGCTAGAAATGCCTTGGTCTGGTATGAGCAATATGCAAAAAAGCCTTTCTTTTTTTTTTTGGTATTAAATTCATATCATCCATTAGCAGTATGTATTTACAAATAAACTCTACTGGTTGTTTAAATGAAAATCATTCCTCACTAAGAAGAACAAAAAGACTATATGACTACTCTCTACAAGAAAATGATACAAGAATCTAAATGCAATACCGTGCTTTTTATTTTATCTGCTTCATCCATTATGCTTTGAAAGTTTAGACCAGTCCAGTCCTGAAATGGAAAGATAAAGCAAAGAAATAAATACTTTTCTTTTAGGAAAATAAGTGGAAAAAATAATAAATAGGATAACAACAAGACATTCACATGCCTTGGGCATTTCGAAACCAAGTAGTTCAATCTCCCATTGAACATGAGCACCTTCCGGAACATTAGGAGGTCTGATCATAGAACGATCTTTTAGTTTTTTGCCAAATATATTTTTTGAGAA
Source organism: Dioscorea alata (assembly GCA_020875875.1). Classification (NCBI taxonomy): domain Eukaryota; kingdom Viridiplantae; phylum Streptophyta; class Magnoliopsida; order Dioscoreales; family Dioscoreaceae; genus Dioscorea; species Dioscorea alata. Next base: position 19,960,622 of record CM037022.1, on the reverse strand, counting down.
ACCTAAATGTTTAGTTTGAGTAACCTCAAAAACTTGTCATAAGCATAATCAGGTGGGCAAGTGACAACAGATATTTCTCCAGGAAGCATTAAGCGAACACACATTTCAAGTCCCTCAGGAACCTATAGAAAAATTCAAGAGAAAAACAGTTAAAGATTGATCAGCGTTCACAGGGACACATTCACTGATATGTTTGAAACAGAGATTAGATCCTAGAAAACTAAATGGAAGTTATGCACCCATGCACCTTAATCAGGGAAATGAACAAGAATGGATCTCTCAGATGATATACAAAGTGCCAATAAATGTTTCCTATTTGTAACAACATGATCCTATAACACTACACCAAAAGATTCTGAATACAAAAAGAAAAGAGCCAAAGGAGTACTTAAAAGATGATGGGTGACAGATTCTTGCCACTAGATGGAGTGCATAATAAAGCCATGGGACAAGTGAGACTTGATATGATACAACAAGGCAATTTTGATGATACAAGACAGGTGAGGATGGATGGTCAGGCACCACTTTCTTTGAAAGAGGCAGAGTCTGGTACTGTCCTGAAAGGTACACCAAATATAACTTGAAGAAGGAAAAAAGCATCGAGCTCTAATTTGTTTCAGATTTGCTCATTGGACATTCAGGCAGATCCCAGCATATCAATGACTCTGAACACAGCTCCCCTAAATCTAACTGAAAAAATCAAACTAAGTGTAATACAAGGGCCACAGCTGACTAGACAAGATTGCTCTACCTAAGAAACTAACATTGCTGACAACAAAGGAAGAATCCTTAAAAAAAAAAATCAACAGTGATATCAGGAAAGTTGTTTGATCAGACAATGGTTACAGAGCTTACAAGTCCTTCACCAGAACTGAATTCCAATGGCTGACCATCATTATCGACTCTGGTATCATAAAAGACAGTCTTTTCCTCATTAAGGAGCATGCCTTTGTAATGCACCTTTAGTAGGCTATCTTGAAGAGGACAGTCCATCGGGAATTCGCCTAATCATCCAGTAACAAAAGCATCCAAATAAACAAAAATAGATAAATGTCAAACGCAATGCCAAAATGTGAATAGAAGTTGAGCAGAAGGATGAAAACATGACTTAAGAATAATGTTGGTCCTTGTTCTAAGGAGATCCACTGCTGCAGAAGAATCAACAATAAAAACTAATACTCAGGGTTCTGTACTAGTGGATGAGATTGTTACAAAGCTGTTTACCTCTTCCATCAACAATCCGCCGTTTTATAAGACGGCCATCACCAAGCATATCCCGCACCTATTGCCATGAAATTCAGTGTTAGATGAAAGTAATTCATAAAGAAAAAGAGCTAATAAAAGAGGGATTCTGAAGAAAATAGTTAGAAGGTGGACAGCAATAATTTGAAGGGGAAGATATTAAGTGCACAAAACAGAAAATTTCAACTACTTAGAAACAAAAAGGTGAATAAAGGGAAAAGCATTCACTGAAACACCTCCAAAGCTTATCTCAGATTACAATGGAGGCAATTTGGAAAAAGTTGAATAGCATTATAAATGAATGGTAAATGCACCTGAATGAAATGAACTAATTCAACTTCGAACTGAACACCTTCAAGGTCTTCTGTTATATTCATAAGAGGAGATTCAGTTAAGTAGGCATTTGAAACAAATACGGCAGCCTTCTCTCCTCGAGTCATTGTTCCAATCGCCATCTCAAGACCCTTGGGTACCTAAACTACAAGCACCGACTATCATCACATAAAAAAAATATAGAAGTAACTATGATATCTTTATGCTGGTTAAAATTAAGCACAACAAATAAAACAAATGGCAATTCAATCATATTGTATCAAAGTAATGCCTTGAACAAAATTGAAGAATAGAAATGGCCATTATATTACATATAGATGCATCAGTCAGGCAGAACTATTTAAAATTATTCACAAACCTCTGATTTGCCAAAAGTGAAGTGGTATGGCTCCTTTGGACATGGCAGAATTACCTCCCCATGAAGCGTCATTGCAGAAATCCTGTAAGTTACATAGCACACATGTTATACGTGTATCTGATAATTGATGCTCTGAAGGACTCTACTATCCAAATTTCAAAGTCAAGAGTAAAGACTCCCAGAAATCTAAAACTAATCTCCTAATGTTATAGGGATGCGGTTATCATTTAAAAGACAATCATAACTGAGGAAACATATAAACAAAGGGATTACCGTAAGAAAGCAAATGTTGCAAAAGTCCACAGCTAATAGACACAATAGACCAGCTTCACACTTAATGTTCCTTTTTTATTATTAAAGCCACAAACAGTAAAAGAGAATAGGATAGGTGATCACCAAGATATTACTTCATAAGGTTCTCTTGGAGATTCCCATCCTTGGCCTTCATTAATAATCTGCATAAGTATACATTATTATACATACAGTCAGTTTAAATACAGTAAAACCACAAAACAAAAAACTCAATGAAGACAATAAAAAGAAATCATTGCCCATCAGAATTTAGTTGTATCAGAAAGTGAAAACTGATGATAGAACTATTTGATAGCAGTATTATTTGGAAAATAAACTGAACATGAGAATTATGTTACTGCATCTGTATTTTCCATTGAATAAGCTATTGTTCTCAATAAATTGAACATGTTGATGGAGCTTGATAGAGAAATGATTTAGTACAGCATCACGTGCAATACTACTGTGATACCAAATACAGTACAAAGTTGAGAGAAAAGTTTGATGGACATGAAATACCTTCTTAACGATCCCCAAATCTTCACTAACAACCTGGTCAACAAAAGAAAATCAGGCTAAGAAAAGGGAAATAATACCGATATATCAAATAACACCCCACCCTGGTTGCTAGTCACAGTAAATTAGAATTTAGAAGTCCTTCACACTGAATGACTGGATGGGAAGCCTGTAAATATCTCAAGCAATCAGTAATACTCATAAATATGCTCACCTTGACTTTGTAGAAATCTAACATCTCAATCTCAAAATGAAGTTCATCATCTTTTGGGAAGCCATCAGGAGCTATAAGGGGGCAGTCATCCTCAGCATAGTGTAATTTTGGCTTAATTTTAAACTGCAAAGATTATAAGATGAAATTAAAAAAAGAAGACATAATATGATCTTTTGCACAAATTAGAACCAATGGCTGAGATCCCAAAGAATTACAGAAAAGATGGAGAGAACTCTGAAATATCCTGTCAACCAATAAGACTTCCAACAAGACATTTTTATTTTACCATTATCACTAAGTAAATATAAAGCATGGCTTCTGAGCGATTACATGGACAATAAAGAAAAATCTATTATAATAGAACACCACATAGGTTTTCTTTTAAAAAAAATATATAATTATTATCAGAAATTGAATAGAACAACAGCAATGAACCTCGTTACAAATATTTGAATTGGTCTAGAAAGATAAAGGGAGTACCATTGCCACTTCACCCTTTAACATAGTGGGAAGGCCTTCACAAAATCCAAGCAGCATTTTGCTCTTCCCCAAGATATACCGGGCAGCGTTCCCTTTGCCTGTTACATTCAAAACAGTTGAAAAGGTTGCATAAGTTTTTAAACCAAAAGCTGAAAATATAATCAACATCAGAAGTCTGACATTGGTTTAACATAAAAATAGCAAGTCTAGAAAAAAACAACCGTGAAATATTTCTACACTGCAAATGAACTACAGAATGCGAGCCAAATTACTTGTCCCTGATTGACTTTAAAGGGCTATTGGTCATGCAAGCTCATCTCTTTAGATGTTTCACATTCACACTAACTATACACTGAAGCAGAGCGACATAGTTTTTTTGTCAAGGAAGCATAACCATTACTTGTTAATCTAAGCAGTTCATGAGAAATGATAATCATACACGCACACACAAAAGATGATGCAATATGTAAGCTCTCAATGCGCAAATACCTCCATGTTCAGATCTTGTAGAATTCACGATAACTCCATCCAAGGTTCGAGTGGTGCAATGGATAACAACCTAGAAAACACATGAGATGAGACATGATTTGATTAGTCTTGGCATCCAATGTTTGTGAAATATCACGCTTTGATAGAAACAAAATAAACAATTGGAGAGTCAATACCTGATCTCCCTCCCCAGGATGCTCAGTTCCACCGCCAGGTCGTATGATTGCTTTCATCAAGCTTCCAGGAGTGACCTTTTTCCTCCTACCAATCCAATCCAATCCAATCCAATCCCAATCAGAATGAAACGTCAACGCAAAGATGGGGATCAAAGGGGAACGAAAACAGTGAGAAAAATAAACAAAAAAAGAGAGGAAATCGGGATTTGATACCTCTCGTCTTCTTCCGATGGTTTCTTCTTCTTCGGGACGTACTCCTGTTTATTAGCTTCATCTACTGCCATCTCTTCCTCCTCCTCTTCCTCTTCGGTAGTGATCGGGATGAATACTCGAAACTTTTAAAAGAAAAAGAAAACAAACAAACAAACAAACAAATTGGCGGGGAGATTGAGCGCCCACGAGATCGATCGGACACGGGAACGGACAAAATGGTTCAGCAGCCGCCCGGTGGGAAATGCAGGGTTCGAGTGGAGACTCACAAATGATCTGGTTGGTGTGGTTTAGGTAGTGCTTGGAGACACTCCACCCCAGCCCAACCCATAACTCTCCTTTCTGTGGGCCTTGAAGATGGATGGCTAATATGTTGTCTGTGGGCTTGCAATCCCGTTTCAGATGTTAAGCTCAGTAGATTATGATAGACAACTAACTTAAAATCATATCCTTTTAAATATACCACTATAAATCAGTTTATGATATGATATCAAAGAAACAAATTTGAATGAGAAAAAAAAAAGAAAAAAAAGACATGCATTATGCTCAAATTGATTTATATAATGCACAGATAGTCAAATAGGAAAATTATCTTGATTGATAATTAATAACTATCTACAACAACTATTCTTGTCTTGAATTTTAATTTAGTGATGAGATGATATCGGTTGACTTGAAATTCAAATGCAGTTGGAGTGCACACTGGCTGCACTGCACATAGAGGAAAGATTCGCTCGCCAGCTCAGCTTGTCACTTTGGCCTGGTCGGTCCTGACAACACGGTTGCGTACTATTTTGCCTTATAACAACTACGGGTGACGGGTCCACGAGGAGATCGTGCAAGCAGGCAGAGATCAGAGATGGGAGGCGATCGGAAGATTGGGGTGGCGCTGGACTTCTCCAAGAGCAGCAAGACGGCGTTGGCCTGGGCCATCGATAATCTCCTTGACAAGGGCGAGACCCTCGTCGTCGTCCATACCATTCCCAAGCACGGCAAATCCGATGAGACCAAGCACGCGCTCTGGGCCAAATCCGGATCTCGTAACCTCCTTTTTTCTTCTTGTTTTCTACATCTGGCTCCTCCTTGTCTTTCTTTTACTTTGATACGATCTCTCCCTCTCTCACATTTGATCAATTAACGATGGTGCAGCTCTGATCCCTCTGTCGGAGTTCCGGCAGCCGGAGGTCATGAAGCAATACGATCTGGAAGTTGACGCCGAGGTGCTTGACTTGCTTGATACCGCTTCAAGGCAGAAGGAGGTATTTGCTTTCCTTTCATTGTTTGTTTTTCTTTCTATATATATATATATATTCTGGACTCTGGGGTTCCAACTTCTTAATTACTACTACATAGATGATAGATGTTGTTAGTATTGGTTGGTTTTTACTTTTTTTTTTTTTATTGAACTTAATTTTTAGAGCATCTGGGATTTCAGGCGACGATTGTGACCAAGTTGTACTGGGGTGATGCGAGGGAGAAGCTCTGTGATGCTGTTGAAGAATTGAAGCTGGACTCGCTGGTCATGGGAAGCCGAGGCCTTGGCCAAATCCAGAGGTATTGATCAATCGATCAACAAGATCACCGTTATTTATCTTGACCAATAACTTAGCTCCATCAAACATGATCAGTAACCTCATAGATCCTTGTAGATCTATTAGCCAAATTATTTGTTGAAAGTTCCCCTTATATATATATATAATATTGATGACAGGTTAGGTTGTATGTAGGTTTTGACCATTAATTTTAAGACTTTGAGTTCACACACCCCCCTTCAGTCATCATCAAACAAGTATGTTTTGTCCTTGATGTTAGTTGCCACAAGGGTAGCTTGTTCTTCCACTCACCCTTATTATTTATTTCTCATATAAGAAGATTACAACAACTGATACTTATTTATGTGCACATATGCCAACATATATATATACATCTTGCAAACGTGGTTGAGCATCTGGTCTTAGAATAGTTAGATATGAGTCATTTTGGGCCATATCCAAATTATACCAACCAAATGATGTACTCCAATAGTTCTATCTAGGGAAGCTGCTGACATGTGAAGTTTTTATTTTTGTTTAGTATTGCCTCAGCTGATGACTGGATTGGTCTTAAGGAACCAACCAATGACCTTTTTTGATTACTCATGGATGTTAGTTCTTGGGATGGTTGACCAGGTCAAAATAATCTTCAAATTTTCATATTTTCTCACTTGGATTCCAAAGAATTGCTTCTTGTTTCACAGGCTTTGTACTTTCCTGCTTCCTCAAATGATTTGATTAGAGAAACAATTATAATTACAACCCTAAAACCACTTGCTGCAATTTACATACCACGCAGTACTGATTATCACTCACAGACTCACAGAGCACACCTGGAAGGGCAAAAAAAAAAAAAAAAACTCAAATTGTGCAATGCAAGTGTGCAAAACAACTTTCTCCATTTTTAGGATAAATTATTGTTGATGTTTTTACAGAATTATAAGTGTTATTAGAGCATTGATGGATGTGCTCTGGAAGAATCAATCACTGAGAGTATGTAATGCAAAATGAGCAAAACAGCCTCCTTTATTTTTAGGATAAAATATTCCTGGTGTGTTTCAAGGATAGTAAGAGTTATTAGAGCATTGATGGATGAATGAGATACTGTAATTTGATGGCCTTCCATCTTTGTGTTTACAGGATATTGCTGGGTAGCGTTACGAACTATGTTCTGTCACATGCGGCATGCCCTGTTGTCATCATCAAGGATCCAGACTTCAAAAATTAGTGCTTTATACTTGAGAATAAACGAGTTTTCAAACTATTGTGCAGCCATTTCATGAGAGGAATGAACTTTACATAAGTTGGTGCTATGGGAAGGGTTTATGTCTATTGTTGGATTTGTAATGTGTTGTGGTATTTGAAGCTTTCAGTTTCCCGTGTGTGACGGTGTCTGGTTTGAAATAAATTTATGAAGGTAGACTGATGTTATAGTGAACTATCAAGTTTTTTTTTTTTAGTTCCTATTGCTCACCATGTCTTCCCTGCAAATGCCTCCTCTATGTCATAAATCTAACTGTGATAGATTAGCCTATGTTGGGCAGAGCACATCTGATATCGCATAACTAGGTGTATGAAAGATTAGTGACTTTATTATTTTCTTTTGAGTGTGTTTTGGTGTTTAGTGACATAGTCAAAGAGATTGAGCTGTTCCACCAACTCTAAATTTTATCCACTTTAATCTCTTCTTTTTTTTCTAAAATATTGCATTTAATTATAGTTTATTCATTTTATAAATAAAAAATAAAAAATTATAATGAATGTGATTTATCCACCTTTTCAAAATAAATTTATAAATAAAATAAATTTATAAATAAAATAAAATAAAAAAGACATATAATCCTTATGATTATTCATAAGTTATTAAAAAAATAGAAAAACTAGGAAATTTAAATTTTTGGATATAAACTCAAAGGTAATGGACAATATTTTAAATGAGATGAATAAGAACACTAGCGAAAGAGTTGGGTGATCCAGGTGGCCATGAACCAACATTACTTCCTTACTATTATGTAATTGACTAATCTGAAAAACGTATTGCTTGTTCTCCTCTGTTGGTATTGGCGTGCATGCACAGCAACGTTTGCCATGATAGGCTTCCCATAATATATTCAATTTCTTGTCTTGCAAAAGTTTATATCTCTGCTATAAAATTGCAAAGTGTTCTTGTTTATTGTAATGGTCAAGTTTGATTGAAGAGAGTCTACTTTCCTTCATTAATTTAGATTTTAGCCTGCAGCCAATATGCAGTAAATTACAAAGAGGAGCATTGCGTGCACTGTTGTTTATGCATACACTCGATAACTATCACTAGTGTGTCCCTTTGCATTTGCAGGGCGGCTTCGGTCACCAGGTTTAATTGCTTGTTTTCTTTTCTTTTTTTTTTTTTTTGATAAAAAGAGCTAAGAAGCTATTTATTTTATTGCTTGTTTTCTTTGTTGTGGCTGTTAAACCAACCCAGTTTGCATGGCCTTCTTGTGAATCATGATTGCACATCTCCCGCACGCAACGCCCAACATACCCTGCCAAAATAAAAAACCAACTCTTTCTTCCTGTGCCCATCCCACTGTTATTATAATGGTGCCGTGCACTAATCATGAAGAAGCTTACAAGGAAAATATTGTTTGTAGATAATCCTGTACCCAGTCACAGCGAGCGAATGCTATATAACAATGTCATCTAGAACTTTTGCAAGTTTATAGGAAAAAAAGGCTTGTTTTGTCAGCTAATCAAAGTTCCCATATGAATAAGTTTGTTCCCCACCTTCAGCTGTTCTAAGAGTACTACATTTGCAGCCAAAAGACAACTAACCAGTTGAGGACAAGGCCTTTATACACATGATATAGTTCCTGCAAGTTACTTTCCCCTGTTCAGCTTCTCGAATGGATAACCACTCTGCTCTTCCTTATTCATGGCGGCTCTTCATCCTCGTGGGCATTGTCATGACTGCAGCTAGTAGTGCCTATTATACTGGAGCATCAGAAATGGATAGAAAGGCAAATCCTCTTACAGTTGTTTGCATAATTCAGCTCTTCGCTAATGGGAGCTTGCAATTAATGATTGGTTTATGGTTAAATTTCAACAGGTTTATATAGTATACATGGGAGATCGGCCAACGGGTGGTCTTTCTGCAGTGAAATCAACTCATATGAAGATGCTTGAACAAGTTGTGGGAAGGTTAGTTTTTCTCATAATAATTAATTCCTCACAATAAGTTGTCTAGTTTTTTTTTGCATGTTTTTAATAATTAAAATTTTTGTAACTCTTCTTGGACAATACCAATTCCAGAGGAGCCTCAGAACTACTGGTGTGGAGCTATCACAGAAGCTTCAATGGCTTTGTAGCAAGGCTCACAGATCAAGAGTCAAAGACAATGTCTGGTAAGCTTAAATTTAAGCTGAATGCACCAATGCAGCAGAGCTTTTATTAATATTGCCCATACACAGAATGATTTGGCATTCCAAATTTTTATTTCTGATGTGATTTGCACGCACAGGCATGAGCACAGTGGTATCAGTCTTCCCCAGCCAACATAGACAGCTACACACCACAAGATCATGGAGTTTCATGGGCTTTCCAGTTAATGTGACACGAAACAAGTACGAGAGCAATGTCATCATAGGCATGCTTGACACTGGAATCTGGCCAGAATCTCAGAGCTTCAATGATGAAGGCTTCAGTTCGCCTCCAAGCAAGTGGAAGGGGACTTGCCAGTCCTCATCAAACTTCACATGCAACAAGTAATTAAATCCAACAACAATAAATAATATCTTCAAATTTCCAAATTAACTTTTCCAATCAAGATCCATATTTCTGTATGCTATGTTTGTCAGCAAACTGATAGGAGCTCGATACTATAACTTAGAGAGTTCAATGGTAGAAGATGGCGGTGATTCACCAAGAGATTTAGAAGGCCATGGGTCTCATACGTCGTCCACAGCTGCTGGGAGTTTGGTGACTGGTGCAAGCCTCTATGGATTAGGTGAGGGAACAGCACGAGGAGCTGTGCCATCTGCTCGCATAGCAGCATACAAGATATGCTTGCCAGATTTTGGATGCTCCGATGCAAACATCCTTGCTGCGTTTGATGATGCCATTGCTGATGGAGTGGACATCATCTCTATCTCTGTTGGGAGTTCCTATCCATTTGATTACTTTGAGGATTCCATTGCAATAGGTGCTTTTCATGCCATGAAGAATGGGATTCTGACTTCAAACTCGGCCGGGAACAGTGGCCCTGGTCTTTATAGCGTTGCCAACTACTCACCATGGTCACTCACTGTAGCAGCTAGCACCATTGATAGGCGCTTCTTGGCAGAGGTCAAACTGGGGAATGGAAATTCCTATCAGGTGCTGCTGTTCACTGTTCAGCCACCACTTGACTTTGATAATTGAGAGTTGACTAAAACAATGATCTTCTTGACTTGTGGTGTTTCAGGGACCGGCAGTCAACACCTTTGACCTTAAGGACACTATGTACCCTCTTTTGTATGGCGGAGACGCACCAAACAAGTCTGCAGGGTATGATGGATCAACCTCCAGGTAGTAATAATAATAATAATAATAATCCAGTGTACCAAAGACACGCCCTTGCTTTTTGATCATTAATTTAACTATTGAACAGGTACTGTTATGATGGCACATTGGATGAGGATTTGGTGAAAGGAAAGGTGGTCCTTTGTGATCTACTGACTGATGCTACTGGACCATTAAATGCTGGTGCGGTGGGCACCGTGATGCTAAATGGTGGCCACGATGACTATGCCTTCTCCTTCCCATTACCTGCTACTGTCCTGACTAGCCTGGATTTAGGGAATGTCTCTGCCTACATCAACACAACAAGGTACGTACCTCACTCCAGTCATCATCTCTGAATTTCCTAACAAACTTGATGCTGATGTTTCTTTCTCTGTGAATATATACAGCAATCCAACAGCAAGTATATTGAAGAGCAAAGGGATTTATGATCCACATGCTCCTTCTGTGGTTTCCTTCTCCTCACGAGGGCCTAATCCAATCACAAATGACATTCTTAAGGTATAATATACATTGGCAGCATTTTTCTTCCTAGATTTTACACTTGCATTGATTAGACTCTAATATCTGATGTGCTGCTGATTGGTGCTTACACATGCACGCAGCCTGATCTAACTGCACCAGGGGTGGACATACTAGCAGCATGGTCTCCAGTAGCTTCAATGTCTGTAGATCCGACTGATAAACGATCAGTACCATACAACATAATCTCCGGCACTTCCATGTCTTGCCCTCACGCAAGTGGTGCAGCTGCCTATGTCAAATCATTCCACCCAACCTGGTCTCCAGCTGCTATCAAGTCAGCTCTTATGACAACAAGTATGTCATTAATCCACCCACTTAATTAATATGCATCATCTCTTCATCTTTATTGTTCATGAACTAACTCTGCTGATTTGCCGAATTCTCTTGTAGCTTACCCCATGAATGTCTCGTTGAGCAAGGATGCAGAGTTGGGTTATGGAGCAGGACATTTAAATCCCTTAGGTGCTGTAGACCCTGGTCTTATCTATGATGCTTATGAAGCTGATTATGTAAAGATGTTATGTGGTCAAGGATATAGTAATAAGAACCTGAGCCTTGTAACTGGAGACAATACCACCTGTTCAAGTAGTAACAATGGGACTGTTTGGGATCTAAATTACCCATCCTTTGCTCTTTCGGTTAAGTTGGGTAAGAATTTCTCCCAGAGTTTCAATAGAATAGTAACTAATGTTGGGTTTGCAAACTCCACCTACAAAGCAACCGTGTCAACTCCATCGGAACTTAATGTCAGCGTGGAGCCTGACATCATCTCATTCAAATCTCAGGGAGAGAAACAATCATTTGTTGTTACAATTAGTGGCCAAATATCAAAGTCTCTGCTCTCTGCTTCACTCGTCTGGGATGATGGAGTTCATCATGTAAAGAGCCCCATTGTTGTGCTGCTTGTGCATAATACTTGAGCCCATTCCTCCTCATAAATACTTTGTTAATAGTTGTTATCTTATTTATTGCAGCACTGAATAAGATTAATTGGCTATGTTTCCCACTGTATCGTGACTAAAAATCCATGTAATTAATTGTCCACTGTATATGATTGTCTTCTTTGCCCTGTTTATTCACCCTACTAATAATAATAATAATAATAATAATAATAATAATAATGCTTCTGAATTGGTCGAAGTTAGCTGGTTAGGTGTATCAGTTTACTTTTTCTTTATTAATTTTTGGTTCATCTTGTCGTCTGACTTTCAAGAATCATGAATATTCTTGCGGTTGGTTAGATCAACTTTCGCCTCCTATCTATAAGATACAAGAAAGACTTTACACACACCATAACTAGTCAAGCTTTATTCAACACCTTCATACATACACAAACACCACTTTTGGCAGGCACAGATATCATCGCCAACATTTTATTCAAACCAGAAAGTACCGGCTACAGTAAATAACGACCGCATTGACATCATCAGTTGCTGATAGTCCCCTTCAACTTCACCTTCACCTTCACCTTCACCTTCACCTCAAGGCAATGTGTAGGCTGCATTTCAAGTATTAATAATAGAAGTTGATTTATATATATATATATGAAGGCATATGTAAGGAAGAAATTACACAACTCACCTCCACATTTGTAACCAACAGGGCGGTCGGCGAGGTTGCATCGCTTGGGGATGGTTATTGCTACCTCCGGTTTAACTCCAGCACTCTTTGCAGTGTCTGAAAGCATAACAGCACAGAGACAACTCGGTGACTGCCCCATCTTCTGCACTGCTGAGCAGCAGCTTGCTGAAACCTCAGCCTGTGGATCCTGTGATGCTGCAGCGCATGGTGCCATCCTGAAGGCCATTCTATTAACTGGAACACTTCCACACTCCCCAGCTCCATCAACCATTTCAACCCCTGCTACACCTAAAACCACAATCAACACACAAAAACTGAGGCACTTCATCATTGTAACCTCCATTTCCTAACACCTTTGCACACATAATGCTCATATATATGATAAGATATATATATACAGAGTACAGACATTCATTCTATTCAAGTGATGGCACTTCCAACTTACAATCCATTTAAGTTTAGTGGAGACAGCACTAGAAACCAACTCAATTGCCGACATCGATTCACCTAAGACATCGAGAAGCATCGGATAAACTATTCATCGATCATTATTGTCATCAGTGGGTCTAGAGATGCACAGAAAGCGCTTCCCATAGGCAATTGCTATCTTGGTGGCAGGAAGTAGTTGGGCAGAGCTATTTCCAGCATTGCTCAGAACCTCTTTCCCACTTGAAGATCAATAATGTTCAAGGACCTATGCCATCTTGAGCAGTCTTGGAGGTGAGTTTGAACACAAGGAGAGGTGCTTTCATGCATAAGAAAAGGTCCAGTGATTGGTCGCGTTGATGGAGGGACCAGTGCTGCTTTTATTATCCAACAGGAAGTTTTTCCACTGAAACGATAGGTTTACAGTCTAACCAAAATTATTTCACCTACCAGAAAGACTAAGCTGATGTAATCAATAATAAATAATTATTTTAAAAATTAAAAATTGTAATAATTAAAATATTTTTTTTCAGTCAACCGTTAGACACAAATGGTATAACACTAAATTGTGAAAATGGAAGTCATGAATTCAAATCCTTCCCCCGGCAATACTGTTCCTCATAATGTTTTTAAACTATTTATACACTGTTCACCCGTCACCCAGACTCTAATGTTGTTTATATACTATTAATACAATGTACATCCGGCTCCAGTACTATTCTTAAATCCTTTGAGTGTGGGGCGATTGACTATTAATAAAAAAAATTTAGTTTTACTTAAAAACAAATTTTAAATATTTTTAATACTTTTAAATTTAAAATGCTAAAGCTATTTACAATCATCTTCAAAATTATTCCTTTGTTGTTTTATTTTATTTTATTTTATTTATTGTTTATAATTTTAAATTTTAAAAAACAAGAACTTGATAATTAGATTTGTAATGTGAATAGAAGCTTTGCGTTTTTAGAGTTCTATGTGAGTAATCCTAGAATCTACATCCAACATGGTCTAAAGTTTAAACTTTGGTCATTAAATTTTGGTCATCTATATAAAAAATTGCCACATGACATAAAAAATATGATTTTTTAACATGATTTTATTTGATTTTTGGAATTAAATTTTTATTTTGTTTAATAGAATTTTGAAAGAGATTAATAAACTTAATATATATAAGTTAGTTTTTAAATGAAATGACGATTTTACCTATTTAAGTTAACATTGTTAATGATTTGGAAACGGTTTTTTTTTTTTTTTACAAATTTGAAAACCACATATCATAAAATCGGGGAAAATCTCAATTTTTATTTTATAAATTTCTGAAAATCACAAACACGGGTTTTTTTTCCTTTTCCCTAAAATTAATGTCCTCCTTTGAACATCATTACATCATGTTAATTTAGTGGTAGAACAGTATGATTCCATCACTGATGATAATTAATGTCTTTGACTAAATCAACATGAAGTTAATGCTGTCCGCTTCACGGTGGTGAAACATTTATCATATATTTATTTTATGCAAATAATGTACCAGAAATGACATATATAAAGATATCACAAAAAAAGACATGATTACTAAGATGTACCCAATTAGTGTTTGTGGCAGTCTAATAATTTCAGAATAATTGCTTGAAATTTCTATTAAGTTATTTTAAATTCTATGCTTGATTAAGTTTATCAATACATTCCAAGATTGAGAATAAGTTTTAATTTAATTAAGATGTTTATTTGTTCTTTCAGTAAGAGTTGAATTTTTCTCCAATTAAAAATCATAGTTATTTTTCCTATATATCCTTGAAAAATAAAAAATAATAAATGAGTCTTCTTAAGAATTAATCGATGAATTATTGAAGATTTTTTAATACGATTATTTATTTCAAAGTATAATTGCCACTCCTTCTAAATGTGATTACTTAAATTCTTTGTGTATGATTACCTAGAAACCCTAATGGGATTACATTTCATATCCTGTGTCATTATTGTATTGCTATCTATTTAATAATATTATTTGTGAAAAACCTGTGTTATATTAATGTGGATTGATGATGGCAAGCATAATAACAACATAACCATATATATAATATGGTAAGTTTTTTTAAATTAAAGTGGATAAATCAATGATTTATTAAAAATAAATAAAAATAACCAAACAAATAGACGAAAAAAATACAAGAGCAAAAAAAAAAAAAAAAACATAAAAAAAAGCAGAAAATTGTAATATGGCAAGTTATATATATATATATATATATATATATATATATATATATATATATATATATATATATATATATATATATATAACAAATGGTATAATATATATATAACAAATGGTATAATATATATATCAATTATGTAATTTTTTTGTTGATAAAAGAATCATGGTCTATTCTTTTTTATAAAAATAAAATAAAACTAAAAAATATGTTACAATAATGTTTGCTTCCACACCATGCATTTGCACCGCCAAAGTAAATGGTCAAATAAAAGCATAAATATTTTAGTGGTTATTTATTTATTTATTTAAAAGGTGATCGGTTCATTTATGGGGAGGTGCATGATTAAAAAGGATATGATTGATATGTAAATTATAAAAACATATCATTGCTGGGGAGGTCCATATTGCTCTTATCCCCAAAAAATCTACTTCCACTGATGTCTCCGATTTCAGACCCATCAGCTTGATCAATTCCACCTGTAAAATCATCTCCAAAATCCTAGCCAACAGACTTGGTCTGGTCATTAATGATCTCGTCGATGACTCTCAATCTGGTTTTATTAAAGGTAGATGCATCGCTGATAATATCATTGCTGCCCAAGAAGTGATTTTCAATCTTCAAAAAAGGAAACTTCTTGGTTTTGCATTCAAAGTTGATTTCGCAAAAGCCTTTGACTCTCTAGACTGGAATTTCCTTTTGGATATACTTGTTGCTAGAGGATTTGGCAACCGCTGGATCTCTTGGATACGCTCTATTCTTATTACCGCGAAAGCACAATTTCTCATTAACGGCACAACACAGGGGTATATTCGTTGCAAAAGAGGATTACGACAAGGTGATCCTCTCTCACCCCTTCTTTTTGCGCTTGCAGCTGATGCCCTTAGTGCGATGTTCTTTCATGCCTTAAGATCCAAGGTCTTGATCGGTGTTCAACTTGATCAAGTAAATAAAATTTGTCATCTTCAATATGCTGATGACCTTATCATTTTCACTGCGGGAGGACACGAAGATCTTAAAATCATAAAATTAATTCTCTACCTCTTTGAAGGCTCATCTGGTCTTTCTATTAATTTCACAAAGAGCTGTTTATATTCTACAAACTTTGGATTCCAGCCACGATCTTCCTCCGCCTCGATTCTTAACTGTAATAGAAATTGTCTTCCTCTTACTTACCTGGGAGTTCCCCTTTCTGGAAGACGCCCCAATCGCCAAGACTGGACCAAACTTATCGATTCTATTCGCACCAGGCTATCTTCTTGGAAAGCCATTTATTTGTCCTTAGGTGGGAGATTAACTCTGATTAACTCAGTGTTATCCACCATCCCAGTCTATTGGATGTCTGTCTTCAAACTCCCATCTTGGGTAATTCGTGACATTGATAGGATTAGGAGAGATTTTCTTTGGAAAGGACCTGATCTTGGTTCTAAGGGTCACCGGTTAATTGCTTGGAATAGGATTTGCCGGCCTCGCCATATGGGGGGTTGGGGAATTCTCAATTTGTTGGAATTTAACAAAGCTCTTCTTGGGAAATGGTGGTGGAAGCTAATCACAACTTCAAATAGCTGCTGGCACAAAATTATTGATGCAAACTACTCACCAAAAAAACCACCTGGAATCTTATTCCAGATTCCACCGAGAAACAAATCATTCTTCTGGGCTGGGATCAACACCATCTTGCCATCTTTTCGCGCTTGTGTTTTTAAAATCATTGGGAATGGTGATCGCACCTCCTTTTGGTTTGACAAATGGTATAATGGTCACTCCCCTAAAGACCTTTGGGCAAATTACTTCACGGACTGTATTTATCCTTACTTATCTGTAAAACAATTTGTCCAGATTATTACCTCTCAAGAACATCTCTTTCATAACGCCTCACTTGATGATTTTCTCAATTTACTTGACACTTCCCCGGACTGTTCTGGTGATCAAGATGATTCTTATACTTGGCCACTTGAAAAAAACGGAATCTTCTCTGTCAAATCCTACTACAAATTCCTTATTGATGGAGGTACCCGTACCCAGCTGTATCCACACTTTTGGAAAATCCATTCCCCTAGTAAAATCACCTTATTCTGCTGGCTTGCTAGTGATTACAAAATTCTCACTCTAGACAACTTATTCAAAAAAGGTTGTAATTTCCTAGCTACTGATACTTGCGTTTTATGTCACAAAAATTCTGAATCAGTGGATCACATATTTCTTAACTGTGATTATTCTGATCGAATTTGGTCCTTCCTCCGACATTCCCTTGATCTGGATCAGCTACCGACCTCTGCTACTCTCATTTGGACTTCCTGGATCCCTTCTACAAATGCTACTCGTCGGACTCTGCTGGACCTTAGCATTCGCGCTTTCTTTTGGAATATTTGGCTTGAGCGAAACAATCGAATTTTTAACCTTAATTGCTCTCAAGTTCACACTATTCTCTATAAGATTGCTAATATGCTACTTTCTTGGCTTTCTGCAGATACTGATTCAAACCCACAAGAGAATGCCGACGCCTCTAGCAGAATCAAGAGATCGCTCAGCTTCCTAACCTCCAGAATTGCCGATTATTCAGGAGGCCCAGACCCCCCACTGGATCGAGAGTAGTCACTTTCTTCCTCAGCCTGGACTGGCCTGTGACTCCTGCTGGTCGTCTTCGTCAGTTCAGACTTGTTATCTTTATTTGCTGCTGTTTTCCTGCTTTCTTTCTCCTTGTACTTTTCCTCACTTCTGGTGAGGATCCTTGCAGTTTGGTTGTTCTCTATCTTTGTTGTTTGACTGCACTTTCTCTTTTCTAATAAATTTGTGGTTTATCCACTTTTTATCAAAAAAAAAAAAAATAAAAATAAAAACATATTTTTATTATTCACCCAATAAAAAGGGTATTTGTTTTGACTTAATAATCACCACTCAAACACCATACCAACTAAAATTTAGTGGTGAACAAAATTATAATTTATCTATTTTTATAAAAAAAAAAATTAGTGGTCAGATTCTCTTTTGAAGAAGTGGTTAAATCACTATTAAATTAAATATTGTGACAATATAACTAGCCTTCCTAGCATGCAAAACGAGGGTTATTTTTGTATCGCCGTGTCTCCATTGTAGTGGAGTACCATGATAACAGCACCATATACGTTTAAGATCCTCATAACCAAACATTTCAAGTCAAATTGATTAGTATGAGAAGTATATGTGACGTACTTTGTATTTCAGGAGTCATGTCGGCCATGAATACATACATATCTTGGTTAACTTCCAGAATAAATCAATGCACATGTTTAAGTCCAAGTGATAAGTACTTCTCTGGTATATATATACCAAATCAACATTGGATTGAGTTGTGACACTTATGGACAAAGACTGATTGATGACAATCCTGTGGAAACGTCTACTTACGTGAAGTTTTTAGTCTCTTTTCCGGCTACTGTCGCACGTTTAACTTAAAACTTTTTGGGAGTATGAGATAGGAATGAATACTCTTTGCATATTGCTTTCCATTGCCTTTCCGTACGAGATATTTAACTTAAGAACTCAGAGAAAACGACTCAATGTTTGGTGAAACCCAACAAAAACTCATCAGTACTGCTTGTGTTCATTCTTTGACATTAATTAAAGCAGGTTGTGCATATGTGTTTTGTGTGGGTTTGCACCTGAGAAGAAGTGACCAATGTTTTACACATGTTTTCTAAAGTCGAAATATTGTAACCAAGAAGCAATCCTTGTTGAATTGGTGCAACTTGAGAAGAGAATCATGAATATCGATGGGCAATTGCTCTATTGGTCCCTGTTATATATGCCCCCTCAAAATTTGTTTGACTTTTGTTGCTGTTATTTATATATATTTAGATTTTGCATTAGTCTTCTCAATTTAATTAAGAAAATATTATTTTAATTGGTTTATGGAAGGCGCACTCTAAAATCATATAAAACTTTCTTTCAATCAACTGATCAACATTATATTTATGTACTAAAGATGCATGATCATTTATTCATCCAAATTAAATATATACATATATGAGAGAGATGACTTAATTACCTGGACTGTAGTTTTTTTTTCTTTCTGAAATTTAATTTTATTTTCAAAGCAATTTGTTTGATCATTATGACTTAATGGACCTATTTATTCTAACTCTTAGCAAAAGGAAAAAAGAACGGCTAGCTAGCTCTCTCAAAGTTGTATATATTCAGATCCCATGTCAATTTCAAGATGCTTTGAAAATGAATTTAATCAGTGTCCTGATTACAGTAAAACACTAGTTTTCAGTCTTAACGTTTAGCTTATAGATTACAGTACTTTGTTCTTTAATTTCTTGTTTTGAAAATAGTGCAAGAATATTTTTTTATGTGAAACAAACCACCCATGACTTGTCTACAGAATCAAAGTTTAGTTGCTTACTATTAAAAAGGAAGAATAACATATATATGTATATCATTCTTATACTATCTATCATGGCAAAATCCTAAACAAATTTGGGATTGGCATCCTACCTTAGAAACTCAATTGTGCCATGAACTCAATTAAAAGGAATCAAACAACGTACGTATTAATTGCATGTCTTAACTCATGCCTATCTCAGGGCGATAAACTTTATTTATCTAAGAAGATAACATATACTATTACAAACTTGAGTGCAAAACTTCTAGACACCCATCCAAAGTGTAAGTCACAATCCAAAGTGTTTCTTTGGATTCGATTCCCATCTCTATTCAATTCTGACCAGTCCATATAGTTAAAGTAGAGCCAACAATTCTGTTCCACCCTTAAATGATAATGAAGTGGCATATATGTAGATCAGTTTGAAGTGTGAGCCTATCTCTCAAACATAGGGGAAAAAAAACATAAGAAAAAAAAACGTCACATCCAGTGAACGCTATATAACAAGGCACAAAGTCCCCCTTTGAACTCACATCCCTTCTAGAGCTAATTAGCTTTTTTACTTTTGTGCTTGCTTAGTCTTGCTTCTTCCTAGGAGGAGCATATCTAGATATGGCAACTCCTATGCTTTTTAACACTGAAAATTTAGAGGGAATGAAAGATGATAATGAGAAGTGGGTGCTTGATTCCTCTGTTGATCATAAAGGAAATGTTCCTGTAAGAGCATCAACTGGAGCTTGGAAAGCAGCACTCTTCATAATAGGTATAACATATATATATATATTTCTTGAGATATCCATTATAATTTATTATTATATATATGTACGTATAGATCAACCCATGCACTTTGGAGTTAATATGTGTAATATTCATGCAGCCATAGAGTTTGGAGAGAGGCTGAGTTTCTTCGGATTATCCGCAAACCTGATGATTTATCTGACAAAATACTTACATGAAGAGCTGAAGACTGCAGCTACGACTGTGAACTACTGGACAGGAGTAACAACCATGTTGCCACTTGTTGGGGGATTCATTGCTGATGCATATCTGGGGAGGTTCTCCACTATTCTTTTCTCAGCCTTCATCTATATTGGGGTTAGTACTTTATTTGCTTCTTTGATATATATATTATATGTCACTCATATCTCAATTAAATAAAGCTATTCAGGGTATTTCCTTTTGCGGTTATAATTCATAATCTTCTTTTTAAGCACCAGCATCAGATTCACCAATTCTAACCAATAACCAGATCTAGCTGTGAATTCCTAGAAAATCTTGGTGATATTATCATTAAGCATTTCAAGAATAAGAAAAGGTGATTGGATTGGAGCACTTAATCCTATAATCCTATCTCATAGCTAGTCACCTCTAATGAGTTATTCTGATCATGGATTTCATTTCAACAGCGCATTTTTGCTTTATGCTTACAGTACTATATAGATATATATATGGACTCTCCATAGATTACAGAGTACGGCACCAACCAATCTTCTTTTGGCACTAGCCCTGCTTTTGGTTTTTTTGATGGGTAGAAAAGCTTGCATGCCAAATGTGGGCCATGGTTTCTTTCTTTCTTTTTTTCTTTCTTTCTTTCTATTCTAATAAATCTCTTTCATGACTCCAACTGCAGGGACTAGGCCTACTGATTCTGTCCCAACTAGCCCCAAGTTTGAAGCCTTGCACCATTAGCCCCTGCCATGGAGGATCATTAAGACTACATAAAATAATCTTCTTTCTAGGATTATACTTAATCTCCATTGGTTCTGGGGGCCATAGGCCATCACTTGAAAGCTTTGGTGCTGACCAATTTGATGATGATCATCCCAAGGAGAGGAAGAAGAAGATGTCTTACTTCAACTGGTGGAACTTTGGCTTGTGCTCTGGCTTGCTGCTTGGAGTCACTGTCATTGTGTACATCCAAGACAATATCAGCTTTTGGTTCAGTTACGTCGTGCTGACTGTTGTTACGGTCATAGCTCTAGCTATCTTCTTGTTGGGAAGACCATTCTACAGGCACAGAGTTCCAAAAGGTAGCACTCTGACACCCATGATAAGAGTATTAGTTGCTGCAGTGAAAAAGAGGCACCTTCCTCATCCTTCAAGCACAGGAGAACTGTATGAGGTCTCAAATTCAGTGAACTCTGAGAAGAGACGCTTGTCTCATACCAACCAATTCAGGTTCCTGGACAAAGCCGCCATCATTGAGCACAGAAGCAATCAAGCCGGTGGCTCTGAAGCAGAGAAGCACATGAATCCTTGGAGATTAGCCACAGTGACCCAGGTAGAAGAGTTGAAGCTGATCATGAACATAATCCCTATATGGCTAGCCACCATTCCCTTCGGCATAAGCGTGGCCCAGGTATCCACCTTCTTTCTCAAGCAATGCGCCGTCATGGACAGAAGACTAACTGGCAGCTTTGAGGTTCCTCCAGCCTCAGTTTATGCTCTTGGTGCAATTGGTATGATCATATGTGTTTCCTTGTATGACAGAATTCTGGTGCCTTTGTTTAGAAGACTAACTGGTAACGAGCGTGGTATAAGCATTCTCCAAAGGATAGGTGTTGGCATTGTTTTCGCGGGAATAGCCATGGTCACTGCAGCCATTGTAGAAGCAAAGAGGCTAAGGATTGCTCATGAGGAGCAAAGCAAGGTGGTTTCCATGAGCGTGTTCTGGTTGGCGCCACAGTTTGTGATACTTGGTTTTGGTGATGGTTTCTCACTGGTGGGGTTGCAGGAGTACTTTTATGATCAGGTGCCTGACAGCATGAGGAGCTTGGGAATAGGCTTCTATTTGAGTGTCATTGGTGCAAGTAACTTCTTGAGCAGCCTTTTGATTACTGTGGTTGATCATGTGACTGAGAAAGCAGGAGGAACAAGCTGGTTTGCAAAGGACTTGAACAAGAGCCGGCTGGACAAGTTCTTCTGGTTGCTTGCTGCCATGGATGCTGTTAATGTTGTGGTCTATGTCTTAGTTGCAAGGAGGTACTCCTACAAGAGCGTGCAGCACAAGGTGGGCGTTGCCAACTCCTCTGATGGAGATGAAGATAACCCAAAAGTCTAATTAATATTAATTACTTGTTGACATGCATATATGTTACAATAAATTGGGTTGTAATAATCCAATTAACTAATTACTACGTCTCATGTATTTCTCTTGCCCACCTGTTTGTTTACCTGACTGGCAATAAAACTAATTAAATCTGATTAGAAAAGAGGCTTGCATGTATGTTGTGTGGCACGGCATCCATGTAAATCTATAGCACACACGCCTATATATTACCTCATTAAGTATGAGTGCAAGATGGACATGAATTTAAGTCCACGAGGACAGTGAACTATATGAATTAATATGTAGAGGTTTGGAGGCCGTGTGATGAAGAGAAGGAAGATGTATTTTTGGAAGCCCTGTGAAATCTGGGTGTTTGAAGAAATGCCTGTGAGAGCACTGGCCTTGTTGAACTCACAGTCATACAAGTCAAACAGCCAAGTAGAAGTGGAGAGAGGAAAAAAAGGAAGAGTGAACCAGCCAATCAAACACTAGCACTAGTTTGCTATTTATAATATAAAACTACCGACAGACAGACACTAAGCTTACACCCCATTGGATGACATGAAATCTAAACACACATTGAAACCAAAAGATACATTAGATAAACTATTAAAAAAAAAGTCATCAACTGCTCTTAACGGCCATCCAGAGAAGCAACCATGCTCTTCTTCACAGAGCTCGCCACTCCGGGTCGGTACAGCGCCATCCCGGCAGCCACTCCACCGCACCTCCCTTCGCACCATGCCTCTCACCATGCCATGGCTATGGCACAGCCTCACAGTGACCCTTCCCGTCATGCTCGCCCATACTAGCAGCCACCATGCCACCTTCAATCAGTTCTTCAACATAATATACTTGTTCTTCATTAATTAAGACGAAATCTAAAATGCATATTTAATAAAAAAACAAAACTCAAAATCACGGTAAGATTTACGCAGAAAACTTTATGTAAGTATTAACTGTTGTACAGTGTGTACACTGTTCTCTTGCACAATTAAAGTTTCTTGCCTAAAAATTAAAAAAGCAATATAATCACTTGTTGGCATGCACTGGCATCTATCTATCTTGAGAATTCTTGACAAGCTATTCCTTTGAAACTGTGAAAACAACAGATCCTTCCTTGCGGTGCTGATCAGTTTAGTACCTGTGCCTATTACGAAGCAAGAAGACACTGAGTTCCTGAGACGGGCTCCCACCCGGGTTGATGAGATGGTAAGACACTGAGTCACGCGAGCCGACGACTCGCTCGTAGCTAGCCCTCACGTACATGACATCCCCCTTCCCGGATTTAACGTCCTCCAGCATAACACCGGCACCGGCCGACACAGACCTCAAGCTCTGCACAACTACCAAGTCCTTCTCACTCGGTTTCCTCCTCACCGCATACCCAACCTTGCGCCCGTTGCAGTACGCCTTCCACACCGGCCCTGCCCCGCAACGAGTCGAACGACGTGAGGCAAATGAGCACTCCAACGACATGCGGACGAACCCCGAGCTCATCTCTCGGGCGAGTAAGGCAGTGGGCACCGAGATCTCATAGAGGAAGGGAGGAGGAACAGCCGGATCACTCTGGACGCAGAATGAGACGTGGCCACGTTGGTGGCCGTAGAGGGTTCCAACCACGAGCGAACGGCGAGGGGATTGAGAGCGATGATGACACGCTGCAGAGGGGTCAATGAGACTGTCTTCTTCCTCTTCCTCTTCTTCTTCTTCTTCTTCTTGGTCTTCTTGGTCCTCTTGGTACTGTGTGGTGTGTTCTTGGGCCCTGTCTTTGAAGAGGTCTAGGAGAGATGAGCTTGGGCGTTCGTTGATGGTGCTTCTTGTAGACGTGCTGACGACGTCGTCCGGGGACCCAGTGCAGAGGCAGCAAGCGATGAATCGACGGAGGTTGTCGATCACCTTCATGGCTGTGGCTGCTTCTTCTTCTTCTTCTTCTTCGGATGGAGAGAGAGAGAGAGAGAGAGAGAGAGGAATGGGCTTAATGAATAGAGAGAAGTGTGGAATTGAACAGCCTCTTATTTAAAGGACTATGGTGTTTAACTGTAAGTCTGGCAATATCTTTGCATGGGTGCAACTGCCTTTGGATTTTTAGCCATATTGACCAATGTATAGTCGGTTGGGAAAAAAGGAAATATTTTATGTTTTTTTTAAATATCTCTATAATGATTTATTCATTGCATATATCAAAAATAGAAAAGCTTAAATAAATACTTTATAAAAACTCATTTTTATTATAAAACCTCACCTGCAAATAACATTCATTTTTTTTTAATATTGTTTTTAATTTCTCTATTAGATTAAAATCATGTAATTTGTTTTTTTTTAAACTACATTACATTATTTTAAAGATCAAGAAAATATTCTCCTTCGAAAGTTTACTTGCACCCCTCTTTTCGAACTATTTTACAACCCAGCCCTCTATTAGTATTAGCTAGTCGGCATTCTTTAGCAATAAAGAAGTACCTGATTCCCAAATGATTGTTCATGGTTCAATCAAAAGTTGGACATCATTTTGGGTTTGATTATAACAAAAAATAAAAGAGTTATGAATTGAAAGGAATAAAAGACATCCAAGAGCTATGAAGTAATTGCAAACATTTGTATTGGATGCATAGTAATGAATGTAAAATTACTGAACTCCACTCCAACGAGCCCAGTCCACAAATTGCATACCCCCGTAAACGTTGTTTGCAAAACGGACACCCACAGTGAAGGCCATTGCGACAATGGGGACACGTTTGGCCACAGGTGATGCCTCCACCAGCCTTTCAAGGCCATTGATTATCTGGTACCGAGTGTTGGAAGAGACAGCAAGAAATACACCTGAGATCATAAGCATGACTGTTTAGACATTTAATCAATCCTAGCTACATTGCAACAGATAAAGTACGAGTATATATCAATCTCAGTCTCAGTTGCAAAACACCGACGAGAAAGCAAAAACACCACACAAGAAGCTTGAAAATTTACATGTGCAAAGGTACTACAATAGTCTAACAGTGTCACATGGAGTTAATTTCAAATGGAAATATCCAAAGCAAAATGATCAGAAAAATGAATGCTGTTTTTTCAATAATAAATAATCCAAAAGGCTACAATGTGCTGACGAAAAACCAATAGCGGTGTAGAAACATGTGAGATGTGAGAGAACAATGTACAGCCCTGATGGGAGATGGCCCAAACTAGGGTACATCCAAGTAACAACAAGTAAAATAATTGCTGAGTATCAGTTAAAAACACCCTATTAGAATAAAACCTGGTTCACAAAGCAGGCAGCATCAAATACTATTGGATTATAAAAAATTAATGCTATAAGAGCAAAGTAATAAGAATTCAATGGCAAACATACCCCAAAGAGCAGCGCTTTTCACAAGAGGTGGAACAGGGATGTCCTCTTCTGATTTCCTCATAGCACTACTCACAAGGTAGACCGAGGTTAATATGTAAACTAAATAAATCACCAAAGGGAAGAGTATACAAAGAATGACCAAGGATCAATAGTTATCAGATAAGATAAGGTAATATACAATGAGGCCTAGGATAATCATACCGTTTAGCAGTCATGATCATATTGGCAATGCCTTGCCCCACTAGGCCACATGCAAATCCAACTGACCCATACAAAAATCCCTGGATCAAGAACACCCAATTAGTTCCATTGCACCATAAAGCATCAAACAATATCAACATTATATTGAAAGTCTGTGTCTCATTCTCTGGAAAAGGATGTTGCAGAGAGAACACTATAAAAGTACCATCATACCTTATAAAAGTATGTTCCTATTCGTTGCTGAACTGAAAAGCTGCATCCTGGTCTTTCGGCTTCAAATACACTGCAAAAGAAAAAATAGTCAAAATTTACAAGAACTGTGAGGAATTTCAATTTTTATGAAGAAGAATAAAAGCAACATGCTCCAGATTTGGTTATATAATAAAATAGAAAAAAAAGGATATTTCCTAACCATCTTCTTCTGCAATGTTGAGAACCAAACAAGGAAAGAGATCATGGTAAACATAACTCAAGTATATAAGCAGGGATGGGCAGATATCAGCAGAGCACTTTAACATTAAATTAAGAAATAAAATGAAAATGAGGAGGTATGAGTATAAAGCCAAGATAACTAGTACTTGTAGCCAGGTTTCAAGAACTTCAATCCCTGGGCACTGGGAACAAATAGTTGCTAAGCAAACTTGCACCCACAACCACATAGATGTCAATGCAAGAGTTTGGTATGGGAATGCCAAATTAACATTGATCAAGAATTTTACCGTACATTCATTTGGCTCATCTTAATAAGGATAGCTTGTAAGCGCAAAGTCATAATCTTTGTCAGTACAGTATCTTACCTTGTAGCATGCATATCTAAATGAACACTAACAGTCTAACAGGAAAGGGTGGACCCCATACAACAAACAGAACACCCAACTTTGCTAGATAAAACTATTAAAAAATACAATCACAGCCCATACTACAAGCCATCTGCCTGCTTAAATGGTGTACACATGTAAAAACTATAGCAAAATTATTCCATCAATGACATAAAAACTACAAAAAGGGATGTTAAAACACACCTACTAGGCAGAGCATTATAAGCATGTTTCATCTGTCCAAGAATGCCTTTAGATACAGAACGCTGCCCAATCCGCGCATAAGGTGCCAACATTCCCACCAAAGCAACATTAACAACAACTCCTACCAAAAGATCTGCAAGATACAACTCAAATTCTGCCCAAAAGTCCTTGCCTCTCTTTTGCACTTCTGCAAATGTCGCACAGCAAGAGTCGATGATTATCTGAAATTTTTGAAATTACATCAGCCTCTTTAAAGATTCTCCATTTCGAGCACTTAGGAAAAGCAAGGGTTTACATACCTCTGTTCCAATTTTAAAAAGGAAGGATGGATCAGCAAGCATTCGATTCCTAAGCATTGAACATGACTTCATTGCAATACCAAGTGGCCAAGCTGCTGCCTTTTGAAGTCAATAGAGAAAGGTTAAACAACCATTTAAGGAGCGTGATGTAAAAAAATGTAATCACTTGAACAAGAAAGCACCTGCAAATCCAGGTATCTCTCAAGGAGAACTTTTTGAATCCCCATGGTTTTGGCAGCCTCTAACATGTCAGATGGAAGCTCAACTCCACGTGACTCAGTTTCTCTTATTATCTCATCAAACTTCAGAACTGGCCCAAATTCATCATCTTCTTTATCATCCTCATTATGCCTGTCACCACCACCACCACCTCCTCCAGGTGGAAATTTCCCATTACCACCAGATTCTGCACCTCCATTTCCACAACCAGTATCTGGCAAGTGGTTTTTCTCTGAAACAGCAGCACCCCTCTCTAACTCAACATCACCATCGTTTAACAATATATTGACTGTGACATCATTGGAACCATCTTTACCAGAAGACTGTAACTTGCTTATGATTTGAAAATCCCATCTTCCCTTCTTCTCATTAACACTGCTCTCCACTCTAAAAGTAACTGGAACAACCATTTCTTTCCAGGACAAAGCAAGCTGTGATCTTGGACAAGTTTGGACTTTAAAACCACAGGATTCAGTGAACAGATGCCTATCATTGCAATCAATAACATTGATGCCAGGAGGAGGACAATCACCATATAAACTGGAGGAAGAATGAAGTCTCAAACTTGAGCAGGACAGCGCCATATGGATGGGGATCTTATTTCCTCACTTTAAAGTTGAAATGCTTGAATTAGACCAACAAAGTATCTTCACAGCCTTTTTTATATCAGGCAATCAATCTTTAATAAAAAAGATGAGGGTAAATCACTGAAAAGCATAGACAAATAAAAACAAATCACAGTTCCAATACCAAAAGGAAGAATGCGAAGAAGCCCTAGCATTGAACAGAAAAGGTGCTATAAATCAAGTATCTAAAGAAAGAGGAAAAATCCAGGCACTGAGAAGCTTACAAATGGAGAGCAGCGAAGTGAAACAGAAGACGAGAAGTAGATGGCAACAATATAAGGGGGAGAGAGAGAGAGAGTTGAGGTAGGAATAGGATGAGGCCCGGCTGCGGTCCTGAGCGTCCTCAACTCCAGCAGCGACGAGACGAGACGAGCCGCCAAAAGGAACCGAGCTTTGGGATTGAACTTCACCAGCACTTTCTTTATAAAAGCTTTTTTATGAACCGAGATTTTTAATTTTATTTTTAGACTTGAATTTTATTTTATTTTACTTGTAAACATCCAAACAAACAACCATATAATGACTGAACGCCTCTTTGGGTCATTAATTATGAGTTTCAAAAGTCCTGCCCCTACAGCTTATCAAGAGCCGGACACACAGCTAAAATTACATTCACTAATTAAAAAGGAGCTCAGATATTTCCCTGGAAATAAGCAGCTGGTTGTTACCAACAGTTTATTCAGTATTGATGGGACCTCTAATAAGAAGATATCATTTACTTTCATTCCATGATTTATTAACTCTGATTCATACATCAAAAAAAATTTTGGACGTGCATGTGCATACGATACAATTCTAATTATCTTATTTGATATTTATTTAAAGTAATATATTTATAATTATCTTATTTGATATTTATTTAAAGTAATATATTTATAGAGAGTCGATAGTTATCCTAATTGATGCAATTTTTTTTTAATAAAAATAGATAAACCACTAATTTATTGAAAAGCAGAAGAACAGACAAAAAAGCAAAGAAAAGTACAACCAAACATCAAAGAAAGAAAGAAATCCTCACCAGAGGTGAGGAAAGTACAAAAAGAAAAACAGCAAGAGAAAAGAAAGAGATAAAGGTCTGAACCAGCAGGAGTCACAAGCCAGTTCAGGCCGAAGGAAAAGGCGACTACTCTCGAGCCAGGAGAGTTCTAGGTCTCTGGAATGATCGGTAATTCTGGAGCTCAAGAAGCTGAGGGCTCTCTTAATCTTCCTTGAAGCGGCAGTGTTCTCTTGCGAATTAGATTCCGAATCTGCAGATAACCAGGACAGAAGCATGTTAGCAATCTTATAGATAACTGAATGAACATGAGAGCAATTAAGATTAAAAATTCGATCGTTTCGCTCAAGCCAGATATTCCAAAAGAAGGCACGGACGCTAAGATCCTGATATTCCAAAAGAAGGTGCGGACGCTAATTGATGCATTTTCATGGAGTATTTGTCAATTATTTATAAAAAAATAATAATAACTAAAATTAAAATTCTAATGGTAATTTAAGATACATGAATTACCTGGGTAAAAGTTTTTTAGGTTTATGTACTTCTTCTTATTTGTTAATAAAGTAATGATTTATTCATTTTATTCTTAAAAAAAAAAAATTTTTTTTTAAGGTCACAATGATCTGATTATTTCTATTAACACTTTTGTACCTCTTTAATTATGTGCTTTATCTTTCATGTACTTCAAGTGAAAGAGTCTAGTGTGTTTTAGTTTTTTTTTTTTAATAAAAATAGATAAATTTTTAGTTTTTATTAATAAATTTGAGACATATCATCTTTTTTAAAAAAGAAATTCCGATTAAGATTGTACAGTGCGTATTTTATATTATGGTCACATTGTTTAAAAAAAATTATGTTGCTTTAATTTTTTTTAAAAAATTATTATATAATATGACTCGTGATAATACAAGGAAAAATCCAAACTTAAAATTATTAAAAAAAAAATACATGGCAATATATAGTTTCAGAAGTGGACACTCGTTCTTATGGCTATGAGTTCAAGATATAGTAGTAAATTGTGGTGCAATTCGCAGCAGTACACTAATCGGAAGATTAAGATTCATCTTCATCATCAAGTGAAGTGAGCATCTCAAGTACAGAGTTCATTGTTGGCCTTTTGCTTCTCTCCTCCTCCAAGCAACAGAGTGCTATCCTCACCATTGCTGCAGCTTGCCTCTGGTTCATCTGCCCATTCATCAGTTTATCTTCAACCAATCCATCAATCCATGCATCTTCTCCATTTCCTTGCTTCTCTTTCAACACCTTAACCAAACCCAACAGTTCCAACTCCTCATCATCCACATTGCAGCAATTAAAGGACACCCTTCTTCCCATCACCAACTCTAAGAGCACAACTCCATAGCTATATACATCTACCTTTGCAGTAATGGGAAGACTAGAAGCCCATTCAGGTGCAATGTATCCCCTGGTTCCTCTGATCTTTGAAACCATTGAACGAATTCCATCTCTCTTCACCAGCTTTGCCAGCCCAAAATCGGTTAGTTTGGGCTCGAAATCACTGTCTAAGAGTATGTTCTCTGGCTTCACATCACAATGAATCACCCATTCGAGACACTGATGGTGGAGATAAGCCAACCCTTTTGCAACCCCTACTGCAACCTGAAACCTTTTGCTCCATCCAAGCAAGTTGCTGCTGTCTGACTTGTTGTTGTTGCTGTTGTTGTTGTTGCTCAGAAAAGAGGTGCTTGTCCAATGAACCATTTTCCATGTACTCTGAAACCAAGAACCTGTGTGAACCTTCAGAGCAGAACCCCCAGATTCTAGCTAGATTCATGTGATATATTCTGGCTATCACACTCACTTCAGCCCAGAAATCTTCTGCTTGAATTACATCATCCAGCTTCTCAACTTCCACTACTCTCCTGTCATCCAGCATCCCTTTGTATACAGTTCTTGAGCCTCCTCCTCCTCCTCTTTCAAGCTTATCCTTGAAGTTCTCTGTAGCCATTTTTAGCTCACTGTATGTGAACCTCTTGAATTGCTTGGCCATCAGTCTATAGCCTTCCTCAATTGCTGTTGGTTTCTTCTTTCTCTTGTATATGAACCACCATCCGAAGGAAATGAACAAGACTTCAATCACCCCAAATGCTGACACGAACCAGTAGAAATAGGACCATTTGGAAGTCCCTCCCCTGTTAATTTTCAAGTAACTAGTTTTCACATCATTATTAACATTACATACCAGTTCATGGGTATACTGGCCAGATGATCTGGACAATCGATCAGAGGAGTTGATGACATTCAGAGGGACTTTAATGTACGTGGTGGCTGGATGGTCTGGTTGACTTCTCCCATTGAAGAGCTCATTCTTGAAATAACAGGTGCCACCACCTATCCAATATTCAAAAGCCACACAAGAACAGGTAGCCAGACATTTGTCCTTGCAGGCTTGCAGTGAAACTGAATTATCAAACATGAAATCAGACCCCCAGAAACCAGTTGCAGGAAGCTCAAGAAATGTCAACCGTTGAGAATCCCCTCCATTACAGTTGATGCTGAACTTGGGCTTGCAACCTTTACCCCAGTCACCAGGGTCCTCCATTTCATAACCAGAAGGACATGCACACATGGCTTTCTGGGTATGAGAAACACAAATACCATTCCTGCCACACAGCCCATCAGCCAAACATAGATTTGGAAGAGCATGCCATGATACAGACCACATGCCAGTCAACTCATTCAGACTGTAAAGCCTGAGATTACCATCATAATCCAGAGTTAATTTTCTTCTAATCCCTTCACCAGCATCAGAAGCAGTGAACACCAGCCCATCAGTGGCTATAAATGTTCCGTTTGTATCAAGAACACCATATCTGCTGCTATTGTAGAAGTACCTATCAGTGATAGAGGAGGTACTGGGAGCAGGCCAGTAGATGCTAGAAACCTCCGGGCCATCATACATGATCTTCATGACATTATCATTGTCAAAATATAAGTTATAGTATCCTGATGATACTGATCCTAGAGCCATGTTTGCCACAAGCTTCTTATTTTTCTTGATGGATTGTGTAGGGAGGAGAGTGTCAGTAGGTGAATCAAAGCTCTGCCATAGAATGTTACCACTGGGGTCATTGATGACAAGATTCCCAGTTTCAAGGAGCTGAACTTGGTTGGCTTGAGTTGAGCTGGTGTTGGTGGCCCATACAACCCTGCCATCGATATCGGTTAGCACCAAGGCTCCATGCTTCTGCAACCTCATTCTGGAACCGTGCCCGTTCGCCGGGTCATCACGGTTGGCTGTCCAGGTGATGGTCTTGTTGGCCGAGTTGGTGAACCAGATGGAGAAGGTGTAGGCATTGAATCCAACTCTATAAAAACCACATGAGAATGTCTTGCCTGGTGAGATTAGGATATCTGAATCTTGCTCCACTGAGAGAGAAGACCTTCTTGAGAGAAAATAGGGAGGAGCTGGAGAAACCAAAGCAGTAAAAAAGCAGGAAATTAGGATCATTATGGTTAAGAGACACATTGAGTTCTCCATCATCTCTCTGCTTGAACTCTCTGTTAACGAGAGAAGGTTTATGTATATATATATATGTTAGTGTATTCATCTTTGTCATGTATTTCTTAACGGAATTGATTCAAGTTTTACTTTGAAAAAATGACAACTAATTCAAAACTGTAAGATATAATCCATAGCAACCAATTCAAATAGCCAGATTAATTGCATCCATAGCATATACCTCACAAATTTCAAATTCAACCCAATTAGTTCAAAAAAGACTTCTATCCATACTTTGGTATACAAAAGTAGACATCCATATATAGTTCGTAGAGCATATTTCCATTGATCCTAGCTATGCAAAATTCCCAAATTGTCCAAAGAGACAGAGATTAATTCCAATTTAAGTACAACACATTTCAAAAAGACTTTTTATCTGTACGTTTTGTACAAAGTAAATTTCGAATGTCAACCACAATGAATTCAAGAAAGGCACAAGTTAAATACATCTACTCCATATATTTCAAATAACTACTGAAAATTCAAAGAAACAAATTAATCAAATTTATAACTGATGCTGTACAGTTTCTTAAAAATCCAATTTAACAAGAGACTGATAAAAAATATATAGATATGCATATGCTCTGTCAGAAATATATGAAAGAGATTGTGATGCAGCTGCCAAGTTCAATGAGCAATGAACTGGTATTTCCTACTGAAAGAGCTGAAGGCAGAACTGAAATTATTTTATTATTATTATTATTATTATTATTATTTTATAAAGTTGTTGAATACAATTGCATTAAAAAAAGGCGAGTCCAACTACAAAAAAAAGAAGTACAGAAAAAGAGACTCCACTAGCAGTGGATACAAAAGAACATAACAAAAAGAGATACTAGAAGAGAAAAGAGACTCTTCCTGGAGACAATAGCAACAAGGAGAAGCAACTAGCCGGAAGGATCCTCGTGCCTGTCAGAGGCCAGCTCCTAGAGGGAAGGGCCTGAAAACTGGATGCAACGACGAACCGCAGCAATAGACTCCTTAAGCATGTGCATCTCCATAACTGGGATCACTGGAATCCAAGAAAAGATACATGTAACAAATTTTAAGAAATATAGCATGCAAAGAAATAAGCACGGAATTGAAAACATAGTTATTTCTAGCAAGCCAGATTTGCCACATAGCCACTCTCGCAATCAAGGAACATGAAAGCTTAAGGGGAGGACCAAGCTCTCGATACCAATTGCCCCATAAGTCCGAACAGGACGAGGGAGCATGTGGGAAAGAAAAAAAGGAAAGTAAAACGGTCCCAAAGATCTCCGGTCAAAAAGCACCTGAAAAACAGGTGATCAATTGACTCAACTTCAAAACAAGACATAAGGCAAGTTGCTGTAGAGAGCATATTGCATCCCCGAGTGAAAAATGTGTCAGAGAATCTTTCTGTCTCACACCAGTCAGGTGAAAGTGGCTATCTTCAGAGGGATGAAGCCCTTAAAGAACTGAAATTATTGGATATGAAGAAATAGACAACACTGCTGCTCACCCAAGCTACATGAACTTTTACACCTACAAATAAATGACAGAACAGTGTAAAAAGAATATCCCCTGACATGCTGGATTGAGTCATTCTAGATAGAACTCATCATCATCATCATCATCATCATCAAGAAGACAAGAAGTATGGAACCACTGGCCCAGACACCCATTTTTATGTACACCATTTGGGCAACTTTATAACTTGTAACGCAATGGATGTTGGACTAAAAAAAAAGCATGCCAGGCTGACAAGCAAGTGAGAGTCATTGCATCTCTTTTTCCTTGATTTGATTGCCATTTTACTTGTAAGATATCACATTTGATTGGCTTTAGCATATTCCTTTTCAAGTTTTCTCATGCTTCTTATCGTCCTAAACCAACCAAATTTATATTATATGCTGTAAGATAACTCGAATAAATATAGAATATAATTTTTAAAAAAAATCATGATATATAAAACAAGGCATGACAAGTAGCACAGTGTAACACTGAATGCTGATTGATACCCCAGAAAACAAGCAAGTGCATTGGTGGACGCTGTGTGCTCACTATGTCATCACAATCCCATTACTCTCTTTATTTCACCCTCTTCTTGTTGGGCTTCCTTTTTGTTTATAATATATATATATATGTATATAGCGTATGGGTTTTGATGACCCAATCCCGCAAGGAAAAGCATCACTTGTTTAGTGTGTAGGAGTACTTCTGCCTCAGCTCTCTTGTTGTCAATTTGTGGGATCTGAAAGGCCAACCAAAAAAATGGGATCATACCACAACTTGGACGGAGGTTGGTTGGCAGAGTATGGCCTTGAGGACGAGGGCACTTTGGTGGATTTCATATGGCCTGATGCCACCGTTGCCAGGTATCAATATCATCCATTCTTTTATTACTAATCTTGTATCTTTGTTAAGAGACATGGGATACAATAAGGATGCAGAGAAACATAATATGATGTTTATTGGATAGATGTAGAGAAAAACATAGCTCAAACTTGATATTGTTATTAGATTTTATATCACAATATGATGTTTGCTCTTCCCTCTCATTCTTCTTTCATCATGCAGTGCAATTCTTGAATTTGATGTTTCACAGAAAATGGATAGCTTGTTGGAGAATAATTGCACAAAGAAACGGTATATATAATGGTATATGCCATGGACTTGGAGTGTTCCTTTTCCATGTGCGGTTCCTTCCTATCATCATGAAATTATTTAAAATGTCAAGAGAATTTTGCATCTAATGTGCAGTGCAAGGATGGAGTTCTCCTGTGCTGCTCCTGCAACCAAAGCTTGCCGTGAGAAAATGAGAAGGATTAGACTCAATGATAGGTGTGCATGCACAACAATACAATCTCCTTAAAAATGCAACCAAATTAGTTAATGTTCTGCATGCATATCCGTCAGGTTTGCTGAGTTATGCTCTATCTTGGATCCGAAGAAGCAGCCGGCAAAGGCGGACAAAGTTGCCATTCTGACTGATGCCAATCGTCTTTTGCACCAGTTACGTCTTGAAGCTCAGAAACTTCAAGAATCAAATGAAGCACTCCAAGTCTCCCTAAAGAATCTCAAGGTGAAATTTCCTGTGTTCATGGCATCATGGCCAAGAAGCCACTCCTATGTCATTCTCATTGTCGATTGTTGTAGCTTTTTCACAGGCTGAGAAAGTAGAGCTGAGGGATGAGAAGGTGAGGCTCAAGTCTGAGAAGGAAAGGATGGAGAAGTTACTGAGATCCATCTGCATTGCACCTCATCCTCTTCATCCAGTTGCCTCAGTCCAAGCTGCAGCTTTCACTGCCTGCACTAAGGCCTTGCCATATCCAACATATAATACTCCAATGGGAATGTGGCAATGGATCCCCCCTGCTGCTTTAGATACTTCTCTGGATCCTGTGCTAAGGCCTCCGGTTGCCTAGCCTTCAACTCCATTCTTAAACCTCTTTTCACTGGATCAAATGTTCATATATGATCATATATTTCGGATGATTATATTCGAATCATTAATTAGTAATGGTCATGATACATTGATCTATAAATAGCCTGTCTTACTTGAATTCGATCCTCTGATTAAATAATAGATCAATGGAACTGACAACGATAAAGTTAAATCATAGTGGATTATGCCATTTATTCTATCTGAGAGTTTCTGGTACAAGCTCATGGCAAACAGCATATAAATTATACAGCATGAAATAAACAGATAGATTAAGTATCACCAGGGAAAATTGGTAAGGGGTTCACTACAGAGGGAGATTCTTGTGAGTGTATACAACCCCTTTATCGCCATCCACCACCTGCCCGCTCCCTCTGAGGATCCTGAGGATATTGCAAAAGATGACGGAATATGATTAAAGTATGAACTAATTGTGATGCATTGTCCAGCAAGTTGTCCATTTTATATGGAGCCGATAGAGCTTAGTAGAACACTTGTTTAAGAGCATACCAGCGTGTGGTGAGTAGTCCTTCAACGCCAACGGGCCCTCGTGCATGAATTCTGCTAGTGCTTATGCCAACCTTTTCCAGACAATGAAATGTATACCAAGATCGATAACTTGAGTAAATAACCAAGACATATCGGAAATGATAACCAAATAAAGCGTACCTCAGCACCAAGGCCAAAACGTGCACCATCACAGAAACGTGTGCTTGCATTGTGAAAGACCGCGGCACTGTAAGGATATCAAGTTTTTCTCAGGCACAATAAACTTATGGCACAGAAAAACATGGAAAAATTAGCACTGGGACATGACGAAAGCATATTTAGGAGCTTTTAATAAAGCTTCAAAAGCAGAAAGTCGTTAGATGCACAATAGTACTGTAAAAGTTCTAGTTGGATAACCAATTACAAAGATATTACAAAAATATTAGTTGAGTTTCTCTATGCATAATTAGAAAACAAAAGTTGCAGGTATTGAATTGTGAGAAAACAAGCTGAACATTTGTGACAGCAAGTTAATCATTGTAGAATTTGGGCACAGAATCCACTAATTCATAAAGAAATCCAACAAATGCAGAAACCTATCAGCCAAAAATATAATAGAACACAAGGGATTCAGCAATCAGCATTGCATCACTCAAGTATATCACTTGCGGAGGAGAACACAACGCATACCTGTCAACTTGGTTAAGAAAAATTTGAGCTACTTCTTGATCATCAGCAACTATGCAGTCTGTATGAGCACTGAGACAATATAAAAGCGCAAAATAATGAAGCTTTAGACCGGTTGAAATTGTTAAGATAGAAACCCTTTTCAGGTATTACCAAATCAGACCGATAGCATCACTTATGTAGTAGGGCAAAACTATACAGCAACATAACTATGCTAGGTAATACCACAGTTACCATTAACATGACAGAGTGATCTAAGTACCTCCCATGACGATGTATATGGTCAATTGCAGCAAATACATCATCAACAATCTCGATTGTGCAAGCCAAGGAGTTATACTCGTGATGTAATGAATGGGCAGCTGGAATTTTCAATTCGGTACTTGCTCTAGGCCCACCATAGAGAACAACTCCTGAAATATGCAGTGATCATAATCTGAAGTATTTAATAGAGTTGCATTCAATTTCAAAGAAGTGCTGTAAAATATAACAACGGTATCTTACCTTCTACTCTAAGCGCAACAATTAAATCATTTAGCTCTTCAGTCTTTAGAAGATGCTCATGCACAAGAAGTGTTTCCTGCACACACACGCACACACACATAATCTTTCAAAGGGAAAAATCAAGGAGGAAGAAGTTCCAAAGCTTTAAAAAATAAGGCAGGAAGTACCATTGCATTACAGGCAGCAGGATAATCTAACTTTGCATCTGCAACAATGCGCTTCACCATGTCCATATTAGCTGATTTATCAATGTAAACATGGCAAATTCCATCTGCAAAGAAGAAACTGGACCTTCACACAACTTTCATCTTCAAAAATCATTTTTGCAGGCAAGAATAACTCATGATACAGGAAAAAAAATCAGAGCCATGAATATAGTCGATAAAAAGTGTCATTGATTTACTAATCTTACCAGCATGACCTAGAACAGGAATCTTGGTTGACTCCTTGATAAGAGTTACAAGTTTATTGCTTCCTCTCGGAATCACAAGATCAATCACATCATCAAGCTGGCCAAATTTTGTGATGCTTAGCAAGAAAACATAGATTACATGGTTGAATTCTTTCTTATATACAATTCTCACCTTTAGCAAATCAGAAATCTCATCTCTTGATGTAACAAGTCCAATCAGCTTCTCACCAACACTAGATGGGATGGCCCCAGTAATAACCTAGCAATTATAGATACAATAATATTTATAAAAAGATTTTGTAAGAAATTAGTAAAATTGTGCAACACCACAAAGAAAGACTGTTCAAAACAAACTAAACCTTATGCAAGATTGCATTAGATCTCATGGCTTCTTTCCCTCCTTTAAGAAGAAGACCATTCCCACTCCGAACTGCTAAAGATGCAATCTATAACATTGGACCAAAAACAGAAGGATAAAAAGAATGAGGCATTAATCATAGAGAAGGAAAAGATTCGAGTAAAAGTTACATGCTCATCAAAGTATCAATTGCAAAGTATAACTTCAATAAATATAAAGGGTTTATTAAACCAACAGTGTACTTCACTCATGTCCCATCTTTAAGGCTTATGTGTCTGCCTTCACCTTCAAGGTGACACAGACACACACCAAGGCCGATATTTCATCAAGGTCAACTAGCATATTATAAGGGATCCCTCAAACACACAAGAAACTGAATACTGATACGGAAGGTACAGAGCAGACTTTTACCTGAACCAAAGCATCTGGTCGTGACTCAAAAACAATTAGCAAAACACCCAAGGGACATGACGTCTTCTCCAAGATTAGACCATCTGCAAGCTGGATAGATATGAAAGAATTTAAATCAAAGCAAGGCATTAATACAACAGAAAAGACCCAAATTTTGCACCTCAAACTGTGTTGAGTGAATAGAAAAGTAGCATAACAAAGTTCTCCAAAGGAAAAAAATAAAAATCTAAGGTTCAAATTACTTAACCAGCATATAAAATGGAAGAAGCAGTTCGTTAGCTATGATCCTTACCTCTGTTCTTTTCAAAACTTGGCCAATTGGTTCTTCCATATTTGCAAGTATGCGAATGGAGTTGGAAAGGCTTGAAATCTGTGAGGTAGTTAATAATTAGATTGGGCTGACAATGTAACATATCCAGGTCATAACAACAAGAATGGTGAAGCACTTGAAAAACAAATAGATAGAGTTTGCAATATTCAAACAGAAGTATCACTTGAAATGATACCTGAGACTTGAACACAACCTTGGAATGCAATACCAGACATTGCAATCATACAATAAAACAAAATAAAGAATTTTCTTTTATAGCATCTTGCCTTCCCTGGCTTCAAAGTCAATCGAGATATCAAAGACTTGTCGTATGCAGCCTGCTGAGCAGCAACAACATCAGCCTCATTCTCAATTTTAATCAAATTTTCATTTGCTTCCAGAGCATCAGCAATGCCCAGCAGTATCTTCCTACGTTCATCTGATGATAGGCTCTAGAAAAAAGGAAATCACAAAAAATTAAGCCAACTGGACCTCCAGAATCAAATAAATAAATATGGGGTTTACGGAATGATATTAAAAAAAAACCAGGTTATTGATAGAAAACAACAGTATAATTCAAAGAGATTAGGTATTAGCGTTCCTTGAAAAACATATTAGCTACAGTTGGTAAATTAGATTCATACCTGTAGACGCCTTGAACATTCCCTTGCAGAAACAGCCATTTCACGTGCACCAACTTCTTTCGATAGAAACCAAAGATGTGCATCTCGATGGAAAAGAGTACCAACTCTCTGTCCATGGAGTACCTTGATGATGTTATCTGTGGCAAAACCACTTGGAAAGCAAATGTGCCATTACCATCAAATCAATTTTATGCTGCACTTGAAGTTTCAGCACCAAACATATCAAACACTAGGGAAGTGTATTTCAATAAAACAGAACTTAAAAGTTCAGCTGAAGTAATAAAACTGTTCTTTATAATGCAGCAATAAAAAGCACAAATCAATCAAATAATCAACTGGAAGTGCAACTGCAACATATATTTTTCACAATCCGACAGGCATGCTGAGATGAAGTAGCAGCTCAAGAATGAAAATACCTGGTGATAACAACTGGGGTTCCAGCAGAAGCAGCATAAACAGCCGCCTTTACTTTAGCAGTCATCCCACCTCTTCCCACTCTGGACTTATCCCCAAAAGTTATCTCCCCCTGATGCTTTTCCTTTACATATGTATGTATAATCCTTGAATCACGTTCACCTGGAGGGCCACTATACAGACCTTCTACATCACTGAGCAAAACAAGAAGATCAGCTTTCAACTCCAATGCCAGCAAAGCTGCCAAACTGTCATTGTCCCAAAAGATACCAGATGAGTCCTGTACATGACAATGAGTAAGTAACAAAGAAAGAAAGCAGAGTACAAAAAGATCATAAGTATTTACTATACAGAACGTTACATTCAAAGCATATAACAACAATGAAAGACACTTCCTACATAATTAAGAATGATCATTACAAAATAAAAAGAGAAGCTCGATTATATTTTATGTAGTCATCATCCTTAGGTGCTATCATAGACACATGAACTTGGGGACATGAAAGCCATTTAACTTTATATCACAAAAATAGCATGCAACAAGGAGAAAAGGCTCACTGAAAGCATTGCAAGAAAGCACCTGTTCTTCCAAAAATAAATAGACAAAATCAACACATGCTTGGACAAAAATATAAAATGTAGGCATAGAACAAACCTCATAAGGAGCCTTCCTAGTACTGATTGCATCATTTTCATTAAAAACAGGAATCACTTTGAGTGCTAATAACGAATTCACAGTTTCAGTAAGCTGCGTCCTGAAGTCTGAATCTCTAAAATCATTATCGGTCACAAGAAGTTGAGATGAGGCCACATCCAGCTGCGTTAGAAATATATTTTGTGATGAGAATTTTGTGAAAAGATAAGCTAGAATGCAGATGTACTTGGACACCTGACTGGTGATAAACAAGAACAGCTACTGTGCATCAATAAGCAATTTATAGTGGAGTGAAGCATAATTTTTACCTGACTAAATAAAGCATCATACAAAGCCATGAGACCACTTTGGCCAACGGCAGCACAAGCTTTTCCATCTAGTTCCACTTGAGGCTTCTGAAGGTCAGCAAAACTACAATAACGAACAAGTTTTCAGTCATAATCTTTGCTCGGAAGCCAAATTGTTAAAAAAAGAAAAGGCTTGGCAGCAAATCAGAATGCCATCCCCTTTGATGCTAGGCTATAACTTTATCTTCATTTATAGTACATGAAAAATCAGCAGGCCAACTAATCTTATTCTAACAGCGCGAGTTTAGAACTACAAGGAAAAAAAATCCACTTTTGATTGATTGTAGAGTAACACTACAAGAAAAGCACAATCTTGGTCACAATAAGCTAAGTATTGTAAAGAAACTTGCTGCATTGACACTAATTAAGGTTCATGCCCCACATTTTTGATGTGCTCATCATGTATGTCCTTGCATTTATGGCACTTTAAAATAGTCCCCATGAAAGGATACAAAGAAAATAAAAAATACAGAGGGCATACAAAACCTGCTGTTGATCAGCTTCCGGTATCTAAGCCTTTGCCGGCCAACACCAACGGCACCAGAAGTAACCAAAATGACCTCAAACCCGCGTGAGTTCAGTTCTTTGATCTATAGGCATTTTCAATTCACTCAAATTAGGAACCACAAATCTACAACCAATGACTTAAAAATTGGATTTTTAACAGTATTCGTAGATACCTGCTCGCAAAGAGCTCCAATTCTTCCCAGAGCCAGCCTCCCATCAGTTCTAGTGACAACAGCGG
The DNA here is from genome assembly GCA_020875875.1 of Dioscorea alata. Lineage (NCBI taxonomy): Eukaryota > Viridiplantae > Streptophyta > Magnoliopsida > Dioscoreales > Dioscoreaceae > Dioscorea > Dioscorea alata. The sequence continues at coordinate 19,918,473 of CM037022.1, read as the reverse complement.
TTCCCACCTTCACATTAAACGAGGATTTCCTTCAAACGAATGAAATACGCATGCATATATCGATGCGGTCAAGAGGATTTGGAAAACAGGCGGCATTTTATTGACGAACAAATGAATAGCTATGTTTCAAAAGACCCGAAAGCGAGAAGTAGAAGAAGAAGAAGAAGAGATCTGCAGAAGAGAAGATAGATGACCTTGATAATGATGCGCTTGACGTCTTTGAGGAAGGCTCTGGTTGGATCCATGGCAGCGTACGGCGGGAGGTTGGGTTGAAACGAGAGAGAGGAAGAGTTGGGAAAAAGTCTCTTTTCAGTCACGTTGGTTTTATTATGCCCACGAACACCAAGTGTGTGAACCAAGCAACCAAGTGCTGCGCTTCTTTTGGGCTTTTGGCCTGGGCAATGGGCATGCCTTTCAGGGGCTGACAAAGATATATATGCGGCTGCGCCACCGGTTCACTCTCATCCATTGATTGATTAAGCCATACTATTTATAGGGCATATGAAAAAAAAAATTATTATTATAAACTAAAAGTGCACTTCCAAATCCAATGCTCATGTATAATGCCTCATATTATTTTCATTAAGATAGATATAGTCATATAGAACGTCAATCACCACTTGTCTAACATGGTGTATAAGTAGATGCAACTCATACAAGCCTAGTGCTTTCACATATAAACAATGAATATACCACATATAAACACATACATAGGAATAGAGGATTAGTAAATATAGATTTTAACTATAAATATATTTACATTGTCATAATGTCTGGGTGGTGTAGTTGGTCATCACGCTAGTCTCACACACTAGAGGTCCCCGGTTCGAACCCGGGCTCAGACATATGATTAAAATTTTTGAAAATTTTTTTTTATATTATTGAACTTTATCTCCGATCCCATGAGCAAAATCGTAATTTCAAATTTTTAATAAACAAGGAGAGGAGAGGAGAGGAGAGGAGGGAAGGGGAGGGGGACAAGAAGGAAACCTCGCCGACCATCTTCCAGGCCAATTAAGGAATAACAAGCACGTAAACCCTAGCGATCTCCTCCAAGGATAGAAGGTTTGCCATGGATTGGGGCAACGTTACTGCCGAGGATCTCATCGACGCCCTCCGCGAAGTCGATTGGTCTTCTCCCCCTCGTCCCGTCTCCGAATTCTTCGCCAGGTTCACCGTTCCTAGATCTTACTCCAAATGGAACAGCCGCCTCAAATGCAATCTCTACTAGTACGCACCACCCTAATCCTCTTCCGCTTTGATTATACGCCTCTGATTCTGCAAGTATCCTAAGTGCTGGATTTGGTTTTCTATTTCGCTTTTTAACAATAAAAACTCTGCGATTTATCTCGTGCTCAATTTGATGATGTTTTTAGTGTGTTCTTATCTTAGTTTCGCAATGCTTCAGTTTAGTTTTGGGTGATTAATGCCCGGAATCCAAAATCTTTACTCAATCTTCTGATCTCAAGATCATCAGCATTTTCCAATGGATTGATAATATATCTTTTCCTGGAGTCACTGAATTCACGATTGTTAATGCTTGGAATTCAATCGTCTTACTTTGATCCTTTTCATGTTACACATTTGAATCACTATGTTGTTTATTCTCATCATGTTTCTTCTGAAGCCTGTAGACATAAGCCCTCTTTTTATGCAACTATTTATTTATTTATTTATGTTTATTTTGCAGCTATCGGACAAATTACTTCATCATGGTTATATTTATTCTTGGTAAGCTAGTTCTCTAGCAAGTTTAATTCATCCATTCTTATGATTAATAGGCTCAATCTTCCTGTTCCCTCTATTTCTTGTTAAAGGAATTGCATTTTTGAGGAAGCCACTTGCCATTGTCGCTGCTGTTTTAACCGGCTTAAGCATAGCATTCCTAAATGACAGGTAAGCTTTGCTTCTCTTTAAGGTTCTGGACTATGTAATCATGCTATTTAGAAATCTCGCGTGCTGATTTATATATGATGTACTTTTTAATGGAACTTGTAAACAACGCAAGGGTTGTTAAGTAAACAACATCCTGGATGCTAATGCCTTTGACTCACTCATGGACCATGCTGATAAATATTTCTTGTGTAAAAAGAAAATTCAAGAAGTTTGGACTTCTCCATAGACTAAATATTTCTTGTGTACTCTTTTAAGATATGACATTCTTTGTCCTCATTGAATAAAAAAGGGGTCTTGTTTTCTCGTGTAACGAATTATCGGTTGGCAAATTCTTCAGAACTTTATAGAGCTCAACCATTTTCTGACAATGATAATTAGTGAATTCAGTTTTCAATGGCATTTGAGAACTAATTATCTAAGTTATCTGATTGCCATTTTGATAGATATTATGTGAACCATGAACTTTTAAAGTTTATTGTTAACCTTGCTGCTCTAAAGATAGTGCTGTGAGTTCTTTGTGGTGGCTCTTCATAGCAACCGTCCATTTATGTATCACCTTCTCCAAATTATTTCTTACCTTTGGACAAAATATACTAAGTTTTTTTTTCAGCCCTATCTGCTGACAACGGTGATTGCAGTTTTGCAGTTGCTTTCAATGAAAAAGTTACGAGAATGGTGAGACAATTTTCACCACATTTAGCTGCTAAGCTGAGGCCTCCTATAACGTGAGTTACACTAATGTTTCCAGATGCTAACTATCAATGTTGAGGTTCACAGTAATGTTACAAAATTAAGTTGTTCATGACATCAGGCCTGTTATTCGCGGGAGACCACCTACCAAAAGGGTGATTCATATGTGTGGGCAGCCCCGGTGGGTATTTGTATTGGCATTTTCAGCAGGTATTCTAAAATTCTCAAAGAAAAATTTCATATTTAGAAATTCATCAACAGCTTTGTTGCTAAGCTAGACTGCTTGGATATTTTGTTAATTGATCATTTTTCTAATTTTTTTAACAGCTAGTTGCTTCCTGTGGCTTACCTCCTGTCGCCTCCTTACTGTACTTTGGGCACTCATCATTGGCATTCTTGGTACTGATAAGTAATTGTGTTTGTTAATATTCAGTTGTATTCATCAGATTTTTTTATAGTTATATGATCTTTCTTGCAGCAACAACTCTCCATGCAAGCTTTAGAACACCTAATCTAAAAGCACGCTTGAACAAATTCCGTGAGGAGTTCCGTGCTGTATGGCGCAATTATAGTGAGCTGTAACTATGCTATGCTGATAAGATTTGAAGTGAGTAGCTTAGTTTCTATTCAAAGGGTGAACCTTTTATTTTTGGTTGTTTTATGATTTTCCATTCATGAGAACGTTGTTTTTTTCATTCTACTTAGTTTGCTAGGTGTTCTCTGTGGTGCTAGGGAGAAACATCATGCAGTGCAAACATGTGAGAAATAATTGGCTCTGTAATTGGTTCATCAGCTCTGTAGGGGAAATTACTATTTAGGAGGATTAAATGATCTATGAGTCATATTTTGTCGATTGCTGCTGCTGGTTCTTGACACATATGTTTGGATCTAAAGTCCTGATGATGGGCAGCTTGATCTTCATCTTAGCTTGGTGTATTTGCCTAACGTTCGATTTGTATTTATCTCAGTCCGGTGGACTCCCAAGTAATTGGGAACCAAAGAGCTGGCAGATTTCCCTGTGGCAGGTAGCAGTGATTCATCTGTGGTTTTTCGTTATTATTGATCATTAGTTATGGTGACACCTATGTGCCTTGTGCCAACCGTCGTGTAGATATTGTTTTATTCGATATAGATTTGCTACTCTTACTGTTCATGTATTAAATTTGTCTGATTGTCTGGACACCTTTGTTTATCGTTAATTCAGTTGCCTTTGTTAACCATTGAGCCACCAATTGGATGGATTTTCTTTATTAACCTTTGAGTGACATGCTTGATGAGTTAACTTTATTACTTTATTAACCTGTTGATCGCTCATTACAGGATTACTAACATTATGGCACAGGTGACAAGTATATATCTCCAGTTATATTTGGTAGCTCACCCATTTTATTGTTTTTATTGTTCTGAGTTTGCTCGTAGGGAAGATATGTAGTTTATCAGACCAGACCAATTTTATCGTTATGACTGTAGTTTATTTTCTTTTTATAAACAAAACAAGGACGTCAATAGCATTTCAAATTTGTAATGCAAGACTCACATCCAGTTGATTCGGGTGTCAAATGTTATCTGTCTTCTCGCCATGAACCTCGCACACCTGCTTGGTGTTAAAGTCTCTATTTTTCTCACTGATTTTGAATTAGAAAAAATATTCTGTAAATGATGCGAGATTTATATAATTTAATTTTGTTTTAATTATTGAATATAGTTTTTGCGGATAAATTATATTATAGAAACTTGAGGGACAGGAAAATTTTATTAAGTTACATTCATGCCCTCTTCCATTTAAATAATTCCTACATTACCACCACTAAGTCCAGTTGCGACTCCTCTTTCCTATTAGGAAGTCTGCAATGACATGAGAGTAGACTAACAAGCCCCTCCCCGAGGAGCCTATGAATGTAGACGATAGCTGTTGTGAGCCCGTCTACCGAGGAGGCACCCTCTTAGACGGTAGGATAGCGGATGTTGGAGTGCAGATGGGGGTAGTCTCTTGCCCCCAGGCAGATTGTACTTGTTCTGTTTTGGATTCCTGTTTCCTTCTGTCTATTATTATGTGTCAGTCTGCGATACCACAACTTGTGATCTCTTTCGGATGTATCTGTGTTCTATGTTTTTTGTACTGTATACTTTTTTAATCTATGTGGTTTATTCATTTTTAAATAAATAAATAAATCAGAGCCTCAGATAAGGAAGGCATCAGACAATCAACCAAAGCGACGGATGAAGACCAAGTCAATAAAACAGATGAAACCTCCCTCTTTTAGTTTAGACTTTATCAAACCGTACCTGTCTCCTAAAAAGAATTGCAATAATGCAATTTCAATACAACCATCATTGTTTTGCTGTCCAAAATCAGTTAGAAAGGAATTTCCACATGCAGATGAAGCATGCTGCCCATTTAGAAAAAAATGCTCCCAAACTTTCTAAGTACCAAAATTATGGTCATCCAGCATCTCCCAATCCGGGCACTAGAAAACTGGACAAGAATACTGCATTTTGTGCAAATTTCCTCAAAAGCTTCAAGTACCAAAACTACGGTCTCCAGCATCCCCCAATCCTGGCACTATAAACCTGGACAAGAGTACCGCATATTAGCACAGGAATCAATCCTTGCAAATAACAAGTGAGCGGTAAAGTAAGCTGTCACTGTATCATGCAAAGGCTGATAGAAAGAGTACCCTTTTTCATTCACAACAGGATCTATCATTCCTGTGTACACGTGTAACCTGAGACATCAACAAACCAGCATTAGATATGATAGAAACGGGAAGAGAGTCGGCATTAGCTTTGGTTGAATGTTTGGCCATACCCAGGGAACTTGCTACCAAGCTTTTGAAGTGCTGGAGGGGCAGATACAGCAGAAACCTAGACCATAAAATTATACAAGCCTATAGGTGAGAAGAGGTAAAAGTAATAGGTGCAGACTGCAAGTTTGATATGCTTACAACTCTTATGTGCTTGTTACCAATACCACGCTCTTTCACTAGATCAATTGCAGCAACCATTGTCCCACCTACAAGAGGATATAAATCTTTATCATATTTCGAATTGCACGATTCACTCGGAAACATGATATATATATAGCTTTTTCCTATTTTCCGTTTTCTTCTATTAATTAACAGTTTAACCAATATTAAATTTTGATATTATAGAGATGTATCACACCCTCAGATATGACTTCCGAAAGTCAAACTTAGCATAAATAGGAATAAAAAGGTTTAATATTGAAAATAGAGGTTAATGGAAAATGACCCAAGCATGCAGAAATCAGACAACGAGAGAACCTGCTAACATAAATATGTGAAGTGCCTTTGAATAAAAAGTACCTTAGAGCAATTATTGTGATCTATGGGCTAAAGAAGAGGTAAGGAACATAGACAGATTGCACCAATACAAATATAAATCTTACCAGTTGCAAGCATAGGATCAACAATGAGTACACGAGATCCCTCAGGAAACTGGTCTGGTAAGCTGCAGTTTTACCAAAAACATGTTTGTATAGCCGAATAACCAATGAAGGAAAGTAGAATAACCATCTATCACCAATTGTGGCTGGTTATATTTGAAAGTTGATAAGTAAATTAGCAACAGTAAACAATAGGAGAAAAGGTAGCAGGACTTTCCAATGTCATAAAAAAGCATGTACAGAGGCCATGGACATGGGAAGAGCATTGAAAACTCAAGATATTATATACATTTGATTGTAAATTTCACTTCCACAAAAAAAATCCTAATAATAATAGTAATAAATAAAAAAATAAAAGACAAGCAGTTCCATCTCTTCTTGTTTGCTTTGGCCACACCGTTTCACCCCTGCTCTTAAAAGTGTCCTCATTTTCATCAAAAAATATAAAACTTTGCCATTGCCAATAACATATAAAAATTATCCTAAGGGAGAGAAAAGGGATGAAAATAAACAATCAGAACAAAACAATGTATAATCTGAAAGAGGCTTGAGATGAGCTAACTAACAAAAAAATATTTCATATCTAGAATGAGCAGATTAACTTCTTCAAGAAGTATGTACTGGAATTTATTCATAAAGTACAGGAGAAGGAATGCAGATTTACTTATTCAGATACACTGACGGCTGGAGAGTAGTTTCATCCCTACGCATACCTTCATGTGCCAAGAGAGAAATCATTTTAGCCCTCAGTTTTAGTAATTTTTGTGACTGACAGAGTTAAAAACAATGCTGTCAGAATACATGTAATGATATGGACATAGGTAATTTAAACCATGATATGTTCCCTCTTTTCAAGATACTAAAATGCCATTGACTATAACTTCCCATCTCATTATTGAAGTGGTTTGACTTATCCCTTTCTGAAAATGTAGAAGCTTTTCTTTACCTAGATGATAAGTTTTTGTTGCAGGCAAGACTGCAGAGGCATGTTCTGCCAAAGCAAGACCAGCTCTCAAGATTGGAATGACCTGTCAATTCAAAACTTTAGGCATAAAAGAATGCTGGAATAAAAAGCTAAAAATATTGCTGAAATAGAAAACTCCAGGAAGAGTCTATTTGGCACAAATTAAGGTTATCAATAACTTCAACAAGAGAAATGAATTGTCATGCAACTATTCAAGATTCATGCAAGAAATGAATGCTGTACTAAATATAAAAGATCTACAAATACTGACCATCACAGGTTCCCGTGGATCAATGAACTCAACAGTTGCAACGCTCATTGGTGTCTGAATCTCTCCACTGATTATAGGCTGTCATATATCAAAAGAGAGGAATGCATAAGGTTGTTTCAGTTGCTCACTCAAGCATTTGGCATTCTCTCTAGTTCAGTTAAAAAAGGGATAGTAGTCATAGTAATTAGGCAATTAATATCCTTACAACGCCAAACTGTTTCCTCACTCATAGATACCAGTTTGCTACACATAGGGATTCATCTGATTCCAGCATAGAGCAAAATTGCTAGAACCTATTAAGCTCCTTTACATTTGAGCTGATTGATTCCTACTAAACAGAAAGGAGGATCTGTTCCACGAAGATGCCATCTGTTTCTATACTCAGATTTTAAAACAAACAAGTTTTATTTCCAGAAACAACACAACTCAAAAAATAAAAATTCTACTTTGGTTTGAACTAGAGCGGGCTAGCTGATACTCATCATCACATAATTACATCAATGAGCATTTCCATCAAAACTAATGCTCAGTAACACAGTGAAATAACATGTTACTCAGATCTCTATTCAGTTCAAAAGATGTTGGATCAAAAGTTAGCAAAGAAGCGAAAACTCACCAACCAATCCCTAGAAGCTTCGTATATGAGTAACCTCCCAAGTTCCGCCAATGCATTCTCTATGACAGTCATGGCAACTTAACTTCAGAGACGATCATTAGTTGATAGAAAAAAAAATCATTTAGTTATAAACAGAAAAAAAAAAAAAAAAAGAGAAGTCTTGATCGAAACTTGACTCACTGAAGATCACACAAGGGGTTTGTTCATTCCTTAGAACAGAGATCCAGTGTTTGATCAATGGATGAGGCGGAACCATGACCTGCGCTCAATCCATTAAAGAGAAACAAAAGGAGAGAAAACCAAAGAAAAAAACCAAAGCTTGAGCACGACCTACCAGCATCCTATCCTCAGAGGCCTGGCTCACTTCCGTCCCCATACCAGACTTCACAGCAAGACAACTCAATCGCTTTCCTTGGATGGCTATCTAGGGTTTCAAAGACACAGAAAAAGATTCATAAGAAACGGAGAAGAATGAGGGATGGAGAACAAGATGAAGAGCTTACCTTGGGATTAGGCGAAGCGCATAGAGCGGAGGGGAGGGAGAGGAAACCTTGGGGGATCCGCGGCGAATGCCTGGACGAGTAGTGCCCAGCTGCGCTCGGGGGCTGGAGCAACGGGGCTCTAATACTCGCAGGCGCAGCCATTACCAGACAGCGAGAGGATTCGCTGACACTGCTGCGGCTCTGGTTGCCGTGGAATCGCCGCGGACTTCTGATACGATATCCACCTCTTATCCTCCTCGGGATCAGTGACTTATACCGCATTGCGTGTACACATATCCCGAGGCATTTAGCGTGCATTAAATTTTTGTTGTTATTAACAATTTAAAAAAATCATTGTCAAACAACATGTGATACTATTAATACTATATCTATTTCCACCTCCCATCCTCCTCCGGTTCAGTGAATCAAAACACTTCCACATGTGTGTGCACATATCCCGAGGCCCTGACAACAGTTGTTTAAGATTCCTCAATTAACATTCTATTATTGTTATTAACAACCATTTATCATAATCCACAACGATTTGCCACGAAGATAGAGTTAGTTTTTTTTTCTTTAGATCCCATTTCCTGCACAAATATTTCCCGATATTATTAGATGAGCTGATCCATCCAAATCAATTTTTTTTATTGTCCCATATTAATAATGTCAAAGATCTCTGAGTCAAGAGACAAAAGAGTCTTTAGTATGTAAAAAACAACTTAAAGTTGAATCTATAGAAATGCACATAAGATATTAACTTTACATTTATGCTAAGTGAAGACATGGATGCTATACATAAGAGATTAATTCTATATATATGCATTTACAATATTTTAAAAATTGAAAACATATGTATTTTTTTTCCAATCAAATGTTCCATAAAATGATCATAACAATCCCCACATATTCAAGAGTGAGGTAAGCGTCCGAAGGAGACTGGGACCAAAGTGAACCCAAATTCAAGTAATGTAAGAGTACTCAATAAAAAAAGAATCACCTATTTGAATTACAGCTAGACAGAAAACACAAGTGTCCATCGGGAGTTTGTCCCAATGTTACATTGTTATTATTATTTTTATTTATTTATTTATTTAGATGTTACATTATTTTTTGGCAATCAAAAGGTTGTCAAAGGTAGAAAGACTGTCACAGCACAGCCTTAGCAAAACATTGCACCCATTCATCAATAATATAAAATAAAAAAGAAGAAAAGGAATTTCACCAGTCAGAAAACAATAATAAAAAAAAGGCACCAATGGTTTGTTTTTTATTTATTTATTTTATTTAGTTTAATATCTACATAGGAATCAAAACGAAGGAAGCAGTTTCTATGGGGCCCTGTGGGCTGTTTTGTTCTTTCGGTTCTTTTCTTTCCTTGTTGATGTTTGTACCTGTACCACATCTAGTGGTCCTTGTATTTTGCTTCGGTTTCTCTTTCCTGTATCTTGGCTTGTTCCCGTTCTTTTTTTAATGCATTTGTGATTTATCCATAAAAAAAAATAAAAAAAAAGGCATAATGGAAACCACAGAGCTATAAGACATGAAGAAAAGGCCTTCCTAAACATCAAGCATAACAGGAAAATACTGGCCATCACTGGCCCCAATTATTGCACTAGAACACGCCCAATCAACGTTCAGGGATATCAGAGCTCAAATTCATGCAGCATTAGATTTCTCCATCCCAAATTTCTTCTACACTTTTGTACAAGCCTTGCGAGTTGACCCAAAATTCACCTCTGTTCAGCCTTGCCTGTGTAATAAAACTCGCCTTTTGGTATTGTATTTCCTTCAAAAGAAAAAAAAAAAAAGGAATTACAAGACACAGATTTAATGCAATGAGAAGGAACTTGCCTGTTCAATTTCAAAGAACTTCACAAACAGATGATCAGGAATAGACCAGCTGAATACATCAAAGTTCTCCTTAATTCTAGTTTCATGCGTGCTCTTTGGCAAGACACTATGACCCATTTGAATCCCCCACCGTATGGCAACTTGTGCCGGTGTCTTGCCCAGTTCCTGAGCAACCACCTTTACTGTTGGATTAGAAAGAACATCCCCTTTGATAAAGACTGTACCTGGTGAACCCAGAGGAGAAAATGCCTGTGGGAAGGTCCATTCGGTGTCATGATAACATGGAAAATAGTGTTAAACTAGAAACAGTGACAAGAAAATTCATCCAATAATAGTTTGCCTACTCACAGTGAGGTGAATGTCCTTTGATTGACAGAATTTGCGAAGCTTGGTTTGTTGCCAAACTGGGTGGCATTCCACCTGGTTAACAGCAGGAGAAATTCGTGCTGTTGCAAGCAAAACCTCCAGCTTCTTGGTATTGAAGTTACTTACACCAATGGCTCGTGCCTTACCAGACTCGTATAATTTCTCCATTGCAGCCCAGGTGCCAGGTATGTCTGTGGGGCTAAGGTTTTCATGGGACAGAGCACTCCCTTTCTTGAGGCGGAAAGGCCAGTGGATCTTCAAAAGTTTGAAACATATATAAGTTCCCAATAAATTAATAGAAGCGACAACAATCAACAACAATGAAGATGCCTGACTATATTAATATTATGAATCTTTGCAGAAAAATGTTTATCAATAATGCAAAGCTTTTTTTTAAAAAAAAATGATGAGATCTTTCAGATTTTCAATGTCATGTAAATTTCCATAAACAAGTTTCAAATTCAGATAATTCAAAGCGCATGCAAGAGTAGCATGCCATGGGAATATGAATAGATGCCAGACACTCATCAAAAGGCTTTTATTCCATGCAAAATATATTTGGTAATGGAATGTACCAGATAAAGATCTACATAGTCAAGTTGTAAATCTTTCAAGGTTGCTTCCATTGCAGCCGGTACATCTTCTGGATCATGATCAGTACTCCTGCAAATCATTCTCAACAATATTAAATAAAATTATACATGGAATGGTCTTGTAGGCAAAAGAGCTTTCTAAGCCAAGCATCATAAGTGATTCTGCTTGTGATCTTAAGAGCTAAGAGCACAGGAAAAGACAAACCATAGTTTAGAGGTTACAAATAGCTCCTCACGTTTCACCACACCATCATCACACAGCTTTTTCAAAGCCAAGCCAATCTATAATGACCAGAAACCAGATCTTAGTATAAATGTTTCATATAAAATTGGTCTACATAAGCTAAAGTCAAAAGCCATAGATAAACCCAAATAACTACATGCCTTAGACTCAACTGTGAAGTTAACCAGTCTAGGCCATTATTTAACGATTACAATAACGTGTCAAATTATAATAAAGCACTGTAAATTCAGAAGAGGCCACAAGGTTACTGTTGGCGCAATTTCAAAGACATGGAAAGATTCAAAGGCACTTGAGGCAGAGTTCTCCATCAACAGATCATGAGCACCTAATAAATTTATATATATATTGGAAATTATAGGATATAAATGGTCATTGTTTTTAATTCAATAAATCAGGGATACCTCATTCTCATTTGCATAAGCTCGCGCACAATCTATATGTCTGCAACCAGCCTGCATTCAAATCAACAAAAACACCAATTCAATACCTCATTTCCATAAATTGAACTGCTAGTCTGCTACTGATTCAGATATGAAGAAAGATACGATTTTTAGGCAATTGCGACAACATATACATAACCCATGTACTAAAACCTAAATTAAAATGCAGACAAACAACAAGAGAAGAAAAAGGAGATGATGACCTTGACAGAGGCGATGACGGCTTGGCCGACGACGCCGGGCTCGGATTGCCAAGTTCCCAAGCCTACTGTAGGGATCTTCGCCCCAGTGTTAAGAGTGAAATGGAAGATAGTTGAAGCAACAGCCATCTCCTTCAATGTAGAAAAAGAAGCAATGGTTTCCTCTCTAGATTGTGCCTTTGCTTCAAATCCTTACTGATGTTTATATAGAGAAAGAGAAGACTGATGCGAGGAAAGGTGGGAAGGCAAGGAATGAAGGAATTCAATGGAGATTTTACTTGTGTGACTGCAAAGGTGCCCCATTGTGTCACTGATCTCGGTGTACAGGGACAGCACCATCCCCATCCCCATCCAAGGCCCCATGGATTCCCTTAGCAGCCACCGCCGCCACCGGCGAATTTCGGATAAAGATGGTTTTTATACCTTTAAATTATTAATTAATTAATTTGATAAATAAGTTTTAATGTTGATTGTAAAACTTTTGGGACCGCCCCAGATAGCGTATTTATAAATTAACATATTTTCCTGCAAAAGAAAATTAGAAAAAAATGCATTTGTGATATTTTTTTTAATCAAAATAATTTTAAAAGCATTAAACTTAACCTTCTTTTGAACAATGATCTTGTTTTTTTTTTTTTTAACTATTTGTTTATATATAAATAAAAATATCCTTGAGACGTTGCCAACTCATGTTCAACCACACTTCAGCAAAGGTTCTGACATAGCAGATCTCATGGAATGTAGGATAAATAAATAAAAAGAAACGAAATAAGAACACAGATCACACAAAGGTCTCTGTGCTAGTGGACAAGTCGCTGGTAGCCCAGAAATATTGTTACAAAGCAGAGATGAGCAAAGTATTGTTGCAATGCAGTGATGGGCAGAGTGCAAAGTAAAATCTCTGATGAGTCCTATATGAGAAGTGTTGCATTCCACCGCTCTAAAATGAGATGGAAAAAAAATAATAATAATTTACTCAATTTAGTTTTTAAAAGATTTTTCACTCACAAAATGACAAGTTTTCATCACCCTAATCAGGTTAATAAATTCTTAAATAATAAAAAAACTACCATAACTAATGCACCCCCATCTACCTACTTTTTTGACAACCTCTTAATGAATTGGGATTTGTCGCTTTGCAAAAAGAAAAAAGAAAAAATCACCATACTGTACTTCAAAAATAAGGTGAAAGCTTCAAATAGAATCCAAAGACATTGAAAGAGTTCTAACGGCATCAACCATATAAAATATAATTCAATGACGCTTCATGTAGCCGTTCTCTTCCACTTCAGGCTAAGTAAAAATTATCCACCAGTTTTTATCAATTAAAAAAAAAAAATCCACAGCTCAGATCTCCCCATCCCAGAGATCCTCCACACTTTTGTAAATGCTTTGAGGATGAACAGCAAAATTGCCCCTTATAAGCCTTGCCTGCATGTAAAATCAGTAGAAAGTGTATATGAGATAAAAATGTCAACTAGAGAGAATTCTAGAACTTTTACACTTGATGTTGGAACTTGGAAGCGCTCCTACATGGCACTTGAAGCTATAACATGCACAACTAAATTGTCAAGATGAGAACTTAAAACACAAAGGGCAGAAGATATATCAGTTGAAATTACACATCTTGCTGTTTTATGTTTTAATGAGGGCCCTGACTTGTAACAAATGCAGTATGAAATTATTTTAACTATCTGGCAAAAGATCCAATGACAACAGACTGGAAATTGCAGAAACTTCAATCATAAATGAATCTGTCAAGATTCAATTGTGAGATTGAAACAAAGTTTCATGGCTAACCACTATGAAGAACCTTATTGTGAAGTTCATACAATGGCTCCAACTCAAAATCTGACTCGGAATTAACTAGTTCAGTTACATTACAATTAATATCTGATCATTAACAAAACCTCTTTCAATAGCACTTAAAAAAAATTTAAGTAGAAGATTTCTCATCCAGGTAGCAGGCTACTTCAGGAAGAAAAAATGAACCATGATTCAAAGACAAATACAGAAACTCAAACAATCTAAATACCAAATTGGAAAAGAAGAAATTCTTGCCTGTTCAATTTCAGAAAACTTTGAAAACAGGTCCTCCGGAATTGACCAATCAAAAACGTTCAAGTTTTCTTTTATCCTGACCTCACTAGTACTTTTAGGCAGTACACTATGACCCTTCTGAATGCCCCAGCGTAGAGCAACTTGTGCAGGAGTTTTGCCTAATTTCTCTGCGATCATTTTCACTATTGGGTTGGCAAGAACATTGCTGCCCTTGATCCATGGAGTACCAGGTGATCCTAACGGAGAATACCCCTGCAAAAAGGAACTGGAATTAACTCCATTTACATACATATGCATGACATTAGCAGAAATTTAAGTCTAGGTAGCACACTTACAGATAGGTGAACACCCATTGATTGACAGAATGAACGAAGTTTGTCCTGTTGCCAACCAGGGTGGCACTCAACCTGGTTGACAGCCGGAGGAATGCAAGCAACAGCTAACAAATCCTCCAATTTCTTAGAAGAAAAATTGCTAACACCAATTGCTCGAGCTTTTCCAGCATCATACAGCTTTTCCATAGCGCTCCATGTACCAGGTATATCAAGTTGAATGAAATTCTCAGGGCTAATGCTACTACCCTTCTTAACCCGGAGTGGCCAGTGGATCTTTAGGGCATTGAGGCAAAACATGTAAGTTAATCAGGTCTGAACAGAAAAATGACAGAATAAAGAGTAATCCTCAATAGTTGTAATTGTTAAAAAACTAAACTAGTCTTTGAAAATTGATTGAGAAAAGTTAGGCAATATTTTCCACATTGCAGCCTTTTGTTAGTACTGAACTAGCACAGCAACAGACTCCATGGAATATCAGGCACAAATTAATAGCAGGAGGGTTACAGGAACTAGATATATTATAGACCATAAACAAACCATAAAGTCAACTATAGATTAGGTTAATTACTACTCACTTCAATTTGATCCAATAGCAACTGAATCCTGGAAGCAGTTTGATTTTAAGCAAGAAACTTACAAGGTAAAGATCCACATAATCAAGCTGCAATTCAGTCAGAGTTAAGTTCATAGCCTCTGGCACATCTTCTGGTGCATGATAGCTACACCTGCAAAATGTTTGATCTTTTGTCAAACAACAAGTCTGAAGTGCAAGAACTGAAATTTTGGCTCCATTAACTCTCAATGATCAGGTTATTTATATTGGGGGGAAAAATAGAATCAATGACTGATAATGCTAATAATTTGAGTATTGTTAATTGTCAAGGGAATGAAAACAATACTAACCATAGTTTTGAAGTGATAAATAAATCCTCACGCTTCACTACCCCATCTTCAAACAGCTTCTTCAAAGCCAAGCCAATCTGCATTGAACTCAAATAATACCATCTTACATCCATTAGATGAGCAAAGAAATAACAAAAACAACATGCAAGTCACCAAGTTAATTGCAAAGAATTCACTGACAGAAAAACATCACAAAATAGATGTGTACAACTACTTTCAACGTAACAGAAGTTACAAAACATACAAAGTTTTCACTTCTCTGTTAGGAAGACTGGATACATAAAGTTTCACATTTTTTTTCAATTTTTTACAGGACAACCTTTTCAAGACTAAATATAACAAACAAATGAGCATAAGAAGAAAAAAACATAGATTTACAAAGGTATGAACAAATCCATATAAAGTTGCAGAGGTTATTACAAACATTTTCATGCAACATACCTCCTTCTCATTGTTATACGCCCTAGCACAATCGATATGCCTATAACCAGCCTGCAATCAAACAGAACCATGAATGAAATCTAGATCAGCAACCACAAGAGTACAGTCCTTCTCACATTACATCAAATCAAACAGAGTTATCACAAAAAGGAAAACATTACATTAAAGGAATGGGAGTACCTTGACAGCGGCAACGACGGCCTCGCCCACAACTCCAGGCTCTGCCTGCCAGGTGCCGAGCCCTATGGAAGGGATCTTTGCCCCAGTGTTCAGCGTGAAGAACCGAGCCATCTCTCTCTCTCTCTCTCTCTCTCGCTCTATCTCTCAGGCAACGAAGGGGGAGAAGAGGAGGAGAACGCCGATGGAGTGTGAAGGTGGTGCCGTCTTTTGAAGACTCAGAGATGCGGACAGGCATCAAAAGCATGCGAATCACGAGACGGCCACGATTGTTCGTTAGATCTGTTTTGGACGCTAGTGATTTCTTGTGCCGGCCGGTTACTAGGTTGGCTTCCACGTGTTCTTTGAGAATCGTGATTGATGGTGATGTATGATTTTTTTTGTGCCGGATTTCATGATCTATTATTTTGTTGATAACTTGGTGCCGAGTCTGCCGACCTATTATTAATACTCCATATTTGTTAATAAAAGAATTGGATTTTGTGAAATAATACAAAGCTCAATGCAATTAATTTTGGCTTAGTTGATAAGAGATCTTTAAAGTGCCAATATTGTAGGTCGTTTTTGTAAATTTGCTTAAAGATTTAGATTTTTATCCCATGACATTTTTTAGTTTATTGGTGCAAGATTTTTTTACGTGATATTTGAAAGCATATATGAGTTAAGTGCACAAATACTAGTTGAACTTGCTTACATTTATACATATTTTTTATTTTTTTTAAATAAGATATTTATCATTTATTTATAATAAAATAAAAATAAAATAAATATTAGGATCCTTGTCGATGATGTGTAACAACTTTGATCATTAATATTTTAAGTAAAATTACAATTCTTTTGTGTGGTTGCTTTTATTTAAATCAATATTTTATCACACATGACTTTGCTCTTACAAATAATTAATTGGATTGATAGATATTTTTTTATTAGGAAGAAATGATTTTTTCAACTTTTAAGTTGATGCGTTTTACATGTAAGCAGATATTTCAAATATATTTTATAAAAAAGAGTGATGATCACTCCACCCCATTTATATTTGAATCACAAAGTAAACATTCTCAAAATAAAAATAACAGTTCTAAAAGATTATATAATATTCGTTGTTAATAATGTGCATGCAAAATCCATTAATTTTACTAGAGAATTGCTTCTGAGTCTATGTTAAAAACACTTTTCAACAAGTATTTTTAATGGAGGATATGCAAAATCCATTAAATTAAATATTTAACAGGTTTGAAATTAATATATGAGAATATATCAAATAGGAAAAGAACTGAATATAATAAGTGTAATAAACAGGAGAAAACTAGGTGATTCCTATTCCCATGAATGGACATTTGAATTTTGAACCCTTTTTTTCAAATGTTTTTATATATTTCTATATTAATTATTTACAATTATTATTATTATTATTATTATTATTATTATTTGACAGTTTTCTTTGTGGCACTTAGCTTGCCCATATTTAAAAAAAATTATGATTAGAAACTAATTAATGGGTTAAAGAAAAAAATTATTCTTTATATTGATTTAGTTATTTATTTGAATAATATATAGTAAATAATTTTAAAGAAATAAAAATAAAAAAATTAATGTATTAAAATGCCACCATGTTAATAACCTGGCAGTTAAGAAATTTGACTCCTATAGTGACGGTAGAGATTGAGGGTTTAACTCATTTCCAGTATATGGTTAAAATTTTAATAATAAAAGATGTATGCGTTTCAAATGCCCTATCCGTGTGTGTATGAATAAAAACTAAAACTAGTAAGAGAAGATTGGGACTAAAAAAAAAAAAAAAAAAGATTCTGGTTCTACTAGTGGTTTATCACATTACTAAAATAACATACAACTATGGCAAACCCAAAGAAAATAAAACAGCAAATCATCTACATCCACGAATACTTAAAAGTAAATCATTCAACATAAAAATTTATCATAAGATACGACCAAACAAAGATGAACAAACAGGATAATCATGGATTAGCAAAAGCGCTCTTTCCCTAATGAACAATGACAACCAATTAAAATTAAAAAAATAATAATAATAATTGTTGATTAATTAATGACATCCATTTGTGCATGCTGTTCAATGAGCGGTGGCAGTTGAACCAAATGGCAAAAAACAGAAGATGCACGCCAGCCTCTATCTCATCTCCATAAATTTAAGCGTTCATTATCATAATAAATAAGGGAACAAATATGGTGGGAGACCTAGGAACCATCAGCAATCTTGTTTCCAGAATTGGATTGCTGTGGCTTCAATTGCTACATCTCATGTTCTCTCTCTATTTCCATCATGTCTTAGCAATTCCATAATAATCTGTTCTGTAATTTATCAGCTCATTGCTGATTGGGTATAACAGAGTCATTAATAATAACGTAATTTACTTTAATTTTTTTTATAAAATCAGATGAGCTTTTGGATTATTAATATTATGCATGTCATGACGTACATGATGCTTGAGTCTGCAAGCCCTTCAGGGGCAGCGATTGCATGTTTGATCAACTCTCAAAGGATATTGGGTTATGCAGAAATATTTTTTCATTTTGCTTCTCATTTCTGCACTTCTTTAGAGTTTTGCTTGTTTGCCAAATTATGATGACTGTGTGTTAATTGAAAAAATTGTGGCACTAGGAGTATATAATATGCAATTTATTTATTGTTTAAAAAAACATTCAATCTAAAAATTAAATCTTGATTCACAAGATATTAAAAATAAATTTTAATTGTATAAATTAAGATAAATTTAATGATGGTAAAACAATTTGTGGTAGTAGCTTGTTCTCTGCACCTGCGGATACCTCCCCTGCCGGCAATCCCTGCGCCTGAGTCTTTCTCCCTTTTGTGGTAGTAGCTTGTTTGTGCTACTTCCACCTTTTTGCTTTGGTTTGGTTCTCTGTTGTCCGTTTATGTCTTTTGGTGACTCTTCATCTCTAGTGGTGTATGTTTACTCATATCTTTGTTGTGTTCTCCCTTTATAACTTTTTTTTGCTGCAATGAATTCATGGTTTATTCACTTTTTCAAAAATAAATAAATAAATAAATAAAGATAAATTTAATGATGGTAAAATAATTTGTTGAAATGAAAAGAACAAGCAAGCTAAAAAGAAATTTACAAAGAAAACCAAAGACCAAGTACAACAAAAAAGCGGCAATCACCAAGAGTGAAGCCAACCAAACCAACTAACACCAAGTGAAACAAAAACAAAATAGCTGAGAAGGTGAAGGCTACTCTCTGATGTCCGAGGCCTTCCTTGGCTGAGAAGGGAGAAAATCACTTCTAGCTGGTCTGGGGAGTCGTTATGCCTGCAGAATTGCTTTGTCTAGCGCTCATAAAGTCGAGAGAGCATCGAAGGGTCCAAATAGAATCACCTGCGAAGCACTGGTCCGGATCTTTGGCTGCAGAAGGCCAAGTAAGGAGCAAGAGGTGAAGCTTTGAGATTGCAGAGTGAGTGGCTACAACATGTAAATTGAAGATTCAATTATTCCTTTCTAACCAAATGCGCCAAGAGATAGCCCTAGAAATGAGATCTCATAGGGAATAAGATTGATTTTGGGTAGTGGGGATCCAAGAAGACCAGATCTCAGAGACATTCCTTGGCAGGGAAAATAATCCTAAGATTTATTTGAAGAAAATCCAGATTCAGTTTGAGAATTTGCATCGAATCAAAAGATGATCTACTACTGTTTTCAGAATGTTTTGTGACATAACGAACATGTATCTGTAGCGCAATTAATATTACAATCTTTCTTGGTAAAGTTTGTAAGTGTTAGGATTTTGTTATCCCAAACAAGGTAACAAAACCAATGTAATTTTGCTAGGGCATTCCACTATACAGAAGTCAGGGTATAGTGGATTACGATGACCTTGTTGAGAGCTTTATATATATATATATAAAAGACGAATAAATCATATTTGTTTAGATTTTTTTTTTGGAAAACATTCACGTCAGGGCCCTTAGTAAAAGCACAAACACTCAGTATATGATCCCGTATTGTTGTTGTTTAAAAAGCCCTTGTGTCACTTGAATGATCAAATTTAATTTATATTTTTATTTCAATAAATGTATAAAAAGAAAATTTCAAATAAAAAAAAGTCAACTAAATAGACTATACAATCTTTGTCAGCCGTACGTAGAATACGAGGCATGTTTGCCACGTAAGCACAGTGAGAGACAAAGATGAAGAACCTCTGGACAAGACGCACGCCCTTCACTTCCAACTTCCATCTTCTCTCACTGCTCTCACCCTAGCCTACCAATCCCATCCCAAATCACACCCATCGCCTTCCCATCATTTCCAAGCTAACCCTAGTTCTTCATTCACAGATCCACTAGATTGGAATCCAATTGGAGAATTTGCACCCATTTGGGGCTTCATTCGACGCTTGTGAGGTCTTGAGGCCATGAAGGTGGCGGTTGGAAGGCCGGGGACGGTGAGCGGCCTGCTGCTGAGGATGGGTCAATCCCTCTTCGCCGCCGCCTCCATTGCCGTCATGGTCTCCGCTTTTGGTTTCTCCAGCTATACGGCTTTCTGGTATGGAACTTTCCCTCATTTTCTCTCGTCCTCCAAAACAAAAGCTTGCATTTTTAGTTGAAAAACTTCACTCCTGCTTCAGAATTCTCAAGGGGTTTAACCATTTTGTTTGATTTTGAATTGCATTTCTTCAATGAAGATACTGAATCACAGCCTTTGCTTTCTCTAACTTGTAAAAGTCCCTATTTTTTTTTTTTTTGGGGTCCATTGTTGATGGTGTGAACTATTGTCCAACCTTGCTTTTTTATTGAAGAGATTGTTTTTCATATAATTGTATGGAGTTTTGTTTTTGGAATTCAGCTACTTGATTGCTTCAATGGGCTTGCAAGCGCTTTGGAGTTTTGGTCTGGCTTGTCTAGACTTCTATGCTTTATGGGTCAAGAGAGATCTTCTCAGTGCTGTTTTAGTGAGCCTGTTTGTTGTGGGAGACTGGGTATGGATTCATTCTTTTAATTTCTACTCTTAAATATTTTAATGAATTCATCCAAGATAATTTTATTTCTATTGATCTTGAAGCTCATGCTTGTCAGTTGCTGTTTTTGCCTTAAGCTAGTTGTGTTGTCTTTCATTGAATAGACTAATGTAGTGGATGATACTCTCTTAATTGTCACTAGTACTTTAACAACTAAGTGATCTTCCTTTATCTGACCTTTCCATGTAATATTAATTGTAAAGTAAGAAAAGCATTAGCTTATGCATTCGTGACATTCCAAGTCAGAGTGAAAGCTTTATTATTCATGTTTGCACACTAGCCCAAATTTTAGTTAGAATGGTCTATTGACTGCTGTGTTGATGAAGCAACAAATGCTGCTACATTCAGGATTGTCCAACTTAATATGGTTGAAAAGATAGGTAACAGCTATAAATATGTAGTTGGTTTAATTTTGAAAAATTGAAATTCATTGAGAATCTTTGGCAAAAATCTCTGTTGTTTTTCTCTTTTAGTTCACATGCCAAAGCTAAGGACTGAGCATGCACCTGTTTCCTTTCATTTATGATCCTAAAACAACATTTCTTTGCAAACCAAATGCAAGGGTGGGACATGTGATTTGGGAACCACATATTCTGTAACTGTATCTCTTATTTTGACGTCATGCTGCAGAATTGATCTCCTCATAATATAGCTCAGTAGTTGAGCTTCATTTAATATTTGAAACAAGAGCTTTCTAGATTGTGTAAAGAGTGGTGTTTACTTTGTTGCAACCAATCAACTTCTTACTGTCTTTTGCAATTTTTAAATTAATTCAACTCCTAAAATCATGTATGGCTTGGAATGATTGTTTTCATAATCTAGGTACTAGTTGCTTGATGACTCTGATCTTGAGAATTATTTATTTATGCTGTGCAAGGAGATTCTGGAATTTTCTGGTTTCAAAGTAGCACATTTTGAAAGTCAAAACTCTGATATGTATTCTAGTTCTGTTTTAATGTGAAACGTAAACTCTCCATGGGAGAGATTTCCCTCTTTTATACATGGATGGATGAGATTGTTCAAATTTTATTGCCCTGTGCTCCACCTGCAGATTATGTATTAGTTTGTTAAACACACTATGGAGAATTTATCACTGATTACATATGGAACTATCTTTTCATATTTGTGGTCTCAGTCCATTGTGCATTTTCTTGTGTTTTTCTATGTTTAGATTATCTTATGTTCTTCCACCCCAAAGCATGCCGTTCCTTCTTCCTTCCAAAGAATATTTTACCACCCAGGAACTATAATAACAATGATATTTTTCATGTTTGTTGTGACATATATAGGTAACAGCAACTTTGTCGCTTGCAGCTGCATGTTCTTCAGCTGGAGTTGCAGTTCTTTTTGTTAGAGATGTGAACTTCTGCAGAACATATCCTCAACTTGAATGCCATAAGTATGTAGTCTCAATAGCTTTTGCTTTTATAACGTGGCTATTGATCGCCATTTCTTCTCTAGTCATGTTCTGGCTTCTTGCCTCAGTTTGACAGCACTCTCTGTCCTCCCTTTTTGTTTTAGTTTTTAATTTTTAATTTTTGTTTTTGTTTCTGAAGTTTGCCTCAGTTTCCACTCTAAATCTATCAGACACTCTAAAGAGCAAATTAGCATTGAGAGTAATCCAATGAATTATGTTTTCCTTCTAGTTATGTTTTTTGGCACCACAAGATGCATGCGCCGGCAACTCTGTCTTCATAAATGCTCTTTAAATGTTGTTGGACTTATTCTGTCCAAAAGAAAACAGGACACCTATAGAAATCAGCCCCCAATGTCAGATAAGGATTCAAGGATGTTGAGAGAAGTGATTATCAGAGCATGTGGTTCTCAACATCAATAACTTATTTTAAAAGGTTATTTAAATTCGAATATGCCACCTACCACCAACATCACAAGAAATGGCAGCATTCAATTTAGAGAAAAATCTCTACCAGAAACTTTTCCTGTCAGAGATGCACATCCAAAGCCTCAAGTTGACCAAGGCACCCCATTCTGCTTACTTTACAAAAATAGCCTATCTTAGCATTTTATTTAGTTAGAGTAAGCAATCTGAAAATGAAACGCATTCAGAACCAAAGAAATAAACCCAAAACTTGGCTAAAATCTTCTCATTATTATTACACTTTTACTGTGACTGATAGAATACATGAAACAAAGACGTCATCTGAGAATGGATGAGCTTTTCACATGTTAAAAGGCAGACTAACCACCTATACATTCACATAAATGAGGCTTGACTTAAGCTCACCTTCATACTCTGGAAATGAAGAAACAACAAACACGTACACACCTAAACATAGCACATTGTTCGCAATGGTCACATGACAATCTCTGGTTTAAGGATGCTAGATTTGATCTCCTTGTGAGGAAGGACCACACCTCCATTACTGTATATCTCATCGCATACGTGGACATCCTCGCCAAGAATGGTCATGTTCTCGATACGTGCCCATTGGCCTACCGTAGAATGCCAACCGACGATGCTACTGGAGATGCAGGAGTGTTTCTTCACACGAGCTCCTCTCATTACTGTACACCTTGAAAGCCTTACTCCGGACTCAACCACACAACCAGGTCCAATAGCAACATCAGGTCCAATCAGGCATCCCTCTCCAATCACAGCACTCTCATGCACCAGGACATTTCCAACAATATGAGAACCACCAGCTAGTTTGGAAGGAGACCTCTTTCTCAAAGAACTCAGGTAAAGCCTTAGGCCTGTGATGTAATCCCTTGGTTGGCCAACATCCATCCAAAAACCTGGAAGGACCATTGCAAATAACTTCTGATCTGCAGCAATTTGGGGGAAGACCTCTTTCTCAATTGAGGTAGGTCTCAATTCAATGCGGTCGAGAACAGAAGGATTCAGTAGGTAAATCCCAGCATTGATTTTGTTACCAACAAAAATCTTTGGCTTCTCAACAAACCTATCCACCTTCCCAGTTTCCTCCTCCATAACTACCACACCATACTTGGATGGCTCATCCACCTGTCCAACAAATAAATTTGCCCTCAACTAATCAACCACAACCAGGCAATTGACAGGAAAGGAAATAATCATCAATACAAAGACTATACCTTTGTCACCATAATTGTGGCCTCCCCTCCATGGGATTTATGGAATTTGATAAGTTCTGCAAAAGGGTATTCACTAATGACGTCGCTGTTGAGGACGAAGAAGGCCTCACCTGAACCATCAATCAGCTTGTCTCTGGCAAGTGCCAATGGTCCAGCTGTACCTAGTGGTTCAGTTTCTTGAGAACAAGTGATTTTGATACCAAGCTTGGCCTCAAAGTCCTTCAAAAAATTAAGCATCACCTGTAAATGGAAAAAGACATGCTTCAGCATCATGCAGAGGCCCGGTAGGAACATCAAATGTTAGCACAATACAACAGCTAGAATCAGTTAGCTTTTTTTTCTTTCACCTCTGGTTGATAGTTAATAGCCAAAACAACTTCGGTCACTCCAACATCTTTCAAAGCTTCGATCTGATCACAAACATGAGAACTCAAGAGTTAGAGAAAAGAGCTTAGCACATATATGGTACTAGTTCAGGAAGTAAGCACCTGATGCAGGATCATGGGCTTGTTCGCAAAATCAACAAGCGGCTTCGGGACACTGAGTGTCAATGGCCTAAGCCGGGTACCAAACCCTCCAACAAGAATTAGTGCCTTCATGGTGATTCACTAACTCCTGGAAATCAGATGCCCAACATCAACATATACCCAACCATACCAAAACAGGAAGCCCTTTTTGCCTATTTCATATGAAAGAAACAACTTCTTCACAATCCTCTAGTGATAACCCATAGTTGAATGTCTACCAAACCAAGGAAAAAAAACAGATGAAATGCATACAAAAATAGCTGATAAGAGATGAACACAGGCAGCTCCAGAGGATCACAGGCCATTCATGAGACATAGTTAGAAAGTTCCACAGCCAGTCTCCTCAAGAAGGGACACCAAAAGCCATTCAAATCTCAGTAAATGACTGGGTGTGGAGAAAAAGAATACCATTTTTTTCCCACACAGGTTTCTATCTACAACTCCATGTATAAAAATCCCAAAATTAGTTTAATTTGACAACAAATCCCGAACATCAACTATGTAAAAATACAAAAAAAAAAAAAAAAGGGGTTAACTTTGTGCATGATTTAGCTGAAAGGGGAGGTACTCTTGATTGCAGGATTCACAGTACCTTGGAGAGACAAAGTTCATAAATTTCTCAACTTTCTCAATACCATACAAGCAAAAACTTCCCAACTAAAACGAGAATTAAAAACCTGATCCCTAACATGTGCCAAATCGAAAGACAAATCTCAATCACATTCATGCATTAAAGTCAAATCTCTCACATTATAATAGATCGAAAAACCTCGGAAACACAAGAACAAGAGAAACGAAAGACGCAACGGAGTTTACCAAAGGTTACTGTTACTAGCTTTGCCGGAATCCGATCTCTTCCCGTCGACGGCGAGAAGAGATGGAGATCCAAATCCCCCGAATGAATTCCGAGCACCGTCTCCACAGGCGAAGCATCAAGGCGATGCCAATTTATAGAGACGTGGATTTACTTTTTATTCCTTAAAAAATGAATTAATTATAAAAGCCTTAATCGTGACATCAGGACCTCCAACCAATACCCGGGATTAGTCCAGCGTGGCGTCCTCTCAAACGGACCCGTTTGCCGACCCATTTTGTGTCCCTTGTTGAGAGTCCCAGTAATGGCTTTTAAATTCGGGTGCATATAAGACACGTGTTGCCGAAGATAGCGGCAGGGAAGAGGGGGATGTCAATGGAGTGTAGTTGATGATAAATAGCCTCTCTTTTTCCAATTTCCATCACAAGTGAGCTTTGGGTTCAAAGCATTAGTTTCACAGGAATAATTTGGTTTCCTAGTTATCATATGTCTGTTTATTATAAATCATTCTTGATATTAATTGTATGTCTACCAGGTTTATGATAGCTTGATTATTATGCTGTTATTTTGTTTCACTTTTGCTAGTATTTTTATCTCAATATTTAATTTGTCTCCTGTTGTGTACCTTCTATGAGGTTTTCAGATCTGTTCATGAATCTGATTCAAGCCAGCCTAGCAATGCCACCACCTAAAGCGTGGAACACATTTCTCAAAAAAAAATAAATAAATAAATAAATAAATGAAAAAGAAAAAGAGTTGAACACGTGGGAACAAGATCCAGTGACTTGCATGTGTTGAGTACTCAAAGATATTAAGACAAACAGTACACTAAGTCATCTCGTCAGATTCTAGGATCAGGATATTCTTTGATCTCAATCTATTAAAACCTGACACATGTCCTCAGGAAAAATAATAATATCATATATTACACTTATTATATTTCAATAGGTTGGAATCAAGAACATACGAGATGACTTCCATTGAGTACACCCCTTCATGCATGATGGAAAGATACTTGGCTTGGCTTAGATTGGTAACATTGGTTATGTCGTTTTCCATTTTATTTTTTACTGCACGACTCCAAAATACTAGGCTTATTCTCTGTTGCTTCCACCAAGCTTTAGATTTGATCATTTGGATACACAGTGCTTGTAAGTGTGATAACATTACTGTTACACTATTTTTTTTTTTTTTTTTTTATAGCCAAACCAACTGGCAGAACATTGAATAAGCAGACACTTAAGAATCTATTTAATAATTCACAAGTGATAACATGAAGCCACATTTTTGGCAAATAACAAACCAAAAGGCATAGGTGTCCTTTAGTAACACAAACCTCAACTAAGTAAAATCATAGCAAGGACAGAGTTCTTGATTCTCACTATCAAATTCAGTCTTACCACCTTCTCCAACTGGTTGATCATCCTTTGTGATCTTCAGGAAGAGGACATTGAATGGAAGATGTGGTTGCAGGTGCTGAGAATGAAGATGGAGACAAGAATTGGATATCTGAAGCTCTGTATCTCCCTGAGTCTCCATGAAGCCTCATGCAGGCCACTTAACAAGAAAAAGGAGGCTCAACTCCACTACTCCTATACTGCACTATCATTCTATAGACATATGGGATAAGGCCTTCCATTGTGCAAAGAAAGTGGTCTATGTTTTGGGATTCTTTGTTTGTTTGGTTTTATTCTAACAAGAAGGTATGTTTTTATGAGGATTTGGCAAAGACTCAATCAAATTAATGGATGGAAAAGGAAGGCAAGCAACTGGGTCAGCAAAGGCCACTTAAAAATGCAAATCATGTGCTAGGGTCTTCTGAGTGAAGAAACAAAGAGAGCTCTGACAAAAAAACCAATCTTTCCACTCAATTTTTTTTTAAAGTGGATAAACCACACTCATTGAAAGAGAACGGAACAGAACAAAACAAAACAAAAATAGGCGACAGACAGCCCATAAGAAGTGGAAGACACCAACTACAAGATACCCGAGAACAACAAAATCAGAAACAACCTGAAACAATCTTTCCACTCAACTTTCAACATCTCACCAACTCTCTTTAGTCAATTTTTTCACAGCTTTGGTGAATTATATTATGACACTTTTCCTCGTTGCTGCCAAATCTTAATCCCACCTTTAATCAGACTTATAATGTAATTTAACCTTGAAAAGATGTCATATTTGAAGCATTTAATGAAAATTCAAAAGGAGGAATAAATACATAAGTTTTCAGTTTACTGCAGGAAGAAATTGGTATCAATTGGTTAGGAAGAGATAAGGTTTATTGAAAAACGATAAACCAATTGATGTAACTTGATGTTAATGCATGTAATTATCAGTGAGGTTTGCTTAAAGATTCTGAGAAGAAGATTAGTTCAGAGAGTTGAAATAGTCTATATATAATTAAGGTCATCATATCTCCGGTCAAGACTTGTTCTTTGTGATGAATGGTGACCTTGCACCCACATTAGATATAATGGAAAAGTAACTATGCTGACTGATCTATGTCTGCTCAACTAAATGGAAATCTTAGCTGGAAACTATACCAGTTTATTTGGTAACCTGGTCTCTAAGATTTGTCGATCCGCGTATATATATCACACACTCATACACTGATTCTATTCAAAGTAACAGAAATATAAAACTTGAAATCCTCATCTAAACTAACAACACTGCAGTCTATTTCCATATGAAAGAGTATGCGAGACTGTATAAGCTACTTCAACTCAAACCAAGTGAAAGATAGCAGAGCCAAGATAAAGAAGCCTTGATCAAAATTCTTATTTTGTATTAATTTATAAATCACAAAAATTTATCATGCAGTGGGGCAAGTGGATAATTCTCCACAAACAATAAATAAACACATTGAAATCTTAAAGTTACAGAACAAATTCAAATAGAGGATGTGGCATATATACCTGTAAAGCAGAATGAATAAGGTAAGGGGAAAACTTTAGATAAGGGCAGCAATAGCTGCCATTTGTATCCAGAAATGAAGCAACTGGATCATTGAGATAAGCTGAGGTGGAAGACTCCACAGGTTGGTTGGTAAGAGTCCTTGCTGGCAGCCTGTTCAAACTTCTTTGTGGCAGATTCA
The DNA here is from genome assembly GCA_020875875.1 of Dioscorea alata. Taxonomy (NCBI): domain Eukaryota; kingdom Viridiplantae; phylum Streptophyta; class Magnoliopsida; order Dioscoreales; family Dioscoreaceae; genus Dioscorea; species Dioscorea alata. The sequence continues at coordinate 19,890,009 of CM037022.1, read as the reverse complement.
TTCTCCTCTAAACCAGTCTGAACAAAATATTTTATCCACCAGGATGAGCTCCGTAATTTTGCCTTCAGGTGAATAAATAGAAGCAAATGTAAGTATCGGGGGCATAACACTGGATATGTTGAGTGTCTACTGATGTTAAAAAATAAACAATTTGCAATACAAAATTCATATTGGAAAAAAAAAAAGACATTGTATATGAAATTACGAACACAAGTATATCATAAGTTGACAGGAGGACACACCGGCTTTCCAAACTTTGCTAATTCAGAAACTTTAGCTCTCCGTTGACCTGGATTACCTGTTAAGTAAGAAAAAAGAAATTAATATTCAGTCAAATCTATGAAAAAATAAGTCAACTGCATAGATACTAGACAGGCTTATCTTTAGAAAATATTTCTATGTCAGTAAGTGAATCCCTTGAAACTTCCACATAATCCTGTCATTATCTCCTAACATTTGGTTCCGCTGATGCTATGTCATATTCTTAAAGGATTTATAAGTTCCAGGGGTTAACAGAGATCACATTATCTTAATAACAATATATGACCAGAGTGTATTGTTCATATCAGCAACAGCACAAACAATCTTTATAGTCCCAGAGGAAGAAAATACCAATAATAATACTAAACAATCCAAAAAACTACCTGCAAAGATAACCAGGCCATCTGTGGACACCCTTGCAAGGTTTGGAAGGGTCTTATTTAGGTACTTTGGCGACAAATAATCCAATGCATCAGAAACTATGACAAGAGAAAATGACTTTGCCCTATAAGGTAAGGGAAACTTGATATCAGCCACACGGACAATGCCCTTGCGGACAAGTATCTTGCAGCTAGTATCTGCATCTTCTAAATCATACGGTTCAACTCCCCATGCTTCAATATCATCTTCTTTTAACAAATTAGAAATGACTGAGCATGTTTCTGGTCCAATGTGAAGAACTTTCCGCATGCTATCACCATATGCTTTCTTCAGAATGGGTATTGCTTGTTGAACTTCTGATGTGCATGATAGAACTGTAATTTAGAAAAATTGTCCTTCAGTTAAAGGCAAATCAAAGACCAGTCATTAAAATAGTCCATACAGCTATAGCATCTTATTTGGAAATAGTGATTGCCTAAAATACCAATTTGATTGAAGGACAAAAGATGCTCACCTTCACCTATACGTGAAGCAGCTTTCATACTGCCAGATCCACCTACTTGAAATTTAGAGTTCTCATTAACCAGTCACCAGAAACAAAGGAATAATATTTAGTTACCAGGATAAATCAATTTGATAGAACACCATAAAAAACCAATTTTGATTTGATAAATACTTAAGAACGAAGTCATAAACTTGCACCAACCTGAGCCACGATAGGAGTAGGCAATCAGAAGAAAGCCACCCTGCAAAGCTCACAACAAACTAGAATCAAAATGCAATCTTTTGCAAAGGCATCTATAAAAGCAGCAGCAAAAAGATAGCTTGAGATGATGCATCAAAGAGATTGGAGAGATACATACCAAAAGGAGCAGCCCAACGGACAACAATGGCGAAGTTCGTGACTTTTGGGGGAATGCCCCAGAAAAAGGAAGAGTTCCACTGTCGGCGAGTCGCCGAGAGGGATTCACTGCCCTCCTTGACATAGTTCTCTGCAATCAAAGCTAGAACTTCCCGAAAACCATCACATTGTTTATTGTTCCATTCTTTAGATCAAAATCAGGGGAAAAAAATTACGTAAAATTCGGATTAATCTAACAAGAAAATTGATTTCAATTTATTAAAAAAAAACATACACAAGGATGTAAATTCATACGGAGAATGGAAGGGATTGGAGATGGAATTCTGCTGCCAAATCGAACAGCAAAAGGATTGATTTGAAGGGGAGAATTGGCGAGATCCGGAATTTGGAACGATGAGTAGCTTTCGCGGGCCAATGAGATCTGAGAAACTATTATTAATATTTATATTAATCTAATATTATTAATATTTTAAAAAAGGTATGTAAATTATATATTGGGCATTGATGGTTTAATGAGCTTTTTTTCATATTAATTAAATTAATTAAATTAATTAAATTAAATATGAAGTTTTCATAAAAATGGACAAAAATTCATTTGTGGAGAATGGTTTGGCCTCTCAGTCCGGGACGTTCATTTGTGGGGCTGGTGGTCATTCCGCGGGCTGTGACGGCTCTGTTCTTATTGTTTTTTTTTTTTTTTTTTTGAAAAAGTGGATATACCATAATGCATTAAGAAGGCAAACTCTGTTTGTATTGTCCTCTGGGTTTTTTACGTTCGTTGTTTGAGTCAGTCTTTTTGTCTTCAGTTACCACAGCTTGTTGTGGTATTTCCGTGTGATATTCTTTTGTACTCGTTCACTCATTGTGAGTTGTCTGTTGGTCTTTGTGTTCTGTGATGACTGGTTTATTTTAATAGAAGTGGTTTATCCATCTTTCAAAAAAAAAAAAAATTCATTTGTGGAGTTAGAATAAGATTGTTTATTTGGAAAACAAAAAAAGTCTCTATTAGGGGCAAACTCCCTACTTGAGTTGTAAAATTAATTGATTACTCCCTCTTTCATTTATTTTTATTTATTATGATTAATCGAATTCACATACCAAAAAAATTAGTTATTTTCCAAAAATTTATAAAAATTTAGTTATTTTTAAAAAGTTACCTCTAATTTGTATCTTCACATTTCTCTCTCATATTTAATTAGAGTTGAATAAAGTGTTAAGGGTAATTTAAAAAAATAATAATAAATATTTTTTTATGTTAAAAAATAACAGATAAAAAAGAATATGAAGTAGTAACAGGAAAAAAAATGAAGGGAGTACGTTAAAAAAAAAAAAAAAGAGTTTTTTTACGTTAAAATCTAAATATTGATAAACTCAAATGCCGGTTTATTAATTGAAAATGCTTATGCGGACCTAAAGTACAAGGTCGTTGGGGGTTAATTATTTACACTGTTGAAATTATGTATGGAGGAAAAATTTAAGTTTTTTTTACGAAGACAGGAGATAAAGTTGTAAGAATTTGTTGAAAAATTTAGATTAATATGTTAATGAGTTTGGGATAACTTTTTATAAATTTGTACTATTTTATTTGTTTGGTACAGTTGAGATATTTATCTGAATTAGGCATTTGGGTGGATGAATTTGAGTTTTGTTTATGAAATTGTTAATATTCTAAGAAAAAACATCATCTAGGTAAGTCCATAGATTTGAACTCTAGGGATATTTTAAATATAAGCCATTGGATCATCATCAAATGGTTGTTTGTTTATATAAACATTATATGTTTTTTACTGTTCATAGTTAATGTACAACATTGTAGAACGCGGTTTCTACTGTTTATAATGATAATAGCCATCCGATAGCTACTGTGAACATCTCTAGATTTCAAATCTAAGGACGTCCCTAGATGATGGGTCCTCATATTCTAATATTGTATTATTAATAAAATTGAAAGAATTAAATATTTATTTATAAATTTGGGATTGCTTATCCAAAACATGGATAGATGTTTTATTAAAGGCCATAGAGTGGAAAGCTGTCCTATGTTCAAAAAAAAAAAAAAAAAAGCACTCTAGGAAAGTAAATAAAGCCAAAAAGAAAAAATCACATCAATAGCTTAGGTGTCTAGTGTCCATCGTCATGCTTGCGAAATTATTGATCATTTATTTATTTGGAACTATTTTTTTAATATATATTTTTTCTAATATCGGAATTTTCAAATTCTCTCTTAGAAATTTAAGGTCTAGAGATCAAAGATATCTCCTCCTTGGAGAGAGATGGTGGACTTTATTACTCAAGCCATTATTTAGTGTATTTGACGTGAACGAAATGTTCGTATTTTTAATGCATGTTCTATCTCAAAGATTAATCATTTATTTTTACCTTAGATTCTCCGCTCTGAAGTTTTCAGAAGAAAATTGGAAGACCCAATTACTAGTGTTCGTTGCAGCTTATTGATGGTGGAGCCACGTACAATCAACACAGTTATTTAAGTTTTTTTTTTTATTTTTTAAAAAGCAAGCATCATTTGGATTTACGACACAAAGTAGATGGCATTCATCGTAACCTCAAATTTAAGTGACAGAGAGCAGCTTCTCAGGAATATTGGATTTCATTCTCTTGTATAAACAAGAAGAACATATATATAACGAAGTGGATAAACCATGATTTGAAAAGTAGGAGTACAGCATAAGGGATAAGAGAAAAAACACAGAAGGATCGAATACAACATAAGAGAAGCAACATGTAGTACAGAAGAAGAATATTTCTTATTACTGAATACAGCAGCCCAAAAAAAAAAAAAAGGGAAGATGATTTGTTATAGCAGAGCATAGAAATAATATAGGTGGTTGTTTTCTTCACGTTCTGAATATACAAAGGTCTAATCTTGTTCAATACCAAAGTTGCTGTTGAATGTTCTAACAAGGCTGTGTTCGTCCTCCATCGACGTAGATGATTTGGCCAGTAACATATGAAGCTGCAGGAAGGCAAAGGAAGGCCACAACAGATGCCACATCCTGTGGTTCGCCTAGACGCCCAAGAGGAGTCCGAGATGTTTCATTCATCATGAATGCATTTCCAAGGCCCTGTTTTTAACCAAAACAATTAATATTCTCATCAATTTATTCAGAGTGTCAGTTGAAGATGAGCCTTACAGGTATTTTTTCGGTTAGAGGCGTTTTAATGGCTGAAGGTCCAATGCAGTTGACTCTGATATTTTCTTTCGCCCACTCGCATGCTAAATGCTTGGTCAGTTGATTCATTGCTCCTTTTCAAATGGAAAACAATCAAAATCCAAATATGAGATTCAAAACTTGAGGAAAAAATTGGTTTTCCGGTTATACCTTTACTTGCCGAATAAATTGCTAATCCTTCGTAAACCAGATAAGTGGCAGTGCTAGAAATGAACACTAGGCTTCCTGATGCTGAAGCTTTCAACAGAGGATGAGCTAATTGGCTTAAATGGAGTGCAGATTCAAAATTGGTAGCCATCATGAATGAATAATCTTCATCAGTACATTCCACTGTGGGTTTCATAATAGCAGTCCCTACATTGTGTATCTATAGGAACAATATAAAACGCATTGTTAGACAAACACACACTTAAGCCCATGTGGAAAGCTGACAAAACAGTAAAAGTGTCAAAACATTTGTCACCCAGTAAAATAAATGTAATTTTTACACTTACAAATATATCAAGCTTTCCTTGGAAAACAGTAGAGACATTCTCCATTAGGTTCTCCCGTTCAGCTTTAGAAGAAACATCACAAACTGATCCAGTGACCTTAAATTTCTTGTCTTCCCATTGTTTCAGGCATTCAGCAAGCTCAGCTTCATTGCGAGAACATGTATACACAGAGGCTCCAAATTTTGCTAGTTCTTCGACTATGGCATGCCTGCAAGTGAGATACTTATCTTTGTATGAATCGATCGATATACAAAGAATGAAGGATTGATTATGCATCTTCGTTCACAGAATCACAGCCCAATATAGAGAAGAGTATTCAAGTGGATAAAAAAAAAGGTTTAAGGGGCAGAGAAGAGTACCCAATTCCTTTGGTACCTCCAGTCACCAAAGCTGTAGCTCCATTCAGTGACCAGCGTCTGTCCAGGCTGGTCACAGGACTGATGCTCTTCTTCTGACAATCCTCCATCTCACAATATGGATGTCTCTTTCTTTAATCCTACTCTTATCTCCTCCTTATATAGACGTGAATCTTACTAAAACCACTCCAGCCCACCCATTCGGTGAGCACACATGACTGATAGTATGGATGTCTCTTTCTTTAATCTCCCGCACACACATACACACACAGTAGATACCTAGGGAGATTAAAGGTCAGAAAATGCCGTATGAGTTTTGTTATCGTCAATAACGATGTCATCCGTGACGCGCGCGCGCGCGCACACGCAATGACACTGGATATTTAGGGAGAAAAGTCAGGAAGTGCTGTGTGAGTTTTGTTATCGCTCATTAAAGATGTCATCCATGACACATACATATAATCGTCTCTTTTATCGCAGAGTTTACAGAAACAGCAAAATTTAGGCACTCCCTGTTGCCCTTGTCCTTCCCTGCTATTTTTAGAGATATCATTGATAACTGCAGTCAAATATAATTTTTTTTTCAATAATAATTAGTACAACTTAAATAGAAAAACCAAACAAAAGAAAAAACTGAACTGAAAATCTCACCAGAGGTGAGGGATACAACAAACAACCGTAAGTAAAACAGAACGAAATAAAGGAAGGGGAACTAGATCGACGAAGACAACTTTCTGGAGTCACAGGCCAAACCCAGTTGGTAGATGAAGTGAACTACTCCCGATCAATGTTAAGCCCAATGTCACCGGAAGTGTCTGAAACTCTAGTGCTCAGGAAGCTGAGGCAGCGCTTGATTCTTTGCGATGCTTTAGCATTTACCTATTGAAGTGATTCAGAATCTGCAGCAAGCCAAGAGAGAAGCATATTAGAAATCTTATAGAGCATTGTATGAAGAAGTGAACAATTAGAATTAAATATGCGATTATTCTGTTCCAGCTATAAATTCCAAAAAATTGCTCGGGAATAGAGATCCCACAGGTTCCGATGAGAGACATTTAAAGAAAGAATCCAAGTTGTCCATAAATTTGTAACTGAGGACGGAGTGGAATCAAAGTTAAAAGACTGTCTAAAAAAAGGCCAAATTCGTTCCGAGAATTCACAGTCAATAAACAGATGTTCAACCGATTCAGAGTTCTTGTAACAGAGGACACAAGTGTTTGTAGCGTTTGGATTACAACCCTTTTTGAAGAGGTTGTTGAGAGAAAGAATTTTATTATCCTAGGGGAGTCAGCAGAATAATGTAACTTTAGTAGGAGATTTGGTTTTCCAGAGTTGAGGATAAAACTAACAGCGAATCTCGCCATCAATAGGAACTTGTAGAATGATTTGACAGTGAAGATTCCTTTTGTATCTAGTGTCCAAGTATAAGTGTCCTCCTGGTCTCTTGAATAGTCTGGAATCGTGTTCATAAGCATAGAGCAATCATCCATGGAAGCTGTTTGAAAAAAATTCCCTACTGAGAAAATATAATGAAAAACTATGGGGAAATATCCGTACTGTAGTATAGTCATTTTTTATTTTAAACGTTAAACTTTAATTTATATTTTAATCATTCAATTTTAATTTATATTTATATGAAGGGTATTAAGAGAACTTTTGAGAAAATTTTACCAGTTCACTCCTCCAAATACATACATAGACATGACACTTCATTAAATAAAGCTATGTGGGCACTTTTATTAACATGGCGAATGTCACATTGATCCGGTGAATTAGTTAATAAAAATAGCTATGTAGCTCTTTTTGATGATGTGACATATCCACATATGCAAATTAAGTGCGAATTAGTATTGAAATGACAAATTTGACATGTATGTTATTAATTTTTTTTTCAAAATTCTCTCGTTATCCTCCGGTGAACATAAATTAAAGTTGAATTACCAAAATGATATAAATAATATTCAATGATCAAAATGAAAAAAAAAAACTATAGTATGATACTCACCCAAAAAATTTACCCCAAAAAGCTATGATACATGTGTTTTTCGTGACTATTTGGTGGAAATCGTTGGCAACATCTTTTTTACAATAGCTCTTTGTTGAATGCATGTGGATCCATTTTGGTCATATTCACCTACTCTCTGAATTCCCTATTTTTGTGCCCGAGACATGAGATTTAGGAGCCGTTTGGTTCGCGGTAATGTGAAAATATTACCGGGAATCTGGTGGTAATGTGTTCAGATTACCATGTTTGGTTACTGTAGCAGTGGTAATGTTGATGGTAATGTGAGATTACCAATAAGACTTCTTGGGTTCTTAAATTGGAGCTTCAGTAATATGAGACATGGGAGCTCTTTACACCAAGGTTTTCAGACCCGGTCCGGGCATCGACCCGGAGAAGGGTAGGGGTCAGGGGTCGAGGGGTTCAACCGGGTTGAACCGGGGTCAATAATTTTTATTAAAAATAATTTAAATTTTAGTTATATGTGATTAAAAAAATCAAATATTAAAGAATAAAAACATAAAAATATAAAAATATGACTTTTAAAACTTTAAATAAGTATTCTACATAAATAAATATTGAAATACACCACATTCAAAATGTAAAATACACTAAATAACATAAAAATAAACTAGTACAAAATCAATTGAAAAACATAAAAATATTCAACTAAGAAATAAACAATTAAGAAATCCATAAAAAAAAAGATGTGTAAAAATATTCAATTTTCAAAAATTCAAATACATCAAATACTATAAACATAAACTTGTTCAAATCTCCATAAATTAAAATATAAACATGAAATAAACAACTAAATAATCCATAATTGAATAGTGAATAAAGCTTATTCCTAAAGTTTACAATTTTACATTTTAACCCCCAAAAATTGTATATTATAAAATATAAAAAATTAAAAAAAATTATGCAAACCCAGGTTGGTGACCCAGCTGGGTCACCTGGTCATCGGTCCGACCGGCGGTGTCACCGGTTCAGTCCCGGGTTTATTCAAATCCGGGTTTATGTAATGGACCGAACCGGCTTAATGGCCAGGTCCGGGTCTGAAAACCATGCTTTACACAAGTTATTCCTTGAAATATTTGGTTAGGAACGAATAATGCTATCTTTAATCGATGTTCCCACTCAACAATCTCAGTTACTATTATAATTGATTATATGTTTATTGTTATCGATAGAACAAAAACAAAAGAGGACCAAGCTTAGAGAAGCATATCTATCATCAGAGCACCCTTGACTTCATTGAGGAGTATTCTCACACACCAACTGACACCCATCCCTCTGCTAGTGATCCTGAAGTTTGTAATCCTACATTGACCTTATATGTAGGGGTGTATTTGAGCCGAGCCATTCGTGAGCGGCTCGGTGTTCGGCTCGATAAGGGTTCATTCGTGTTCAGCTCATATTGTAAACGAGCTCGTTTATATATATGTCGTTGTTGTCAACTTGAGTCACACATATAGGGTTGTAAATTACTATTTGAAAGCTGAACTCGTTAAACACTCGGGTCAGCTAGTTCATTAAGTTAAATGGAAAATAAAAAAAAAATAATCAAGCCTTAATCAAGCTAACGAGACAAGTCTAAGCTTCAAATTTTCTTAACAAATTGGGTTCGAGCATGAAGCTCGAAATAAGCTCGTTTGGAGCTCGAGCTCGATTAAAATAGTAATGAGCCAAGCTTGAACATGAAAATTGAAGCTCGAAGAAAGCTCGGCTCGAGCTCAAGCTCGATTAAATAGTAACGAACCAAGCTTGAACAAGGCAAAGCTCGGCTCGGCTCGGCTCATTTACAGCCCTACTTATATGACTGACCTACTAAAGTAAATTTGAAGAGGACACTATGTTATAATTTAATTATGTCTCTTTTTGTGCTTATTATCTCTTATTCTAGAATTTTTGTAGAAATATCTAATCACAACTTGTAATTACTTTATAATTTTAGTGTCATGTATTTGTACTTTTCATCTTTGTTTTACATAAAATTGCGGTTTATCCTTGGAATCTCATTTCTTTTTTCTAATAAGAATTTGAAAGTTCAATCCATGGTTTGTGTTTTTTTAGGTTTGCTAGATAATTTATAAAGAACTTAACTCTATTGTTTTGAAAATAAATAATCTTTATTTTTTCAATTTTTTTATTTAATAAAAACCCACTGCTCCAAGCACTTAGGTGAGGTGATTCTCTTGTGAAGCAAAGGCTCACCTTTCCTTAAGAGCTACTTTATCTGATTTAGTTGGTTATTAACTGAAGGGATTAAGAGGGGATTAAGTAGCTTATTGTTGTATATAGTTCATATAGCGAAGTAAAAAAGCAGGTGTTGGAACCGAGTGGAATAGAGCATAGGAGGAGCACAAGTGATTTTGTAAATTGTACAGGGTACGTTTTTTTTATATAAATTTATATAACCCTAATTTTTTAATCAATAAGAAAAATACAACTGCTCTGCTTAAGAGAACATAGGCACATCATTGAAATTTTGTAAACTATGTGCGTTTGTATTGTTTTCAATAATTTATCAACAATAGCATTCCTATAGTGAAATTGTTTTTACAACATTATATATATATATATATATATATATATATATATATATATATATATATATAGGTTACGTCATCTATGAACGTTCATAGATACAATATCTATGAACGTTCATCATCAATTGTATATTGGATTCCAATTCAACGGTCATCACAATAGCATAAACAGTACTATAAACAGATGAATAGTGTTTTTGTGCTTATGTATAGCATTGAGATGCATAGACCCATTTTCTACTAGCACCTTTACAGAAAACATATAAAAAACCAAACACCACCCAACTATCGTATTTTTTGAAGTAAGTACATCAATTTGACACTGTTACTGATACTGTTTATCTACCCATTTATCTTTTGTCTCTCTCTATCACTTACATTCTCCCAACTTCTAGAGTCTTGTGTGACTGCCCTGGTGTTGCCCGGTTGATGAAGCACTTTGACTGCTGTGTTGCTTGGCCCCTTCAGAGCGACATCGACTCACTTAAATTAAAGCTGGACTCTTCCCTCTGCTCTGGGATCGTGACAATCGACCGTGAAGACAACCAAATTGCGGATGCGTTGGCCAACTTCGGCAGACTTAATCCAAATCTTTCCCTCTTCTTCCAGGGCCTGGACCGTCCTAGATGGCTCGATGATCTCTGCAGCCGCTTCAACTTCCTTTTTTAATTACTTGTTTTCCTTTTCTTAGCTTGTTTTGCTTTTCTGATATAAAAAAAAAAAAAAAAAAAAAAAAAAAAAAAAAAAACTGCAGATGTTTGACATATTCACACACACATATATATATATAAAATCTCATCAGATGGAAATGAGATGAGTTTGAGGAAAACATTCTGTTAGTGCAAATGCACTTTAATGATTGGCATAATTTGACACCTAGTCAAGGTGACATGGCAAGCATGATGATGTGGCATAAGAATGATGTGGAAAGATGTGATGACATGGGTAGGTGACTTGGCTAGGAGGAAAATATCATGAGAGATCTTGGAGAAGTTATTTTTGGCAAGAAGTTGCAATTCTCATGAAGACTAAATGAATATCTTGTTGAAGTTATTTTAGGCAAGATAATCAAGCAAGCAACAAGATGAAATCAAGATCTCATCAAGACCATATTTAGAAGATGTGATTGAAGACTAAATATGGGTGGAGCTAAATGAAACAACCTATCAATGGTATGATTTTGAAGCTTATTGAAGACAAGATTTAAAGAACCCTAATAGAGATGATATGAAGTCTATTAAGGGTATGTTTTGAAGATGCGCCTATTGATGACAAGATTTGGATGATGGATTGAAGATCCTTGAAGACCAAACTTGGGTGAAGTGAAGACTAAGTTTGGCAAGTTGCATGAAGACGCACATAGGACGTGCGCCCCTTGCGAGGGGGCTGTGTGGTGAGGAGCTGAAGAGGGAGGTTAGTTGCTGGTAGGTTCGGATCAGGTGATCGAGCTACATCGACTCAGATAGGGTGTCTTGAGGTCGCTTAGCAATGGAGCCAGAATTCAGCCAAGCCAACAGCCAGGGCCAATGTCGCAACAAATGTTACAACATAAGTTGCGACATCTAATTTCGGAAGGTTCCAAAGTTAGAAGCCGCGGAGATTCTAAAAAGGGTATGCGCTATATTTGGGACGTTGAGGCGTCTATATATACTACCTTGGTCTAGGATTGAGTACGACTCTTGAAAGAGGGAGTAGGGAGGTACCGGACAATCTAGAGAGGGTAGTATTCTTTGTATGTGAGAGAGTGACAAGTGTGTTTTGTACTCTTCTATCTTTTACCCCTTTTTAGTGGATTGTTGATCTCCGGGCATGGCCCCCCAGATGTAGGCAAGTGGATGCCGAACTGGGTTACCAACGTCTTGTGTCTCCTCTTTGTGGTTTGTGTTTATTTTTCTTGAGTGCTTAAGTGAGTGAGTGTTCCTTTAAGTTCACAAACCCTAACCGGCGGAACTAACACATTCAATACCCAGTTCCTTTATACCTCTCTTGAACAGAGCTGTGAATCCTTTGAGTGACACCAGCTGATCCTTGCTACTCTTTCCTTGAACCTCCATCTCCATGGATTTATGCTCAACTGAGTTCTACAAGAGCTCTAATATAGACATACAACTGCGTCCAGAGTTATATATAGGAAATCAATGACTTTTAATTTCTAATCTTCCCACTACAAGCATTAAGCTCAGTCCCATTTTGGGAACATGCATGCACAGTGGCTCCAAATATCGCTAAGTCTGCAACTATGGCATGCCATCAGTAGATTGCATTAGATATTCGAGTGCCATCCTTGTCAATTTGAAAGAGCTCCACCAACTTTTTAATTTTGAGAACATGTATGACCAGCGTTCGGCAATGTTGGTGATTGGAGTTCGGCTCTTCTTTGAATCAGCATCCATCTTATTGATCTTCTCTTGGGTCCCTTCTTAACAAGTGATCTAGCTCCTTGTTGCACACCTCAATATATTTAAGCGAACACCCTGAAAACTTCCCTGCTTTCCTGGTATCTTGTTGGCACGGCCAAAACTATGAATGGCATAATTTTCACTTGCATATATACTGAGGCATGAACTGCCCAACATTTATGCATGAATTCTCGACACAATGTAGATGACATTCCATATAATCTCAAATTAGATTGAGAGAGAGAACATGGGATTCCACTTTCTTGTATAAACAAGAAGAAGAATATCCCTTATTACACAATACAGCAACAAACAAGCAAACAAAAAAAAAAAGAAAAAACTTGTGATGCATTAAGACAGAGAATATAAAGAGTAGGTTATTTCCTTCACGTTCTTGATACAGAAAGGTCTAGGTTCTTCAAATTCAAAAATTGCTGTCCAATATTCTACCAAGTCTGTGTTCGTCCACCATCGACGTAGATGATTTGACCAGTAACATATGAAGCTGCAGGAAGGCAAAGGAAGGCCACAACAGATGCCACTTCCTCTGGTTCGCCTAGTCGCCCAAGAGGGATCTGAGACTTTTCACTCACCAAGAATGCATTTCCAAGGCCCTGTTTTTTTTAACCAAAGCAATCTCATTAATTTATCCAGAGTCTCAGTTGAAACGGTGGTTTACTTACAAGGTTTTCGATGAGTGTGGTTTTAATGACTGAAGGTCCAACACAGTTGACTCTGATATTGTCTTTCGCCCACTCACATGCTAGATGCTTGGTCAGTTGATTCATTGCTCCTTTTCAAATGTAAATCAATCACAATCCAAATAGAGACTCAATACTAGCGAAAACAATTGGTTTTATGGTTTTACCTTTACTTGCTGCATATATAGCTGATCCTACATAAACCCGTAGAGTACTAATGGTGGAAATGAACACTATGCTTGCTGATGCTGAAGATGAAGCTGAACCTGAAGCTGAAGCTTTCATCAGCGGATGAGCTAGTTGGCTTAAATGGAGTGCAGATTCAAAATTGGTAGTCATCATAAATGAATAATCCTCTGGAGTGCATTCCACTGTGGGCTTTGTTAAAACAGCCCCTGCATTGTTTATCTATAGGAACAATATGACACATAATTTCAAACTGATACACAGATAAGCCTCATATGGAAAATTAATTGTATTTCTTTTTATACTTACAAGTATGTCAAGCTTTCCTTGGAAAAAAGTGGAGACATTCTCCATTAATTTCTCCCTTTCAATCTTGGAGGACACATCACACACTGATCCAGTGACCTTGAAATTCTTGCTTTCCCATTGTTTCAGGCATTCAGCAAGCTCAGCTTCATTTCGAGAACATGTATACACAGAGGCTCCAAACTTTGCTAGTTCCTCCACTATGGCATGCCTGTAAACGAGGTACTGGTGTTTTTATAAATAGATATACAAAGACTGAAGGATTGATTACATAACTTAGTCCAATATATATAGAGAAGAGTATTCAAGTGAACAAGAAAAGGTTATGGGAGAGAGAAGGGTGTACCCAATTCCTTTGGTACCTCCAGTGACCAAAGCTGTGGCTCCATTCAGTGACCAGCGTCCAGCCAGGCTGGTCACAGGACTAATGCTGTTCTTCTGATTATCCTCCATCTCAATGGATAGATGTCTCTTGAACTCCTACTTGTATCTCTTCATTATATAGACCTGAATACCACTAAAACCAACACACACACATACAATGGCCGAATAAAACATGTCATCCGTGACACATAAAACAAACCTATCTTTCGTCCCAGGGACTACAGAAACGAGAAATTTAGATACTCCTTATCTTCTTTTGCCTTTTTTTTTTTTTTTTTTAGCTTTTAATAAATAAACTACATTGATTAATGACACCATTTAACTGCCACTTATAATAGATGTACTTGAAGGAAATGAAAAACTTTGATAATCACAATGCTGACATTGATGATGGAGAATTATGGCTTGTCCATATTAATAATTCGGTTGGTAGTCATGCCCCTAATTGATCTGTCCTACCACTCATCACTTAATCATTGCAAGTGATTAGTTATTTGTGTTTTATTTAAATTTTTTTAATAAAATGAATGAACCACTAATTTGTTAAAAATTTTATCTAAGACAAATGATCATGACTTCATTAAAATAAAAAATGTATATAAAAATCACAAAGAGTACATAAAAATTAGAATGTTTATTCAAAAAAATAAAAAATAAAAAAATAGAATGAAATCCACTAGACATAGATATAAATTAACTAGACAAGAATAATTATATAACATCCAAGATAAGATTTCACAGTAAAACTCCAATTTAAGGCTAGGCACTAAAATTTGGAGCCTCTGAAGAAGGCCAGATATCTTAGAACCAGCAAGACCACCCCTTCATTGCTAGTTTTCTTATAGAAGGTATGGGCATTTGGACTACTCTTAAATCCAAGCTCGATCAAATAATTGTCAATCTTGCTAAACCAGGCTCTAGGTGCCTGCTTCAACCCATACAGAGTTTAGCTTATAGACTTGATCCTCCTTCCCTTCAATCGCAAACCTTTTAGGTTGTTCGACATACACATCCTCAACTATTTCTCCATTTAGAAACGCTAATTTTACGTTGAAGTGAAAGAGAGGCCATTTTAATTGAGCACTAATAGCAAACATCAGTCTTACTATCTTCATCCTTGGCACAGGTGAGAACACCTCTTCATAGTCCACTTCGAACTCCTAAGCATACCCCTTAGCCACCAGCCTCGCTTTGTCCTTGTGTACTGATCCATCAGAGTGAAATATCGTCTTGAATACCCACTTAAGACCTATCTTCTTCTTGTCTATGGGCAAGATTGTTAACCTCCAGGTGTTATTCTTCTCTATAGCTGCCAGCTCTTCCCTTATTGCCATTTTCCATTCTTCAAACTCAACAGCTTCTTTGTAGGATCCTGGGTCATTAACTCGCAGGTCAAATGCGCATCTCTCATTTGTCTTCTGATAAAAGACTATAGTTTCGCACAGTGCCACCGGTGAAAGAATAACTGTTTTTGAAAATTTGACTCATGTCACAGAGGGTAAACAAATGAGTTTTGAAAATCTGACTCAGGTCACTGAGTTTAAATAAATGATCTTTGATATTTTGTTTCGGCCATAGTGATTTGGAGATATATATTTTTGTTTGTTATTAAATTGTATTTTGTTGAACCACTTTGGTTTTATGAACTATATTTTGAATAAATATCTATACTATTTGATTTGATTTGATTTTTTTTTTATTCTGAATTTTTGAAATTTCATATGATCCTAGTTATTTTTAGTGGATTACTTACTAGGTTGTCAAGTTCATAATCTGGTTGTTAATTTTTTTTTCAGATCAGGAGTATAATACATTAGCGGGAGTGAAGAAGTAGCAGACTTATCCTTGGTCTAGTTTGAGCTCTAATTTTTGTCTGTATTGTAGACTCTTAGCTTGTATTTAGTAAATTTTGTATTTTTCAGATTTTAACTTTTGGAATTTACAGTTCTGTTAGATTGTATGTTATATTTTGAGATAGGTTATGAGGCCTTGCATGCCTATTGTTTATGCACAACAGTTGTCATCGTGGGAGAATTTCGCTTGGCACTCCAAGCTTCGCTTTGGTCCTTTGACCTTTATCAACCATGAAGCTCAACTCTTCAAACTAAAGCAGCGAGCAGTTTGCTCAGCTGCTCAATTGTTCTTATCTAGCCTACGAGAAGACATATAGAGGGAACTGAAAGTGTTGCAACCACCGTCTCTCCATGACGCCATGGTAATGGCCAAGCTTCTTGAAGATAAAAGAGAGGCATGTTTGTATGTAACGGACGACTTCTTTATTCAGCCATAGAAAAACTCAAATCACTCAAACCTTTCTCCCTTATATCCAGTCCAGTGTGTGTGTGTGGTGGTTTTAATTAGTAAGATTTACGCCAGTATAAGAAAAAGATATGAGTAGGAAAACAAAGAGACATCCATCGATCAATTGAGATGAAAGATTATAAGAACAAGAGCATCAGTATGGTTACCATCTTGGACAGACGCTTGACACTTAAAGGGGCCATAGCTTTGGTCACCGGAGGTACCAAAGGAATTGAGTACACCCTTCTCTCTCCCATATTGGTCATGTGTGATCGCCGTTAATGGCATATGCTCGGATGACTCAATTGTAAAAAAAATAAAAGTAAAGGATTAAATCATAAATTTTAAAGCTGGATGACCAAAATAGAAACAAATAGAAAGGTAGTGTACCATTTTAGTTGTTTACCCTAAAAAATAAAAATTTAGTTGACTATTAAAATGTGGTTATGAAAATGGCCTTAAATCAAGAAGTGGAAAATAAAATTTGACTTTGTGTAAAATTGACAATAATCATAATTTAATGCTCTGCGCTTAAAATTTGAAGTTTGACTTGATCTCAAGAGATTGAAATTAATTTGCCGAAAGATTAGTAGCACATGAAAGAATTTTTCCCAATATGTTGTTATTCCACTTCTTCCAAAGGATGGACACACCTACTAGAGTCACGAGAGCTAGTAAAGTTGCAGAATATTGGTTTTAGCGGGTTTTTTTTTTTTTTTTAATTTCTTCTTTGTTGCGAGGTTTTGCTTGATCAAAGAATCTCCCTCAAGTAAGTTCAAAAATTTGTACCATGTATGCCAATAAAAAATAAAAATCTTATTGACTATTGAAATGTGGCTATGAGAATGGCCTTAAAGAATAACAAAAATAAAGCAATAGCATCAAAACTAATAAAATTGATTCTTGGCAAATATACGACAGCTTTTTATTTAAAGAAAAGCAGGGTTTTGCTTGATCAAAGAATCTCCTTGCCAAAACCCCTAGAATGGTGGATTTTACTAAAAATGAAAAAAAGGAAGTTTTCCCTTAAAAGTATATTGAAATAAATTTTCTTATTTTATTTTTATTTATGAAAAAATAGATACACCACATGCATTAAGATAGAAGAAAAAAGAGTACAAAAAACTTTGGTATCCAAAAACCAAACAAAATATCATAATTTCAGACAGAATTTCAGCCAGGTGATCAGGATTTCAAAGATTAATTAACAAATATAATCAAGATTTCAAAGATTAACAAACAACGCCGAAATGTGAGAGTTTATGTTTCAGGAAAAGAAAAAGAATTCAAAAATTAGTAAATATTTAATATCAAAAAATTAATCAACGATTTAATATTATATAAGCAAAATTTAAATAGAATTTAAATTAATAAATGCATAAATTCATAATTGTCTGTAATAAAAAATTATATATATATATATATATATATATATATATATATATATATATATATATATATATATATATATATATATATATATATATAGACACACACTTTTATATGTGGTATTAGTTACTTAATTAACGTCCAAAAACTCTGAATCCCAAATCGAACAGATTTCCTTAGAATACTTAATATTTGAGAGTAAATTTTAAAGATATAAAAAATACCCCAACACAAGCATTAGAATTTGCTAAAATACCTAATTTTATCTATCACACACTCAAACCCAGACATGCAAGTCCAAAACATACTTAGACTCCACTATAAACCCAAACATCATATCCTTACCTCAAAATTCTTATCGACACACACAATTGATGGGGTTTGATTGAACATATATTGACATGTAGCATTTGTACTTATAAATAATCACTGACGTTAACTTCTTAGCTAGCTGGTTGTATAACACTTCTTGATGATCTTGTCATGCTAGATATATACAGGGCACATTTTCCACATATAATATCATGCTCGTTCTATATATACTTGTATATGTATAACAACAAGCCTTCTGCATGTTATATTTCATGTGCTAACTATACTTGATTAATTCTACGTGTGGTTTATCAAAGTGTTATATATAAAAATAAGTTGCAGTACCAGAAATATATATATATATTTAAAAAAAATAGATAAATTACTATTTTATTGAAAGAAAATAGGATAGTATAAACGCAACAAAAGGAACAAATACACATAAGGAAAGAAAAAAAAAATCCTCACCAAAGGTGAGGAGGAGATAACAAAACAGAACAAACAAGGTAAGAGAAGGTAAAAGAGCTGAACCCGTGTTTGCACATTAAAATGATGTGAACAGACACATGTGAACAAACAAGGCAGGGAACAGTATTAGAAATAATTAAGGTGAGACACATGGAAAAAATTCTAGTTGGATGGATAGAATGATGTGAACAGACACATGTGGTACATTAAAATGATTAACAAGATGCCTCATAATTCTTAGTATTATATGAGTGGAGTAATCGACAGGACATGTAATGCTGTCTGGCGTTTTAAGTAAGCACAACTAACATTTTGTAGTGATAGCCAATTTTGCTGCAAATTAATTACTGTTGACATTCAACAATGATTAAAAATTTTTATGCACTTTCATGTGAGAATTTTCCTTAGCCATTGTCTTGATATATGGTGTCGAATTTCTTTCATTCAATCATTTAAATGATCTGTTCCTTTATAATGTATGTTTTTTTTTTTTTTTGAAAGGACGACAAGCTTCTAATCAGGGACGGACACGTGGGAGAATCGCGCTCACCACTGAACCGTGCCCTCACCTTGCGCGTGATAAGTTTCGAACCCGGGCAAAACGTCCAGCTCAACACCCGAGGCGAAAACCCTACGCAAGGGACCCGGTACCAATAGACCAAATGGTCGTTAGCTTTATAATGTATGTTGTAATCTTCACTACTATAAATTATGAATTAATTAATATCTATTAATTAACTTTGTAAGTTTCACTGGCAAAACTAACAGGATCATTTTGATCAGACTTCAGACTTTGTTTTTGCGCCTTGTATATTGATATTTTTGTACAATAAACGGCTACCATATATTGAATACATAAAACGATGACCAAAATATTTGTAAGACTTTTTCACAGTTAAAAAAAATTACCAAATAATTTAATATTTTTGATGTGTCATAGTGCAGTTCTAATACGATAATTCACAACTTCAAGTATTAGCCTTCAACTTATATATATCTGGCTGACACCAAATAAATTCTCAAGAAATCAAAATCAAAATTTGGATAGTCTAAGAAATCATGGCTTAAACTCTAAGATATTTCTTTTCTTTTCTTTTTATTTTTATTTTTTTTATAAAAAGTGGATAAACCACTAAATTTATTGAAAGAGAAGAAAAACAGACATAACAGAAGAGAAAAAGTACAACCACACTGCTAGGAAAAGATATTTCTTTTCACTCTATTTCTTTTTATCGATTGTGACTTATCGAAGAGAATTTGGTCTTTTTTTCAGAAAACTTTTTCTATAGATGCTACCCCACTCTCAGTTTATAATATCTGGACTTCCTGGATTCCATCACTAAATTCTACCCTACGGAACCTGTGGGATCTCATCTCTCGAGCAATTATTTGGAACATTTGAGTGGAATGGAATAATCTCATCTTTAACTTAAATTTCTTACCAATTAACTCTATTTTCTTTAAAACTGCTAATTTGCTTCTCCTTTGGCTTTCTGCAAACTCAGATTCATATCAGCAGGCTAATCTGAAAGCTTCTCAAAGGATCAAACGCTCTCTCAGCTTCTTAAGCGCTAGACTAGAAGACCACTCAAACAATTCCAAGCATATTTCAGAATATGAGTAATCCACTTCCCGTCGACTGGGCATGCCTGTGTCTCCAATAGGATGTTTTCGCAAGCCCAGTCCCCTTTACGTTGGTGTTCTTTTTCCTTAATTTTTTCCTTGTTTTTCTTATCCCTGGTGAGATCTTCAGTTCTGTTTTCTGAATCTTTTTTTCAAATAAATTGGTGGTTTATCCATTTTATTCAAAACAGCTACGATTTAATAAGGAGTCGGGTTCATAATATTCAAGCGTCATCCTTGTCAAATTTAAATGACCCCACTTATTTCTGTCACACATCTGAATTATTTGATCTTGACATATATCAACCATGTGGTTTATCCATTTTATCAAAAAAAAAAAAAAAAACCCATGAAGGATTGTCATGTGAAATAAAAACTCGTTTCCATATCATCCAGTCGTAAGTGAACAATGGAAAATCTAGCTGTTCAGTAGGACAGAGAGAAGAGTACCCAATTCGTGTGCCACCGCCAGTGATCAAGGCTGTAGTTCCATCCAGTGACCAGCGTTCACCTTGGCTGGTGATTGGAGTGCTGCTCTTCTCCATCTTGTTGGTCTTTACTTCGCTTCCCTCTCTTCAAGTGACCTCCTTCTTCACCAACACCCTGCTAACTTCCATATGCTTTCCTGATGCTTCGTTGTCACTTGTCATGGCAAAAACTATAAACGTCACAATTTTTTACTTGCATATATACTTAGCTAGCAGCTGCCAAACATAGATGCATGAATTCTAAGATTAAAAACACAACCATCATTGGGGAGTTACGACACAAAGTAGATGACATTCCATATAATCTCATATTAGAATGACAGAGCGAACATGGGATTCCACTCTAGTATATGCAAGAAGAAGAATATCCCTTATTATAGAAAATAGTAGCAAACCCAAAAAAAAAAAAAAAAAAGACATGTGATACGTTATAGCTGATAATAGAAATATTAGGTTGCTGTTTCCTCCACGTTCTGAATAAAGAAAGGTCTATGATCTTCAATATCGAAGTTGCTATCAAATGTTCTAGCTGTTATCAAATTTGCAATGTTGAGGAAGAAGATAAACAGTAAAGGAAGCTAGAAACTTCAAGAGAATTCACTCACAGAACAAAGATTCTCTCTCATTCATTACATTGGTCATCAGCAAAACCACATATTCACATACATACTTGCCAACAAGCATAACAGACAATTTAAAACAGTGTTCATAACTCAGCTCAAACTCCGGCCTTGTCTAAACAAAACCATACTTAACCTGCCCAGAACTTATACACACATACATGGCTGATGATGAAATCTCAGACACATACATCACAGCCTTTATTATCTCCATATTTCAAACCATAACCAACTTCACAAACATTTAAACTCAAGCAGAACTCTCATTAACCTTCAAAAGACCTCCATTCACCTGTTAACACTAACAAGGCTGTGTTCGTCCCCCATCGACATTGATTATTTGGCCAGTAACATATGAAGCTGCAGGAAGGCAAAGGAAAACAACAACCGACGCCACGTCCTCTGGTTCTGCTAGGCGCCCAAGAGGAGTTCGAGATATTTCATTCTCCATGAATTCATTTTCAAAGCCCTGTTTTTAACCAAAACAATCTCATCAATTTATCCAGAGTCTCAGCTGATGATAAGACTTACTTACAACGCTTTCGACAAGGGGCGTTCTAATGATTGCAGGTGCAACGCAGTTGACTCTGATATTGTCTTTCGCCCACTCGCATGCTAAATGCTTGGCAAGTTGATTCACAGCTCCTATTCAAATGGAAAGCAATCAAAATCCATATTGAAATTCAATACTTGCAAAAACATTTGGTCTTATGGTTTTATGGTTTTACCTTTACTTGCTGCATAAATAGCTCCTCCTGCGTAAACTTGAAGAGTACAAGTAGAGGAAATGAACACTTGCTTCCTGATGTTGAAGCTTTCAACAGAGGATGAGCTAATTGACTTAAATAGAGTGGGGATTCAAAATTGGTAGTCATCGTGAGTGAGTGGACTTCAGCACTACATTCCATTATGGGTTTTCTTACACCAGTCCCTACATTGTTTATCTATATATAGCAGCAACATAACACGTATATATTTTTAAACTGATGCACAGATAAGCCCCATGTATAAAGAAAACTAATTGTACTTTTATGCTTACAAGTATATCAAGCTTTCCTTGGAAAACAGTAGATACATTCTCCATTAGTTTCTCCCTTTCAGTCCTGGAGCACACATCACACACTGATCCAGTGACCTTGAATTTCTTGCCTTCCCATTGTTTCAGGCATTCAGCAAGCTCAGCTTGGTTGCGAGAACATGTATACACAGAGGCTCCAAATTTTGCTAATTCTTCCACAATGGCACGCCTGCAAGTGAGGTACTTATCTTTGTATGAATAGATCGATATCCAGAGAATGAAGGATTGTTTTTACATATCTTATAAGTTCAAAGTCCAATATAGAGAAGAGTATTTAAGTGAGCAAGAAAAGGATATGGGGGAGAGAATTAAAGGGTGTACCCAATTCCTTTGGTACCTCCAGTGACCAAAGCTGTGGCTCCTTTAAGTGTCCAGCGTTCGTCCAGGCAGGTCTCCATCTCAATGGATCGATGGATGTCTCTTTCTTTAATCCCCTGCTCGCATCTCCTCCTTATATAGGCGTGAATCTTACTAAAACCCCAACACACACAGTGGACTGGATTTAAAGGGGGAAAGTTTGCGTTGTATATGATTTATATACAAAAGCGAATGGGTAAATACTGGAATGGAACTTAATGACGAAGTGTAAATGAGTTTGGGGTGTGGGTAGAACACTCCCATGGTACGGGATATTTTGGTAAAATCATATCGATAAAATATATATATATATATATAATTTATTTTTTAATAAAAGAATCGTTAGCCGCTCTATAGATAATTTTATTAAATTCTTGATCTCAAAGTAAGTAATTTTATAAAATCTAATGTGTTTATGTGATTATTTTTGTTTTATATATATATATATATATATATATATATATATATATATATATATATATATTTTAGTAAAATAAATAAATCATAATTTTATTTAACATATATGTTTCATTTCTCAACAAGATATTTGTGGTTAATCCACTTCATCAAAAAAAAAAAATTCTCAACAAGCTTTTTTATGAATAAATAAAAACGTCATTTTTGTTCGTATGTTGTTCTCTCACTAGTTTGGTGAAAGTTATTATATTTTCTCTGTTTTAATAGATATGATTTATTGATTTAAAAAAATAAATAAAAAAATAAAGACGTTATCAATGACATACAAACAAGCCTCTTTTTCCATAGGGTAAGCTTGAATGACAGAACAGTTTGCTAATCCTTATCCTCTTTTGTTCTTGTTGAGCCAAATATGACGCAGTTTTATAGGAGACGAGTCAATATCACAGAGGCTTTGATGCGGGTGATCTGAAGCTGTGGAGCCCATGACCAGTCCATCAACGCATTATTGGAGGTGAAAGCTTGAATGACCTGATAGAATAGATCAAGCCTGCATGGATGGTGGATTGTGTTTGCAGGATTATGATTGCATTCCTGTTGACCAGCTGAAGACATGAAAAGAAGCATGGAGAGAGTTCCAGAGCTACTTGGAAGCTGGGTACGTGTACGATGATAGCTTGTTTTGGTTGTCATGCAACATTACGAAATGAAAAGTTAATGTCATGTCATGAGTCTTGCTCCATTTAATATATATCATCTACAAGTTATGGAAGTGTGTCTGTGCTTGTAATGAACTTCATAATTGCTTTGAAATGAAAATAGAGATAGCAAAGAATTGTCTGGAGAAAATAAAAAAAAAAACAAGCACTCTGTTCTTAGAGTACTTGAACTAGAAACACTAATGTGTGTGCTCTGTTTTCTCCTCATCTCCACTAATTCAGAGAATCACACCATTTGATCTGAGTTCTCTGTCATTAGAGCAATGATGTTCTGCAGTGATTAAAGCTCAGTCCTGTCTGTGGGCTGTGTCAGGAGGCGTGGCTGAATGAATTAGAAAGTCTGGTAGCTTGTATTAATGGCTAGAATAGTCAACTTAAGAGCCGAAATGTTGTACGTGCATGTTTTGAGTGAAATGTTTTACATGCGTTTATGTGTAAGACTTTAATATAGTCTAAGCTGTAAAGTTTTGAAAGTAGTACTGAAAGTATTCGAGAAATCACTTACCCCAGCTCTCTCAAGAGATACACCCTTTGCTCCAACTGATTTGAATCTTTCTGAATTTCTTCCTCTGTCGTCGCAACATACTTAATCTCACAGAAACACAGTTCTATCAACTTCACTAAAAAACTTAACCGCATTCAAATTTGTGACATAGAGAGAGGTACGTGGCCTTATGAGCGACCCAATGTTGTCCATTTCCCGAGGGAAAGACTTTGGGCGTTTGGTGCTTTACCGAGACAATATTATGGTAGAATTTGATTGGTTTTACCGAGACAACAATATGATGGAATTTGATTTGATTGGTAGAAAAGTAATTAATGAAAAATTAATTCCTAAAAAATAATATTGTTTTGTTTGTTATGTATTAAAAAATTTTGATTTAATTGATGGGAAAGTAATTTTTCTGCACTTCGTATCGGAAGATATTGCTAGAAATATTTTATTATAATAACAGAAATGTTGATGTGTTATATTACTTATCAACAAATTGTCAATCAATTTTTAATAAATAATAAAAAAATATTTTTACAGTTATAAAATTGTTTTAATATTAAATATTTTAAAATAATAAATAATAATAAAATATTTTGGATATTAAAATAATATTAAAATAATAATTTTTTAAATTGTATAAAATGATTTTAATTTTAAATAATAATAATCAAATATGTTTTAAATAGTAATAATAACATAATAATAATAAATAAATAATATTTTTTAAATAAAATGTTTTAAAATAATAATTAAATATTTTTATAATATTAAATATTTAAATATTGTTTATTTAAAACCTAAAAGGGAAAGTAATTTTGAAAAAGTTTGAAGGTATTTTGGTAAACTTAAATAGGCTAATTTTTCATTTCCAATGGGAATCTAACTTTCCCGTCTTTTTGTGAGGAAATCACTTTTCCTCATTTCAATGGAATTTGTCTCCCATGGCGAAGTTATTTTTCATCAAAAATACTCTACAGAACATTGCAGACAAATTCCCATGTGTTGCTCTACAGGGAAAGTACCGAACTTTTCCATGTACCAAACACTATTGTTATGGGCGACTCCAGAGAGACTCCTGAGTGTTTTTCTCCATAAACTCCGGCGATTGTTCAACTTTCCTTTCTTCCTCACTTGCCATGGCGAGAGGGGTGGAGCAGCGGGTGGGCGATGGCTTGCGTCTTCTAGGTACATTGGCCGATGTACTGTTCTTGCTTCTCAATCGGGAAAATCTGGGGCTCGAGTTGTTAAGGGAGATAAGGACAACAAGAGTCCAGCAGCATCCACTTTGGATCCAAGGAAAATCTAAAGAAGTTGAAAAGTTCAATAAAAGACATAGTGCATGTAGATGATGATTTCAGAGATCTAGCTTTCGAGTGTATGCAAACCTCACTCTTTGGTAAATTCCTCATCAAAGCGCTCCCTCTTGAACAAGTGAAGATGGTTCTAGCTGATTTATGGATTTATGGAAGAACTTGGGAGAGTTTTCAATAGATGATATTGTTGGGTTTTAATGAAAAGAAAGGAGATAAAAGAATAATAAAAACATAATGATCAATCTCCCTTAATTTTTATTGAGTTCTCACTTGCTTAAATAAGCCATACAAAGCAATTTAACTAACTTTGAATTATTCTCAACAGATATGTCAAATAGGTTTTACCTCTTAAGGTGGGTACACTGCACCATTTTTAATTTTTAGAAGCTCATATTTAGAGGGGTTTTTGAAAAACCACCTTGATAATTGGGTAAATCATTTTTTATACTAACCAATGCAATTGGTTTAACAAAGCTCCTCTACTTTTAAATTAAAAAAATAAACAAATTACTCATTCTCTCTCTCTCTTTCTCTCGCACTCGAGCACTATTTCCCTCTTCTCTGTTTTGATCCATCTCCATTCCATTGTTCGCTATTGATGAGGCATTCAGATGATCTACTTCCACTTCCATTACAACCCATCGTTCCTTCGAGCGTGACAAACCAGGCTCCCCCATAGCTTAATTAGGGTTTCTCCTCCATCGCTCATCGTCCTAGCTTGTGATCCTCACTCTTGCCCTCTTCTGCAACCGATCTCTTGCTCCTATCTTGGGGAGAGATCCATGGGTTAGCTCCGCTGGCCTTTAGATGATCCCTTGTTTGGTATTTTTTGATTTTGTTTCCGTTTTGATCCTTTGTATTATTATCTGCGTTCTGATTTAGCGATTAGAGTCATTTGGCTTGTATCAGATGTGAATGCTGCTCTGATGATTGTTCTTGATCCTTTTGACTTTGAATTTGGTCGATCTTAAGTTTGTTTTGATGGAACTATGCATGGTTGATTGTTATACAAGAGTTTGAGAAATGATCATGTGACTTTGAGTCCTTAGACTATGATTTGATCTTTTGATGATTGATACAAGAGTCTTTGTTTAGGTTTTATGAACGATTTATGTGGTCTTGGCTTCTTGTCACTGGTGTTTAATGGACTGGTGTTTCGATTGTTGATTAGTGATCCGTGTAGTCTCTTGTTCATTTGTTGTTATTCAGTATCCTGTTATTGAGCTAATGACTTGATTAGGCCATGCTTACAATTAAAAAAAAAAACTCCTTTCTATCTCTTATCCTTTCTGTTTTATTCTCTCTATTTAATGGAAAACTAAGAACATAATCTTATAAGCAGATTAGGAGTGTAAATGATACACCTCTACTCGTAAGCTACTCGGGCTCAACTCGGCTAAAACTCAAACTCGGCTTGGTTGCGGTTGAGCCGAGCTCAAGTAATCGAGTGAACCGAATTCAAGTATTGTGATACTTGGCTCGAGTGCTCGCGAGCCTTATCGAGCATATATGTATATATATAATATTAGATTTATTTGATAAAAATCAAGGGGAAATAGTTTGGCGCTCGAGTCGAGCTCGAGCTATAAAATAAATACTCAATCGAGCTCGAGCCGAGTATCAAGTACTGAATTTCTAGTCGAGCTCGAGCTCGATCAATTACGTCTAGATACCGCGTGTGATTTTTTCAATTTTAAATTCATATATATAACTGCTCCCATCAAGCGGTTATATGTTAACCAATCCACACTGAAAAACATATCTTTTCAGTTAACATGTTCTTTCATTTAATTATTAAATCATATATACACATGAAGCATTTCTTACAAGTGATTCCAGAGTCCTTGGTAAATCTTAGTAGCTTGGAGAAACTTGATTTGATAGGAAATAAATTCAATGAAGCATTCCTGAATCTCAGAGCAATCTTACAAATTTAGTAGTACTTTGATTTGTCCAGTAATCAAGTTCAGGGATTGATGCCTACAAGCATTTGGGATCTGAGAAACCTCCAATACTTCTATTTGTCAATGAATATGATCAGTAGAGTGTTTTCCGAATACTTTGGCAATCTCACACTTTTGCAATACTTCAGTGCCTCTGGAGGTAACAATCTCAGTGGCAAATTACCTGAAACTATAGGGAATCTTGTTCACCTTCGGTTTCTAGATTTATCCAAAAATATGATGCATGGAAAGTTACCAGAGAGTTCTGGAAATCTCAGGCAATTGCAGCAGTTTGGAATGCTGGGCAATGGCATCACAGGGAAATTACCAAAATCTGCAGGAAATCTCTCTGGCTTGTGGGAGCTTGATTTATCCAAGAACAACATCAATGGAACATTGCCAAAACGCATGGGGAACTTATGCAAGTTACAGACCTTAGATTATAATACAAAGAAGAAGAATATTGTACAAACAAGAAGGAGAATATTGCTTATTACAGAAAACAGTAGCAAACCAAAACCAAAAAAAACAAAACAAAGACATGTGATGTGATGTGTTGTAGCCGATAATAGAAGAGGTAGGTTATTGTTTCCTTCACGTTCTGAATAAAGAAAGGTCTATGATCTTCAATATTGAAGTTGCTGTCAAATGTTCTAAGAAGGCTGTGTTCGTCCTCCATCGACATTGATCATTTGGCCAGTAACATATGAAGCTGCAGGAAGGCAAAGGAAAGCGACAACAGATGCCACTTCCTCTGGTTCGCCTAGACGCCCAAGAGGAGTCCGAGATGCTTCATTCTCCATGAATTCATTTTCAACGCCCTGTTTTTAACCAAAACAATATTCTCATCAATTTATCCAGAGTAGTCTCAGTTTAAGATGAGCCTTACTTACAAGTTTTTCGACTAGAGGCGTTTTAATGGCTGAAGGTCCAACACAGTTGACTCTGATATTGTCTTTCGCCCACTCACATGCTAGATGCTTGGTCAGTTGATTCATTGCTCCTTTTCAAATGGAAAGCAATCAAAATCCTTATTTAAATTCAATACTTGCAAAACAATTGGTTTTATGGTTTTACCTTTACTTGCTGCGTAAATAGCGCTTCCTACGTAAACCAGATGAGTACCAATGGTGGAAATGAACACTATGCTTCCTGATGCTGAAGCTTTCATCAGAGGATGAGCTAGTTGGCTTAAATGGAGTGCAGATTCAAAATTGGTACTCATTATGAATGAATAATCTACAGCAGTGCATTCCATTGTGGGCTTAAATAAACCGGCCCCTGCATTGTTTATCTATAGGAACAATATGACATGTATTTTTAACATGACACACACACAAATAATATATTCCCATGTATAAAGAAACTAATTGTATTTTTATGCTTACAAGTATATCAAGCTTTCCTTGGAAAACAGTAGAGACATTCTCCATTAGTTTTTCCCTTTCAATCCTGGAAGACACATCACACACTGATCCAGTCACCTTGAATTTCTTGTCTTCCCATTGTTTCAGGCATTCAGCAAGCTCAGCTTCATTTCGAGAACATGTATAAACAGAGGCTCCAAATTTTGCTAGTTCTTCCACTATGGCATGCCTGCAATTGAGGTACTTATCTTTGTATGAGTAGATCGATATACAAAGAATGAAGGATTGATTACATATCTTAGTTCACAGTCCAATATTGAATAGAATATTCAAGTGAACGTAAAAAAGGCTATAGACAGAGAAAATTAAAGTACCCAATTCCTTTGGTACCGCCAGTGACCAAAGCTGTGGCTCCATTCAGTGACCAGCGTCCGTCCAGGTTGGCCACCGGACTGATGCTCTTCTTCTCATAATCATCCATCTCAAGTGATGGATGTCTCTTTAAATCTCCTACTTGTATCTCCTACTTATATAGACCTGCATACTACCATAAAAACCACACCCTTAGAACAAGGGATAAAAATTGGATAGTGCCTTGGAAAGTGCGGTTGAACTTCTTCGGTGGCTGAATAAAGGATGTCATCCATGACATGCGAACAAACCTCTCTTCCATCGCTAAAATGACAGCAAAGGAAATTTAGATACATTTTATCTTTTTTGTCTTCCTTTTCGCAGCATTTGATGACAGTTTTGGTTAACCTTTGGCAGATATTACCAAAATCCCAGAAAAGTGCATGTTTTGCCAAGCTAATAGAACTCTTTGATAATGACCGTTTTTGAGCCGTAGAGTTAGTGTTTTATCTCTCCCTTGATCAAAGATCAAGAATAAAACCCATGATTTAGGGTTTTTTTTTTTTATTAAAATCGATTAACCGTGAATTTATTGAAGACTTGGGTTATTTTTATTTTTTATTTTTAAAAAATTGGCAAATTTCATATATTAAAGATAAATAAAAATACAACAAGAATCAAATACAACGGGTAAATTTTTGAGGAGGTCACTGTGTTTTGGCCAATTTCCACTTTGGTCACTATTTTTCAATTTGTATCAAAGCGGTCATCAGAATTCGATTTTATTCCAACGAGCGGTCACTCTTAGTTTTCCGGCAAAATTTATCTGATGTGGCAGCCAGAGATGACACATCACATTAAATTAATCGTTTCTTGATACACAGCTGGAGTTGACACGTCAGCTTTGTTCCACGTCATACTAACTTAACCCACTCATCATCACAGTCATCATCTTCATCTTCATTTGTTGCCAACCCCTTGGCTGAAGGATATTGTTCAACTTTATATCGCGATAAAGGATCGCCAGAGAGTAATCATGATGAAGATAGCAAAACCCCTTGGTTGCATCAACTGCAATCCTGTACCTAGTATCCCAAAGCAAATGCTCACCCTTCTTACCATGGAGAACCTCCCCAAGGCTCCCATTAGGTATATACTCAAACACCAACAGAATAGTGTTCTAGTTGGAGCAAAACCGCAACAATCTAATGATATGCCAGTGCCGGATCCTCCCAAGGGTCTGTATCTCTGCTGAGAATCCATGGTCATGTGAAGAACCAAGCCGAGTCATCGCTGAGAGCCGCTTGACCACCACTTGCTCACCACTTGCTCACCATTCGGCATAATGCCTTTGTACACAACTCCGGCACCACCTTTTTCGATGATGTTCTCCTCCTTCAAGCAATCAAGCACATCATTGTAGCTTAAGTCAAGACGCTGGAAGGCATTTAGCTTCCATGCTCGAGTTGCGCCTGCCTTCTTGAGAGACCGAGCTTTTAGAATGGCGGCAATGGCGAACAAGATGGAGAATGTTAGCAAACCAAAAACTGGAAGAAGCTTGAATGGTGCCGAGAGCAGACCCTTAGAATGACCTGTACCATAAGTGTTTGCAGAAATGCAAGCACCAAGGAAAGGGCCGCAGAGAGAGGGGTTGCCAACAAACGAAGAGGAGTTGAAGTAGCCGAATTGGACGTTGCTCGGGATGACGCCGATAGGTTGTTAAATGAGAGATCAATGGTCGTGAGGCTCTGCATCATGGCAATCGATGTCGGGATGCTCCCCAAGAAGGCAAACGAAGATGAAGATGATGACTGTGATGATCAGTGAGTTAAGTTAATATGATGTGGAACGAAGCTGACGTGCCAATGTGATGTGGCATCTTCGGCTGCCACATCAGATAAATTTGGCCGGAAAACTAAGAGTGACCGCTCGTTGAAATAAAATCGAATTCTGATTACCGCTTTGATACAAATTGAAAAATAGTGACCAAAGTGGAAATTGGCCAAAACACAGTGACCTCCTCAAAAATTTACCCATAACGATAATAGGGCGGAGAGGAAAAAAAACTATGGAGCCCAATGGGATTGGATGCTTATAAACAAAGGACACCTCAAAAGAATACTATTTATTTTTCAAAAGGTTGAGTCGATTGATTACTTGTTTTTCAAGTGCCCTTTGGCTAGAGACCTTTGGGACCGTCTTGCTCTCCTCTTTTTTCTCCCACATGCCCCCTTGTCCTGTTCAGACTTATGGGGCAGACGGTATTAAGAGCTTGGACCTCTTCTTAAGCTTCCATGTTCCTTGATTGCGAGAGTGGCTTTGTGGCAAATCTAACTTGTTAGAAATAACTGTGTTTTCAATTCAGTGCTTATTTCTCTGCATACTCTGTTACTCAAAATTTGTTACATGTACCTCTCTTGGATTCTAGCAATCCTAGTTAGGGAGATGCACAAGCTTGAGGAGTCCATTGTTGCAGTTCGGTGTTGCATCCAGTTTTCAGTCCCCTCCCATGTGGAGCTGGCTCTTAACAGGCACAAGGATTTTTCCAGCTAGTTGCTTCACTTTGGTGTTGTTGTCTCTAGGAGGAGTCTCTCTCTCCTTCTAGTTTCTCTTTTTGTTATGTTCTTTTGTTTCCACTATTAGTGGAGTCTCTTTTTCTATTCTTTCCTTCTTGTATCTATACTCACCTTTTTTTAATGCAATCATGGTTAATCCACTTTATCAAAAGAAAAAAAAAAACTTGTTTTGTAAAAAAAAATTACTTGATTTCCTTAACAAGTGATATCAGAGTTTAAGATTTATCATAAATTTTGTTGTACTTGTTTATAATTGAATAAAGTTCAACTTGCCTAGTTTGAGAACCAAGCAAGTTCCTGGTTTTGGCCTATCACAGGCTGCCATATGTCCATTTATTTTTTTTCTATTATAATTAATTTTTTCATGTGGACGCATGGCATTGTATGATAGTTGAGAACCAAGGATTTGCCTAGTTCTCAAACCATGTAAGTTGAGCTCAATTGAATATTCTTGTTAAATGGTGATTGGCAAACCAATAATGAGGAACACAGACACAAGCAACGCAATAAGCTCCACGTTTTTATTAATGAGGACTATAATGTCAAATTCAAAGCTCAGTGAAATTTGTTGATGGAATAGGTTATTTTGGGATGTGGCAAGGCGAAGTACTACATGCTCTCTTCCAGCGGGGTCTAGACATAGCCATTAAAAAGATGAAGTTGGATGATAGAGATTGAAAGACTATCAACTGCTTCGCATGTCAAACAATTCGGACGTGCATTTCCAAAGAGTAGAAGTACGCTTAGTAATGGGAAGATTATCAACAGCTTATATGTACATTACTATTTATATATGGCACTAGTCATTGGTATGGTACTATTTATTTTTCAATTTGCTTTGTAACTCCAAATTACAAGGTTTCCTAACAACCATCATTGCGGAGTAATGACACAAACTAGATGACATTCCATATAATCTCAAATTAAAATGAGAGAGAGAACATGGGATTCCACTTTCTTGTATAAACAAGAAGAAGAATATCCCTTGTAGTGGATAATAAAAATAGTAGGTTGCTGTTTCCTTCACGTTCTGAATATAGAAAGATCTCTGCTCTTCAATATCAAAGTTGGACTCCAATGTTCTAACACGGCTGTGTTCGTCCTCCATCAACGTTGATCATTTGGCCAGTAACATATGAGGCTGCAGGAAGGCAAAGAAAGACAACAACAGATGCCACTTCCTCTGGTTTGCCTAGACGCCCAAGAGGAGTCCGAGGTGGTTCATTCACCATAAATGCATTTTCAAGGCCCTGTTTTTCAAACAAAACAATCTCATTAAAAACATTAATTATCCAAGAGAACCAGTTGAAGATGAGCCTTAGAACTTACAAGGTTTTCTATTAGAGGCGTTTTAATGACTGAAGGTGCAACGCCGTTGACTCTGATATTGTCTTTAGCCCACTCGCATGCTAGATGCTTGGTCAGTTGATTCATTGCTCCTTTTCAAATGGAAAGCAATGATCAAAAGCCAAATTGAGATTTAATACTTTGGAAAACAATTGGTTTTACGGTTTTACCTTTACTTGCTGCATAAAGAGCGAATCCTTCATAAACCAGTTGAGTACCAATGGTGGAAATGAACACTATGCTTCCTGATGCTGAAGCTTTCAACAGAGGATGAGCTAATTGGCTTAAATGGAGTGCAGATTCAAAATTGGTAGTCATCATGAATGAATAATCTTCAGCAGTACATTCCACTGTGGGTTTCATTACACCAACCCCTACATTGTTTATCTATAGAATACGTATTTTAAAACTGAATCACAGATAAGCCCATGCAAAAAACTAACTGTATTTTTTATACTTACAAGTATATCAAGCTTTCCTTGGAAAACAGTAGAGACATTCTCCATTAGCTTCTCCCGTTCAATCCTAGAAGAAACATCACAAACTGATCCAGTGACCTTGAATTTCTTGTCTTCCCATTGTTTCAGGCATTCAGCAAGCTCAGCTTCATTTCGAGAACATGTATAAACAGAGGCTCCAAATTTTGCTAGTTCTTCCACTATGGCATGCCTGCAAGTAAGGTACTTATCTTTGTATGAATAGATTGATATACAAAGAATGAATGATTGATTACATATCTTAGTTCACAGTCCAATATAGAATAGAGTATTCAAGTGAACCAAAAATAATAATAAAAATAAAAGGTTATGGGACAGAGAAGTGTATACCCAATTCCTTTGGTACCTCCAGTGACCAAAGCTGTGGCTCCATTCAGTAACCAGCGTCTGTCCAGGCTGGTCACCGGACTGATGTTCTTCTTCTGATAATCCTCCATCTCAAGGGATGGATGTCTCTTTGATCCCCTCCTTGTATCTCCTCCTTATATAGACCTGAAGAGTACTAAAACAACAACACACTCAGAGAGCAAGGGATAAAGGTTGGAAAGTGCGGTTTGAGTTTTTCGATGGCTGAATAAAGATGTCATCCATGACATGCAAACAAACTCTCTTCCATCGCAAAAATGACAGCAATGGAAATTTAGATACACATTTTCTTCTTTTTTCTTCCCTTTTGCATCATTTGACATTTTTGGCAACCTTTTAACAGGTATCAACCATAACCCATGAAAAATACATGGTTTGTCAAGCTAACAAAACTCTTTTGACAATGAAAGTCCATGTTTTGTAAAGCTAACAAAACTCTTTGATAATGACGTTGCGAGTAGCAAAAGTTACTATTTTATTCTTTCCTTAATCAATGATCGAGGATTCATTCGTAATTTGACGTAGGTTATTTTAGTTGCTTTTGAATAATTTGGAGATTGCTTTGCTTTAGATGGGTTTTTTTTAAAACCCATTATTATTAAAGAAATAAGCACAATAAATAATACACGATACACCATAAGAGCAAAATCCACCAGCCATAAAATAGTAGCAAGTAGCAAATGATACAAAAATAGAAACTCTTACTAGGACTAAAGAGTAAAAATGGAGCACAAAAAGGAGGTTGTTTCTGTTTCCTTGTTTTTTTTCTTCTTGTAATTTTCCTCATTTCTGGTGAGGATCTCTTCTTTCCTTGCTGTTTGATTGTGTTTTTTCTTCGTTTTTATGACTGTTCTTTCTTTTTTTTAATAAATTAGTAGTTTTATTCATTTTTTATTAATAATAATAATAATAATAATAATAATAGTAATAATAATAATAAAAAGAGGAGGAGTTTGCTTAGAAACAAGCTACTTGGCTTTGTTTGAGCACAAAAAGGAGGATGCTTAGAAACAAGCTGGCTGGCTCGGTCAAACATCCTTCATGAGCTACCCTTCTTCATTACTTGACAATATCACTTACAAAGCATGACTTGATTTCTTGAAATTCACGTGTCTATTTCCCCATTTTCTTATATGTGATGTGAGTTTAGACTTGACTAAATTGATTTTTTTATGTTGATTTCCACGTTTGTCCCATATTTTTTTATATTGATTAGTTGAACTTCAAAGTATTTGGGTACCATATGTACGCAAATAGAACTGAATATCAAAATATTTGAATTTCAAGGACACTATGTAATTAACCATAATGGATCCTAAAATCGAAACTTAGGCAATGCAAGGGCAAGATGTTGTTGTGATTGCGAGTGTGCTCCACATCTGTTTTCGTCTCTAACTTAAAACATTAAATAGAAGTACTTGTCACCAAGTATCAAAAGAAAAAAAAATTAACCATGAAAAATGGCTACTCCTTATATTTTTTAAATCTGTTGTTTTTTTTTTTAATTAAAAAAAATACTATATGATACTGTTGTTAGACTTTTTTTTAACTTTATCACCTTTAATTTCTTTGGATTTTAGACACTCCAAATTAATTTAATAATGGGTAATAGTTATTAAAAACCTCTTAACACAAATAAATGAATTACGGATGAAGTTCAAATTTCTTCTTAATTATTTAAATTATTTTTTAAAATAAATTATTTAAATTATACCAAAGAAATTAATCCTTGCAAATCACAGTTTATGTCAATATATATTTAACTATTTTCAACGTGCCCCACGGCCCCACCATGGAACCTATTTCTCAATCCACCCTCTAAAATTATTTTTTCCTAGAAAGGCATCCTTAACTACCTTCTGGCTTTCAAAATATGCCTCTTTCACAGCATTGAAGATAGTGCATCCACATACCCTCTTCTAGTTCAATGGATGAATTGGTGACAAAGCACCCAGGTTCTTATGGCAGCAAACTTTTGCCCTAACTAATCAACCATTTGGTACAGTTAAGGAACTAGCCCCCTTATACCTAGATGAGATACGAGACTTAGATTTCATTTTTGCAAACAATATCACTTGTCCCTAAGGAACACTTCAGCTTCCAATGACCTCAAGAGATGGAACCTCACTCCATGAGGCAGATTCCTTGTCAAGGCTTATTACAAATTCCTCAATGATAGTGGTCATCGTTTCTAAGTGAGCCCTATCATTTGCAAATTAAAAGACTCAATTCTAGGAAAATTAACTTGCCTAGAGACCCTTAAGTAGTTCCCACTTCTTTCTCTTAGGCACTCACGTTTTTTTTTTTTTTTTGAATAAAGTGGATAAATTATCAATTTATTGAAAAAAAGATCCAGTTAAGCACTCACCTTTTTTCACTCTTTAGGTTCTTATTTATTGTTTTTTCCTTCTTATGTTGTCCCATTGCTAGTGGTGATTTGTTATTACAATTCTTTATACTCGCTAAACTTTATTACCGTTTTAATTTAAGCGAATTATTCATATTTAAAAAACTTATAAAAAAAACTCCATGAGTTATCAAGTCAAATCTTCTTTTATGTGAAAGATAATCAAAACATTTTTCAAAAAGAAATATAATCAGAATAAAAATTTGCTTAGATGTGGACTCTTGTTTTTTCTATGTTGAGTGTATTACATGTGAATCATGTGACACATGTTCATAAATTCACATTTTGTATCGATTGTGAAGACTAAATGTGAAAAGGGAGAAAACAATGCACATCTTGGCCGGGCTCTTCTGCTATGTATATATAATATAATTTGCAAGTAAATTTTTTGAGAGGTTACCAAATTATACCTTTTTTTCGTTTAAGGGTCCAAACTTCAATTTGATTCAAGATGGTGGCCCACCTTCTATTTTATTTCACTGGCTGGTTACCAGAAAAATTCCGTCCAATTTATGATGATATGGCACCTAAAAACCTATGTAAGCAATTGATTGACACGCTGGTACACTTATATGGCACTATCACGTCATTTAAGTTGCCCGTGTCAGGGTTCCTTGCTGGCGTTCAACCACGTGTAGAGAAAGAATGCACGTGTCATAAAAGCCCCTTCTTCTTCAACAGGCTGAGGCATAGAGTGAGGGAAAAGAAGGTTCTTCAGCTTTTTCATTCCCGAATTGAGAGATGGATGGAGGGAAGGGTGGCTCTTCTTAAGCTTGATCATCCCCGAACCGAGAGATAGAGGCAGGAGAAGGTTGTTGTTGTGCGTTCTCTAATCTCGTCCTGTGTATGTTCTTCAATGCAAGGAGAGTAAGTTCAGTTAAACCCTAGAACGAGAGGACGAAGCCACTGTCGCTGCGGAGCTAGAAGATGGTTGTTAGCTGGGAAATACAACGGGAAGGGGATGAATTACCCGAGTATTGTAAGTGCCTTTCTATTAAAGCTTGTATCAATTGGCAGTATTTTATGATTTGGCAAAGCATGGCAAGGTGTTCTCAATTTTGTTTATGTTATCTGTTTTCTTAAATCTTTTGTTGAAGACTACCTAATTTGTACATGTATTGGGTTATGTTTATATATGTGCTGAGTACCTGAGTTCTACCACATGCTTTGAATATGAGCATGAAGGTTGGACTTTTCCCAAAAAAAAAAAAAAAAAAAAAAAAAAAAAAAAAAAAAAAAATGTGCTTTAATGGATGAAATTATTTCCAGTTATGAATTTACATGTCAGGATGAATTAAATTGCCATTGATTTATTTAGTTTCTTTTGCTAGTTTGGTTTAATTTATCAACTTGTCATTGTCTGTTTAAGCTATTTTTTTTTTCTTTTGTTTTTTTTCTTTTTTTGTTGATTTTAAGATATCCTCATTTTGTGGTTTGGATGAACTTAAGTTAACATTTTTTTTATGTAAGTTGTGGCATTGAAGATGATTTGCTTATCTGTTTTGTTTTGTGGTTTGGTTGTTTGAAGTTATGCCTATGTTCAATTTATTGGCAAATGCAGATTGAATGAATTATTTAATTTTCACAAGTTGATATATTTGCACTTGTAGGTTGATATGTACAGGGATAAATATGTCAAAAAAAAAAAATTAATTGATGCACTTGTTATTTTTAGAATGGGTTATCTTTTCTTTTGATTTTAATTTACTTTTATTTGGTGGTTTGGATTAACTTATTTTAATATTGTACATGTAATTTGTGGCAGTGACAAACTGGTGTGTCAGCGTGTCAATCAATCGCTTGTATAGGTTTTTCGGTGCCACATTATCATAAATTGGACGGAATTTTTCAGAAAACAAGTCGGTGAAATAAAATAGAAGGTGAGTCACTATCTTTTTATTCAAATTAAAGTTTAAACCCAAATATGTATATATATATATATATATAGTTGGTAACCTCATAAATAATTTACCTTATAATTTGCTAAATAAAAGTTAGTCAATTAGTAAAATGAAATATATGATACACGCCTCCTGGTCAAAGGAAAAGGCATCCAGTTTAAGTAGAAGCAGACAAGCTTTAGACAAACGGACGGCTACCACACCCTTCAACACAACTATTCATTACTTAATTTCTGTGCCTCCCTGACAAACCATGTGAAACGACGTGCGATCTACATGTACTTCCCCTTCACTTCCCTCACACGAGCCCATCTTTTTTTACCACTTAACGGCCCTAACCCTTACCACTTCATCTTCCCCTATATTGCCAACTGCCAAAATAGAGTGCTCATCAATGAAAGCCTAGTTTTCTTCTAGTTTTAGTTGTCTTTGCTCTTTTCCCTAGTATATATAAGTTGCCCCTTATGATTCTATCTTGATTTTATCTTCCATATATTGCCAACCAACTGTTATCATAGATAGATCTGCAACTGTGCACCCTCTACTATTTCCACTTATGATTTTATATTAATTTTTATCTTCCATATAATGCCAAACTGCAAACATAAATCTGCAACTGTACAACTCTACAAGCACACACAATACAGCATAACTAAATACACACTATTCCTTTTGTTTATTTTGCAGAACTTTGAACAAGATTAGATTATAAGTTTAGAAAAAACGGAGGTTTTGGCATGAAACTTGAATGCTGTTTCTTTCGGGAGTCTCACTATGTGACGTGTTTCCAGTCGCTCTCCACCCTCAGTCCCCACTTGCTCGTGCGCACGTTACCCCACAATAATGCCACCCCCTCTCCATCACCTTCTCTTTGACCCCCCAACCCTTATAATTATAAACTTATCATAATCACAAAGATCTAAAAACTTAGCTAACCAGACCTCCTTTCTTTTATGACACAAATGAGATCTGAAAGATAGAAAGAAAGTTAGGGTTTTTCCAATACCAGTACAAGAACAAGAAAGAAAGAAGATGGCGAACAGATGGTGGGGCGGCAGTGGAGGGATGGGCGGTGTAGACCCAGTGGTATCCTCGTCACTGCAACCACCATCCCTCGATCTCCTCAACCAACACCAACTCCAACATCTCACACATCTCGGCCCTTTGAGACGTGACCAAGACCCAAACCAAACCACCACCCAAAGCAGCGGCAGCCACAACAACAACAACCCTAACGATGAGGATGATAGCGGTGGCAACGGCAACGTTGACGATCAGAACACTGCTGGAGGATCTGCCTCTCTTGACCTCACCGAGACTGGTGGGTCAAACCCCAACTCCGCCGGTCGCCGTCCTCGTGGCCGTCCAGCTGGATCCAAGAACAAACCAAAACCTCCCATCATCATCACTAGGGACAGTCCTAATGCTCTCCGTTCTCACGTCCTTGAGATCTCTAGTGGGACTGATATTATGGATGCCATGCTGACCTTTGCTCGCAGGAGACAACGTGGTGTTTGTATTCTTAGTGGCAGTGGTGTTGTCACTAACGTTAGTCTTCGCCAACCCGGTGCTCCTGGAGCTGTGGTTACACTGCAGGGTAGGTTTGAGATCTTATCATTGGCTGGTGCTTTCCTTCCAGCTCCGTCACCTCCTGGTGCTACTGGTTTGACAGTGTACCTCGCCGGAGGACAAGGTCAGGTGGTGGGTGGGAGTGTTATGGGTGAGCTTGTTGCATCTGGTCCAGTGTTGGTGATTGTTGCTACTTTCTCTAATGCTACTTATGAGAGGTTGCCATTAGAGGATGATGCTCCAGGTGGTGAGCAGCAAGTATCAGCTGATGGGATTGCACTGGAGCAAGGCTTGGGTGGTTCCGGTGACGGAGGTGGTGGTGCTGGTGGTGGTGGTGATTTGGGAGCTGATCCTTCTTCATTGCCAATGTACAACCTATTGCCAAATCTGATGCCAAATGGTCAACTTCCACCAGAGATGTTTGCTGCTTGGCCACCTCGTCCTCAATCCTACCAATAAGTTTCTTTCTTTTTTTTTTTCTTTTTTAATCCTGTATCTTTATTTATTGTTTGAATAATTTTCTCAGGCTGAAAACTAAATTATATTATGTTCTTCTCTCTTCGGTATGGTATTCTGTTTGTGCATATGATCATGGCATGGGTTGGCTTTTGCACTGCCCGCATGTGGTATAGTACTAGATGTTTTTTCTTTTTTTGGGTTCTACTGTAT
Source organism: Dioscorea alata (assembly GCA_020875875.1). Classification (NCBI taxonomy): domain Eukaryota; kingdom Viridiplantae; phylum Streptophyta; class Magnoliopsida; order Dioscoreales; family Dioscoreaceae; genus Dioscorea; species Dioscorea alata. The sequence continues at coordinate 19,849,360 of CM037022.1, read as the reverse complement.
CTGACCCACATTTTTTTCTGTTCATGAATGATCCCTTTATTTCTTTTGCTGCAAGTTTGAGGAGGATGCTATACCCCCTCTAAACCAGCTGGATTAGTTTATCAACTTTTATCAAAACAGGGAAAAAGGTTGAGAAGATAAAAGAATGGTTTTGAATTTAGAGTGTCTACCGTGGTGGCGTGGAAAGAAGAAAACAGTAGAGTTGTTGGGAAATTTTAATTGCTGCAAGTATTGTTGCACTGTCCATTCTGCAGTTGAATGTTTCCATTTCAATCTGGAAAATGAGAATATATAGTTGAGGATTAGATATGGACTGCATGCATAACTTGACAATTTCTAGCAAAAAAAAAAAAAAAAAAGGTTTTCTTCCTTTCACGTCAAATGACTTTGAGTACATCCTTCAATTTACACATTATTATGGTTGGGGCTTCAGGACTTGGATGTGAAATGGGAGAATAAATATACCATGCATGATATTTTGACCACCTTAATTTGTGGATAGGATGAAATCTTTATCCAAATTAGATTTTCCTTTTGAGACAGCTGAGACATGGAAAACGCTGATAAAGATCTTGTTTCATGATGGAAAGAATAACTGATCAGATGAATATGAACCATATTTGGAAAGTACTAGGTTACATAAATGGTACGTTTCATGACATCTACTTTTCTCACTTAGGCCTTTTTTTATGCATTTAATGCTAGTCTAGATTGTGTGGTTCACATACATCCTCGCTTTATTTCCTTTGTTGTTGTTTGTCTCGTTTGTTCAAACCCTAGTTCCTCATGCATATCTGCTCATTCTTGCCAAATTCACCAAGATCAAGTATCAATTTGTTAAAGTCCATCATTGACTGTAGTATATTGATTGGAAATTTTGAACATATGACCTGTGCTGAACATGGCCGGTAAGAGTAGTGTTTTCAATGAAAGCAAAGAATATATAGTACTGATTTCTTCATTTACTAACCCTCTGAGATGTTTTATCAACTCTAAATTTGATTAGGACCTCTTGTTTGACACTTCCCTTGTAATTGATGTGCAGTCCCTTATAATTGATGTACAGCTATGTCAGTGCAGTATCTAATACAATCAGGACACTGAGCTTCTTCCTCTATTACCACCGGTTTTTTTTTTTTTTTTCATCTTTGAATTACTATTCCATGTAGCTAGGAATCTTTTTTGTGGATTATGCTGGAGAACTAATTAAGATACTATGCAACAGTGATTTTTGTTTTGTTTGCAGTAGCACCCCACATGTACTACAGCACCATCCACTTGGATATGAATGGATGGTATAACCTTGGCTTTGCAAGCGTTGAATTCAAATGTTTTTGGTTTGTAGTGTTGTAGAAGATGTCCTTGGATAAAGACTTGCCCTGCAGGTTCAACCTGCATGAATAGGATTGAATTGATTACAGCTGGTTCCTTTAGATTTTTGACTTGCAGATACAGGACTGACAGTGCAAGATAACAGTGAATTGTTTGACAATAATTTCTGCTCAAGTTTTAAATTGTAGGAGTAGTCAATGCCGGACAAGTTTGCCTTGGAAAAAACTTATTGAACAATTGGAATTAAGATATCTTTTGACATATTCTACCATATATGAAGTTTTCAAGATAAGCTTTGACTGTCAAAATGACATGTGATTTGTGTTCATTCAAACAGTTACTTTCAAATTTCATGGATGACAGACAACAAGGTCATCAGAAATTGCTGAAATTTCTTCATAATGATTAATTAATAACTCTTCAACCGCGATGACAATTATGCATCACAAAAATTAACCTCTTTACTTTACTACTTACATTGGAAATACAAGTTGCAGGAGAAACAGGAGAATTAATGTTCTCATTCATCATCAATGTAAATAGTTTCTTGCTTGAAAAGACCACCAAGCACCTTCCTAACCTCTGCTTTTGGTTTTGGTTTTGGTTTTGGTGTGGTTTGCTTCACCACAGCCTTTTTAGGTGTCAATTTGCTAGCTCTTGCTGTACCCCTCACTGTTGCTATCTGAGTTTTCTGTTGTTCTTCTTCAGACTTTTGAGGAACTGCAGCTGCAAACTTTGAGCTTAGATTGTCCCAGGAGAAATCTCCACTAAAATCTTTTGCCTTGTTTAAAATGCCATTCAGAGAAGCTGCTGCTTTTTCCTGAGCTTCTTTTGCAATGCTATCAGCTTGGAATTCCTTTGCTGATGCCTTCTTTACCTCTTCCTTGAGCTTCTTAGTAGCAGCTTCTGTTTCACGAGCTCTTTCTGCAGCTATTAGTGCTTCCTCAGCGTTTGCCTTTGCTACAGCTTCAGCATATGCTTTTCTCCGTCCATCTTCACGGATGGCACTGAAAAAAGAACAAGCTTTCAGTTAACAATTAATTGAATTTAATCGAAATCAATTGTGATCACCTGAAAATTTCAGTTATTGATTTAGAAGGCGCTGAAGGACTAGCTGAAACCTCAACCACCTAAAACAAGAGTACATTTTGAATGATGAAACAAATGAAAAGAAAAAAAACACAATGAGTGCCTGTATATAATCATAATGTACGTACCTTGTTCTCTGAAATGGAAGTGTTGGAGAAAACATCAGCCACCAGTTTTGCAATCTGTGATCTGGACACCTACTCAACACCAAAACAAACAAGAGAGAAAAAAAAAATCCTTGCAACTTTCCGTTCAAGTTATATAAAGAGTGTGTTGGTATTTAAAAACAAACCAAGTACCTTGAACTCAGTGGTGCTACTACCCTCATTAGACACAACAAGGCCATAAGAGCTCTCAGCGGAGAAGTCTTCAGTGAGCTTGGTCTTGATGAGAGTGTAGCTCACGTCAGTCTCAACAATCTTATTCAAGAACTCACTAAGCGTCAGTGACTGTGAGCCAGAGAAGAGGTTGGAAAAGAAGGTGGTGATCCCATCAATCACATTGCCTGATGAAGCACTGGAAACTCCAGTCGCCGAGTCATAAACCACCGCAACATGATCAACCTTGCTGAGCTGCGCGGCAAGGATAACTTCCAGGGCGTTGTTGGTGGTCACTTCACCTAATGGCCCGTTCTCTGTCGGACCTACAGTGACCACCACCTTCGCTGCAGGACCAATGGCTTTTGCAATGGATTCTGGTCCACTGTTAAATGCAGACTCGACTGCATTCAATCGTTTGGATTCAGCTGAAGAGATGATCTGTGTTTTTTTGTAGACATATACATAATAAGAAGAAGAAGAAGAGTAATTAATTAATGTCTTTCATTTGTAGTACAACTGTACAAGTGTAATTGTGGGGAAATTTGAATTATGGTGAACCTTATAAGTTGAAGCAAGACGGGCAAGTTCTTGAGCAGAAGGAAGGTCAGGAACTCCAGCTCTGACTGCAAAGCCTTGACGTAAGAGTGACTGGACAATGCGAACGCCTGCTTGTCCGGTGGCTCCAGCGACGAAGACGGTGCCTGGATCCTTCCGTCTGGCTCCAAACATTGATGTTGATGGGGAAGAGACAATTGGCACCAGAGATTTTGGGTCTGGAATCTTACCAAAATCAAAGAAGAAACCGTTGTTGGGTTTAGTTTGTTCAGTGGCTTCAGATTCATCTTCGGACTTCTTTTGCCGCCTTCCGAAACTGAAAGCGTTCTGTTTGGCTGCAGATAATATTATGCTCTTCCGTGAGACATTAGCGTGGTTGGGCTTTGAGCGAGGACTGGAAACGAGGTGGAAAGAATTGTAGGTGATTGCAGGTGCCATGAGAGCAAGTTATTTCCTAGTGTGAGAGAGTAAGGCAGGGAAGGTTATGGTTTGGCCAATGAGATGTTGGAATGAATGATCCAGATTCCAGATTATTTGGTGTGGGTGTGGATGTGGATGTGGGATAGAGTGAGCAAGTAGACTCACAACCACATGTTAAGATTGTTTTATCCACAGCAGCCGATTTGGCACCAAACAATTTGAGGTCAATATGTTGTCTCATATCATTTAGATCAAATATAGATCTGAAGGCATTGCATTCACAATCTATCAGATACTACTAGTTTTACTTGGTTAGTTTGATCCAGAATCCGGTGTACAAACTAAGATGTATTATCCTTTATCAGATGGTACCATCAGGTATACACATTACTATATATGTTAATTCTGGGGAAAAAAATTTGAAACCAACTAGATTTGTGCACCTGTGAGTGAAAATATAGTGATCATTTGTCTAAACTCAAATCAGATACACAAACATGAACAGATTAGGCTGCTTACAACTGTAACAGGGGCTAAGAGAAATAACCTGATAAAAAAAAAGGGAAAAATATTTTCTACAATAAAGCATCCAAATATAGCATTGAGAACCAGTTACTAGAGAATTTGGCAGCTACATCTGCACGCAGTTGCTTCAACATAATTGAGTTATAAGTAAATCCTCATTTACCTATTCCAGCCGCAGCGGCCATAGATTTACTATTTTAGATGCAGGCATAGAGAAATTCAAATTAATGTTTAATACACTTTGGAGTAGATCCTCACTGCTGATTAAAAATTGTCTACATAACACACATAAATGCAGAACTAGAAATAAAAAAACCAAACAGTATACGGAAGGCAACTGTAAGAACAGGCTCTAGTGACTAGTAGCCTTCTTTGCTTTAAGAGATTCAAGAGCCTTATTTCGAAGCTCAATCTCAAGCCTTTTCTGCTCAGATTCAGTTCCTTCGGCATCACTTGAATGAGAATCCCTTTTGGCGTAACTATCTTGATTTTCCTCATAGCCTGAAGGAGGGGTTACAGTAATCATGGACTTCACTCTCAGTTTGGCTGATCGGCGTTCCAATTTCTTCTGTCGCCTTTCTTCACGCCTCTGGCGTTTTTCTTCCTTGCGTTGCCTTTTCTCATCCTTCCTCTTTCTCTTTGCCTCCTTCCTCTCATCTCTTCCAGAATCATCATCATCACATTCTCTTTTGCGGCCATGGGATTTTTTATGCCTTTGCTTTTCCAATTTTCTGTGCCCACCATCATCAGAATCTTCAGATCTGGAATCAATGGTATCCAATAGATTGTTTGAGTCTATCTTTTTATTTGCATTAGAGTCAGGTGAATGCGTTTCTTTCAAATTCGTTCCAGGACCATACTCCCTTTCTTCTGATGTAGGTGAAACGTGTCCAACCTTCTTGTCATAATGACCTGCATCGCTGCCAAACACAACAAAAATAGGTTTACAATGCTTACATATGATTCAGCCATTTAAACAAAATATTCAAGAACACAATGCATCCCAATCAGTAGGGAACCTATTGAATTGAAGATGAATTGAAACTTAAGAGCAGCCATAAGTCTAAAAAGGTCTGCTCGCTCCTATCAAGAAATTTTAACAATTAGATTTGTTAGGGTAGATAGAGAAGAATCAGATCATTTTCTTTATAAGCGTGTTCATAATCAACCCAGAGAAAACAAACATATGTTAAACAAAATCATTGCAGTCCTTCTGGTCTTGCAGTAGATATACCATTTAATTCTTCCTAGACTAGCATTTCCCTAAAAAAGGAAATAAAAAAGGAACATTACACTTCATGCTTATTCAAGGGTTTAAAGCTAATTAAAGAGGGGTGCAGAAACCAATTACTAACCCAGGATGACAGCAAAAGAGAATACCTCAGAAAATAAATAAAAGCATAGAAGCTGAGAAGATCTAGACACTAAAGCCAACTACAAAATAGATTAGTTGTCTTGCACATAACCGTAAGACATAAAAATTAAAGAATAAATTCAACCAGTTAATCACACAATAGCCTTTCAAGTTGTTTGAGAAAAATTAACTCATTTTTTACAGGATAAAAATATTCATCAATAGAGCAGTAGCACCCTCATGATTACTTAATATATGGAAACGACAGCGGCAATTGCCAAAGGCCATGAAATAACATTGAATACAAAATTAAAGTCAATTAAACTACTGCTAAGCGAAAAGATAATGAACAGAGTAAGAATTAATAGAACAGAGCCCTTTCCAATATATATATATAGGAAATAATGCTGCTAATTTGCTACAGACCACCAAATGACATGTAATGCTCTGCAGAACAGGCTACTCACATGAAAAATGGAGCGAGAGGCATATGCAAATCTTAAAAAAATTGTCCATCCAGTACTGAATCTAGTACTGAAAGCGCAGAAGGCAAAAGGATGAAAAGAAGTGCTCACCTCTGTCCTAGTTTCTTCATTCTGGCAGCCGGATCATGTTTGGTTGTCTTATTTCTGGAATAAGTTTCATCAGGAATGTTCTCCCTGAAAATATTAATATAAATGAAAGAGGGTGAAAGCATCAAATAAGATTGAATTGACAAATACAAAGGATAGACATTTCACCTGCAATCACTGATTTCATCCTCATCTTTACTGATTTCTTTGCTTTTGGGGTTAGTCGTCTGCTCTCTTCTTTGCTTAACAGGACTCTCAGACAAGCTATGGGACCTTCAATCAGCAAAAATACTTATTAAACGACTTCATAAAATGACTATCTATGAACAAAACCAAAACTCATTAACCTACTTTTCTTCAAAACAAGTTCTCGCACAAGTTCCAGGGACTCCAAATGAGTATATTCATTTTAGCATTACATTCATCTTACAAGTTTCAATTTTATCACTCAAATCATGCCAAGGTAAATATTGTGATATATATTGTGCTATGGAAGGTGTTTTGTTAGGGGGATGATCACTCATACCCAACCAAACACCTTCCAGAATCAAATCAACGAAACCAGGCCCATGAGGCCTGTTTGCGTCCATAGAGAGCCCTCTAAAAGTGGAAGATCACTTTTTAAGAGATTTGATAAACATATAAAAAATTAATTTAAAAAAAAAATATATATATATATATATATATATATATATATATATATTAGTATTAACAAATAATTTCTTATTTAAAAATTAAATTTGTAACCTCCAAATATTTTAATATACCCATACATTCTAAAGCCTTATGTCATGAACTAGACTGTTCTTTCCCATCTTTCTAGACAATCAAAGGAATAATTGTCTTTTTCTTAGCCCCAAAAAGGATAGGAAGACAAGCATGCCAGTTATCTGACTGATTTTGGTTTTTGCCCTTTTCTTGAGAGTAATGGAAACATGGGCACCAAATAGCACAACAGATGAAACATACAAAAACTACCTTTCAGACACATAGTAATCCCTGAACTGTTCAGCTCCAGTAGAATGGTGGATGTGATCACCGTTTGAGCCTCTACCAATTCGACCTGCTGGACTTTGACCTCCATCAGAGCTGTGACTCCTGGATGTCAGTCAGTGAATAAGAAATGCAACCTTAGACAACAATTTAAATGAAGCACACAAAAAACAAAAGGAAAAATGATTGACTACATATCCCACCTATATCTTTGACGTATAAGAGTTTGAGGGTCAACTTTGCCCTTTCTAGGTGAAGGCACTGTCGACATCTTTTGCTTAGGGGACCTGCTTGGGGGTGACCTTGAAGGAGAACAGGACTTTCCACTTGCTGAAGATACAGACTTCTTGATTCTGGGGTATGGTGATCCCCTCCTAGGAGAGGGGGTCCTTGAAGGACTGTGGGCAACAGGAGACCTTCGCCGAGGTGATCTTCTTCTTGATGGAGTATTAGATCTGCGTCTTCCAGGTGATGACGACATGCGACGAGGTGATATCATCCTTGCAGGAGTGGCTGATCTGCGTCTTGTTAATGGAGATCTACGTTGAGGTGATCTCCTCCTTGAAGGACTGGGTGATCTCGGTCTTGCAAAAGGAGACCTGCGTTGAGGTGATCTCCTTGAAGTAGGTGACCTGCGTCTTGATAGCGGAGGTCTGCGTTGAGGTGATCTCCTCCTTGAAGGAGTGAGTGACCTCTGTCTTGTAGATGGTGACTTGTGTAAAGGTGATGTCCTCCTTAAAGGACTTCGAGATCTGCGGCGTGTTATTGGTGGGGACCTCTTTCGAGGAGATCTCCGTGGAGTTCGGGACCTGCGTCTTGGTGGTGAAGATCGGTCCTGGATGGGAGACCTGCAACATGGAGAAGGATATGGATTAGCCTCAGACCTGAAACCAGTGACCAGAATGCAGGCACTGATGGAATAAGCAACAATAATGATGCAGACCTGCGATAGGAAGCTGGTGGGGATCTACGGCGTAAATATGGAGATCTCCGCCGGATTGGAGAGGGAGAACGACGCCGTGAACGTGAGTTTGATCTACGCCTAGTATAAGGTGATCTCCGTCTAGTCGGTGACCGAGTCTTAGGAGGAGAAGACCTGTGATGAGGAGAGATAGGATGCCCACGTGATGACTTATGGAGCACATCAGGAGAAATAGATCGGCGCTTTGGGGATTTATACCGCCTGGTGGGTGAATATGAAATGCTTCGAGATCGACTCCTTGATTTATGCCCATTCCTATCAAAACAGGGTAAGTAACCTTGCATATTCTACTGAGAAAGTTCTAGATCGTTGTTGTGTCATGACCTTGAAATATTTTACACTAGAATGGATGCATGAAACAAAAGGATGGTTCTGAAATATATTACAAATTTGTTCAAAAATATATTAGAAAGCCCAGAAACATTTACAGAAAGAATTCCACCAGCTACTTTAATCAATGGTGGCAAAAGAACTTCAACTTTACACAGAGGGGTGAAATTCTTTGAATTGGAGCAATCAGAAACAATGGCATCTTTCCTCACTAGATTATTTCACAAAAAAAGGGATTACCCTCGCAAAATGTTCATCACAGAAATCCTAAAAATTGGTAAGATTAGTAGCATCAATAAGTAAATTAACAAAATGTCTACCTTTAACCATCTAAAATCAATGTGACAGTAGCAAAAAAAAAATTCAAACAGCTACTACAGCAAGCATGCTAAAACTCATTTCTCAAGGGAAAAAATGTCAACAACAGATAATTAAATAAGGATGATCTTGATTTCAAGTCAAATGAAGAGAAAAAAAGAATGTTACCTGGAGTAGCTCTTGGATTTAGAATATGAATTGCTGCTAGACCTTGCTGGGGAACGAGCCCTTCTGAAAGTAGAAGCCACGTGTTATCACTAATGCGTTCAACTATAGCACCACAGCCGCATTTTAACATTAATTTATACAAGATATTACCTCAAAGGTGACAAGGAATGATCAGTTGATTCGGGAGAACTAGTGTGCCTAATCAGAAGGGAAAAAGAACTCACAATTCAGCAATGTAATGTAATGAAAAGTTAGAAAAATTTTACCTTCACACACCAAAAGAGACTAGGCTAGATACTTAAAAAAAGATAGTGAAATATAAAGTCATAATAATAATAATAATGAGTCATCCTATCATGCACCAAAATAAAGGCAACTGGTACTAACCAACCTTCATGAGATTAGTCAATAAAAACCATATGCTACAACATCAATGATGGGAACTTCCTAAGAAGGCGAAAAAAGAAGTATCAGTTAACTGGTTAAAACTTCAAGTACAAGAAGAATAAGCACAAACAAAGTGGTTAAAACTTGACATATAAGTGATGGTTCATCATGGATGCTTTTGTCTTTATAGAATAAGTTGAAGCACCCTACATAACCTAAGCCATTATTGATTTAACCATCAAAGTCATGAAATACAATTCTCTTCATCCTTACAAAAATTTAGATGCATGATCACCGATTTAATCACATAGAAATGAGAGTAAAAATTCCAGTGAGAAGTGAACTGACTTCCGTATAGTATGATCATGTCTCCCATCTTTTTCATCGTCTTCTTTAGGTCGTCTACTGAAACCTCTTGGCGACAAAGGTTCTGCAACCAGATCAGAAGTAGGCTTGGTATGCTTTGCTACGTCAGGCTCCACGTCCTACAGTAGTTTGAGGTAAAGAAGGTATGAACCCAAATAATCGGGGAAGCTAGCTGAATGTTATAAAAAAAAGAACAGCCGTAAGTCAACACAAAACAATTCCTTAAATAAATTAAACGAAAATTATTGGGCCTAAATAGGGAGGAACATCAAGATATGCAGGCTGTGAATCAAGAGAAGGTAATAACACTTAAAAACTCAAAAATGTACCATTTTATTCTTCTTTTCAATTTCTCTCTCCCTCACTTCCCTATCTTTCCTTCTCTGTATTTCCTGAGTAATTCTATCTGCTTCCGCCTGTAATCAGAAAGTTGTAAAAGCCACCAAACACATCCAGTAAAGCTATCTATTGCATCAAAAACGTATATTGAAAGACCCATTAAAGAAAACGAAAAACCTTCTTTTCTCTCATTTCTTTCTCCTTTGCATCCAAGAACTGCTGAGGAACACCACTGGCATTCTCCTGAGCGCTGAGTAGAAGACCCCAAAGCTCTTTCATAAACTTAACTGTATTTTTCTCCATGAATCCAGTAAGCTGAATCTGAATCTTTTTCCCATCCACTAACTATGCAATAAAAATCCAGAAGCAACACTCAATCCGGGGCTCAAAGTCCAAAAACTACAACAAGAAATAAACAAGATGCAATACCTTCTGATCAAGAAGACCATATATGAAGTTAATCAGCACTTCATCCTCAAATCCAAGTAACTCAGTCGTCCTAGTTGCGATCCAAGGCCTCATCACGTCCATCTTCACCTTAGTCATATCCACCTAAACGTGGAACTAAAAATTACAGAAAAAGAAAAAAAAAAAAAAAAAGAAGAAGAACATTATGCAAACCCTAATAAAACGCATACCAAATGATCAAGTTCCGATGCAAATTTCTGGGATTTGAGCAACTTGGCTTGCTTATCTGAGAACCGAGTATCTTGATCGGCAGAAGTCCCCTGTCAAAACCCTAGAAATGAGTTCTCGAAATTGCAACCAAAAACATTGAAACAGTGAATCAAATTAATGAAAAGATGAGACAAAGAAGTGGAAAAGCAATCGCCGGTTTGCTTACCCTAAAGAACCCGCCCGACATTTTCTCCGATTCACCGGAGTTCCTTCGGCGGCGAGGGTTTCTTTCTTGCCGGAGGGTTTCCTTCTTCCAAAGCGAGAAGCAGGAGTAGATCAAGAATCTAGAAACGAAGCCGATTGGGCTTCACACTAAAACCAATGAGAGCATTGAGAGGTACGGGTATCTTAGTGGGCCGGGCTTTAAGAGGAGTTTGAAATCCTTGGACTTGGCCCATTTGGCTTTTTGGGTGCTTCCAATTCTATTCCTGGGCCTAACTAAAGACCAGTTTGGATTTCTATTCTGATAAACAACGATAACTGCAATCTTTCAATGCATACAACATCAATTAGTTCAGTTCAGTTGTGGGTTTGTTGCAATTAGATATGTTTGGTTGGAATTGGGCATATGTTATGATGGGATTGACTTCTTTAAAAGTGGATTAGGTTGGAATAGTTTTAACATAGTTTGTTTGCATTTTATCTCCCCACAAATGAAAGATTTGTGATTAATCTAATGAAATCCATTAACTCACTGCTAAGGATTTAATTACAGCCCTGAGTCAGCACGTTTCATATAATAAAATCTTCTTCAAACTTAAACAAGAGAAAAAAAAAAAAAGTCAGTTATTCAAGAGTCAGACAAACAAAGATGAGTAAAACTATGAACAAGCATCAACCGGACGGCAGAGCTGAAAAGCTCTAACACAACCAGCCATTGGCAAAGTCACAAACAACAAGCATTACATCCACTTTGGTGGTCAAAACTCAAATTTCGTCTGGCCAAAGTGTGAAAACAAAACCAAAGAAATCTCAGTCCAAATTCCATCTTTTAAACATTGATATTATTATATACAGTCAAATGTACAAAAATATCAAAGTTCTTAATATTAAAAGCATTGCTCACCTGCTCATTTTGGCGGTGGTGATGAACCAAACTTGTCATCATTTGACTATCAATTCATTTCTTAATCTCTCTGAACCCAATTCATCCTAACCCAACTGTCACAACGCGTCCAAGACGAAGTGCTAGCGAGATGGAAGAAAGTCAATGAAATATTATTCCAAGCCCAAGCCAAAGACAAAGCCATCCCCCCTCAAATACACAACAAACATATGCCGGCCAAACTTGTGATCAATTGTTTTCTATCAACATTAATGGTAATGGGAGTTCCAAAGGCATGGCTTTCAGAGCTCAAAGCTCTGGTTAGCAGCACTGGCTCAGATGATCACCATGTCTTACACCAAGAAACCATTGGTATCCTTGCCTTTGAAGCAGCAGCAACCATGGCTCGCCTTGTCTCGCTCTACAAAGCTCTATCTGAGGCTGAGATCCTTCGGCTCCGCTCCGACACCATGCGGTCACAAGGCGTTGCTTATCTCAACTCCACCAACCAGCCCTTTCTTCTCCGACTTGCTTGCGCCGAGCTCATGACTGAGCTTGACCGTACTGCTGTTGTGATCTCTCGTTTTGATAAGAAACATCATGGGTTGACTCAGGTTAAGAGATTTATCCGTGTTTATTCTGATCTCAAGGCTGGGATTAGTTCTGATTTAGAACAGTCATGGTTCTCAAAGAAGAGAGCTGAGAAGAAGGTGAGAAAGATGGAGAAGTTTATCACTGCAACATCAAAGCTGTGCACAGAGATGGAGGTTTTGGAGGTTTCAAGGCAGAAGCTCAACAAACAGTGCAACAGATACAGTGGTCCAATGCCAGTTTCAAAGTTAGTTAGTAATGCTACCAATGATCTACTTGCAGATATAAAGGCTCAGGATCAAAAGATTCACAAGTTGAAGGAGGAGTCTCTGTGGAGCAAAACATTTAATAAGGTGATTGGAATCATGGCTCCTTTGGCTTTCTTTATCTTTGCACGTATCTGTTCTGTTTTTGGTCCGTTTGTTCCTGGTCTCCCTGCAGTGGTTACACTTGATGGAAAGAACACATCCATAAGCTTTGCCCCTGTCTCCAAACTTAGATTTCCCTCACGTTTATCCTCATCCGGACCAATGGAGAAACAAGCAGTGAACTCAAAGGAAGTGCCAATCAGAAACTCATGCCCAATATTTGGTTCAAAGGATCAAACAGAACCTCATGGGAACTGGGAAAAGCTCTTGGAAGCACCTTCAAAGACTGTTGGAGGATCATGCATGGCCTTAAGATATGCAGATGTTATTGTTTCAGCAGAGAAGCTACTGTTAATGAAGTCAAACAGCAATGAAAGCAAGGGAGAGAGTGTTGTAAGAGATGAAATATATGAGATGTTGCCATTAAGGTTACGTGAAGCTGTGAGAAGGAAGTTGAGGGAGTGTTGGAGAGATCCAGGACCGTTGGATGGAAGTCTTGCTGATGGATGGAAAGAGGCAGTGGAGAGGATAATGAGATGGTTGAGTCCTGTGGCGCATGACACGTTAAGGTGGCAGGCAGAGAGGAACATGGATCGCCGGCATTGTTTTGATCCAAAACCAAAGGCTTTGCTGCTGCAAACCTTGCATTTCTCGGACATGGACAAGACTGAGGCTGCCATTGTTGAGGTTCTTGTGGGCTTGAGTTGTGTTTGTTGGTTTGAAGAGAGATGTCATGAATCATTGAGATTGTAGCTGCATGTATGTGTTTATTTAATTTGGTACTTTTTTTTTCCATTTTTGTATATAAATTGTTGATCTTTTCTATTATTGTGAGTTTACAATGAATGATGAAACTATAGGTGTAATGTAATACATCTTTTTTGGGGAAAAGATTTGCAGTGTTTTCACTTCAGATTGGGATGTATAAACAATAAATCATTATTATTGGGTGGTGCATATCCTTTCCATAGTTTTTATTTATTTATTTATTTGATAAAAATGTCCTTTTCATGGTTGAAGCTACTCTTTGACAAAGTATGTATGGTTGGTACTTGCTGGTCAAAAAATATGGCTGCCCTAGATAAGCCTTGCATATATTAATATATGCCCCTTTTGAAAATTTCAATTTTTATACATGCACCCTGCAGACAAGCTATAATTACACATGCATGCCTTCTAAAAAAAAGTCCTTTTTTTTTAACTTAATTTACTTTTTATTATGAATGATCATAAACCATTAACTTTTATCATCATTTAAATAACATTTTATTTTTTCACTCTTTTTAAAATATCCTCTTTGGGACATAAATATATTTGTCAAATATAAATTTATTATGAATAGTAATAAATCCATATTTTCCGACAATTATTCCATCTATTATTATGCTATTTATTTTACATGTGTAGGTTTTCTATTTTCACCGTTTGTGGACGTGTGATTCCTATTTTGTTTTGTTTTTCCCTTCTCATTATATTTGCATTAGCCTTCTGTCCTTAGTTTTGTTCCTATCATTCTATATTGTTCCCATTTTTAATAAATTATAGTTCATCTATTTTTTTATTAAAAATAATAATAGTAACGGGGAAGTACCCAAAAGTCCCCATGAAGATTCGTTATTCCAGAAAAATCCCTGTAAGTTTGCATTTTCCTGCAAGGTCCCTCCTTTTTGAAATATTTCTTTTTGAGTCCAAACCACATTGACGGTGTGAAGTTTAGGGTTAAGTTCGATTGGAAATGACCATAATGCCCTTGTGAAATCCAGCCATCATTACGTGTATGAAATGACAAATTTGCCCAGCTTTTTCCTTGGGAACTCGCGAGGGCCAACGAGGCCTTGGGATGCGCGCACGAAACCCTACGAGCGAACGGGCGCAACCCTAAAATATTATACACAGAAACCAATATTATACACAGAAAAACCAATATTATACACAGGAAAGCCAATATTATACACAGGAAACACGAATATTATACACAGAAAAGTAATAATATAACACATCAAATTATTCACATAAAGTAATAATATATTTCATGGACGTACTTACATTAAATGAGATTTGACATAAAGTTACTTTTTACTTTTTGGTACATGGGCATTTATGTAATTTCCACCCGTATTAAATGATGGAAGTAACACCGGGGACGAAATTGAATTTGCTTTTAAAAAGGAGGGATCTAAAGAGAAATCAAAATGTCAGAGGGACTGCAGTGGAAGTTTGAAACTTTTCAGGGACTTTTAAGTAATTTTCCCTAATAGTAATAATAATAATAATTACATATATAAAAATTAACTTTTATATATGCTTGGTTTGCTTGGAATGTTTGCATGTTTAACAATTTGTCTTATTCTTCACGTTATGTTATATTTGGCTTGATGAGCATGCTTCTACTATTAGGTGTAGCCTTGAGTTTTTGGGTCAATGTGGTGGTCCCACTGGTAGAGCAACTCCCAGTGATAATGCGGCTGGTCAGCGTATGGGGTAGACTTTTGTGCAAGTTTCCTGGGCCAGCTGGTTTGGGCTGCGGGTGTTGTTGGTTTTGTGTATTTTTTTGTACCCACTTTCTAGTGGTTTGATGCTATTTTTTTTGGTTGCCCGGTGATTATGTATTTCTTTTATTTCTTAATGATGGTGGTTTATCCACCTTTTAAAAAAAAAAAAAAAAATCTTTTTAAGCTCAGGCGGGTATCACTTGTATGTAACTCCCAAAATCCAAATGGCTTCCGGCACCATTAACCAAATATTTCTCCAAAAACAATTAATTACTTATTTTCATTTAAAAACACATAGAAATCATGGATAAACTCTTTTTATTTTTAAGCGAATTGTAAATAACTCATAAGTAGAATTCCCTGCAAGAGCCATCTAAACTAAATTTACACACCTACCATAAAAATGCAACCATAGACAACTCCATAACAATCCACTTAAAACATGTTGTTGGGCTCTACATCTCCTAGGCCCAACAAACACCTCATGGCCCATTTCTTCCATGATCCACTTTCACTCATGGATCTCTGCACTCATTGCCCACTCACCACTATAAATAATGCACCACAACAATGAAAACTCAAAACTACACCACCCACCTCCAAACAAACAAACATCTCACAAGAGTACTACTCTCATGGCGTTCACTCAACCTCTCATCCTTCTCACTCTCCTCCTCCTCCTCCTCTTCCCCATCGTATTCTCCCAACAACCAGACTTCCTTTACACCGGCTTCGCCGGAGCTAGCTCCAACACCAGCACCAACACCAACATGAGCCTGAACGGCGTCGCCGAGATCCAACCCAACGGTATCCTCCGTCTCACAAACGAGACCACCAGACTCATCGGCCATGCCTTCTATCCAACCCCTCTTCTTTTCAAGAACTCCACAGATGGCACTGTCTTCTCCTTCTCCACTTCCTTCGCCTTCTCCATCGTCCCCGAGTACCCCAAACTTGGCGGCCATGGACTCGCCTTCGTCATCTCCACCACCTCCACCCTCCCCGGCGCCCTTCCCAGTCAGTACCTCGGCCTTCTCAACGCCAACGACAACGGCAACATCACCAACCACATCTTCGCCGTCGAGTTCGACACGGTCCAAGACTTCGAGTTCGGTGATATCAACGACAACCACGTCGGTGTCGATATCAACAGCATGACCTCCAACGCGTCCCAGCCCGCCGCTTACTTCGCCGGAGATTCCACCAAACGTGATCTCAACCTCAAGAGCGGCGACACGATCTTAGCTTGGGTTGACTATGATTCTGTTTCCAAGGTTCTCAATGTGACCATCTCTCCTTCCTCAACAAAACCCCACATTCCGATCATCTCCTTTCCTGTCGATCTATCTCCGATACTCCACGACCACATGTTTGTCGGCTTCTCCGCTTCAACTGGGCTTCTCGCCAGCTCCCATTACCTCTTCGGTTGGAGCTTCAAGATGAACGGCGTCGCTAGATCTCTAGACCTCTCTTCACTGCCATCCTTGCCAAAACCACCAAAGAAAAACACCACCCTTGTTATCGCCATCTCCGTCGCCTCCGTTGTTTTCGTAATCGCCGCCGTTTCCGCCGCCGCGTACCTCTACTACAAGATAAAGACCGCTGACGTGATCGAGCCCTGGGAGCTGGAGTGCGGCCCTCATCGGTTCTCCTACAAAGAGCTCAAGCACGCCACCAAAGGCTTCCGAGACCGTGAGCTCCTCGGCTTCGGCGGCTTCGGCAAAGTCTACAAAGGAATTCTCCCGGGAACAAAAACCCAAGTCGCCGTGAAGCGAGTCTCTCATGAGTCCAGACAGGGGATACGTGAGTTCGTGGCGGAAATCGCGAGCATCGGCCGGCTCCGGCACCGGAATCTCGTCCAGCTCCAAGGGTGGTGCAGGCGTCGCTCCGATCTCATCCTCGTCTACGACTACATGCCGAATTGCAGCCTTGATAAGTACATCTTCTCCTCCGATCTCGACTCCCAGAACCCACCAAAACCCCTGCTTTCATGGCGTCAGAGGTTCCACATTCTCAAAGGTGTCGCATCGGCTCTCTTATACCTCCACGAAGAATGGGAGCACGTCGTCATCCACCGGGACGTGAAAGCAAGCAATGTGCTTCTCGACGGGGACTTGAACGGAAGGCTCGGAGACTTTGGGTTGGCGAAGCTCTACGAGCACGGCGCCAACCCGAGCACCACTCGGGTGGTGGGCACGTTGGGGTATCTCGCACCGGAGTTAACCCGAACGGGCAAAGCAACGACGAGCACCGACGTGTTCGCGTTCGGAGCGTTGGTGCTGGAGGTGGTGTGCGGGCGGAGGCCTATCGAGCCGAAGGCGTCGCCGGAGGAGTTAGTGCTTGTAGACTGGGTTTGGGGTCTCTGGGCGGCGGCGAGATGGACGGAGGTGGTGGATAAGAGGTTGAAAGGAGAGTACGATAGGTTGGAGGCGGAGGTGGCGTTGAAGGTGGGGCTTATGTGTTCGCATCCGGCGGCGTCGGTGAGGCCGAGGATGAGGGAAGTGGTGAGGTACTTGGACGGCGTGGAGATGCCGGAGGTGACGAGGTTGCCGGAGGAGTATGAAGAGAAGAAGCTGCAGGCTGGGTTTGATGATTACGTGGACTCTTACTCGGCCTCGTCGTCGTTCGAGAAGGCGTCGGAATGCTCGGTCGTCGTTGGGGTTGAGGAAGGCGTGGTGGGGCCCTTTGATTGTTCACAGTTGTCGTTTCTGTCACGTGAGATGGTCCAGTGATGAGTTTTTAACTTTCTAGTCAATG
The DNA here is from genome assembly GCA_020875875.1 of Dioscorea alata. Lineage (NCBI taxonomy): Eukaryota > Viridiplantae > Streptophyta > Magnoliopsida > Dioscoreales > Dioscoreaceae > Dioscorea > Dioscorea alata. Next base: position 19,831,379 of record CM037022.1, on the reverse strand, counting down.
TAATAACGTGGAATAATACTTGTTTATATTAAGAAGTAATAATTAATTAATTATTAGAGTGATGAAGAATTTTTATTCTCTAAATAATTGTGCAACCCTTATTAGGACCAGCTTAGTTCCCTACATTATGGAGTGAAGTGTGGGATTCCACTTTATTTTTCTAATTGTGATCACATTAGTGTGTGATTATTTTTCTAATTGTTTATCCACTTTATTAAAAAAAAATTGGAATTCCTAGAATAACAACCTTGATTCTATTGCCAGAGCCACCTAATTTATACTGTTCCGGTTCATGGTATCCAGATTTTTACCACAGCGGAAGTATTGCATTTTAAATTTTAATTTTAATTCTGATAATTATGACATTCATTAAAATTAATCATAAGTTTCTCTTTTGAGTATTTACTATTCCGAAGATAAAATGGGCAAAACTCAATGGCTAATAATGGCCAAGAGTGAAAAAACCTTACAATTCTTAGGGTCTTTGTACATGTGAATTTCGGAATCTTATGACCAATATTAATTAGTTCTGACTAACTTTTGATCTCATCATTCATCATCGCTTATGTATACCACTCAAATGGATAACAACCTCTTGTGTTCATCCATCTTCTTTGTTATGTATGAGATGATAAATTTTTATGAGTTTTTTCTAACTGAGATCTATTCCAAGTGCAAGTTTTACCTCATTGTTAATGTTATTCTTTATTTCAATGAAATGGTAGTTTATACATCTACAAAATAAAAAACTTTATTACCATTGAAGTTGTTCATCTACATTTAAAAAAACAAAACTTTGTTACCAATAATCACACACTAATGTGATAACAATTAGAAAAATAATATTTTTAGTGTATTTTTCCATATATCTCATCTCACTACAATAAAAAAATATATATATATATTTTATTGCATAATTTAGTATTACAAGTAATTTATTCTGATAGTGAATTAAAGCACTTGAATAGCAGTTGGTGATCAACCAACAACTCTTCTCAATTTATTTAATTATTACATATTTTATATGATTATTACTATCATTGTTTATTTATTTAAGATTTGGAGGAGCAATTCATTGGAAGTTTTGCATGACTTAGCAAATGACGTGAGAGCAATGGGCAAATAATGTTTGTGTATGTATGGCAAACCAGAAGTTAGTCAAGGCAAGTGATTGCAAAAGAAAGAAGATATGGTTTCAGACCACAAAGTCTTTGCCATTGATATGAATGGCAAAGAGAATATAATAACAGAAAGGCATCTTTTCCGACGATATCATGCTTGAAGGTGACTAAATTACTAATAGAGTAATATCCACTTGCACTTTCTCAGACGTTACGTTTACTTTAAATTATGTGGCCATGTTAAGGATATTTTGAGGACTATTGAGAGAAAACTAAATATTTCTTAATTGGTTATTAATATTATTCAAATAATAATAATAAAAAGTTTATCGGTGACTTTGGAATGACTCCAAAGCATATTGCCTAACACCACAGCCAAATAATTGTAAGCATCTTGGTTTATCCGGCTTTGTATTATATATTTATTATGATGTTACGTTTATTTTATTAATATTTAATAAAAATAATTTATTTTTATAGTAGATAATTCTTTTCATGTGTGTAATATATATTGGGGAATGAGGATATATAGCTAGATGATCAAATTCTTAATAATTGTATATATGAGCATGATTATATACCTGCTCGCATTTTTTTTAAAGAACAAGTATACAATATACCTGCTCGCATTTTTTTTAAAGAACAAGTATATATATATATATATTTTGAGTAAGTGGATAAATCATAAAATACATTAAAAAAAAAAACGGAGTCAAAATACAAGGTAAAAAAAAACAGAAGCAAAACACAGGGACTACTAGATGTGGTACAGATACAAATATCAATAAGAAAGAAAAAAATAGACCTGCCAAAACACACAGACATCCCACAGGGCCCCACTGAAGCCAACATATCTAACTCTCGGGCTGAACAATGTACAATATTTTTAAATATATTTTATATGAAAATAGTAGTTTATGTATTTAAAAATAGTAATAACTTATAAATTAATAAAGAAAATTATTCTCAAAATCTCCTTTTGTTGGTAAGAAGCTCACATAGAAGTTTTTTTTTAAAAAAAAAAACAGTGTTTTTTATTAAATGTCAAATCACAAATAATAAATAATTTCCCTTAAAAAAAGATTAAAATAGATTAAAATCTCAATAAAAACAGAAAAGGGGATATAATATGAGGGGAATATTCCACTGATAATTAAAGTTAATTTTTTTTAATTATCTTTTTGGAGCGAGGCCCAAAGCCCAATTGCAACAAAAAGTTTAGCCCAATCACAGGCCATCACTGATCAGAGCGCACCCGCCAACAGAGCGAATCCCTAAAATTTCTTTCGATGTTTGAATAGCAATCTCCAATTCCTCTTCTTCAATCCCTAATTTTCGCTTTTGATTCCTCTCATCAGCTCCCTTGTCTTAGTCTTTGGCTTCATCTTTTGAATCATCTCACTAAAGCGCTACCATGGATGCTATAGTTTCTCTCAGGGCTTCCGCAAACTCCTCCTTGTTGCCCATTTATAGCTCCGCTCACGGCAATCCAAGCCATGCCTTGATCTTCTCCACTTCTTCTTCAAGGGTGAAGGATGTCACTAGGAGCATTCGCTGCAGTGTCTCAACGGGAAGAGATGTCAATAGTCCTGTTGTTGAGGTATCAAAAGTGCTGCCTTTTCTTCATTGACTTTGTGGATGTGATCCTATCGGACATGCGTGGTTGAGGTTGTGGTTATGTTGTTGTGCACCAGATGAAAAGCTATGCTGAGGAGTTTGCAGGCATGGAGCTGTCTAGTGTGATGGCTTTGTCTCCACTGGATGGCCGGTACGTTCAAAAAGTCAAGGATTTGCGCCCCTTCTTCAGTGAATATGGGCTGATTCATTTCCGTGTCTTGGTTGAGGTCTGATTTTTGCTCAAGATATAACTTTTTTATATTCTTCTATTTTTGTTGTTATTTTGTACAATTGAGTTATGAAAGCGTGTGGAAATCATACAATCAAATTGAGATCAGATGCTTTGTAATATTTTGCCATCGCTTCTTTTAGGATAACTATACAATTAATCTTACATTGGTTCTATGCAGGTCAAGTGGTTGTTAAAACTTTCTGAAATCCCAGAAATCACAGAGGTGCCAAACTTCAGCGGGGGTGCTCGCGCTTTCTTAGAAAGTATAATTCATGATTTTAAGTTTAATGATGCATTGGAGGTCAAGAAAATTGAGAAAGTGACCAACCATGATGTGAAGGCGGTGGAATATTTCCTAAAGCAGAAATGCAAGTCATGTCCAGAGATTGCTGAGGTTGATATCCTACTCTCAGGATTGAAATGCATGTTTTTTTCTTTTAATTCTTCCGGGCAAAATTGTTGATTTGTTATTGAAGGTTGTGCCTGACATTAGTGTTTTATCCCATTTTACTATTTCAGGTGCTCGAATTTTTTCATTTTGCATGTACCTCTGAGGATATTAACAATTTAGCTCATGCATTATCATTGAAAGAAGCAATGAACACTGTTATATATCCGACCATGGTGGAGCTATGCGATGTGATATGCAAAATGGCAAAGGAGAATGCCCATATTCCAATGTTATCACGCACTCATGGTCAGGTAATGGAGGATACATATTAATGTTTTAGTTTTTGTGCTCAAATGTCTGTGGTGTATAAAGCCCCATATTTTTTCAATATCATTGAAATTTGAAAGTACAGCACTTCACTATTTTTACGGTACCTAAGATCCAGTCATTCAATTTTTAGTTGTTATACCAGTTACCTCAGCCATGTAAACTATTGAGCTAGAACATCATTTTTAGTGTTATTTTTTTCCCTGGAAAGAGTTATTATCTCATAATCATAACTCTGTTTACCAGAACTAACATGCTTGATGTGCATTCCTGGCTTCATGTGAATTTTGTTTATTTTAATTATACGGCTTCAATAAATCTAATTTTGTTATTAAAACTAAAAATATGTAGCCGGCATCACCCACAACATTGGGGAAGGAAATGGCAAATTTTGCCGTTAGGCTCAGTGATCAAGGGAAGAAATTCCCCCAAATCAATGTACTGGGGAAGTTTGCTGGTGCAGTTGGAAACTACAATGCACATAAAGCTGCTTATCCTACTATTGACTGGCCAAGCATAGCAGCTGACTTTGTTAGATCTTTGGGCATTGAATTCAACCCATATGTAACCCAGGTAATTTTTATTGTCTCTTGCTGTCTTACACGCATATTTTCATTGACAGTGTTTTGCTATTATATTATTGGGGCATTAGCGTGCTTGGTTGATTTATTGGTAATGTTTAACATAACTATGCTCTCATCTTATCCATTTTCATTTTTCTTATGTAGATTGAGCCTCATGACTATATTGCCGAGCTTTTCAATAGGGTTGTCCAGGTTAACAACATTATACTTGATTTTGACAGAGATATATGGAGCTATATATCGTTGGGTTATTTCAAGCAGGTAACCAACTAGTCCTGCACCTCTAAACATTTATCTTATGTACTTTTTTTTTTAAAAAAAATCATTCATTTTCATTTTTTTGTTTGCATAACAAAGATAACCAAGGCTGGGGAAATTGGATCGTCCACCATGCCTCACAAAGTCAATCCAATTGATTTTGAAAATAGTGAGGGGAACTTGTGCCTGGCAAATGCTGTTTTATCTGCTCTTAGCATGAAGTTGCCAATCTCACGCATGCAGGTATTCTTTCATCACTTTCTTGCCTGCAAACCTCTCTGCCCTCGAGATGTCATATCTGAGTATATTGATTATTCTGGGTAATATAGGTCCGCAATGGTTTTCCACCATTGTTACTTGGATTTGTTTCTCAATCATACATGTACATGCTTATGTAAATCCTTTATGTGTGAAGGGATTCCATGCTTATAATAGTTTATATTTATATTTATCTAAGCAGTGAATGTTTGGGTCTCTGAGTGAATTCTCCAAGTTGATGATCTAGAATGACTCAATCTGTGCTTTATATTGTCTTTGACAGCGTGATCTGACTGATTCAACTGTCCTAAGAAATCTTGGTGTTGGATTGGGCTATTCCCTCCTAGCTTATAAAAGCACTTTGCAAGGGATAAAAAAGCTACAGGTATGGTTTAAATAATTTATTTGCTTTCTTCGCTGAAATATTCTAATCATAGTGATTGGCATGGTAGTTGTGGGTTAGAATGCTGCGATGGTTTGATAGATACTGTGTATTCACACGTTCTTTATTATCATATTTAGTAGGACTGTCATCAATAATCTGCAAGTGCTTTACGTATAATTAAAATTTTTTTTTCTGGACATATAAAACACCGAAACGGTTTTATGAGCAAATAAAATGTGGCTTGCAGGTGAATGAATCTCGTTTAAATGAAGACTTGGAGAATACATGGGAGGTGCTCGCAGAACCTATACAAACGGTAAGCGCACACGACTTCTGTATGAACAATAGTAGTCAGTTTAGGTTCACCGAGAGATGACTTACCCTTGACTGTTTTATCACAAGAATTTGTTGGGTATTTCAAGGGCTTCAATTATTAATTCTCCAGTACCTTGTTTACTTTTCATCGAACTCAGGTCATGCGAAGATATGCTGTCCCTGAACCATATGAAAAATTGAAGGAATTGACAAGGGGAAAGGTGGTTACTATGGATAGCATAAAACAATTTATTGAAGGGTTAGACTTGCCTGGTGAGGCTAAATTAGAACTACTGAGGTTGACTCCTCATTCTTACATCGGTGAAGCAGAGAAGTTAGCAAAAGCTGTGGATGATGCTGTGGATTTGGCTAACGGATTCAAACTTTTATAGATAACTCTGTACTTTCTCTAATACTCTGCATTGTATCCCTGCCCATCCATTTGGTGTTCCAGATGGAACTTATAGAACTCTCATCTCATCTGTTTTCCTGCCAATCTCTATACACAGACAATTTTGCTATACAAGAAGAAAAAGATTTCTCTTGTTATTTAATATATATTGGGATCTTGTTCTATGATGTATGACTGTGTGAAGTACTTGGCAGTGTTTTTGTAATTATTGTTATTCATAAAAACTCCTAATACCAACTATGGTAGAGTGTTATGTTAACTAAGGTAAACAGAAATAGTTTCAAAATAAAAGAAAAGCTAAGGAAAAGAGTTTGATCAATAGAACAGCTTCTGATTGTTTCTTTAGCAGATGGTTGAAGATGATACATCAAAACTCCTACATGCATATATAATTTTTAATCATGGGAAATCTATAACTCTCTCCAGTTGTCTCGCAGATGCTGAAGCCTCTCGGATGCTTCTTTAACATCTACTGCAAAGCAGACATCAACACAACCAAAAATCAATCAAATTTACTTGATCATATAAACATATATGTATACCTTTGTTAAGTTTTTGTTGAGACTGGAATTGGTGTCTTCCGGAGTTCTTCTTTTCCCAAAAGAGAACTCACTGCTTCTCTAAACTTCTCCACAACATGCTTCTCCTCAGCTCTGTTGCTGTTCATGGGACTCATTGACTCTGTAATCACCTTAGAATGTGCCTTATCATTTTCTCCAGGCTCCAACTTCTTCAACACAAACTCCTTCACTGAAACACCCTTGTCATACTTCATCTTAAAACCAATCTCTTCATCTACATCCGGACCTTGAATTTTTGAAACTATTGTTTGAGTTGCATCTGAAACCATGTTATAAGCTGGCACAAGTATCTCTGAGACAGCCTCTGTTAGTGTCTTCTGACTGGCACTTCTCTTCAAGGTGTCTTTCCTGGTCTCAGATGCAAAGTCATGAGTTGGGGTTGGGTGTGGTGCAAGGCAACAAGACTTCTCTTCATCGAGATCATCATGCATTATAGGTTTAATGGTGTTTGAACGTGGAGATGATGTCTCTACAAACTCATCAAGGTGGTGCATAGCCAGTTCATCCACATGTTTCATTGCTTGTTCTTTAGTTGGGTCTCTATGAATCAATGGTGGCTTCTTCTGCTCCATTACTGCCCCTCCTCCCTTACAAGATTCAGGTGTTCTCTCTGATTCATACACTGCAGAACAGAACAAAAAACCATAGAATTCAAGACAGTTGATGTATATATACAAGTGTTAAATAAAGATGGTAATTAATTACTTGGTGCTCCATGAAACTCAGGGTCTTGTTCTTCATTGTTGTAGTCTTCTTCTTCATCATCTAAGCTAACACCCCATGCAGGTGTTTCATTGGCCTTGTCATTACTGTATTTCCTTTTGGCTAATAAGTTTCTCCATTTCAATGCCTTCTCCTTGACTTTGGCAAGGACTGATTTCTTCACATGGTGGTGATCAGGATAATAATCTTCAAAGTTGGAAGCCATTGTTGTTGGCCAGTTCTCTTGTGCCTCATACCCAACTTCATTATCAAAAAAGAAAAGTGCTAATTACTATGTATTAATCAAAGTAAGTAAAAATAAAGAAAGGTATGAGAAAAGAGTAAAGACCAGGGAGAGGTGCTCTGGTTGAATGATGAGTGTTTCTCAGGTAATCCATGTCAGCCATCTTCTATTTCTTCTTTTTCTTTGTGTTTTTCTTTTTCTTTTTCTTTTTCTTTTTTTAGAGACATGAATTGCATGTTAAACTTTTTAACCGCGTGAATGTGAAGTCATTAAGGGATGAACAAAGTTATCTCACCACCTCCTGATTGATTTGCCTAAAAAAGAGTGGTCTAGGAGGTCTCACTCGCCATGTGTGCATGCTCCAAAAACACATATTAGATTGATCAACAATAACTCCTAAGCTATGATGGTTTGTTATCCTAAATAAGTTGCTTGATTGGACCATTATGAGTAGCATTTTATTATCAAAAAATGATTTCATAATTAATATTATTCTTCCCTTCTCTTCCTCTTCTTTCTGAGATCTGTGAACAACCAAACAATCTGACACTGTGATCAGAAATTGCAATAACATGAAATCAGGCATTTGGGTGAGAAATTTGTTACTGCTTGTTGTTTTACATCATGCTGAAGACTGAAAACAAGCACAACAAGTTATTCAGATGCCATTTTGACAGAGCAAAAGCATCTCCATTTATGCTAACAAGAAAAATTCGAAACCAGGTATTGAACTTTTCTCAAGCAGTGAGTTTTCTATGGACTACTTCAAGAGTTGTCGAGTGGAATATGTACTAACAGTCATCATAGGACTCTGCTGATCCGAGTGTCTATAACTGCTGCTTGAGAAGGTTCAGAGAATTCCAAGGCTTGTGCCAAAGACAAGCGACGATTTCTCCATGTGGCTTCAGCCCACTTGCTCATACGTTCACCTTCTGCCTTTCTGTTCTGTTGAATGAGTAGGATTTCTGCATATCCTCCTTCATGAAAGTGGAAAGGCGTTAGTCATGTGCAACAACCATGCGTCTACCGACTACTGACATAAGCAAACTGCAAGAAATAAACTCTACTTGCAGAACCATACAAGATATTGTTTGAGATAAGATAACTTCTTTACAATATCAAGGTGAATTCTATGTTTATGACAGCAAACAAAAGAAGACCTCAATCATGATCTCTTGATGGATGGTGCAAGATCATAAAGATATAATGACATGGTCTACAGGTCTCATTTGCTTTATGTGCAATAAATATTGGTAACATTCTAAAGTTAAACTCATGAATCTTGCTTGACAAAGCACAATGATATATCCAACTAACTTTCCAATTCTGTATAGCTCTTAATTTTCCTTTTTCTCTTCCTCCCCAATTCTTGATATCCATCAACTGAAGTAGTTGACTTGCACACTTAAGCAATTCATCAAGAATTTTCTAGTTATAAAAAATTAATTAACAATGTGAAAGTGCAATATCATGTAAAGGTTTTTTGCAGCAAAAATGAAGCAAAATACCTCTTGCAAGGGCAACCACATCTCTCCTATCAACATGGTTGTTCTTTACTGTACATGTAGAACAATCAAATCAGCCCTTTTCTTTGAATATACAGTAAAACCATTTTACAGAATGGCATAAAAACCTGATTTACCTTCGAAATCAAAACCTGGAGCTTTCAGCAAGTCTAAGGCCCTCCTATACAGTCCCTGTCATGTGCTGAACAATTTAACCATTTACATGGCTGGAAAATGTCTCAACTAAATATTAACCCGAAATATTAGGCGTGCATTAAGGCTGTAAATGCTATCCTCAAAGCCAAGAGCATAAATTATACCGCCAAAGATCAAACATGATTACAGCAGGTTTCGGTCTAACCTCTTGAATCAATATAGAACTAGAAGATTCAATCCTTGCTTTGTGCTTAAACAGGAGGGCAATGCAAGTAAGTACAACCCCGACCTTTCGGATGAGTTGAACCTGGGATGAGTGACCTTCCTTTAGAATCACTATTCTACGTATGTGGATGGAAAAAGATAAATAGTAATGGATTAATAATCTATGCAAATGTGGAGGAGCAAACCAAAATGATTTTCAGCCATATTCAATGCTTTTGTCAGCAATTCCTCTGAATCATTAAACTTCCTGTATCAAGAAAGAAAAGATACACACTACCAGATAAGATGATCGGAATGGTTCAAGCAAGCATATGACAGGACATGTTTATAAACAACAAGAACTGAGGGTCACTAAGTCAAAACAGCAATTTGAATGAAAAGGCAGACAAATTTCCAAGTTGGCAGTCAAATTATAGAATCACAATATAGAACCACACAAGAAAAAAGACTATGACTAAGCCAGTAACTTACCCTGATTGTGATAGAAGTTGCCCAAGTCCGCAGGTAGCTCCCAAGAGAACTTCTTCAGGGACCATATTAGCAGCTGCTGGATAAGGGTAATCAAACCCATCTTTAGCCTCAAACACCTCAATAATCCTCTCATACAAATCTTTTGCCAATGAGAAATTCCCAGTGGCATGTAAATATTCTCCATATGAAAGAACAGCATTTCCTACAAACATGGAAAATAACTTTGCAACTGATCAATAAGTGAAAGTTAGAATTTTCTCAATTTGAAGCTTAAAGGGGGATATAACATTGCAAGTGATCATACCTTTCTGAATTTTACCCTCCTCTAGGTTGGTGTTTTCATCACTAAACGATAATTCAGCTGATAAAGGGTTGCAAGTTAGTGAATTTACTTATCTACTACATATCGAAGAGCAAAATTCACAATGTCTTTTACCTGTATTGAGTTCACCAGTAGCAAGATCAGCCAATCCTTTTATGGCTTTAGCCCGTGAAGTTACAGCATCTAACGCAAAAGAAGCTTGAGTGTCTGTGCTTCCTTTCAACAGTTGCAAGTAATTATTTGCTTGCATTCGTGAAGCATTGTCCTATAGCACGAAGACAATTCAAATGATTCTAAATACAAAGAATAGACATGCAGAAAGACATCCTCATGAATACAAACCTCTCCATTCTCCAGTCGAAGTCCCACTATGCCCTCCAACGCTGCAACTGCCAAACATTTCAGCCAGCCAGCTTCAATATACTTCCTTTTCTATCTTCAAGGAGCGAACTTGAATATGAAGAATTACAGAAAGAGTTACCTCTGACCAGTAAAGATGCTCCTTCCAACCGATGAACCATCTGAAGCTTTTCAATGGCATCTCCAAGCTCTCCTCTGGAAAACATATCTAATTCTATTCATAATCAAACAAAAGCAAAAGGCGAACAGAGAAAGAAAAATAAGAAGAGGAACGACCTTTCATAAAGCAAAGTGGACATAGCGAGCAATAGCACTCCGATAGCATCCTCGCCAGAGTCCCCGCTACTTGCCTGAAAATTGGACACTCCCTGCTCTAGCACCAGCATCGCCTGTGCGTATGATTCCCCTTCACACATCCATACATAAAAATTGAGAAAAAAAAAAAACATGGATTAAAACAAAAAAAATTCAAACAGAAAAAGAAGAGAAAGAGGAAAGCTACCTGATTTCTGAGATCTTGCATGGCTAAGAGCGTACTGAATCATCTGTCGAGCAACACTTTCCTCCTGCGAAGAGCTCAAGCCACTGGTTCCGCAAAACCTCAGTACCATCGGATTAGTGACTGAACAGGAGCAAGCTGAGATTTGGGTCACTGCTCTTCCAAGAGCTCGTCGGAGCATGGCTGCTGCTTCTTCTTCTTCTCCCACTCTTTGTAACGCCGATTGAGAACAAGAGAACGGCGAGCGCTGGAGAAGAAGAAGAGCATCACGTGCGCCTCATGCTTATCCCATCAATCCACCTCGAGATCAGAGATTCATCTCAACCACGGATCACGATGCATTTCAACAGCAACCTGTTCTATAAGTAGGACTTTTGGAAAATGCTCGTTATTATTAACTTATTATTATTCCCTAAATTGATATAGTAATAGTTCAAAAGAAAATATGAATATATATAGGCTGAAAGATTAAAATATATATATATATATATATATATATATATATATATATATATATATATTTATTTATATTTATTAATTCTCAAAAATACGCATTTCCTTTAACATTTCTCAAAATGCGCATTTTGTTTTTTTTTTATTATTATTTTTAATTAACGGATCCATTCTATTTTTTTAATATTTAAATTTTATTTTTTTTAAAATTAGAGAGCCTCATTATTTTTTTAATATTAAATTTTTATTTTTTTAAAAATTACATAGCTTCTTAAATTAAAAAAATTTACATCCAAACCCTTATAATTTTTATTAATTTTTTTATAACTTTACTTTTCTCATTTCTACGATATTATTTCTACTTTCACTAATTATAATCAACTGTTAATAATTTAAATAAATAAATTTAATATTTTTTATAATAATAAAATATTAAATATTCAAAAATTTTCACATATAAAAATTACTCCGACAAGTAAACTAAACTCACTTAATATTATTTTAGGCCCAAAATATAACCGGTGTCTCTGAGAAGAAGGTTCAGAGAACTCCAAAGGTTGTGCCAGAGAGAATGGGCTCATCTGTTCTGCCTTTCTATTCTGTTCAATAAGGCATTTTGCATATTCTTCTTCATCAAAGATCAACCATCCACCTTTTTGCCTTTCCAAACCATTCATTTCGGATTTTCGCATCTTCTCCTTTAGAAAAGTGGAACTTGCTGCTCAGTTTTTCTTCCTCTTTATTCTGTTGAATTAGGATTTTTTGCATATTCTCCATCATGTAAGAGTAAAGGCATTATTCATGAGCAACAACCATGCATCAACCAACTACTGACATGAGCAAACTGCCAGAAAATAAACTCAACTTGCAGTTGCAGACATGAAAGAACGGCAGAACCATACTAGATATTGTTTGAGATAGACTTACTTTTTTATATTATTAAGGTGAAAAGTATGACAACCTTAATCACGATCTCTTGATGGTTGGGTGCTAGATCACAAAGATATTATGGCATGCTCTACAAGTCTTATTTACTTTTGTGGTACAAATATTGGCAACATTCTAATGTTAAAACCATAAATCTAACCTTACTTTCCAATTCCATATAGCTCTTAGTTTTCCTAATTCTCTTCCTCCCGACATAGTTAACTTGTGTACTTGTGCCAATTTCTTAAGAATTTTCTAGTTTTAAAAATTAAAGAACAGTGTGTAAGTACACTATCATGTAAAGGTTCTTTGCAGCAAAAATGAAGTGAAATACCTGTTGCAAGGGCAACTACATCTCTCCTATCAACATGGTTGTTCTTTACTGTACAGATAGAACAATCAAATCAGTCCTTGTTCATTGAATACACAGTAAAGCCATTTTACAGAATGGCAAAAGCACCTGATTTACCTTCAGAATCAAAGCTTGGAGCTTTCAGCAATTTTAAGGCCCTCCTATATAGTCCCTGTCATGTGCTGAACAATTTAACCATTTACATAGCAGGAAAATGCCTCAACTAAATATTAACCTGAAAGTTCATTAGTGCATGAAGCTGTAAAAGCTGTCCCCAAAACCAAGAGGACAAATTATACTGCCAAAGATCACAACATGATTACAGCTGGTTTGAGTCTAACCTCTCGAAGCCACGTAGTACTGGTATTTTCCATCCTGTATTGGTGCTTTAACAAGAGGGCTTTGCAAGTATCACCCCAATCTTTGGATGAGTTAAACCTTGGATGAGTGACCTTCTTTTAGAATCACTACTCTACGTATGTGGATGGCAAAAGATAAAGAGTAATGAATTAATAATCTATGCAATTGTGAAAGAACAAACCAAGACGGTCTTCGGCCATGTACATCATTTTTGTCAGCAATCCATCTGCATGATTAAACTTCCTGTATCAAGAAACAAAAGATACATATTAAAAGATAAGATGAACAGAATGGTTCATTCATAGCATGCATATGACAGGATATGTTTATAAACAACAAGAACTGAGGGCCACTAATTCAAAGCAGGAATTTGAATGAAAAATAGACAAATTTCCATACAAATAATAAAGATTAATTTTGCAGTCAAACTATAAAATCATAATATAGAACCATAAAGAAAAAATGATTATGACTAGACACATTGATGATCCTCTCATACAACTCTTTTGCCAATGAGAAATTCCCAGTTGCATGCAAATATTCTCCATATGTACTATGAAAGAACAGCATTTCCTAAAAAGGTGCAATATAACTTTGCAAGCGTGAAAGGGAGAAATATCTCAATTTGAAGCTTAAAGAGAGAATATAACATTGCAAGTGATCATACCTTTCTGAATATTACCCTCCTCTAGGTTGGTGTCTTCATCACTAAACGATAATTCAGCTGATAAAGAGTTGCAAGTTAGTGAATTTACTTATCTACTACATATCAAAGAGCAAAATTCACAATGTCTTTTACCTGTATTGAAATAACCAGTGGCAAGATCAGCCAATCCTTTTATGGCTTTAGCCCGTGAAGTTACACAGCATCTAACGCAAAAGAAACTAGAGTGTCTGTGCTTCCTTTCAACAGCTGCAAGCAATCATCTGCTTGCATTCATGAAGCACTGTTCTATAGCACAAAGACCATTCAAATGATTCTAAATACAAAGAGCAGACACGCTCTAAGACATCCTCCATGAATACAAACAAACCTCTCAATTATCCAGTTGAAGTCCCACTAGGCTCCTCCGACGCTGCAACTGCACAACAATTCAGCCACCCAACCTCAATGTACTTCCTTTCCTATCTTCAAGGAGCGAACTTTAATATGAAGAATTTACAGAAAGAGTTACCTCTGACTAGTAAAGATGCTCCTTCCAACCAAATGAACCATCTGAAGCTTTTCAGTGGCATCACTCCAAACTCTCCTCTAGAAAACATTCCCAATACTATTTATAATCAAACAAAAGCAAAAGCCGAACAGAGAAAGAAATAAAAGTAAAGGAACAAACTTCCATAAAGCAAAGTAGACATAGCAAGCAAATAGCAATCCGATAGCATCCTCGCCGGATCCCCCGCCCCTTACCTGCAAATTGGACAGGCCCTGCTCTACCACCAGTTCCCTTCACACATCCATACATAAAAATATTCAGAAAAAAAAAACAAAAACATAGAAAGAGGAAAGTCACACTATAATTCTATCAATCATGCCTCGAGATCAGATCTTCATCACCAACACGGATCACGATGCATTGCAACACAAAACCCCCTTAAACCTCGGGTGCGGTATCGTCACCGCAATCTCTTCCACTCAATCATGCGAGCTGTGGAAAGGGAATGGGGGTTATCTTACCGGAAGGTGTTTATAACTAGAAATTAGATTAGAAAACAAGTCTCGCCTGATTCTCATCTGCTTCTCTCTCTCTCTCGCCGTCTTCGCTGCCGCCATGGCCTTCACTGCTCAGCACCAAGCACTGAGCGCGCAGCTCGCCGGCGCCGTGCCTTCTCGTCCTCGAAGACCAGCGGTGGTTTCGAATTCATCCTCCATCGTCTCCGCCTCACTCCCCGAATCGGGAATTTCCCACCACCAAACTCCATCTCGCAAACCTCCCCATTGGATCCGTAAGAAAACCCTAGCTGTCTCATCGGCCTCCGCCTTGGCAGCGGCGGTCAGTGGAGGATTCATCTTCCATCTCTCCTCTGGTGCTCCACCACCAGGTAATCCTGGTGGTGGAGGTGGCTGGGGATGGGGCTCCGGCGGTGGAGGAGACGGTGGTGGCTTCTGGTCTCGCTTCTTCTCTCCTTTGGCTGCGATCGCAGAGGACGATCAGACCGGCGGCGGTGGGGGTAGCCAGGAATGGGACTCCCATGGCTTGCCGGCCAATATTGTGGTTCAACTCAGCAAGCTGAGTGGCTTCAAGAAGTACAAGATCTCTGAGATCCTCTTCTTTGATCGGCGCAAGTGGACGACCGTGTCTGGCACCGAGGACTCCTTCTTCGAGATGGTTTCTCTCCGCCCAGGCGGCGTCTACACTAAGGCCCAGCTTCAGAAGGAGCTTGAAACCTTAGCGTCTTGCGGAATGTTCGAGAAGGTGGATCTCGAGGGCAAGACGAAGCCTGATGGCACCCTCTCCCTCACCGTCTCGTTCACTGAGAGTACTTGGCAATCTGCGGACTCGTTTCGATGCATCAACGTGGGGCTGTTACCGCAGACGAAGCAGATGGAGATGGATCCTGACATGACCGACAGAGAGAAGCTGGAGTACTTCCGGAACCAGGAGAAGGACTACAAGCGAAGGATTGAGAGATCAAGGCCGTGTCTGCTGCCGATCCCGGTGCAGCGCGAGGTGATGCAGATGCTGCGGGAACAGGGGAAGCTGAGCGCCCGGTTGCTTCAGAGGATCCGGGATAGGGTCCAGAAGTGGTACCATGACGAGGGATATGCTTGTGCTCAGGTGGTTAATTTTGGGAATTTGAACACTAGGGAGGTTGTGTGCGAGGTTGTAGAGGGGGATATCACGAAGCTTGATATACAGTTCCAAGATAAGCTCGGGAATATATGCGAAGGAAACACTCAACTTGGCGTGATCCGGCGAGAGCTACCTAAGCAGGTAAACATTTACCTTTTTACTTTTTTTATTTTTGTTGGTTCTTACTAATTGAAGTAATAGAAATTAGTGAGGCTTTAAGGAGCAGAAATGGCGTCTATTCATTGTTAATTTATGAAAGAACAATTCAGTCTTGTTTGCAGAGATATTGCTGCAGGTTTTATGAGTTATAGTAACTTGAAAGGGGATGGACCTGTAATTCTTGTATCTTTTCTAGCAGCTTTCCTTTCTGATAATATGATAATGGTTGTCCCATTGGACTATTACTACTTCAAGAAGCAATTGGAGATTGGTTTGAGCTACATCTGACTGAGGATCCACCGGAACAACTTGATTTGACAATTTGTAGGGATTGGTGTCCAGAGGAGCATGAATAAAAGTGTGGATTAGCAGTTATGGTGGGAGACAATATAGGAGGTTATTTAGACAAAGTTTTGATTCAATAACGTCTATTAAAGAAATAGTCAGAAGAAATTTCCTGTTTCATGGTTAATAATCATGCTGTAACCAATAAATGGGCATGTAAATATGATCAGGCTAAGAAGAAAATTCTCTCATCTGATTTGTCTTGCTGGAAATGAATGCTGGTTTATGCATATGTTACCATTTGTGACATGGCAACTTGCGTATACCCATTCGATCTAAATCAATTCTCCCATGCTCAATTTTTTCTACTTGACCATATGGTGGTTTTGTTGCTTACAATTGAATATTTCTTTTCATCTCTTGAAATCTTGTGCAGCTACGACAAGGACACGTTTTCAATATTGAAGCAGGGAAACAAGCTCTGAGGAACATAAATTCACTTGCTTTATTTTCCAACATTGAAGTAAATCCAAAACCTGATGAAAAGAATGAAGGTGGAATCATAGTTGAAATAAAACTTAAAGAACTGGACCAAAAGTCTGCTGAAGTCAGCACAGAGTGGAGTATTGTTCCTGGACGACAAGGGCGACCAACTTTGGTATTTCTTAAACATTTCTTAATGTATTTCTGAAATTACACTTACTGAATTCTAGACTGAACCTATATAATTTTGGCATTCGCTGCATGTATATCTCAATCGTAGGTTGCATTTGTGTTTTCAGGCATCATTTCAACCTGGTGGAACTGTTTCATTTGAACACCGAAATATCAATGGGTTGAACAGATCCCTACTCGGCTCAGTGACATCTAGCAATCTTCTCAATCCTCAGGTAAGTTTCACAGCTGTACTGGAGCTTCACTTCAGTCTTATCAACATCATGTCTATTTGATGCTCCAACACATGATATTTGTTTATTTCATTTGAATTATTTTCGTAGCTGTAGAATCTTTTTGTAGATTAGGATTTCTGATAAAAAAAAAAAAAAAAAGAAGAAAAGAAAAGAAAGAATGATTGCTGAATCTGATGATTGCCAGAGCTAAGCATGATTTGACTGTTGTGATCTTTATTAATTTATTATATTGGTAACATCATATTAAATCATGTGCTTCGTTTACTTTTCTCAGGATGATCTAGCTTTCAAGCTTGAATATGTACATCCATATTTGGATGGGGTGTACAATCCCCGGAATCGTACTTTCCGTGCTAGCTGTTTCAACAGCCGCAAGTTGAGTCCAGTTTTCACTGGTGGATCTGCAATGGAGGAGGTTCCGCCTGTATGGGTTGACAGAGTGGGGTTCAAAGCCAATGTGATGGAGGTTGGTGTTTACATCGTTGATGTTTTTTTCTTTCCTTTGCAATGGCCTTATCCTTCCAAGCACTACCAAATTCTAATGAGGAATGTATTTCCCTTGCAGTCCTTCACACGACAAAGCAAGTTCACCTATGGGCTAGTGGTGGAAGAAATCACAACACGTGATGAAACCAGTAGTGTTTGCACTCATGGTACTCGCCCATTACCTAACGGTGGCTTAAGCATGGATGGACCCCCAACAACACTAAGTGGCATTGGCATTGATCGCATGGCATTTTTACAGGCTAATATCACCCGGGATAATACAAAGTTTATAAATGGTGCAATTGTTGGTGATAGGAATGTTTTTCAGGTAACCACTATTTTACTTTGCTTTGCTTTGATGAAATTACAGAGCTGCATTACATGGTAATGTTATACATAACAAGTATTGGGATGGAAGGTTTATTTCATGTCATGAATACAAATCATTGAGCCATATTTGTAACTCAGAAATCTCAAATGTTGAGACGTATTGCATGTTATATTTTTACTGGATAATTGGTTTTTTGTTTCACAGTTGGACCAGGGACTTGGTATCGGCAGCAAATTTCCAGTCTTCAACCGTCACCAGCTCACAGTCACTCGCTTTTTGCAATTAAAGCAAGTAGAGGAGGGTGCTGGTAAACCACCACCACCTGTTTTAGTTCTTCATGGACACTATGGTGGATGTGTAGGGGATCTCCCTAGCTATGACGCCTTCACACTTGGGGGACCCTATTCTGTGAGAGGTTACAATATGGGCGAGCTGGGGGCCTGCAGGAATATTCTCGAGGTAAGCATCATATCCAAATTATGCTTTCATTTAGTTTCTCTCTAACTGATCATCATATATAGTTTTTGTACATGTATGAAGTGAATGATTAATTCATTTACCTTTCAATTCGTAGAATCTAAACTTTGTTTTTTTTTTCTTAGCTTGCTGCTGAACTGAGGATCCCTGTGAAGAACACCCATATGTATGCCTTTGCGGAGCATGGAAATGACCTTGGAAGTTCAAAGAATGTCAAAGGTAATCCCACAGAGTTCTTCCGGAGGGTAGGTCATGGGTCATCTTACGGTGCTGGAGTTAAGCTTGGATTGGTCAGGATGGAATATGCAGTTGATCACAATGCAGGTACTGGTGCAGTGTTCTTCAGGTTTGGAGAGAGATTTTGAGTGATGTAGTCTTAAGTTCACAAGTATTTTGGTAGCCGTAACTAATGAGTCATATAATGCGGGTATTGATGTGTCATAAGAACAATTCCATTGGTTTCCTCTAGAGATTTGTTTGATTGCTCGTTTCCTTTATAGTACTGAGCCTAGAACTCAACATCATACTTTTTTTGCCGCTAATGCAGTTCTCACACAGTTCTTTTGTTTGATTGGTTTTTTTCCCGTGGTTGTGTACTATAAATCCTAGTTGATTGGATTATAGAATGATCCTATGCTTCATTGATTAAAGAAAAAGTTGCAGGAATTAGAATGATACTTTGGTCACATTATTGATGAAAGACAGGAAGAGCTGAAGAGGCCAGCAAAGCTATAACTTCAACTGATGAATTCTGGTTAATGTTACAAGAACAAAAAAATAGTGCGTGTATTTACAGGTTACAGCTTCAGCGTGCAGTCCTGGATGCTCTGAACCTGCAATTTGGAAAATTCTTCACGGAAAATTTTAGCATCATGAATACAAACACACATTATGATGAGTGTGATCTTCTGGACTAACTATTGAAGCCCTAACTCCTTTTTTAGTTGTTGGAGAGCTGCTTCAATTTCATCAATGCTATCTTCAATACTGCTATCCATTCCCCCACCATTATTCCTCTGTTCTACTCCAGGCTTGGCATTTGAGTTATCCTTGGAAAAATCATCAGTGTCCCCAGCTGCCTCAGGACTTATATCATTGATGTTCAATTCCTTCTCTAAGAATTCAACAAACTCCTCACCTATTTCCTGTTGTATCAAATGATTTAATTGATTATCCGCCAAATCCTATGGGTATATAAAAGAACAACATTTGCAAACTGTCTATTGATTTATTGTATTAAGCCCCATAAAGCAATGTGCCAATGTCACTATAAAATTTTTTTATAATAATATGCTTGCTCACCTCCCACAAGCTTTTCGGTTTATCTTGAGAACTAATGTCTGCTTCCCAATTCTGAAATTCCTTCTGCA
Source organism: Dioscorea alata (assembly GCA_020875875.1). NCBI lineage: Eukaryota > Viridiplantae > Streptophyta > Magnoliopsida > Dioscoreales > Dioscoreaceae > Dioscorea > Dioscorea alata. Next base: position 19,811,511 of record CM037022.1, on the reverse strand, counting down.
AATCCTGGAAAAAGTCCCCTGTTGCAAAGCAAGTTCTTGTAAATATCAGAGAGTTCGTCCAGAGTATAATCATCATTTAACTAGTATCCACTATAGTCCAATATGTCGTGACGTCAAGATGTTCAATCAAAGAGCCAAAATCATAATGTAGAAAAATGGATCAATGGATCAATTGGTTGTTCACTCTTGTGCCATTCCATGAAAAACAATATTACCAAGAAGAGGCAAGTATACCTATAGTTATTTGAACATCCCTCAAAAAATCACCTGCAGAATAAAGAGGTTATATAAGGACTTAAAACTACTGTAAACATTATCATAGAAGGGGGTTTTCAGGACATGATTGTAGCACTTAGATAAACAAATGTCTTAAATACAACAAAACACAATTCATTCAAAATAGTACTTTAAAATGGGCAACATCTTCAAATACCAAGTATGAAACAAAACAAAGTGGACTTCCCATGAATTAGCTGATACTAGTAGCAATAGGCATAGTTAAAATCTGACAAAATACTGATCCATACAACTATATGAAACTTAATAACACCGTATAATGGAATAGCATTTTCAATCCACAATGAGTTTGAGATGCTTAGATTCATACCGAACCCATAGAAATCTTCTTCCTGAGTAGTGGTCTTTCTGTTCCTTTCCGATGTCTGGGTATAATCTGAACTACTATAAGCATATTTGTACTTGGAGTCTGGATTCAGCAATGTATTGTATGCATGCTTAATTCGCATGAATTTCTCCTGGGCATTCGGCTGGTAAATAAGGATCAAATAATTAATTACTACAACAAGTATCTCTCATTTGCGTAATACTGGCACCCAGAAATATAAGAAACTTAAAACAGAAACATTCTAATAAATAACAAATCTTTAAGTAAATGGCAGAAAGCCAAATCCCTAAGTATTTCTCGACAGTCTCATGAACATATCAGAAATTCGATATGAGTTTCATCACTATACCACATTTCTCTTCAGTGAAGACTATATAATTAGTTCATCAAGGGTGGTTCATCATACATTATATGGAGAAACCAATACCCAGCTAAACATTTTTCCATTATTCAATAGAGAATCTAAAGAGTTCATCTCATTCAACAGCTAGATCATAAAGCTAATTAAAGGGCTGCTTGGTGTAAAAATGGCATAATTTTTTGTTTAAACACTGCATTACAGCACTGCGAAGGAGAGATCTAAAGTAATACAAAACATTGGGGACTATAGAAAATGTTGATTTACAATCTCTAAGGGATTATTAGATCTACCAGAAATAATTAGCAAATTAGATGAATGCCAGATCAAAGATCAAAGATAAAATTTTGATTGAGAAATTAGAACCTAGGGTATGGCAAGTCTCAGGAGAAAACAAATTCAAAATTCGATTTTGATAAGAGAAAAACACATCCCAGAAGCACGCAATCACAGGGAAAAACAACAAAACTGAAGCCCTAAACATTCACACAAGAACCAAAGACAAATTTGGGGAAATAGAAAGGCACCTCCTTATTAACATCAGGGTGGTATTTGAGGGCGAGTTTCCGGTAAGCCCTCTTGATTTCCTGAAGAGAAGCCGAGGTAGAGACACCGAGCACCTCATAAGGAGATTCTCTCCTGCTCGCTCTCACAGCGACACACGCCAAGCCCCTCCTCTGGTTCTCCTTCCTCTTCTCCTCCTTAAAGCTCCAATTGACACAAAACCGCCGACGATAGAAGAAGACATCATACCGATAACATTCAACCAATCCACCGAGCTTCCTCGCTTGAATCAACGAAGATCGAAGAGGAACGAGGCCATGAGAAGAACAAAGAAGAGCATACTGATGATGCATAGATAACTACCACTCAAATAGTGCCCATCTGGAGACAATATTATATAAGATAAATTTGAGAATTCATATATCAACACTATTAAATTAGTTTAAAATTAATTTATAAGTGTAGTAATTAAGGGGAAAATAAAAAGAAAATAAATTTATATTAAAATTTTGGCAGGGGCCGCGCGTGCGCGTACCCCCTCTACCACAAATTATGACGTCCACTCTGCCACGTGGGCAGATGGTAAGCCAGCGCATTCCCTAAGTGCAATGGGGACCACTAGCCTAGGCCACGGACCTTCTTGATCAACCGTTGACCCCGTCCAGGTAAGTATGTTTCAACGATATCCAAGCCTCCAACTTTATACACCACCAGGCCTTTGCATCTTCTTCCCCTATCCGATGTGGGACTAATTGGAGTGTGCTATCCTTGAATATCAGCCGTTGGATTTCTAGGATTTTTCAGATTCTGATGATGATTCTGGGTAACGAGAGCAGCTCAATTTGTGGAGATTTGTAGGCATTCATTAACTTATTAAGAGGATCCCCAAGTAATCTGTTGGTTAAGCAATAAGCAATGCATGCGCTTTGTAAATGATGAAGAAGATGAGAAATTGAGTAGTCGTCTTGGTTGCAATTGGATGTTGGTTATCTTATCCCTCAAGTTTCGGATGAGTTATTCTTAGTTTAACATTATGTATATATATATATTATATTCATGGCATGCATCCAATAGTTTTGTTAAAGTTGGATGTTGGCATCTTATTCCTCAATCTTGGATGAGTTATTCTTGTTTCTGCTAGTATAATTCACTAAGCCATGAATATGTGTCATGTGATACTATAAATAGATTTAAATCATTGATGTATTATAATAATATCACATGAAATATATCAAGTAGTTTTTGTGCAGCGCACACCATATATCTCAGTGAATACAAGAATTTTACCCTTTGAACCATTTGTATACTTCCAAGTACTCGGATTGTTTTTGGAAATTTGAAACCTGCTGCATGTTCGGTTTATTAGTATCTATGATGAACAAATGAACCTGGATGATGAACAGTATACCTGCATCACAAGTGAAATAGCGTCACTGCATTGCAAGTTTTTTGTTAGACAATGTTAGCACACAAAATGCACACATTGAATGACCATGAATGCAGTTGGGTCATTCATTGAAATTTTTTGTAAGCTGTTCAATTGATGTATTCTGAAGACTTGCTGAATTGATAGCAATTAATTAATAAAACAAACAAGCAACATGAATAGAAACAATAAGAAAGAACTTTCTTTGTCCTGTTGGCCTTTTAAGTATGTTTTGGGCTGTTTCCTGTATGGTTGGAATCTCTCCAGATAAAACAATTCTATTATACTTCATTCAAATTTCAGTCACAAGGATTTGAGTAAACATATATTCAATAGCATAAGGTCCATAGGCAAGCATGCCAACTTTTTTAGGTTTCAATCAAAGAGACAGAGACTTTTTTAGGTTTCAATCAATACTTACCTTGTAAACCATAGTTGGGCAGATCCTGTTAGTTTGCCAGTTTTATCCAGGACTTGAATTTTCAAGACGCAACAGCTTGATTAGATACTAAATCATCAGGAAAAGCAAATGTACATATTTGATAGGCAGGTTTTAATAGCCAACATACATTACAATTGGGTAGTGGCAATCAATCAGCATCAAGAGAACCGAAAAAAAAAAAAAAGGAAAAGCAAAAGTCATAATCCTAATATGAGCACAAGATCAAATGGCTTAAAACATGTAAACATGGCACAAGGTGATAGATATCATATGAAAAGTTCAAAAGTACAATTGTAAATGCAACCTTAATGGACAATAATAGAGGTTATAGTGCTGTACAAGACATTGCCAAAGTGGAATGACATCACATCCTACTATCAACAGAGCTGATACCATGTTTTCACAAGAATTACCCAAGAATCCAGTAAGCATAATAGACAATATGGTTGTAGGAATTCAATTCAATTTCTTTTTTATGTGAACTAAATATAAATTCAGCATTGTGAATGATAAATAGATAAATCACTACAACAGCTAACAATCTCAAGAAATTCAGCATTAAGTATGAGCATTCCACACAAACAATCCAAAAAGAGGTCATCTTTGCATGAAACAGTGAGCAAAAATTTCAATCTTTTATTTATCATCATTAGTGGTAGCATGAGGATATGAAACAATGAACCTAACTAGTTACCTCAGGAGCAATCCCTGGTCCTCTCGGTGAAAGCAGCTCCATAGGGATGATGATGGAGAGTCTCAAATCCATGGTAAGCCCCAGCTCCATGGTGATTGTTGACAGGTACCATTGCCACAGGGCTATGTCCCTGATGATGCGGCATTCCATAAACAGGCATGGGGAACATTGAGGGCATGGTGTATGGCATCGGCACTGCCACTGGCTGCTGCTCGCGCAAGCTCTGTGGGACTGGCGTGGATGCGAACAGATGGTCGGAGGAGGATGGACCCTCGTTGGAAAGCCCCTGCATCCGCTTTAGGTACAGCCTATACTTTTGCAGATGGCTGGCGACGTTCTCTCTCGTGAGCCCCTCCACGTTCATCAGCTGCATAATCGTCTTCGGCACGGCGTTTTTGATGCCCAGATGGGCGACCACATCGACAAACCTCTTGTGGAGCTGAGGAGTCCATACGAGCCTTGGCCGCTTGAGAGATCGGGCGGATTGATCATCGGTGGTGGAATTCTCCTGCCGGAGAGCAGAATAATCCCCATCCTCCATCACGGCAGAGTCCTGTCTCCGTGCCTTCCGGGACGGTTCTGATTCGCCGTCGTCGACCTTCGTATTCACCGGATCATCATCTCTAGCAAGGACCATCGGATCATCGGAAGCTGGAGAAGTAAAAGGGGGGAAGGATTTGAGAGCGGAGGTGGAGGACGATGACGACGCCGAGTTACGCTTGAGGTTAGAGACGGTGTTCTGAGACGCTCGTATGACGTCGAGTATCGTCCGGCACGGCTCTGGCGTGATGCTGAAAGCCGATGCGAGATCCGGCGTGATCAGCGTCTGAGATAGCGGTGTGAGATCGTCGGCGCTGGGGAGCCCAATCTCCCATTCGAGAACCCTCCTCCCATCGCCATCTCCGCATCCATCCATCAGCAAATCATAATCGAGAGGATCCACTTCTTCCCCCATTGACACCGACAGCGAGAACGAACCGAGAACTAGGGTTTCGATCGGAGAAGAAGGTGGCGGTGGCGGTGGGGTAGAAGATATTTTTCCGGGAGTGGGATTCCGATGGGGGGGCTTTTGGGGATATTTGTGGTACTTTTAAAATTTTTTTATTAAACTATTTAAGGGGGAAAGTGCAAATAGATGCTCAAATCTCGTCTGTCCAAATGTCCACGTGGACTGATTCGGGTGCGCTTTTCCAACTTTGCTTTCATTTTTTCTCTGACCTCTCACTCAAGCACAGGGACAGGCACTCTGTTCGACCACTCCACGTGATTTTTGATGACGTGGAGAGCTCTGAATGGTTGGATATGTGCGGCGGTGTTTGGACTGGCGCAGCAGCGGTGGGATTTGTTCCGATCCGTGTCTTAGGCGGCGACAGAAGCGGTCAGATGGGCTCGTATGGACACGAATCTTGACGCATGGACGGCTCTGGAAGCAGGCCGAACCAATGGGCAGATTAAGATCTTGATCGTTAGTGATTGGCTTTAAATCGTGTCTGCCACCTCAGCGTTCCCAGGATAAGATCTTGCTCTGTGGTTGGTGGGTTTCTTTATCACGTCCTAATTGTGGTCTCTCTTTCACTTGAGATGTGACGTGGACTTTTGTTTCGGGACCAGTGATTGGTGGGACCCACAAGGGGATAACTACACCGGAGCGGTACGGGGAATCAGCTGTTGGCTTCGCTACAGGAAAAGTTCGTGCAAAGCCAATCAGAGACCTGAGTGAGATTTGAATGGGGCCCAGTGTTTTAAAGTACGGTTTGATGATTAGGTGCAAAATTGCTCTGTTTTCAAGTGATTCTAGTCTTTCTAGATGTTTAATATTTGATTATTGGGGTTATTAAGTCATTGGAGGGCAAGTTGGCATTATCTTCAAACAATGGGCGCCACTTGTGATATCAAATTCTTGTTTGTTTTCATTGAAGTTGCTTAGTGATGATTTATAGCATGGACCAGTGTCTCTAGTGCAGTTGCATCCTGAATGGGGCGTTCTTGTGCTAAGATATTTATGTATTTCATTTGGTTGGTTAAAGAGGTTTTTCTTGGTAGTTGATGAGGTTTCTTTCTATCATTGACAATTAAAGTAGATTAATATTGTATTCCAACACAAAAAAAGGAAATACTTACCTCGATCCAAATATATAAACAAAAATTTGATCTATTGGCATTGAATCTCTTTGTGTAGGTTGTCTATTTTTAAGATGACTCAAAATTGAATTAGGTGAGGGCATAGGTATTTGTTGAACTTGTGGTTATGCTCCATACTTATGTATATTCATAATTTTTTTTTTAAATTGGAGGTATTTGTCACATATTTGTTAATAAATAAAATAGGTAAATAAAATTGGATAGAAACATCTCAAAATGATTGTAAGATTGCAATATAGACATTCTTTTTTTTCATATAAAATGAAGTTAATAGATAAATAATCTCTACAAAATATTACCAAATGTATCTTCAATTATCTTATTTTAAGTGACGTTTTGATCAATGCATTTATTTTCCTTTTGTCCATATGCTACACTTACATTGTGTCACGCCCTAGTCCTAAAGCCGGGCCCATTGACAGATCGGCCGCATCCAATAGGATTGGGCCCCATTGGGTGTAAGGTTTCAAATCTCGAATCCGGTCAGAGTTAACCCCAATAAGCAGAACAAAAATAACAACACAACAGAAATACAAACAATAGTAACAGTAAACAGACACAACAGAAATATAATGTGCCACGTTTACAGTTTGAAAATCAAACTACAGACAAAATACAAATCTTACTCACATAGGAAAATACACTACAAGATCTACAATCTCAAAGTTCAGAATTTCAACAAGACATAGCTAAAAACAAAAATAAGACTACTCGAATATACCCCCGATCCTAGGCTTAATCTTCTCCTGCGAAAAGAAAATCACACAGTACATGAGCCACAAAAGCCTAGTAGGAACACAGAAATAACAGAAAATACAATAATTGCAGAAATAATAATAGTCCAAACAAAAAATATAGAAATAATCAGAAATACAGAAAATACGTGAAAACCAGAAGGGTACATCTCCTTGACTAATAACTGAATCAACAGCTCGAGACTGGATCTTCGACTATGTAGTTTGAATAGACAGAATATCAACAGCCGAAGCCAGATCTTCGACCGCAGTGAAAACAGACACGTATGTCTGGTAGTGCTACTACAGAAAACATGTGCACATGGCTAGGACTTATTCCTCTTAGCTAGGCAATTTGCCAGGAATGGAGATGTACTAAAAATCTGCAGAAATACAGAGTACGGACAGAGAAAATATCAAATAAATCGCTTCACAAAATAAATAAATAAATAAATAAATAAATAACAAGTACAGAATAATAAACAAAATACCAACATAAATAATACAAAAACAAAATAAATTACTAAATAATTAAATAACTAACTACACACCAGAAATACAGAATTATACAAGTGTGAAAGCCGACCTGGTTCCGAGCTACGACGTTAGGTTCAACAAATCCCATAAATCAAGGCTCGCTATAGAATCTACCCAACAAAATAAGCTATACTATAATTAGATTTACAAGCCTTTGCCCGGGGCTAAACTTACAACTAAAATCTAAGCTTACTCAACATGGATTCAACCAACTATCTTTCTAATCACAAAAGTGATAATCCAAATAAAGCATCGGAACATTTCATGCACATTTATATATATATATATATATATATATATATATATATATATATATATATATATATAATAAACTAATATGCATGATTTAAAATATGCATGCTTACTCAAAATAGTATTTATAAATATCAAATGAATCACACACCAAGGATGCAGGTTCATCATCAAGTTCAAAGTTGCAAACATGCATACATAAATCTAAATAATAATCTAGATTACAAATGCATGCTTTCACAATTAAATTATCATGCTTCAACAAGACACATAAAAGTTACTTACCACTAAAAACTAATGAATGAAAATGGGGTTGTAGCCTTAAGAAATGATTATCACATTACTAGACATGGACATCTATTTGCATAAAAACATGCAGCAAAACAACCATTACACATGGTACAAAAGCATAATGCATTACTAAGGCTAGGGAGATGAATTTGAGAAAAAATAAAATAAAATAAGTAAAAAGAATAGAAAAAAAAGGAAGTTAATCCACCATCTGCAGGACATGCTCAAAGAATTCATGGATTCTATATGTTCAATACAAGAAGATAGAAATATATGCTTTAACACCAACAAAACAAATGATATACATACTAGCCCTTTTTTTTTTTTTTTTTTTTGAAAGAGCTCTGAGAGCTGATTTTATTAAAAATGGAAAAAAGATACACAGAGTTCAATATTACAAACTAGGAAACAAAACAAACAGAATTAAAAGCAACCAAACCACAAAGCAAGAAAGCAAACTAAATTTTACAAAGACACACCAGCCCTAATGAAAAGCTTCATCATCCAAAAGGGGAGCTCCCTGCCTTGATGAAATAAAGTAAGATCATGGGAGTTCACTCCAAGAAGAGCAAGTCCAGGAGCTGCAGAAAGCCAGTTTCTAGGAATAACATGCAATTTTGGAAGTCCCAAATCAATGAGATAATCTGATATACTATTGGTCAAGTAGTTGAGTCTCAAGGCCAGTTAAGGAGAGTTGTCCGCAATGACAGAAAGCAAGTCAGCATTGCCCAAGAAAATGTTTTTGATGCTAAATCCCATCGCAAGAATGCATCCCATCGCTGCAATAAGGGACAACGCTTCTGCTTCAATTTCAGACTCAGCCTTGACAAGGTGACACCCAGCATATAAGAGTTGAGAATTCATATCCACTACATAAAAACCTGCACCATAATTTCTCTCACCACTAGATCTCACAGAAGTGACAAACAGAAAAGGGCTATCAGTGATTCCAAAATTATTGAGTAAAAGTAGTTTGCCAAACTGAGCGAACTTAGTTTGAGAGTACTCCCTGACATGATTCATTGCCCGAAGAGCAATGAGAGGCAGATCAATAGTTTCATTGCGGAAGATTAGATTGCAGCGAGCTTTCCAGAAGAGCCAAGAGGCTACAACAATGATCGATTATTCAAAAATACTAAACTCCGACCTGGACGGACACAACCAAGTTCCAGAGGTGAAACCATCTTGAAATTGAATGTCTTCCCAATAACAGCACTAATAAAACACCAAAGTTGTTGAGCCTTGGGACAAGAATTAAACAAATGTTCAGCAGTCTCAAAATTAAGATTACACAATCTGCAGTGAGCTTGGGGACCGAGATTCAACCGATATAAGTAGTCATAAGTTTTAAGGCCATTGTGAAGTAAGAGCCAGAGGAAGTGCTTAGGACGAGGGGCAGTAGAGAGATGCCAAATACTTCCCCAGCCTTCCCATAAATCACTACTAGCTTTGAAAGCAAACGACACAAGCTTAGACACCATTAAAACAAGACACAAAAAATAACAAAACAACCTCACAAGATCCCAGCATTTCACACAAAAGCAAGGTACTTACCTCTAACCTGACAATGAGCAGCGGTAGAGATGAGTCTTAAGTCACTGAAATCTCCAAGGAGATGGATGCTTTGAAGATGATGGGCTTACACACAAGACCTCCTATAAGTATCACTAATCCTCAATTATTGCAACTCAATTATGTTAAAACATGTTGACAAGATCCTAAATCCAAGGGACGATGGCCTATATGTGGGGAAGGTTTGAGGGGTTTCCAAAGCTCCAGTCAAACTCAGTCAACAAAGGTGGCGGACATTACACATTGTGACTTTGATTTATATACCTTTGTAGTTTTTATTTTATGTATACATCTTTAAAAAAAATTGATAAATCACTAAAATATATTAAAAGGATGGACACAGATAATGTAATGATATGACAAAATGGAGATTAGATATAAAAAGGAGAAAAAAAAAAAAAAAATGAAGAGGATAGTATGGGCTTTCATGAATTGACATTTATAAATGTAGGATCAATCATATCCATAGTCGCTATATGGAATTGTATGTCTATAGATCATGACTCACCAATTTCACTAGGACTTTCCTCATTGCTGTCTGAAAGAGGTGCGCTGGAAGTTGAGGTCGTGTTTAATCATTGCTATTTCTCAAGCCAATTTGTGCCACTTTTCACTCTATTGACTGTACACAATCATTTAATATATAGGTCATGATTTATCCATTTTTATCTTCAAAATATATAGGAAAAGCAAATTCGTTCCTAAATTATTGATCATGAGCACCTTTGCATTAATCACTAGCTAGCTAGCTAGTGATGAGACAAACTTCCATGTGTTGGCAATAAATATAGCTTTTATTATCACTAAACCAATCTTGTCATCTTATTTAAAGTTTCATTCATCACTTAATTGGTCATACTTTACAATATATCTTTCTTATAAATTTGTTCTCGCTCTATTGATTGCAATCCAATCTGAATAATTAGAAAGTCTGTTGAATATCCAAAAAGAACACCATTGCACGTTGGAAAGAATCATTTTAGAGATTATCATGCAAAACATCTTTATTACTTTATTAATACGTCATCATTTTTACACAGTTAATGAAATGATCATTCATGCATCCTTCTAGGAAGGTCAAACCAGAGATTCAAAGTCCAAACAAAGCCAAGGATCTTATCTCTGATGTCAATCATCTCTACAGTCGATCAAATGCCACAATAAATTAGCAATTTAGCAACAGCAAGCCTCTCCCAAACAAATAATTAAACTAATCAAAGTCAATTACAAACAACTATTATAGATTCTCTCAAATCTTTTCCAACTTGAAAGGAATATCCAAATCTTGTGAACTGATGTATGAGCTCACGTGGATAAAAAAGAAACCTCACAAGAACAACAGAAAAACATAAAAAAGAAGAAAGAGAAAAGTTAAAGAAAAATTAAAGGTGCAAAGAGATGTCTCTTTAATAAATCCAAAGTGAACAAGTGGAAGACAAAGTTCAGCATCTCTGTATCACAAAGCTACACAAATACAAAGAAAAAAGTTCCCTTGTTTCTTACGCTAAGTTTCAACTGGTTTTTTTCTTTTTTTTCTCAGTAAAGAAGCTTTTCCTGTTTCAATGATTCCAGTACCATAGTTTTAAGTCACAGAGCTCCATTGAAATTCAAAGGAATTTCAAACTTTATGCTTTAATTTAATGTTATTTGTTCATTGATAAGTCTGAAGATAAAATTAGACACAGTTTAAGAATCAGAAATTAAACGTAGTAAAAATTGCATGCATCTTATTACAAAAATACCCTTTTCTTAGAGAGTTGGTTGATAGGGTATTTTCGTCAAATCAACTGACAGCTAAGTACTTCAGCGAAGACCGCTTGCGAAGAAGCTACGCGGCTTGGTAGCCGGTCCAAAAACGTCTGCTGAGATAACGCCGTCATTAGAAGGCCAATGATATAGCGCCACGAGTGATATCTATTCACAAGCAACTCACTGTCCGAATGACGGCTGTTAACACCGTTAGTTTTCAATTCTTTTTTCGCACGCTTTGAAGACCTTATAAGCTCAGGTCTCTCTCATTTCATCCCCAAATCTCTCATTCCTCTCTCGACTCTGATCACCGTCCGGTGATCTCCACTACCGCTCACCTCCCTCTGGGTTTGAATTCCCAGCAAGCCAAAAAATAAAAATCCAATTTTTTTCCGCGCAAATTCTCTGATTTTCATTTTTCACCAGCAAAAATCGAGGGATTTGTTGATCTCCGACAAGAAATTCGAGAAAAATTCCAACTTTCGTTGTTTTTCGAGCCAAAGATCGCATCTTTTTCATGGCCTCTGCCTCATCCTACTGGTGCTACGCCTGCCGCCGCGTTGTCAGAGTTCCGGCCATGGACTCCGTTGTGTGTCCTGACTGCGGCGGCGGCTTCATTGAGGAGGTTGAGAACCCTATTTCAGCTGAGGAAGCCCCTGGCCGCCGCCGCCACGAGAATCACGACCCGGGGTCTGACGTTGACGTGCGGCGTCGCCGCAACCGCCGTGGATACGGTGATGACAGATCCCCCTTCAACCCCGTCATCGTTCTCCGTGGCGCGGGCGATGGTGCCGGTGACATCTCTCCGAGCAGAAGCTTTGAGCTTTACTACGATGATGGGGCGGGGTTGGGGCTCCGGCCGATGCCGGCTCAGATGTCGGATTTTTTGATGGGATCGGGGCTTGAGCGGCTGCTGGACCAGCTCGCTCAGTTCGGAATCAATGGATTGCCTGCCGGACGTGGGTGCGAGAATCCGCCGGCGTCCAAGGCTGCGATTGAATCGATGCCCACCATTGAGATAACCGCCGGGCATGTCGGTATGGAATCCCACTGTGCTGTCTGCAAGGAGGCCTTCCAGCTCGGTGATGATGCGAGGGAGATGCCCTGCAAGCACATCTATCATCAAGATTGCATCTTGCCATGGCTTTCGCTCAGAAACTCGTGTCCTGTTTGCCGTCACGAGATGCCCACTGACGTCGGTAGAGGAGGAGGTGGGATAGATGTCCATGAAGACGAGCAGAACTCCATGGAGGTAAGTGAGGAGGAGATGGTGGGGCTGACTATTTGGAGACTTCCTGGTGGGGGTTTCGCGGTTGGGAGATTTGCCGGAGGACGTCCAGCAGGGGAAAGGGAGCTACCTTCTGTTTATACTGAGATGGATGGTGGATTTAATGCCGGAGCTGGTGCTCCGAGAAGGATCTTGTGGGCATCCAGAGGAAGTCATTCCAGAGAGCATGGAAGGATTAGCAGAGCTTTCCGAAGCTTCTTCTCATTCTTCAGACGCATCAGGCCAATGTCTTCTTCTAGACCAAGGTTGGAGAGCTCTGCATCTTTGAGTTTGAGCCAGAGAGGATCCTTGTTTAGTAGGAGTACACGAACTTAAAACGTCCCCTGGTTTTAGATGATAAGATAAACCTCTTGCATTTAGAAGATGGAGAAAGCTCACATTTTGTTGTGTAGGTGGTTTGGGTTTTTATCTTTTTGTTATTTTAAGATCTATTCATAAGAGTTTTAGATTTTGTTTCTCTATTCCCGTGTGTAAATAGATGATCTTTGGAAAATTTTCAAGAAACATGCTTGCATCTTCTTGTTACTTGGAATGTGTATATATATACATATATATTATGGTTATCACTGTCACAAGGTGAAAATGCAAAGAGAGCAGTCTTGATATGGTCATTCTCTGGTGAAAGAAAAGAAAAGAATGTTTCAGTGATCGAGCAGATGATTTGATCCTATCTTGAATGCTCTGAATACTTTTCTGATAGATGTTTGTCTTCTAATTGATTTTGCTTAGCATGCCAATGCAGTGAACTTTGTCTTTGCCTGAGAGTTGTTGTACAAAATTTGCTTTGTTCTGTCTTACTATGGAGAATGGTTGGTCATATCTAGCTCTAATTTGTTTTATCTGCTCTTTCCTTGTGTCTTATATTCAACACAAATGTTTAGTTCTGTATGAATTCTCTGAATGCATATTACTTCTAATGCTCTTATGCTGTTTGTATACTTTAATCCATCCTAATTTTAATACTCCTAACCTGATATACTGTTTATGCACATCAATTCGCCATTTGTCTCATCCATGTTTTTTTATTCAGTTTCTTGGTTGGTTGGTTTCAGTTGAAACTAATTTTCCATGATAATTCTTCCAAAGTTGGTCTGAAAGGCACTTTCAGGGACCTGCTCTTATACATTTCAATTTAAGTACTCCTATTTATTCTAATTCAGACTCCATGGTCTAGATTCATGCATGATATTCTTCAGATTAGTTAAATGGTGGGTGGTTGGTTCTCCTAAACAAAATTGTGATGGAATCATGCCTGTCTTCTTGCTCAATTGATTGACAAAGTAATCTGTATACAATTTGACTATTCTATCTCTTGAATTACTCTTTAATCTGAGAATATATTCCTTGTCACTGAGAGTAGCATTGCATTTCTTTCCCAAGCTTTGTTTACTGAAAGAAAGTATTCTATTGAATTCCTAACTCTCATATGGTTTCAAGTTGTGTTTTTTTTTTTTCTGTTTTTTTACTCAAGCACATCAATTCACCATGAGACTTTGGATTTAAGTGGGCCTAGTCAACTCTTCTTTGAATTTATTCTTTGTATTTAGTCTTTGCTGATATTTATATCTGAAGTTTATCAGAATCCTTTCAATGTGTAACTTTCAGCACACAAGAATTTTGTTATGGTGGTCCAAAAACTTATATTAATCTGTGGCGATTTCTTAGTTCTAGTAGCACTTGCTATGTGAGGTGGCTACTAAAGTTGTCAGTGTCCATGTCAGCAAGTGTACCTCTGCATTGTGGGGTACAATTAGATCTTTGCTTTTTTTTTTTACTTGCTGATGCTGTCTGAAAGGTAATAATTGTTGGAATGATAAACAAAGAGAATGGATTCAAAGATGAGCTCCCTTTTGTTTTAGTTGTAGTAAAAAAAACCAAAAAAAAAAAACAGAAAAAAAATAAGATGTCAAGAATGGGATTCGAACCCATGCCCTTTCGGACCAGTACCTGAAACTGGCGCCTTAGACCAACTCGGCCATCTTGACTTTTTGGCTTGATGACGTTTTAAATGAATTTAACCAGTTTTATCTAAACATATCCTCATCCTAAATTTCAATATATTTTAAAATAAATTTATTTCATAAGATAAACCTTCATGAAATTCTATTTAGTTATTAAATTTATTTTCATTATTATTAAATAATTAAATGTTAATAACTAATTCAAATTGTTGAATGAATACAGGTATATATGTGAAAGGAGACACCAAAAAATCGTTACAATTTTAGCATTTTCTATATATATATATATATATATATATATATATTCTGAATTAATGAAATAAAATAAAACCCCATTTTTTTTAAAAAAAAATTGAAAATAAAAAAGACATGAGCCGGGCTATGGTTAACCAAGTTTGACTATTTGCGCTGGCTGGTTGACAACGTTGACTTCGCTTTTACCGCGTTTCGTTCAGCTGTTAATAAAATTTATTAGTTATTACCAACCTTCCATTTTTATCTCATTTCTCTGCTAAAATCCCTTCAACTTCGATCCTTATCCTTCTTCTCTTTCTTCTAATCCTTTCCTTTTCTCTTCATCGAATCTCTCCAAAAATGTTAACAATTTATTCTTGATATCCATCTCCACTGAATTCTCTCTCCTTCGATTCCTTTCTCAATTCCTCAATTGCGCAATCTAGGGTTTTAATTCGTCGTGCTGAAAAAGGTGAGATTTTTAATGCGCGCTCTTTGCATTCACGTTGATTCAGTGCTGATTAATCTTATGTATTTGTAGCTTCTTTGATTGGATAAAGCGGCTTTTGATCTGAGATATTTGGAACCATGAGTTTTGTTTTCCGGGGGAGCAGAGGAGATATCGAGAGCGGGATCCCGGAGTTTATCCCTGGGAGGCGCACTGTGGTATGCTTCTCTGAATCTTCGTACTTTTTTTCGCAATGTGTGATGTTTTCTTGCAATTCCTACATGATTTTATATGTTTTTCCATTTTGCTCTTATGATTTCAGCGTTGGCATCCCGGAGCTCGGCCTGTTAATTCTAATTCGATGACTTTTCTCGTGGCTGGTATATTGTGCTTGTTTTCTCAATGTTTTGATGAAAAGAACTTGCTTTCCATTTAAGGGAATGCCATTTGACTACTGATAATATCATGTGCATTGATTTTCTGGCAGTCTTGTTGCTGTTTATGATACTAAACTCGAATCAAATGTCACCCAACTTTCTGGTATTTCATTATATTTTTGTTTGATTTGTTAGACATTGGTTTGAGATGTGTGTTCATTATATTATGATTGTATCATTGTAGCTTTGGTTAGCATTGGGTGTATTTTTAATGGCTACGAGCCTTCGAATGTATGCTACATGCCAGCAACTTCAGGCTCAAGCTCAAGCTCATGCTGCTGCGGCTAGTGGGTTGCTTGGGCATACTGAATTGCGGCTGCACATGCCACCGTCCATAGCCTTTGCAACGAGAGGCCGACTGCAAGGGCTTAGGCTGCAGCTTGCTCTTCTTGATCGGGAGTTTGATGATTTAGGTTTGTGTTGTGTTTTGTTTTGTTTCTTATTATGTGCTTTGCGTATAGATGCTGGTTATATGTATTTGGCTTATTTGAAAATTTTATTCTCTTCAGATTATGATACTTTAAGAGCACTAGACTCTGATAATAATCCAGATGCTCCTTCTATGAGTGAGGAAGAGATTAATGCCCTTCCTGTTCATATATACAAATCTCAATCAAATCAAGGCTCCGCATCTGGACCGAAATTGTAAACTATCTAGATCTTATATGGTTCATTTAGTGGCTTGAAATTTATTGTTTCTTTCTTAATTTCATCTTTTTGCAATTTTTTCTCCAAAGGATGTCATCTAAATTGTTTATGTTCACTCTTCACAGTAATGGATCATCATTGCAACAGGCATCATCGTCCTCTGGTGTAGTTACTGAGGTAAGCTTATCCTATACATCCCACTTGACTTTTTTAATAACAAGTGCGTGTTTTCAACTGTGTTTACATCTAGGAAATTCTGTGATTTGTCAGGAATGCTCATTGCTCATTGTCCATTTGCTATCACATTAATACGTTGTCATGGCTCTAAAAAAAAATTACATATATAACTGCATGTTCACCTCAGGTTATTGTTGATATGTGTTTCTATCCATATTATTCAAAATAATTTTATCTGTTGAAGCATTCTTATTTACATGTTATGCTTTTAACATGTGGTGTTTATATCATTGGTTAATATTGCATTTTGTATTTTCTCCTACTAGTTGTACCAGCAATCAAAAATCGCTGCTCATTTATATAGGACCGCAAAAGCAATTATCATCTGATCCTAGTCAGTTGGAATGTTACGTTTGGAAAGTGGATTTATGTGACAATCGATCTATTTTTATTTTTTATACCTCATATTGTGAATATGGTTTTAATTGTTCCTTTCCTGTTCTAGACCACACTTCTCTTTACTTGGCTGCTTCTTGTTGAGACCTGTCTTTTGTTAAGTTATTTCTTTAGTTCCCCACTTACTTTGGAAAATGTCTTTCTTTATCAAACATTGTGGTAATTAGTTTCACTTCTCTTACCAGAAGAAGCAAGACAATGTCAAATCAGAGGAAAATACAAAAGCTCTAGGTGATGAGCTTACATGCAGTGTTTGCTTGGAACAAGTCAATGTGGGTGAGTTAGTAAGAAGCTTGCCATGCTTTCATCAGGTAAGATACGCTTATAGCCAACATGCCTATGAAAAAACCGGCATCTTTTTTTTTCAGTTTAAACTTTAGTCTTTGGAAAATTATTTTAACTTTATATTTTCTGTACATTTGGTAGATGGATTTTTTTGGCATCATTAAATATATATAGTACATAGTATATGCTAAGCCATTTTGAGAAGCACTAGCATTTCTTGATCCCTTTTTTAGAACTTCTAAAGTGACAAGTTCAGTGAAGTAATAATAAGCTCAAAAGATGTTTAAATTTTCAAGTTGTTATTGTCGCTAGCAGTGTATGCTTCAAAGATAAAATGCTCCATTTCTTTTGCAGTTCCACTGCAACTGTATAGATCCTTGGTTGCGGCAACAAGGAACATGCCCAATCTGCAAATATAGAGTGAGTTCTGGATGGCAGGAAACCGGTGAAGGGGAACTCGATGCCTCCTACATGGTTTGAAGAAAAAAAGTAACCTTGCTCTTAGGAATGTCGATATCGATTCCTTCTTATACCCCATAAACTGTACTTGACATATACAAAGAAACATCCGCTGTTGACATCAATGAACTCAACATTGCATCCGCTTCGTCTTCTTTTCATCAAAGATTTTGAAGGCCTAGTCTAGTCAATTGTTTGTGGATGTTTGTAATGATTTATCTCGTGAAGATGCTCTAACAAATGGATTGATTAACCCTTGCTCTGTTTTTTTGTCTATTCAATGATGTACTCAGCTGATCTTGTTCTCTTTTCTGATCATGGATCTTTTCAGTAAGGTTCATTCCAGTGTTTAATTATTGTTTTTTTTTTACTTGCCCTGCAA
The DNA here is from genome assembly GCA_020875875.1 of Dioscorea alata. Lineage (NCBI taxonomy): Eukaryota > Viridiplantae > Streptophyta > Magnoliopsida > Dioscoreales > Dioscoreaceae > Dioscorea > Dioscorea alata. The sequence goes on along the minus strand of CM037022.1, from coordinate 19,793,410 downwards.
AATAGAAATTTTTTATATTTTTGAAATGTAAAATATAAAATACCCAAAAGATTTTATATTTTATATTTCAAAACAGGTGAAAAAAATAGCATTTACTTGTATTGTAACCAAAGACAACACAAATTATTGCTGGGTAGGTAAGTGTGAGAGCAAATAATTTCACTATTTTTTCAGGGAGTGGCTGGTAAAAAGCCCTTGATCATCTAATCAGTTATTAAAAATATTAAGGCAAAGAGAAAGATGTAACTCAACAACTTGAGATTTTTATTAATGAAAAACCAAAAACAAAGCCTTCCAGACTAATACAATGTCAGCAAAATCAATTGCATAATAATTTATCAAAAACCCAAAATAAAACAACAACAACAACAACAGCAACAACCACCATCAAGAGGCAAACAAACAATCTTCAAAAATCAAAGAATCAAAGAAGATCAACACTGAGGAAGATCAGACGGTGGTGGTGGCAACTTCTGGTTTGGCAGGCTCCCATCCAACACTAGCCAAGCCATCTTCAAACCCCAACTAGTATGCACCTCCAAATGACAATGCATGAACCAAACCCCTATAAATCCATCATCAAAATCAACATCAATATAAATAAATACTAATTATAAAACAATGTATATGTACAGTAATAATCACTACTAACCAGGGTTATCAGCAAGGAACCTTATGGCAACCCAACCACCAACAGGAATACCAACAGTGTTCCTCTCCACAGGGTCCACAAGATTGTATTTCTTAGGATCATTAACAGGATCATAATTCCCAAACCCTTGACCAACAACAAAGAAGTTGAACCCATGAAGGTGCAATGGATGGCTCTCAGCTCCAAGAATGCTAGTGTCCTGCATGACAAGCTCCACACTGGTGTTAAAAGGAAGCACCACAACCTTGGTTCCATTGCTCACCATGGTGTTGTTAGGTGGTGTTCCAGTGTAGTTAAACTGGTGGAGAGGGATGATAGGGAAGTAGGGAGAGTAGACAGCCTTAGACTGGCCTGTGAAGTGAGCTTGGAGGAGTGCAATGGTTGGCATTACAAATGAGACATTGTTGATGGATGCTGAGAACTTGGTTCCATTTGGACCTTGGCATGTCTGGTTCTTATCACAAGGGCTTGTGCCCAGACCTACAGTGAAGAAGAAATTCTTGTCTACTTTCTGAGGGACATTGGCAGGGAACTGTGAGCTTGCTAAGCTACGTAGTTTGTTGGTGAAATTTGTGGCAAATGAAGTGTCATTTAGAGATGGAAGAGTTGGTTTCAAGAGTGGGAGTTTCTTATTAAATGAAGCTTGAGATTTATCAGGGTTCTTGTATTCAAGTATTCCTGCAACTGTGGAGTTGTCAAAGGTGCCAAGGCCTGTGGCATAAGGCCTTGCAAGCATGAGAAAGGTGGCAGAAGGGAATTCAGGTTTGGTTTGGAGTAGGACGTTGGTTGTCTGGCCTGGTCCGATTAGGATTGTGTCACTGGTGAAGGGTTTAACATAGACGGCATCGACATCGACAGTGGTGAGTGAGTGGTTTGCAATGCTGAAGAAGAGCTCATCATTGAGTGCAGAGTTGATTATGCGAAGAAGATAAACCTTGCCAGGCTTCACATTCAACTTGAACGTATCTGCATGCATGCAACCATGCAAATTAAAAATTTTAAGTACATAATTTTTACCTTATAAGATGAATTAATGATTTAAATAGTATATATGTACCCTTAGCTGAGCAGTTGTAGAGAGGTCCTGGAAGGCCATTAATGGTGTAAGCATCTGAGACATTAGGACCACCACCTGTCTGAAGAGCTTGGTTGATGATTGCCTCCGTGTCTGAGTTGAACCACTCCCCTGTTTACCCATAACAAATTAACAACCTTGTTTGAAAATTTTTCAGGTTAGGTAATTAGTTTGAGAGAATGGTTTATTACCAAATACGATGGGGACTTGTTTGTATGGTTTGGTGAATGGGTAAGGGACTCCAAGCGTAGGAAGGATGATGATGGGGCCATAGACGGTGGATCTCAACCATGAGATGTGTGCATGCCACCAGAGTGTACCTCTCTGACCTACAATTGTGTAGTTGTATACATAGCTCTGTCCTGTTCTAATTGGACACTGTGTTATGTAGGCTGGACCATCTGCCCATCCACTTCTTAGCTGCCTAATCCCATGCCTTAATATATAGCACAACATTAATTTACAAGTCATTAATTATAAACTCATGTATGTATGCATGCATGCATGCATGAATATTAATGCACGTACCAGTGAAGACTTATATTGTTCTGGACGTGGTTGACAACCTTAATGACAAGCCTGTCGCCTTCTCTGGCGACGATCGGTGGTCCGGGGAACTTCCCGTTCACCGTCACTATGCTTTTTGTATGGCATAGTCTTGTAACATTGGCCATCACAATCTAAAGAAGAAAATGCAAATCAAAATTGTAATGCAATTAGTTAATACTGAAAAGAAAAACTAAGAACTTTGCTAATTATTAATTAAGAAAAGAACTTACATCAAATTTGTAATGCCTTGTGATGCCAGTCTGTTGTGCTTGCGCAAGCTCTGGATAAAGAACTATGAAGATGAGAGCCTTAAACAACAATGCCAGAGCTGCTGCCGCTGCTGCCGCCATTGAGCTAAGATGAATGAATGGTGATGGGAATTGAATGAGTTAGTGATGAGGAACAATGGCAAAGGAGTTGGTGTTTATATAGTGAGAAAATAAGTATTATAATTTGCTTTATCTTTAGAGTGGTGCTAAAGGCATAGCTTTAAATGAGTACATGATCTGTTTTGATGTTCACTATTCAATGTTAGAACAAAATGGATGATTTGTTGTAGTAGTTGTTGTTGTTGTTGAATTTTTGTCCATGAAGTTGGTGATGGTCTTCTCCAAGTCTTTAAGCAAAAGAAGGTAAGCCATCAATCTCCTTCTTCTTCCTCTTCCTCTTCTTCTTCTACTTGTTCTTCTTCTTCACCATAACACTAGTAGTTTAGTTAGGCTGTCAAGAGATTAAACTAAGTTAATGTGAATGTCAATTCATTTCTTTATAATTATAAAGATAGACCTTTTCCTCAACTGAAATAAAGCTACACAAAAACGGTTGCACCAAATGTTAGGCTTACCAACAATAGAAGTAACATGGACAAGAAGGTTCATGTCATATATACTTTGTTTTAAAATATTATTATGCTTTTTTGTGACTAATTAAGTGACATCTTAATCTCATTACTTTCCTTAACAATGGGATATATATTTTGTTTAATTTGGTCTTTAACAACCATTAAAATCTGAATCAAGGTTTGTTTTAATTTGGTATTTAATAAAAATGAAATTTATTTTCAGCTATGAACAACATCATGTATTTATTTATTTATTTATTTGTTTTTGTTTTACCTAACAACCAGAAATTTTATTAAAAAAAATATTTTAGGGAGTGTGTGTAAAGAAAAAATTTAAGGAAATTTCATTTAATCAATAATAATCCAGAAGGTTCCAATATAACAAAGTCGGTGAGGTTGCCACGTCAGCTATGACGACCTCCGCTGCACGTGCTTAGTGTACCCCCAAAAAAAAAGAAAAAAAAAAAAAAAAAGAAGAAAAGGGTCAGTGCCCTAACTCGGCCCATTCTCTCTCCCTCGCCGGCCTCTCTCTCTCTCTCTCTCTCTCTCTCTCAGGGCGGAGACGCTGATGCGCCACCGATCTCCGAGCTCAAGATGAGGGCCAGTTCCCTTAATGGCCTCTGGCTTCCTTTCAGAAGATGCTATCGAGATGATGAATGGATGGATAGATCGATTCCTCCAACTCCACGGTGCGTCACTCTCTCCCCACCGGCTTGTTTTCCGGCCTCTTTTAGACGATGATGGACATGTTTATTGAGAGATGGATCTCTCCTCATGAGATCAAGAGAAAGATACCAGTGATGAGATCCCGATCCACCTCTCTCTCTTGTGTGTTTTTTTTTTAATTTTTTTTTAAGATTTTATTCTGTTTCTTTATATGAATTTTCAATCGTTTAGCTAATGAGAGTTTTGAAGAAAGGAGTCAAATTTTTGGATTTTTTAACAGCGGTGAAAATTTATCTATTTAATTTTTTTTTTCAATATAAACTATGTTTTAAACCAGATGAGGAGACTGAGTTGATAAAGCAAAAAATAAAAAAATAAAAAAAATGAATGTTTTCTTTTTGGAACAAATTTAGACAACTTAACTTTAATTTCTTTTTTTAAAAAATGGATAAACTGAGATTCATTGCAACAAAACAAAGAAAAAGTGAATAAACTATTTTTTATTTTTTTTTATAAAATTTGATATTGATTAGTGGAGGGAAAAAAAAATCTTTTTATAACAGTAATATATATTCAGTTATTTTAAAAAATAATATAATTTTTTTTGCAAGTTATTTTATAATGAAGCTCATCTGGATGTATATTGCAGAATTATGTAATATTAAAAATAAGTTAATGTAATGGTAAATTACAGAAATTAGTGAATTTTCAACCATCTCATTCCTATTATCTTAATTGCGGGCATTATATGTATTTCATAAACAAAACTTAAAAAAGGCTAAAGTTTTTGTTTAAATAGTTGTTTTAATAGAAATACAAGCAAATCACACATTAAATCATCATCGAAATGAAATAAAGTGTAATTTAAATTTATATAAATATATTTGGTTAAAAAATAAGAGATTGGAGGAATTGTTATTTGAGCCAATCAATGTTTAATTTGATCAATATTATTAATTATTTTTAAAATAATTAAATTTATTAATATTAATCAAATTATATACGGATTAGCTCAAACAAGAATTGTTAAAAAATTAATAAGTGCCTATTATTATTGATAGATTTTAAAATTAATTACTATATATTTTTGTTTAGATGATTATTTTTTTTCAAATATTAACATTTTAAAATATTTGTTTGAAAAGATAATACTTATTATAAAAAAAAAGTTATGATTGATCCATTTTATATATCTATAAAAATACTTATTTTTCAACTAAATATAACATATAAATTTTAATTCTATGAATTAATCTATAAATGTGTTTTCAATCCAGATTAGAAGAAAAAAAAAGAAAGTTGGAATATCATATTTTTTTTATTGTATCCATGTAAAAGATTTTAATTAATAAAAACGGCTCAACAATTTTATTAATAAACATATATATAATATATTCCAAAAAAAAAAAACCACATCCTCCATTCTTTAGATCTTAACTTAATATTTTTAAATCGATTAAAAGAATTCTATAATTTAATCATATTATTAATTTTTAATCAACTAAATGTAAAAATATTAAATATGATAAAACCACGCGATAATAGTTTTATTTAATATATTAATAATCAACAAAATGTAATTTAATTTCACATTTATCTAAATAAATGATAACAAAGATATCAGCACGAACAACAGAAGAAGAAAACCAATGTGAATAAGCATTTAGCGTGAGTCAGTGCGACTGACAGAAGAACACGAACATACGTGGATAAATTCAATGTAAGTAGCAGAAAACGACAACCAAATGCGGATAAGCATCAGCGTAAGCGGCAGAAAACGACGATGACTCAAGCTTCCTTTTGAAGCCAACCCCATACACTGCCACGTCGCATGTATGGATATAACCATGATGTCACCACTCATATCATCAAAAGCTAGCTGGTCGCTTCTCTCCGTCTCTCACTCGTTCTTCTCCTCCTGTCGCTCTGGTAGACTCAGACGAGCACCACCTTGCATGGCAGCAGTTGCTTCCCGCCTCCAGATCCAGTGAGAGCATCTCTTTGGGATTACAATGCCTAGGTCACAAGAACCCAAACGTGTGATGACCCCGGTGGTTATCGTTTTCTTTATTATGATCTATTTCTACTATGCCACAGTCTTTGAGACTATTGACAACTGGCTTGGATTGAACTCTATCGTGGGGTTTCTTAATGCTGTTTTGTTTTCTCTCCTCACCATGATGACTATACTCACTTATATCATGGCTATTATGAGTGATCCGGGAACTGTGCCTCTACGCTACAGAGACTTAGAGAACCCTGATATCCCTCTGCACGAAGTCAAGAAGGTATTCTTATTCGCTACATTCTGTTTATTAGATTCTATGTGCTTCTGATTTACTTGTGCTCTAGTGAAGAATGCTGCTTAGGAGACTAAATGATTTGTTTGAATGACTCAGAATGGAGAGTTGAGATTCTGTATGAAGTGCTCTTGTTATAGGCCCCCTCGTGCGCATCATTGTAGTATTTGTGACAAATGTATTTTGAAGATGGTACGTGTATTACTGTTCTTTTGTTCTTAAATCACTTTTACATTAAATTCAAAATTATGTCTATTTACTGACTCATTCCTTTAGTGGTATCAGGACCATCACTGTATTTGGGTGAGCAATTGTGTGGGGCATCAAAACTATAAGATTTTCATTCTGGTGGTTATGTATGCATTAGCAACTTGCGGCCATGCGACTGTAAGTTTGAATTTTTTTTAACGTGTTAACAAGATACTCTTATCGTTTGTCTGACACTTCTCCGGTGATCTCATTTCAGATCCTTCTGATATGTGCTGCACGTGATGTTTTCAAGACTCAAGAACAAACTGGTGAAGCATACAAGATTTCACATGTAAGTTTGTTTTCATATTCCTCTCTAAACACCAATCCACTTATTCATTGTGTACTAATCATCTATTAACCTGACAGATTACATGTGGCGCTTTGCTATTTCCAGTTACGTTTGTATTAACCATGCTCTTTCTCTGGCATATATACCTTGCCCTCCACAACAAGACAACAATAGAGGTTTGGAAATTTAAGTTGTCATTTAGTTTAATTTCCTAAACTATATTTTGCGTTTCTCATATTGTTAATAGATTATTCTATTCAGCATGCACAAGGAGTGAGAGAACGTTGTCTCTTGGACGGAGTTGCAGATATACATCGTCATCCTTATGACCTTGGGGCATATGAGAACTTTTCATTGGTAAATATATATACATATATAGCATATTAATTGTATGGTCATTTTTTTTGTGAATTAATTTGATGTCTGGTCTAATATATTTGCAGTTGTTTGGGAGAAATGCAGCATGTTGGATATGCCCAACAAAGGTGGATAATGGCTCTGGTCTTCATTTCCGGACTACTCTTGATGGCACAATCTCTGCAGCATCATCATCAAGCATGTAGTCAGACAGGAAGAGAAGAAAACCAAAGAAAACAAAAGGAGATGCCTAGATGGCTATCTAGATGGCCATATGTTTGTACATTGTTTTCAGAAAACTAGTTTCCATATGCTATAATAAATCAATAAAATCTCCTTTTTTTTATCTTCTAATATTTTTGTTTTTAATGCTTAAAAATCTAACCTACACAATCACCCAAATTATGCCATTTTTATAAATTTTCAATTTAAAAAATTATTGTCTCAAAGGTGTATCATTTGTCACTCAATATTTAAATTAAAAAACAAAATCAGGCAATGTATTTTAAATCTAACTTTAAGCAATAAAAAATGATAGTACATGTTCTCTTGCAAGAGAAAGGTACCAGAGATGAGTTATAGATCCACCTCGCTCTCATGTTTACCTTCCTTTTTGTACCTTTTTTTTTTAAATTTTGAGTTTTATTCTGTTTCTTTATATGAATTTTCAATTGTTTACTTTTATGAATTATATATATATATATATATATATATATATATATATATATATATATATATATATATATAATTTTGATAAATGGAATTTCTCTTACTCTTTTAGCTCATGGGAGTATTGAAGAAAGAACTCAAATTTTTGGATTATTTAACAGCCGTGAAATTTATCTTTTTTGATTTTTTTTCCCAATATAAACTATGTCTCAGAACAGATCACGAGAGTGAACTACCACTTTTTTAATAAAAGTAAAAAATAAAATAAAATAATACTGTAGTCAATGTAAGCAACCGACCACACTGTTGCTTTCACATTAGGAAGCCACCTTTTTTTGATAAGAGATGAAAATTTCTTTTTGAAACTAATTTAAATAACTAAACTTTAAATCCACGTTTTCATTTTTTTTCTTTAACTCCAGTAAAAGGAGTCAACATTTCATAATGATTATTACTTATTAGAGAGAAAAAAAAATCTGTTTATAGCAATAATATGTATTTTGTTATTTTTAAAAATAATAAAAAAAAATTCTACAGGTAATTTTATAATGAAGCCCATCTGGATGTATATGACAGAATTTTTAGTCTGATGTAATATTAAAAATAAGTTAATGTAATGATAAATTACAGACAGTAGTTAATACTCAACTATCGCATTCCCATTATCTTAATTGCTAATATTATATGCATTTCATAAAATAAATAAAATGCTTAAGACTTTGTTTTAGTAGTTTTTTTTATTAGAAATACGGGCAAATACACGTCAAATCCTTATGGAAATGGAATAAAGTGTAATTTAAATTTATATTAAATTATTTGGTTCAAAAATAAGAGATTGGAGGAATTGCTATTTGAGCTTATAAATGTTTAATTTGATCAATATTAATAAATTTAATTATTTTAAAAAATAAAAAAATATTTTTAAAAATAATTAAATTCATTAATATTAATCAAATTAAATACGGATTAGCTCAAATAAGAATTATTAATATATTAATAAGTACTGATTATTATTGATAGATTTTTAAATTAATTAAGTGTTTTTGTTTAGATGATTTTTTGTTTCAAATATTAGTTTTTAAAATATTTGTTTGAAAAGATAATACTGATTATAAAAAAAAAGTTATGATTTATTCATTTATGTACCTATTAAAAAATACTTATTTTTCAACAAAATATAACATATATTAAAAAAAACTGTGAGAATATCATATTTTTTTTTATTGTATCCCATGTAAAAGACTTTAATTAATAAAAAAAAACACAACAATTATATTAATAAACATATATATAATTTATCCCAAAAAAAAACCACATGTTCCATTCTCTAGATCTTAACTTCAATCGATTAAAAGAATTCTAAAATTTAATCATGTTATTAATTTTTAATTAACTAAATTGAAGAATATTATGTATGATAAAACCAGATAATCATAGTTTTATTTAATATATTAATAATCAACAAAATTTAATTAAATTTTACATTTATTTAAACTTATGATAACAAAGATATATGTTATACCCAACGTGGATAAGCATTTAGCATGAATGCACAACGACCTAACGTGAATAAACATTCAACGCGAAGGGTAGAAAACGACCACCCAACATGGATAAGCATTCAGCGCGAGTTGCAGAAGAAGAAGACCCAACGTGGATAACCATTCAACGAGAAGGGTAGAAAACGACTACCCAATGTGGATAAGCATTCAGTGTCAGTGGCAGAAAACGACGATAACCCAACGTGGATAAACATTCAGCGCGAGCGACAGAAAAAGACGACCCAACATGGATAAGCATTAAAAGCGAAAGGCAGAAAACGACGACCCAATGTAGATAAGCATTCAGCGCGAGTGGCAGAAGAAGATGACCACGGTGATCGACTCACGCTGAATTTTGAACCCAACCCCATACACTGTCATGTTGTATCCTTATTATGGTCTATTTTTACTATGCTCCTTTGTTCTTAAATCACTATTTACATGAAATTTAAAATTATGCGTGTTTATTGACTAATTCCTACAATGGTATCAGGACCATCATTGTATCTAACCGAACAATTGTATGAGGCATCGAAACTACAAGATTTTTTTTATGGTATTTTATGCATGTAGCAACCTGCAACCATGCAACAGTATTTATATTTAAACTTCCTTTAACTGGTATACAAGATACTCTTATCATTTGTCAAACACTTCTCTAATGATCTCATTTCAGATACTTCTGATATATGTGGCTCATGTTATTTTCAAGACTCAAAAACAAACTAGTGAAGCATACAAGATTTCACTTGTAAGTTTAATTTGGCATTCCTCGATCTAATCTCAAATCCACGTCATTGTGTACTTATCATCTATTAACCTGATAGATTGCATGCGGCGCTTTGCTATTTTCCCTGATTTTTTTGTATTAACCATGCTCTTTCTCTGGCATATATACTTTGCCATCTACAACAAGACCACAATGGAGGTTTGGAAATTTAAGTTGTTGCTTAGTTTTTCTGAAGGATATTAAGTGTGTCTTATCTTGTTAATGACTTATTCTATTCAGCACAGACAACTAGACAAAGCGTGAGAGGACTTGGTCCCATGGACAGAGTTGCAGATGTACATTGTCATCCTTATGACCTTGGTGTCCAGATGGCTATATGTTTGTATATCAATAAAATCTCCCTTTTTATCTTCTAAATTTCTGATTTTTCATGCTTAAAAATCTAACCTACATAATAACCCAAGTTAAGCTATTTTTATAAATTTTGAATTAAAATAAAGGCTATTAAATAATTACTATATACTTCAATATTTTAATTTATATAATTTTATCAATTGATACTGTTATTTATAAATGTATTCTCAAAATCAAAGCTCGACAGAAATAAAGTGGTGTGTCAGGCCCATTTGAGTCCAGCTCGGGCTAGTCTCTTTCATGTCATGGTTATAACTTATACCACAATATGATGCTTGGGTGCATGTTCACACGCCCTAGAGAGGGCTCAGCCGCTCAGAGGGTTAGTTCCACACTTTTCACTGTAACAGGACCCCGCCTCACGTGCGGTCAATGTTCTCACTGGCCCCATACTCACACGTGTCAGCGTCCCAATGAAAGCAGTTGCATGGGAGCCCTTAGTTCCTCTCTCTCTCTCTCTCTCTCTCTCTCTCTCTATATATATATATATATATATATATATATGTTGGTTTAATTGAAGCATTTGAAATTAGTAATTAAGCAATGGTTAGAATACAACATAGGAAATATCTCAGGTCTAGTGCTTGCTAAGTATATAAGCAAGAGGATTTTCCAAGAGGAGATCTATCATCCATGCTCAATTTTATTCCTGCAGGCAAAACAGCTCTAACTGAGCAAGTAAAACATTGATTCTAGTTTCTTTCTAAATTTTCAAATATTAAAAAATTAAATATAAAGCGTCACCCATGCATGAATATATATATATATATATATATATATATATATATATATATATATATATATTCCTCAATGAATACTTTTAATTTTTGTTTCTTTATTATAATAGTCTGCAGCGAGTTGCAGAGCCAGAGGAGGTGGCGTTTTTGTGTCTCCCGGCGGCTTCATACATCACCGGTCAGATCATAGCCGTCGATGGTGGATTATGCTTGACTAAATAAAAAATTTGCATCCCTCTTTTCATACAAATGAGATTCATCTATTTTATCAAATAATAATAATAATAATAAATGTATACAAATTACATAATGTATGCTTTATTAGCCAGTAGCTATTTTTCATTCTCGTCTCATGAAAATAAATCCACTTTTTTTTAATAACATTTGATATTGATTAGTAGAGAGAGAAAAAAAATCTTTTATAACAATAATATATATATTCAGTTATTTTAAAAAATATTATAAATTTTTTCTGCAAGTAATTTTATAATGAAGCCCATCTGGATGGCAGAATTTTTAGTCTGATGTAATATTAAAAATAAGTTAATGTAATGGTAAATTACAGAAATTAGTTAATTCTCAACCATCTCATTCCTAGTTATTTCATAAAAAAAGAAAGGCTTAAGTGCTTGTTTTAGTAGTTTTTTTTTAATAGAAATACAAGCAAATCACACATCAAATCATTATGGAAATGGAATAAATTGCAATTTAAATTTATATAAATATATTTGGTTCAAAAATAAGAGATTGGAGGCTCAATGTTTAATTTGATCAATATTATTAATTATTTTGAAAAAGTTTTATTTTTTAAAATAACTAAATTTATTAATATTAATCAAATTATAAACGGATTAGCTCAAATAAGAATTATTAAAATATTAATAAGTGCCTATTATTATTGATAGATTTTAAAATTAATTACTATATATTTTTGTTTAGATGATTATTCTTTCAAATATTAAAATTTTAAAATATTTGTTTGGAAAGATAATACTTTTTATAAAAAAGTTATGATTTATCCATTTTATATATCTATAAAAAAATACTTATTTTTCATCTAAATATAACATATAAATTTTAATTCTATGAATTAATCTATAAATGTGTTTTCTTTTTTTAATATAAATGTGTTTTCGATCTAGATTTAAAAAATAAAAAAAAAGTGGGAATATCATATATTTTTTTATTGTATCCCATGCAAAAGATTTTAATTAATAAAAACAGTTCAACAATTTTATTAATAAACATATATATAATATATATATTCCGAAAGAAAAAAAAGCCAAACCACATGCTCCATTCTCTGGATCTTAACTTAATATTTTTAAATCAATTAAAAGAATTCTATAATTTAATCATATTATTAATTTTTAATCAACTAAATGTAAAAATATCATGTATGATAAAACCACGCAATAATAATTTTATTTAATATATTAATAATCAACAAAATATAATTAAATTTCACATTAATTTAAACAAAAAATAACAAACAAAAGAAGATAACCCAACGTGAATAAGCATTTAGCGCGAGTCTGCGACCGACGGAAGAAGATGAACCAACGTGGATAAACATTCAGCGTTAGAGGCAGAAATGATGACCTAGTGGATAAGCATCACCGCAAGCGGCAGAAAACGACGGTGACTCAAGCTCCTTTTTGAAACCAACCCCATACACTGCCACGTCTCATGTATGGACATAACCATGATGTCACCATTCAGATCATCAAAAGCTAGCTGGTCACTTCTCTCCGTCTCTCACTCGTTCTTCTCCTCCTCTCGCTCTAATAGATTCAGACGAGCACCACCTCGGCTGCCAAAACCTAGCGAAAGCATCTCTTTGGGATCGCAATGCCGAGGTCACAAGAACCCAAACGTGTGATGACCCCGGTAGTAATCGTTTTTCTTCTTATAATCTATTTCTACTATGCCACAATCTTTGAGACTATTGGCAAATGGCTTGGATTGAACTCTATCGTGGGGTTTTTCAATGTTGTCTTGTTTTCTCTCCTCACCGCCATGACTATACTCACTTATATCATGGCTATTATAAGTGATCCGGGAACTGTGCCTCTACGTTATAGAGACCTAGAAAACTCTGATATCTCTCTGCACGAAGTTAAGAAGGTATTCTTATTCGCTACATTTTTTAGATTCTATGTGCTTCTAGTTTACTTGTGCTCTAGTGAGGAGATTGAATGATTTGTTTGAATGAGTCAGAATAGAGAGTTGAGATTCTGTATGAAGTGCAATCGTTATAGGCCCCCTCGTGCGCATCACTGTAGTATTTGTGACAAATGTATTTTAAGGATGGTACGTGTATTATTGTTCCTTTGTTCTTCAATCACTTTTACATTAAATTTAAAATTATGTCTATATACTGACACGTTCCTCTAATGGTATCAGGACCATCACTGTATTTGGGTGAGCAATTGTGTGGGGCATCAAAACTATAAGATTTTCATTTTGGTGGTTATGTATGCAGTAGCAACTTGCGGCCATGCGACTGTAAGTTTGAACCTTTTTTAACATGTTAACAAAATACTCTTATCATTTGTCAAACACTTCTCCGGTGATCTCATTTCAGATCCTTCTGATATGTGCTGCACGTGATGTTTTCAAGACTAAACAACATACTGGTGAAGCATTCAAGATTTCACATGTAAGTTTGTTTTCATATTCCTCTCTAAACACCAATCCACTTCATTGTGTACTTATCATCTATTAACCTGACAGATTACATGTGGCGCTTTGCTATTTCCAGTTACGTTTGTATTAACCATGCTCTTTCTCTGGCATATATACCTTGCTCTCCACAACAAGACTACAATAGAGGTTTGGAAATTTAAGTTGTCATTTAGTTAAATTTTGCTAAACTATATTTTGTGTTTCTCATATTGTTAATGGATTATTTTATTCAGCACGCACAAGGAGTGAGAGAACGTTGTCCTTTGGACGGAGTTGCAGATGTGCATCATCATCCTTATGACCTTGGGGCATATGAGAACTTTTCGTTGGTAAATATTTATACAAGACGGCATATTTGCATGGTCATCCTTTTTGTGAATTAATTTGATGTCTTGTCTAATATATTTGCAGCTGTTTGGGAGAAATGCAGCATGTTGGATATGCCCAACAAAGGTGGATAATGGCTCTGGTCTTCATTTCCGGACTACTCTTGATGGCACCAACTCTGCCGCATCATCATCAAGCATGTAGTCAATTAATAAGAGAAGAATACCAAAGAAAACAAAAGGAGATGCCTAGATGGCTATCTAGATGGCCATATGTTTCTACATTGTTTTCAGAAGCTTAGTTTCCGTATGCTATAATAAATCAATAAAATCTAATTTTTTTTGTCTCCTAATATTTTTGTTTTTAATGCTTAAAAATCTAACCTACACAATAACCCTAATTATGCTATTTTTATAAATTTTTAATTTAAAAAATTATTGTCTTAGAGGTGTATCATTTGTCATTCAATATTTAAAAAACAAAATCAGGCAATGTATTTTAAATCTATTTAACTTTAAGCAATAAAAAAAGATAGTACATGTAACACACTCTTGCAAAAGAAAGGTACCAAAGATGAGTTCTAGATCCACCTCGCTCTCATGTTTACCTTCCTTTTTTTTTTTTTTTGAAAAGGTGGATAAACCACATGCATTAAAAATCAAAAAACATGACGGACAACCCAAAACAGAAAAGCCCACCAGATGTGGGAAAGGAAAAACAAAGAAAACAAAGATAACAGTCGACACCGACGGCCGACCCCTAACACCCCACAGGAAGCGCTACTCCATGCCTGTAGTAAAAGTTTGACCACCGGAGTCAGGACGACTAGACGGCTCCACCTCCTGGCCCGTGAAGGCTAAGCAACGACGAATAGCATCGGCGTGCTCAAAGACACTACCCTGTAATGAAGCAGGTGCTGCAGAAAACCACAAAAGCAGGGTATGCGCAATCTTAGAAATAACAGAGGAGAAAGGCAAAAACACAACATTAAAAATGCAGTCATTTCTAGATAACCAAACATGCCACACAATGGCCTTCGCAACAGAACCCCCCAACACCCTCTGAGAAGGTCTCAAGGAAAGCCACCAGCCACTCCACACCTCTGCCAGGGTAAAAGGAAGGTCGGGAAGACCGAACAGACGCAGAAAAAAGGTCCAAATCGGTTGGATATAGGGGCAGCGACAGAAGAGGTGATCCCCCGATTCGCAGTCCGAATGACAGAGCACACAAGTGGAAGTGGGAAGCTTGTTGCAGCCTCTATAAGCAAGGTTCTCTAACGTCAGAATTCTATTCCTCCACGCAAGCCAATTGAAGATGTTCACTTTCTGAGGGCAGACTCTATTCCAGAAGGCTTTATAAACCGGGCATCTGATGCCACCATCCACCAGAAAGGCATAAAATGATTTGACCGAGAAGAGACCATTAGAGGTCAGATTCCACCTCTTTGAATCACTATCCAGAGAAGAAGGAAGCTGGGCAATGGTATCAAGAACACGCTGCGTCCCAGGAGTATCCTTGAACGGATCGAGCGCCAGAAGTGGAGCAAGTTCCCTAACAGTGCCGTTAGGGTTGTCCGATTCCCAATACAACGAAGGCCATAAATTCATGGGAGCGCAACCAGAGAGCCATTTGTCTTTCCAGAACAACGAAGAAAGGCCATCATGTACAACCTGAATCGTACAGCCCCTCATAGCAGGCAAACTGCTAAGGATACCGTTCCAGAAAAAAGAAATCCGCCCACGGCGAGGGAAGTAAAGATTCCAGTTAGATATGCCATAGTTGGCGTGAACAATCGGCCACCCACACCAGGTTGGATCCGTTGAAATCTTCCACCATCATTTACCAAGAAGGGCAATGTTGAAAGATCTCAAGTCCAGAATCCCCCAACCTCCAAGATCCCGAGGCCGACAAATAAGTTTCCAACTAACTAATCTGCATTTGGGGTTGTCAATATCAGGCCCCGACCAAAGAAAATCTCTTCTGATCCTGTCAATATCCTTAATGACCCAACTCGGGAGTCGAAAGATGGACATCCAATAGGTCGGGATGGCAGATAACACTGAATTCATCAAGGTTAATCTCCCTCCTAAAGACAAATGTTGGGCTTTCCAAGAGGACAGGCGCCCACGAACCTTGGCAATGAGAGATTCCCAGTCCCGCTTCCTAGGTCGTTTCCCGGAGATGGGGATCCCCAGATAAGAAACCGGAAGGCGATCAACAGCGCAGTTGAGGGTACGCGCTTCCGCGGGGCTTGGAAGTTGGTCTGCCCGGGAGCTAAACAAGCAAGTTTTGTTGAAGTTGGTCTCCAGGCCGGATATCCCTTCAAAGAGGTAGAGCAAAAGCTTGATAATGCGGAGATCCTCTATCCCCCCGGTGGTAATGACGAGAAGATCGTCCGCATAATGCAAATTACACATCCGATCTACGTTACCGACCGGTACTCCGACAAGCACCCCGGAGGAAAGCGCATGCTTAAACATAGTGCCGAGGACATCTGCAACAAGGGCGAACACCTTCCTTTTTTTTTTAATTTTGAGATTTTATTCTGTTTCTTTATATGAATTTTCAATTGTTTATATATATATATAATTTTGATAAATGGAATTTCTCTTACTCTTTTAGCTAATGGGAGTATTGAAGAAAGAACTCAAATTTTTGGATTATTTAACAGCGGTGAAATTTATCTTTTTGATTTTTTTTTCCAATATAAACTATGTTTTAGAACAGATGATGAAAGTACGTGAACTACCACCTTCTTTGATAAAAGTAAAAAAAAAAAAAAAAAAAAAAAAAAAACCTGTAGTCAATATAAGCAACCGACCACATTATTGCTCTTACATTAGGAAGCCACCTTCTTTAATAAAAGATGAATTTTTCTTTTTGAAACTAATTTAAATAACTAAACTTTAAATACACGTTTTCATTTTTTTTTTCTTTAACTCAAGTAAAAGGAATCAACATTTCATAATGATTATTAAAGAGAGAAAAAAAAAATCTGTTTATCACAATAATATATTTTTTGTTATTTTTAAAAATAATATAATTTTTATTTTCTGCATGTAATTTTATAATGAAGCCCATCTCGATATATATAGCAGAATTTTTAGTCTGATGTAATATTAAAAATAAGTTAATGTAATGATAAATAACAGACAGTAGTTAATACTCAACCATCTCATTCCCATTATCTTAATTGCTAATATTATATGCATTTCATAAAAAAAAAAAAAAAAACAAAATGCTAAAGGCTTTATTTTAGTAGTTTTTTTAATAGAAATACAAGCAAATCACACATCAAATCATTATGGAAATGGAATAAAGTGTAATTTAAATTTACATAAATATATTTGGTTCAAAAATAGGAGATCGGAGGGATTGTTATTTGAGCCAATCAATGTTTAATTTGATCGATATTATTAATTATTTTAAAAAGAAGTTTTATTTTTTAAAATAATTAAATTTATTAATAATAATCAAATTATATACGGATTAACTCAAATAAGAATTATTAAAATATTAATAAGTGCCTACTATTATTGATAGATTTTAAAATTAATTACTATATATTTTTGTTTAGATGATTATTTTTTTCAAATATTAAAATTTTAAAATATTTGCTGGAAAAGATAATATTTATTATAAAAAAAGTTATGATTTATCCATTTTATATATCTATAAAAATACTTATTTTTCAACTAAATATAACATATAAATTTTAATTATATGGATTAATCTATAAATGTGTTATCTTTTTTAATATAAATGTGATTTCGACCCAGATTAAAAAAAAAAAGAAAGTGGGAATATCATATATTTTTTTATTGTAACCCATGTAAAAGATTTTAATTAATAAAAACAGCACAACAATTTTATTAATATATATATATATATATATTCTAAAAGGAAAAAAAACCACATGCTTTAACTGAATATTTTTAAATCGATTAAAAGAATTCTATAATTTAATCATATTATTAATTTTTAATCAACTAAATGCAAAAATATTATGTATGATAAAACCACGCAATAATAGTATGATAAAACAACGCAATCATAGTTTTATTTTATATATTAACAATCAGTAAAATGTAATTAAATTTCACATTTATCTAAATAAATGATAACAAAGATATCAGCGTGAATGACAGTAGAAGACAACTCAACTTGAATAAGCATTTAGCGCTATTGACAGAAAAAGACGAACCAATGTGGATAAGCATTCAGCGTGAGTGACAGAACACGACGACCCAATGTGGATAAGCATTAGGGCAAGCGGCAGAAAATGACAGTGACTCAAGCTCCCTTTTGAAGCCAACCCCATACACTGCCACGTCGCATGTATGGACACAACCATTATGTCACCACTCAGATCATCAAAAGCTAGCTGGTTACTGTTCTCTATCTCTCACTCGCTCTTCTCCTCCTCTAGCTCTGGTAAACTCAGACGAGCACCACCTCGGCAGCCCTTGCTTCCCTTCTTCAACCTTCTCAAACCCAGCGAGAGCATTTATTTGGGATCACAATGCCGAGGTCACAAGAACCCAAACTTGTGATGACCCCAATAGTAATTGGTTTCCTTATTATGATATATTTCTACTATCCCACAGTCTTTGAGACTATTGACAAGTGGCTTGGATTGAACTCTATCGTGGGGTTTTTCAATGTTGTTTCGTTTTCTCTTCCCACCGCCATGACTATACTCACTTATATCGTGGCTATTATGAGTGATCCGGGAACTGTGCATCTATGCTACAGAGACCTAGAGAACCCTGATATCTCTCTGCACGAAGTCAAGAAGGTATTCTTATTCGCTACATTTAT
The DNA here is from genome assembly GCA_020875875.1 of Dioscorea alata. Classification (NCBI taxonomy): domain Eukaryota; kingdom Viridiplantae; phylum Streptophyta; class Magnoliopsida; order Dioscoreales; family Dioscoreaceae; genus Dioscorea; species Dioscorea alata. The sequence goes on along the minus strand of CM037022.1, from coordinate 19,774,502 downwards.
TAGATTATATGTGCTTCTGGTTTACTTGTGCTCTAGTGAAGAATGCTGCTCAAGAGATTGAATGATTTGTTTGAATATATTTTGAGGATGGTACGTGTATTATTGTTCCTTTGTTTTTCAATCACTTTTACATTAAATTCAAAATTATGTCTATTTACTGGCTCGTTCCTCTAATGGTATCAGGACCATCACTGTATTTGGGTGAGCAATTTTGCGGGGCATCAAAACTATGGGACTGTACTTTTGAACTTTTTTTAACGGGTTAACAATATACTCTAATCATTTGTCAGATAATTCCCCGGTGATCTCATTTCAGATCCTCCTGATATGTGCTGCACATGAAGTTTTTAAGACTCAACAACAAACTGGTGAAGCATACAAGATTTCACATGTAAGTTTATTTTCATACTCCTCTATAATCACCAATCCACTTATTGTGTACTAATCGTCTATTAACCTGACAGATTACATGTGGCGCTTTGCTATTTCCCCTTACGTTTGTATTAACCATGCTCTTTCTCTGGCATATATAACTTACCCTCCACAACAAGACAACAATAGAGGTTTGGAAATTTAAGTTGTCATTTAGTTTAATTTCCTGAACTATATTTTGTGTTTCTCATATTGTTAATGGATTATTCTATTCAGCATGCACAAGGAGTGAGAGAACATTGTCTCTTGGACGGAGTTGCAGACATACATCGTCATCCTTATGACCTTGGGGCATATGAGAACTTTTCTTTGGTAAATATATATACATATATAGCACATTTGTATGGTCATTTTTTTTTTTTTTTTTTGAATTAATTTGAAGTCTGGTCTAACATATTTGCAGTTGTTTGGGAGAAATGCAGCATGATGGATATGCCCAACAAAGGTGGATAATGGCTCTGGTCTTCATTTCTGGATCGGACTACTCTTGATGGCACCAACTCTGCAGCATCATCATCAAGCATGTGGTCAAGCAAAAAAGAGAAGAATACCAAAGAAAACAAAAGGAGATGCCTAGATGGCCATCTATTTGTACATTGTTTTCAGAAACTTAGTTTGCATATGCTGTAATAAATCAATAAAATCTCCTTTTTTTTTTTTTTTAATCTTCTAATATTCTTGTTTTTAATGCTTAAAAATCTAACCTACACAATCACCCAAATTATGCTATTTTTATAAATTTTGAATTTAAAAAATAATTGTCTAAGAGGTGTATCATTTGTGGAAATATGACGTCATTCAATATTTAAAACGTAACACAAAATCAGGTGATGAATTTTAACTCTAACTTTAAGCAATAAAAAATGATAGTACATGTAACACACTCTTGCAAGAGAAAGGTACCAAAGATGAGTTCTAGATCCACCTCGCTCTCATGTTTACCTTCCTTTTTTTTAATTTTGAGATTTTATTCTGTTTCTTTATATGAATTTTCAATTGTTTATATATATATAAATATATATATAATTTTGATAAATGGAATTTCTCTTACTCTTTTAGCTAATGGGAGTATTGAAGAAAGAACTCAAATTTTTGGATTATTTAACAGCGGTGAAATTTATCTTTTTGATTTTTTTTTTTCAATATAAACTATGTTTCAAAACAGATCGCAAGAGTGAACTACCACCTTTTTAATAAAAGTAAAAAATAAAAATAAAATAAAAAACACTGTAGTCAATGTAAGCAACCGACCACACTGTTGCTCTCGCATCAGAAAGCCACCTTCTTTGATAAAAGATGAATTTTTCTTTTTGAAATTAATTTAAATAACTAAACTTTAAATTCATGTTTTCATTTTTTTTTCTTTAACTCAAGTAAAAGGAGTCAACATTTCATAATGATTATTAGAGAGAAAAAAAATCTATTTATAACAATAATATATTTTTTGTTATTTTAAAAAAAAACATAAGTTTTATTTTCTACAGGTAATTTTATAATGAAGCCCATCTGGATGTATATGGCAGAATTTTTAGTTTGATGTAATATTAAAAATAAGTTAATGTAATGATAAATTACAAACAGTAGTTAATACTCAACCATCTCATTCCCATTATCTTAATTGCTAATATTATATGCATTTCATAAATAAAAAATAAACACAAAATGCTAAAGGCTTCATTTTGGTAGTTTTTTTTAATAGAAATATGGGCCAAACGCACATCAAATCATTATGGAAATGGAATAAAATGTAATTTAAATTTATATAAAATTATTTGGTTAAAAAATAAGAGATTGGAGGAATTGTTATTTGAGATTATAAATGTTTAATTTGATCAATATTAATAAATTTAATTATTTTAAAAAATAAAAAATATTTTTAAAATTAATGAAATTTATTAATAATAATAAAATTAAATACGGATTAGCTCAAATAAGATTTATTAATATACTAACAAGTGCTGGTTATTATTGATAGATTTTTAAATTAATTACTAAGTGTTTTTGTTTATATGATTTTTTGTTTCAAATATTAGTTTTTAAAATATTTGTTTGAAAAGATAATATTTATTATAAAAAAAAGTTATAATTTATCCATTTTATGTATCTATAAAAAAATACTTATTTTTCAACAAAATATAACATATATTAAAAAAATGTGAAAATATCATATATATTTTTTATTGTATCCCATGTAAAAGATTTTAATTAATAAAAAAAACACAACAATTTTATTAATAAACATATATATAATATATCCCAACAAAAGAAAACCACATGTTCCATTCTCTAGATCTTAACTTCAATCGATTAAAAAAATTCTATAATTTAATCATGTTATTAAATTTTTAATCAACTAAGTGGAAGAATATATATTATGCATGATAAAACCAGATAATCATAGTTTTATTTCATATGTTAATAATCAACCAAATTTAATTAAATTCTACATTTATTTAAACGAACGATAACAAAAATATGTATTATATCCAACGTGGATAAACATTCAGCGCGAGCGCAAGATGACCTAATGTGGATAAGCATTCAACTCGAAGGTAGAAAAACACGAAGGGCAGAAAATGACTACCCAACGTGGATAAGCATTCAATGTCAGCGGTAGAAAACGACGACCCAACATGTATAAACATTCAACGCGAGCGACAAAAAAGGATTCAACATGGATAAGCATTCAACGTGAAGGGTAAAAAACGACAACCCAACGTGGATAAGCATTCAGCGCGGAGGGCAGAAAACGACCAACCGACGTGGATAAGCATTCAACGTGAAAGGCAGAAAACGACGACCCAACGTGGATAAGCATTCAGCGGGAAGGGCAGAAGAATAAGACCCAACGTGGATAAGCATTCAGCGAGTGACAGAAGAAGATGGCCCAACGTTCATAAGCATTCAGCGCAAAGGGCAGAAAACGAACGCGAACGGCAGAAGAAAATGACCCAACGTGGATAAACATTCAACATCAACGTTCACTTTTGAACCCAACCCCATACACTGCCATGTTGTATCCTTATTATGGTTTATTTTTACCATGCCACAGAAACTATTCATAATTGGCTTGGATTAAACTCTACCGTAGGGTTCGTCAACACAGTTTTGCTCTCTATCCTCATGATAACCCATGGTTTTTGTAATGTTATGCTTTCGGAATACATAATACAGAGTTGAGATCCTGTATGAAGTGCTCCCGCTATAAGCCTCCTCGCGTGCACCACTGCAGTATAAATGACAAATGTATTTTGAGGATGATATGTCTTGTTGATCCTTTGTTCTTCGATTACTATTTACATGAAATTTAAAATTATGCTTGCTTACTGACTAATTCCTACAATGGTATCAGGACCATCATTGTATCTGGCCGAACAATTGTGTGGGGCATCGAAACTACAAGACTGTGCCTATATTTAAACTTCCATTAACTGGTTTACAAGATACTCTTATCATTTGTCAAACACTTCTCAAATAATCTCATTTCAAATACTTCTGATATATGTGGCTCATGTTATTTTCAAGACTCAAAAACAAACTAGTGAAGCATACAAGATTTCACATGTAAGTTTATTTTCACATTCCTAGATCTAATCTCAAATCCACTTCATTGTGTACTTATCATCTATTAACCTGATAGATTGCATGTGGCGCTTTGCTATTTTCCCTGATTTTTTTGTATTAACTATGCTCTTTCTCTGGCATACATACTTGCCATCTACAACAAGACCACAATGGAGATTTGGAAATTTAAGTTGTCATTTAGTTTTTCTGAAGGATATTAAATGTGTCTTATCTTGTTAATGGCTTATTCTATTCAGCACAGACAACTAGACAAGGAGTGAGAGGACTTGGTCCCATGGACAGAGTTGCAGATGTACATTGTTATCCTTATGACATTGGTTTATATAAGAACTTTTCATCAGAATATATATATATATATATATATATATATATATATATATATATATATATATATAGTCATCTTTCTTGTGAATTAATTTGATGTCTGGTCTTATATATTTGCAGTTGTTTGGGTGAAATGCAGCATGTTGGATGTGCCTCCATTTCCGAACTACTCTTGATGACACCATTTCTGCAGCATCATCAACCATGTAGTCCAACAAGAAAAGAAGAATACCAAAGAAAACAAAAGGAGATGTCCTGATGGCTATATGTTTGTATATCAATAAAATCTCCTTTTTTATCTTCTAAATTTCTGATTTTTAATGCTTAAAACTCTAACCTACATAATAACCCAAGTTATGCTATTTTTATAAATTTTGAATTTAAAAAAAAAGGCTATTAAATAATTACTATATACTTCAATATTTTAATTTATATAATTTTATCAATTGATACTATTAATGTGTTCATATTTATAAATGTATTCTCAAAATCAAAGCCCGACCGAAATAAAGTGGTGTGCCCGGCCCATTTAAGTCCAGCTCGGGCTAGTCTCTTTCATGTCATGGTTATAACTTATTATACCACAATATGATGCTTGGGTGCATGTTCGCACGCCCTGAGGAGGGTTGTCAGACCCACACTTTTCACTGTGACAGGACCCCGCCTCACGTGCGGTCAATGTTCTCACTGGCCCCGTACTCACACGTGTCAGCATCTCAGTGAAAGCAGTTGCGTGGGAGAGTTTTTTTTTTTTTTTTTTTTTAAAAAAAGAACATTGCATTAATTCAAATTAATATACATGTACTCTTCTTTGTTTGGTTGTCTGCTTTCATTCCTTTCAATAAAGTTGTGGTTTATCCACTTTTTATCAAAAAAAAAAAAATTAATATACATGAAACAAGAAATCTGGGGCAGTGGATCCACTCCACAAGATTAGCGACAACATCAATCTTCTTAGTCAAAGTATGAGAGACTAAGGAAGCTGATTGTTTGATAAAATTTACACTAATATCTAAAAAGAGACATTAACTCCAAACAATCATCAATAATTAATACTATTATAGATTCATCAGTGAGAGCATTTTTTTTTCACTTGTCTGGTCATTTATTTGGTAACAATTTGTGAGTCGATTTTGATATCCACCTGATCAACTCCAAGACTCCGCAACTAACAAAGACCTTCACGAAGAGCCAATGCTTCAGCGGTAATAGGATCCGGGGGAAATCAGTAAGGGTCCATAAATACTACGTAAGAATGTTTCATTTTCGTCTCTAAATAGAACACCAAAGGTAGAATGGGCTGAGGATCAGTGAAGTTAGTAATTAAGCAATGGTTAGAATGCCAGAAAGAGATAAAAAGATTGATGGAGAGAGAGAGAGAGAGAGAGCGCCAGGTTTCTTTGGAGAAAACATAAATTGGCTGAGATATTGTACAACATAGGAAATATCTCAGGTCTAGTGCATGTTAAATAATTGAGCTTAAATTCCAATGAGACGCCTTTATAGGCAAGAGGATTTTCCAAGAGGAGATCCATCATCCATGCTTAATTTTATTCCTGCAGGTAAAAGGACTAATAACTGAAGTATATGATTTACAATTATACTCTTCAATCAAATCCATTGCAAATTTTCTTCGAGTCAAAATAACTTCATTTGCCTCCTTGACATATCTTCCGTTTCAGGAAAAAAATTTAAGTTTCCAAGATCTTTAATCTTGAACTGAGTATCAAAAAATTTTTTAAGAGACTGCATTTCATTTATATCTGTACGTGCCTGCCATCAAAATATCATCAACATATATATATATATATATATATATATATATATATATATATGCAACCACAAACACTATCATTTTTTGAGTTTACATATCTATAATTGCTATAATTGCCATAACATTATATGCAATTGAGTGTACCCACAAACACTATTAATACTCAACCATCTCATTCCTATTATCATAATTGCTTACTTTATATGCTTTTCATTAAAAAAAAATTATTTCGAACTTTGTTTTAGTAGGCTTTTTACGTGCAAACCACACATCAAATTATTATGGAAATGGAATAAAGTGCAAATTAAATTTATATAAAAATATTTGGTTCAAAAACAAGAGATTGGAGAAATCCTTATATGAGCTGATCAACGTTTAATTTGATCAATATTAATAAATTTAATTATTTTTAAAAAGTTTACTTTTTAAAATAATTAAATTTATTAATATTAATCCAATTAAATACTAGCTAAAATAAAAATTATTAAAATACTAATAGGTACTCATTATTATTGATGTTATGAATTGATGCGTTGAGAAGTGATGCGTTGAGAAGTTAATGTGGATGCGTTTCTTCTCCATTAATATCCCTTTTCGTTACTTAACATTGGGCTATATATATAAGGGTTCCGATGTGTGTTGTAAGGACAATTCTATCTTGAATATTATCTCTTCTTCTCATTATATTATTCCTTATTTGTTTCTATAGGTAATTTGGGTATTTATTTTACTTTCATTTATTTTATTGGTTATTTATATGTCACAAATTTATTTACTTTTTAACACGTTATCAGCACGAATTTGCTTTTGATATATATATTATTTTGATTTACTTCATATATGCTTTACCTTTATATTGACTAATACTAAATTTATTATTTGTCGTTTTCATTATTTCAATATTTTATTTTAATTATTCATTGAATTATTGTTATATCATTTATTTTCTATAGAATTTGATATCATGGCGAATATCGCAAGAAGAGAATTCGAGGTTCTTAATATCTCTGGGAGCAATTATATATCATGGAACCTCGATGTTAAGCTCCATCTAAATGCCAGAAACCTGGGAAAAACAATTGAGGCTGCTAACAATGAGCCAATTGATAATAAATCAAAAGCATTGATATTCATACGGCATCACCTTGATGATAGCCTGAAAAATGAATACTTGACTATTGAGGATCCACAAGAATTGTGGTTTTCCCTAAAAGAGAGATTTGAGCATCTCAAAATGGTTTATTTGCCAAAAGCACGTAATGATTGGGCAAATATCAGGTTTCAAGATTTTAAAAGTGTGCAAGAATATAATTCCGAGCTATTTAAAATAGTTTCAGTGTTACGTCTTTGTGGAGAAACGGTGACAGAAAATATGATGCTTGAAAAAACATTCACAACATTTCATGCTCGAGATGTTATATTACAACAACAGTACAGAGAAAAGAATTTTACTAAATTCTCTGAACTGATTTCTTGTCTCCTTGTGGCGGAGCAAAATAATGAATTGTTGATGCTAAATCATCAAACCCGACCATCCGGATCAACACCACTGCCTGAAACTAATTATGGGCAAGGAAAACGGCATCGTCGTAATGACGGTTATAAGAACCGAGGTGGAAGAGGTTATCGTGGTGGTCGTGGCAAACGTGGTCGTGGTGGGGGCCGAAATTATTTCGGACCACACGATGGTAAAATAAATGTGCATCATCAAAAACAACAAAACCACAATGATGGATTAGACAAGAAAAGAGATACATGTTACCGTTGTGGACTGGAGGGTCATTGGTCTAAAATTTGTAGAACCCCCAAGCATTTTGTCCAACTTTACCAAGATTCACTTAAAGACAAAAAGGGTAAAGGTGTTGAGACAAATTTTGCAGACAACTCCACAGAAACTAACTTTGTTGATGATATAATTCAAAATACACACTTAGATATGTCAGACTTTCTAATAGATTAGATTTATAATATATGTAGTATGTTTTTTTTTTTATTCAATATGTTATACATTTCATTAAAGTTATATTCCTTTGTTATGCTTTAGATAAAATATGGGTGATGATGAATGCATTGTTGACTGTGGAACGACACATACTGTATTGCAAAAGCAAATATATTTTACATCCTTATCAATGAAAAGGGCTTTTATAGCCACAATAGCTGGGTCATCAGACCTGATTGAAGGCTTCGGTAGAGCAGCATTGGTGTTGCCAAATGGGACACTTATGCAGATTAAAAATGCTCTTTATTCTCCAAAATCCGGAAGAAACCTTTTAAGTTTTAAAGATATACGTCTCAATGGTTATCATTTAGAGACGGTTGATAAGGAGGGAAAGGAATATCTTTATATTACTCAAGTTATTTCATGCAAAAAAAGGGTACTTGAAAGCTTTCCTTGTATATCTTCAGGATTATATTGTACACATATTAAAGTGATAGAATCACATACGGTCTTAACCAAGAAGGTTAATGATCCAGAAATATTTAATCTATGGCATGAAAGACTTGGGCATCCGGGTGCTATTATGATGCGTCGGATTATTACTAGTGCCCATGGACACCCATTGAAGGATTATAAAATCCTAACAAATAATGAATATGCATGTTCAGCATGCTCAATGGGAAAACTAATAACCAGACCTTCTAAAAGTAAGTTGGCTGGTGAATCTCCTAAATTTTTAGAAAGAATACAAGGAGATATATGTGGACCAATACATCCATCATGCGGACCATTTAGATATTTTATGGTTTTAATCGATGCATCGACTAGATGGTCCCATGTTTCACTTCTATCTACAAGAAATGTAGCTTTTGCAAGATTATTGGCACAAATTATCAGGCTTAAAGCACAATTTCCAGATTATCCTATAAAGACAATTCGTCTTGATAATGCTGGTGAATTTACATCTAAATCATTTTATGATTATTGTATGGCAGTTGGAATACGAGTTGAGCATCCAGTAGCTCATGTACATACCCAAAATGGGTTGGCGGAGTCATTAATTAAAAGACTCCAAATCATTGCTCGCCCAATATTATTAAGAACAAATCTGCCTACAAGTGTGTGGGGTCATGCTATTTTGCATGCTGCAGCTTTAATACGGATCCGACCCACTGCATGTAATTCATATTCACCACAACAACTTGTTGTTGGTAAAGAGCCTGATATTTCACATATAAGAATATTTGGTTGTGCAGTATATGTGCCAATAGCACCACCAAATCGTACCAAAATGGGTCCACAACGTAGACTTGGTATATATGTTGGTTATGACTCTCCCTCAATTATACGATATTTAGAGCCATTAACGGGAGATGTATTTACTGCAAGATTTGCAGATTGCCATTTTGATGAATCTACCTTTCCTTCGTTAGGGGGAGATATGGTTATTCAAAATGAGCGGAAAGAAATTGATTGGAACACATCCCAATTATATACATATGATCCTCGTACGAAAGAATGTGATCTTGAAGTTCAAAGGATCATTAAATTGCAGAATATTGCAAATGAAATACCTGATGCATTTACAGATGTAAAAAGGGTAACCAAGTCATATATACCAGCTGTCAATGCTCCTGCCAGAATTGAGATTCCTATTACCCCATTAAAAGAAAAACAAATAGAAAACAAACCACGCCAAAAACGTGGAAGGCCAATAGGTGCCAAAGATTCAGCTCCTAGAAAAAGGAAGCAGAAAAATAAAACTCTTGAAGAGGGAGATCTCCCATGTGAAAAGGGAGATGAAAATATAAAACTCTCAGAGCATGTCAATGAAAAAGAATTAATGGGGAATGATATCTCTAAAAATACTGAAAACTCAATTTGTTATGTAGATGATGGTAAAATAATAAATCGATGTGAAACCGATATAAATGATATATTTATCTATAATGTGGCTATAGATATAGAAATAAATACAGATAATGATCCAGAGCCACGATCTATTGATGAATGTCGACAAAGAAAAGATTGGCCAAAATGGAAAGAGGCTATTCAAGCTGAGTTAAATTCCCTTTCAAAACGTGAAGTGTTTGGGCCAATAGTGCCAACACCTGAAGGGATAAAACCAGTTGGTTACAAATGGGTATTTGTGAGAAAACGAAATGAAAACAATAAAATTATAAGATATAAAGCTAGACTGGTTGCTCAAGGTTTTTCCCAAATGCCTGGTGTCGACTATGAGGAGACATATTCTCCTGTAATGGATGGGATCACTTTTCGATTTCTAATTGCCATGGCAGCAAGTAATAAATTAGATATGCAGTTGATGGATGTTGTCACCGCGTATCTATACGGATTACTTGAAAAAGACATATATATGAAAATCCCTGAGGGATACAAAATGCCAGACACTTCAAAGCAGAGGCATTTGCACTCTATTAAATTACAGAGATCTCTTTATGGGTTAAAACAATCTGGACGGATGTGGTATAACCGTCTCAGTGACTATTTGATAAAAGAAGGGTACCAAAATGATAATATATGCCCTTGTTTATTTATTAAAAGTTCTACTAACGGATTTGTTGTGATAGCAGTATATGTAGATGATTTAAATCTTGTAGGTACTCCTCATGAAATAGCAATTGCAGCATCATATTTAAGCAAGGAGTTTGAAATGAAGGATCTGGGAAAGACAAAATTTTGTCTTGGTATACAAATTGAGCACTTACATGCGGGAATATTTATTCACCAGTCAGCTTACACAGAAAAAGTGCTGAAAAGATTTAATATGGATAAGGCCTATCCATTAAGTACCCCAATGGTTGTCCGGACACTTGATGTTCAGAGAGATCCATTCCGTCCACCTAGTAAAGAAGAGGAAATTCTTGGCCCAGAAACTCCGTATATAAGTGCAATAGGTGCATTAATGTATCTTGCAAATAATACTAGACCAGATATAGCTTTTGCAGTAAATCTCTTGGCAAGATATAGTTCTACACCGACACAAAGACATTGGAAAGGAGTTAAAGATGTGCTACGTTATTTACGAGGAACTACAGATATGGGTTTGTTTTATCCCAAAGAGTCTTCATCCAATCTCACAGGTTTTGCAGATGCCGGATTCTTGTCTGATCCTCATAAAGGACGATCTCAAACTGGATATATATTTTCTTATAATGGTACAACAATTTCATGGCGTTCTACAAAACAAACTCTTACAGCTACTTCATCAAATCATGCTGAAATCCTAGCTCTCCATGAAGCTAGTCGAGAATGCCAGTGGTTGCGATCTATGATTGGACATATACAGTCATCATGCAAATTGCCATCAATTACAACAAATGCCACAATAATTTATGAAGACAACAGTGCTTGTATTTCTCAGATACAAGGAGGTTACATTAAAGGAGATAGAACAAAGCATATATTACCCAAATTTTTCTACACTCATGATCTTCAGAAAGAAGGTGTTATAGAAGTCCAGAAGATTCAATCTAGTGAGAATCAAGCTGATTTATTCACAAAATCACTACCAAAGTGTATTCATCAGAATCTTGTGCACAAAATCGGGATGAGAAGACTCAAAAACATCATTGCTGAAACAAGTTGATAGTTACTTTTATGAGGGGGAGGCTGTACTCTTTTTCCCTTCGCTACGGTTTTTATCCCATAGGGTTTTTCCGGAGCAAGGTTTTTAATGAGGCAGCAATTACTCCATATACCAAGGATCATGTACTCTTTTTCTTTCACCAGGTTTTTTACCCCATTGGGTTTTTCTTGGTAAGGTTTTAATGAGGCATATCCTTTGGTTATACGCATCCAAGGGGGAGTGTTATGAATTGATGCGTTGAGAAGTGATGCGTTGAGAAGTTAATGTGGATGCGTTTCTTCTCCATTAATATCCCTTTTCGTTACTTAACATTGGGCTATATATATAAGGGTTCCGATGTGTGTTGTAAGGACAATTCTATCTTGAATATTATCTCTTCTTCTCATTATATTATTCCTTATTTGTTTCTATAGGTAATTTGGGTATTTATTTTACTTTCATTTATTTTATTGGTTATTTATATGTCACAAATTTATTTACTTTTTAACAATTGATAGATTTTTAAATCAATTATTAAGTACTTTTGTTAAGATGATTATTTTTTTTTTCAAAAATAAGATTTTAAAAATATTTGTTTGAACGTGGTTTATTTGCTCTGCTAGCTCGGCTAGCAGTCTTGTTTCCCTGTTTTCGTTTTTTTGAGTTTTGTTGTTGTTCACTTTTGGATGTACTTTTTACCACATCTAGTGGTAGTTATCTTCTAATGAACGTGGTTTATCCATTTTTCATATATATATATATATATATATATATATATATATATATATATATATATATTTGTTTGAAAAGATATTACTTATTATCTAATAAAAATTATGATTTATTTAATTCTATAAATTAATCCATATATGTGTTTTCGATCTAGATTTCAAAAAGAAAAAAAAAAGAATATCAAGGATTTTAATTAATAAGAACCTCAACAATTTTATTAATAAACATATATATAATATACTCCGAAAAAACATGTTCCATTCTCTAAATCTTAACTTAATACTTTTAAATTGATAAAAAGAATTATATAATTTAATCATATTATTAAATTTTAATCAGCTAAATGCAATAATATTATGTATGATAAAATCACATAATCATACTTTTATTTATTTATTTTATTTTATAAAACAAAACATGGCAAAAAAATATATTAAATAACCAGTTTTACAATAAATAAAACAATAATAATTCATTGTTACAATAAACAATGGTTGATAAGCATTTAAAGTGGACAGCGACACGCTGGCTAAGCATTCAATGCAAGTGGCAGATGACAACATGACTTAGGCTCACTTTTGGGCCCAATGCCATACACTGCCATGGACACAACCATGACGACACATCACCACTCAAATCATAAAAAACTAGTCGCTTGCTTCTCTGTCTTACGCTCACTCTTCTCCTCCTCCCCCTCTCGCTCCAATAGACTCCAACGAGCACCACCTCTGCAGTCGTTGCTTCCCGTCTCCAATCCCCTCTGACCCAGCTAGAGCATCTTTTCAAGATCGTAATAACGAGGTCACAGAAACCCAAATGTGTGAAGACCCAGTAGTATTCGTTTTCTTTATATTATGGTTAGTCTTTAAGGCTATTAACAACTGGCTTGGATTGAACTCTACCGTTGGATTTTTCAATGTGGTTTTATTCTCTCTCCTCACCGCCATGACTATGCTCACTTATGTCATGGTTTTTTTGAGTAATCCAAGATCCATGCCTCAACATTACAGAACAGACCTAGAGAACTCTAATATCTCCCTGCAACAAGTCAAGAAGGTATTCTTGTTCGCTATCATAAGACTATTTATTAGATTCTATGTGCTTCTAGCTTGCTTGTGCTCTAGTGAAGAATGTTACTTACGAGATTGAATGATTTGTTCGAATGAGTTAGAATGGAGAGTTGAGATTCTGTATGAAGTGCTCCCGCTATAAGCCTCCTCGTGCACATCACTGCAATATCTGCAACAAATATATTTTGGGGATGACATGTATTATTGCTTCTTTGTTCTTCGGTCACTTTTTACATGAAATTCAAAATTTTGCCGATTTACTGAATCATTCCTCCAATGGTATCAGGACCATTGATCAGTGTATTTGGCTGAGCAACTGTGTTGGGCATTTGAACTATAAGATTTTCTTTTTGGTTGTTATGTATGCAATAGCAACCTACGACCATGCAACGGTACGCTTTAACTTCCTTTACAAGATACTCTTATCATTTGTCAAACACTTCTTTGAATTCAATAATTTAATCATGTTATTAATTTTTAATTAGCTAAATGCAAGAGTATTATGTATGATAAAATCACATAATCATAATTTTATTTAATAAAACAAAAATGACACAAGTTATACATAAATAACCAGTTTTACTATAAAAAAGAGTTATAACTCATTTTTCTCATAAAAGTAAAGAGTTTAATATCCTATCATAACAATGGTGGAAGATCAAAGGTCGTGACTGCTTTGGTTTATATCCAAAATTAGAGAAATAAAATATATATAATAAACCGAGCATTAGATAAGTATATTAGCGAGTAACTCAGGTCAACTTTTGGACTCTATGCCTCTTTCACCGACACGTTTTGGCGCATGGGGACAATCTTCATGACACGTCATCACTTAAGCATCAAAAGAAGTTGGTTTTCTCTCACTCACTTTCATTTCCCCGTATCTAGACAACCCTCATGACATATCATCACTTAAGTATCAAAAGAAGTCTGTTTTCTCTAACTTGTTTTCATTGGTATCGTGACAACCCTTATGACACGCCATCACTTAAACATCAAAAGAGATCAGGTTTCTTTAAATTTTCACTAGTTTTTTTACGCCCTCTTTCTACAAACCTGCCCTTACTCGCCGCATAAGATAAAAAAAAATTCCATAGAACCAATCTTAGTTATATGATTAATATATTGACAATCTACAAAATTCAATTAAATTTCACATTTATCTAAATGAATGAGGATAAAGATACGCATCATACACAGCTTGGATAAGCATTCAGCGCTAGCGACAGAAGACAATTGTGACTCACCTTCACTTTTGGACCCAACACCATACACTACTACGTCGTATGTATGTACACAACCACAATGACACGTCACCACTCAGACCATCAATAACTAGCTAGTTGCTTTTATTCTTCTCCCACTCACTCTTCTCCTCCTTCCTCTCTCGGTCTAGGAAACTCCGACGAGCATCCCCTCCGCAGCCGCTTGTCTTCTTTGTTGGAGGGAAAATATGGTTGCAAAGTTTAAAAGAAAAAGATTAGAACATGCCAAATCAAAATTCAAAACTTGCATGTTCTAAATTTGTATGTTTGCCACGTAACTACCTCAACACGTAATTACCCCATTCTCCTGTAAAGTTCTATAAATACCTCAATACAACATGAGAAAGGATGCACTTCATTTTCATCTTTCTGCCTATCTTCTTTATGGTATCAGAGCAATTGCTTAACAGCTTCAATTTAAAATGTCATCCATCTCTTCTACCACCTTTATATCCACACCTATTCCTTCTACTTAATTATTAAATTCTGCCTTAATTTCAATCAATGTTTGCAGCCTAACTACCTATTAAATATAATCAATCAAAACTATCCATCACAAGAACCCAAACGTGTGATGACCCTAATGGTAATCGTTTTCTTTATTATGGTCTATCTCTACTATGCAACAGTCTTTAAGGTCATTGACAACTAACTAGATTGGAATGAACTCTACCGTGAGTTTTTTAATGCCGTTATCTTCTCTGGCCTTGCCGTCATGACTCTGCTCACTTACATTATGACTATTTTGAGTGATCTAGGAACCGTGCCTCTATATCACAAACCAAACCTAGAGAACATTTATATCTCCCTGCACAAAGTTAAAATGGTATTCTTGTTCGTTGTCATAGGACTGTTTTTTAGATTCTATGTGCTTATGGTTTGCTTGCGCTCTAGTGAAGAATGTTGCTTAAGAGATTGAATGATTTGTTTGAAAATGGTGGATTTCTTATGTAATATGGTTGTGATACAATTATGGAACCAAGTTCATGGTAGTGTTTATTGGTTTGCTTTTGGTTTAGCTAGGATAGATGGGCGATTAATAACTTGAACCCTTTGCTTTTAATTTGGATGTTGATGTAAATGGATCTTTTATTATAGTTGAAATTTAAAAAATGAGCTTCAATCACGTATAGATTTGCATGCGAAAGTTATCATTGATCATGTCGATATTCAGCCACAACAAGATCAATTTTTGAAGGTTGAAGTGCATTTCACAAGGAGCAGAGCACAAAAAGTTTAGGAACCTAGAAGTTCATAATAATATCACTTTAACTCTTGCTAATTATATTATCTTGAAAACTCCACCAGAGAAAAGCAATGGCTATTGTTTTTCTTTGCAAAACTAGGTTTCCTTTGTTTAATCAAGGTTGAGGGTCAGCGTTGCTTGTATAATCATGCATATCTTAATACAAGTCTATGATATCAAGATTCAATATCATTCAAATAAAATCTTGTATATTATTATTGATTCTAAACAATGAGCACTTGGCTATATCATTCATACCAGATAGCAACAGTAAGTTCTTTTCAGAAACCCCAAAAGCAACCTTAAAACTAACACTTCCATTAAAATAAATATTGAGATATAGTCATTGCATTTCACTAGAAGTCCTGATTGCTTATTTTCATCATATTCCCCGTCAAAAATCATTGCATGAGGTGATCTTAAGCCCTTCTTATACTATTTGTAGCCCTGCCTTTGTGTGTTCTCAACTACTGATTGGAAATTAATTTTAAATCTCATTCAAAGTTGTCATGAGGTGATGATCAGACTATGTGCCAGAGTATCAGTATAAATCTGTATGGGGAAGCAACAACACTTGCTCTACTTTAGATACTGACATAAATCTTACATGATCAAGTTTTGACGTTCTTTCTGTGATTGTAGCCTTTGTCGAACTATGAGGTAATAAATAATTTGTTTTGCTTTCATGGTTTGCAACATGCTGTAATGAATGAACTAAATTCTCAGCTGAGAATGTAAACAATGAGTTAATCCTTCAGCTGAAACACAGATTTAGTGATAAACCTCCACTGAAATCATTCATTCAGTACTAAGAATTCAATGTAACAGTATTAATCTGCAGATCTAATAAATCCCAACACACTTCAGGGAAATCAACAGATCCATAAGGTTCACAGGAATTAATCAAACGGCAAAGCTCGCAAATCCATAGATCCAGCTCAAAACATATAGACAAACAGTAAGATAACTGGAAGGACACCTTCGTGGGAAATGCTCGCCGGAGCTCCTCTGCTACTCAGATCCAAGCCTAAAACTCTCTTCTTAATTCTCTGCCTCTCTTCATCCATTGCTCTGTCTTTTATCATTCTTTCCATGTCAGCTTGTTGTAGCTTGGCGCCACTCCTTGCTCTCCCGCCAGACTCCTCAGAACACATGCCTTATAAGTTAGTTGGTGAAATAGCATGTTGTCGTGTCATTAATTATTTTCCTACCATTAAAACTTGATCTAGGCAGCTCCAAATTTAGCACCTTAACTAAGTGATCTTGGCTAGGATAGTAGATAACGAACTTATTGAACTTGCTTATTGTAATTCTGGTGTTGCAGTTGTATTGATATAGTGTATGATCATTCTGTTAGTACCCTCTCTTTTGTGGAGTTACTATTTCTTGAAATTAGATTTATTTTCTGATTTTGTACTTTCTGAATGTTGTCGTGCTTATCTGGTTATTATTATTATTATTATTTTTTAATTTACTTCTATTCCATGTGTTTCAGCTTCTCGGATAAAAAATGCTTCACTTTTGTTCAAGAAATTACTTATGAAGTTGATGTGATTTCTACATTAAATCAATCTTTATAGCATCTATCTTTTTTTTTTTTTTTTAATTTACATTTATGTTAGCATGCATACTGTCAAAAACATGAATTATATTCTAAGTTTGCAGATTTGGTAGGGGATTATCATAATATACCAAGCCACAACGTTTTTAGGCATTATCATATAAATTGAACTAGCATACAGCTTGGGAATTTAGATGCTTAGACCAATGGGGTTGATATCCTGATTAGCTCTCAGTTGTAAAACGTGGCGTGCTTTTTAAGCATGTACCTATGCATTTTGTGCTTGATATTCTGAGAAATGGTTGGGCGTCACCGTTGTTTTATCTTTTGTCCAAACTATATTTTGGTTGTAATTGATGATTAACTGCAGTACAGATTAGTTCCATTACAAGCTGTCTAAAAATGTTTTTCTTGTGCCTGAATTTATTTAATTTATTATAAGTAAGCAACTAATTTCTTCAACCATGGAACACATGTTGATGATATGTTTTTGCTGCATACTAGTTCGTGTTTCTGCAAATTGTGGATCCTATCACAAATACCTTCATTGCTATAGTTGAAGAAAATTGCTTTCTGTAATTCATTAGGAACTCTAGTCATGCAATTTGCTTATTGAACAGAGTTCAGTTTTGTTTTAAGAGTCTTTGCTCTATCTATCTACATAGATGCCGTTTGTGCCTGTAAGTTATGTATATAACAATTGTGACATCTGCTTTTATGATAGCCCATGATTTTTGCAATGTTACACTTTCATAAGGGAGAGTTAAGATTCTGTATGATGTGTTCCCGTTATAAGCCTCCTCGTGCATTGCAGTATCTGTGACAAATGTATTTTGAAGATGGTATGCATTATTGCTCCTTTGTTCTTCGGTCACTTTTTATATGAAATTCAAAATTTTGCTTGTTTATTGACTCATTCCTCCAATGGTATAAGGACCATCACTGCATCTGGTAGAGCAACTGTGTGGGGCATCGAAACTTAAAGATTTTCTTTCCAGTGATTATGTATGTTGTACCAATTTGCGGCTACGCAACAATATGTTTAGATTTTTTTTAGTTGTTTTACAAGATACTCTTATCATTTATTGGGCATTTCGCTAATGATCTCATTTCAAATCCTTCTAATATGTGCTGCACATGATGTTTTCAAGACTCAACAACAAACAGATGAAGCATAAAAGATTCCGCAAGTAAGTTTGTTTTCATATTCCACTTCATTGTGTACTTATCATCTATTATCCTGACAGATTGCATGTGGTGCTTTGCTATTTCTCTTATGTTTGTATTATCCATGCTCTTTCTCTGGCATATAACTTTATTGTCCACAATAAGACCACAATTTAGGCTGGGAAATTTAAGTTCTGATTTAGTTTTCCTGAATTATATTGTGTATTTCTCATCTTGTTAATGGATTATGCTATTCAGCACTTACAAGGAGTGAGAAGATTTTGTCCTATGGACAGAGCTGCAAATGTACATCATCATCCTTATGACCTTGGTGTATATGAGAACTTTATATCGGCAAACATATATATATATATATATAAGATGGCATATTTATATCATCATCTTTATTGTGAATTAATTTGATGCCTAGTCTAATGTATTTGCAATTGTTTGGGAGAAATACAGCATGTTAGATATGCCCAATAAAGGTGGACAATGGCTCTTGTCTTCATTTTCAGACCACTGTTAACAACACCAACTCTACAGCATCATCAAACATGTAGTCAGGTAAAAAGAGAAAAATAACCAAAGAAAATAAAAGGAGATGCCCAAATGGTCATATGTCTGCACATCGTTTCAGAAATTTATTTTAATATATATATAATTTTTAATAATTGATACTATTATTAATGAGTTCATATTTATATAAATGCATTCTCAAAATCAAAGCCCGACAGAATTAAAGTGGTGGGCCCGGCCCATTTGAGTCCAGCTTGGGCTAGCCACTTTCATGGTTGTACAACGGTGCAGTCAAGTCAGCAATGATGTTTGGGTGCGTGTTCACACGCCCTAGAGAGGAGGGTTAGTCCCCCACTTTCCACTGCACCAGGGCCCCGCCCCACGTGCGGTCAATGTCTTCACTGGGTCCGCACGTACTCACACGTGTCAGCGTCCCAGTGAAAGTGGTCATGTGGGGGCCGAGTCCGACTAAGAGATCAGACTTTTGGGTTCATGAAACACGTGTGGTTCTCCTGAACGGCTGAACCCGACTTATCGCAATCCACAGACCCATCTTAATCACAAAAGCCCTGTACGAACTCCTTCATCCAACGGCTGAGATTCGAGATCCGGCCACGCTGTAAACCGATTGGCACTCGTACGATCAACCCTCCATGAGTTATCATATACTGTTCGTCTTTTGAAAAGCTCTCAGCCTTTGTGTTCACCCCTTCCCAAAACCACGTGATTCGCACGTGAGAATGTAGGACAGTTTTAGTCAATCCAGCTGGTCTTGTTTTCCATTCAAAATATTATATTTTTTAAAAAAAATTAATTATTAAAAAGGATCACAAGATCCGGAGTGTTTATTTTTTTTATTTTTTATTTTTTAATTTATGAATGCCGACATGCAATTTGATTTCCAATCAGATGCTCAGTTCTTATTCCAAAGCTAGCTATTCTTCTTCTCTCTCTCTGGGAGTAAATGAAATTTAACATGACAATTGATTGATTGCTTTCTTGTTTTTCTCTCTGATCATCAACAGTGTAATCTCAACTTCAAAAAAAAAAAAAAAAAGTTAAAACACTAAGTTAAACAGTCTCAAATCCAGCTAGTCTAAGACTCTAAAGGGAACATGAGCATGAGAGTGCCACAAGCTCTCCACGCATTGAACCAATTCTTAAATACATAATGCACGTCATATTATTATCTCCATTATTAGACTTGTTTATTAATAAAAGATACATACAAATTGGAAGGAGAAGTATGTATATAAGGAAATATGGGAAGAATCAAGGATGTGTGGGTGATAAGAGGAATGGAAGAGGGCCAGCTCTGCCACCTTTTACCATGCCACCTTGTCCCCACCTCACATTGTTTGATTCCTCTTCTCTCTCTCCTCCATTACACCAACCTTTTCTTTAATCACTAACCGTATCCATACGTTAAAGTGACGAAAGCCATTATATACATATATATACATAAATAAATAAAACAATGAAAGCTTGTCAGCAAGTCACATCCAAGGTGAACACTATCAAGGCATGCATTCAAAACAAGGTGATCAAGTTGTAACGTTGCATGTCCCAAAATTTTCTCTCAGAATACATGAAAAAACAAAAGAAAAAAAAACAAAACAAAGAATATATACAGAAAGGAATAGTCTTCTCTTTTTTTTCTCTTTCGCTGTAATACTTTTTTTTTGGGCAAGAGAAAAGGAGCAAGAATGCATGGTGGGGTGGAGGGTATATTTAGGGTTAAGTCTAAGGGTAGTCACGCCAGCAGACGAGCATGGTGACACAGCGGCGCATGATGTAGAACCTGGCACGTTGTTCTTTGACTAAGCTTGCACAGCGACTTGTGAATGAACGTTGTGAGTTCTCTCTACTTTCCATTGCGCTTGCAGAGCGTTTCAAGAAGGCACCTCCTTCAATCTCTCTCCTCCCATTGCTACTTCTCCTGCAGCTTCCCTTCTTTGACAGCTTCCACTTCTCATCCATGTACATCTCCATACAATATATATATATATGTCACTCTTCTTCTTCTTGATAAAAGAGGAAAGAGAGAGTGAGAGAGATTGAGGAGGAGAAGAAGAAGGATCTGTTGCTGTTAATGGTGTATGAAGTGGAAAGACAATGAGGAGGGGTAAGGAAGGGGAGTTAGGGTATATATAGGGGGATGATAAGAGGAGAAGCTAGCAAGAGAGAGCTTGGAAAAGAGAACAGTAGATGAGAAGTGGGTGGGGGTGGGAAGACTGAAGAGGTATCACCCTTAATTTGAAGACCTTGATGAGAGTCCCACTCTTGATCTCTCTCTATCTCTAGGTTCTCTAGGGTTCTGTTTCGTTTCTTATTTTAATAAGCATGTTCCCAAGGCTAACATTGTGGCCCCTTGAATATATTGCACTACTAGCTAATACTGTGAGCTTTTATTTATATTTTAATATTTTAATATAAAGAGTAAAACCAATCACAGAAACTAACAAGTAATAAGTTCTTTCTCTAATAAACTTACTTCTCAGCTGTAAAAATCAAGAGAGAAATTAAGCAAGGTTCTACTAGTTTGCATATGATTTGGCAAAGCTAGAGTTTCACATCAATCACATCCTATAATATCCATAGCTATTACATACGTGAGCCACAGTAATATATTCTCGGAAACAGAGTCCAAAACTATTCTCTTAATTAATCTTATATTGTATTATTAAAAATAAATAAATAAATATCAATGAAAAATTAAACCTCCAAAATGCAAAGCGTTGTCTTTGTCGAGCCACAAGTTTCAAGGTGAGAAAGGTTGTAGTTCCTTTTGTTTTTTCTCACTTTTCTTTTGAGATAATGCCTTGCAGTGAAGTTTGCACATGCAGGGCATTCTGAAGAGATGATTCAGAAATATATATGAACTGAACATTTATGTATAAAGAGAGAAATGGTGGTTGTTTTTGTGTAGATGAATATCACTTTCTCTGAAGCAAAACTTACTTAAAGATGGGTCCAAAGATGTGATTCAATATGTATTTCCTCTTTGTGCTCTTGTTTCAGAGAAAGATGGCTGACAGTGAGTTCTGGGAAGTAGCCATTATTGGAATGCACGACAATGACCTTCATATATATTTTTCTTATTTATTATTTATTTATTTATTTATAATCACCGCCCAAATCAATTCAATGAGACTGAGTACCAACCGTAGCTACGTGGGTGGGCTCCCAATGTTAGCTAGCATTTACAAGTGGCCCAATGGGCCTTTCACGTGTTTTTCACGTGCCTCTTGGCCACGTCTGCTTGTCTTGTCATATGGGCTGGGCCTTACTGTGGTGGACCTGTTGTAAGGCTTTTTCCTTTTTTTTTTTCTCTTTTGTAAAAAGAGAAACAAAAAAAGATTCATATAACTAAACTCAAAATAGTTGAAAGTTTTAGATTATGGCTTTTTACGAATAGTTTGATTAATTTCTCTTAACATAAAAAACAATAAAAGTTATAAAGATATCATGTGTTGTGAAATAACAAATAGATTGCTTTTGTTCAATGTATTTGGATTGGATTAGAAGAGAACTAATATTAATTACCATACAATGAGTAGTAGTGATGAACAGCATGCATCATTATGAGCTCTCCATGTTCAGCACAAGGGATACCATGCTGAATGGGCAAAGCTCTCCATACCCTACACACATAAATGAATTATTATCTTATCTTCATTATAATAACTTTTTCTAGATCTTTATATCTTTTAAAATTTGTTCAAAAATATATATATGTATATATATTAAGAGTATAGTTAAATGAAGAACATGGTAAGCTTGTGAATAGGATGCAGGTGGACCAGTCAAACTCCCAATGTGCAGACAGTACCATGCCATGCAGAACAACGAACCTTTTTTATTGTTATTATTTTTTAAGACTTGATAAGACGGACATGAAATAAGGCTCACTTTTAACCTTTGTCTTGAGATTCCTGAATGTGTTCCAAATATTAAAGCTGGAAAAAGTTCCCAAAACAGACCATGGCCTTATTTCCACATATATATATATATATATACACCCATTAACCATTTCATACATATATAATAATGGACCAATTAATCATTTAATTGTCAATGAACTATATCTGAAAATACTTTAAGCAGGCCACCTGGGAGAGACACAAGTTCGATTCTTCTTGATCTCGCTCCTCAGTCTAAAGAAAGTGAGAATGTTGTGGCAATTCTCTCGTCTACGTACACTCTTGAGGGTTGGCGTTTGTCGTCCTACCTTAAATAAATAAATAAATACATTGACCTTCGAATTCAAAAATCGATTTAAATTAATTCTGAATTGCATTCTTTGTAGGTAAATTTTTTTAATCTGTCGATTAACATTAATATAATACTTTTCCCCAACAGATATGTGCATGAAGACATTTACGTGGCAATTGATGTTATTGTGATATGGTAGCAATAATTGAGCCACTTCAATTGTCAAACCAATTCTTTTTTTTTTTTTTTTTTTTTTAATTCATTTTCTCTACCTTATTGTTTAAAGCGTTTATATCACTATATTAAATTTTATATATAATTGGCGCACTTTCCACAGTGTGTGTATGTATGTATAAAAAATAAAAAATAAAAAAGCAAAGAAGCTACATTAGAACGTATGTAGAAACTTTATATAATTATAAAAAAAAAAAAAAAAATTTATATGAATGAAAGGTAGTGGTTCTTAGAGGCATTAGTTAATGCCTAGTCATCACTTTGGTTGCTTAATTTTTTAGCTCTAATTAACTCTTAGTTTGTGATAATTTATATGTGAATATATATTTACAAGAATGCATGTGAGCAAAGGGAACATAGCGCCGCCGTGGCGTTCAATTGGCCGCTTGATTTCAATATGGCACCATGTGATAGATTGGTGAACGGTCAAACACTAAAATCAATCAAATTTTGTCTGTTAATCAATGTTGTTAATTTTTATTTTTCTACTAATGAACTTAATTAGTTCGTTTGGTCAATGTTAACTTAATTAACCAATGGAAAGCATGTTCTTTTTATTCTTGGTATCTAATGATGTAAGATACGTATATTAATCTATCTAATTCTTTTTGGTGCTTGTCTTGATGTGCATGCAGAGTTAAGACAGAGTTTTGTTAATTAATCACTAAATCTAAGCACTAGTTTCAAGTTGATTTGGTCTTAATTAAACTTTAGAGCTTGGCATTATTCAAGCTAATTTATTAGTCATTGAAAATATATAAACAACTTGCTTAAAATAATTCTTATTTTTTACCTTAAAATACATCCAACATTTAAAAAAAAAATCATTAGGACTTTCTAGAGTTTTATTATTTATTATAAATTTTTAAAATATAAAAATATTTATTTTGCACCATAAATTTTTTAAATCTATTTGTTTCGTTCCAAACAATATAAATTTATTCATTTTAATCTCTTTATCAAATATGAAAGCCTTAATAACATATAGTATGATCTAAATGTTCAAGTAGCACTTCTACTACTCTATTAATTATATATCTCAAATATCATGCTTCAAGTAGGCTTCATTTATATATATATATATATATATATATATATATATATATATATATATATATATATATATCTATATATATATATATGGCTTAATAATATAAAATCAAGAAGAGCTAGCCCAAATGCAAAATCTTACTATAACTGTATAGTATATCATGTGTCTATAAAACTATACTATCTTATCTTTTAACTTAAAGAGTTATATATATAAGTTTTCAGTAAAAAAAAAAAAAACCATCACAAGTATATATACATAAGATAAGAACATTGTCATGCATTAAAATCTCTGTGACATATATATATATATAGTGCTGAAAAGAATTAATTTAGCCTCCAGACTTGAAAAATTAATTAATGCATACTTGATACTTTTCATGAACATCACAATATCCCAAGTTTGTCAAAGCATCAAAGTTCTCTGATTTGGAAAGCTGATTCCCCTTAAAGATTTACAGAAACTTAAAAGTAACACAGCTCTGTGTTGCAGTTAAATCAGTGGCAGAATAAGTACTCAGTTAAATCAACTCATCAGTTGCTGGATAACACCTCTGCTCAATTAGTGAACTTCCACTCCCTGCACTGCACTCACTGTTTAAAGATAAGACATGATACCCACCTTTATCCCCACATATTTCATTCAATCATATACACTTTAACTTCATAACATAATAATTAATAACTGAAGCAGCTAATTAACAAATGAAACAGTGTCACTGAAAACAAATTCAAAGCATAAAGCATTCATATATATATATATACAAAGGAGAAGAAAGGTTTACGTAGAAAGAAGAGAGAGCATGTATGTATATTTGAGTTTGATTAAAGTAGCAGCAAATGTTGAAAAAAAGAAAAGAAAAGCAAAAAAGGAGGGGGTGGGAGTGTATTGAGATTGGTCAAGGAATGAATGAGTTATAAAAGATTGATAAAATCTTTACAATAGATGCAATGAGTGAACAGGAGACAAAGGGACAAACAAAAACCAATGATCTAATTGTACGGTGCTTCAATGAAAATTATTGACAAGAAGACCACTACCTTTTTTTACATTTTCTTATAATTTTCTTATTTTCTCTTCTTACATAGTAGTAGTATAGCACTCTTAGTCCACCAAAGATGATGATGATGATATCAGAGAGAGAGAGAGAGAGAGAGAGAGAGAGAGATAAAGCAATGGAGGAAAACAAACAGGTCCACAAGAAAATATAAAAATGAATAAATAAGTGCAAAACGTACAGAGAATAAAAGAGAGGCTTTCATAATGCATAACAACATCTCGTTGTGCCAAAAATATTCCACCTGATCATGAGGTTTTCTGTGCAACACTGCAAGCATATGCATATGCACTATCAATCTTGTTACAGATAAAAGTTTAGTGGTTTTTAGGGTTAGGGTTAGGGTTAGGGTTAGGTTAATATACTGTTTTTTTAATTACTTGAAAGAATGAGTAAAATTAATACCTGGATATATGAAATGCATGTACATGAGTCTCATGGTATAGAAACAGGAAGTCATTTACTGCCGATGCAGCATCATCAAGATTCTCATTTCTCTCATTAATTTCCAGAAGAGCTGGTTAAAAAAAAAACCCTAAACTGGAAGCTATGAGGCCTTGTGAATCTTGATGATGCCACACCAGCAACCAATGACTGATTACTGATCATATATGTTCTCCTTCTGTCCAAACCCTAATCTAAACCCTAACCTAGCTACTAAAAACAACCAAAAGAAAAAGAAAAAATTCATGTATGCATAGTTTAAGAGCTGGAAGAAGCTAGCTACTATACCAACAGAAGAACTGTGGAGAAGAATGTGCTTGTGTGGAGGCCTTTATATACACACACACCCACACACTAAGTGATCATAACCAGTGATGATGATCTAAGGTTAGGTTGGTGAAAGCTTGGTTGGTGTGTGTGGGGTATAGTATATATATATTGTCAGACTACTCTCAAATAAATAAATATATAAATATATAAATAAATATATATGTATATATATTTATATAGAGGGCAACGGCAACAGTTATACATCACAATCGGAGAAGGGCAGGGCAAAAGACCAGCAGACCTTTAAAGCCCACTGAGGAAGAAGAGTTGCCAGAGAAGTGCATGAGATGAAACTAGAAAAGAAAGGAGGAAAGGAGAGAGGAGAACCTTCTTGTTTGGGAATGATCAGTGCCCAAGAAAGAAGATGAATATGGATATGGCCAACCATTGTAGGCTATATAATAGCTAGGATATCTGTTGCGTTTACTACAAGGTTTCTCTTTCTCTCTTTTATATATATATATATATATATAACAAGAGCAAGCTAGCTAGAGACTACTGAATGAAGCTGACATCCCACAACCGCCAAGAAGAACAAACTTAATGCTTTCCAAACTGGTATTACTTCTTCCACTCTCTTTTCTCCCTTTCAAGTTATACCCAACAATGTCCTCCTTTAATTCTCTCTCTGTATATATATATGTGCTTTAATTGAAGCATTTGAACTTAGTAATTAAGCAATTGTTAGAGTGACAGAAAGAGATAGAAAGATGGATGGGGAAAGAGAGAGAGAGAAGGGAGCCAGGTGTCAGCTCTGAGTCCTATCACTTGTACTGACTGAGTGTTGGAAAGGTGTCAGCTTTTATGTATCAGAGATGTGTGGATTAATTAATTAGTGTTAATGAGTTATTATTATGTGGTTAATTAATTAAGAGAAAGGATATTCTAGAGCTACAGGAAGTCACTGTCAGTTAGTATAGCTCATCATGGAGGCTCCTTACAATGCAGCAGTTGTTAACTTTTGGGTTTGGGTTTGGTTTTGGTTTTGAGTTCTGGCTTACCAGATTACCATTAGCTCAGAGGTTGTGTTCATTGTCTCTCTTGTATGTATGTATGTATGTATGTAGATGATGAGTAAGAATCAATAAAACATAGTGCAACAACACCAATTGACTGGATATTATTAGATTAGGCTTCATTGTGTTTGTATTTGGGCATGTTGGGGCTTGTCTAGGATTTTATTTATTTAGTCTTAACATTTTCCTTTTTGCTATTTATTTATCAATGAAATAAGAAAAAACAAAATGTAGTATGAGCGAAGATTATTATTATAAAAAAATAAGCAATTAAAGGGAAATGTTGGTTGTGGGTTTAGAGATCTCTTAATTTAGAAAATATATCAAATCAATATTCATATTTCTAAAACAGTAAAACATGCCATACAATGCAATGGTTGTGAACTTGTTAATTGTGATTATTAGCCGTGCCACAAATTAAAGAAATAATTTTCTAAAAGGGGTGCATCTAGTAGACCAAAATTAAACTATATATACAATACCAAGTACACACGACGCCAATTAAATTTTTTTAATGACTTTGATCTTTAGTGTGTATATATATATATATTGAAAGAAAATGGAATAAATACCAACTCACATGTCATAGCTCACATGTCATAGCTGTGGTTGATATAAAAGCAATTCATTGCAAATGAATACATACTACATACATACTATATTGAAAATTTTGATATATCCCACCCATTTATGTTGAAATATTTTCCTGTTTAATCAAAAGTATTAGAAAATGCACTCAGATTCATTCACCAACTTGGTTTATAAATTAATGCTCATAATTTAGCAAATTTTAATGGATAGATTTGACAGCAAATTTATAATAAATCAAAATATCTATATACATGCCAACCATTTATGAAGAAATATTCTTAGCAATAAAGAAAAAATGTACAGAATTAATTTCGGATACATTCCCCAGCTTGATTCATAAGCTGAGGTTCATGATTTTGCGGATATGATTGTATTGAATTGAATCAATCCTCTGTCCCTGAGATGTTTGTTGCCTTAAAAAAAAGAAAAAGAAAGAAAGAAAGAAAGAAACTTCTCCCCAATCACATTAAAAGGGTTTAAATGCACATTTAAACAAAATTAATACCAAGAATGCCTCTCCTCCTATATATATATGTACACCCCTTCAAACCAAGGACAAGGAGATAGTGTCATCATCTTCTAGTTACTCTAATTGAAAGGCCATTGTGGTAAGGCATTTCTAGCCATGGTATCCATCAGAACTCCAATATTTGTTTGTGATGTTCTATTATAGATTCATAGTCATTTTCCTACTGCAATCCAATGCTTTGAGGCTCAAAATTTGATACCATGTCCAAAGAAAGGCCAACAGTCCACTGGCACATGGATTGTAGGCCTAACATCAACAAACATGAGCATTCATTCAGGGGAAGTATTGCTATTGCTCATGGAGAGAATGAAGACTTCACCTGAAGGTTCATATGTTGCAACAAGAAAAAGAAATGTATGTTTCTTAGTGTGTGTGTGTGTGCGCGCGCGCGGCAAATAGATGCTTATAACAGAAGAAAGGTCTATTATATATGTGTTGTTCTAAATCTCTATTTGCATTTTTTTTTAATAAAATTTGAAATTCTTCACAATTGAAATGAAGCAGTTAGGAATCGAAATAGATAAAATGATTCCCGGTTAACTTTGTCACTAATGAATCTTCTAATATTTTCATCATCTTGTTACTTCTCAATTCCTTTAAATGGTCTTATAAGCCTTGATGTAATGTTATGTAAGAGATAACAAAATAATTCTAAACCAACGCAGATTATGGTTTCCATGCAAACAAAGAAGCAAGAAAATTTACCCTGATAGGCAAAGCTAAGACACCCTTTAAAAAATAAATAAATAAATAAATAAATAAAATCCATAAGTGGCAGCCTTTTGTTGTGAAGTGTAAGTTCTTGGACACAATTCCAACATGATCCATGAGAAATTCACAAAGTTATGTTACTTGAGAAAATTAAGAAACATATAGTTCAGAGTTTGGATCTCTTGATGCAGATAATATCAAAATGACATGCCATGCTTGATAATTTTAATGCTTATATTTTCTCAATCATGAAGATGTCATACATGGCAAACTAATTCCCTGCAGCTGTGAAAAAAAAAAACCATACAGTGGTTTCGAACAATTAAGACTAGATTTGATATCAATACCTCACAAATGAATACATGCTGATTTTATGGAGATTTTGACACATGTCAACCATCAATCAAAAAAATATTTCCATCGATGAAAAGATTTAGGGAATCCCTTTCAGATTCATAAACAAAAGTTCATGATTTAATTAATTCATCACAAATGAATTATGTATACATAAATGTATGCATCCATGTATATCAATTTAAATATATGCCAACCAATTATGAAGAAATATCTTTTAGTAGTGAAAAAATTTAAAGAGTTCATTCTGGATTCATTCACATCC
This sequence comes from Dioscorea alata, assembly GCA_020875875.1. NCBI lineage: Eukaryota > Viridiplantae > Streptophyta > Magnoliopsida > Dioscoreales > Dioscoreaceae > Dioscorea > Dioscorea alata. The sequence goes on along the minus strand of CM037022.1, from coordinate 19,744,499 downwards.
TTAATTCATAAGCCAAGGTTGGTGATTTAGCAGATCTGAATGGAAAACAAAACCAGGGGACATCAATCTGAAAACTAAATTAATGCTGTAAAACATAAATTCCAGGCTTTAGTGAATCATGTCTGTTGTCACTGAGATGTTTGTTACATTAGAAAGAGAAGCATCTTCCTCATCATATTAAAGGGTATAAATGCACATTTAAACAACATTAACATGTGTGTGTGTGTGTGTGTACACACACCTCCAAACCCTGGGAAATCTTGGATTGTTAAAAAAATGTACATTTGATTGCACATGTTGCTCCCCGCTCATGACAGCATAAATGATTATTATGTGTGTTTTCTCCAAAATCCCTGTTTTTCTATGTGTTTTTATATAAAAAAAAATTAGAAAGTTCTTCACAATGTAAATGTAGCTATAGGCATCCTACTGACCTGAAATGTCCAAAATACAAGACCAATCAAACATATTTGCTCAGCAAGAAAAAAACTTCCCAAACCAAACAGATAGAATGATTGCCTTAAGTCCAGGTCAAGCTCTATTGTTCATGGATCTTCCCATGTTTTCAACATCTTAGTATGAAACTGATTTCAAAGCAACTTAATTATGGTTTCCATGCCTGCAAAAACTAAGAAACTTTGGTTTTGATAGGCAAAGCTAACCCATCCATAAAAGAAATTTATTTCATCTTCCTTATGAGTACTATGACTAACAATGAAAATCTGGCCTTCCAAAATGCAAGTTCACCAACACAACCACAACATAACACATAAAACTCATGCCTTTTCAGATAGAAACCTATGATGAACAGAGCTCAAATAGTTTTCACAAAAATGCAATTCATGGATTTCTAACTATACCACCAACAATCCATTTGCATACAGCGAAATCGATGAACAAACTAAAGATTTTACCACTATGCCAACTCATTATCATGAAGCCAATTTCATTGAGAACAAGTAATAACTCTAATAACAAAAAAAGAACAAGAGAACATCGAAATAAACCAAGAAGCATATCAATAGAACAGAGGGATAAGCTTGTATCTAACCTTGTCAGCGTACTCCTTATACTTCTCTCCAAACTGCTCCACAAGTAGAGTCTCCTCGAGCTCCGCCTTCCTCCCATAATACACCAAACAAGTAGCAACAATGAACAACAAGCTCAGCGGGGCTCGCAGCGTGATGCAATGCAAAGCAAACAACAGCATTGTAGACGCATAGATAGGGTGTCTCACCCACCTATACGGCCCAAACTGGACCACCGCTGTCGGCACCGCCACCTTCTCTGAGTACTTGGACAAGTAGAGAATAGAATGGTAGCGCATGAACATCATTGCAGCAACGAACACCCATGTGGCGAAATTCGCCCACCCGCCGGAAATCAAATGCAGCTCCGGCCCTTCGAATGCAGCTAGCCAATGACCAACCAAAACAAGCATGGCGAATCCCATGCGGAATGGAAGCGGGAGAGTGATATCCCACTTGGGATCATGGGCGCGGGGGTAGAGATCGCCATAGAGACGGCGACGAACGGTGGACTCGAAGAAGAATACGTAGTGGTAGATGAAGAAGAGCGCGATAGGCCAGCCTTCGAGGAAGCCGTTGAAATGCGCCGGCGGGACCAGAGTGAGCCATGTGATGGTGGATGTGACAATAGCGAGCTGCTCGAAAAGGGAGGATTGGCCGGTGTAGTGCTTGTAAAAGCAGTAGAAGCCATAGATAGCGAGAGAGAGCGCAAGGAACCATGGCCAAAAGATCCAGCTCCAGCTGAAGTAGGTCCAGAAGAAGGGGTTGAGGAGGGTGGAAATGGTCTTCTTAGTGGCGAAGACGGCGAGGGAGATGACGGCAGACCATTTGCAGATGGTTAGAGGGGTGAGGTTGGAGAGGTCGTCAATGGAGGGGAGAGACTGGGGGAGGATGGAGGAATTGGGAGGGTTGCGCGCAAGGTGTTTGTGGGAATGCCTGAGAGAGTTGGGGGTGGAGAAAGGGAAGGGATGGGGCGTGGAGGAGCGACGGAGAGCGAGGGGATTGAGGGGGAGTGAGGAGAGGATGAAGGGCTTGCGGTTTGGTTTGGGTTTGGGGGATAGAAGAGGGGAGTAGAGGAAGTGGGTAATGGTCGCCATTGATGATGGGTTGGAGATGAGGATGAGGCGCGCGGCGGCGCGAAGGAGGAGGAGGTGAATGTTGGTGTTCTTTGTTAAGATGGGTTTGGGCCTGGGCTTGTTATGTGGGCCCTTTTGTTTGTTTTGTGGACTTGAGTTCTGCTTTGTGATTTGGAATGATTTTGTGATTATCAAAATTTGAAGTTATTTATTAGAGTGAAAAATATAAATGACCATTAATTTGTGCAGGGGAATGTTATAAGAATGAAGCTTGGACGGTTTAGACACAATTTTTTTTTTTTTTTAATAACAGGGGAGAGGATTTGAACACTACTATCGGAGAGAGGATTTGAATTCATAACCTCTTTTTTAACATATTGGTGTCATACAATTGGGCTATCCAATGGTTGACAATAGATGTAATTTTTCTTTTAAATATTTGAATGAGTTTGTTTCTATTGTCAAAATTGATCATTTGTTCATTGCTTAGTTTCTTGCAACCCCTTATTTGATAAGATCTCAGCTAGAAGATTCTTTTCCTACAATCAAGAATAGTCTGACCTTTGTGGATTCAAGGGCCCAAGACCATTTTGTTTTACCTGCGAGAAGTGAGCCAGATCTCCCACCCACGGATGGCACCAATCTAGTTTAAGCTTTATTTGGCGTGTACCATTCTTTCGAATGGTACACCTCTTCTTTGTTGTTTTATGATCCTATGTGTTGTTGTTCTTACTGGGTCTCACCTCTGGTGACCCCACCTCTTGATTGTTACTACTTTCTGTTTCTTTTTTCACGGTGGATTATCCATTTTTTTTTTTTTAAGTTATAAGAACGATGAATGCACAAACACAGGACCTATGAATATATAAATATTATAGCAATATTGTTTATTTACTATTTATAAAATAAATTTAATAAATTATTATTAAATTATTGTAACCGGTGCATCACCATATCTGTTTGTCTGTCCTTTAGCACTATCTTTTGAGGGCAGTGTTTATCATCTATATCAAATATATATATATATATATATATATATATATATATATATATATATATAATTAAATTTTGTAAAAAGTTTTTATTGTAATAAACCAAGCATGAAATTTTTTAAGCTTGGTTTGATGACACGTCAACGCCATCGTTCTCATTCGACAAACGTCGAAAGATAAGGTTTTGAGCTTCAAAAGAGGAAGGCTATTCCTTGTAGATGGCCATGGTGCTTGGACTAGCACGCTTTCCCGTCACCATCTCCACCTCCCACTCACTCCGCCTCCTCCCAAACCCTCACACTGGCTCCCGGAGAAGCTCAAACAATGGACAACTCTCAGTCTCGGCCATGGCCGGCACTGTACTCGTCACTGGCGCTGGTGGTCGAACAGGTATAGCTCTCAACCCAATCTCCTTGAAATTATCCTTGTTATTCATCCTTAAGCTCATCTTTTGCAGGTCAAATTGTTTACAAGAAGTTGAAGGAGAGATCAGAGCAGTATGTTGCGAGGGGACTGGTGAGGACGAAGGAGAGCAAGGAGAATATTGGAGGAGCTGATGATGTTTTCATTGGGGATATTAGGGATGCAGAGAGCATTCTCCCTGCTTTCCAAAGCATTGATGCTCTCATTATCCTCACAAGTGCTGTGCCAAAGATGAAGCCTGGTTTTGATCCCAGTAAAGGTGAAAGGCCTGAGTTTTACTTTGAAGAAGGATCATTTCCTGAACAAGTATGTTTGAATTTCAGAATTTTACTGTTCATCTGTTGCTTGGTTTATTGATTAAAAAAAAAATGTTCTCTGTTGTAGGTTGATTGGATTGGCCAAAAGAATCAAATTGATGCTGGTACTAATTCTTTGTTTTATTATTCTTCCTGGGATTGAGTGGCAACTGTTAATTTCACTTGATTGAAATTTTTTTCTACTTTTGTGGTAAAGCCAAGGATGTTGGTGTGAATCACATTGTTCTTGTTGGATCCATGGGAGGAACTGATGTCAATAATCCATTGAATAACATTGGGAATGGGAAGATATTGGTAAGTTATGTTGGATTATGTATGGCTTGATTCTTTTTTTTTTTTTTTTTCGTGCTTTTGAGCCATGAGTTTGATATAACAGTGTGTTGGGTTTTTCTAATTGTTAATAGGTGTGGAAGCGAAAAGCCGAACAATATTTAGCAGACTCTGGAATACCATATACGATAATAAGGTATACTTCTTTCAACTTCAGATTGAATTTTGTCTTGAAATGAACATTAGAAAACGATATGAAAGATGATGTGGTAGTACTTAATGGATATAGTTTCATGACAATGCTAATTAGTGGATTGCTCCGCTTGTGATTTCCAATGGCCTATTGGTTTCTTTCTTGCCAATTAATTAAATTAGATGAATTACGAATGATGAACGGGAAACATTTGAAAGATGATGCAGTGCTTCATATGTATGTAGTTTCATGACAATACTAATTGATTGATTGCCTTGCTTGTGATTTCCAATGGTCTTTTGGTTTCTTTCTTGCCAATTAATTAAATTAGATGAATTATGAATGATGAACGATAAACATTTGTAAGATGATGTAGTACTTCACTACTTATGGATATAGTTTCATGATAATGCTAATTAGTGGATTGCTTTGCTTGTGATTTCCAATGTCCTATTGATTTCTTTCTTGCCAATTAATTAAATTAGATGAATTATGAATGATGAACAATAAACATTTGTAAGATGATGTAGTACTTCACTACTTATGGATATAGTTTCATGATAATGCTAATTAGTGGATTGCTTTGCTTTGATTTCCAATGTCCTATTGATTTCTTTCTTGCCAATTAATTAAATTAGATGAATTTGGCATGATGAATGGGAAACATTTTAGTTGGTATGATACTCAGCTATTGACTTGACATGCTGTTGTACAATTTATATCCCAGGGCCGGAGGCTTGCAAGATAAAGATGGTGGATTGAGGGAATTACTAGTTGGAAAAGATGATGAACTTACCAAAACTGAAACTAGAACCATTGCTAGAGCAGATGTTGCAGAAGTCTGCATACAGGTACTGACATTTGAAGATTGTGCAAGCTTAAATTGTTGTTCATGAGTAATTATGCTAAAAATTAAATGCTTATTTTGCAAATAAGAATGTTATGGACTGTTTCTTGTTTTTCCCTTGAATTACATACCCACATTGGTGTAAAATGATCACTATGTATGTTATCATGCTGAAACTTTATATATCACATAGTCTGAGTTGTGAATCTATATGCATTTATTATCATGAGAAAAATTATTTTCTTGGATTTGCAGGCACTGCAATTTGAGGAAGCAAAGTTCAAGGCTTTCGATTTGGCGTCAAAGCCGGAAGGAAGTGGTACTCCGACAAAAGATTTCAAGGCTCTTTTTGCTCAAATCACCACTCGCTTCTAAACCAAATTTTACTATTCAATTCTTGCAATTGTGTCTCCAAATTTTTTTTCTCTTTTCTTGTGAACCTCTGGGAAAATTCAGGCCTGATCTGTTGTAGTCTGTTGTTATTAGTTTGAAGTTATTAATTTTGTAGTCTTGGGAGGAATTCAAAGCCTATTTTTTTTTAACAAGGCAAATGCACAAGCAGAGTAAGAATTTGTATCCAATTAGCAAAATTCTTCCAACTTTTATAAAATCAAGCAAATTGTTGATTTATTATAACCATATTTTTGTAATAAACTTTCTATGAAGCTTTTCATATTTGGTGACATTGTAAATTCTATCAAGTTTTGTGGGTAAATTATAAGGGGAAAAAAAAAAGCTTTTCCACTTTGAATATATATTTTAAATGGGAAACTAACGGAGATTTTTAATTTTTATAAATAAAAGGAAAAGGCTTGTGGGTAGGGCGAATTGGGCCCAGGGCGGATCTTGCAAGCCCGGCCCGTCTTGAGGATCAGAGGAAAACCAAGACCCCCCTCTCGCGAGAGCTTCATCGTCTTCTCTTTCTCAGGATTTCCGTAAACCCTAGAAATCAATGGCGAAGAGGGAGATCTCGAGCACGCTGAGGAATCTCAAGGTGAGCCCCTGAACTCTCCGCCATGAACTCCGCGACTCTAATATCCTGCGTCGTTGCCTGAGAAATTTCTTTTGCTATGAGATTCCAGTTCATGCAAAGGGCGTCACTGAAGGAGCCTAAGCCGGACAAAGACGAAGCCAAGCCGAAGACGGATGAAAGTTTCGGTTCCACTCCACCCCCAGCTCGAAGATGGTAGGCATCTCCCCCTCCAGGCTTCTTCTTTTCTGCCCCCTTTTTGAAGTCATCTAAGATTAGCTTTGATTGTTTCAATGTAATTTTGAATCATCAAAATTCTTTGCTTGATTTAAAGTCGTGTCTAATTGCATAAAAGATGAGATCTTGGAAGCTTATAGGACCGAATAAAAAAGTTATGCATGTTTTACTAAATTTCACTTGGATTGGCGCTGATACCTAAAGTTCAGAGTAATAAGCATTTCTCATCTTCATGTTTAACTTCCAATTGTTCCTTTAGAAATGCTATGCTTGATAGTTTATTAGAATTGAATAAAAACCTATGTAGGTTTTGCCCAATGTCACTCCAATTGGCATTGCTAGGAATTTCCCATGGAATAACTATTTAATGTTTGATGTTTGAGTTACAATTGTTAATTCAGAGATGACTTTTCGCAACCAGAATCTAATGCATTTCCTTTTTGAATGAAGATTTTGAGTCCTGAGTCTGTGGATGTATACTAGTAATGTTAGTTTGGCTTCATTGTAAATTCTCTACTTATGTTTCTTTGTTTTTTTATTTTTTTCATATTTTCTCCATATGGAGATTTATAATTTGACAAATCAACCAGGTGCAACTTTTCTTGAATTCTTAAAATTTTTGTGCACTTGACATCAAGAGACCCATCATTTTGACCCAATTAGTTAAGCATAGGCTGTTTTTCATGTGCTTACTTGAATTGATGTTTTTCACACTGAGGACTGCCATCTTACAAATTAGTTAAATTGGTCATCTTACCGCCTGAAATAATGCTCTGATATAGATTGCCCTGGGTGTTCTGGTAGCATCGAGAGATGCGTTAGAATGATAGATGTTTGACAGTTCTATTTATATGCGGGAATTGGTTTATAGTATAGGGTTTTTTGGGATTTCTACTTTATTATTATCTGCAGCATAGTGATAATGGAGGGCGACCCTCATCCTGGAGCACTTAAAGGCCGGATGTCATTTCAAAGTTTTAACCCTCAAATAGAAGTGAGTTTCCAATTCTTTGCAATGCTTATGACTTTCTGATCTCTGGCTTATTTATCTTACTGAGTCTTGGTTATAGAAACTAAATGAAGAAGCCGCAAATAGTCAGCAAAAACAAGAATGTTTCGCAAATAGCAAGGATCATAATAGTACAATTTCTGACAGGTGGACTTACTTACCTTTATGTTTGATTATATCATTTCTCTCTGGTTACACTTTGATCTGTGAAGCTAAACAATTTGCTACTCAGTTGTTAAATTTGGTGCACTAAATCGATTAATGGGCAATCTACTTCATTACTATTGGCTGTAGTATATACATTAGAACTAAAAATCTGTCATTTTCTGTTGTCAAACTAGATGGTGCTGGTTTGTTTTTATATTTATTTTTCTAGGTTCATTCTTACATTTCCAGTGCTCAAAAGTGGATTATTTCATGCACATTTTGAAGTCATTCATTCTAATTGCCATCACCAAATATCTGACTAGTGATTTCTCAAACCCAATATAGATTAAATGGGACCGAATCTGCAACTAGGTCGGAGAACTTGAGTGTTGCTCCTGATGTAGACCTCAAAAGGAAGCAACCGGAGATGGATACGGAAACCCTATCTCCTCATAACTCGCAATCAGGTACAACTGATGATGGTGAAGCACAATCTTCACAAAATCAGAGGAAAAGTTTGCATAAACAAAATAAGCGAGAAAAACTCGATTGGAATGTTCTTAGACCACCCAAAGTTCAGAGTAGAAGACAATGAGCATAATCGAAAGCTCGTATTCCTCTCCATCTGTGTACTATGTTCTGATGTTGCTCTTCTTCAATTGTTACTATTCTAACTCAAACCAAAGTGTGTATTCAGTTTTCTCTGTGTTTTTCTTACCTTTCCTTTGTTGAACTGACAAGAACTTAACAATTTTGGATGAGTTACATCAATTTGATGGTATTTCAAGTAATTGTATTACTAATGGTGTTCCCATATGTACACTTTAGGAAAGATGGAAGTCATAATTATTTATATACCCTGCTAAAGAAATATCAAAATTTTTATCTATATTGTCAAAAATATAAAATTTAAGAATTAAAAGATTAAAATGGCAATCATGCATTTATTTATTTATGTTCAGTATCCGCTACATTTTTATTAACCAAAAAAAATATATATATTAAAAAAAACAGTATCACTTTCGGGTTATCGGGTTCAAGCCATGCAAGCCCGAATCCGCTATGAGTTATCACTGTTCCAAATCGTTCATCGCGTGGAGAACGCGCGAGTAATCCTCTCCCGCCGATGGCGTTCCTCGCCGTTCCTCTCTCTTCTCCGATCATCCATCGATCCCATCTCCCCAAATTCTCCGCAAACCTTCGGGTTTTTCCCCAAACCTTAATCAGTCCTTCCGTATTCCGCCCCCAATCATTTAGCTCATCGTCTTCTCGTATTCAAGCTTGTGCTCTCAATGAATCAGAACGGGATCGTGTTTCCGGTGAGCTCTGATTTTCTTTCTTGTGGTATTCTTTTGTAATCTAGCTTTTTTCATTGCTGATTTTTGTTTTTCTGGTTCTCAGATGAAGAAGTGAAGGATTTGGGGGTCAAGGCCGCTCTTTCTATGCTGAAATTCTACAAGAGTAAAAGCTTGAATCCTTATTAGATTTGATCCCCATCTTCATGTCCTCATTAATTAGTTTGCAATCAGGGGAGATATCGCCATTACTGCCATCGAGCTGTCGGTATGTGCCGACATGCAGCGAGTACTCCATGGAGGCGTACAAGAAGTATGGCGTTGCCAAAGGTACCATCTTGACTGCTTGGCGTCTCTGTCGATGCAACCCTCTTGGTAATTTCTCAGCTTTTCACATTTTGTTCTACTTCTTGTTGGAAGATGGTGTTGAATTTTCCCTTAAGATTAAATTTTGAGGTTTGAATGATGATCCAAACTCCCTTTTTGCATCCCATTTGCTTGTTAGATATCCATTCCTCATTTCTTTCTACCATAAAAAATCATACTGATGCTCTGTTCTGCAATGCATTTGGAGAATCTATAGTTAATATTCAGATAAAATTTCAGATTAAAGCTACATGGTGAAAATCTCTATAGCGATGAGAAGTGATTGCTTGGACATTGTGTTGTTTTGGACTCTGAGAAATCACACAATTTTGAAGTATGATTCATTGCTGTTATTGTTTTCCATTGTTGGTGATTTCTATAGTCAACATTCAGATAACATTTTAGGTTAAAGCTGCTGGTAAAAATCTCAATAGTGATGGCCTCAGCAGCAGAAGTTCAATAACATGTAACTGCAATCATATTGAGTACCATTTAGAATTCTGATAGTTCCTTTGATTGCTTAGAGAAGTTACACAATTTCAAACTTTAACCTATCACTGTTTCCATTTGACATTGTTGGTAAATTCTTTGACTCATATATCTTCTTAAACAAAAGTGTAAAATTCAACAATGATCCAAGTCACAGTTAACTTCACATTGCAAGTGGACATGCTTGTCACTGCATTGGTCCATTATGTGGAATATTGCAAAGTGAAATGAATGTGGTCTAACATGTGTTCATTGTCTCTAAACAAGTGGTTTTTCACATTGCAGGTGGGTCTGGGTTTGATCCACCTCGCTGGTTTGGTGAAGAGAAGAAATCTGAAGATATGTAGAAGATATGTTGAATTTGCTGCAAAAATCAAATAGGTTTGTCCACAATCCAATAACTCCTCTGACTGTTCAGACTTCATGTCTGATTTTCAACACTCGGCCTTATCACTTGTCATTATAAATTTCCAATGTGGGTCACGTTTACATCAATGTTTAAATTTAAAACAGAGATCACAATGATAACCATGCTTTTTGATTTGATAATTATACAAGACAACCAGTCTTATCACTGTTATCTTAAATTTTCATTTATTTTAAGAATAATCCTTAAAATAGTCCTTATATTATGGTCAAGTCACTCTTTTAATCCTTTTATTATGAAATGCGTCCATTTAATCCATTTATTTTTTTCGATTAGAAAATGTCGGTTTTTATGCTCATTATCGCCGTCCATTTTCGTTGATGTGGCATCCACTAACACCGAGGTGGCAACATTTAACATAAAAGTAACCAATTAATGGTTTAAAAAATTAGTAAAGGTTTCTATATAGGTGTTAATGGATGCTACGTTCATGATGTAGAAGCTTTTACTAATATTTTAAGTCATTTATTGATTTTTTTTTTATATTAAATGTGGTCACATTAGTGTTAGTGGATGTCACATCAGTGAAAATGGACAGTTGACACTGATGATCGTTAAGACAACAATGATTTATATTTCTCAATCGAAAAAAATAGAAGAATCAAATGGACATATTTCATAATAGAATAATATGACCGTAATGGAGACTATTTTAAGAATTATTTTTTTATTTTTCGCAGATATGTCTCCTTGTGCTTCAAATTTCAAAACAAGTTGCCTAACAATAACAAAACGTCTGTAAAACAGGTGAGATGGATGTAAGTACATCAATGCAACTTGTTTCATTGGAACTCATATTTCTCTAATAATTTATTATAGGGGACCCCTTGATGGGTTTGATGTTCATTAACTGAAAGCTACTTTTTCTTTATGGTATCTTTGAAGGGGTCCATTCTCTAGCATACTAGGTTCATGTGATGTGTTATACTGCTCAAGGCCTTGGACGGTGATAGGACACCAAGTTGGTACTATGTCCAACTTTGAAAAATCATAGTACATATCCTCAGACATAATACATTTTAAAAAGCTTTAAAAAAAATTAAAGAAGTGTTGTCTCTTATAAAGAGATCATCAAATGAAGGATGAATTCAATAATGCCAAAAAATAAACGCTGAATTTTAATTTGTTTTTTTTATCATATGTTTAATAGTTGATGGTGGGTTACTTGTGTTAATAATACCTCTTAAAAACAAATTAGTAACCGATTCCTTATTTGATTATTACAGTTGATTGACATGGCGGGAGTGATAATTATGCCCATAATTATATATTTTTATTTGATTTCACACCATTAAAGATGGCAAACAATTTTATCCACTTTATATTAACTATAGGAAAGTCAACACACGTGTACCATCATCCTCTGACATAGAAATAAGTATTTTTTTATTTATCTCAGTAAAAGATTAAAATGAAAACATAATAGAGAAGCTTGGGCATCAAAACAAAGCCTTTCTCTCAGTCATGGGATTAAAATTCCCACTCTTTCACAGGTGGGAGACTGCTCCACCATGGGCATGATGTATTACAGTATTTATTCTTTCTGCTAGTCATTTGCATGCTCTTTAATCCTGAAGATCAATCAATCTTCCAAATTCTCCACTTGCCAAGATAAGTAGACAGTATTCCTCCAGCCTTAAAACATCTGCTGTAAAACAAACAGAGATATTCAACATCAAGAGAGAATTTAAAAGGATAGAAAGAGTTACATGAATTGATATGAAAATTTTATTACCTTGTGTTTGAACCAGTGTATGTCCCTCCTCACCATAACAAAAAACAAAGAGTTGAAAACTCTAGCATACACACTGCATCAGCACTTCTTCACCTATTGAACAAAACATCAAGAACAAACTTATCTAACTCCACTTAGGCCTCCATGTGGAGACAGCATAGATGATACGCCCCTTCCAACCTTGCAATAACCATCTACAATCCTCATCTATCACAAAATCTTTATGGTAATTGGATTTCACCCTGTCTTTGGCTCTCTCCATGATGTCAGGATTTAACGGCACTTGCTCGAACCCGGCCCGAAGGTTCCTCACCTGCCACTGCTTGTATGTCTCAGGCCTCTCTACTCTTTCTGAACCTTCGCAAGAGATTACATTTAAAGCTTCACGGCCGAAGAGATCTCTCTCAATCAGCAGCCTCTGCGTGTCTTCTCTTGGTACATTGGTGTCCAACATGTCAAACAATGCTGAGAAGTGGAACAAAGCTTCACGGAATCGAGTGACGAAGAAAGGTGCACTGTATGATCCATTCACTATTCCATGGATGAAAACATCAGGGTTGGCCTTCCTTATGGTGTTTAGAACCTTGTTCCTTGGGCTATCGACAACCACAGTCTCATCTACAAGATTCCTGAAGCGGTAGAGGCAGTTGACGATGAGCACCTCGTCTTTGTCGAGTTTGAGGTCTTCAACTGTGATTGTTTCCCACTTGGATGAAATGGAGTTATAATCAAACGGGACACCGAAACCACGGGCATAATCAGCTAATCTCCGACCGGTCTCTTCAATTCTCTCAGTTGGGCGGAAGCCTGGCTGAGGCACATCAATGCCTGTGATCCGGAGCTTTGGAGGCCCTCCCGGCCTGGCCGCAAGACGCTGGATGAGGCATGGCCATTGGAAACCAAAATAAATACCAAAATCAATGATATGCACCCTCGATGCTTTCTCTGAGACATTAAGAATGGTTTGGTTGGATAAGAAATGTGTGATCTTCTTGAAGGGACAAGCAGCAAGATAAAGCTGGTATGCCTTCAAGATATCAGTAGCAGTTGTTCGCTTTGCCACAAGAGATTGATAAATCTGGCTACCAGTACCGGCCAACCGAGCTTGAAGACCATCTGCAAAGCATTGTGCTAACCTCTGTGTTCCATCTCCGAAAGGGGAAGAATGATTCCTGATCTGCTTCAACAATTCATTCGCGGTCCGACAGTCATCCGCTGCCACAGCTTGAGCACAATGAATGAGCAGAGTTCTGAGGTCCACAACTTCCTTCTTGTTCTGCTTTTTCCCTCGGCCCTTTCCACCGCCAGATTGACTGCTCTGCAAATTCTTGCTGGTTTCATTCTGGAGGAATTCTCGAAGAACTTGGACGCCACCTTTCTTATGCATCCCTTTGTGACAGAGCAAAACCAGATCAAACATATCAGATCGAAGAGCCTCCTCAGAGTAAACAGCTGACTGTTTGTTGCTCCTCCCCTCTTGCAAAGCCAAGTCCTCACTGTCTGGATTCTTCCGGCATCTAGACCCAGAACTGACATGATCTCCCTCATCCTCTGCCTTGATCTCATTCTCATTCAATCTATCACTCCCTTTCTTCTTCGATGCCGGATACGGTGAACCCCCATTGGCCTCTAAATCAACTACCAGCTTATCATCTCTAGGCAGGAACTTCTTAGCTTCTTCAACTCCTTTCCTGAAGTGCCAAGCAGGCTGACTGTCAACAAACAGATTTGAAACCCAGCTACCACTGCTCACTTGAGCTTCTTCTGCTACTTCCGCAACATTACTAGCATTTGATTGAGTAGAGTAATCAAGAGAACCACATGAAGAGCCGATCGACGGCGTCGACGACAAAGAATCAACAGAGACAGGACGAAGTTGCATATGTGGGTAACACACAGAATCATAGGGATATCTATGATCCATCACTCCATTGCTATTGCTACCAGTACCATGCTTTGGATTTGCATAGTGATGGCTATTGATGCTATCATCAGGGCTCTCCAGGTAGTGATTGGAATACAATGGAGGCTGATCAGGAGAAGGTGGATATGGATATTTCTGGCCAAGAATATCATAGAACGGCTTCTCCGTCGCTCGGAGTGCAGCCTGCTGCTGATACATATTCACCTTCTCATCAATATCCTCCTCCATGAGCATACGGCTAATGTAAGTTAGGGCAATATCAGAGAAGATCTCTGAATCCTCTGATGAATCCCTGGCAGCCACCATGGTTGAAGACACTGCTGCAGGGGGGCTATTTTGGATAACAGGAACATGAACATATGAATTTGCAACAAAGTTTTGGTGATTATATAAAGTGTTTGGTTGCTCTAACCTACGCCCATTCAAAGAGTACTGGTTTGTGAAGAAATCATCATACTCAAAGCCACTCGTCATGGCAGCGAGCTTCTGAAATCCCTGATCCATCACCATTGAATCCCCAAAAATCACACCTTTCAACCTCTCATCAGTAATCCCCTTCTAATCCTCTATGCTCCAGCTCCAAGCTCCCAGATTTCCTTCATATTTACCATTCAAATCAATCAAAAAACAAACACAAACCAAAATCAAAATCAAAATGATGAACCTCACATCAAACACCAAAGAAAAAAAAAAGTAGAGATTCGAGAAGAAAAAACACACACCAGAGAGAACCATGAAAAGCCAAAACTTGGAACTCGGCATTGAATCGATCTCACAACCAAAAAGAAACCCTTGCGAACCCCACAAACAGATCAAAATCCATGGCCTACTCCATCTAAAGATCAAGAAAAAGGAGGAGAAAAAAAAGGCGATACCTTTATCGAAACCCCAGCTCGAGTGAGATGAAAAAAGTCTCGAGAAAAAAAAGAGACCCTCGAGTTCATCTGGATCTCAATATAAATAACAAAAGTAAAAATAAATAAATAAATAAGAAAAAACAAATATAAATAGAAATAGAAATAGAAATAGAAATAAATAAATAAATAGAAATCTTCTTGAATGCGCTTCCCAGAGAAAAATCTCAGCCGTCCGATGAAAAACCACCGGCTACAACCGGTGGTTTCAAGATTCCTCGGTTGACCGCCGCTTTTTTAAATCACGAGTTGCGACGAGTGCGAGATCGGAGTCGGCAAAGTGGGCCATTTTCTCGGTGTTGTCTCGGTTTAATACGTGGCAGTCTGTTATTGAGCCACGTGTGTGATAAGAGCTAAAGAGCCGCATCTCCATATCTTTCGGTGAGCGCATGACACGTTGACAACATCGCACGTGGGTCTTGGTCCTGTTTGGGTTTGACACGTGTGAAAGAGCATTCTGGTGGTGATGACGTGGAAAGTGCACGTGCTGATATGCTCATTGGTTTCCGCTTTTTCCAGAGAATTCCACTTTTTCTTTAATATAAAATTTAGATTATATATTTGTTGTTTTTTTTTTTAATATCTTTTAAATATTATTTTTAAGAATCGCCCTCCACTTTTTTAAGGTGAAAATCAGCTTTAGTCCTTATTCGTTTTAAGAAAAAAAAAACCTATTAATTTTTTTTCCTAAAAATACATATTTTTTTTTTCTTTTTAGAGAACTTTTTAGTTTTAATTTTTAAAAGCAATTAATTAAAACACTCGGAATGAGCAATTTTATGTTTTGTTCTAGCAAATTATTTCTCAAAATTTATTATGCACTATTATGTCAGGTTTTTTAAAGAAAAAAATATATAACTATATTTAAATTTATTAAAAAAAATTAATACAAAAGGTATGAATAAATTTAACAAATCCATTAATAATGAAAAAACAAGCACTAATTATACCAAAGTGAAAAAAATAAAATAAAAGACAATTCTCAAAGTAATGGTGAGAAATGAATCCCAAAATGATGCTATAATTTAATATTTAAAAATACAGGCATTCATAAGATCACTTGCTTTGCTAGCGTGGGACCTTAAAATATCTAAGCTTTATTTCAAAAACAAATCTTAGACAAATTAAATTATAAGATTTTTTTTCCCATTTGTTTTAATTAAAAAAAAAAATCAATGCAAGTCTTGTGCTAATGTGAATATTAATGTGACAAAAAAAAAATATGCATGAATGCATTTATTTCATTTATAATATGTGAAGATTTAACTTTATTGGGAGCATCATAATAACACTAATAGTAAGTGGCAATTAAAAATGTATTCTTTTTCCATCCATCACTAAAATGAGGTGCAAGCACAAAGCTTAAAATATAATAAATAAACATTTAAGTTTACAATTAATTAAACCACATCATCAAAGCTCACGTGCCTGAAGATCATTCGCAAATCAATCTCATATATAATCTCATATATATATATATATATATAGAAATAATGTCTCAATGTTGATTCCATGTTAAGTGTTAGTATAGCCTTGGCCGGCAACCAATACTTTTAATTATTTCTTTATTTATTCTCTCTCTCTCTTTCATACTCAACCACATTTACTAAATAGAAAAATAGAAAAAAGTATCAAACAAACTAAAATTACTATCATAAAAATAAAATAATAATAATAATAATAATAATAATAATAATAATAATGACAGGAAAAATAAAATAAGGGTTTAGGAGGTAAATAGTGGTTGAAAATAGAATAATAATGAATAATAATTAAAAATAAATAATATAATATATTACAAATATTAATTTTTTTAGATATCAAAATCACTCCAGCATCTCTCTCCTCTCGTTTTTTTTTTCTCCTTTTATGGAATATATATAATTAGATGAGACATTGGAAATTGGGATTGAAATATATACAGTGCTTTCATTTTAAGAAATTATAAAAAAATGGTCTGATTTTTTACATTTTTAATGATCACTCACTTCCGCATTTTGAAGTGAGTTTTGAACTAAACTCATTTCAGTATTTTGAACTAAACTCATTTCAGTATTTTTTTTCTAAAACGATAAAAATGACATAATTTATAAAAACTTATTTTCTTTCCTTTCTAAATTTTTTTAAACTTACAGAACTCCACCCAACACTTGAATTTTTATATTCTATTTTTATTTTTTTTTAATAAATAAGTACCAGAAACATTTGAAGTAATATTACTTCCTCCACTTCCTCACTTCATATCACTTCTCCGAAATAAATGGCCCACAAAATCATGTTCCCTGAAACACATGACAGCATCTGTAGAAGGAATACATCTTCTTTATTATATATTTAAAAACAAATCTCATTGAATAAAAATTTTATATCCAGCTCTCTAAGCCTGCACATGCAAGATGAGTGAGACCTTGACAAAGAAATCACAAACTCGGTGCACAACTAACATGCACAAGCATGTTATAGTCTCTTTGAGAAGAGAGCTTCTTTTCGTCTTGGGACTTTTGTGTTTGTCTTTATTTTTATTTTTGTATTTTTAGTTTTTTTTTTTAGGTTTTCAGTTTTTTTTAACAGTTTGTTTATTTTATATTTTATATTTTATTTTTTGTTTTTTGTTTTTATCTTCTTTACTAACTATAAGTCCGTTTAGTTTTTTTTTAAATAAATGCATAGTTTATTCATTTAATAAAAATCTTTTTTAGCATGTTATATTTAGTATGATTCATCAAATTTTAAATTTATTTTTATTTTACAAAATTAGATAAATCATGAATTTATTGAAAACAAAATTCAAGTAAGCAGTACAGATGCAACAAACCCACAGCCAAACAACAGAGAAAAAACAGACTAAAAACCTCGTCAGAAGTGAATTTTGAATTTCTTAATTAATTACATTCAAAATATCATCCTACATCAACTTGTTTAATTATATCATAATATTAAATATGAGTATTTCTTAAAATCACTTGATGATTAACATGCTACTTCAAAACTTATGACAAATATTAATTTACATAGATTTAAGTGAAATTAACCAAGCTACATTAATTTATAGTTAAAAAAAAATAAAATCAACGTCAATGACGTTGGTGTAGCCCTGTAGCTTCATGTCTTCGCGAATTATTATTAATTTTTTATCTTTTATATATATATATATATATATATATATATATATATATATATATATATATATATATATATATATATATATATAAGCATTGCATCTCTCCATACTAAATATATATACATCGCCATGTTAAATATATTTAATTTAAAGTTTCTCGCACAAAGTGGATAAGTCCAAATACAAACATTTTTTATTATTAAAATTTTATTTATATATCGAAAAATTTTGACAACATTAGAGTTAAATTTTTAACCGTTGAATCATTGTTGCTATGGCTGTATTAACAAACTGTTAACTAGTTTTTAAATATTGATTTATTTAATAAATTTTAAATAAATAATAATGTTTTTAAATTTAATATATATATATATATATATATATATATATATATATATAGTAATCAAAGTTTTTCTCCATCCAAAATGAACGGTATGGTATATTTAAAAAAAATCTTTATACATTAACACGTGATTTATTAATATTTATAAAAAAAATAAAAAGAAGAATTCAAAGTTATATGACTCTGTCATACGACGTAGAACTCTGTGCAATGAATCATAATGCTTTCCTTCACAATCACCATTGAAATGTATGCAATGGTTTCCTTTCATTGTCATCTTCAAAGAAAGATACAAAAACTTGAAGCTCAAATCAATACTTGTTTATGCTATGTGTTCCATATATAAATTGGCATTTCAAGATTGTAGTTAACTTTCTCCTAAACATGAGAAATACGGATAAAAAAATAATATATCTTCTATTCATGAATTAATATCGACATAAGTTTGTTATCAACCGTTGGATTATAATATAATGATTGATACACTTTAGTTGTATAGTATTACCGTACTTATAAATATAGCACAAAAGCAAAACAATAACTAATCAACTCTAACTAAAACCCAATTTAACATTCACTATACCCATAATTTACATTACTGTAGATGTTTTACAAACGTTCACAGCTAATGTTTTCTCATATATATATATATAATTAACGTGAAATGCACTTGATCAAAGAGTGACAACATCACGTGATAGGTGTTACTAACATCCTTAAAATGATTGACGAGTGAATGGTTAGACACTGGTTTTGAGGTTTGGTTCACAAAAGTAGTGTTTTACATTAATTTTTAAAATTATTTTATTAAAATAAAAAAATATTTTTTTTTCTCCTAGCCTTGCTAACACAATATTTTCACTTATAATTTTACCATCCTTAACAATACTTTAATTTACTATAGGCAATTTATAGCTCGTGTATGATTATTTTGTAATTTTTTCATCTTCGCTTTATTTGGATGTTGTAATTGATTTTTTTAAAATATATATAATTGTAATTTTAATATAATTATAATTTATACATTTCCTTAAAAACATATTATAAAAATGATTTAAAAAATAAAAAAAGAGTGAAATCAACCTTTTAGCTCTTGTACATTAACTATATACATCAATATAATATAGAAAACAACTTAATATAATCTCAAAAAACTTACGGTCCATGCATCTCTAGATATATATAAATATCTGACAAGATAAATACACTTATAATTCTCATTTCCCAAGCTTGACATGAAACACATTCCTCACCATTAAGAAAGGCATACTTTTATTGGTCCTCATGAATATATACTTCATTATCAATGTTGGAAGTCACAATCACAGTGCACCATCAAACACTCCCAACTTTCCACTAATATTTTTTATGCTCTTAATTATTCTCTATTCAATTCATATATCCAAAATAATAAATCATATTTATGGTTAATGATAGAGAAAGGAAGCCAATGAGAACCTCTAATTTTTTTTTTACTTTATGTTTAAATCTCTATAATTCCTCATGTCTATCTTATGGCAGACAGTGACTCAAATTGGTCTTAATATTCACACCAAAATCAGACACATGAATCATTTTCAATGAAAGCACAAAAAGTCCACTCTTTATTTTTAGTTAATTAAAATGACCAGTCAATATGCCAAGAAAACAAAAGCATCTTCTCTTTTTCATGCTTGTCTACACACACACACACACACACACACACACACACACATATAATGCACATAAATTGTAATTTAATTAATTGTCATTTGAATTATGTTGTTTTTAGTAGCATGGGCAGGCCTCCGTCTTTTTTTAGTAGTCTTAGCCGGTTCAGCTTCTTCCCTCTCAATGTTATTTTTCTCCACTCTTTCTCTTTTTTTCCCTCATCTCTGATGAGTTTTTTAGTCTGTATTTTCTCTACTGGTTGGTTGTGGGTCTGTTTGTTTTTATACTGTTTTCTTGTTTTTTCTTTTCATTAAATTCATAGTTTATCCATTTTATTAAAAAAAAATTATGTTATTTTTGCCCAACTTTGTTATTATATTCATTAAAATGTTTATTTTCTGTCGATTTTATCATAAATCAGCTGCTAAACAATGTTTTTTATAAAAAAAAAATGTGAAAATCATCAGAATATTTATATCAAAATTATTGAATTAAAAAAAAAGGAAAAATGAGAAAAAATGGGCTTTATCTTGTTAAAAAGGGCTTATCGCCCCAGGATTAGGTGTTAAAGTTTGGGCCTTAGATTTGGGCCCATGTTGAATGTTATGTTTGGAAGTGGATCTTGGGTGATGTGAGCCGTCAGATCAATATATGATTAGTAAATCTGTGCCGTTGATATAATGATATTTTATATTCTCGAATTGAAGGGTTTTAGCGGGGAGTGAAGCCCGGGAGGAGAAACCCTAGAAACCCAAATCGGAGGCCATGAAATCGAAGCTGGAGGAGAAGGATGGCGATCGTGGTTCGAAGAAGAAGAAGGACGAAGAAAAGAGTGGAATCTTTGCTTCTTGCTCCTTCTCCGATCTTGGCCTCCATCCCACCCTTTGTCAGCACCTCCAAGGTCTCCTTTTGCCTCGTTTTCTCAATTCAATCGTGTTTAATTTGAATGGAATTGATGCTTTATTCTTGTTTTCAATTGTTTATAGAGAGAATGGGGTTTGAGGTTGCGACACAGATCCAGGCGCAAGCGATTCCGGTTGTGATTTCGGGGCAGCATGTGTATCCTTTTTGAATTCTATTGTTTCAATTGTTTGTATGAATTTTCTGAATTTTCTTTAATTTGAGAGAATCCAGACTTGTGAATGCCGCTACTGGTACGGGGAAGACGATTGTGTACCTTGCGCCGATTGTTCACTTGCTGCAGATGTATGAACCTCGGATTGAACGCTCTCATGGAACTTTTGGTATATTTTTTTTATGATATTGTCTTTCTGAATGTTGTTTTAATTGAAGAATTGATTATATTTCAGCACCATTTGCATTGATTGATCTAATAAAATGTTGGCAGCGTTGGTGCTTGTGCCAACGCGGGAATTGTGTATGCAGGTTTATGAAATTCTACAGAAGCTGCTACATCGTTTCCATTGGATTGTTCCCGGATACATCATGGGTGGTGAGAACAGGTCTAAAGAGAAAGCAAGATTACGCAAAGGTGTGAGCTTTTGTTTCTGAAATTATCTTTCTGTATGTGCATGGAATTTAGTATTTTTTTCTATAGTTTTGCTGGAAGTAGCGCGATATCAATATGGATTTGTAATCTTGTGATTGAATGTAATCAATAGAAATGCAAAAATGGTTTCTGTATAAGATGTTTGGAGCTATGTCATGACTGTTATTTACCTAGCCATCTAGAGCATTATTTGTTTTACATTATGCCAGTTGTGTCTGACTATAGTATTTTCAGGGATAAATATTCTGATTGCAACTCCTGGGCGCCTTTTGGATCACTTAAGGAATACTTCTTCCTTTGCATATGAGAAATTGCGCTGGATAGTATTTGATGAGGCTGACAGGTATGACTTTTTGTGAAGAGGTTTTCTTTTTGGCTATAGTACATTGAAGATTATACTCTCAGACACGTGTTCTTGCGCACACACAAAAGTTGCATTTTGCAGTCATCTTGTATTCCACAAAATTTAAGTGCACTTTCTTATTATTGTAGTTATTATATATCAACAGGATTCTTGAACTAGGTTTTGGAAAAGCAATTGAAGAAATACTTGATATTCTTGGTTCAAGGCACGGTGCTTCTAGTACAGGAGAGAATACTACAGCAAAAACCTTCAATGTTAAGAGGCAGAACTTACTTCTGTCCGCAACTTTAAATGACAAGGTGAACCAGTTAGCTAATATCAGCTTAGATAATCCCATAATGGTTGGCTTGGATAAGAAGATTAGTTCAGAGCCCCCAAAGCCATCCGTCAAAAAGATTGCTTTTTTAGAATCTGATGAAGAAGAAATTGCTGAACATGTTGATATGGCAGCAAACGTTGGGGTTGAGAGTTACAATCTTCCAACTCAATTGATTCAGAAATGTGTCAAAGGTTTGTACCAGTCGGAAACTTGACTAGATGCTCTTTTCATCAGCTATGAAGCCATGCATGTAATGTTGGTTTGTTACACAATCTATGTTTCACATTCTTATTTGCAGTGCCATGTGGTCTACGGCTAGTGGCTCTCCTCTCCATTCTTAGAAGTCTACTGGAAAGGATGCCTTCACAGAAGGTAATAACCTTTTCCATTCTAACAATTTTTTCTAGTGCATTATGATCCCATGAATCATACCCTTAGCCTTCTGAATGATAGACTTCTGATTTAGTTCAAGTTCCTAGAATGAATAAGAGGATTGAACTTGTTGTTAAACTGGGGACTTTGTGTGGCATACAAAAACACATGCACACAGAGAGTTTATTTGTTTGCTCTGCTGATGTAAAGTTTATTTATTATGACTTTGTTATTATATGCAGCCTTACCTATTACCATATGCTACCTTGTCCTTCATCTTGGATATCTGATGTTTTTTTCACCTTTTTCGTCTGTATGTGAGCCAAACCTTTTCTGTTGGATATCAGGATTTATTTATTAATTTTACTTCTGATATTCCTCTGACTGCCTCTATTTTCCACTGCATAGGATTTTTTTTTCCTTAAATTTGTTACCAGTGCTCAAAATCATGTCTTTTGGTTCTATCAATGCAATATTTGTCTCTCAAGTTGTTTTCGTTTAAATCAGCAGATTTGCTTACAGGTTTGTTCTGCAGATTGTGGTTTTTCTTTCGACATGTGATGCAGTAGATTTCCACTATTCACTTCTCAGTGGTTTCTGCTGGTCTGCTAATTTGCAAGCAACAGAAGATCCAAAGCTAAAGTTTATTGGCTGCAAAGTATTTAGATTACATGGGAACATGCAGCATGAGGACCGCAAGACATCATATCAAAGCTTTAATTCTGAAAAATCAGCATTGCTTTTATGCACAGATGTCGCTGCAAGGGGTTTAGATTTTCCAAAAGTTCGATGCATCATTCAGTATGATTCTCCAGGCGAGGCTTCTGAATACGTGCATAGGTAGTTTCTCTTATCATCGCTTTTCTTTGTTGCATCTGTTGCTTCATTCAATATGATTTAGAGCTACCTTATCATTCGCTTATTCCTCTGTAGGACCATGCAGAGTAACCAATATTTTATTCATAAATTGACAGGGTTGGAAGAACTGCTCGATTGGGTGAAAAGGGAGAAGCCTTACTATTCCTTCAACCTGTTGAAATTGATTATTTGCATGATTTACAGAAACACGGAGTGTCATTAAATGATTATCCTCTGCAAAAGGTTTTAGATAGTTTTCCCTTGCCTGGACAAAAACACAGTAATAGGAAGTTGATATCTCTGGAGATGCATCCTTGGGTTTTGTTATTGCAGAAGGCAGTAGAGTCTTTCATATCATCTGAGGTATTGTTTTTCCTCTTCTTTCCCTAATGCATTAGTTTGTTTATATATAGAAATCCATAGGTGATACATCCTCTTCAAATCTCTAATGTTCATTTTGTTTTGTTCATTTGTATTCTTGAATTATTAACTTAATATTGGACTTGACAGAAGCATTTGGCCTTGTGGTGGCATCACTTTTCAATAGAAATGCTTAGCGTTTCCGACCCTGGTACAGTCAGTAATGGTTAACATTTGTGGTCTTTTCAGCTCAAGTTGAAACAACTGGCCAAGGATGCATTCTGCTCATGGGTCCGCGCATACACCGCCCATCGAGGTGAGCTGAAGAAGATTTTCATGGTTAAGAAACTCCACTTAGGGCATGCTGCTAAAAGCTTCGGACTCAAAGATCAGCCGTCTCTAGTCGGAAGATCATTCAAAACTCAAGAGAAGAAGAGAAAGAGGGACCTGAGGCAACATCGTAAGCCTTCCAAAAAACCAAGGCTTTCTGTAAAAGGTAATTCCCACATCTTATCCTGTCTATCTTCACAAGAAATTTTGACCTTTATGCATTCATGTTCTTCTTTAGGTACTTAAAAGAGAGGCAGCTGGTGAAACAAACAATTGCCAACATGTACCAGGAGAGGAAAATTAGTATGGTTTTGGTATAAGAACTGGGAAACTAACCCATGTATATGTTTGAAAGAATTCCTCCTTTATTACTATTATTTAATTTTTTATATTAAGATTGTAATCAGATGGAATATGGTGTATACTGATTACTAAGAACATCACCAGCAGGGCACATGTTCAAATGAGAGAAGAATGAATTAAGGCTTTGTTTCAAATTGAAACCCTTTTTGAAATAAAAACTATATTTAAATAACCTGATAATCAACATATAGTCAACCAAAGTCAAAACTATATCTAAATTACCTGATAATCAAAATATAGTCAAGAGGTTGGGCTCGGACCTGGTTTGCATCGAGCTGGTTTGGGTCAACCTCGTCCGAGCCTAACTCGAATTTTCATTCTCTCTCTCTCTCTTCTCCAAAGTCTCGATAGGTTTTTTTAGCGCCATCTCTTTGAGCTTCTTCTCTCGTTCGTGGAGGGAGGGAGGCGGAGTTCATCAACCCTAGCCAAGCTTGCTGACCGTTTCTCGAATTCCATCCATCGGTCTCGTTTATGGAGAAGTTCAAGCTCGGCCTCCGCTCTCTTGCGCAGGAATCGAGCTCGGAGAGCGGCGCCGTTGATGGTTCTGGAGCTTCCGATCAAGCCCTAGTTCTAATGCAGAGGGCTCCCAGGTATTGCTTCCAAAATTTCTAGGTTGTTTAAGTTGGAATTTTGTTGGTTTTTGTTTGTTAGGATTAGGAATTTTGCTTCGAATTCTTCTTCAAAAATTAGATGATCAGGATTAATGATGTGAACCTTGGTTTAAATTTGAAACTTTGATGAACATTCCTGCAGATTGTAAGGTTTTGATTTAGGGAATAATGGCAGGACTAATGTATAGTTGTGGCTCTCTTGTTGTTCTTGCTCAAAGAGGCCTCGTATCATTGCAGGAAACTTCTGACATTGTTGACTAGTTTTGATTAGTCCATATTCTAGGAAAGTGGAAAAACGTGAATCTTTTAACATAAGAGTAATCAAAGTAAGAATAGATACATTGCCAGTGTTTTGGAAGTGCGCAAGTTTTAATATGTTACATTTGCATGATTGAGGCTTCCGCTTTCTGTGTACTGGTTGTTATTGATCAACCTATATGCTTCATGCTCTTGCATAGCATTTCAGTTTTCCATTGCTGTATTCGGTGTGTCCAAACTGTGGATAAAATCCTGCCAGAACAAAGGAAAAAACATTGTTCTCTCTCATGTATGATATTTTCCTAGTCCGCTGATATGCATGTTGTTTCTATAGCTTAATAGCTTAACAATCATTTATTAAGGAAAAATAAAAATCAAATACACTCACACTGCCGATGTGCTTGATTGATTTGTCAGTTATTTTATAGTGTAGTGAGTCTAACGACATGGTTGATATGATGTCGTCTTCTTTCAGTGAGTTGATATCCTTGTTGTGAATTCTCTAGTTTAACGTTTATTTAGTCAAGGCAAAATGTCAGATTCACTTACACTGCAGGTGTTCTTAGTTTGAGCTTTCAGTTTTTTAAAGTGAAGTGAGTTCAACAACAAGGTTGTAAATTGGGCCAAGTGTTGGAGCTGTACTTTTCATTTCATTTTACTTAAACCTCCTACGAAGATTGGATGCTTAAATCATTATTAAATCTACTTGAGAATCTTAAGTGTAATTTACTTTCTCTAGTCAATAATAATTTGATTAGTCTGTTTGTTTTATTCATTCCGGACCATGAAGAATTGCTATGAAACTTTGTCTGACCATGTGCACTCCCCATGTTGCCTTAAAAATAACATATGCAAAGACAGCCAAGAGACTTGTGACGGGAAATACATAAATGAATTTTTAATATGAATCCTTAATTAGAAAGGAGATGGCTTCTCTGGTTGGCATATGTATGTTCACATTATAGTTTTGCTATTTTTCTGCTATAAATCTGTATCTGTTAGTTATTTGGAAGGAGATGGTAGCAAGTTGCCATCTAGGGAAGTAGAGCATTTATGTTTCACAACAATTTTGGGGCACAATTTTGTAACCTTTTGCCATAAAAAAATATTGGCTTGGGCCTATAGAAGAATTTCATTATAAGCATCTGATTGAATTATTTTGAATGAATGATTAAATTTAACTGAAGCACTAAGTGGCCCACATGTGCTTGGTTGTTGACATTCTCCTACTGGACACAATGATTGCAGGGGAATGGTTTCTATATGGACATGCTCTAAGGTTTGTGCTTTCACCTTTGCTGCTGGTGTGGTGGTTGGGTTCATGCTAGAGCGACGTTTCAAGCGATGGCTCAGAAAGCTTCTGAAATGATTGAAGGATTATCTGAGGTAAATCAGTTTCTAACCTCAATATCGGTTCATGTTGAGCAGCTTGTCAAACTATTGTTTATAACCCCAGATTTACCCTCATCTCTTATGCGCAGCCATGTAGTTTTTCTTTTACCCGTTTTTGGGCCTTGAATCTGTTTCATTACCGGGGCTATCTGGCTTACATGAATTTCATCAAGTAAAATTCATATCGTGTGATATATAGCCCCCAAACTTGACTTGCTCATCAGGAATTTTACCTTCTAGATTGATAGTTTAACAAATACGCAACTTCGAATCTTTTAAAAGAAATGTCAAAGTAGTTTTTTTCATGTGAAATGAACCTTTGATTCAGTTGTTATTCTAATGCAAATGTCACAATGCAAAGAGTAGTCCTTCAAGATAACACTGCATCTTTTATTCATGGATAGTGATGGATATAGAAAAGTCCCACATTTTATGCTTTGCTTTGATGAGATGGTACTTGGTCATTCACTTATCCAATTTCTTAATTTAATTTCGAAACTCTGGAATTCATACTCGCTGGCTGCTGTTGAATTTCAACATGTGAACTCTCATTGCCGTGTAGTAATCTCTAAGCTTTGATGTACTGACATGCATTTCTAGAGTTGTAGTTGTAGTACAAAAAGAAACTATTAATTTAAACTCAGAACAATAAACAATTTTTTTATGTTGATCACACATAAAATTTGAAGCACGAGATGTAAACCAAAAGTTGGCACTTAGTGTTTTGTTGAGTCTGACTGTACGACCAATTATTCAAAGGATCAATTAATTGTTTATTCTTTTAATTTCTGAATTTCTTGGAAGTACACTGCCCACTTTTATTTTCCCTATATAAATTTTATCTTGTGTGGATAGTTCTAGTCCCATCTGCAATACTAAAGGACTATGTCCCTTTTGAGAGAAAAAAAAAAAAACACAAGGAAAGCAATACAAAAAGAACCCAACCAACTTTAGATGGTTAGTGTTTGTCAAGACTGTGGGACACCATTACTTGTTAAAATAAGCCGGTTGCTGAGATTTAGATCTCATATCCTGATTCCAGACCCCAACATGAATATGCTTGCATTATATAACATGCTCATCTTATTGATTACTCATTTAATAATTGTATTTGGGCTATCATCCTTCCATTCCGGTTCCATTTCTTTGATACTTTATTTTCCAAAGTTTGGTAATACAATTGTTAGTTAGATCAAGTATCCTGAGACGTTCAATCAAGATTGAGCGGTTTAGGATTGAGTACTCTTCTTTATAGACACAACCTTTAGGCTTTGTTTTCTTGCCTTTAGTTGGGTGGTGGGTAGGATTTATAGGTTTATCATCTGTCCACTGTGTCACTATATGTCATAAAGTTATTAACTATATATATATATATATATATATATGCAAAAATACTTTAGGAGAAATTACGTTTTGAACCCTCTAATTTACTCTCAATTTATCACTAATATCTCTTAAATTATAATTAATTTATTTTATTAAACAAATAGTGTCAAATCTCTATGATGGAGAGAGGGTTAGAGTTTATTCCTTTTCAAATGGTTTGTCTTTGTCCACATTTTTTTTATATAGAAAAGGAAAAAAAACTTTGGTTCAATCCACATGAAATATCACATTGTTAGTTTTACAGAAATTTGGACAGAGTGAGTGTTTACAGTACCACAAAAATACAATATATTGGCATTGAATCATTGATGAAGTTCCCACAAGAGTGGATCTGGGAAAGGGTTTGTGAGACTGTAATGGCTTGGCTACCATGCATGGCTGTAAATGTCCATCACGTGCTGCCAAGTGCCAATAGAACAACCAATGACCACCTGCTGGTTCTTAACAAGAGATAGGATAAGCTGGTCCCCCAACCTGGCAAACCTCTATACAGTATACACGCTCTACTACACGTTTTTCTATCCCCTTGAACTGGAAGTTTGGAACCTTAACGTTGCTTCATTTGACCGGTTCCTTGCTCCCTTTTACGTCAAGCTACCTCTCTTATGTAGATTTATATATATATTAAAAAAAAATGACAAGCACGCTCCGAGGCGGGCACACGGGCCGGAAATTTATTGTCCAACTCATACGCTTTCTATGGATGTCCAATTATCAGCTGTTGGATCATGATCCAACTGCTGACATTGATGAACAGTTAACAATGGACAGTTGATCATGATCTATAGTAGTTATAATTCATCATTGTTAGCCGTTGGATCAAGATCCAACAGTTAATAATGGACATTTATAGATTTTTTATTTATGGACGTCCGCAGATGATTTATCTTCAATATATATAAAATTTGTTTATTTATCTATTTATTTATTTTTATAAATGACTTGGCGATCTATTTGAGCCGATCAAGTGGATTTAGATTCTTATAACCAACGGCTGAGATCCAAAGAAGCAGGAGGGTGGGCTGGTTGGGTTAACGACTG
Source organism: Dioscorea alata (assembly GCA_020875875.1). Lineage (NCBI taxonomy): Eukaryota > Viridiplantae > Streptophyta > Magnoliopsida > Dioscoreales > Dioscoreaceae > Dioscorea > Dioscorea alata. The sequence continues at coordinate 19,715,562 of CM037022.1, read as the reverse complement.
CAGTTCTTTACGGGAAAGCAGAAGACGTGGTTAAAACTGACACGTGTCAGTCTCGACCTGGATTACCGGCTTATCAAGGCGGCCCGCCCGTTGCGCGTGACCGGATGACCGTCAACCCCATCGTGTCTCGCGTGCTGCCGTAGTAAAAATTACAAAAAATAAAATCCTTTACTTATTATTATTGAATAATAATTAAAGAAATAACTAACCACATGCACTGCCCCGCCTTATCTACTCTTGAGCTTGACATCCGCTCACTTTATTCCTACGTGGCTATTTTTTTAAAATTTAATAATAATAATAATAATAATAATAATAATAATAATTATTATTATTATTATTATTTGCTAAGGTATAATTATGCTGAATTTATTGATTAATGGATAAAAAAATTCCGCATAAATTTCTCAGATGCGGACATGAGAACCAAGGACCAAAGAATATTCTCATCCACAATAATAGGTACACAACCACATAAAATTAAAAAAAAAAACATAAAATTACATATTTCTTAACCCCATTTTCCCCTGAATCCACTCCCTTCACGCCAGCTAAAGTTACATTTAAAAAATAAATTATTAATTATAAAAAAATACCCACTTATTACGGTGATGTATATTTCCTGGACACCTTAGGATCATGTATTTGGACACGTGGCGTGAATCAAGAGGGGGATGGACAGGAAGAAACGGTCGTTAGGCGGGGGTTTTACCGGACGGTCCGGTGAGTGGGGGTTGGTCAAAGGTATAAGAGTATGTGGGTTTAAGAGAAAGGTGGTAGTTTTCAGGGGTTTTGGGGAGAGAGAAATAAAAGAAATTTAAAAATAAAATTTAAAAAATATAAAAAAAAGAGAGAGAAAACGAAGGAAAACAGAAGGTTTGGCTCCAAAATAGCGAATTTTAGGAACGGGAATCCGACAAGAAGATTGAAGGATTTGAATTTCTAGTTCTGATCGAGATCATCGTGTTGTGAGAGATTGCTGCTCATCTCTCGTTGTTGGCTTTGTTTGTTGATCTCTTCGCCGGAGCTTGGCTTTGCCCAGAGGATTTGGTGCGGTTATTGTTCTTGTTTTTCAGGTGAGTGTGTTGAATTTTGTCGCATTTTTTGTGGGGAATCTATTGAGGATGGGATTTGGTTTTATTTTGCTCTTTTTTTTTTAATTCTTGTTCTGGTGAAGGTTTGGAATTATTGGTGGGTTTATGGGATTTTTGTTTGGGGTTATGATGGGATCTATGGTGAATTGTCAGGCAATTGGAATGGGATTTTGTTCTTGTTCTGAGTTTTTGATTTACTGGTGATTTGAATGTGGTCGGGATCGGATCTGGTTTGATAGAATTCATGTTGATTTTGTCAGTTTTTTACGGTTGGATTTTGTTTTCTGGGAATTTGGATCTGGAACTCAGTTTTCCTTGTAGCGCGAGGATTCTTTTGCTTGCGTTTGAATCATCTTTTTACGTGTTTTTTTTGGTTTTCCAGGAGATGAAGAAAAATGTTTCTGTCTTGATCTTTGTTTGCAGGAGATTAATAAATATGTTTTAAATCTTGTTCTATCTTGTCTTAGTTTTGACGAATTGTTTCAAAATGTTGGATATGATCTAGGATTTATCCATGACTCTCAAAGGTGAGACCTTTGATCCGTTTTCGCCCCAAAGTGATGATCTTCATTCAGTATTCTATGGTTTTTATGTGGTTTTGGGTTTTGGGTTTGAGGTGGTGCTCCATAAATCCTACTTTCTTTCCCACCGTCTACCTTGCGTATATCATTGTGATGATCCATTTCATTTAAAACTCTTGCCTTTTCCTTTTACGGATGTGCTTTTTCTGTTTTGTCTAAGTCTTCTTCTTCTGTTGATTGTTTACCATGAATTAATACACTTGCATTTATTATTGATATGAATGCCTGTGATTTTATTTACAAAGCTTGAGGCTTTGTGGGGTTTTTGCCTGGATCTGAGTTCTATATTGATTGATATTCTATAATTTTTTACCAAAATTCACTTGTTCTTGTAACACGCTTGGGGTCTACTTTAGAATGCCCTTTATGGATTTTTGTCAGCAACATTAGGATTGACCATTCTGGTCTCTCTATTGCAGGCTCGCTTCCTGATTATTTTTCTCATCTGTTAATTCAATTATCAGACATTTCCTTTCAATTATTGGATTTTGAGGGAAGTTATCCATCCAAGTGGATTGTATGGTACTCAGATTTTGAGTTTTGGATTGGTATGGTTTTATAAGAAATGGTGTTTCAGAAAAGGTCAGACTATGGATCCTGTGGCTATCCAATCCCTGTGATGCCCCAAGTTCCAAAATCAGCCAGGGTATGTACCTTGCATTAGCGTTCATTATGTTTGTTGATCGAGCTTTCCATAATTGATCCACATGAATTTTGTAGGGTAAGCGGTCAGTTAGGAAGAAGGTCGAGGAGAGTCAGATGTGTGCATTTGATTTGCTCGCTGCTGTTGCCGGAGATTTGTTACTAGAAAAGGAGAATTTTTCAACCCTGAATAATGCAACTGAAACACCTTGCCCTGCTTCTCCAAAGCATACTGTTAAAGTAGAAAGTAATATGGATAAAGCAGTCAAACCTGAACCTTATGATCAGGGAAGCTGTAATAAGAGTGCATTTGTTTCTGAGGTTTTAGTCCAAAGGCCAGTTAGCTGTCAAATTAAGGGACAGTCAAATTCTCCAAAAGCAACAATCTCCGAGCATGCTTCTATCTCAATGAAGAATGATGGATTCAGTAAGGATGGTTTTTCCAAGTGTTCAGCGGTTGATGGTAACAACAGAGATTTTCGAAGTTCTCCTGGATTAGTCCCTTGGAAATGCAGCAGTGGGAAAAATTTTCCTGGCTTTGCTGAATCTTCAGAAGCTCATAAAATATGTACTCTTGAGGATCCAATGGAATTGGATGTCAAGCCTCCCCTATTTGTCAGCTCAGATAGCAGTGTTGAGGCTCCTCTTTACAGTAATCGCATTGCTTGTGGTGTTTCCTCTCCCAAGTTGTGCAATGCTGTTGTAGATAGAGATGATGATGAAAACTTGTTCAGGTGTACTCATCCTAGTATGATGACTTATAGGGCATCTAGGTTGCAGCGCGTAGGAAACCGTAGGATAAGAAAGCTCTTGGCGTCTAGGCACTGGAAGGCAGCTCTAACAACATCAAAAGTTGGGGAGCTTGGTAACAATGGTAAGGTTTTTTATGCTCTTCTTTAATCACAAAATGTACTTCTTGGCTGTTAACTGGCGATATTAACTATTTCTTTTGCTTTTTTTTCTTCTCAGATGCAGAATCGAAACTTGTGAGGAAGATGTGCTACACACGTCAAAGGATGCAGAGATCTTCATTTAAAAGAAGAAAGGTATTTGGGGGCTGCTCAATTCCTGCATCTAAAGGAGGAATCAGTAAGGAAGGCATATTTTCACTTGGAAAGGGTGCCTTTAAGACAGAAGTCAGTGATTCATGCACAACTCCTCGTGGAGGTTGGTTCTCTTGTAAACTGTTTTAACTTCCATAGTCCACCTTCTAATTCGCATTTTTTTTTCTTTTGATTTTTATTTGATTTTGATTAATGATTTGCAGCTAATGGACAATCGTCCTCTAGGATTGGTCAGAAAGCATTATGTGAATCAGGGGATTTTCATGGTATGATTTACGTTATTTCTCGTCCTACTTAACTTTGTCATGATGCTATTTTGTTAAATCATGATGTGATGACTTCCTCTACAGTTAAATTCAGCATCAAGTCCTTTAAGGTGCCAGAACTTCTAATTGAGATTCCTGAAACTGCTACTGTTGGTTCACTCAAGGTATCTGATCATCAATTCATTTTGTATGTTATATATTGTACATTCTGGATTTTCATGCTGTTCCTGCATTACACAACTGTTAATTATTATCAGTCTTCCTGATTAGCATGCATGCATTTGTTGTTGAATTTGTGCAGCGGACAGTAATGGAAACAGTGACTGCTTTTCTAGAAGGTGGACTTCATGTGGGAGTGCTGCTGCAAGGAAAGAAGGTTAGAGATGATAACAAAACCCTGCTTCAAGCCGGAATATCTCATGGTGATAAGATAGATAACTTGGGTTTTACACTTGAGCCAAACCTTAGACAAGCCCCAGAAACTCTCACTGGCCCAGAACATCCCCACTTGTTACTTCCTTGCGATACTGTCGAGCCACAACCACTGAGCAGGTAACAGACTGTACAAAGAGATCCTTGGTTAGTGATTCTCATGCATAGGTTTCCAAGTTGATGATTCTAGTGCAAAATGATAACATGGAAATAATTGATTTATCTGATACCTTAGTTGAATGTAGTTTTTAATTCTTTGTTGTTAACCATCATTTATTGCTCTTTGTTATTTAGGATTCCAGCCATAACAGCTCCAACTTCTCTTTCAAGACCATCTTCCGTGGAACCTCTATTAACATCTCTAGGCCCTGAAAGTGATCATGATTCGGTTCACTCTCCAACCTCTGAATCGGTCCAAGATAATCCTACAGCAACAAACTCCAGAGCTCTGGTCCCAGTTCCAGACATGGATGTCAAGGCACTGGCGGTAGTACCTCTCTGCAAGTCAAAAAGGTCTGAGCTTGTCCAGCGACGTATCAGAAGACCCTTCACAGTCTCTGAAGTCGAAGCACTTGTTCAAGCTGTTGAAAAGCTTGGAACCGGAAGGTTTGTGCCTATGTAATTCTATCTCATCATTAACAAAAAGGAGTATGTAGACCGAATTCCTAATCATCAATTTGAAACTGTTTTTCTGATACAGATGGAGAGATGTTAAAATCCGGGCATTCGATCATGCTAAACACCGAACATATGTTGATTTGAAGGTACAACCGGATGATCCTGTCTTATGTTCCGCATTGTCCGATTACCTATTTTGTTCTACTTTATTATTAATATCAATGCTTGTTGGTTCTTGCTCACAGGACAAATGGAAGACATTGGTTCACACGGCAAAGATATCGCCTCATCAGCGGAGGGGAGAACCGGTCCCTCAAGAGCTCCTTGACCGAGTGCTCTCCGCCCACGCCTACTGGTCCCAGCAGCAGGCCAAGCTCCAGATGAAAACTTCTCCGGCCGAAGCTCGCCTTCTGCTCTAACTCACAACCACAAAAGAACTTCAACTGTACTATAGAATCTCCATACATTCAATCTCACAGTCACATTGTGAATCCTCAGCAGGAGATGGCTTGCAAGAGGAAAAATAAGGATTAGCCTCTCACTAACACATTCATCCACACAAACACACACACACCTTCATCTGATTCAATTGATTCTTTCAGCAAAGATTGTTTTCATCTTACAACAAAGAAAGATGAATTGTTGCTGATTGTTTGATGTCTGTTCTTTTCTGTAATTCTATTGTTGTTTTTACTGTCAAATTCTTGTACTAAACATTGTAACAATGTTCCTAAACATTTTATCCAATTCATTTAATGATTTCTCATCTTGCTTAATTAATTGATTTTGCTTTTAATATGAACACTGGATTATTCCATGTGTGTGTGTGTGTGTATATATATATATATTTAAACATTAACATATTTGGTCAAGATTGGATTATTGTGGCAGGTGGGATGGTGAACCATATTAGCTCCAAAATTGACTAAGTGAACCGTATCATAACCAAAATTGAGACTCGGTCCTAAGTGCAATTTTTCAAAGTCCTTTTTTTTTATTGCATTGAATATTAGTAACTAATTAAAGTATTGCACTTCTTGTTAATGGATTTTTATGCCTGATTTTTCTTTAACCACATCCACAACTTAATAATTAATTAGCACGTTTTTTAGTAAATAAATAAATAAATAAATAGAAGGCACATCTCATTACACGCAATTAACAACCTCATTTTCATTTTTGACATATTTATTTATCTTTGGTTATATAATTACTCCCTCCATTTGGAAATACAAGTTATTTAAAAAAAATATATATTCCAAAATAGTTGTCATTTTACAATATCAAGACAATATTTATTCATTTTTTTCTTTTAATTTTACCATCTTCAATTTCTAAAGTTATATAAATGAAGAGAATAATATACATATAGTCCTAAAAAAATATATAGTTCTAGAAGAGGGATAATTGTAGTTTAGTAATTTGGTTTATTTTTATTATAAATTTTAGAAAATTTAATGTTATTTTTAATTATTGTATAATATTCTTAAGGAACATATATTTTAAAATTGAGGAAATATATAATTTGAGATTTTTACAGGGTTTAATATAAAAAGTTCCAATTAATTTTTCAACAGTTTCATCATCCAATGAGTTCATCGCTCCCTCCCAAATTCCCATTCATGGTGTTTCTCTGAAAGCTCTTCTCCAGGCCACGAAGGAGGACGATGGAGGCCAGAGCTCCGGCGCCGGCGCCGGAGAGGCGAGGGGACAACGCCATCCACCCGCTGGTGATCAGCACCTCCATTCCCACCTCTCACCCTTCCTCATCGTTGACGAGGTCTCACCAACCATTCAAAAGATGGATCCCTTGGCTCATCCCATCCTTCCTCGTTATCAACATCATCGTTTTCGTTGTCACCATGTACGTCAACAATTGCCCTAAGAACTCCTCCTCTTGTTTTGCTAGATTCCTCGGCAGGTTCTCCTTTCAGCGCCTCAAGGAGAACCCCCTCATCGGCCCCTCCTCCACCACGTTAGTACTTTTTACACTGAATTTTAATGATTTTATTCGATTTATATTGTGTTTGTTATTGATGTTTATGATTCTAGCTGTTTACTGAACAATCGATGCCAAAATTTGGAGACTTGGAATGGAACTGTGATTTCAAACTAGCTGAAGTAAATTATTCATGAGATTTGATTTATTTAATTAAGTGTGTGTGTTTGTCTTCTGTCACATTGCTGATACTTGAACTTTTCAATGGGGCCTCATATGATGATAATTTACTATATTGGCATACTAATCTAAGCCCATATTTGCGCAATGTGGCTTGACTGAGTATAATCAAGCGATGGAAAGTGAAAGGTGTTGAGATTTTTAATTTGATACACAGATACTGTAGTTAAAACTGTACCTTTGACTTGCTTCATTCAGTAGTCTGCTTTGTCTTGCATCTCCTTTGGCAATACTGGAAATTTTGGTTGGGCAGCTTGTGCTTGAACAATCATGTACTAGGATTTCTAAGTTGTGTATCTCTGCTTAATGCATCAGGCTACTGAAGATGGGGGGTTTATATTATTCTAATGTGGTCAAAAGGCATCAAGGGTGGCGGCTAGTCACTTGCATTTGGCTGCATGCTGGCGTTGTTCATATACTTGCCAATATGTTGAGCCTTTTATTAATTGGAATTCGTCTTGAGCAAGAATTTGGGTTTGGTATGTAGCTGATCAACTGTAGTATGATTCTTTTTATGTTACTTGAAAATTTGAATTTTGAAGTTATATATAAAGGATAATGAATTTATGTCATGTCCCTTAAAATGTTTTCTTCTGCATTTGTACCTGCATGAACTCCAGTATTTTTTTTCTTCCTCTGGTTTATCTGCTTTCCGACTAGAAGGCCAGGGGCAAGAAATGAAAATTGGTGCTTTCATATGCCTTTTCCACCTTTTATGGTATTGTTTTCATGCCCATTTTGCATCTTAAGCGCGGTGTAGATTCATTTTGGAAACTAATCTCCCTGGTTAAAGTGATACTTTCATGTGTCTTATCATGTCACATGCACAATTATGTTCAGCTTGTGTAAAATATTTTTGTTCTACACAGGAAGCTTTTAGAATGTGTTCAATGCCATCTGTACTCTTACATAACTCATTACCTTCTTTACTTGATCATAGCATCGGTATTGCTATCATTAGTATACCTGTTTATGTAGCACCTTGAGCTCCATCTAGAGGTTGTTTCTTTCTGATTATTCAGTGTATTCAGCTGTTTCGGCAATTCAAATTGTGACTGTGTAGTTAGAAATATTTTTATTCTTTGTTTTGGTTTCAGAACCTAAAAGTTACTTGTTCTTGCAGTAAGAATCGGGTTGCTCTATCTTATCTCTGGGCTTGGTGGGTCTGTGATGTCTGCTCTATTTTTACAAGGCTCTATCTCAGTTGGTGCTTCAGGTGCTCTTTTCGGATTGCTTGGAGCCATGCTTTCAGAACTCATAACAAACTGGACGATTTATGTAAATAAGGTACTGAGAAAATATTTTCATTTATGTAAGATTTAGGCAATAATAATGCATTTCTAGCCTTCTAACTTATTCATTTGATCATCTCTTATTCTGCTCTTTAATTTTCTTTAATTTCAGTTTGCAGCACTGTTTACCCTGGTGTTCATAGTAGTAGTTAACTTGGCTGTTGGGATCCTCCCCCATGTGGACAACTTTGCTCATATTGGAGGATTTATTTCAGGCTTCCTTCTTGGGTTTGTCTTTCTTATTCGTCCTCAGTTTGGATGGGTTAGCAGAAAGCATGCCCCTCTTGGATATCCTCCTGGTTCAGTTAGACGCAAGCACAAGAAATATCAGTACATATTGTGGATAATGGCTGCTTTCCTATTAATCTCCGGGTTAGTCTTCTGATGGTCTATCTGATTCATTGCTCAACTGATGTTATATTTATTCTGATTCTTGTCTTTGCAGGTTCACCGTCGGCTTGGTTATGCTTTTCCGAGGGATTGATGTGAACAAGCATTGCTCATGGTGCCACTACTTGAGTTGTGTCCCCACCTCAAAATGGAGTTGCAAGGCACAGTCTTCATTCTGCACGGTAAAATGCCCGATCTTTTGCATGCATTGGTTGTCTAATAAATAAGAAGGAAAAAAACATGACAAGAGCTTGTGGAACATGATTTGTTAGTGTTATATCAAGTCATTTGTTGTTTCCTAATTAATCCTGGAAATTAATTCGATTTTTACGTACTGCACCTTTGCAGGTAATTCAAACCGCAAATCGCTTGAACTTGACATGTGACTCCAGTGGAACAACCAAAATCTACTCATTATCTAATACAACTGAGAGCCAGATAAATGAGCTATGCAACCAGCTTTGCACTTGAGTTGCATCACTCTTGTACATCTTCAGGTTTCCTTATTCTTTATGCAATCCTTAAATACACTACATTACCTGTTTTACTGTATGAAAACTATTCAGTTGCTTCTCAGTACATCTTATTCATTATGTGCCATGACTTTTCTTTAACTTAAATAGTCGGTGTGTTGTTAATCCTGTCAATTGATGTCAATAATATATTTATATATATAAAATGAAAATGGGACCAGAACCTGTTTAGTGTTCTTCATTGTTCTTCATGACATGTTCTCAATGCTTTTCCTTGACAATGTGAATCAACAAAAAGCATTTTGCTGCATTAATGCAACCATTTCACTTTACTTTCTTTGGCAGTTGAGCCATCATAAGATTTGATATCTCACCAGCGTCTAACTGAAGTGATACTTAATCATGTGTTTGTAGGCCAAGCTTTAGAACTCCATGGCCCCAACATTTGACTATTTGCAACTAGTGTTTGCTTTGTTTAATTGATTGAACTTGATTGCCCAAATGTGGTCCATCCATTGTGTCCAATTGCTTTTCCTGCATTCAATTTAGATTTTTAATCCATTCTGTTACTCTTAATTACATTTTTTTTAGAAACTTTGTGTGTATATTTGCAAGCAGGACAGACAACATGATGTTAATCTAATAATATGATCAGCTTATAAACCAACATGCATGACATGCATGCTTGTTTTTTCTTACGTTCTAATCATCCTTATGTCTTCACAGCAGGCAATTTCAGTATAAAGTTACAGACCAAACCTGGATATTGATCCCATTGATGAGATTCTAATCAAAGTTTGGCCACTTGTGTCCATCTATATTTCTTTTAATAAATGCTTCTTTATATATATATATTCAGAATCACCGTTAAATTTTTATCAAAATACAATGAATGTGATTTTTAATTTAATTAATATACAGATAGTTAGTTATCTGTGAATGTCTGTAGATTCTAGATTTGAAATTTATGGATATTTACACGACGACCTGTTAGATCTACTGGGTGAAAAATTATGAAATTAAAAAAGAGAATTACATTAATAACAGCAGGTAAATGATGATTTTAGAATGAACGAAACAGATGATTTATTCTAATATTTTATTTTTGTTTTAAATAACATAAATTTTTATTTTTATTTTTATTTTTTGTATTTTTTATGATTTTTTTTGGGAAAAAAAGATTGAGAAATGAGAACAGGGTCTAGAAAAACAAGGGTAGGCTATGGCTAATGAATTATTCGGGTCACATGGTTAAAGTGATGGGCTAATGGAAAGCTTTTCAGGCTTGTCTCATTAGAAGCCGCCACGTGTTAATGTGTATTCCCAATGAATGGCGTTTTCCCATCCGACCAAGTCCAATCAAATTGCTTTATTTGGTTGGGTTTTGTACTCACTGGTTCTAGATAAAGTTAGATAGGTGTAATTTGTGTAGTTCACCATTGGATGTTTGACATGTGGCATGAGATGAGTAATTTTTAGAAAAGAGTAAGGGCATTATAGGAAAGTTATTATATTTTTTTTATATTTTTGGGACATGTGTCACAATGCCAATGATGAACTATACAAACTACACATATCTAACTTCACCTAAGTTATTCCCTAATATTTTTAATAATAATTTACAATATTAATTTTTTTAAAAAAATTTGTTGGAAAATTATTAAATGTGAGAGAAATGTACTGACTATGAATTCAATTTGATTGTTTGGCCATATATAGAGCATGTTTTTTTTTCAATAAATTTAATATATGATATAATTCTAAAATACACATAAGTGAATCAAGATAACTTTTTGTCATTTTTTTTCACTCCTGATTTAAACATACTGTGCTGGTTCGTGTTCAATTTTGTATAACTTTTAGTTTGATGGGATTATTTTTTTTGGGAAAAATAATAAATCATCCGAGATGTATTTAAACAAAATAAATAATAAAGCGATTATATGACATAATGAGATATTAAATATATAAAAAATAAAAAATATGGATAAACACATCATACAACACCAGAGTTGAGGTCACACAGAACCATAAATTTTGTAATTTATTTATTTTATTAAAAAAATATCACACATAACTATAAACATGATTATGACTTCAAAATTTGGTGTTAGGGGATTTTTGATATGGTATTTCATTCAAACTATTTTGAATAAGTAATCTAAACTTAAATCACCCTTTTTACTTAAAAAATAATTTGTTAATATACTTTTGGAACTTAGCATAAATAATAACACATGAGAATAAAACCTATCACAAAAGGGTATCCTACTTTTTATCTACTAACAATTGCTTAATAAAGTAGGCTTATACATGAAACCTCAAAAGACAAACTTCTAATTTTTTTCATACATATATTCACATGCAATTCTTACTCCCCTAGACAAGAATTATATTATGAGGTTAGAATTATTGGAAGAAAAATCATCTATAACATCAAGGGAAAAAAACAAGTATTATAAGAAACATATTGTCTAACATGTTTTTCTCTATTCTTATTATTTTTCACATTTTTTTTGTCTATTTTGAAATTGCCTTTACAAAATATTCCATTTCTAAAATTAAAATGATATAAATCTTAAATTAGGATAATTGAGTTGATTTCTAGCTCAATCTAATTTACAGATATGAATGAAAACCAAAAAAATGAATGAAAACCGTTCCACATTATTAATCAATTATTCAAATATTTATGCCCAAGAATTATTCTATCAAACCACCCCCAAGTTGAACCAAAGAACATTTAAAATATATATATATATATATATATTAAAAAAAAAGGAAAAAAGAACACGATATAGGGCGGGCCTAGCGCGGGGTCCACCACTTGATATACGGTTAGGAATAGCTAACCGTGGACCGTCGGATTCTAGGCCTAATGAGGGTCCCACCCAACATGGCTAGTTAGTTTCATTTTATTATAATAATTATTATTATTATTTATATATTAAATTATATATGGGTTCTTTTTTTAACAATTATAAGCCTTTGGCTTTTAACTAAATTTAGTACCATAAAATCGTGAGAAAATCTGGACCGTTGAAAATAAAGCAACTTGCAATCGAAGCAAAGCTACCCATAGAGACCCTCTCCTTCTCATCATCACCCATGATTAAATCTCGATGCATCTCAACCCCCATCTCAGCCGTTGGTTAAGTAATAAATCCTGACCGTCAAAACTAAAAGGGATCCCAATCTCAACGTAGATTTAACGGTTAAGATTTCGTCGCATGAAGTTTATTATGCGATGCGTTTCAACTAAAGATCGATAGACAACCCCACGAACCCTCCATAAATACCCCCACCTTCTTCTCTCCTTCGTTCTCATCGTCTTCTTTCCCTCCATCACGAGTCCTCGAGCTTCATCTCTCTCTCCAATGGCGGTCCTCTGCGTTGCAGCCGTGATTCCCTTGCTTTCGATCATGGTAGTGCCGGGAAGCGCACGCATTCCAGGAGTTTACACCGGCGGGGCCTGGCAAAGCGCTCACGCAACGTTCTATGGTGGCGGGGATGCCTCTGGCACCATGGGTACGTTTATCCTTGCTAGTTTTACCTTAATTTCTAACCTACATTCTCCGATTGAACCATCGGATAGCAAGATCTGAGATTAGGGTTTTGCTTGTTTGTTTGAGAACAGGAGGGGCGTGTGGGTATGGGAATCTCTACAGTCAGGGGTACGGCGTTGAGACGGCAGCGTTGAGCACGGCGTTGTTCAACTCCGGGCTGAGCTGTGGTGCTTGCTTTGAGATCAAATGCGCTAATGATCCGGAATGGTGTCATCCTGGAAGTCCGTCCATCTTCATCACCGCCACCAACTTCTGCCCGCCTAACTACGCCCTTCCTTCCGATAATGGTGGTTGGTGCAACCCCCCAAGGCCGCATTTCGATCTCGCCATGCCGATGTTCCTCAAGCTCGCTCAGTACCGCGCCGGCATCGTCCCCGTCTCTTACCGCCGGTACACCTCCATAGCTTACCAAATTACATCTATCCCCATTTGATCTTCATCTATTTACTCAACAATGCCATCCACAGGGTGCCATGCAAGAAATCAGGGGGAATTCGGTTCACGATAAACGGATTCAAGTACTTCAATTTGGTACTGATAACGAACGTCGCCGGCGCCGGCGACATCGTGAAGGTAAGCGTGAAGGGGTCACGCACGGAGTGGATGCCGATGTCACGCAACTGGGGCCAAAACTGGCAGTCCAACGCCGTGCTCGTCGGCCAATCCATCTCGTTCCGCGTCACTGCTAGCGATCGCCGCACCACCACCTCCTGGAACATCATTCCGGCGAACTGGCAATTTGGGCAAACATTTTCCGGAAAAAACTTCAGGGTTTGAAGAAAAATACCAACTTTTTATTTTTTTTTTCAAGTTTCCCGCTTTTTTTTAATTTTATTGAGTATTTATTTAGTGTATTTGGCGCCAAAGTTTTTAAAAGGTGTCTTCTATCTGATATTTGATACTAGTACTAGTAGTGGTAGATTAGGATTGATGGTTAATGTGTGGTTTTAGGAGGGTTTTGATAGTCGTGAAAGTGAAAAAGAGAGTGAAAAAGAGAGATGGAGAGATTCTGAGATTATGTTTGACTGGTTTGGGTTTTGTGTGTGCTGAAGTGGCTGCACTGTTGCTGTGTTTGAATTAACAGCTGGTGGCCCGCAGCTTAATTTGTGTCGTCTTTTTACTTTTGTTGTTGTTGCTGATATATTTGATGTACTACTACTACTACGTTGTAATTGGTGAAGTCCTCTGAAGTAATTGTGTAATTTGAGATTTATAATATGATATATATATGGCCTATGTTTTTAATGGCTCTTTTAAATTTATTGTTTATGGCAATACTGTTATTTGTAATAACTTATATACTGTAATACGTAAATAAATAAATAAATAAACAATCTAAATATTTTTTAATTTTTTGGTGCTGATGTGTAATTAATATATTATAAGTCATTTAAATCCTTGAAGGTGATTTTAGGTGATTTTACTGTAACTATATATGATTGTTGGTAACACTGTAAATGTAAATAATTTTATTATAACAAAAACTAAAAATGAGTGATCGGAACATGATCGAAATATAAACACTAAAAAAAAGAATTATTTAAGTTGTTTATCTAAATAAAAATATATAAATAACCAAGATTTTATTGCAAAGAGATTAAATAAATGAAATGATTTAAAAATTAACCGACAAATCAGGTGAGGCTCTGGTCCTCTAAAGCTGGGCAACCAATGAAAGACCATGAGAAGAAGCTTAAAACACTATGAAAAACCTTACCAAAAGTAAAAGAGCGCATGGCCATGGAATCCAAGGCAAGACGCGTGCGGTTCTAAAACTTCATTTCATCAATCAATTCATTGCTGCAAAAGCCAAAGCAGGCCAACACTACGTCATTTGCATCTACCTTCAATTAGAGTACATAATAGCACATAGCAAACACCAAAAATAATAGGCTGCCGGTTGGAGCTAACATCATTAATCAAAAGAGTACATGTAATTAGATTCTCATGTTCCCTTTGTTCAAGAATCTAAGGACACTGCAAAAATGGATGCTTTCAATTGGTATTAAATTTTCCATTTAATATTGCTCTACAAGTTGTGTTATAGGACAACTTACCCTATGCCTTTCTTCTTAGCCATGTACCATTTCCTTGTTGAGGTGGTCCTTATCATAGTTAGATGGGGGTGAACAGTGAATACAGACTTTTTTTAACAAAAGTAAATTTAATTTGAGTATATAACAAAATAAGGCACATATAACAAAACTATATATTTGACAGTAAGCAAGAGAGAGTTCCATGATTCAACTACAATACTAGTCAGATGACATTCAAAACAGAGCCCAATAGTGGCAGGAACAGGGAAACATAGGTGATAGAACACACAGCATCACTTGGGAAAGCTCAAACATGAGGACTCTTAACCCTGCTCATATTGGAAAACCTGGTTCAAGTTGGAAATTAAAAGGAATGTCAGGCTTTTTTCCAGATATTATGACTATTAAACACACATCAGTGATGATAAGGCTTCTAGTGGTTTTAAAATTTTTACTTGCGAAATACCTCTTTCATTCTGCTTGATATTGTGCTGGTGAAGCAGGCAGTGCAGCCTTCTTATTGACGTTACCATCAGAGGACTGGATTGAGTTCTCCTGAGCAAGCCACTGGTCGAATTGTATTTCTGAAGAAACATATGCAGAAAGCATTAGATTTCAGAGGAAAAAAAGGTTCTCATTTTCCTTATTGACAAATGGTATTAAAACAATAGAAAAACTGGGGCTGCAGTCATAAGTTAAAGCAAAAATGATACCAAAGAATTGCAGGTACATATCAAAGGATGGCAACGGGGTTAATGTTCAATCATGTTCATATCAAAAGCCAAACAACAGCAAATTTCTGTATCATTCATATAATAAACTCACGCAAATACCAAAATTACACACCTTCATTGTAAGCCTGATGTGTCAGGTACAATTTGTCCACCATCTTTTGGCAGCAAGTATCAACCTCTTGGTATTTCAACTCCAACTCTTTCAATTGTCTGGCCTTAGCCTCAAGTTGGTCTTTCATGTATGCCACAAGTTTTTCCATTTTCCTAGACTCTTCTTCTGCAAGGTCAACAACAGTTTTCAGTTCGCCTTTTTTACGTAAATGCTTCCCAATGGGATCAATAGCAACATAATCATCCGCTCGTGCAACCCATCCATAAAAGTTTGAACTTTTGGTTCCAGCTTCACGCCAGTCTTTTTTACCAAGGTTTTGGCTTTCAAGATGACCTTCAAATGCCATAGCATCCTTAAATCCAGCCCAGTCCCTACCAAAGTCCACAATCGCAGTTCCAGTATGGCCTTTGTCATCCCACAAGGTTACAACTCTGACAGGATTAAATCTAGACAGACTCTCTTTTAGCCGACTTGCACTTTCACCAACCAGTTGCCCATACTTCCACTCAGTTGGAATATTAACTATGATGCCATTCCAGGGCCAAACAAATTGATTATCTTGCTTGGGAATAGGAAGAGGAAGTTTCTCTTCATTCACCAAATGTGGTATTAAGGGCACTGCCTCAGAAAGATCAGTTTTCATATACTTTGCCATTGCCCGGTGGTTGGCCTTCACTTTTCCACTTCGATTTGAGGAACCAACTCCAATGGCATGTTGAAGTAAATCCTTGTAACTGTATACTAGTTTCTTTTTCCCCACGCAGAACGGGCATCTATAGATGCCGGATGATCTTTTTACTTTAGTGTTCCCTGTTTTCATATTCAGATAAGATCCGGCCTCATACTCATCAACCTCAGAATCACTGAGGTCAGAGGATTCTTCTGAACTATAATCCATCGAATGTGAGTTTTCTGAAATGAATAAAGACAGAATGTTTTTCAGTTAAACAATGAGTGAAGTGTCTACAAGCCAATAAAAAGTGGCACACTTAGGTTGAGGTGAGTGACTTAGAATCGGTTTAAAGGAAAAAACTTTTAAAATCAGTTGAGGCAATTATAAGAAAAGGGCTGATATCACCAAACAATGAATTATAATTCATCTTAAACCAAGCAGAAACAATAGAATCCCACCACCAAAAGAATTATTATACTCAATGCCACTCATTACTGCTCACAAGGAAAATTCTAAAATCAAGAAATAACACTTCACTTGATGACAACTTTCTTAGACTATAAACTCCATTCAAGTATTCAACCACAGCTTGGTTCTAATGGTTGGCCTTACACAGAATAATGTTCTAATGAACTCTTAGCAACAAATGTAGTCTTACATTACTTCATAAGCTAAATGTTTATAAACTAAAAAATATAATCTTGGGAAACTTCAGGATTCTGAACAAGATTTTTAACAATATGAGCATCTAGGGCACAACAATTGATAGATAATGCATGCAATTCACACAAAAACCATATCATCAATTTACTAGGGATCATCAGTTCAGGCACACAATGAAGTTCAACAAACAGATAGCTTCTATTTGATAAACTAAAATCCACTTGACCTAACTAGAATAATCCTTCACTAAACTAAAAAATCAAGGCAATGGCAACAATTTGTGATTAGAGATTTCAATCCAACAGAGAAATTAAACAGCAAAACATCACAGAACAAAAATCAAGACAAAATAATAAATCAAAAACACATCAATCATTTATTCCAAAAAACAAAAAAGCCCTAAGATATAGAGAAACCCATAATGCGAAATCCAAATGCAACAGAAATAGGAACAAATGAACAAAGAAATTGAAAAATCACAAGATCGAGAAGAAACAAACGAGATGGGATTAGGGTTTTGCAGCGGCTTCACGGAATCAACGGGAGAAGTGAAGGAGAGCTCTTTGTTTGGCAACAAAGGGACTTAAATGAATAATATACTAAAAAAAACTCCAACATTTATTGTAAATCATAATATATATATATATATATAGACAGGGGCATTTTAGACTTTTACGATTAATTTTAATTTAAAATTTAAAGATCACAATTAGTAGATAAAATTGGAGAAAAAATAACATTTTTTCATTGATTTTGGTTTAAAATCACAAAAACCTATGCAATGAATTCTCAAAAAAAAAAAAATAATAAAAAAAGATTAATAACGTGGTGGCTTGATGAAATAATTTATTAAAATTTAAACATTTATTCACTATAAATGATAATAAGAGCATTTTGGTAATTAACAAAATCATAAAAATAGATAAAAAAGATACAAAAAAAATGGGTACTTGAAGAAATCATTCACTGAAATTTCAAGTTTTATTCAGCATAAAAATGATAATAAAGTCATTTGTTAAAAACAAAATTTAGAAAAGCTAAATATAGGTACACAAAAAATTGGAGTGACTTTATTTTTTCCCCAATGTTTTTGGATTAAAATCACAATAATTCACAAGAAACAATAACATTTTGATTAATAACAAACATTAAAACATCAGTGTTCTTCAATGTTTCTATGATTATAATTAACAAAATAATAAAAACAAAAGGTAAGTAAATAACTAAAATCACATAAACACACAAAACAAGAGAAAAAAAAATTACAAGCGATTCACAATTCTCATATGGATCTATATTAACACAAACTTTGAATAAAAACACAAAATTCCGGACCGTATTGTTGGCATGGCTCTCTGGATGAACAACAACAACAGCAACAGCTATACAACAAGCCAGCATTTGCAAAAATACATACATAAATAACTACTCTCAATGAGTGATATGAGAGACATCAAGAATAAATACGAAAGCATTCGCTTGTTTCATCGATCGACTAAGAAGAAAGAGACGAAGCCGATGGCCTAGGAAATGCAGCTTTTCCGTTTACTACATCTGCTGAACTTCTCCGGCGAGACCTCTGCCCGTTGTTAACTAGTTTTCGGTTGCTGTCTTTGTTACCTTGGGCCGGAGTGCTTTTGGTGGTGTCCTTGGCTTCCTGAAGCTGTTCCAGAGTGGATACAACTTCATCCATGGTCGGACGGAACCGGGATTCTGAGGATAGGCATTGGAGTGCGAGGGCGGCTGCTTTCTGGGCTCCTCCCAGTGAATACTGGCCATCTAGTCGAGAGTCCAAAACACGGAAGAATTTACGCTTGCTTGTGAGATATGGCCTCGCCCATTCCACCAGATTGTGCTCCCCTGATGGCCGGTTCTTGTCCACTGCCCGTCGTCCAGATAACATTTCTAGGAGAACCACGCCGAAGCTGTACACATCGCTCTTGGTAGTCAAATGACCTAAAACCAAAAATTCGAACGGTTTGTCATGCCAAGCGAGTGAATAGATCAATCAACTGTTTCAGTGATAACATTTTGGGATCACAGAAAGCAAAGAAATGCAAGATAAGGATTAATCACAGATTCACAATATTTGTTCAGAGATAGCCACTCATTATAGACTACAAGTATCTCAGATGGGATTAGTATGTAGAATATATACTTGCCGATGTTGACAAATATCAGCTAAAAAAGCAGAGCATATAAAGAAAAAGAATGTGTAATTTGTACCTGTGGCAAGGTACTCAGGAGCTGCATATCCATATGTTCCCATAACTCGTGTGGAGACATGGCTTTTATCACCAGTTGGACCATCTTTTGCCAATCCAAAATCAGAAAGCTTCGCATTGTAGTTCTGCAACGACAAAAATGTAAGTCAAATTGTAGAATTTCAGAAACCTGAACGAAAGGAATGAAGTATATCACATACTGAATCAAGGAGTATATTCGAAGTCTTGAAATCACGATAGATAACTTTTGTTTCAGCACCATGCAGAAAAGCCAGCCCTCTTGCAGCTCCAAGGGCAACCTTCATACGAAGGTTCCAAGAAAGAGGTTGGAAGTATGAACCCCCTGCATTACCAAAAGTATACAAGCAAATAGGAAGTTATGCAATCATAAATACATTAAGGCAAGAGAAAAACATGATCCGCAATGATAAGAGATGAATGGCAAGCTACAGGCCACAAAGAACTCACTTCTGAAGAGATGATTCTCTAAGCTTCCCCGAGGCATAAACTCATAGACGAGCAGCCGATGCTCATCTTCTAAACAATATCCAACTAGCTTGACAAGATTGGGATGGTACAATTGACCCAAATAGTTCACCTCTGCCTGTGATTGCAATATACCACTGTTAGAAGAAAATAGAAAATACTCTTACTGAAGCCACGCTTGGAGAATCTCATCCTTATAAAATAGTACTTCATTTCACTCTTATACAATGCATCTAACATAAAGTTTGCCATGAAAAGAAATGATATATTCAAGTTTATCACCTCAAAGGCTGAAAAATGAGACAACAAGCAACGCTAGAAATGAATCAGGACTCAACCTATATTCCTCAGTTTTACAATTTCAAGTACCTGTAGACATTTATCTGGAGACCTATAATATAAAAGATAACAGAATCATGAAATGTAAGATTTCCACAAACCACCAGAATGCATAATGCCACAAAACCAACAAAATGAGATATCAAAAGATTATATTAGAACTCACCAGCCATTCCCTGTGACCTTGGAAGCCTTCCTGGTTCAGCCTCTTCACAGCAATAACAATACCAGTCCCCGGCTTTGTAGCGACAAACGAATGCTCATCAATCCAACCTTTAAAAACAGAACCAAAACCTCCTTCACCCAACACACTATCCGGCCGGAAGTTCCTGGTGGCGTTTCGGAGATCATTGAAGGTAAAGCTCTTCACATTGGATGATTGTAAGATCTCTCCCTCGCTTCGTGGTGTAGGAGGTACAGAGGTTGATGATACCTTGCTGCTTGAACCACTTAATCCATTCACATTTTTACTATTATTTCTAGAAGTTGTTCCTGAACATTCAAACATGAAATGTATAACCATATCAGCATCATTCAAAATGTTCTTCAACAACAGTTATTACAGCAACAATAAACTGAAGAATAAAAACAAGATTCAAAAAAGTGATTTGGAGTATGAAATCACACAACCATTCAATTAACGTTTCTGAGAGGACATACAAAAATCATAAGCGTGCAAGTAGATGAAAAATGGACAGCATAGAGTTATGATTATAAAATATTAAGATTCACATATATTCATAAAAATGCTTCTTTTACCATAATTTTTTATAGAAACGAAATAAACAGAAGAAAAAAAAAATGGCACAATGATCCAAAGGCACAAATTTGTCCACCAAAATAATAATAATTATTATTATAATAAAATAATAACTGTCATACTGAGACAAAATTCTCAGAAAAAAAACATAAAATGAAATCCTTGAAGGAAAAGGCATCATTAACAGATTCAACAGAACACCCTCCACAGTTAAAACTAATAAATCTCTTCAAAATTAGAAACATAAAAGCACAAAACCAGACAGTATTAGATTTGTCTGAGATGAACATCGAGTCAGGCAACAACAATCCAAACCACTTGTCTGAAATCATGAAATTCAAAAACCATTCCTTCAAAAAAAAAAAAAAAAGTTTCAAATTTCAACAGAAATCAGCACCTCATAAAACCCAACAACTTCCCCAAAAAGCGAACACATAAAGCCCCAAAAAGCGATTCAAAAAAAAATCAACAAAAAAAAAAGCTAAAAAGCGAGACTAAAGCGCGGATTTTTATTTTTATTTTTTCCCAAAACCTGAAGTACTGGCGCTATGGAAGGGACTCTCAGCCTTGATCCGAACCGCCAAACAATTCCCCATCGCAATGAAAACCTCCACACCAAACTAGGGCTTAACACTGCCAATCCGAACCAGATCCGCGAGGAAGAAGAAGCCCACCAGATCCGGCAACAAAATCGCTCCTTTCCCACCAAAAAAAAAAAAAAAGCGACCCGCAAATCCCACAAAAACCTCACGAGAGAGCGAGAGAAAGAGATCCCGAGATCGAGGCTGGAAATCTTCAGGTGTAAAGGTAGGAGAAGCAACTAGGGTTGGTTTTGGTCCGCCATGAATTTAGTGAAAAAAATTTCACCTTTTTCTTAGAGATCTTTTGAGGTGCCCTTTTTCAGAGCGATGATGTTTCGTGGAGTCGTCTCCATGACTCCATGACCGTAGTGATCTCCAAACTCCAACCTCTCTCAAGTGTGCATTAATGGCGGCCATTTGTGGGTCCCACTCACGCATGCTCACCATTTTGCACCCATTTTCTCACCCAAATAATCTCACCAATCCTCCCTATATTCCTAAAAATGTATATATATATGCATTATTTTTGAGATTTATGTAGTTAGAAACATATTTATTTATTTATTTATTTATTTTGTAAAAATATTTTGTACATTTAACCGAACATAATTAATTTGGCATGAAAATGATGTAACGTAGCTAGAAAACTAACTTTGGTTTGAGAAAATAAATAATGATTTGTATTTTTCAAAGCCTAATAAGGGATTTTAAACTTTTTAATTTTAAATTTTAAAATAATTATAAATTCTATTTAAAAATAAATAAATAAACTATAAATTTATTACAACAAAAAAATAATATAGGAGATAACACAACAAGAATAAAAAAAAGCATGAATCGCCAATTTTTTCAGAAGAAAAACTCTAATTTTTTTAATTTATGTTATTCTGAATTGTAACTTATATTATAGTCTCACAATTTTTTTTAATAAATATGAATAACTTATATATTAGAGATATATTTAAACTTTTTAATTATACCATACACTTTCATTATATAACAAAACTCATAATTTTATTCATGAGCAGAGGATCCCAGGTGCCAAAAAAATCATCAACTCAGAAAAATTTTAACACAGACTCAATATTATAATTTTTTTCTATTTATTTAAAAATATTTTTTAAAATGAAAAGAGCACCCTGAATTATAGTTTTCTATATGTAATTTAATAAAAACCTAACAAATTATTTTGAACTGATTCTTTAACACCTCCAAGTTCTTGCATTGGTGGTCATTTAATTTGGTCCCTTTTTTATGTTTCCTCTTTTTTATTAAAGATAAGATTTGGTCCTTGGAAATTTATATTAGTTTTCCAAGGCAGCCCATTTGGACCTCAAATGACGTGCCGTTTTTGGTTTTATATTCCAATATTTGTTTTAAAAAATTTAAAAATAATAATAATTTATGCATTATAATATACGGCCACATGGAACTTATCTATCATTGTTGATTAGTATTGACCGTATAGAAAATTTAAATCAGGAGCACAAGAATTTTTCTAGTCTTTTTGTGAAGCAAACGTCAAACGGGTCAAATTGCATTTTAATTAATATGGCCACCGATTCTGAATTATTTATTATTTAATTGACAGTGCAAAGACAAGGTTTTGATTTTTTTTTTTATTTGTAATATGTGATTTTTTTAATAAATTATTTGTTGTGTTTAAGTCATAGTGTTCAGTTTGTTTTTAGGGAAATATATCATAATTTAAAATGATAATTTGGAGTAATTTTATAAATTAAGATAAATTACAACTTGTTAAATAAAAAAAAATTGGTTACAAATAAAATAAATATATTGAGAAAATATATTAGAAGTTGCAAACAAAAATAGTAACCATACCATGAGAGAAGACTATAGGGTTCACCAATGTTAATTATATCAAAGGCAACCTGTTCAGGTGATTAACAACACTAATTTTGATCAATCAGGGGAGGAAGAAAACGAAGCCAGTTTGAAGCCTACATAGAGGTATAACTCTATGAAAATTTGGGCTCTCATACGAAAATAAATCAAAATGAGAACAAGTGAGATATTAACTCCGCGGACATCCTCTGGCTAACTAAGAGCTTATATATATATATTGACAAATACAAGAAGCGCAATATAGTTAGGGGCTTACGCACCATCAAAAATTGATCGTCCAACTTATTTATCTTTATTCAACCACACAAGATTTGGATTGTAAGCCATCATCACCCACAACCGGAGACCCATTATCAGTGACGGAACCAGAACTTACCGGTAGGGGGGGCTAAAGTCAAAGTGTAAAAAAATTATCAAATAAAATAATTATTTACAGTAAAAATAGGTCAATAATATAACTATAATTTGAATATACATATAGTAAAAAAAACATTAACTATAATTTGAACTACTATCGTTGTCATGATGTATCTGACTAAAAAAATAACTATGTTCAACTAGACAGCTAAACAATCATTCATTCATTCTAACATGTATATTATTATATTATAACAACTAATTTATATTTGCTATGCAACATTATCAACTTAATTTTTTTAATTATTAATTTGTTTTTATAAATTTTATTAATATTATTCATAAACTTTTATTGAAAAATTAAATGCCACATTAAATTTTTATAAGCTTTAAAATTTCGGCAACTTTTTGAAAATAAGAAAACTTGTTAATTAGTAAAAGTATCAAAACTTAATACTACAACCCATTATGAACTTAATTTTTTAAATTATTAAATTATTTTTATAAATTTTATTAATATTACTCATAAATTTTTATTGAAATTTTCAAATTTCAATGCCTCATTATCAATTTAATTTTTTCCTTAATTTTTTTAAAATTTAAAATTTCAGCAACTTTTTGAAAATAAGAAAACTTGTTTTTAATTAATAGAAGTATCAAAAACTTAACATTCCAACCCATTATTAACTTAATTTTTTAAATTATTAATTTATTTTATAAATTTTATTAATATTATTCATAAATTTTTATTAAAAACTTGAAATTTCAATCCCTCGTTATCAAGTTAATTTTTTCCTTAAATTATTTTAAAATTTAAAATTTCAGCAACTTTTTAAAAAATTAAAAAAAAAATTAATTAGCAAAAGTATAAAAAAAACTCAAGATTGTAGCCTATGAGATTTGAACTAGGTGGGCTCTAACCATCTATTCCCCACCAACCACTCAAGCACATTACCATTACACAACAATTAAACACAAATAAAATATTATCTACCATTAACATATATATATACCCTAACTTCATCGGTGCCGGAAAGCAAGCTCACCAGAGCCGAGGGGGGCTGAAGCCCCTGCTAGCCCCCCCTTGGTTCCGCCCCTGTATATATTATTATCATTATGTCTAACATAATTTGATTAAATCCTCGTATCAACACATAGACCAAATTTTGTTCAGCTAAATAGACTCCTTGACGAGCTTGTCTCACATTTAAAAAAAAAAAAAAAAAATCATCTCAAATGAGTTTAATGCCTTAATTGGGTCTGATATTCAATATTAATTGTAAGTGGGATGAGTATAATGCCTTAACTGGATCTGACAAAAGCCATTTTACCTGGTCAATACTGAAGAGTAAGGAAGTCAAAGCTTCTTTTATTTTAATTTTTTGTAATATATATATATATATATATTAAAAATGGCATATGTAACCAATTGAAAGCAACTTTAAGAGCATTAACTTTAAGGAGACAACTTTGATTCAATCAGTACGCATGCATGGGCTGTGAGGTTGACTTTTTTTTTTGCATGAATTTGTCAAAGGGACAAAGCTGGCAGGGAGGAGAAAAATGGTTGTGAATCATTAATCAAATGCATGAGGTTTGATTTGTGTTTGTTAGCATGCATGATTTTCTTATTTTTTTTAAACTTAGTTTCTTTTAAAATACAACTTTATAAACATTGTTTAATTTGTACCAAACATGTCCATAAAAACAAGCACTTGTAGATGGAACTATTTTAAATGGCAAATGGATTATAATTTAAGAAAAATGAAGCAATTAGTTATTAATTCAAAGTTTATTAATAGGCAATGCATATGGTTAAACAAGACAAAGAAAAGTCTTAATGTTAGTTGGTGTTATTGATACATGAATGAGAACATACACTGAAACCTTGTGATACCATCAGAATTATTCAAATCCTTGCAAATTAAAAAACAGTAATGTGAACTCATTGTTTACAGAAGGGGAACAAAATTAATGTTGCAGATATGTTAAATTTATACATTAACAAAAACATTCATTATGAGAAGAACAAGAAAGAGTAATTATGACATTTCACCGATGAACTCTCCGTTCGAATTCCATGGCCGAGTTTCATAGGATTTTCCGATCACACTGCGTTTTTGGTTAACTGAACCATCTTCGCGACGATATTCAGGAAAGTAATCTAAGAATGTCTTAGTCCCCAATGAATCAGCTCCTTCAAAAAGAAAGTTCCTCACCAAGTCCTGTTTTGATACCAAAGAAAATAACCAACTAAATGTCATAAAAAGTGTAGAAAACAGTTAATATTTATTAAAGACAGGTACCCTCGCGAGGTCTTCTCCAACCAATTTTTTTAATAATGGATGCCCGGGATCCTGATAAACAGCAGGAATGCTAGTAAGTAAAAAATAGAAATCTTATGTGTATTAACAATACTTCTTTTTTCAAATCAAGAAGCATATTTTGTTTTTAATCATGGTTGTATAAAGTTTATGCATAAGAAATTTATCATCTCTGCCATTGTTTCAGCATCTGTAGACCCTTGCTTGGTATTTATGAGTTCTAAATATTTTTGCATGAAACTAGCATCAAAAAGGCAGTATTCAGATATGGTTCAGATGTCCTTTGGCCGTAAGGAGCAGGAGCCAAGTCGCTTGACGGGTGACGACTTTTATGAGTAGATCTAACCTATTTTCTTTGTACATGGACCACCACCATGTTGGTCTCTATATCCTCCCTTGATGCACTTGATCTTTTATTTAATGCATGTGGTTTGTCCACTCATATATATAAAAGGATATGATTAAGATGATTTGGTTATGATCACAGCATTCTCTTGTTCATAAAATTTTACTGAGTTCATTTGGATCTTGGGTAAAATCTAAATACAGTGCTTTCTTGTAAAAGCTAGCCTCATGTACTTTCTTGACAAAAATTTTCTACCCTGATTTATGAATTTACATGAATGGAAGAACATAAAGGTACATGAGCTATTAAGCCGTGCAGTAGTTGACGCCCTAAACCAGCAGTATTCTTATGCTCAAATGAACTTGATTCAGGTGTGGTCAAGAAATATCTATGCAAAGAGTTGTGTTATAATATTAAAGTAATTTTCTCTCTTTAATCAATCAAGTAGTTACTACTTGAAGTGATAATAAGCAGATAAAGGACAGAACTGAAAACCTTTTCTGCTCTCCATGTAAGATATCTGTGTTGTGCTTCCTTATTATGAAGTATCTGCAGTGAATTTGTCTCTGGCAATGCTTGATCCACCAATTCAAGCCAAGCCTATAATTCAACAGTTGAGTCACTACTTCATGTCATAGACACAAAACACCTCTATATAAATGATCTCTACTGATGAGAAGCTATTTATGAAAAATAAATATATAGCAAGCTCATGTGATATGATTAAGTCCCATGTACAAGCTTGTGTAGTTGCTGACTAGATATACAGGACTATTCGGAAGGCATCTTTCAAAGCCTCATCATTTCATAGCACAGATATCATGTCATTTTAGTTGTATTTAAATTGCGAAGGAAGCGTACCTTAAAGTAGTCCCTGAATGCAGAAAAGAGAACGTCATGCTTGGTTTGGCTTGTAGCAAACTTGGTCCATATTACAATTGGTGAAAAGAAACTCAAGGACTCGCTTGTAATTTTGTCTCCCCATGGTAACAGCTGCAAATACTCTGTTATAAAACTTGAAAATGATCATGATGTTGAATTCGAAAACATGATGTAACTGAAAGACATACTACCTCAGCATATTTTTGCCCAAGAGGTAATAACTTCAGATAATACTTTTCCTTGTAATCTTGCTGAGTTCTTGTATCATACATAGGATTAAGGTCCCTAAATATGACCAATAAATGTTCAATTCCAAGCAGTTCCAAAAGATATATACATAAAAGCAAGGAAGAGAAACAATAAGGTACAACGACAGAATCACGATCTATTGCCCCCTCATCATCCAAAATTTTAGCAGTGCTATCTCAATTATAAAAGAAACTGTGATCAAATACTCATATGCAGGTTTTTCTGCATTCTTAATCATACCCCCAGAATAGCAATGATTAAATGCAACTATATTGATATAAACTCCTCTTTTCTTCTCACTGAGCGAGATACTTGAAAGGTAGAAGTCTACGTAACTCAAATTGAAGTCCTTAAATAAATTAATCCTTCTTAAAAAATTCATTCAAGTCAAGGTCCAAACTTCAAAGTGAATTACTTTGCAGCTTGAATTTTTCACATGACAGGATACTAAGTTAATATCAACACTCCAGCATTTTCTTCCATACTTTGGACAGGCATTGCATCGGTGGTGTTACCAAAAACGTCATCACACCCAGAAAACATTTTACAATGCAATTCACAACTCACAAGACAATTATGCTCAGGCTAGGAATTGTGAAAAAGTTGGCACAAAATATTGGCATGTCAAACATTGGTTCCGGAATTCCAGCAAAATCAAGAACCTACAATAAATAAGCAGATAATTAGAACATGATTAGTCAAAGTTGTCCATGGCAATGATTAACTCAGTAAAAGGCCAAAATTTCTGTGCATGTGTAAGTAGTAAAGAAATGTGTAAACAGATAACTTTTGCAATTACAACAATTAGTAGTAGCACATCAATTCGTAGGCCAGTCACCAAGGCAAAGTTCTGGGGTTCTGTCCTATGTGCGGCTCATAAACATGAAAGAAATAGAAGAATTATAGGTCCATAACTGGCCAGACATTCAGCGAGAGTTTTACCTGCATTGCACTACCTCCATCAATTGTCAAGCTCCGAAGAAGTCTGATCTTGGGGGCTTGATATGAAAGCGCATGAAGCACAGTCTTGTCATCTTTGACCTTCATTGTTCTTACTTTCTCCTGATCTTCCACAATAAAATGGACCAAAGCAGCAAAAAAGCTAAATAAGGATTTTCATCATACCATCACAAATCCGAGAAACAATAAGAATCATCCTTTACTAAATCAAAGTTTACAGGCAACCCTATCATTAACTTTTAATCGCTGTCTTAACTACGTTTATTTAGCATCAATAATCCTTGACAACTACTAAATACACATTACATATCAACTTATCAAGTAAAAATGAAGCCAATGCTGGGACCTGATAAGGCAGCGGAGTGAGCGTAGTGCAAAGTCGAGCCTCCTCCATTGCAAAGTTCACAAATTTATGATAAGAGAGTGAAGAAAGATCCATGTCAACCCTATAAGTACCTCCAAGTCAATCTCCAATTTTCGTATTTTCTCACCCAAGAGTTCAATCCAATTTGATTCTGTAAACAATGATAACACAATCAATTCCACTACTAATTTTTTAGAAATACATATGCAATGAGTAAAATTAAGATTCTAAAAACTAATAATCATTACAGAAATCAACATATCCGAGTTCATAACTATGTATCTTCATGATAATTGTCAGTAAAACTACAAAAAATTACAACTTTAATAGCTAAAATGATGATTATTATCAGTTCTCAACATAAAAACAGTTGATTGGTTTACATGTTCAATCCAAACAACATAAATGGGAAAAAAAAACACATTTAATCATCGAAAGCAAAGGGAAGGCTATTGCATTTAAACCGAACATCTACAAAACGAATTCAAAATCAATGGATCGATGAAAGGAAGTACTTACACTGTTGGAGTGAAGCAAACCCTTGAATTTAGGGTTGAGAGAGAGAGAGAGAGAGAGAGAGAGAGAGAGAGAGAGACGAAGGTGCTGGAACTTGGGCTTGGTTCAATGGGCCATTGGTGTAATGGCTATTTTATCAAAAGTTTCTTTTTCTTTGTTTTTTTTTTTTAATAAAGAGACTAAAGTAGTATTTAGTTAGTTGTAATTAAAAAAAGTAGTTGATTTCAAATCACAATGTAATTATAATTACTGTATTTAAAATTACATGAAATGTTAAATTTAATATTTAATTTGATGTGGTGGTAATGCTGGATTATAAATTTTTGTGTTTGGTTTGAGGAATTTGTAAATCTAGATTTGGTATATGGTCAACTAAGGTTTTACATTCAATAACCGTTGGTCTATATATATATGATTAAATTTTGGTTGTATTAGTTCAATTTATATAAATATTTTTATAGTCAATAAAATAAAATTTAAAAATATCAAACTATAGAGGAATGAGCGTATTTCATTAAATATATTTTATTTGTCTAATATTTATGTTAAACATGTTATGATTATCTCTCTAATTTATTTTAGTCCTAAAAATTATTTATAAGCATATATTTTGTAGTTTTATGATAAAAATAATATGTTATGTTAATAAATTTCTTCTTTGCAATAAGCCATAGTATATTTTCATTTATATATATATGAAAATGATAAATTATCTAATTTATGGTAAAAAATTATATATTTTTTAATTTAAAATTATAATAATTGTTTGGGAACTATAATATTTTAAACTCTTCAAGTATGATATATAATATTTTAATTTTATTTTTAATTCCATATTTTTATATTCATTTTGGTTCTTAAACCCAAAAATTATTTTATAAATAAAAAATAAAAGTATTTTAGGGACATAAGGAATGTGTTTGTTTGTTCAAGGACTAAAATGACATTTCAGTACTATTTAGGGACCAGTCGTAAAATTTGACACGGCTAAATAAAAAATTAAAAAATTTTGATGAATTCCCGCCCCTTCGAGACGTTTTTGGGAGGAAGACCGCCCTAAAATCTAGGGCACACTGTTCTTCAAAATCCCTCGATCGATCCAACCGGGAGGAATGGCAGGTCAATCCGATCCTCAACTCTACATCTTCACAGCTCCAGAGGTATGTTCCAATCTCCATGGCTTTTGATCCGTTGTTTTCCCAGCATTTGATGCCTTTTTTACTTGGGACAATTGGATTTTCAGGTGGAGTTTCTTGCAGAGGATGAGACGATTGAGATCGTCCCCAATATCAGGATGGAAGCTCTCAACATGATATGCGTAATATATCCATGAATTTTTTTCCCTTATTTTGATGAATTATCATTGTTTAAGTGTAGATCTGAATTCCGATCATGAATTATCACTGTTTTTTTTTCTTATTTTGATGAATTATCATTGTTTTAAGTGTAGATCTGAATGTCAATCATGAATTTTCACTGTTTTCCTGCAATTTGTTAATGGGTTGATGCTTTTCCAGGGTGATTTTGGACCATTCTTTCCACAAATGGCTGCTCAAGTGCCGCTTTGGCTTGCGGTAGCCCTCAAGAGACGAGGGAAATGTGCTATTCGTCCTCCAGAATGGTTGTCAGTTGGTGAGAACTCTCTTCATTCATGTCTTCATGTTCGTTTCTGTTGCCAATCTGGCTAGTGTATCAGTTGAGTTGGATTAGATGATCCACAGGATGGATATACGCCATTTTGGTGTCTTCGTAGAAGTGACATAGAATGATTTAAGGAATTACTGGCCATTTTAACACCTTAAGTCTAGACAGACTATCAGAATTTTTGTGCACCAATCTTTTGAAAATTGAAGATGAATGTTGGAGAATGTGACGATTTCATGCTTTAGTTATGGAGTTAAGGTTCTGACTAGATTATGTGGCTTCGGGTCTCTAGAATTTCTCTCACAAGAGTTCTGTTGCTCTTCTATTATCTTGGTTAGTCATTGAATTCTCAGGCCTTTTGTCTTAAGCTTTAGTCACTTGATCAAGTACTCCTGTGAGTGATGTTTCCACTTTATTGTAGATACTATCATCTATGGGTAGTTTGCTACTCAATTGTGAGACTTGTTTATATATATATATATATGTTCTAATATGCACTCTGGTTGCAGTGTTGCACTATGTATTGATAATGTTTGTGGCTTCTTACTGTATTTCAAACATTCTAAAGTAGCATAGTGCATATTATGGAAATATTTTGTTTGCCAGTGAGGCTGACACAGGTCCTGGAAGCAGAGCGAGAGTCTCCTAGAGAATTTCAGCCACTGCCTTTTCATTATGTTGAAATTTCAAGGCTTCTATTTGATCAGTATGCTTCAAGTTCCACCTTTCAGATACATTTATCATTGCGTCATTTTATATATGTGAATTCAGAATGATTTAATACTGTCTGCAGTGCTCATGATGATATTCCGGATGAATATATGGTGAGTTTTGAATGATGATGCATGCTTGTTGACTGGAATATCGCTTTTAATTCATAGTTTATTCTGAATTTGTTATTCTTAGGTGAGGTCTTTGATTGAGGACATCAGAGATGTGAGATTTCATAAGGTGGAAAGTGGTTTAGAGTCTATATCTGGAAGAACACATGCAGTGAAGGTATTTTTTCTCAGACATATTGTCAATTTCACTTGTTGGTAGTTTTAATCTTTTTGTATGTGGGAATATTTAATGTTGACTGTAGCATACATTTTTTCAAGCAAATTCAATTCTTGAATTGAAAACCTGAACTATATTAGGAGCTACGAAGTTAAAAAGGTGCATAACTGTTGTGAACCAACCATGCATGTCTTCTTGAAAACTTATTGGTTTATGGCGCCAAATTTCTGGACAGATACAGGTCAATCACCAATCTCCATCTCATCCCCACTTGCATTTTTAGGAATCTGCCCTGATCTATATACTCTGATATAAAATTGGCCTACTTGACTTGCTGCATTTCCATGTTTCTTATCCATTTCATGTTAGACCTATGTATATTTCGACCTCCACTGGTTCCAATCTCTTTAGCTTTTCCTCCCTACCAGAAAGTTATCATCAATTAAAGGGTGGCAAATACTCACTCATATTATTTTCAAAATAATGCTCTTTATTCTTGACTGTCGATTAAACATGAGTATTTTGACCAACCTCAGTCGCTGTCTTTTTATCTTGTCCATTGCTAACAAGAACTTGTCATTAATTGAAGGATGGTAACTGTCCATTCATCATATCTGCTAAATGATGCTCTTGGTTCTTAATCAATGTTTTGGCAACCTAATTTTAGGTGTTCTAACAATGTGTAATGCTAATTATGGCTAATGTATTGCTTGCAGCTCAAAAATCTTTCAGCAATGGAAGTGAATATAGTCCGTCCATTCATTATTAGAACCTTACAAGCTTTCTACAAGCATGATAGTCCACAAATGATTCCGCAGCCAGAGGCAGTGGGAAACAGACGACCCCAAGTTGCAGATCGTGGCCCCAGAGTAAGTTGGCTGCTTAATTTTTGTATTCGGTAATTCGTAACTCATTATAAGTTGAGTGATTCACTAGTATCATGAATTAGTTTGCTTTGAAGATAACCCTTCTACCAATTCCGTCTTCTCATGACAGTGACTGTGAACTCAGTTTTTATATTGAATTTTCAAACATCATAACCTTAGTATTTATTACCTTCTAACTTCTATTTCCCGTGTTTTCAGCGAGATTTGAGGCCAAGATAAATACGAAGATTTTGCCTATGCATTTTCTTGCAAGTTTTGCTGACATCTCCATCCAACCTGGTTCCTCCATCAGGAATTGTTCTCTTGCAAGCAGGAAAACTCCTTGTCATTTTATAGTCATTATTTTTCCGGTCCACAATTATGTTAAACTAATGAAATGTCTCAAAGTTTGATTCGTATGTTTAACGGTCATTAACCAAGCTAGTTTAGAGCATCATTTTTTTTTTTACATAAATAATTATTTGCCGAGAAACTTTATGAAATGAACTGTTTGAGTTCAGTTTATCTAGTCTTTTGCTCTGAAGAAAAGTATTCATGTAACCTGTCTCAAATAATTAGGAGACTAATACCATATTATTGTTATATAAATAATTACCTGCTGACATGTAGATGTTTTACTGTTGGTAGGCAAAGTTGATGGTGATGAAGTGATCAGTGTTAATTCCTAATCTTAATTTGCATCATAGGAATCATCTTGCAGGTCAAAGCTTATATTTTAGCCATAATATATGAGAATTTATTAGTAACACAACATTCTCTAGTAGTCTAGTTTGATTCTTATGTTAGTGTTCTATTATTCAAAACTAGCTACTTCTGCAAGATCTATTCAAAAATCAACATTTACTAGAACCACTTCTTTATATTTGTATTTTCTATAATTTTAAAATAATTTAAACTTAAGGGTTATAATTACACAACCACTTGCGCATATTTTTTTCCTTTTTTATTCTAAAGAAAAGGCATCATTGTCTTCCTCTCTTTATTAAATTATTTCTCCAATGTTTTACATTCATCCGTGTGTTCATATATATATATATTAGTAATATAGATAATTCATGAATTTATTAGTAATATAGATAAATCATGAATTTATTGAATTAAAAATTTAAGAGAACATGATAGATACAAATAGAAACATAACTACACAAGGGAGAGAAAACATATTACAAACCTTATCAAAGGTGACAAAAACACTGAGAGGATAGAAGCTGGGCCAGTTAAAGCTACCTATTGGAGACATAGGTCTGTCCAGGTTGCCAAAGAGATTACTTCTGATGTGCATGCTGTATTGCTGGAATTATTTGCAAGTTTTGCGCTCATGAAACTTAGGCTTTGCTTGGATGGAGGTATAAGGAGGTTTCATAAAGTAAAGTAAAGTAAGGTAAGGTAATGGAAGGTAAAAGGAAGTTTTAAATCCTTGCTTGGGACAAGGTAAGGTAAATGGAGGTTTTAAAACCTTGTTGTGTTTGGTTTGAAGGTAACTGGAGGTAAGGTTATATAGTAATATTACTAAATTACCCCTATGATGAAAGACAAAAATTGTATCTTTATTTACAATTACATGAAAATTATACATCATTCACTTCATTGTTTACGTAAATCTCTCCATTAATTATAATAATAATATTATTTAATATAATAATAATTAATATAATTAAATAATATAATAATATTAATATTAATAATTAATATTAATAATATTAATTAATAATATTAATAACGATATTAATTAATATAACAATTTTAATTAGTATAATTAAATAATATAATAATATTAATTAATAATAATAATATTATTATTAATTATTATTATTAATATTATTAATAATACGGGGAAGTACCCAAAAGTCCCCATGAAGATTCGTTATTCCAGAAAAATCCCTGTAAGTTTGCATTTTCCTGCAGGGTCCCTCCTTTTTGAAATATTTCTTTTTGAGTCCAAACCACATTGACGGTGTGAAGTTTAGGGTTAAGTTCGATTGGAAATGACCATAATGCCCTTGTGAAATCCAGTCATCATTACGTGTGTGAAATGACAAATTTGCCCAGCTTTTTCCTTGGGAACTCGCGAGGGCCAACGAGGCCTTGGGATGCGCGCACGAAACCCTACGAGCGAACGAGCGCAACCCTAAAATATTATACACAGAAACCAATATTATACACAGAAAAGCCAATATTATACACAGGAAACACGAATATTATACACAGAAAAGTAATAATATAACACACCAAATTATTCACATAAAGTAATAATATATTTCATGGACGTACTTACATTAAATGAGATTTGACATAAAGTTACTTTTTACTTTTTGGTACATGGGCATTTATGTAATTTCCACCCGTATTAAATGATGGAAGTAACACCGGGGACGAAATTGAATTTGCTTTTAAAAAGGAGGGATCTAAAGAGAAATCAAAATGTCAGAGGGACTGCAGTGGAAGTTTGAAACTTTTCAGGGACTTTTAAGTAATTTTCCCTTAATAATATTAATAATGATATTAATTAATATTAATAATATTAATTAATAGTATTATATTATTAATTAATCAAATATCTTGTAATATAACAATATTAATTAATATTATTATTATAATTAATAATATTATTAATATTAATATTATTAATAATATTAATAATGATATTAATTAATATAACAATTTTAATTAGTATAATTAATTAATATAATAATATTAATTAATAGTATAATAATATTAATTAATCAAATATCTTGTAATTTTTGTAAATGAGTATGGGTATTTTGGTCAATAAAAAAAATTGGTACCCAAAACCTCCCTAACTTTCCAATTTGGAGAGTCGAGAAATGAGAGAAAAGTGGAGGTTTTAAAACCTCCACTAACCCCCCTTAACCTTTACCTCCCCCTAAAATCTCCTACCCAAGCATGGGTTTTTAAAAACTTTTCCCTTACTTTACCCCCAAATACCTCCATCCAAGCAATGCCTTAGGTAGCGCTTGACCCTTTGGGTGTGTTCATACATTCAAAGTAGCAACAATAATAATAATATTAATAATCAGGTCAAATGAGTAAAATTAATTCATAATATTCATAACAAACATGTGAGCCAAAAAATTGGAACCTTGGACCAGTAACTTGCTCGTGAACCAGCTGCGCGTGGACCGGACCAGCAAACCGGAATCCATCAAATCAGAGGAGTCCACGTGTCACGCGTACGCTCTCCCTTACTTTCGTGTTCGTTACGTCGTACCCGATTCCCCCGTGATCTTCTCCCGTTTCCCACACCTTTCCAACATTTAACTTGGTCGCCAAGTTATCCATTTCAATCCCAACTCGCTTTTACCAAAATAACCCCCTTTTGTACTTGGACTTCATTTTGCCTACGGAATCATCGATTCTAAATTTAATCTATAATAACGCGCTTTCTTAATTACTATTGGATTTATTAAATAGAAAAGATTTTTATCATGTTTTTATATGCATGTACCCCTTGAAAATAATATAGACCGGGAATAATCACTTACATTTTACAGCTCAATCTGACCTATGACTCCAGACAATAGTCTTTGCCAGCCTAGCTGCATCTCTGTTTTGCTATTTTGTTACTTCTTTTTTTTGTTTATTGTATCCCTCACCAGAGATGGGAGGTGAGGATCTTTTATACTGTTTTGTTATGCTATTTTCAATAAAATTGTGGCTTTTGCAATTCCCAAATTACAAAAACCTCAAACACTATTAATTCTCATATTCGTATTTATATATTATAATAAATTTTATTTTCATAAATACTGTTATTTTATACATGTACGAGTTTAAATTAATCAAGTTATTTAAGATAGACTCGTATAAATATTGGCCCAAAAAATATAGAAGGATGCATATGTAATTTTTATATTTATTAAAAAATTAATGAAATTTATTGGAAAGTCGCATTTATTATAATAAATAATTAAAAAAAAAGTTTCAAATGAATTCAAAATTTTAAATCCAGAAGAGGACCACTTAGCACTAGTGGCGTGGTCCCAAAAAAAAAGCCAAAATTAATGCTCAAGATTAGTGTCATTAATACCCTTGAAAGCAACTAATTACCATCAGATGTTTACATCTAACCGTTCCTACAAATCAACGGCCAAGATTCATTCTCATCATCCACATCCGTGAATTTGAACCGTCCCCTTTGTTTCCCGCCGAGGAATAAGGTGCGATTTCACGGTGGATGAAATCCAAGGGTAGTTTCGTCTTTTCATGATTACCTTTGGAGTATATATAGAGGATGTTCGCCGGAGCCTTCGCGTTTCTCATCCTTTTGGGTTGTGAGCGGGCTTCCATCCTTCTTCCGCCCATTTGGATCGGAAAACGAGGTTGGAATTCGTTGTTTTTTGGTTTTTTAGATTGAAATTTGTTAAAATAGGAGGATTGATTTTGGCTGTGAAGAGTTTGGATGTTAATTTGAAAAATTCTGGCTTTGTTTTGGTATTAATTGATGAATTAGGGGTTGGATGAAACGAGCAGGGGTTGAATTCATTGGTGTTTGATGGAGGGATTGGGGATTATTGATCCTACGATTCGGTTTCGATCGATGAAGATGGCGTTTATTGAAGGAGCTGGGAGGTCGCCACCGGCGTTTGGGAAAGGGCGGCCGGTGAGGGTGCCGGCGGGGAGGGGAGGAGGAGGTGGGGATGGGGATTGTCGGATCTGTGCGGCGGCTGGGGACCTTTGGGTGAGGGTTGCTGGAGCTGAGGGCGGTGGGGAATTCGTTGGCCAGATCGGCGGGTTTAGCCATGAGAGCGAGCATGATTTGGCGATGATGGTCAGTGATTTCCTGGAGAACGGGAGTGGTGGAGCGGAGTCGAGGTACAGCAGTGATAGCGATTCTGGGTATACGGATCTCGGCCAGCTCGCTGAGACGGTCTCGGTTAGTTCCTCTTTGATTTCTCCCCCTTTCTAGGGTTTCTTTGAAAATTTCCGGAGTTTTTTTTTTTTTTTTTGTTGCTTCTATATGCTCTATCATTTTTGTTCATTTTGATCATGATTTTTAGGTTTGCTTTAGATGAAAGTTGTTGTTGTTATTGTTTTTTTAATAACTTGCAGAGAACTCTACTCTTTGTATGAATTTCAAGCTAGAACATAATTTGGAATTCTTTTTTTTTTTTTTTTTTTTTGCTTGATTAATATACCGGTTTTGACTTTTGGTTGAACTTAGCATTCTTATGAGTAACTTTTTTATGGTTATAATATCTTGTGTTTGACGAGTGAATCAAAAGGCCTGAAATAGTTACCAACATAATGTTGTCTATTGGTAGTCGGGTCCTATTAGAACTTTCACATTTTCACAAATGGTAAGAGCTCGAATTATGGATGATGGCATATTTCTAGGAGTGGCTAGTGGTTATATGCGAGTGGTCTCAACGCTCATGTGTGCGCAGGTCCTGCCCTCACTTGCTCCGTCGAGGCTTGTGCACATTCTTGTTTTTCTTAACTGCCTAGCAGCTCATCTTGGCAAAATAATAATAATAATAATAATTAATAAAATTAAATTAAATTAAATTAAATTAAATTGAAATAGTTTATTAACATGAAACTGAGAAATTGGATATGACAAACAGTCACAGACTGATTTGGGGATTTAATGTATAAATTTCACGTTAGTTGTTATTTTGAGTCGTCTCTCAGGTCTTTATGACATGTATGCTACTTAACCAAGAGGCTCAATAGATTAATATTTTTAATAGAATTTTATGATGGCAATGCTTATTCTTTGGTTCATGTTCTTAACTAATGTCTCGAAACTTGGAATGCCCTGGATTGATATTCTGGTTTCTGTTTTGGAGTAAGAACAAGAATCTGATCTCTTTCTTTTTGAGGGCTCTTTGTTGAAAGGTAAACCACAACTTCTGGACCCAAGCCTAATATGCTTTCTGTATGTTACGTTAGCTGTTAATTGAGGATTAATGTGATTGTGCCCAGCCATTATGTACGTGGCCTGGCCTATTGTTGTGAGCCATCTATGTAGGAAGACTAAAGGAAGTCTCTTTAAGGTAGCCTTAAGTGCAGAACAAGTTGTTCCCATCATTCTTTCTAAAAGATGTAGAATATTTGTAGGTTATCCTTTTTTCGTTTTTTTCGTGGAGGTGGGGGTGGAGTTTAACTCCTTAGCTTTTGGGGGATTGACATCTAGTTCTAAGGTCTTGACTCTTGAGTTCAAACTTTGAAGTCATTATCACCGTACTGGACTGTAGCTCTTGGAGTGGGGCAAAAGTATCAGGCTTTCTTTGTTATATTCTTTTCCATTTAGGCAGCTTAGTTGATTGATATGTGAGTTCATTGCCACCTTTATTTATTCTTTGAACTCATCATCACCATGATTCTCTTGTCTGTAGGATTTATTCTTCTGTGGTCCCACTAATCTTGCACCTTTATTTATCCTTGTTATGAGAGTTTCATTCTCATAATGTAAAGTTTTATTTTTTTGTGGATGAATAATCTCTTATAAAATTATAATTAGCTTGTCCTATCAGTTTTGCTTTTTATTTGCATAAATATTGGTTGTTTTACTGAACTTTAATGATTGTTATAGATCTGCCTAAACTTTATCGACTTCACAAGCTTATTCAGTTTATTGATTAGTTTTAACGAGACTTTAACCTATTAGTCTGCCATCTGATGTAATTTTCTTGTAGATATTTTACCGTTCAATTAGCAATTAAAATATTCTCATTAATCGACTTTTTCTTTTGTGTATATAGTTATATAAGCATGCAATGGATCAACATGAGTGCAATTTGTTGTCAACTGTTCATTCTCTTCTGCTCTCTATGAACGAGACTGACCTTCATTATGCGAAGGAGGGACAATGCAATGCCAGCTGCATTCGACAATTTCTTGTAAAGCTTCTGAGACTCTCTGGTTATGATGCTGCTGTATGCACATCCAAATGGCAGGGCAGTGGCAAAGTTCCTGGAGGTATATAGCCATTTTGAAGTTTTAGACTGTTTTTGTTTACAGAACATACAACTATTTATGTTCATGAATCATTCTCACTGACTGACAGATACGAGATTTGAAATTTTTTTCCCCTAGGTGATCATGAATACATTGATGTGATTTTCAATGGCAATGTTGGAGGTTCGGATCGCTTGATTGTTGACATTGACTTTCGGAGCCACTTTGAAATAGCACGAGCTGTGGAATCTTATGATGCAATCTTGGCTTCTCTCCCAGTAGTCTATGTTGGTTCCCAGGCCAGACTAGAACAATTCTTGCAAGCCATGGTTGAAGCAGCCAAATTTTCTCTTAAGCAGAATTCCATGCCATTGCCTCCATGGAGATCATTGGCTTATCTGCAATCTAAATGGCAATCTAAGTACGAAAGAAACCACGGCAGTGATAAACCAGCAAGCCCTGGCTGCAGCTCTTCTCATCACAAGCAGTGCATCGGACATTTAAGGAGTTTAAAAGGATCACTCCAGTCCGAAATCGAATCTGATCGGTTATTGAAGCCCATAAAGAATGACAAGAACCGGAGAGTAAAATTCGACCGGCGACGACCTTCCCTACTCAGCAGCTAACAAATATGTATAGATTCTTTATACAAGGAGGTAACTCGATTACTTGAGGAAAAATATAGCAATAATTCACACGGTGGCTTCTTTTAATACACGAGTATATTCATTTCTTGTACTCAATAAGGTCGAACCGAAAAATCTCACAGGGTTCTTCCATTCGGCACATTACAGATACCACACCAATTTTTTGAGTAATCTTTCCCTTTGCAATACAAGAAAAAAATTTCAAGCATAAGTTCTTTTATCAGCACCAAACCTCAAATGTTGTTTTCATTGTATCATGATCACTAGTGATTTCTCCATATTTTTTTTTGTACCCTTTATCCATTATAATGATATGGTTTGCACATTATGTCTCCTTTTTTTTTGTCCTTATCTTAATTTATTGTTTAGTGATCATTCTTGGTGGAATTTTAATGTTGTATGATTTTCTGAGTTACAAGACTGTATGTAGTTCATGCATGATATTTTATTCAGTTTAGGTGACAATAATTTTGGTAGGGCTATGTTTGGCTTAACTTTTAGTAGCAAAAACAAGACCACAGCCAACCATTCCTGATAAGAAACTTGACTGTAATGGCACTTACAACAATCCAGTGATTTTTTTTTTTTCATTATTTTATTTTTTATTTTTAAAATCTAATGTAACAGAATATGAACCTTATCATCAGATATTTACATTTATATTTTGACTTAAAAAAAAAAAGTAGCAAGACAATAAATGAAATAAAGATTCAATTCTTGTCCCTATCATGATAATTATTTTAAAATACTATTAAAATAAAAACAATTGCATTTAGACAGTGTGTAATTGTTAATGGCAGCTCAATATATGTACTGATAAAATATTTTTGCTTAAATAAATCAAATCATAACACAATAAATTGGATTGATTTATATACTTTAGTTATTATAAGCGAAAAATATAACCTTTTTATCTCTATGAAATAATTATAATGGAATTAATAGCATGTAGTCAAAAGTGCTTTTTTGAGAGAAGACTATTTAATCCAATGAATCCACCCTAAGATATATAATTATTTATTAGGTAGTGGTTTTTTTTTTTTCACTTTCATCTGCACTTTTAAAGTTAAAAAACCTTTTTTTTTTTAATCTTTTATTGGAAAAACAACTAAAACTTTATTTTTTTTTTAAAAGAAAAATGCTTTTATTGTGATAAATTTACACAAATAATAGTTATTTCTGATGGTTTTATATTCCTTATTATTTATATTTGGTCAAAATATCAAAATGGTCCCTCTATTTTGCGTTTTCCGCCCTTTTAGTCCCTCTAATATAAAATCCGCCTTTTTTGTCCTCGTATTTGCACATTTCTGTCCTTTTAGTCCCTCTAATTGACGGATCAACCCTTTTGGTCCTTTCAGCTAATAAATTAGAAGGACTAAAAAGGATGAAAATGTGCAAATACGAGGACCAAAAGGGCGGATTTTACAGCTTAAGGACGAAAATGTGCAATTACAAGGACCAAAAGGGCTGATTTTATATTAGAGGGATTAAAAGGGCGGAAATCACAAAATAGAGGGACCATTTTGATATTTATACCTTTATATTTCAAGATGCATCTTGATCTTGAAATCTCTCTGTTAATTACTTACTTTTTAAATTTTGAAGACCAAATGATTAACAAGAGACATTTTGTAACCTAATCATGTTTGGCTGTGATAATCTACTACTAATCCCTTGCTCAAATTAGATAGTGTATTTTTTTCACATATGCCCTTGCATAGTTCTGAAATTAAGTTGAGGATGGTTTGGATTGGGATGACAGCACATGACATGATAAGAAGCTTTACTTTTATTTTGACGAAATTACTTGCTTACTTAGAAAATTAATATTTATTTATATATGTTAATGCTGAAAAATCAATCTACAAATTTTATAAAAGTATATATTTATAGATTTATTTATAACTTTTTAATTAATTTCTGGTTCGGAAAATATATAAATAAGGATTGATTTTACAAATATACATAGACACTTTTCATTTTAGATGGGGCACGCAAGCCTAAAACACTTTTATTTTTTTTAAATTTATTGAAAAAAGAAATTTCTTAAATGGGCAAACACTTGAATAAATAATAATACTTTATCATAGATTTTTTTTAGAAAAAATATATTACTAATTTTTTTTGAAATAAATGTGAATACTACAGCTTTTATTGAAGAGAGAAAAAAAAAAAAGATAAGTCCTATCACTGGTGAGGAACAATGAATAGTACAATAAAAAAAATAAAAGATAAATAACAGCTGGGTTGACGAAAAACAACTTCTGGCACCTGAGGTCTGCCCAAACTATCCGATGGAGATTTTTACTCCTGTGCTAAATCGAACTCTGGATCACGAGCTTAATTTGAAATTCTAACGTTTACGAAGTTGTTTATGAAGTTGAGTGAGCGGTGTAATTATAAAAACTAATTTTTCAACATATTTATTTATTTAATTAAAGTTTTATAGGAAATAAATAACACCGACTAAATACTTCAAAGAAAATTTAAATATTAGTATATTCAGGGGTGTTTTGGTCAAACTATGGATATATATCATTCGAGAAGGCAAAGTAAAGCATGATATGTTTATATTGTTCGCTGGTTTTTGTGTGATATTTCTCATTTTCTCTTTCGAGTTCTTGATTTCGATCTTTCATGGAAATCGGTGGAAAAAACCCTAGATTTGAGAGCGGTGGAGTCTAGGGTTTATCCCTTTGAGGGCATTCGATTGTGATTTGTTACATCGTGTGATTCTTTGATCTCCTTCTGCAACGCTGGGGCGTGAGAGCTCTCGATCGAGGTACTGGAGCTGCGCAGACTGGCTGCGGATCGTGGCCGGGATGGATGTCAGTTCCCCGCCGGAGAAGAGACGGGCTCTTTCTCACCATGATGCCATCCTTCAGGTATGTGCAGGAATTGCTGATGTTTCTCCGCGATTATCATTTTTTTTTGCTGGATTTGCATATTTTCTACTAATTTTGTTCTTAGAGGTTTTTTGATTCAGTAATTCTAAGCAAATCTAATGGGGTTTATTTGTTTTTTTTTTTCTTTTGCTTTGTTGTTCCTCTTTGATTATAACCTGCAAAAAGATTGATGGCATTCATGAGGTTATGTTGTGTAAACTAGTTAATTGTTTCCAATTGGGAATTCACAAGCATTGTTAGATTATTTTTATTAGATTAGTAGTGCCAACTGTCTTATTTTCTCATGGTTTTTGTGTTTTTTTTTTATGAATCTCATGAATAGTATTTACTTATTGAGTTGAATTTCAATAGTTTTGCGTGAAATCTTGAATTGAGTGTTTAAATTGTTTTTGAAGTATGTACAGAGTTGCTTGTTTATGTACAAGAATTTCAGGTTTGATGTTCTTGAAATTCTAATGGAATTTGTGATGTGAGTTTTCAGAAACTTGATCAGCATGGGGTTCCTCAGGAATATCTTGATCAATCTCAGGCAGGCTTGGTCGCTTTTGTTGGGGAGAACAAGTCCTTGCTTCCAGAAATAGTTTCTTGTATCTTACCATCCGATGTAGATGCATATGCGATTTGCAGGTCGTTTAAGGAAGAATCTGTGGGCGGGCAGAGACAAGCCCAAATAAAACTTTTGGTTAGTGAAAGTCTTTTATGGTTGCAATGGCTGATGTTTGAGGAAGAACCATGTGCATGTTTAACGAATTTGGCACAGAATTCTTCCGGTCAACGTGCTGTCTGTGGAACTGTTTGGAAAAAGAATGATTTAGCTTATCGCTGCCGAACTTGTGAGCATGATCCGACTTGTGCAATATGCGTCCCTTGTTTCCAGAATGGTGACCATAAGGGTCATGACTATTCAATAATGTACTCTGGTGGAGGGTGCTGTGACTGTGGGGATGTGACTGCTTGGAAGCGAGAGGGATTCTGTTCAAGACACAAAGGAAGTGAACAGATTCAACCTCTCCCAGATGATTTAGCAAGTTCCATTGGACCTGTTCTCGATGCTCTCTTTTTATCTTGGAAGGACAAGATGATATCTATGGAATGCCATAGACCCAAAAATGAAAATGATCGAACTGAAGTACATGCAATGACCCATGAGTTATCTTTGGCAATTATTGAGATGTTGCTTAACTTCTGCAATTGTAGCGAAAGCTTGCTTAGTTTTGTTTCCAAACGAATGTTTGCATGTAATGGTTTATTAGATGCTCTTTTGATGGGAGAGAGGTTTTTGGACAAGAAGGTTTTGAAGAAGCTGCATGAGTTGCTTTTGAAACTCCTTGGAGAGCCTCTTTTTAA
The DNA here is from genome assembly GCA_020875875.1 of Dioscorea alata. Classification (NCBI taxonomy): domain Eukaryota; kingdom Viridiplantae; phylum Streptophyta; class Magnoliopsida; order Dioscoreales; family Dioscoreaceae; genus Dioscorea; species Dioscorea alata. The sequence continues at coordinate 19,671,138 of CM037022.1, read as the reverse complement.
GTACGAGTTTGCAAAAGTTTTCATAAGATACTATCAAATCGGTGTCAAGGAAATCATTGATGCATGTACTGAATCAGAACTAAAGCAGTATCCGCTGCTATCAACTTTCTCTGTGCAAATTTTTACAGTGCCTACGTTAACACCTCGACTTGTAAGAGAAGCTAATCTAATGGGCGTGCTGTTGAGATGCTTGGAGGACCTTTTTCTTTCATGTGTAGGAGAAGATGGTCGTTTGCAGGTAACTTGCTAATGCCATGGACTATATGGTCTTGCCCTCTGTTTTAATCATTCTGTATTCTGCTCTAATGGTTTGTCTTGATTGGTGTACATTTTTAAGGAGTGCAGTCACTCCAAAAGTATGTTATGATTATCAAGACCAGGTTATCTTGCATAAATCAGACATCCTGGCCTTGCTATAAGTTATACTGGCCACACTCTCATGCACAACGAAATATAATTTGGCATGATTGCTTTGTGTTGTTTCTTTTTGTTGGTTGCATAACTTCCATATTGAGTATTTCTTTATCTTTCCTTTGCTTTTCTACTATTTTTGGAATTTGATAGCACCCTTTTTTCAGGCAGTCAAGTGGGCAAATCTTTATGAAACAACGATCCGCTTGGTCGAAGATACACGCTATGTGTTGAGCCATGAAGAAGTTTCCCAATATATTGCTAAAGAGGTGGTTGATATGTCAAGAGCTTGGATAAGGCTCTTAAGCCTTGTACAAGGCATGGATGCTCAGAAGAGGCAGACAGCTGTCCACACTGAGGAAGAAAATGACATTATACACACTCCATTTGTGCTTGGGCACTATCTTGGAAATGTCCATACTCTTTTGGCGAAAGGCGCATTGTCTCTTGTTGAAACCAGAGAAAGTAAAGATGAGAGTATGACTGCTTCCACAGTACGAGGTCTGGAAGATGATGATGATGGACTATACCTTGCAAAAGTGGGCAGGTTTTCAGAAGGAAGCTCTGCAGGTCAGTTGAGAGGTAGAATTGTTCCAAGTCATGAAATAGATACTGAAGGTATCTCTGAAATGCACAAACATCTTTCTATTCCCTCTTCTGGGGTACGGTTAATATTCGAATGCATAAAAGCTATTGAAGTTTGGTTAGAACCTGAAAATAGGAAATATTCCATTTCAATAGATGCTACTGGCTGTTCTGGGTACAATGTCATGAACTTGAGTAAGAAAATTTTCGGGATCAAGAAGTGTAGTAATAGTAATAGAGTCTATAGAAGACAAATGTCTAGAGAAAGGGTGGATGCAGATCGTGTGTCTTTCCATGATGAAAATCTTGAGAGATTTCATTTTTTTTCTCCGGTTCAAGTGATGACTACTGAAACAAGGGATGCACTTAATCAAAATAACAGCTCATTAGATGTGAATGACATGTCCGGTGCATTCTCTAGAGATGCTTGTTTGAGCAGAAAATCGAATGAAAATTCTATGGAGATAGATTCTGTGAGAGATGCTGAAACAATAGGTCTTCTGAGCATGGCACAGTGGCCTGATATTGTTTTTGATGTCAGCTCACAGGAAATCTCATTCCATATTCCCTTACATCGTTTGCTTTCAGTATTACTTCGAAAAGCACTAAAATGTTATGCTGGAATGATGAGGATGCCAAAAGCTTCTTCTCCAATCCCTTCAGATATGCATCATCAAGAATTTTTCAGGCAGGCTTTAGGTGGTTTCCATCCTTATGGATTTTCTGCCTTTGTTATGGAACATCCATTAAGGTTAAGGGTATTCTCTGCCCAAGTCCGTGCTGGCATGTGGCGAAAGAATGGTGATGCTGCCATAATGAGTTCAGAGTGGTATCGCTCTGTTAGATGGTGAGTTTATGTGCCGCCTAATGGAAATTTCATTACGTTTCTTAACTAGCTGGAATTGAGGTTCTCTTTTAAATTTTGTGGGTGCAGGTTAGAGCAAGGTTTGGAATCTGATCTTTTTTTGTTGCAATGTTGTGCTGCTCTGTCTCCTCCAGAACTATTTGTTAAGAGGATTCAAGAAAGATTTGGTTTATCAGATTATACATCTTTACATCATGCAGAGCACAATGAGTATGCTTTTCCCAATTACTTACAGAGAAGTTTGTCTTAGCTAGCTTTTCTTTCTAACTAGTACAGTCATGTCTTAGATCCTACCTGCGTGGTAGTTGTGCTTCTAATGTTTGGTTGTAGCTGTTGAACCACACTTCCGAGCATTCAGATCCATCTTGTAGGCTTTTCAATCAATTGAGCTATCAGTTTATTCTTTTCCTATTATCTGATTGATTATTATATTGGCAAGCATTTTATCAGATAGGCAGTCATTGTTAGCCTCATTTACGGAAATCTTGCTAATATGATGGTAATTGGAAGCTTTTTATTGATTGATTAATCAGTGTTGTTTTGGTTGATATATTTTGGATCAGAGACATACAGAAACTAAATTACTAGGTATTATTTTGAAGTTTACTACATCCATCACCTGTTCTTGGTGTGCTATTTTTGGTCTACTTTGACTCAAACTTTCATATAGTTTCTACGACACACTGATAGTTACTAGTTGTTGACTGACACATTGTTTCAGTGTGCACCATGAGATTTAAGTTTTCTGTGTTTTATCTTGAATCCTTTAAGATAAATCTATAATGATTAACCTGTTCTGACCTGCTATTTGATGAGTTGATTTTCTCAAATATAAGTAGTTGTTACTTGGATGACGCTTTTCCCCGTTAGAATGAACCAAGAGATTTTACTAATTATTGAGAAATTCCTGTGGAGTATTTATGGCCGCCTGTGACTATCTCTGTATTTTCCAATTAACAATGCCTAACACATCACAACGTGTACTATACTTGTCATGCGTCTTCACTATGATGTGTTGCCATTCTTTCTCTGTTATGAACTCAATTGATATCATATCGTAGAATTTAAATGTCTGATTGCTAGGAAATTTTCTTTTTCCAGGTACGAACCAGTGTTAGTGCAGGAAATGCTTGCTCTTATCATACAGATAGTTAAAGAACGACGATTTTGTGGGTTTTCCACATTTGAGAATTTGTGCAGAGAATTGATTTACAAATTAGCAATTGGTGATGCTACACACAGCCAGCTGGTGAAAGCCCTCCCGCGTGATCTTTCAAAGAGTGATCAGCTTCAAAAAGCTATTGACATTCTTGCTGTATATTCAAAACCATCTGGCATGAAGCAGGTTATTATCTGTTATGTAGTATTTTCTTGTGTGTTTGGTTCATAAAGTGACTGTCAATAATAAGTTAATCCAATTAGGGCAAATATTCACTGCGGGAAGAGTACTGGAAAGATTTGGATCTGTATCATCCTCGCTGGAACTCCAGGGAGCTGCAAGTTGCTGAGGAGAGATATTTACGCTTCCACAATGTTTCTGCTTTGAATGTTCAGTTACCTCGGTGGTCGGATATCTTTTACCCTATGAGCACAATTTCCAGAATAGCTACATCAAAAGCTGTGCTCCAAATTATTCGAGCAGTTTTTTACTATGCTTTTCTTGCAGATGGTTCGTCGGCGAATCATACTCCTGATAGTGTTCTAATCACAGCATTGCATTTACTTTCCTTAGCATTGGATATTTGTGAAAAATCAAATCTGAAGTGCACTGAGATTGATGTTAACTTATCACTTATAGATGACCAGCCATGCCCAGGTGCACCATGCTTCTTCAAAAACTCATTTCCTATATTAACTTATGCATTGGAAGCTTTTGGTGTGGATACTATTGATGCCACCGTAATCCAAAGAAAAAGAAATGTGCTTTCTCTGCTGGTTTTGCTAATGAGGAAGTATAAGGATCAAAGTAGCAAGAGCTATGCTGAAACAAGACAGTGTGACATCTCCTCTTTGATTGAAAATTTATTGAGGAAGTTTGCACATCTAAGTGCGGAATGCAATGCGGAACTTAGAGAATTGGAGCCAGGTTTAGCCCATAATGTATTTCGGCAGGCTTCTGATAAGGCTGTCAAGAATGTAGCATCAGATTCTGGCTTTGAGGAAAGAAGGGCTAAAATGCGTGAGCGTCAAGCTGCTATACTGGTAAAATCTGGTTTGGGCTTGACCTTGATGTATTGCAATATCCTGCCAAAAATGTCATTCAGCTAGCATGTTTATGCTTCTCTGGTGTTAACTACACAGATTTGGTATAACCAGATTTTTAAACTTGATGTGTGCAGTTGTGTTTTTCCTAATTGCATGTCACGTTTTCTTAAAAAAGAACAAAGGGCATACATTCCTGCCCTGGTAACTGATTTGGAACGTCATTCCTAACATTTGGGATCATTATTTTCTTGCCATGTCCTAACACACAATCAAGGAAGGCTATGCACTTTAAAAATGTTCATCTACATGTGTGAATCATGTGAATTATTTGTAGCTTTGAAAAATATGCTTTTGTTAGTTATTTTTTATTTTTATTTTTTTTTGACAATATAAAAGTAGTCTTATATGGGTTTGATTCATCCTCGTATGCTTGACTAGCTTATGTATTTGATGGTGTAGTTGGAGTGTTTGAGAAAAATGATCTTCAATTGAAACTTTGTTGATCAATGAGGCTTTGTTGGACTTACAATTGTAAATTTGCTTCCATACAGATTTAAGATAATAGATTCCATTTCTGTGATGACATCTTTTACTGTTTTATTCTCATAGGAAAAAATGAAAGCTGAACAGTCCAAATTTATTGCTAGCCTGAATGGCACAAGTGATGATCTAGATGCTTTGGCATCCAAAAAGGAAGCATTTGTGCCTGATGTGGATCATGATCGAGAAGAGACCAAGCCAATTTGTTCGTTTTGCAGAGATCCTGATTCACAAAGCCCTCTGTGCTACCTTATTCTTCTTCAGGTTGGTGTTTGAGTTGCATTCTTTCAGTCTAGAAAATGCTAGCTTTTTTCATCCATAACAGGATGTACGAGTATTCCATCTTATTAGTTATCTAAATATCTGAATGGGGATGATATAGCCCTGTGGAAGTGTTTCAAGTTTTAACATTCTAACTTATGATGGCTTATTGTTCTCGATGGATGACTATATGTATCTTATTTTCCTATGCTTATGATACCAGAGATCTCGGTTAACCAGTTTTGTTGAAAGAGGTCCTCTGTCATGGGAAGATGATGACAAATCATCAAAGGGAGTTCATTTAGTCAACCAGAGTATATCAAGCATTCTAGCTGATGCCCCTTTTGGTGGTCCAGTGCATTCAATTCATACTGCAACTGTGGAGTCTGCCTTTGACACTGAGCCTGCAGAACTTGATGCCATTCGTGAATTCTTCGGAGGTCAACTTCCTCATAATAAAAGCTTTCAACTACCTATTTCCCCAGAGGCAATATCGACCCTTGAGTTGGTGGAATATGATATATATCAGTCTATTAGAAGAATAATTCATGGCTCAGAATCCCATTCAGAGTCTGTAGGTTGTGATTATAAATATTTGATTTCCCATGCTACAGAAGATTTGAAGAAGAGCAAAAGCGTAAAACCTTCTGTGCTTGGAGAGTATGTTGCAGCATTATCAAGAGAGACGTCAAAACAGCATCAGTCTTCTATTTATAGCCTTCTACAACTTGGTAATATATCATCAAACTCTGCTATTACCGCTACCGCCTATAGTGGAATGGAACCTGGACATTGCAATGGAATTCATATTTCTTCATGCGGGCATGCTGTGCATCAAGAGTGCCGTGAGAGATATCTTCTGTCATTGAAACAACGGTGGGTTCTGTTAAACAAGCATTTAAACATTTCATAACACAAAAAGTTCTGTGTCGATCATCTGGTTAGCAATATTCTCCTCCTAAGTTACTATATTAGCTAACGCCAGGATTTTGGGTAAGTTTGAATGAGCAATCAAACTTTTCGCTAATGTGCTATTCGGTCTATTTCTGCGTGCATTATTTTCTCTCTCAAATTTTCACATTTCTTCTATTGTGCTTCATCCTACTGTCATTATTAAGTTTCTGGACACAAAATATATGGTCGTTTTTATGGTTTGTTATTGGTTCTCCAAGTGTTTCAGTGTATTTTTATTCAATAATCATATTTGGAATAGCCACAGAATGCTATAGAAGAATGAGAGTATAAGATTGTTTGAGTTCCTCTTTTTGCATGATAATGTATCCAAAGTAAATGTGGACTGTTGTTTTGCTGAAATTAGTTTATTGTGTGTTATGATTCAAGTCCTTTCCTGCAAAAAGCTTTTAAAAAACCACAGGTTCTTTAAGACGGATCATTTTTGGGATCATAGCTTAAGTGAGAGCTATGCCAAGATGACAAAAATTGACTTGCAAAGCAGAAATTTATTGTATTGAAAATTTTTTGTGGGCATGATGAACTCCAGAGACAAGTAGAACTAGAAAAAATTTTGTTCTTGTTATAAACCTCTGAAAGTAACTTCAAAATTTGTTTCAATATATGAGCCTATGATGATAGTAGAGTTTACATGAATTAGGTTTGTTGTACATTGAAAGCAAAGATTACTATTTGACTTCAATATGTACTTCATTTATGATGCGATCCCTTGACAATTTATTTATTTGCTTTTCATTTGAAACAGACCCATAAGGAGACTTGGTATTGAAGGCCATATTGTGAACCCAGATATGGTGGGAATTGCTGTTGATTGTACTATTATTTTCACATGTCTTTCTGGTGCTGGCCATCTAATATATGTATAACTTATTTTCTCTTATTCAGGGGGAATTACTTTGTCCAGTTTGCCGAAGATTTGCCAATTCAATCCTACCTATAAGCCTTGTTTCTGGAAGTACAGTACAGAGGCCAGTAATGCCATTAAGCAGTAGTCCGGCATCACTTCAAGTCTCTTCAACCTCAGCAGATGTGTTACATCTTCCTCTTGCTTTTACCCTTCTTCAAAGCACTTCCAAGATGGTTGGAGAAGGCAGATTCCTAAAATTTTATTCTGGGAAGCTGAGTGAAAGTATTGAACCAACTTTAGAGCATGCTATCCGTAAATTATGTATGCTGCAGTACCCTCATAGTTATGGTAGTCTGATATCGTCTGGTAGGCTTAGTCACTCCTTGATGCTCTGGAACACCCTTACATACTCTCTTATATCTACAGAGATAGCTTCTCGTGGAAAGAACACACATAAACATGGCTCTAAATCTTGCTTGGTAGCTTTGTGTGAGGAGCTTCATTCTTCTAATGGATCTATACTGTCCTTATTACTCGGTATTTCTCAAACTTCATGCAATGTGAACAGTCTTGAGATGCTTTTGAGATTTAGAGCTGTCCAACTTTTTGCAAGCTCTATTTGCTCTGGTATTTCAGGTGACATCAATTTATCAAGCACAGACAAAAGAAGAGGTAAATTCTAACAGTTTTTATTTTTGTTAAATTTTATTTTAAAAGGGCTTCCATATGTTCACAAAGTTGACGATAATATTTGATCATGGGCCTGTCTGGAAGCATACTTACAAGGACAGTGCAAACTTTTATTAGTTTAATTGATGCATGTAAGTATTTGTATTGCATATACTAGATTGAGTGCAATCACATATCATGAAACCGGTTTAGAAGGTTAAGTTGGAGTTTTTGCATTCTACATTAACTTGTTACTAATTGCTCATTTTGTTACATTAACTTGAATTTAAAATATTTTCCATGCTATTTTTCTATGGGCATATCATTATTATAAAATAGTAATGCCATTGTATTGACTGTTCAAAATGAGGTCCTTGGTTTTAACAAGAAATCTATATTTCAATAATTCTGCAATCAACTAAATTCGTACATAATGTCTTCTCACAGAGAGCCCATAAAAGACTGAATTAAACAACCATAAGCACGCATAGATTTGTCGGACCACGCTTGTTGTTTTCTCTCAGACGCTTGGCAATTTAAATTCTAATGTTATCTTGGCAGGAACGTATTACTGTATCCCAGAACATACTGACAAGGGAGAAATTTTTCCTGATATCCAATTCTGGAAGCGGGCTGCTGATCCTATTCTTTCTTCTGATCCTTTTTCATCACTGATGTTGGTTCTCTTTAGCCTTCCTGTTCCATTTATATCATCCTCTGACTTCTTTGTGGCTCTTGTACATCTCTTCTATGTTATCACTGTTATTCAGGTATAACCTTGTGCTAACAAAAACTTATAATTGATTGGGCTTTAAAATCTCTGTTATATCTTTGTGTTTTAACTAATCCTAACATTGAGATTCATTGCAGGCACTCGTTACATGTTATAGCAATCACTGCTTTGACAGATCTGCATTTGGTGATTGGGTTTCTAACAATGTTGGTAAGATTATTGGAGAATCTGAATTTGCTCAAAAGCAGTCCCTTGCCAAGTACTTAGATTCTTCTTGTCATCCTAAGGATATGATTCGTAGGTTAACACTCCCATACCTACGACGGTGCGCATTGCTTTGGAAATTAAAGAACTCTTCAGCCTCATCTTCTTCATTTGAGAGTTATCATACATGGGAAGGATTGGATTTTAGTGCAAATAGTGATTCTGTGGTTGACACTAACTGCCTTTCTATTGAGCTAAATGAACTTGGGGAACTGGAGAAGATGTTCCATATTTGCTCACTAGATATGGTTCTCCAAGATGAGCTTGTGCGCACATTGACATCTAGATGGTGTCAACATTTTGCTCAGAAGTTCAAAGCTTGTAAACATGAGCATGTTTTTTATGCCACACCTGCTGTTCCATTTAGATTGATGCAACTACCTCGACTATATCAAGATCTTTTGCAGAGGTTTGTTTGCATTGATAAACTTTTAGGAATATTACTTATTTTTATGTGACCATATTCTTCATTTCCACTAGATTTAGTCAGTGATGCATCATGTAAAATAATGCTTTTATCAGGTACATAAAGCAGCAGTGTTCCCATTGTAAATCTATTCCTGATGAACCCGCACTATGCTTGATATGTGGCAAATTATGTTCACCGAGCTGGAAGAACTGCTGCAGGTTATATTGCCGCTTTCTATTCCCTGGCGATGTCCTCCATTCTGAGCTTTACACTTTCATAGCATTTATCCCATCCTTTTATGGGTCCTCCTGATTCTTTGGTGTTCTCTGATTCAGGGCTAATAGGTGCTTAGAACATGCAATTGTTTGTGGTGCTGGTGTTGGTGTATTTTTGTTAGTCAGGGTAATCATTCTGTTCTCTTTACTCATTGATTACATTGTACAGTGGGGTTGTCCTCTTTGTTTTGCTTGGTTTGGTTAACACTTATTGCCTTACTATATCTGTATTACTTGATTGTCATGTACAGAAGACTACAATCTTACTGCAGAGATCTACACGCCAGGCCTTTTGGCCATCTCTCTATTTGGATGCATATGGTGAAGAGGTAAAGTCTAAAGCTGTGAACTGATTATAAAGTAGATTATTTATACTCGGATCATTAAGAGTTACCTTTTGTACTGTAGTTTCAATATTTGACCTTGAAGATCACCATTTTTTCCTTACACATCTTCACAAGTGAACTCCACTTATCTTCAATGATTATTTGGTTGCAGGATGTTGATATGTCAAGGGGAAGGCCATTGTATCTAAATGAGGAGCGCTATAAAGGGCTTGCATACTTGGTGACCATCTTTATTTTATTTTATTTTTATGTTTTTAATTTTATGTTCATGCTAAAGTATATACGCAAGCAAATGTCCTCTTATACATATACATGCATTATTTGTATGAGATGCACGACCCGTGGATGTATTCCTATGCATTGACTGTATACAAGGGTTGCCATTGCCAAGATGAAATTAAAATATTATTTCATATGCCATTCCGGTTAGCCCCTTCAGCCATTCTGTTTAGCCACAGACATGTATTTACATACATACAGTAAATAGTTCAGGTACATGAAACAATCATTGAACACATTTTAAGAAAATTCTCAATGGATGTCTGTGATTCTGTTTTGATTTTTATCATCCTTAAAATGTCGCTCTATCTTTTCCAAGTCTAATGAAAATATTGTACATGACAGGTGGCATCGCATCGTCTTGATCATACTTCTGAAATTCTTCGACAGACAACCATAAGTCCTTTTGGTTCTGATTAGAGGCACTGTCAAGGTTTTGGTCAACTATCTGTAAATGTTCTCTCTCTCTCTTCAGTGGTGTTTTGTGTTGGTTCCTGATCTCTTTGGTTTGAAAACTTAATTGTAACTTTCTCTTAAATGCAGATATATTTTGGAAAGAACTGAAACATAAGCGGGGATTGAAACACCGCATGCATTATGGTGGTAAGTTGTGGCTTTTTTTTGGCATATATACTCTGGCGTCTTCTTTTTGAACAAATTAATTGTTTGATATAGATACGATATTGGGGATATTGGGGTTGTCTGGTTGGAGGCCTATTTTTATAAGATTCTAAATATTTATAAATAAATATATTTGTTAATTATTTTTTTATAAAAGATTAATACTAATGAATGTTTACTATTAATTAAATTTTTTGTTCTAATATTAAAATATTTGATTTTAATTAGTGTTATTTAAGTTGAAGTGCGGTGAGTTTATATATTAATTGGTCTTTCAAACCAATTTTTTTTTTTAAAAAAGCCTTTTGAACTCTCTTGTTTATCACTAAAGGGTTTTGGATCCAAGTATTTTGGTCCCATTGTGAAAAGTGTCTTATAGAAATTTTCATTGTTCATAGTTCATGTTATAGTGTTAAAAAATCTCCATTTGTAGGAGTGGGTTCGCAGCTCAATCATGTGTTTGTCGAGTGTGCATGATTATAAATTTTTGGTGTGGGTTTGCAGTTCAATCCTGTGTTTGTCGAGTGTGCATGGTTATAAATTTTTGGTGGTGTCTATGCTCCTGATATATATATATATATATATATATATATATTGTTTGCCAACTAAACAGCAGCTTTCATAAGAACTATTTACCAACCAGACACTCACCATGAAACATAATTCTTTGTTTGCAGCCTATCACAGATGTGGCAATGAATGAGCTTGAGATTAAATTTATGAGAAAATCAAAATACAATTATTTTTTATTTGCCATGCAGGTATTTATTCTGCGATGCAAGTGTGCTGCACACCACTCAATATACAACAGTTAGATGGCCCAACTCTTGCTTGGCTGGTTGTTCAAAGACTAGCACCTGCTAAAGCCAACTGCCCCAATATGTTGTACAGCAAAAAAGTCCATCTTCTCATATTCCTACTTGTTATATTTATGAAAAATTAAACTTGATAATTTCAAATTTATATTCAAGTTGAATGTAAATTATGCCTGAATATTTTTCTTCCCTGTATAGTAGTAAAGCTGCAAATTTTCCCATAGAATTATGACAATAATAAGGTATAAAAAAAAAAAAAACCACACTAAATCAAATTTTAGGACTGAGAGGTGTAGCAGCCTGCATTGAAACCATGCCTGTTGACAATCTCATTACAAAAGGAAAATAAATAAATAGTCTATTTAACTGCAAATAAAATAAATAGCCTAAAAAAAAAACCAACAGAACAATGAAGGATGGTTTCAAGAAACCATTAACTGAAAATCAGAGAAATAAACAGGCAAGAGTGATACGGAGATCATCCTGTAAAAACGGTTAAAACTCAAAAAAGTGAAAATTAACTTCCGGCTGCCTGAAATTTGCATGCAAATTGAATTAAATAACTTGGTTCTGCTGGATTAAAAAAAGCAATGGCAATAATAATGTGTTGCCAACGTCAACGTGATGAATAAGAAAATAAAAAAGATACAAATGCGCTTTAACAGCTCGTATTCTAATGGAGGCTGTTATGCTGTTATGCCTCCACTGACAATTTAATTTACCACATCTTGACCCTCCTTATTGGACATTGTACACACTTGAGGGCAACAACAGCATGAGAAGCTTGGCCCCCCATAATTAGTTTATAAAAGAAAAAAAATGCAATCTTTCTCCTTTTAGCATCTCAGTAAACAAATGTTTGAGCAAATAGTGTGTGCACCTGTGCAAAAGCAATCCCCATCAGACCTGTGATTCCAAAAACTTACAAATTCTCCTGAAGGGCTTTGTTCCAAGAAGATAACCGGAAACTGGAACTGCTGCAGTATACAAACTCTGTCAAAGATTTAAGCATCAGTAACTGACATTCAATCCAAATAAAATTACAGAATTCACATAATAGAGTAACATGGAAACATGAATTTATTTTCTTCTAATGCAAAATACATGCAATAACTTAGTTTACTTCTCAATAGGGAGCCAATAAAAAAATAATTATAATAAATTAATAAAAAAACCCAGAAGATTATTGAGTTTTGTTCCAGAGTATACTTACAGCTTAGTAGCACGTCAGGTTACACCCATCTTGGTCACATAAGTGAACTCACCACTTAAACCTTCTAAGCCAACTTTCCGCTCATTCAGTTTGCTGGCTTGTGCTCGCACAAGGGTGGAATCAGTACTACAAGAATTCCCATGAATACTCAGGCTCATCGTATCAACATTAACATTAAATTTGTCCTCTTCTGACGTAAAATCAAGATGTTTCTCCACAGATTTCAACAATGGAGCTCGCTTAGAGCTCAACCGGTATGGAGGAGAGAAATCAAACTTATTTGCATTACATGGGGCAGCTTCGTTTTGACTGCAATCACTTGAACACAACCTGAAATTTGAAGACTTCTCTGAGTCAGCTGCAATATCTCCTTCACGAGAACATGAACTCTCAGGTGTTTTTATCCTGTCAGCCATTGCAGCTCTATCAGGCGGAAGAACAGCACATGTTTTATTTCTTCGTTTTCTTAAAATAGATGGAGTGACCGGGAAGCTATCAGCAGCATTTCGCAAAATAACTTCCACACTTTGTTCAGCTGAGCCTTTTCCTTCCACCAAAGACGGAGTAAAATAGCCAGCTGGTGATGAAACAATCAATGAATCATATGCCTTCTGGACGGAACTACATGCATCTAGCAGGGTCAAAGCTGAGGATCCATGCAAACATTCTAACTCGGGTGGTTTGTAACACAAAGAATTACGGTCAGGAGTTTTAGGCTGCACTAATGCTTCAGCGATATTGTTCTCATGATAATTTTCATTATAACTACTACAAGATCCTAAAGTGAGTCTTAGTTCAGACCTATTGATGTTATCCTGAACCCTCCTGCTGACAGCATCAGAGTTACGGCTTTCACTCAAAGGTACTTCTAAAGTTTCTGCAGCAACAATTTGTTTAGAGGATGACTTGAACCAACCCTTGTGATCTTCAAATTTCCAAGAGGAATCTGAAATTTCAGATGATAAACTTCTGCTTTTCACCAAATCATTATTAGAACAAGAAATTGCTTGCCCATTAGATACTTTAGTTGCATCTTTAACGCCATTCTGCACTCCAGGCTTTGGAACCGGAGGAAGTTTACCAGTGGCCAAATAGAACTCTAGCTTTTTTTTCAAGGAACTATTCCAATGGTTTTTTATTGAGTTGTCAGTCCTAAAAATGAACACAATTGATAAATAAAAAATAAAACATGACTGAAGAAGAAAAAAAAAAACCTAAAAAACGAAGTGAGCATGAAATTCTGAAAACTGATCAAAGTCACTAATAATCCAGAATATTGCATAGACCAAATATATAAAAGATATATAAGTGTGAATGAGAATTGCATCCCTACTTACTTCAGAAAATGAGCTTTCTTTCAAGGAAAAAAAAAAGGTGAGCATTTCAATATTAATAGCCTGTTTGTATGAACATTTTCCTTTTTTTTTTTTCATTTAAAACAAAAACTTTCAGAACACATTTACACACAATTTAAAATAAACAATTCTACAAAACATATCTAGCACATGCCTTTAGTGAATGCCATAAAACAGTTTTTAAGAAACAGTTTCCATTTTCCTAAGATGCCTCCCATTTCAAGAATTCAACATCATGCCAAAGTATTTTTTATAAATTTTTTCATAGTTAAAATTATATCTATTTAAATTATATGTTTATTAGGGCTTTATAACTAAAATATTTGCACAATATATATATATATATAGAAGCTATATTTAAATAAATTTTATGAATATTTGAATAAAAGGACAATTGTATGATATAAAAGACCAAATTTACATATATCCCTAATAAACTTATACATATCTCTCTCTCTCTCTCTATATATATATATCATATTTTATTTTAAAAATCATTTAAATATTTGACTATAAAGATGCATGAAAAAATATTGAAAATTCAATTATCATAGGCAAATAATAAAAAATATATGTTGATTCACTCTTTTAAAACAAATATATTTTTTGCTTTTGTTTCTAAAACTTGCTTTCTCACACAATCCAAACAAACATCTTTTCTAAAAAGATAAAATAATAAAGAAAACATTGTATAAAAACAAAATTAAAAAATGATTTTTTTAAATAAAAATTTTTAACAAAAAAGGGCTCTAAAATTCCACTTGTTATATCATGTATATATATATTATAGTGTGAGAACAATTAGCATATTCACATAATAATAAAGCACGAGTTGTACTGGCCAGCATATTCACATTTTAATAAAGCACACTTTGTTCCAGTTAGCATGCATTAATATTATGTGGAGTGTCATATTATTATCACTGAATTTTAAAATTAGATTTGCATCCTTTTAAGAAAGACAATTTATTTGCGAATATTGACAGAATAGCGCAAAGCAAATGCAAAATATTGCAGAAAATATGTTACCTTCCAGGCAAAACCTTTGCAATTTCAGCCCATTTATTTCCATGTATGTGATGAGCATTCATTAGTGCAAGTTCTTCTTCTAGTGTCCAAGCGTCTTTCTTTATTGATGGATTTAAATGATTGTGCCACCTAAAGCAAAGAAGACATCATAGGATTATTCCCTGCACATTACTTGGATGAAGAGTAGAGAAAATGCCAATGGTTCCAAAATGACTTCAAAGGAATTACATGTGAAGTTCAGATTTTTTTTCTTTTTAACAAAACAATAGGAAAGATGGTTTCAGATTTATATCCATCAAAATCCAAGATAAGCAAGCAAATAATAATTAATGCCATCTTATGTTTCTTAATCATAATCAGGAAAGAAGATTACACAATACACATAGATATTTTGCACCAAACGAAAACAAGCAACCAGGCAGAATAGGTTCAAAGAACACAAGATTAGACACTTAAAACGGTAAACCTTCACAAATTAAGGGACCTGCATCAAATAGACATCTTTTGAATACCATCATTCATACTGTATTTGATGTAATCATGTAAGCAACAATTATTAGAAAACAACCATGCAAATATATTTAATGCAAGGAATTAAGATAACAACAAAATTAGTGATTTTCTAGGCCAATTCTCATTAGGACATAAACTTGTAACAGTAACACTTCAATGTATATGGTTAGTAACCTTTCTCGACATTGTTTGCCTATGCGGCCAGGCAAGGATTTTGCTATAACAGACCATTTTGTTGGACCATACTTGGCAACGAGCTCAATAATCTTCTTATCTTCCTGCTAGTCAAGGAAAGAAATATGAGAAGTAATTCCTTTTTAAAGAATGAATTCTCAAAGCTTCCCCGAAACCACAAATAGCATCAGCAGCAAACCTCTTGAGTCCAAGGACCCTTGATGAGTTCTGGATTGAGAACTTTTTGCCATCTGTGAAGACATTGTACTTCCGATCTATCTGGAAAGTATTCAGCTGCAAGTCCATGGGAAAACAGAGGTCTAAAGACTTGCATAATGTGTGAAAAAACAGGGAATAGTAATAGGAGAACAACAAACAACACAAACCATAGAAAGTAAAAGCTTATTGTTAAAGCTACCACTAACAGTTGGATTTACTTTTCATCTGTAAGTGTGAAGTAGCATGCCCCTGAATGAAACTACCTAATAAGGTATATAGCCCATATATGTCATTTTGCTCATAAAATATGTATGCTATTAGTTGGTACATGATTTTCATAACCCAGGCATAAGTAAACAATAATCCATCGAATTGGTGACCAATGAAGTCTGAATCACATTCAAACCTCAAAAATGTCATTCAGCAACTTAATTGAATAAGGGTGAAGCTTTCATCCAAAGTTGACCAAGTAAGAGGAGGGGGTCAACCACAAAACCGGATTGTAGACAAATCATTCAGCAAATCAAGTCAAGATCAATCAAGCCAAATATGAAGCATAGGTATATGTTTATCCTCAATAATTGACACTCCATTATACTATACATAATAATAACTCATGCAACAGCTACTTTTGTGTTGAATAACCTAACAAACATTTACAGTGTTAATGGCTGATGATGAGCTATTCCCAAGTTATCATAGTCAACCAAGTTCACGGAGTCCTTTGTGTGCCCCTGATCTGGTGATGATAGGTGATAACAATAGAAAATCATGTTAATAAAAACAAAATCAGAATGCAGAAGATTTAAAAAATACAACCAAAAAAAAAAGAGAGAGAACTGTTCCAAGTCAAGTGACCAAGCTACTACATCAAATCTGGTTGAGAAACATTGATTAGCTATGCAAAAATGTAGAACAAGCACCTATTTTCTTCCAAGATCTTCCCTTGTAAGCTTCAACAGCATTCCGCAAAGTTTCATCCTGCAAAAAGTCTGACAAAGGTGAAAGTCCAAAATGATACATAAGAATTATGACACAAAGTTATTGACAAATAGTACTAGAATAGTCATAAATCAGCTATGAAAACACTTATAGCAAAAAATCTTGTGCCAAAGTTCAGAAATTTTGCTTTTAAGAGGACCAATGTTTGGTCCGAGACTGCTAATCAGCAATTGATTATTTTAAAGGAAACTTAAGAAATAACTAATGCTTTCATGAAGAAGTCAAGAATAAATCAGAAGTTAAAATTATTGCATCCTAGAGAAGGAAGCATGGCAAGAAAAGCATTTTGATAACTTCAACCATATACGATCCTGTGAGACATTTACGAGCATAGTGATGGACAAAAATAAAATTGCTTACCTCCTGCGGTGTCCAACCACCCTTTGCACGTCTTATAGGGCCACTGGTTCGCCTAAACACAAATTGAGAAAAAGGTTAAAGAAATATATGACAACTTGATGCAACACCAGACATCTCAATAGCACATCAAATAGTAGAACATCGACACATATCATCCACATTGTGAAAAAGAAAACAAAATCTACATCATGCATAATCACATTTACTCAAGTGAAAAGTAGGACGGTAAAGGAGACCCACTGTAGAAATGGACAGCTCAACTAATCATATGTCCCTAGATTTCTGTCACATTACTTTTCAAGCTTATCCAAGAAAAACAAAAAAGTACTTTAAAGTGTTTATTATATTGTCCAAGCATCACACATTAACAGTATCCACAATGACAGCAAATCATTCATTTAAGGAATAGAAGAACCTTAATTAATGATTGAAGATAAGAAGTTTCGGTCCAGAAGGTCAGCAAATTAATCTACAGACTCCATGTCCTTATTGTGATCTAAACATACCAGAGTTAAAAAAAAAAAAAACCCAAGAAAGTGAATAGTTATCCTAACTGGATTACCCTAGTACTGACAATTTTTCAATCTAGGTTGAAGACAGATAAGAAATTAGTAAACCATAGACTCAAAGAAATCATAAAGATCCATTTCAACCAAAAGTAGATGATATAAATTATAAGGATTCCCTTCAGTGACTACAGTACCACCAACTTTGAAGCAGTTTGTACAGCCCTCTAGTCATAATCTTGATTATGTACCAAAAAATCAGCTCTCAAAACCTCTAACATGCAAACTGAATGGTGAAGAAGCGAAGACACTGTGGAGCTTAAAGAAGAGGCACTCAGACTCCTCATTCAATCTATATTTGCAGAAGATGATCAATATAGAAAATAAAATCATTTATTTAAGTGTTTCTGCCATCAATCAACAGCACATAAGAAGCAGCAACAACGACAACCACCACCGATTTGTAAAGCAATAAAGACTGATTGGGATCCAAAATTCAGAATTCACCTTTGTGATGGGGAGGAGTTCACAGGGCTGAACGCAGCCGGCGACCTCCTGGAAGATCCAAAACTCGCATCAGAGTGTGAAGAGCTGGATGCAACAGCAGACTGCCTGTTCTCCACACAATTCTGCTCCATCTTCACACAATCCATCTCCTCCAAAAATCATCTCCAACTCCCAAAATCCAAAATCAAACACCAAAAAATCCCACAAAACTCCTAAACACAAAACACACCACCAAAAATCAATCAAAAAACTCCATCACCACTCAAAAACACAATAAAATCTTAACCCTAAATCTCTAAATCACATCAAAAACAAAGATCCGAATGAAACTACATCAAATACGGTCGGTGAGCCACCAAACCAAGATCAAAAACTACAAAAAGACATTCAAAAGAACACGAATCAATTACCTTCACAACCGCCAAGAGATTGATGAAATCCAAGAATAGCTCATCGCCAAAAGAATCAAAAGATCTCAGATCGAGAGGTTCGAAACCCTCGAATCCAAGAAACCTCTCATCAACTAGAGAGAAGAAAGCCTTTCAAATAACCTCGCCCGTTGAAGCAAAGGGCAAAGCAGCGGAAAAAAATAAGAAATTATTAAATTATTAAAAATATATAAGTGATAAGTAACGGCAGCTAACGGAGCCGTCAGGCTACCGTTTGTTGGCCCACGATACTCGTAACGGCTTTGACGGCTGCCGTTAGGGATCAGCATCAAAGTTTGAACCTCAAACGGGCCTCCATTGTGATGATTGCTTTTAAGCCGTTGGATTGGATGTTTGGGAGCTTGGTGAACGGTGGAGATGGTTTGAGGATCTTTTGGTTGGTGGTTCCCAATTCCTAGCGTGTCGGTTTGTAAATGGGCTCGGGAAAGATGGTTGGGTTTGATCAAGTTAGATTTGTTCTAACTAATTGAGTTACATCATTTGCATAAGTGAAAAAAAATTTATGAAAATTGCTTGGTAATTATTAATGTATCCTCATTATTAAAAATGTTTTTATTTGCATTATGTGTGTTTTAATTTATTTTTTTTTTGAAATAAATGTGAATAAACCGTAATTTTATTGTGTGTTTTAACTTTTAATAGTTAATTTATAGATTTTATTGAAAATATGGAGTAATTTTTTTAAAAAACTTTTTATAAATATAAAAATGCATGTGGTTAGTGAAAAGTATGATTTATGAACTTGAAATAATAGAATGTTTGGATTTAGAAAGATTAGAGTGGCATTAAATTTATTGAATGTTGATTGAGATATGAAAACTACATTCAATTTTATTTGTTGCATGATAGAGTGGCATTAAATGTTTTCGTTTTATATATTTAATAAGTTTCAAGATGATAAATTTGATGTTTATATTTGAAAAGTATGGATGGTAATAGGTCTAAAAGATTTCAAATAAAAATAAAGAGTCATTCTCATGAAAAATACAAAAATACAAAAATCTGCCAAAGTTTAATCATAATGAAATTTACAAAGATTAAAAATAATTGAATAGCCAAAAGCCTTTAGATTAAGCAGCAAAGGCTCCTGATTTATGGGAGAAGATTTAAGGTCAATTATCCGGGAGTGTGTATAAAGAATTACGTCTAAGTTTTTATAAAGTGAGGGTATATGTAATGTGTATTGAGATATTAACTTTACATTTGTGTGTGCACATCTATTTAATGAGATTGGACAGTAAACCAATTGCTAGTGTGGCTGGCTGAGCAAAGGTTAAGGGTTAAGGTGACTAATTCTGCAGCTCCAATGCCTCTTGATCACGATTGGTTGTTCACCTTTAAAAAAAAAATTAAAACTATTGTATTTATTTATATATTTATTTTTGCAAAAATATCTAATATTTTAAGAACAAGTGTTTTGAATCTTTTGATTCGTTTAATCTATTATTAAGGATAATTAAGGATATAAATGGATTGGGCAGAGAACCGTCCACAAGCCTCGGGATTCGGAACCCAATTTGGATCCGACCCGTTAAGCTCAATGAGCCAGTTAGTTAGCGTACAAACGGATCTCGTTCTCGCTTTGAGGAGGTACCTTCTCGGCGACTTGGTGGAGACTTCGGCGGCGCAGTCCGGCGCCGGCGATCCTCTCCGCCGGAAACTGAGGTTAGGGTTTCGTCTCCTCCGTTCTCTTGATTTTCTCTTCTTTGTCTTAATGGTTGGTGATCGATGAGCAGCTGATCAAGATGAGCCAGCCTTCGGTGATCCTTGCGACGGCGGGGTATGACCACACGATTAGGTTTTGGGAGGCCAAGAGCGGCCGGTGCTACCGTACTCTTCAATACCCTGATTCTGTAAGCTCCTTTCGATTTTTTTTTTCAAAAATATTGTTTGGGATCATGGATTTTGCGGGAGGTGTTGTAAAAATCTAATTTTTATGTTGTGTTTTTATAGCAAGTGAATCGATTGGAGATTACTCCTGATAAGCAATACCTAGCTGCGGCTGGGAATCCCCACATCCGGCTTTTCGATGTTAACTCTCACAGTCCTCAGCCTGTAATTCGTTCATCTCATGATTTTTCATTATTTCTCGTGTGGTTTTTTCTTTGGAAATCTAGTAATTTGATGGATCATTGTATTGTTAGGTTATGAGTTATGATTCGCATACGAGTAATGTCATGGCAGTGGGGTTTCAGTGTGATGGGAATTGGATGTATTCAGGCTCAGAGGATGGAACTGTGAAGATATGGGATTTGAGGTATGAGATGCTACATTTAAAAAAAAAAAAAATTGGCTAATTGGTGTAGAAGATGATGAATGGTGTTGTTTTTACAAGTTCGCCGTTTAGTTTTTAGTTGCATGGAAGGTTCTTCTATCACTATCATTGCTTTACGTTGTTTTCATGTGGACTATGCTATACTTAAAATTCTTTTTGTCCTTCTTTAGGGCTCCGGGTGCTCAACGTGAATATGAAAGTCGGGCAGCGGTCAACACAGTTGTTCTGCACCCCAACCAGGTTCTACTTCAGAGCTGTTTCATAGGATTGCTAATATGTTTTTATATAAATTTTATGCTGGAGTTGTATTTTCATGATTCTTTTAGTGTTTTACTTTAGATTGGTCGGTCACAACTTCACATATTTTAAGATGGTATCATAGTTTACAAGCAAATGATCCCCAAACTTGAGAAGTTCTTTTGTTTGATTTACATTTCCATAATTAAAGCACTTACTTGATGGTCACATGCTGCTTGTGCAAAGCTCTCTATTGTGGACCCATTTTACACAGAGACCAAATCTATAGCATATCTTCAGAACCTCTCCCCCAAGGCAAGAAAGGCAAAGGGCGATGGATTTGCAGTATCAACATTGGGGAGAGGTATCTGACCCCCTAAAAGTTGAACTTGCGTGACGTTGGGATGGTTTTACCTTCTAATTAGAACGAAGCAGAAGTGTAGTGGACATTCTATGGCAAATATCATTGTGTACTCTTGGTGAATCCCATGAAACTTTAAACTAATTGAATTTTCATCTTGCATGAGATTGCGAGAAAGGTAGCAACGTCTGTGAGTAAAGAGGGCAATGTATATTGAAGATTGCTGAAACCCTGAGGTTTGGCATCAACAATGATTAGTTTGTAGTTTTTTCACCTAAGCCACCACAAACAGCCCGACTGATGCTCTAGTTATTACAATATGTTTAACTTTGACCTTTCAAGATAATTGCTCCTCCAAATTTTCATTGAATTCACACTAACGTTCATTGTGATATGAGGAGTTTAATATTTGGCTCTAGTACCTAATAGGCATTACTGGGGTCTTATTGCTACTATTTTTACTTTTGAACCTAGACAAATCACATGCTTGCCACATGATTCTATTCTGTTTGAACAATGGTTTGATTCATCTCTTTTCCATTTCTCTTTCCATCTTAATTTTTTTAATTTCAATCTCAATTGTCCTTTTTCTTTAATTACCTTTTTTTTTCTTATCTTTTTAAACTTGATAATTTTTTATTTATTCTTATAAATTGTTTCTTTATCTTTCAAATCTTTTTTATAGTGTAATTTAAAAATTCTATTTCACTTTAATTTAAATTATAATATAATTTAAATTCCTTGTCCTAAGTTCTGTTTCTCTTAAAATAACTTATTATGTGGTTCACATTGTCAATTGATCTATACGCAAACCTAGAAATTTGTTTCCTAAAATGCTCTCGAGAACAATGAGATTGACATATCTATATCTACCCATTAACATGTGTGTGTGTTTATTTATGGTTGTATCTGTATATCCTGTTTTTATTAAATTTAAATGTTGGCACTTGGCACTCTATGATACTTTTATAAACGACACTCGTATCCATGTCTTAGTAACATTGGATCCAACCTTTCTCAGGGGAAATGTTGGAAAACACAACATGCTTCCTTTCTTTGTCAAGCTATAGCTCTTATCTCTAAAAATTTAATTTTATTTAGTTGTAGAATATATGATTTGATCAAAGTTGTCATCATCCTCTTATTGTGATCAAGAAATTTCTGGCATATAATAAATCACTTTCTTGCAGACTGAGCTGATATCTGGGGATCAAAATGGAAATATTCGAGTATGGGATTTGACTGCAAATTCATGCAGTTGTGAGCTAGTAAGTACCTGGCTTTGATTCTTGTGCATAATGAGATTGCAAACATACAGATTCCCTTGTAAAAAAGTTGGTAGATGTGGTTGTTTAAGGCAGAGAAATATCTCATTACATCCTGTAATTTGTTTGAGTTCAGGTGCCAGAGGTGGATACAGCGGTGAGGTCTTTGACAGTTATGTGGGATGGAAGCATGGTTGTTGCTGCAAATAATCGTGGGACATGTTATGTGTGGCGATTGCTGCGTGGAGTACAGGTTTATCTATGCTCTATGTCTGGTTGATTGCATTTAAATTCCTTATAAGCCTATCTTATAGTTGTGATTGGCTGCAGACAATGACATACTTTGAGCCCCTGCACAAGCTACAAGCTCATGATGGTTACATTCTAAAATGTCTGCTTTCACCTGAATTCTGTGATCCTCATAGGTATGTTCCTTCAAACTTGTGTAAGAATGATAGTTATCGATAATTTGCCAAGCTTTCTGTGAAGAAAGGGGTGCTTAATGACACTTATTTGATAAGCACCCTACATCCGACAAATTATTTCATCCTAGTACTTTTCAAAGGAATTAGTTTATATAGTCCATGAAAAAAATAATAATTGAATAACTGTGTGGCATTTAATTTGTAAATCCTTCTCCAATTGTATATTTAAGCTTGGATTTTCCTGTTTGATTTATTTTTTAGGTATCTTGCCACTGCATCAGCTGACCACACGGTTAAGATATGGAATGTAGATGGTTTCACCCTGGAGCGAACTTTAACCGGTACGAGGAACTTCACAAGATGCCAGTCCACAATTCTCTCATTTTTCCTCATGAATCCCAATTTGCTTAATGATAATTAGTTAATTAAATTTTTTCAAACATGTCTTTAGGGCATCAACGCTGGGTCTGGGATTGTGTTTTCTCCGTGGATGGTGCTTTCTTGATAACAGGTATCATAAGCTATATAATCATCTCTCTTGGTTTTGCATTTCCAATTAGTTATGCTATCTATCAGTTTCTTTCCACACATGTTCTCAGATTTTAATTGAATCTTTCGGTGACACACAGCTTCTTCAGATTCAACTGCAAGATTATGGACAATGGCCACAGGAGAGGCCATCAGAGTGTACCAAGGCCATCACAAAGCGACCGTCTGCTGTGCTCTTCATGATGGTAGTACTGAATCATCTCCTTCATGATCTTCATGTTGCTGTGTATATATGGTCTATTTCTTTGTATGGTTTGTACATTAGTGTTTTACCCGAGTTCCTTTCAGTCGTAGAATGCTACTATCACTGAATCACCGACATGCGCTGAAAGTAAAAAATTTTCAATCTGAATTGGTTTTGCACCAAGTCTGGTCCACCTATCTTTTGAATGACCTTTGTTTCTAACATATCAAATTGCAAGCAATTGTAAGTCTTTGCCAGGTTATACGATGAAATGAATGCAGTGTGGCAACAGTAGCAGGCAGAATTGAATATGCTTCTAAATCCAGTTAAGTGCTCTGCTCTTGTTTGTCTGCAGCTGCTTTTAATGTTTCTTTGAACTCCTTTGAATACTGAGAAACACTATATATATATATATATATAGGCAAAACATCCTCAGTGGACGTCCATAGATAAGAAATTTATGGACGTCTAATTATCAGCCATTGGATCGCGATTCGATAAACACTAATATTGTATAAATACTGTTCCATATATATATATATATATAAGCAATACATCCTCAGTTGATGTCCATAGATAAGAAATCTATAAACGTTTAATTATCAGCCGTTGAATCGTGATTTGTTGAACACTAATACTATATAAATACTGTTTCAAACAGTAATTACTGTTTTTATTATTGTATAATTACTTTTATTAATGTTGGCTGTTGGATCAAAATTTAATGATTGATAATAGATATTCACAGATTTTTCATCTATGACCGTCCATAGATGAATGGTCCTTTATATCTCTGATCATCTAGATTACACTGAACAAGCAACCATTTTTTTATTATAACTTTCTTGCATGTATTTATTTATAAGTTATATATGATTGGCACATTATAATAATAATAATAATTATTATTAATTTTTTTTAAAAAAAAAACAATACATAGAGTTACAAAATCATTTATAAACAAGAGAATTTCTTCAAAATAATGGTCATACATATAAAATTAAAAATACAAACTCTTTCTCTTTTTTTTTTTTTGTGAAAATGGTGACAATGAGAATATGAATCTCAAAAGGGAAACATTTGAGCCCTCTCTTTTTTACCGGTAGTTGTTATGTCTCTGTTACTTACTACATTTGGCCTGTCAATAATTAGATTGGATTGTTCATTTTGTCGTCTAATCCAACAACATTATTTATTTATTTATTAGCTCCAAATGAAAGAACCCTTCTAACTTTTTCTCTTGTTCTTCTCCTTCCAAACTCTCACCAACCTTCTTGTTTCCCGTTTCATTATATATATACATATTATTATTATTATTATTATTATTAGAGAACCATTTTTTATGAACGTTTATAGATTTTTTATCTATAGACATTCATTATCAGTCGTTAAATCTCAATCCAATAATAATATATACAATAAATATTATTTATCAATATCGTTTATTTGATCGTGATCCAATGGCTAGTAATTGGACGTTAGAAGATGTATTGTATTATTATTATTATTATTATTATTATTATTATTATTATTATTAGTTTACAATGATAAGTGTGCTCAGTGTAATAATAATTCTTACACTGTATTCAAGACAAGCTTACATTGTTTTCCAAACTAGTACACTGTTGATTCAGTATATTCACATTAAACAGTACCCAATTTGGGCAATCACATATTAAAAAAATAAATACATAGATTGGTTTCTTCAATCTGTGGACTTGGTTCATAGAAATTAAATGAAGAAAAGATTAAAAAATAATTAAGAAAAGTAAGAAAGGCAAGGAACATGCCATCCCATAATTGAAGGCTCCTAACTTTCCATCATTTCATCCAAAGTTGTGGGGACCTTTCACCAATGACTCTATTTTTAGTAGTTTTCTATTTTTTTTTTCATAAATATATGCCCTGATTATAAGAACGTAATTTTATTTATTAATATTCACTTAAATAATTTTATTATTTTAATGAGAGATTTAATATTTAAATGTAGACAAACTATAAAATCTTCGAGTAAAAAAATGAAATATTAATTGTCTATTTCAGAGACGGTGATTTTTATGTTTTGTGAATATATATATATATATATATATATGACAAAACATCAGCTATGGTCTTGCCATTGGATCGTGATCCAATGACCAATATTGATAAACAGTAATATTATGTGTTATATTATTCCAAATAATAATTACTGTACTTGTTATTGTATTAAATATTGTGTATTAATGTTAACCGTTGGATCTCGATCCAACAGTTGATAATGGACGTCTTAATTGAGTATTATTATCCTAAAAATCAAATTAAAATTTTAGAAAAAAAAATCAATTTCTATCTTTTAATACTTTTGTTTAAATTGTTTAATCATAAAATACATATAACCAAATATAATTATTTTGTAATGGTATATAAATATATATACTTTTTAACATATCAATAATTATCCACCTCATTAGTCATTACATTCAATTCTCTCTCTCTCTCTCTTCTATATATATATATATATATATAATTATTATTTTTTGTTTTCTTATTATATCAAGTGTAAATAAATGAATTCTAAAGCAACCAAGAAAGAACATTCAACACTTCTAAGTCCTTGAACACAAAGCAAAATAAAAGAAAACCAAGACCAACCCATCAAAAGTACTCCATTCATGGAAGACAACATCAAGAAGAAGAAGAAGAAGAAGAAACAACAACAACAACAACAACAACAACAAGAAGCAAAGAAATCAAACAAAGAAGAGGTCCCAACTTCTACTACTGCAGCTCACTTCAAGTGTAGTTCTGAAGTTAAAGGCATTCGTTTTGGTGGCCAAATCATCATCAAATCCTTCACCATTAGAAGAGCAACAACCATTGAACTCTTAACCCTTCTCACATCTCCATCTCCATCTCTCTTCACTTCCACCATCACTTACATCCCCACAAACTTCACCATCCTTGCTCACCATGCATGGCATACTTTGACTTTAGGCCTTGGTACTAAGAAATCCAAAGTTGTCATCTTTGTGTTTGAGAATGAGAGCTTGAAGATGAGTGTGGAGAGGTTGTGGGGAGGAGTAGTGGTTCTTGGAGATGTAAACAAGAAGATGATAAGAGGGTTGAGTGGGTGTGAAATGGCAAGGTTTAAGTTTAGGAAAGGGTGTCTTACTTTCTATGTTTATGCAGTGAGGAGGTTGGGATCTTGTGGGTTTAATAAAGCTGATGATTTGAGATGTATTTTGGAGTCTCTTGTTGGTTTGAATGACTTCTTGGATCACACTGCTATGCTTGCACTTCCTTCACAGCAATCCATCACTTTCTCTTCTCCTCTTCCTCATTGATTAAGTTTGACTGTTTGAGTTTCTTCAAACTTCTATTTTTTTTTTTTTTTTTGAAATTTGGGAGGAGGATGAGAATTATGAGGAGGTTTGTGTTTTGATCTTGTAAATTCTTGGTACTCAAAAGAGAAGAGAGGAAGAGAATTTTGATTTGAAGAAATTGTTTTTATTATTATTATGTTAGAAAGCATTCATGAATTATGTAATGAAATGAGAATTTGTGTTGTTTGGTTAGAGATGATTTTGTTGTTGAAATTTATTAATGGACAATTGTGTCTTAAATTGTGGGTGAAATGCAGTGTATTAATATCTCCACATGGACTTATATATATACATATATACTCCAAATATTATTATCATGGTTTGTTCACTTGAATTTTTTTATGGATGAGATTAATAAATGTTTGGGGATGATAAGAAGAAGATAAAACTGAAGATAAACATAAATAAATATATTTGTATATTCACAGATCAAAAAGTAAAAGGAAGACTTTGGAAAAGGAAGAGGGTGGCCAAACTCACTATTATTATTAAGCATTTGGTCTACCAAAGATTGGGACCTCTTCTTTCCCATTCTTTAGTCCTTTTCAAGATTTTATGGTTCTCTTTGAAGTTGGTGTGGCCCCCTGTTGGACATTGACACTAATTGATCCATGTGCTCAGAATAATAAAAGTCTGAATTTGCCTTCAAAGATGTTATGAACTTCAATTACAAAACAATGACTAATTAATTTGTTTGAATACCAGAGTTTCAAAGATGCTCTAAATATCTTGAATTTTTTATTACAACAAAACTCACAATCTCTTAAATAAAAGATGGAACACTTGAGGAGGAAAACTCTGGTATGCTGACAGTAAACTAAGGTGCTTTGGTTTTCTTATTAGGTGAAGAAGTTAGTCAGGTGTGGGAGCTCCCTGGTTGAGCTCTGCAAATCTCATGCCGACTCTCATCGAATGCTTCAAAAACTTTTCAGCACATCGCCGGACACATGATTCTTCTTGCTTGTCGAGAGACTTGCGCCGGAAAGTATCCACACAATCAGTGAAGCAACGCTCCACTAGTGCGTTGTACATCCTCAAACTATAAAACATAAACTAGAGTCAATTACAAGTCATGAAAGATACAAGAGATCGACAACAAAATGGTATACACTTAATTAGTTTTAGGAACCAGAAAAATTATAAAAACTAATAATACATATCTAAAGCATAGGGAGATAAACCAGATAAAATACAAAATCAAAGATGGCGAACAAAAAAAATGGAATCTACCTATGGAGATTGGTCCAAATGGTAAAGGCTTGGGTTGCTTAAGCAATTGGTTTTGAGTTCAAACTCTTGTGTAGGCGAAAAAAAATACCCGCTGGAAAATATCTACCCCGTTATAAAGCTCTCGGTACCTCACCCCACTCTATCATCCAACGACCAAAAAAATTTATGGAATCTATGCAAAAACACCTGCAAAATGTTCTGATTAAAAGCTCATGAGTTTACCTACTCAAGAACCAACCCCATCAACCCTAACACAAAACCCAAACATACAACACATTATAAATAGTCACAATTGATTTTGATATCTCACCTATCATCAAGAAATCACCATTCATTCTCAAAGATTTAATGAGATCACACGATTGGATATGATGCTTGATAGGAAGATAATGATCATTTTTAAAAGAGATTTGCCTAATATTAATCTAAGTACAACAAGGATAGCAGAATATAAACAGTTTCCTATTGAGAGTTAGGTAACCATCTGAAAGGAAGATACTATATAGCAACCACGGATAGAAACAAAGCAGGTTTGAGAGGGCCAAGCTTGGCTCAAGTTCGGCTCAAATTATTCTGGCCCAACTCAAACTCGGCTCAAGATTGAGAAGGGTGTTAAATGCAAAGATCTAAATCGACCCAACATTGTACACTATCATGTAATGTCAATAGGTTGATATAGTTATAAAATATATATCTATGTTACAACACACATCAAATCAGGCTTTTGAGCCAAACTTGAAAGATCCAACCTATTCTCATGCATGACTAAAAATTAATTCCAACCTTTAAGATATAGCTTGAGTTTGGGCTCATGTTTCAAAAACAATCATGCCAAACCCAGGCTAAAATTGGGCTGAAATCAAGCAGCTCACAACTTGCTCTATTATTTGACAGTCATAACACGAAAACCCCATTTGACATTTTAGTTAGTTAACAGTGATGAACCAATCAGCGGCGCACCACAATAGCCAATTTCACATGTAGCACATTAACTTAGAGAAGTTACTTGTCCAAGTGATTCTCATCTATTACATGTCATTAAGTGCATTTCTAAAGAATTCTACATTGTAGATCACTTATAATTCAAATAACTACCAACTTCTTCTCTATAATACATTTCAAAGAAAACCAGAGCATGCTTACATATTTAGAATATACTTTCATCTATATTCCATAGATTCATTTCAAATAGGCAGCTAATTTTAAGTAAATGATACCATCAATATTCATACCTCCTTCTCACACAAAGCAACAAGAGAATACAACATGCAAGCCACGAGCATGCAACACATCACAGAGCCGATGTGCTACGACACACATTCACATAGCATCATAAATAAAGTCCAAGAAACCGAGTTATCCTTGAATTTCAATATATTGCCCAACTAAAAAACATTCTATTTCAAGAATATTTCATTAAATGAGCATATGATCAGAGCCTCATTACGCACCAAAAGCAGAGCAGAAATGGCTCAGTTTTCAAGGATCACACCATCCTTTTACAAAGCAATCATCTTTCAAAGATCAATCAAGAAAAGCATTCACAAACACAATCAGCATTCACAAACCAAAGATCAATCAAAAGAACTAGCGTTCACAAGCACAATGATCCAATAATCAAACAAGATCAAATGTTATCAATCAAAACGATTAACCTAAAGAATGGAACAACTAAAAATCCACAAATTACCATAAAATCAGCATCAAAATAAATGCATTTATTCCAAAAATTTAAACAAATAAACGATGAAATTCAAGAGGAAACCTGTCACGGATCTGGAGCTGATCGATCATGGTGGACATCCGAATTTTATCCTCCTCCGCGAGGGATTCCACATCGCCAAACATACTCTTATCCATCTCTTCCTCTCTCCTTCTCCCCTTCCGCTCTTCGGAGAAGCAGCCAAGAAGCCTGGAGAGCTTAAAACCCTAATCTTGAGAGAAGGGCAAGCTTTCGCGCCGCTTTGATATAGTCCTTTCCAACGGTTAGATTTCCATCAATCTCCACTCCAACACGAATCTTAGAGTATGAGTCGTCTTATGACATTGAGATCTGTGCTTGTTGCATACATCGAACAACACGACTTCCAATGTCATGTCAACCGTTGGATGATACCCATCTTTTGCGACCTCTCACACTCTATCTCGTTCCTTCCCGACGGCTAGATTTCCATCTTCCCTTGATTGTGGATCACGACGCTGAGATCTGGGAACACGAATCTTGAGATCAATTTTACGGTTAGATGATGCTCCCTCGCGTGCGGTCTCTCTTATCTTCTACTTGCTCCTCTCTCACACTCAATCTCCTTCTAGACTTCGGAAGGAGAGAAAGAGGGGGAGAGAGAGAGAGAGAGAGAGAGAGAGAGGGATGCCGTGGGGAAGGGTGACGGGATCTATGAGCTATCCGAAGGTGGACGTGGTCTTCGATATGGGAAATCCTTTCCTCAATCGCACTGTGGATGGATTCTTGAAGATCGGAGCTGTAATCCATCTCCTCATTTCCATTGATCTTCATTTGATTCCATGTAATGGTATGCATTGTTGTGAATTCTTTGTTTTTCCTTGTATTTAGGTTGGTGCTTCTAAGGTTGCGGCCGAGGAGACGTATCACTGCATTAAAAGAGGTTTTTTTTTTTTCAATCTATAGCCGAGATTTTTTTTTTTTTTTTCTCTGTTTGTTTATATGGTGATTAAGAGTTAATTTTTGAATTTATTGAAAAATTTGATCTTGTTTTCAGGGGGTTTGTCGAAGGGCAAGGTTGAGGATGCAGTGAGTTTTTTTTTACTGTTTTACTTGATTTATTTGAACCGCAGTAATGCTTGAATTAGATTTGTGTTTGTTTTCATGTTGTTGTTGATCATCAATGCCTTAGAGCATACATTATGTTTTCTTGAATGTATCTGAATTAAAGAACGTAAAAAAAGTGAATTTTTTGATTACTTATGTGGCTTTGCCCATCAAAAACTGTAAAAGAATGCATTCTCTTAGTCTTTGATTTATCTTTGTTTTTTCTCCTTTATTTTCCGAAGTTATCAATTGTTCCAACAGTTAAAGTTTCAATTTTGGCTGCAAATTGTTTATGTTGATATTAGATCTTAGTTGTTGTTCAAATGTGCTTATGAGGAGGCATCAATTAGTTCATCAATCACTTGACATCATTAGATAAATTTTTAAGAACAACTGAAATATGTTATTTTACTAAAAATGGTAATCCAATACCAACATTGTTTATTTAAGAACTCAAATGAGGAAAATGTCTGCACTATTTAGACAGGATCATGTGTGTTTAATACTAGTTACTTGCATAACCAATTTGATAATGAATTGTGAAGGTTTCATGAGATTGCTAATCAAAGTGATGAAATTTTCTTATATTTTGATTCTATATGGTCTCCCTAGCAGCTAAAAAGTTACTGACAGTGCACTTACATTTGCAGTTAAGTAAGATGTGCAAGGAGGGCTTCTATTGGGGTGAGCTTGATTAGTTCTTCGACTTTCAACAATGAAATTACTATAATGAACACATTAGAGATTCCTGAATGTGTTTTCCCTTTCATTTTCTGATTATCATGCATGTTTTACACTCTAATTCAGGGACTGTTGCTGGAGTGTATGTTGGGATGGAACATGGTATGGAAAGGATACGCGGTACAAGAGACTGGGTAATTTCCAAAAGTTCGACAAAGTTTGATAGTTCCTCTAAATTAGCAATATTATAATTTTCTTCTGCTTATTTTCATTAATTCTCCATTAAAGTTCAATGCTCTATCATCTTCCTGCAATTGTATGATTCCAAACTGAAGACCAGTCTTTGTGCCTTATGAATACAGTATTACAAATCATATATGCTTACTTCACGATGTCGTGTTGCAGAAAAATGCAATGCTTGGTGGTGCAATAACCGGGGCACTGATATCTACTGCGAGTAACAACGGTAGAGACAAGATAGTCGCCCATGCAATCTCAGGAGCTGCAGTAGCAACTGCTGCTGAGTTTCTCAACTATCTAACTTGAAGTAATACTGTCAGTTCATTACAGCAGCAGCAGCCACAGACTAGTACTAAAGCTATTGTCTTTTGTAGCAGCTTCTTAAGCAAACTCTGCTTCATTGTGCCTTCAATATTTCCACTGTGTTTGGCCAAATAATGCTTCACAGCTGAATAAACATTTACCATTACTTTTTAATGTATTATTTATGATATTAATTTTTGTAAAAAAAAAAAAGCAAAAACAAAAAAGGAATGAAAAAACACAGTTTTCGCCCACCGTGGGGCTCGAACCCACGACCACAAGGTTAAGAGCCTTGCGCTCTACCAACTGAGCTAGACGGGCTTCTGCGAGAAAATGTTTTAACTGTTATTAATAATTAAAACACTGTATCTAATCCTTATCGACTACAAGCCGGCACCTTCAGAGAGTGTTCAGAGACAAGCTCGCGAGAGCGGCAATGGCGATGGCTCTCATGGCCAACGCCACCCTCTATTGTCCTCCAAACCCTGGCCACTCTCACCTCCCATCCTTCCATTCATCTAAGTCCTCCCTCTCCTTGGAGATTAACAACCTCTGCGCCAATGGAAACCCCCACGCCGCTCTCCAACTCCTCTTGCAACAGTGCCCAGACCCATCTCACCTCACATCCCAATCCCACTCCATTGGCTTCATCTTGCAAGCTTGCGGCCGCGAAGGGCAGCTCGACGTCGGCCGAGGAGTTCACCAGCTTATCCACTCGTGCCCGGAGCTCACCTCCAATGAGATACTCACCACTCGCCTCCTCACTATGTATTCCATGTGCGGTTCCCTTCTACACTCTCGCCGCGTCTTTGAAGCTATTGAAGACAAAAACTTGTTTCATTGGAATGCTTTGATTAGCGGGTATACGCGCAATGAGCTCTGGGATGAAATTCTTTGCGTTTTCTCCCAGTTGATCTCGGAGACGGAGCTCATACCGAACAACTTCACCTTACCCTGCGTCTTCAAGTCCTGTGCTGGCCTGTTGGATGTTGGAATGGGAAGAGCTGTGCATGGTATCACTGTGAAAATGGGTTTGAGCTCTGATGCATTTGTTAGTAATTCATTGATGTCGATGTATGGGAAATGTGGTTGTGTTGATGATGCAGTGCAGGTGTTTGACGAAATGCCTGAGAGAAACCTTGTTTCTTGGAACACTGTGATATGTGCACTCTCAGAGAATGGATTGGTGGTAGAGTGTTTTGATTTTTTTAGAAAGATGATGATCGTTGCTAGGCCGGATGATGCAACAGTGGTGACGTTGCTGCCAGTGTGTGCAGCTGAAGGGTGGCTTGAGATGGGGAAGGTGCTTCATGGGTTGTCTGTGAAGTTGGAGCTTGGTTTTGAGCTGAAGGTGAATAATGCTTTGATTGACATGTATGGCAAATGTGGGTCTTTAACTGAGGCTCAACGTTTGTTTGACAAGAGCGCAGAGAGGAATGTGGTTTCTTGGAATGCCTTGATTGGTGGGTATTCAATGAATGGAGATGTGGAGAGAACTCTATGTTTGCTTTGTGCAATGGCAGTTGAGGAGGGTATTAGACCGAATGAAATCACAGTTTTGAATGTTTTGCCAGTTTGTTTGGGGCCACTGGAACTGCTGAAAGTAAAGGAGCTTCATGGATATGTGACTAGAAATGGGTTGCAGAGCAATGAAATGATATTCAGTGGGCTCATTACAGCGTACACAAAGTGTGGATCACTGGAATCTGCTGAACGTATTGTTCATAACATTGAGATCAAGACGGTCAGCATATGGAATGCACTGATGAGTGGTTATGTGCAGAGTGGTCAGCCAACTGGGGCTATGGATTTGTTTCACCGAATGATGTCTTTAGGCTTTGAGCCTGACTGGATTAGCATCAGTAGCTTGCTTTCAGCATGCACGCATCTGAAAGATCTTTCCAGTGGTTCAGCTGTTCATGGTTTTATCCTCAGACATGGGTTGGAAACAGATTCTTTCATCACAATTTCACTACTTTCACTCTATATGCAATGCGAGAAACCATTGTTTGCAAGAATGCTATTTGATGCTATGGAGGAAAAAAATTCGGTGTCCTGGAACACAATGATTACTGGATATGCAAAGAATGGACTGATGGAGGAGTCCCTTGGGCTCTATCGAAGAATGCAACATGATAATTGTGAACCTTCTGCCATTGCAACAACTAGTACCTTAATGGTTTGTGGTCAGATATCAGCTCTTCATCTAGGCAAAGCAACACATTGCTTTGCACTGAAAGCTGACTTTTCTGATGACACATTTGTAAGCAGCTCAATCATAGACATGTACGCAAAGTGTGGTTCTATAGAGCACGCCCGCAATTTCTTTGAGAACCTGAACAACAGAGAAGATACAGCTTCTTGGTCTGCAATGATTACAGGCTACGGAATACATGGATATGGTCTTGAGGCAGTGCAATTGTTCAATATGATGCGTAGAGAAGGACTGAGACCAGATGAATTTACTTATATTGGCATACTAATGGCATGCAGTCATGTGGGACTGGTTAAGGAAGGCCTAAAATACTTTGAGGAGATGAGGAAGATTCAAGGTGTGGAACCGAAACTGGAACACTATGCTTGTGTTGTGGATATGCTTGGTCGGGCTGGCCGATTGGTTGATGCTGCTAGGCTCATTGAGGAGATGCCAGTAGATCCTGATGGTCGAATATGGAGTTCATTGCTTGGTGCCTGTAAAATCCACAGTGACACCAACTTAGGAGAGAGAGTTGCCAAGAAGCTGTTAGAGTTAGAACCCAACAAAGCTGAACACTACATTCTAGCAGCAAACTTGTTTGCAGGTTCAGGTAAATGGGATGATGTGAGGAGAATGAGGGAGAAGATGAAGGAAGCTGGACTCAAGAAGGAGCCAGGTCTTAGCTGGATAAATGTTGGAAATAAAGTTTACAAGTTTGTTTGTGGGCACACTCGGTATCCTGAATCTGAAGATGTTCAGAGATTATTGTGTGAATTGAAAGAAAAAATACAAAAGTCAGGATACATTCCCGATACAAGTTGTGTGCTGCATGAACTCAAGGAAGAAGAGAAGGTCGAGATACTTCAAAGACACAGTGAGAAGCAAGCAATTGCATTTGGATTGCTGAAAATGAGCCATGGCATGACACTGAGAGTATTCAAGAACATAAGGATGTGCAAAGATTGCCACAACACAGCAAAGTTAGTGTCCAAAGTTGTGGAGAGGCAGATCATAGTTAGGGACAACAAGAGGTTCCACCATTTTAGCCATGGAATTTGTTCTTGTGGTGATTACTGGTAAACTCTTCATCGCTCATGGTGCTTTGAACCATTCTGCAATTCTATTTGGCCCTAATAATTGAGGCTATTCAATGGATTTTATTGCCAGATTAATTCTTGTTTCAGTGCCTTGTATGAATTAGATGTACTTACAACATGCTGCAAAAAATGCTGATGATCTTTGGATATCACATTTTACTAGTCAATGATGGATATCTATCAATAAGAAGTCATGATGGATATCTATCACTCTCAAAGAAAGAGAAAAAAACAGAACTCATAGCAGAAGCAGGGAATTGGACTTTGGAGTTTGTAAACTTCTCAGAATTTGCTTGGTGGTTATCATGATATGTAGAGCTGGAGACAAGTCAAAAGTTTTGAACAGTTATGTTTCATTGCCAATCATGTCTGCCACCTACTAGTGCAAACAAGACACAAACTGTTGCACCATATCTAGTATTTTGTTTGTGGTTTGATTTTCAAGAGGACTCTGCGAGGAATCTGGAGATTGGACAAAGTACATCAAAGTTTGACAATGCTTTCAGAAATACAACTTGCCAAGAAACTTACTTTAAATTAAGCAAAGGGAATCCATCAAACCAGCTTGCTGACTTTCCTACCACTTACATGAGAGTCACGTGGTTGACATATTATATATCAAGCATTGCAAGGTAAAGTATCATCCATATATATACCAAATCTCTCGTATTTAATTATCGTTGCTAACTATTGAATTAGATTGATATTATGGTAGATAGCAACGGTTTAATTACTTATTTTAATACTCATGGATGTCACATGCCATTAGTCAAATGCTTATATCTACCTCAACTAATTAACATAAGAAATCTTCCGTAGATTAAATTATACTTAATTAGTGAAGTTAATGGGAGGCACATACTAGTGGTTGAATTCTAACTAGAGGTTTTGTTTGCAGGCGTGCATACTTAAATGTTTAATCATGTCTGCATTGGACTGACACAAGATCTGGTCAAGCACCTAATACACTCAAAACTAATTCATTTCTTAAATTAATTTGTTGATATTAAAGCTTGCTAAGACATCACATGTTGGCCACCCACTTGCTAGTGTTATATATCTCATGTTACTCTCTTCAACTCCTATCAAATATGACAAACTTCTATTTTGTATCCCAGTACTAATCTATTGTAACAAGTGGCTATGTTTTTATCTCTGGATTCCAACCACTGCATTATGAAAGAGTGAATGACCTCAGTAAACAACCCCTCTTAAACAAATAATGCAAACGCTAGTCAACCATGATAGTTTTGTTACATTCATTGCATGGTGACTAGAGTTATTGATCAGTTGATATGCTACATTACTAGCTTAAAAAGCTAGACATATATTAAGCAAGTCCCTAGTGTAATTGACTAGTGCCTATGTTTTTTTTATATCATGACTAGCTAAATGTAACTCTTTATTTAGTTTGTATCTCTTGAAGTGTTTCTTCTCAATAAGTAATACATAAAATAAGTGTTTTGTTGATACAAAAAGTAAATTGATGTAAACAGACACATGTTGGGAAAGCAAGAAAAGTAAGACCTGGAAGCATAAACAAAGAGGAAGAAGCTTTTAATGGAGCTGGTGATAGAGAGTTGAGCTGGAATGCAATCAATGAAGAAGAATGTGTGGAAGGTGAGCTCATTTGAATTGCTTTCCTAGAAAACATCAATGTATTAAATTTGAGTATCAAAGAAAGATAGGAAAGGACAAGATTCACTACTACTCACTCTACTTGCCACCCACTTTGAGATGGCTAGATTCAATCAATATAAGTCTCTATTATCATCAATGTGGGTTGTAATCTTGTATCTGTTTTTCCTTCTGATATCACCTTCACACTCCTACCACCTAATTCTATTCATAACTTTGATTAAATGTGGTTATTATTCCTTCCTGTCGGTGGTCAAGAGTCAAACTTTATGTTTTCATTTACAGCTATTCATTATTTTTAAGACTTTTATTTATCATTTTAATTTTTAATTTTATGTGTAACAATAAAATAAACAATATTTGTATATGTACTAAACATCATTTGCGGAGAGTTATCAACGTCTGTAAATTTTTGTACATCTGTGGATTTCAATAGAAAATACGGACTCATATATATAAGATTTTTTTGGTGTGTGCTTTTTAGAATATACCTAATTGT
Source organism: Dioscorea alata (assembly GCA_020875875.1). Lineage (NCBI taxonomy): Eukaryota > Viridiplantae > Streptophyta > Magnoliopsida > Dioscoreales > Dioscoreaceae > Dioscorea > Dioscorea alata. The sequence continues at coordinate 19,633,379 of CM037022.1, read as the reverse complement.
CTATCTAATTTGAAAAATTATTATTATTTGTATACCCATTTTGAATTAAACTAGAAATTGAAAACTAAAAGTCCTTGTTGAACTTTTCAAATTGAGACTAATATTTTTCAAGGATCAAGTTATTGTCAAGCATTAATGGAAAGAAAGTAGGTGTCGTCTCCTCTTAAGTCTTATCATACTCTCAAACATATATACATACATTTATGCATTTATATAAATATATTTATTTAAAAGGTTTTTTTTTATATATTAAAACAAAAAAAACTACAATTTTATTAAAATAAAGAGTTTATGTACCTTTTAAAATAGGTCTAATTCTCCACTAAATTCTCAAAAAATTTTATTATCATTTGTATACCCATCTTGAATTAATCCAACAAAAAATATAAACTTCAAAAAAAAAAAAAAAAAAAAATTCCACACCTACTAAAAATTATGAGAAAACATAATAAAAATATTGTAATATCTTTGGAAAAAAAAATTATTTATAATATACAAGCCCACACGGAGACAAGCAGAAGAAGACGGACACGACTCCTCAACCGCCACGTGTCAGTCACCTCAATCAAATAAACAGCTGCCAAGTGCCAACACACCCCAATCACGTGTTCGGCGATCCCCATGCATACATACCACGCCGGCCTCTACTTTGACTTTGTAACAATCCCCAACGTGTCCCTCAATTTCACCCAATCAAAACACGACACGTCACATAGTCCCAAACCAAAGTAACATTCTCATGTCTCCTTCCTAAATACTTACCCTCCAAGCATTCCCAAAAAGTAAACGCATCTTCATTCTCTCTCTCTCTCTCTCTCTCTCTCTCTCTCTCTCTCCAAGTCAACCCAACTTGTCAACATTTCAAAACACTTAAAAGTCAACGCCCAATCCCTACTTCTTCTCCTCCATCTCTTCATTCTCAACTTCTTCCCCAAAAAAAAAATAAATAAATAAATAAATAAATAAACTTTTTCATGCTCTTCCCGTTCTAGCCCTCGAAACTCTTCTCTCTCCTTCCGGCCATGGGCAACGGCTTGGCCAAGCTAACACCTTGCTGCTCCTCCGCCGTCCCACGCCGGCGCCGGCGTCGGCACGTCTTTGCCGCCGTCACCTCCGAGCCCTTCGACGAGACTCTAGGTCACTCCTTCTGCTACGTCCCCGAGGACTCCTCCGTGTACCGCTCCATCTCCGGCGCTGCTCTTAGTGCTAACGCCTCCACCCCTCCTTCCACCTCCGATGCCCTAGCTCTCGCCTCTCACCTCACTTGGCCCTCCTCCGCCGCCACCACTGCCGCCTTCGAGAGCTCCACCTCCTTCTCCTCTGGTCCTCTCAATCTTGACCGCCCTTTCCTCTCCGGCCCAATCGATCGCTCCGCCTTCCACTCTGGCCCCCTTCCTCGGAGCCTCTCTCTACGCCCTCGCCGCACTGCCGCCTCTCTCCTTAAATCCCTTTCCCGCTCCCTTTCCTCCAAACCCTCCACCAAATTCGACTCTTTTGGTAGCTCCCTCACCAGCGATCTCTCCGATTCCTCCGATCCCCAAGACGGCAGCAGCCGCAATCTCCAGTGGGCGCAAGGCAAAGCTGGGGAGGACCGCGTCCACGTCGTCATCTCCGACGAGCATGGCTGGGTCTTCGTTGGCATCTACGATGGTTTCAGTGGCCCTGATGCCACCGACTACCTCCTTGCCAATCTCTACTCCTCCGTCCAGCGCGAGCTCAAAGGCCTCCTCTGGGACGAAGACAAGCCCGAAACCCGCCATCTCTCCGATGATTCTCACCGTCTTAAGCCGAAAACCAGTGAAGATCCCCGCAGAGAAGGGATTCGAATGTGGGATAAGAGAAGAAGCTGGAAAACCCCGGGGAGGAGATGGGAGGAGAATCAGAGAAAGTGGAAGTGCGAGTGGGATCGAGAAAGACTGGAACTTGATCGGAGATTAGAGGAACAACTGAGGAAATCCAGCTCTTTGAGCTCTGTGAATCACCATGAAGTTCTTAAAGCTTTATCAATGGCTTTAAAGAAAACAGAGGATGCTTACTTAGATATTGCAGACAAGATGCTTGTTGAAAATCCTGAGTTAGCTTTGATGGGTTCTTGTGTTCTTGTAATGCTGATGAAAGGAGAAGATGTTTATCTGATGAATGTGGGTGATAGCCGAGCCATTTTGGCGCGAAAGGCCGAGCCTGATGTTTGGGGATCGATTGGCAAGCCGACCCAGGATTTGGAAAGGATTAAAGAGGAGATGGATTGTGATGATCTGGTGGATTCTTTGCCGAGTTTGGTTGCTCGGCAGCTTACTTTGGAACATAGTACTAGTGTCGAAGAGGTAAAAGGATCAGTTTTTTTTTTTTGTATATATGTGTATATGTTTATTGTATCTTATGATTTCTTTGTTGGTGATTCAGGAAGTGCGAAGAATCAAGAATGAGCATCCTGATGATACTTGTGCTATTGTGAATGACCGCGTGAAGGGATCATTGAAGGTTACCAGAGCATTTGGAGCTGGATTTTTGAAGCAGGTAATGCTGCATTACAATGTACATTTTTGTGTTCTGAATGTTCAAACATGTATTTAAGTGTGATGTGATACTAATATAGTTCTGCATTTATTCGTGTTTTAATGTTGTTTACAGCCCAAATGGAACAATGCACTTTTAGAGATGTTTAGGATTGATTATGTCGGTTCATCACCGTATATCACATGCAAACCATTTGTGTGCCACCATAGACTTGGCCCGAAAGATCGATTCTTGATACTTTCCTCTGATGGCCTTTACCAGTACTTCACTAATGAGGAGGCCATTGCTCAAGTTGAGCAATTCCTTGCAAATTCCCCGGAAGGGGATCCGGCACAACACCTTGTTGAAGAAGTGCTCTTCCGCGCAGCAGAAAAGGCTGGTGAGTTACTGATATATGAAAATTCTGATGAACTTAACATGGAATGAACTTTAGACAATACTTAGCAAGCAAATCTTTTGACACTTTTGTAGGTATGGATTTCCATGAGTTGCTAGAAATACCTCAGGGAGATCGAAGACGGTACCATGATGATGTTTCGATTATCATTATTTCTTTGGAAGGAAGAATATGGAGATCATGCATGTAAATAAACTGTTTGTGAGATATAGAGATACTTCTCCACAGGAATTTTGGTAGCAGTCTCAATTAGAGACTTTGGAGGTCTGTCAATTTGGTGGTGCTGTGGATTGTAAAGGCAAAATAGCTACTCCATTGTTTGTGTTCATTCAATTTCAATCTGTTATACAGAGAAATAAATGTAATCTTGTAATGAATAATACCATCATTCAACTTAATTATTATTTCCATCAAATGGGCAAGCGTTCTCATTGCCTTCATTTCCTCTTTGTTTATGTTCTTGTTAATTAAAACAAATTGTGTTTGAATTCCAGAAAGAAAGAAAGAAAAAGGAATCATAGAGATTAATTCAACTAAGAGAATGACACCTTGTGTATTTTTCTTCAATATGATTTGACTTGCTTGTGCTAATATGGATGAACATTGAATTTACTTACTTTCTAATATGAATAAACAGACTAAAAGATCTTTAACTGCATGTTTCTGCTGATTAAGAGAGAAAGAGCTTGAGGGCCACTCAGAAAGAGTGTTTCCCATCTAAAAGCATTAGTCAGGCATATGCCATTGCAAAAAGCATTCAATCTCAAGTGATTCCTCTTTTCATCAACACTGATCATGCCAATACTTGTTGATAATCTCAACAAAGAAGAATGTATTTGTAATCTGAAAATCTAGTAGAGTTTTGATATTATTAGTTTACTTATTGCATTATTTTCCAATCAATACGCAGATTAACACTTTGTTTAGTGGGTGTTGTTCCTGTTTAGAAACAGTTGCTGTATAAATAGTGCACTTTCTTCCTCTGAAGTTGCACAAAAGTGACACACTGATGGCTGCTGCACAGGTACACATTCATCTCTCATTCTGTTTTTCTGTCTTGTCATAGAACTATTCTTGTTTGACTGTTCCATGGATTAATGGCAGGAAAATGGTTGGCCTCTTGGACTTGTTCAACCAGTGAATGTGATAATGGGACTAGAACCAATTAGAAATCTTGATTTTTCTGACTCACTATCCTCAGGCAACTCCTCTGTCACTTCATCAAACTCAGAAACAGAGGTTGAGAAAAAAAGAGAATTTTTTTTTTCTCATGTTTTCCAGTTCTTGATTTTTCACATTGAACTCTGTTTTGCAGTCCAGTATTTCATTCTTCAATGATAGAAGCATCACTCTTGGAAGTCTTATTGGTTTTACAAGCATTGTGAAAACAGAGTCCTTATCTCTTGGCTATTTCCTTGAAGTTGAGAGAAGAGCTAACAATTCTTCTTCATTGGAGAAGAAGCCATCATCAAGCTCTTGCTTACTTTGTCTCTGCTACAGTGTTTAACTTTAATGTTCTTGCTTTGATTGAAATAAACTTTAGTTAATGTATGAAGCTTTTGGTTCTAATTTATTGAAAAGGTTTGGATCTTGAGGCATCTCTTTGGTTGGATTATGTGAAACTTTTGACTCTAGTTTTATTTTATTGTTCCCATAACTCTGTTTTTCTCTATTTTCAATGGTGTTCCTTCTTCTCTTTTTCTTCTTGTTTTTTTATTATTCTTTTTGTATCTTCTTCTTCTTCTTCTTCTTCTCTTCTTCTTCTTTCTCTCATTCATGGATGATGACATATGATCCACTTGTCATTGACCCAATCACAAGATGCCAAGATAAAAAATAAATGAATAAACTACAAAGAACAAACATACAAAGCAAGTTCAAGACCTTTGTATTTATGTACAAAGAACAAACATACAAAAACTACTAAGATTTGTAAAACTACAAAGAACAAACTTACAAGTTAACCGAACCGAAAATACGAATATGTAAAATTACAAAGAACAAGCATACAAATAAACCAAAATGAAAACATTCAGAATCCTTTCAGTTTGTGGGTCACTATCACATGCCTGTGAATTTAGTTCATTTTCCATCACACAAGATAAAAGAACCAAGAGATCCAGGACCCACAAGATTTCGGTGCCGATGTCTTTCTAAATAATACAGACAAGAGTTTCAGCTTTTTTCTTATTTCACAGGCCATCATCATGTGAGAAAAAATTCATCAGATCAACAACCTCAACAAGAAGACAGAGACACAACTTGACAAAATCCTTGTAAAGAATCAAATGGGACTCACAATGGTGTCCCATGGTACATTTATCAAATGATCTGTCATTCACACTGTTTATGAAGTTTACAATGTAGATATAAATTAAAACACAAGAATTTAATTTTAATTTCTCTGTTGTGAAGTTCGACGAGATCAGGTAAAATTTTTCATGGTTTATCTGTTGTATCGCTACTATCGGCTTTCAGACCAGATCCTCGGGCTGTCATCTTTGTAAATGAGCCAAGGGTTGAGAGACCCTTGAAACTGTTGCTTCCCTCGCTGAGGTTGCGAGACCGTCTTGATCTTCTTGACCTCGAGGGTGTGTCCGTTCCACCATCCTCAAGGGTCTTTGTCTTTACAACCACCAATCGAGCTATATCACTGCGGCAGAATGGGCAGAGTGGAGCTGGCACACACAACGTCGTAGGATCAGGTTTGTTGTGGCAGCATAGAGATAAAATGCAATGCGCGCACATCTGATGCCCACATGCTTGGACCTCAATGGTGCAAACTTGGTCAAAGCAGATGCAGCAGAGCTCAGATTCACTGGTCTGCAAGGAGGCACTCACCATCAAATCAAATGACAAAACATTCAAGAGTTTTGATTGAAATAACAAAAAAAACAAGTGGACACACGGCACACAATACTTCAATATCCTGGAAAGAATAAGAGAATTGATTCTCATTCTCATAATGAGAATAAATAGTTGATCGAGATTAGGATATGCCTTTTGCAACCCATTAGTGCTCATCCAGATGTCAAAGTCTTTGAAGCACATTTGTCTATTCTAAAAGCTAGCGTACACTTGTTAGGCTGGAAGATTGAATCAAAGCTCAAGGATAACATTCTAATGACATATGCTCAATGATGTTAATTGTAACTTTATGCAAGGGAGAATGAAATACCTCCGAGACATTATCATCGGTTCCATCATCTGAATGGATAGGGGATTGAACCGAATACGCTGCCCCCTTTAGGATGCTTTTCTCCCTTTCCTTGTTGGCTTCCATTAGAGCAGCCTCTAGCAGAAGCTTTGCTTCTTGATCAAGTTCGCTGATAAACTTCAATGGAGAAGGCCAAACTAGAGGCCCCGGTGATGAAGGGTTAAGTAGGGTGGCACACATCCCATGTTTTTTTTTCAGAGCAATCATGAATGGTATTCTCCTGCAAACACCGACACATAAGTATGAAACTCACTCTCATATCACCGGCTATAGTTTACATATCCCATATTGATATGAACCGTTGTGATGAATGATACAGGTTCATCTAAAAATCCAAAGATTAATCTCAACAAATGACAAATTTAACAAAATTCAAGCAAACCTGAAACAGTAAAATGTACTAATTATGGTTCATTTCACATGCAAATCTTGGCTATCTCTACAAGTTCAAATTCCATAAAAGCAAACCCAAAGATCAAGAATTGCATTCTTTGCTACGGCCCCAAGATGAAGATTGAAGGTTTTCATAAGTGACTTATCATCGTGCAACATAAAAATGGTCAAATAAAGTTCCTTTAGATCTCTTGAAGAACACAACATAATTATTAAGAGATATGTACTAATTTGAAAGGAAAAAAAAAAATCTAGTGGATGACAATGCTCACCCAGATGAATCTCTCTGAAGCCTATCTGCTCCCCACACGAGCAATTCCCTAACACAATCCAAGCATCCACCACGAGCCGCAAAGTGTAGAGGTGTGCTGCCTGGAAATCTGCATTCGAAACTCAATCACTCAGATCAGAACAGCTACTTCACTAACACAGCGAACCAAATATAAAAAAAAATAGATGATATAGTAATAATACCCATATCCTCCAGTAGAAGCGCATGAAAGAGCTCCATTCTCCAGTAGAATATGGACACAATTCGGCCGTCTATGTCTCGCAGCAAGGTGCAAAGGTGTTGCGCCAGTATCATCTCTGACATTCACAAAGCGTGAGAACCCCCTGTAATTCAACATTATAAAACAAAAAGGAATGAACACAAGATTCAAATGATGATCAAATTCTCGACATTTCAATTAATTGGAAGCATCCACTGCTCTGTAATGAACTCCTACCAAGAATCAGTAACAGGACTGGAACGGGCAGCAGCTAAAATAACTTGCAAGCAATCTGAATGCCCATAATAAGCAGCATAATGCAAGCAAGTCCTCCCATGCAGTGAATCAAACATCAAGATCTAATGCAGACACACACCATACCAGATCAAACTTCCATCAACTCAAACGACAAAACACTGAAATAAAAACAACAAAAAGTTAAAAATTTGGAAGTTTACATACATTAGCACCAGCCTGGAGAAGCCTATGCACGCAGGCGACCTTCCCATGCATTGCAGCCAACATCAACGGGGTCTAAATTAAATAAAAACCAATAAAAATCACATCTTTATGCACAACAAATTTGCAAAAGGTAAAGGAATAAAAGATCCAATTTTTATGAAGAAATCATACTTGTTTATGCCGGTTCAACAAGTCAGGATTTCCAGATTGGTCTAAAATCATACAAATAACCTGAAAAAACACAAAGAAAAAAAAAAGAATCAAAATCCTCCAAAAAGAAAAACCAAAAAAATGCTGAAAAGAAAAGTGAGGATAAAGGCGACAGACCTCGACGCAGCCATTAGCAGCGGCGATGTGCAGAGCGGAGAGGCGGTCATAGATGGTGGTCTGAAACACCATCTCCGGGTCTCTTCGGAGGGCAAGCTCCACCAATACTAGATCGCCTGACTGCACGGCGGTGAAGAACTCATGCTCATAACTCGAGCGGCTGCAGCTCACCCCCTGGCCCATCTTCCTCTATAATCCGATGATGCCCTCTTCTCTTCGTCTCCGGCGACTCCTCCGCCACTCCGAACGGCTCACGGTGGCCTGATCATGCGCCGTTCGCAGTGGAGCTCTCGCCATTGGAGTTGGTGAGCTTTAATGTGTCCTTATTTTACTGTTGTGTGGATACCGTCACCGCTGTACCGGTGAAGTTACCTCCATCCATTTCAATAACGATATTACTTAACCACTTCCTCATTATTTTTTTTCAAAAAACTACCTGATAAGTAGTTTAATTTTTTTATTAAAAAAAATAATTAACTAATATATATATATATATATATATATATATATATATATATATATATATATATATATATAATCTTTGGCATTTGATATTGTATGTAAATATGTTGGTATAGTTTATTTTTGAAAATTTATTATTTGAATTTATTTGTTTTAATCTACTTATTTAATATTTATTCATTTAAGTGGACTATAGAACCTCTAGTTGTTTACCAGTGTTTTTTTATTGTGTCGGTTTAATGTTTGTTTAATGTTTTTCTTGTTTGATTTGTGTTTTAATTATTTTAGTTTTTTATAATTTGTTAGTTTCGACTTCTAATGGATTGTTGTCTTTCGTATTTTTTTTATTCATATGTTTTACTTATTGGTTTGTACTTGTTCACTTTATTGAATGAATGAAGTTTATTATACACTTATTCAAATGTGTTATGTATTTGCACTTATTTATTTTAATTTCATAGTTCATACATAAAAATTATTTTTAAAAAAATCAAAAGTTTAAATTAACAATAAAATCATGGAGATTAGGATGATTAAACTCTTATCTATAATAAAATAAAACCATGTTTATTTTTGTTGATATCAAATTATCAATATATATATATATATATATATATATATATATATATATATTGATAATGAAAAAATAAAATAAAACAAAATCAGAAATGATTATGAAAAGTGATGGAATAAGATGTAATTTCTCTATTTCTTAGGGGGCGGCAAGTAAAAACTTTTATTATGTATTAGCCAAGAGAATCACGCGAAATCCTAATTTTTCTCGAAAAGAAAAGAAAAAAAAAAAGTAGTTGTTATTCTCACCGGACGTGACCACACCCCTCCACTCCATCAAATGGAATACAGTCAAACACTCAACAAAGTCCGAATCCGACATCTTAATCGGATCCTTGTTCACACTCATCGGATCCGACAACCCGTTCACCATCCAAGACCGTTTTATTAAAATAATAATATCTATTCAATATTCAAAGAAGACCCACTCTATATATATATATAATGAGAATAATAATAATAATAATAAAATGGAATTTATACTTTGATTAAACATTCTTTGCCTCTCTTGGTGAGAAAAATTCAACCACCCTTTTTGGAATAAAGTTACGAGATTATGATGTTTTGAGTTACATGCACTCAATTTGCTTGTTTTTGGAATAAAGTTATGATGTGCTTTTACAATTTTATGATTAACAATTGTTATTCATCTTTTCCGTATGGAATTTATTATTTTATAATATTAAAAAAATAAAAAATAAAACTTGCTACTAAAATCTCAATATTTAATACTAAAATATAAACACTCTATTAATTATATGTTTTGTTGGATATTTTAAATAGAGTAACAAAATCCAAAATATACAAATAAATATAACTGTTAAAAGGCTTTTAATCTAGCGGCACTCTGATTCCTTTCGTTCGGGTGTTCATCCGAGTTTAATTTTTTACTTTTTTCAGATAGTTGTGTGTAATAATAATTAATTGTGCTCTTTATCGGTAGAGTTAGGCTCTCAGTTAAAACTTTTCAGTGCACATGACTTTGATTATGAGACTAATCGGATCCAATATCTTAGAACTCTTCAATGCACATGACCTTAATTATGAAAATTGATCAGATCCAATATCTTTTGTAATATAAATATATTATAATGAAAGCTTTGATTTATAATATTCCCCCGCGTTAAGGAGATTAGAAAAACATAAACAATAACATCACCCAATTGAGTGCAATTTAAACTAATCTTTTTAATTATTCTTTATTATTTGTGAAAATAAGACAAACAAGAAGTCAAGGTGGGTTGAGCTAAAGCTTATATTATATCTTCTTTCCTTACAATTACACTCCAAATATATTGATATATATATGTATATATTCAAACTTGTAGATGACTAATGAGGAAAAATAATACAGTTTTAATTAATGAAGTTAAGTTAAATATAATTTATTGGGATTATATTTATGCCACGAGGTTGATTAAATTGGTACGTTTGGTTGTTGTCACAGTGTCATGTGTTAACCATAAATTAGGATTCTTAAGATATTTTTCTAAGACTTTTTCAATTAAGCAATCATAACACCGAAATTAATCAAAGCTAAATCATACTCTAATATTAAATCAATTTGACTAACTCTTGTGGTTAGTATGGAATTGGGTTTGTTAATGAAATCATTTCTTAATTTTTTTTATTTATGAAAATAAAGGTGTTTGCTTGTTCAATATATAAATTTTATTTATGAAATTTTAATTATTATTTTAAATTTGTTCTTATTCACAATTTTCTCACAAATCTAATTTTAAAGAGTGCTTTTTTAATATAAAATAAGTATTTTTTTTATTTAATAGTACAAGTGATATCCAAAACATTTCATTTGCCTAAATTGCATCTCTAATTAATCAAACTAAAATCATACTTTGCTTCTCACATTGCTGGTTAACTCTTATGGTTAGTTTGGAAAATGGTTTAGTTAATGAAATGATTTACCTATTTTTTTATATATATATTTTTAAAAAATACTTAACTTTATTTTACAACTTTATTAAGTGTTCTATGTCAATAAAGGTTTCATGAACATTTATATATACATATATATCAAAATAATACAAGAAAATAAAGGTGTCAACCATATTGACTTATTCACTATTAAAAATTTATTATAATTTTTCTTTAGTTTATGAATCGTTTAGCTAATGAAATGATTTACCTAATTTTTTTCTTTTTCTTTTTTTTTTAAACCAACTTTATTTTATAACTTTATCGAATGTTCTCTTTCAATAAAAGTTTAATGTATATATATATCAAAATGACACAAGAAAATAAATGTGTCAACCACATTGACCTATTAATTATTAAAAAATTTATTGTAACCAACAATTTTTGGGTCAATTAGTATCAAATCCTTTGTTTGGGGCGTTCGTTTCCGGAAGGACCGAGATCAAATTTTATGTCCGCGGTGAGGGCACGGATGATATTGAGCTTGCAGTTGCGCTCCACACACGTGCACGTCCTTGAAAGACGCTTGTCACCATTTAAAAAAAAAATTTATTGTAATTTTTTTAGTTTTGGAATGGTTTAGTTAACGAAATTATTTACCAAAATTTTTCTTTTTGTTTTTGTTTTGTTAAAAAAGAGCTAAATTGATTTTATAACTTTATCAAGTATTCTCTTTCCATAAAAGTTTCATGTATATATATCAATCTCAAAATAATACAAGAAAATGGTGTCAACCACATTGACCTATTCACTATTAAAAATTCATTATAAAATTTTTATTTTGATTTTAAAGATTTATATTGAATTATTTTTTATAAAAAATTTTATAAAAGGGTTTTTTTTAACCCTATAATATAACCTGGTAGTAGCATCGTTAGAGTATTATGGATCTCATAGAGCAATTGAAAGCAATCAGACTTAGTAACCAAACAAGTTAGTGGGCTGAAAATAGACAAAAGCCCATAAGATTCCATTCGATCTGAACCGTAAGATCTGGTAATCGGACGTCACAATCCGACGGTCCAGATCTTGGGCAGTTTAGTCATTTCCTGTTCCTCACCACCTGTATATATTCGGCTAAGCAGGAAATTAGGGTTCTTGTTCGCCGCTGCCTGCTAGGGTTTTCGCAGAGGTATGATTCGCGATTTTGCTCTATTTCATCTGCGTATTGTTGCCATTTAATATTGATTTCCATGTTTTTGGTGTTCTAATCTCAAAATTTTAGCTCAGAATGTTTAGAAATCAGCATAGAAACCTTGGATTGTTAGATCTCAGTTGACTGCCATTTTTTTCCATTGATTCAGCATGCGTGGTGTGATTCAGAGTCTATCAGTGATCACATTTGTGCTGTTTTAATGACAAAGGTGTTGTTTTATTTATTTATTTTTTGCTATATAGAGTTGGGGATCGGAGAGATGGCGCCGGCACAGCCGAATAGTGGGCTCTTTGTGGGTTTGAACAAGGGCCACATCGTCACCAAGCGCGAGTTGGCTCCTCGCCCATCCAGCAGGAAAGGGGTAAGAGTCTGAGAGATCAAAGGAACTCTTTTGTTAATCTTATTGTATATTTTGATGGCGCGCCAGTATAATTTATGCTCAAACAGTTCCATATCTTAATACGCAATTCCAATGTTGTTAGTACTTTAAGAAGCAATCTCTGTAAACATACATTTTTTTGCTCAAACAGTTCCATATCTTAATACGCAATTCCAATGTAGTTAGTACTTAAAGAAGCAATCTTTGTAAACATACATTTTTATGCTCAAACAGTTTGATATCTTAAGGCTCAATTCGAATGTAGTTAGTATTTAAGAAGCAATCTTTGTAACCATACATTTGGTTCTTGGATGAGTACTTGGTTTTTAATAGGTGTTGGGATTCCATTTTTGTGGGTTTCTTTGTAGTTATTGCCTCATATCATCCTTGTGTTTATCATAATGCACTAATAACTCATTTTAGTGCGAAATACAATTCAACAGTATATAATTCTAGCTAGTTGCTATGCATAACTGGCTGTTGGAAGCTTTAGATGGCAATGCTGTTTGATTTTATTTTATTTCCAAGTGAAACGCTTGTTAAAGTTAAACGAACAAGCAGCTATAAGCCATTATAAGTCAGTGTGAAATATGGAAAACAACAATAAATAATTGCAGGTACATGCAATGTGATCCTAGTTGTTGGAAGTTTTAGATGACTGTTTGATATGATACTATTTTTAAGTGAACCATTTGTTAAAACAAGCAGCACTAGGCCATGGGAAGTTAGTGGGAAACAGGGAAAGCAACAGTAAATAATTTTAGGCAGATGCAACATGGAAGTTTTAGATGGCCGTGTTGTTTGATTTTATTTTATTTTAAGTGAAACATTTGTTAAAACAAGCTGCAATAAGTTATCACAAGCGAGTGTGAAGTATGGAAAGCAATAGTAAATAATTGCAGGAGATTCATTGTGCTCCTAGTTACTGGAAGTTATAGATTGCTGTGCTGTTTAATTTGATTTTATTTTGAAGTAAAACATTTGTTAAAACAAGCAGCAATGAGTCATGATAAATCAGTTTTGTATAGTTTGTCATTCAGTTTAGTTGATGGGATGATACCAGTGTATTGACCATATAGAAGTTTTGGATATTTATATAGTGATATTGTACTGTTGATTTGGTTAAAACACTGTCAAGTTATTTATGCCTTCAAATGTTTAGCTGGTTGTTTGACATTGTTTGAGGTTTTTGTCATTTTCATTCATTTTATTTTTAGTAAATTGGATCTATAATGAAACAATTGCCTACATTTTCAAGTAAGTCAGTATCCTTTAGTTTGTATTTTTAGAGTTTACAGTTGAATTGCTTGATTGCTTATTTTTCTTCCTGGGGAATGTGATTATTAAGTTGTCTGGAATTTGCAAGATATCTGATAAAGCTGCATTCTATCTTTCAGAAAACCAGCAAGCGTGTGCATTTTGTCAAGAATTTGATCAGGGAAGTAGCTGGATTTGCTCCTTATGAGAAGCGAATCACTGAGCTTCTCAAGGTTGGGAAAGATAAGCGTGCATTGAAAGTGGCAAAGCGAAAGTTGGGCACCCACAAGAGGGCTAAGAAGAAGCGTGAGGAGATGGCTAATGTTCTCAGAAAGATGAGGTGAGTGCTGATTATTTGCTCAATTGTTTTTTGAATTGGGTTTGAAGTTTGCATTACATAGATCTATTTCTGTTCTATTTAGCTATCTTATTCCTCTTTCAGTGTTCATTTGGGGTGGTGGTTGTATATATTTTTTATTCTGGTGTTCAATTCAATGTGCAGATCTGCCGGAGTATCTGATAAGAAAAAATGATCCAAGTTTCAGATGGAAATGCTGTAGCTGGATGTTTGATTTTGTGTTTTTTTTTTTCTTTGTAACTCAAAAGACCATCTTCTTCTTCTATTTAGAATCTTTAAGACCAATGGTCTGTCTCTCAGAGTTTTCTATTGTTTTTGGTAATTAAATTTTGAGATGGTTCAAGAACTGTGATGGTTTATCATTTATCTATTTTTACCAAGTTGTGTTTTTCCTAGACCCCTCATTACTACTTCATTGCAAGAAGAGCATTGGCAGACAGTATATGATGACTTATGAGCAAATTATTATTATTCTTTTTTAGTGCTTAGAGCTTAACAAGTCCTGAAATACACCATGAAAAAACGCTTTTCAGGCTTATCATGTGTCTAGTATTCGCAGAGTTATGAAACAAATCAGATGAACAGTCTTTTGAATCTGTTATTAAACACAAATGACACATTTGATATAAATGAGCAGAGTAAAATGTAATGTGATAATTACTTTTTCTTATTTGAAAGTGATCACTACTTTTTTTGAAGCAAAAATGTAATGTGTGGTCTAGCTTTATTTTCTTTATTAGGTCAAGCTTTTGATCACATTGATTTTGTTTTTGCTGTGCACAACTCTTCAGTATGTGATTTTGCCTTTTTTATCAAATGGAGATAAGTTAGCATGTTGGACTTTGCCTGCTTTGTAGAAGTAGTGATAAGGTTTGCTTCTCTTATCCCTTGCATCATCAATTAGACCCAACAACTTGCAAATGTTTTCGCCACATTTCTTTTGATTCAAATGAAAAAAAGAAAAAAGAAAAAGAGAAGAAAAGGAGAGCAAATCTCTTGTATTGTTCCATAGACAAATGAAGTGGCTGAAATTGATTCTTTTTCCTTTTGCCTAATTATAATGCACGCAAAAAAAAAAAAAATTAGTTGAGTTTTTAAACTTTATTGAATTGTTTCTTTTGATTTTTTTTTTTTTTTTTTTTGATTTTTTTTGTTTAATGTCTTAAAAAGTGATGGAATATACTTGAGTATCTGCAACATCTATCACATCCTTGGATAGAATCCATTTGATTTTGAGACAAAGGTTTTGGGACTTGGAGAGTATTATTGGACTATGTCTTTCTAAAAGATAAGTGCAAAGGAAAGGAAAGGAAACGCACATGTTAGTGATATCACTCTGCACCATTCCCACCCTTTCAATGATGTCATTATACTTTGGTCTTAATCAACCATCAAGTATAACAGTTTCTCCACTCCCCTTATTTTTTTCCTTTATATAGAGATATGTATATACATTTATAATAAGCTTTTTAAGTATGTTATTAGTTTTTCTTAAACAATGAGCGTATGATTATGGTTGTTGAATTATGATCTAATCATTGCTATTTATGAAAGTGTGCACGTAATTTGTTTAATTACTTAAATTATTAAATACTATTAAATACTGTTTGGTATTGTATGATAAATCTTACTGTTATTATATAATGTTTTTAAATTTGAAATCTACAGATATCATACATGTATATCCGAGTGAGTCTTACTATTTATAATATATAATCTAAAAGAGGAGTTATATAAACTATCACTTGTAATTTGTTATATTGTTTTTCATTAGATGGATCACTCTCTTCTGTACTATTATTTATGCAAATATTATAATTTATTTGTATTGTATTTGTAAGGTTTGTTTTTGTCTTTCAAATATATTTTGACTCGTTTATTTATTTTTTTTAAAATAATATATTTAAATAACATGGATGTATTAATTTTAGTCTTTTGATGGCATTTTATTATGCTGCAATCCATAGACCAAAGTGAAACTTTTTTTTTTTTTACTTTAAAAAGATCAATATAAAATTGGGATAAAGTGAAAGAATTAGCTGTAAAATTACACTTAAAAAATTTATTACATTTGTTGATATTATATTAATTTATCTTGTCAATCATCCGCAAGTGTTTGGTCTTGCATGATGATTATTACTGGTTCACTAGAAAATAATTAATCCATGTGGTCATGTCATCTTCCTATATCTATGTAAATGTCACTCCACTTCATTTGTTATACATTTATATACAGATTTGAATCTTGAATTGCAGTATAATAAACTTGCACTGATATTAACAGTAAATATCTAAGATATATAGTTTATTATGGCCATGCACCACATATTTAACAATACATGCAAGAGAGAAAATAAAATAAAATAAAGGTGTTGACCTTGTCTGCCTTAATGAGCATAATTTCTTGAAATTTTCCTTGGAATCTAGTGAATTTTAATATCATATTACAGTGGACTAAATAATCTTTCTTTCTCCAAATACATATTTCATTAAAAAACAATGAGGGACATACATAAATATGAAATTAATATCTTAATGTACTTACATCTTCATTTTGTGTAAATTTTAAAATTTGATCTCGGATCATCTTCGAAATAAATATTTTACACAAGAGATTTGGTGTCAATACTCTTTATACTCTTCTTTCTCTATCTCTTTAAATCTCTATAAAATTTAATAAATAAAGTTTAACATTTACTTGTCTATCTATTAATTTTCTTAGTTACAGGTATATGTTTATTTTTATCATAAACTATAAATTATCTATAAACCATTCGGTTTGATTTTCAAAAATAAAAAAAATATTTATTGTATATAAAAATTAAATAAAAATTTAAAGTGAAGCATAGAATTTCTTACTATTCATATAATTTAAGAAAATTTTCTTGGTCTAAAATTAAGTACATGATTATATTCATACATTTACTTTTATGATATACGTTTCACAGGATTTTCACAATAAAAATCTCTTTAATTTTTCAGAGTAAAGATCTTTATTTAGAAATTATATCAAAATATGGTTTGGCATGCAGTGTTAGATATATTATGATATTAATATTATCCTATATTAGTCTTTATATTAAATTGTTGTTATATATATATCTCTTTGTTTATTAGCATCGGATCCAAGCGTAGAATTTTTGTGTTCTTACCGAAAAAGAGAGTTCAAGTCACAACTTACACAAAGTAAAGGTACAACTGTGTTGAGATAGTAATTTTATATTTGTGCATGTTCCTGCCGTGGCTTGTCTATATATATATATATATATATATATAGCATTGATTTTTGTATAATTAGTATACTAAAAAACTATTAATTTTAATCTTTAAGATATAGTGTCTTGCTATTTTTTTTTTTAAATAATAAATCTCTTTCAATACACACACACTGAACTTTATAATTCATATATACAAATAAAGGAAATGCACAACATCTCTCTCTCTATCTTAAGATAAAAACACGTGTATGTGTGCATATAGATATATATAAGAAATAATAATTAAAAAAAGGTAAATGATGAAATGAAGCTATCAAGCCGCACTTGGTCCAAACAATGTCAATATCAAAGTGACTTGTCCAAGCAATGAATCAAAACATATTAGTCTTCAATCAAATCACTAGTGTTTTATGACATAGGCTTCCTCATCTAATCAATCTAGATATATATATATATATATATATATATATATATATATATATACAATTCATAAACAACACAAACTCTTCTTCATTTCATGCATTTTTTATAATTAATTAATTTACCAACTTACATATATGTCCCTTATGCATCATCACATATACTGTCAACATCCTCATTGCACATTCAACAACACTTGGACATTCTCTTTTGAATCTCAATGGAACAAGATCATGCAATTAAATAAACACCAATTAACAAATGTATGGAATCTTATTCCAACTCTGATTCACTTTGCCATTTTCTATATTTTATTTATTTTCATCTCTCACTCATGATCCACCTCTTCATTAATTTAATCTAATTAAAGAAAACAAGGTTTTGAAGCAAATTAAGAGTAGATATATAAGCCTTGTTGTCATGCAAGCTCATTCATTGCAAACTATTCATGATGTAAAAGAAGATGCTCATTACTTTAACTTTCTAGCAACAATATATATATAAAGAAGAAAAGAAGAGAAAACACAGCAGCAAAGTGTGTCTCAAACCCTAATGAGGAAAAAGCTCACAAGAACCCATGCACACCCACAAGCATTGAAAAAAGCAAGATCCTCCTCCCTTCTCCTCTAATAAGACTAATGTTTATATATTTATATATATATAAACAACATATTATTATAATATAAATTACATACTAACTGCATTTCCGAATCTTATTATCTGGCAATCAAAGTTTGGAGTTCTTTAGATCAGACTTAGGATTGTGTCCCATGATTGACTTCATGTGATCAAACGTGAAGAGATACAGAGAATGTGTGTATGTGCATGAGTGACATATGTGCATTTTTTTTAGTATTTTTAGTGAATTAAGGTTTTTTTTTCCTTTAAATTTTTGTCTTTATGATTTTTTAATTATGAAGAAGACTTTTATGAAAAGTTGCAAATTTTAATGTCTGTTTTGCATTAGTTACACAGCGGTAGATGTGAGAATTTACTATTTATAATTCTTCTTTTGATTCTATTGCTCAAAAGAGAAGGAAATTGGCAAAATTACCAAATCTCATAAATGTTTGTGTATAATTTTAACTTGATTTCTTATTTTCATCTTAGTGTTTATACCATGAATGGATTTGAAAAGTGTTAATTACAAAGAAAATTACTAGTTTTTTCTTTTCTCTTAAAGGATTTTCTACTTTCATCTTGTTTGTCAATACTATGAAGGGATGAGTTCAGTTAGAATTTTTATTAGAAAATTATAAATTTGTCATTTGTGAATTCCTACTTTCTAAGTAATTATTTTTCTTATCATGATTATGAGAGAGGACTTCATAAAATTTGCTTAAAAAGCTAATAATTTTTTGGTCTATTGACACAAAGTCTTTTGTGTAAAGTGTTCGTATTCTATTAATAAACAAGTTCAAACATCAGGCCACATAAGATAAAGGCATAAATGTGTAACATATACTAATTTCACTACTATACACATCTTCGACATGGTTTATCTGTATTAAAAAAAAATAGAATCTACATTTATAGCCATCGTCACTTTTCTCTTGTTTATCAACGCCATAACAAGAGAGTGCCATAAGAATTTGAGTAGAAAATTATACCATGTACATTGGGATTTACAAAGTTTTTTTATTTTGAGTGGCAAATAGCTTTTGTCTCTTGTAATTATATATATAACACATCACTATAATACTTATAGAATTAACAAAGGAATTATCTCTAAACCAATAGCATCTTTCAATACACTTTTTGTCACTGTATTAATAATTTCAGATAGGATTTATCTCTTATAATTAACTGATCACAGAAAACTTATAATACATATAAAAATTTAAAAAGGAATCAATTCTAAAACAACAGCATCTATCTCTTTATATACTTTTCGTTACTGCATTAATACTTTTTAAATTTAAAAAATATATACATCTTTCATGATCTTAGGATCAATAGTTGACTTGTATCATTATTTTATAGTAAAAATATAACTTTTATTAAGAATTTCTCAATTTTTTGTTATAATTATATGCAAATTTTCATATTTGATGAGTGCAATTTATATGACTTTTCAAGTTTTTTTTTACCTCATCAATAATCTCCTATATGATTCCTTTATAAGTAATAATTTATCCATATTCAAAATAAAATAAAATAAAATTACCAAGCATCATAAATAATTCTAAGTCTAATTTGTAAAATTAATATATTACCTCACTCATCTTTGCTTCCACTCACACATATATATAATTTTTATTGAACCATCACATATATAATAATAATAATAGAGACCGTGACTAGGATTGTTCTGCAGTAGTTATTAAATTTATATCTAACGACCACTATCCATTCATGTATAATATCAAACAGTATCTAACACCTTTTAACATCGGCAAAACATATTAATTAATTAACACTAAATAGGTACATTACCTTAAAAATAATTACCATTAAAAGAAGCATCTATCAATAATAATAATAATATATAAATTATATAATATGTAGTGTGTGTGTGAGCATGAGAGAGAAAGACAGAAAATTTTCATGGTGGTGGGCACTGAGATCTTCTTTTTCTTTCACTGTGTTTGTTGTTTGAGGAGCTGCTATGAAAAGCTAAAGCTGCTACTCTTCTCTCCCAACACAAAACAAGACTAGTAAACCTCATGCTCTCCAGTGCATGGTTTCCACTTACACTGTTACAAATAACCTATCTCTATAACTTTTTTGTTTTATGTCTTTCCTCTCATGGTTCTACATATTTTTGTGATTTATCTCCTCCTCACAAAACAATAATCCATTCATATATGGTTTCTCTTTCCCAGCTTTTTATGATGATGTTTTTCTTTTCCTACATGGCTGGCTGGCCTCCTACTTTATTCCTTCCTATTAGGGAGGGGTTGGCTGCCTTGATCTTTGTGAAAGCTAATGAAAACTAGATTCCCCTTAGAAATGGTCACATTATAAACAAAGAAATAATGCTTGTCTCTTTGCTCTGCCAGCTCTCTCTCTCTCTCTCACTGATTTCATTACCATCTCTCTCTCTTTTCCTTTTTCTTTTCTTGTGTTTCAGTGCATGCATGTCTCCTATATACCTAGGCTTTGTGTGTTGTTCTAACTTCCAACTTCTAACTTCTAACTTCTAACTTCTAACTTCTAACTTGTTCTTGTTGCCATCCATGCATGGGCATGCATGGGTTTTAGTGATATCTTCATCTTCTTCTTCTTCTAGTTCTGGTTCCTATAAATATATCTGAATATCTTCATACATTCACATGCATGTCTCTAAATAAAGTAAACAAAAAACATGCACATTTGAGGCATTAACTGTTAAAGTGCATGTGTCTCAGTGTACTCTTTGTACCTTTTGTCTAAATAACTCTAGAGGAGTGAAAACATGGATGCTAGAATGAAGGACTTATAAAAGAAGTGCAATACTTACAGGATTTGAAAAAGAGATAGCCTTCTCTTTTACTGACAAGATAAACAGTGGAGCTGCATAAGAGGAGATATATATATATGTGTGTATGTGTGGGTATATATATATAACTCTTATCTCATGCATGAGACTTGGTCAAAGGGAACTGAGCTACAATGAAATCTCTCAAAAGATGAGAACCATCACTTAATCAAGGCTTTAATCTGCATGCAATCATGTCTAAGAAGAGAAAAGACTTCAAAGTTAACATTTTAGTTACCTCGAAGTAATATATATATATAAACATATATTTTCACAGAATAAGAATAATAAGAAGAAGAAGAAGATGAAGAATATTAGTGAAGAGAAATAAAAGTAAAAATATAAAGTGTTCCTGCTCTTCATGTTGATCAGAGAGAGATATACCAAATTTTCATGCATGCATGAACTCATACACCCCAAATTTTGTAACCAAACTATAGAAAATTAACAACACCAATCCAGATAAAATCAAAAGATTAGAAACCTACTTACCATGTCTCAAGCTCTCACCTTCAGAGATAACACTATTAATTCAAGACCTTCCACTTCCTTACTGATCGAAAAAAAAATAACTAAGCATCCAAAGCATAAGGTCATTCATGGCGATCGATCGATCGAGCTTGAATTATAAGAGATTACCAGATATATCAGTCCATTCGGCATTACCGGTGCCGGTGTTGCCACCGCCGACACCACTACCGATATTACTATTCCAATACTGATCATGAGTAGCAGTAGTAGTATTCCTTGGAGCTCCACCCATATACTGTCTAAACCTTTGAGAGTTATCTTCCATCTTAACTGAAGCAAACTGTGAAATGAGTCCTGAGCTTGAAACTAGCTTGTATGGCATCATCCCTTCAGCTGGATCAAAAGGGAAAAGAGAAGGGGAGGGAGAAGAAGAAGAAGTATGTGCTTGTGGATCCATGCCACCCAAGAAAGGGAGTTGCTGGATTTGCTGAATCCTCCACTGCTCCAAACCTCCATCTTGGAACCCTACAGAGGGATGATCAATGCCTTGCATACCAGTGAAATTCAATCCTAGGTTTTGAACACCAAACTCTAGAGGGTGCAAAGAAGCCATGAAATTAGGCAACTGAGTTAGACCAGTAGTAGCAGTAGCAGTAGCAGTAGCAGTAGCATGAATTGCACCAGCTGTGGAAGCAGAGGTGGCAGTGGAAGAAGACGATGAACTCATCGAAGGAGGCTTCGATGAGCTACTACTATTATTTCCACTGGATTTGCTTCTCTTGTTGCGACGGCATCCACCGCCAACGGGAACGTTACGGAGAGCTCCTCCGCGTGTCCAGTATCGCCGGCAAGTCTTGCAAAAGTGACGAGGCTGAGAAAGAGAGTAGTTGTTGAAGTAGCAAAACTTAGTATTAGTAGACTCACACCGAGGACATTTGAGAGAAGTGTCCGGTTGAGGGATTTTAGCAAGACGTGCTCTTTCGGCCATGGAATTAGGCCTGACCGAAAGAGAAGAATTGCCGTCCGGCCGTGGCAGAGCCACGGCACCGTGAGCTTGGATAGCTCCAGGATTTGTACTAGTGCTTCCTTCTTGATTTGCTTGAGCCTAGTGAATTAAATTAACATCAATAAGAGAAGAAGAGAAAGATTAGTAAGTGATTTTTTAGTGGTATATTCAATAAGGTATAGAGGATGAAAAAAGGTTAGAGAATATGAATATTATGAGCTTTTTAATCTTTGCTTTTTTCATTAGGAAGCTATGGATGAAAAAGATTGGAATAAAGAGGAGATGAAGAAGAGAAGAAGAAGAGAAGAAGAATCACCTGGTTCCAGTTTGGTGGATCTAGATAGGCAGGAACTGAAGGGAAGACCATGGTTTCTTTCTTTCTTGCTTTCTTTCTTTCTCTTCTTGCTTTTTTTTTTCTTTCCTCTTTGTTGAGAAAAGTTGATGAGAAGGTGGAGAACCACACAGCCACAAAGAGTTGCAGAGATGTAGAAAGAGAGAAAGAGAAAGAGAAAGAGAGAAAGAGAAAGAGAAGGATAATTTTTACTTAGGCTTTAAGTATGAGAAGAAGGTAGTGTTTCATGCATGGAAGTGGAGGTGGGGAAGGACTTGGGAAGGGAATGGAGTGGAAGTCCAGGGAAACCCTAATTGGAGGAGAGCACTTGAGGATGAAATAATAAAAAGAAGTTTTTGTTTAGTAACAGACAACCTCCATTATGTCTTTTGTATTATAAAGAAAAAAAGTTGGTTTTGGTGGGATGGCAATGTCTCTCTCTCTCTCTCTCTCTCTCTCCCTCTAAGTCTATCTCATCTAACATACACTTGATCATACACCATGTTCAATATATAGATGTGCATGTGTATTAGGTGTAATGTGTATGTGTATTAGTGTATGTATCTATCTCTGTGTCTCTTTACTGAATGAACTCTTTATTGTTGCAATCATGTATGTGAGAAGAATAAAAGGTTATATATATATATATGCGTTATGTTAAAATCATTAAATTTAATTTTCATGGTGATAGAGTTGAAAATAAATGGTGTAAATAAAGTTTTATTAGCATATGCTGTTTGTTTAATAGATTTATTTAAGTAAATGAGAGATATTCAAATTGATATTTTATATATTCTTTATTATTATTATTATTATGATTATTATTATAAACATACTCACTATTGATGTCTATAAATAATTATTACCAATAATTTTTTTTATTTATTAGTACTAGATTCTTTATGTAGAGTATTTGTTATGGAAAAAATTTGATATCAAAATTTAAAATCTATTAAACAGTGGTGTTTCCCACCTATTTATTAAAAATAAAAAAAAAAACTAAAAAATAAATTGTTGCAACCATATAAATATTCCTTAGATAAACATGATTGAAGAGTGCATTAGTAGGGAAATATTTAGAAGATCATAGACGAGTGATGTCTACTCATTTGTCACATTAACTATGAAAACAACAATATATATCAAATTAATTAAAATTGTCTTAAAATTGTTTTGGCTAGTCTTTCAATTTCATGAAGGTGAATCAATCACATCTGTATCTTGTTATAATTATTAGACGATGAACAATAAGGTAGATTAGAACAAAATTTTTGGTTTTATTTTCTTGATTTTACTTATTAACTATCACAAAATGTCAAGATTATATTTTATTTTTCTTTAAAAGTTACCATTATATCCTAATACTCTTTTATGTGACAATAAACATTTTATTAATTATTTTATTTTATTTTAAAATTAATTTTTTATTTAAAATTGATATTTTACTAATATAAATCCTAAATTCAAATGAAGCTCTTTAAATCAAACAAGTGCTATTAAATTATATATATATAATAGGAGGAAAATTTTGTTTGATGGGTGTTTAATGATATGGCACGTGTGATGATATCTCACTTGCCACACCATGCCATCAAAATAAAACAATTGAAGTAACCATTTTCATAATAGAAAAAAATAAAAACTAATATTTACTTTGATTAAAAAAACACATAAAATCTTTAACACAATAGCTTCAGGAATATAATATACATCGTCAAGAAAAGAATAACTTCAAAAATCAAGATAATAAATTAATTCATTTATATTGCAAAAATCAGCAAAAGTGATTTTGATATTCATCAAGAGATGATATAACAAAGAAAGTTTTTGCACATGACTTAAATATATAGGGTGTTACTAAATCATGTCATATATGAACACCAAACCAAAATCAACCTTTGTAGATGTCATGTAATAATTAAATATTTGGTCCATAGTTCATATTTTTCAAGGATGAGAGAGAGAGAGAGTCATGAAACACATTTATTACAAGGAAGACTCTCAAAGCATAAAAAAAAAAAACTCTAAAGGTAAAATGATGCAATTGTAGAATTTTCACAATATCTGAACTTTTATTTCATTGTCAACCCATGATTCAAACAGAGAAAAATAAAAACATAGAAGACAATTGTCATTAAAAAAAATAGAATAATAAGGTGGAGAATTGATAATATTACATGGATTCTATATAATTGTTTGTTTTTCTTTTGGTAATACAAATAGATTAATCAAAATCATTATATTATAATTAGTAAAAATTACTAATAATTGCACCATTGTGTGACATTTTTGAAAAAACTAGGCTGTGGCAAAATAGTTTTTATCTTATAAGACTACAGGACATATTGTTTTTTTCTTTTATTATTGCTCTCAAATAATTCATGGTCTTGTTTATGCTAATTTTAATTAAACATCATTTATCTATCCTAAACTCTAAGTAGTGATAATTATATCGGACGGCATCATCCTCTAGTCTTATTAATTTGACCTAAAATTATGATTATAAATAATTTTCTACTCAAAATTAAGCATAACAATTATCTCAACAAAAAGTAGAACATTTCCCCTTTAAAAGAATTGAGAAGCAATAACTAATCCTAAATAAATGATGAGTAAACCATAGATAAGCTCACTAAACCTTAATCAACTCAAGAATTAATTAACTTTGCTTTGTAAAAAATTCCAATATTAAATGGAAAGTCAAGACATTGATCCTATTCAAAGAGCAAAACAGGGATAACATGCAATGAAGATAGAATTGATTAGAGGTCTAGTCAAATAGTTCTTGATAAAACAAAATTAGTTGGTTCAGTTAGATATGATGAATATATTTAACCAAAATGAATATAAAACCCTCTATTTCAAATATGTCACATATACAACCACATAAGTGATCAACTTTGATTAATTGAGGATTAACAAAATTAAAAAAAAATATAGATCAAACTGATAATAATCCAAACTATGGTTTTAATCCTAAATTTTAATACGTAATGAAGCTAAGTATGTCGGTGGGTTTTCAATTAATCTTAATCAAATAATGCACATCCTTGAAATTGATGATGATGATGACAATGATTGTGAACATGATGATGATGATGATGATGATGATGATATATGATTCTGAAATGGAGAAGAGAGCTGTTAGAAGGGAGGTGATGAGCAGCAAAAGAAGCCTTTGTTTTGACCTTAATATTGAAAAGTAAGAGGAGAGAAGAGAAGGGGGAGACTAAGGGGCCAAGCATGAGATGCTTCCGGTCGGGCGGGAAAAAAATGGGGAGGGATCTTGGGTGGGGTCCACGTGGGACCCAAGGAATATATTTGTCGGTGGCATTCCACGTTGACGTCTGACCTATCTATAAATCTGTCAACCTAACTGAACCTTCCCAATCCCCATCGCTCTCAGGTTTATTCCTCCTGTCTCATCTCCATCGTTCATCATCATCATCATCACGACCACCACCACCATCATCATCATTCATCCTTAACTTTAAATAATGTCTTTTAATTCGATCATACAAACTTTTTTCATATTGGCAGAATAGAATCGAGAATAGAATTTATGCTTCATAAATTTTAAGGTTCCCCGCCAATTTCTATTGAATTTGACATTAAATGTTAACAATTGAATTATATATATATATATACACACACACGTATTTACATATGGGAATATATTCTATTCTCCAAGAACATTCAAGAGTTTGAAAAGTTAGGCACTTAGTCCTTTCTTTTCCAATAAATTCGTGATTTATTTATTTCATTCAAAAAAAAGTTAGAGAAATAGTAAGAATGAAAGAGACAAGAACATATAGATTGATGAATAGTATTTTGAATAATACCCCAAACAGTGTATTATCTCTAATGAGTAGTTGGTCATGCTGTTCCTTCGGTTTGTTTTAGTTTATTTGTAGGTCTAATGGAAATGTTATTGGATGGTTGTGATTGATTCAATTACTGTGCATATCACTTTTCACTTATTAAGCTAAATGATGGAGACCGTTGGATGACAATTCAACGACTTACGATCAAGTTAGGTAGATTTAAAATTGGAGAACCTAAGTAGTTGACGCAATCTCTTTACACATATGTATATGTACATATTTAATTGTATCCAATCCTTATTTATTTATCTATTTTTTTAAAAAAAGTAGGCAAATCATATTAGATATGTGCACAAGTTTGGAGTTAATACCTTATTGCGTTTGTATATGTATCTTCACTCTGCGTGAGTTGAGATTTGAACTCTTATACTCGATAAAAACATAAATAACCTGCAAAACAAATCGGATACCAATATATGAAAAAATCATTAACATCTCATAAAATATTCATCATAGCTATGTGACAGTATATATTAAAATCCCCTGTTATTTACTATCATAAAACTTAATAAGCTTGCAGTTAATCTATGTAAAGGATCACTTTTATTATTATTTTTATTAAATTGAAAAAGAGTTTTTTATATGTGAATGTGTATATATATATATATATATATATATATATATATATATCATACTGTATCATATATTTATTTTAAATAATTCCTGAGGTTCTTTAATGGTACACTAGAAAAAATAGGAAACAACCATATGGAAAAAAAGTAGACCTGACTAATTAATCATGTCCATGCGAAAAACATGCATCATGCCCTGCTTTCACCTAACATCATATAGTACCATAGATACATATACCTCTGTTTGTATGATTGAAAGATAGATAGCATATTCATCTCCGTAAAAATATCATATTAAAAACTTAAAATACATACATACATACATGTCATCTCCAGACTAACGCTACACTACAAGGAAAACTAGGTCTAATGTCCATACGAATACTAAAGCAAATGAAAACTAGGTCTAATGTCCATACGAATACTAAAGCAATGCATCATGGCATCATGGCCCTACTTTCAGCTAATGATATCAGAACACTTACGAAGTAATACATAGATTTATATATGTTTGTTGTATGAGGGAAAAACAGATGGCATTTCTTAAGGCTTAATGAGATAGTGGAAAAGATGCTTGTGGTGATAGGAAGAAAGTGAAATGTCATTAAAAGAACACTGGTGTTAAATTAAAGATATCCATGTAACATCATCTTGATGATCAGTTGTGTATAATTAATATGATAACTCATGCATGTGCATACAGTGCAAGGGTACATGAAAAATAGCATGTGAAAAAACAGTCAAAATTGACGCAAAGTGTGGGTATTTTACTCTCCACACAGGCCTTGTATGCTAGACAAGTAAAAATAATAAATAATAAATAATAAATTTATTATTTATTATTTATGTTTTTATGGAATTACGGATTCATGTTTTTTATTAGAGATAAGTCATTGATATTAATTATTAGATTTTATCATGAGAACCTTTCATTAAAAACAAATGTGAAAAAAGACATAAAATAAATAACAAATTAATTTTATTTTTTTGTACTTTTCTTTTTTTTTTTAAATAAATTAATTTTATTAATATCTTAAAATAACAGATATATAAGTTACTAAAACAAGAAACTTTGTTTTTCTTATAAACTTTCTTCATTAGGACTCAAGTACTTTGAAGTTGTGAAAAGGAGCAGTTTCATCTGACTCTGGCGCCACTTAAATGTCTCTTTTGACTCATTAATGTGATTTGATTTTTTTTTTTTTTAAGTTATTAGATTTACATAAAATATTTCTTAAATCTCAAGTTGCTGCAATCTTTCTAGATTTATAAGTCATAAATTTAATTTTCTTTCAAGACAATTCTGATATCCTTTAACTACTCTCTATAGAATAGTTGCTACAAATTTACACAAAACTCCTTTATCTTTAAAAAAAATTAAAAATAATCTTTATCATTTTTTTAGTTTATTAAAACTTCTCTAATGTTATTTTTACACAATAACCCCTAATTTCTCCATCTCATACAAATTTTCATAATTTATGAAAATAAATCCCCAAACATTTTTCTATTCACATTTTCACCAACTTTGCCAATAAACACAAAATTTTCACATTTTTATATTTTTCATACATAAAACATCCTCAAGCATTGATCTTTTTTATATTTTCCACAAATTTTGTATAAACCCTCAAGCACTTCTTTTTTCATATTTTTTTATAAAATTTCCAAATCAATCCCCGTACTTTTATTTTCCATAAAATTTTCAAATAAATCCCTTTTCATCTCTTTACATTTTGCATAAATTTGTAAATAAATCTAAACACTTTATTTATTTTTAAGGGCATCCATTTGATTGTTTCACTAATGTCACATAAACTAAAAACAGAGGCAGAAAGCACAAACACTATAATTAAACTTCCAACCTCTCAGGTCCAATCACAACTCAAAACATCCTTTTCCACACTTTAAGGTGTATACCATTTGAGAATTAAACTCTATCATTCATCTCCAATAAAACTCTCATTATTTCCGAACAATAAAATAAAATAATATACGTTTCCTCAAACCTCCATTTATTTTGTCATTCCATCTGTTTAATCCATGATTTCAATCACTTACTCTACCTTTATGTTTAATTCAATTAATAAGCATTCAACAGAGTAACTTATTAATTATCCTTTCATGCAGCGTATGCTTTTTAAAAAAAAACATAGCCATATGAATCATCAGCATCATATACATTATCCATAACAACACAGTCATACATCAACTTGCTTTCTATAATATTTAACTTTTTATAAAAAAAATATATTTTTTAAAAATACCGGATACCCGAACAACAAAATGTGGAAACATATAAATATATGAGGAAATTTAAACAAAAGATGTGAAACTTACTTAAAGCAGAAATTAAAAAAAAAACAAAATAGGAGATAATGATGGCAAAGCAATTTTGGCCATAGGAGAAAATGACAGATAATCTAAAATTATAAAAAATATATATTTATTAAGAATTATGAAGAAATCATGAACAGGAAAAAAATGAAATGTTAACTACCATATTGCAGAGTAGTTATAAAGGAAACATTCAGCATGTTGTAATGTCAATAAAAAATAATTGAAGATCAAAAAGAACATAACATAAACCTCCAAAATCATATTACGCAAAGTGACAAAATTTTATTGAAGATGAAATAAAGTGACAAATAACTGAAACAAAAACGAAAAAAAGGTTTATTGTTTTGAAAGCATAGATAATGATTTTATATGATAGGTAAAATAACATAGTTATTCAAATACCTCAAGACTGGCTAGTGGTCAAACAATTTGAATTCTTTAATATAAAAATAATAAAAATAAAAAATTGATCAAAAACATCTGAGTGGACTATAAAGTGAAATCCACATCAATCTACGCCTTCAAATATAGTTTAAATTTTCAAAATAATAAATATTTTATATTTGAATAAAAAAATATTATCTTGGTCAACAGCATGCTTAGGGAAGTTTCTTTTGGATTTGTTTTTCAACATGAACAATGAATATTATTTTCAAAAGTGCACGGAAAATAATCCAAAAGAAAATTTGAGTATTAAACTATTTGATACTACATACATACATAACCTATGAAAACCAATGCTGACCTATATAACATGGGATTGATTAAATTTATAAAGTAATTAACAAGTAAGTGAATAACAATCTCATATAATCAAGGAACATACCTGCATTGTCTGATATCATCCAAATTGGAAGTCATGTTCCGCATGAAATGAGGAATTTCATGATGTCTCAGCAAATGTTTGGAAACTGAAAACTCTTGGATTTGAGAACAGTAAACATTACGTGCATGTTTTCAAACACTAACCAAGCTGGGGGCTGCATATCTATGTTCAGCATACAATAATGAAGGTAATTGATAATGTGAGAAATACTCCTAAAAGCAAGTGAGTTAAAGTAATTGAAATTTGTGCATGATTTCAAATAATTTCAAAATGACAACATATCAATCAAACTTTTCTTGCAAATGGAATTTTAAAAGTTAAAAAAGTAAGGCAAGGCATCATCAAAGTATCGTTAAGTAAATGGTTGGCCCATTGGTGCAAAAGAGATAAAGCAAGCAAACATGACAAGCCATTCAGTTGTTCAATATGCATATGTCATAAGTGCCAGCACCTAGGAACGTCCTGGAATTGATGGAATTGCAAATGCTTATGTGCCAGCTAGTTATTGTAGCTTGACATCAGTCTGCTTGTCCTTAAATAGTGCTTGAATACATCAAAGAAAATGGTGGTCTAGATTCAGAAATTTGTAAACGGAATCAACATCATTCTTGATAAAGGAGACCAAGAAAGAATCCAGCACAGAACACAAAAGCAATTAAGCTACAAGAAGGAAATCATTGGATATAAATGATACTAGAATTTGAACTTGGCCATCAATCAACATGGGGAAATTAATCAAACAACACCATTCCATTCATATCACTGTAAATCAGTTTTATGGCAAAGAAACTTTTGCTTGAAATACTTCAACAATATGAAACGGCAATTAACATGAATACTGGAAAAAACTACAGGAAAATTTTTTACTTTCAAGACTTCCTCTCAATCATTTCATGAGAGAAATGTCAAGGCAATACTATGGCACAATGACAAACTCTGCCACGGGAAGAAAAAGAAATTTCTACTGTGCCTCTTAACTAAAACACCTCTCAGTAATTCATGAGGTAAGACACTGTTAACAAGAGTACGTGTTATCAAGACTCCACTGACCATTTAGCTCCAAGTACAACAGCCAACTATGAGAGCTTGACATCCAAATAAAAGGTGTTTAAAGAGTTGAAAGTGGACAAAAAACTATTAATACAAAGTGAAAAAATAATTCATGTAAATGAGCGAATCCATCAAATTTGTGTCTTTTGATAAAATGACATCCACTTAAAAACAGCATTGATTATTTAAAAGATGAGCTAGTCAGTACTTCAAAATTTCAAAGACACAGCTTACAGCTTTTTGGGAAAGCAACAACCAAATTAAAGGCCATGTCAAATTATTTCCAATCAATCCAATCCACTTCATCCATTGATATGTGTTGTCTCTATCATTTTTTAATATGAAAATATTGCATCCGAATCAAGAGTTATCTTGCAGCTAACTGAACTTATATGGTAATGTCAATAAATGTTCAAACTATATACACCACGTGAGAGTATATGCAAAAGGGCTGATGCATACCTAATGTTAATACTCTAGATAGATAAATAATAAGACATGCATGATATGAATCCAACCATATTTTACCTACAATAAACTTTTTTAGCTGATGTTAGTTTCAGATAACAATTCAAAACAAACCAAATTCTCTGGCAAAGGAAACAAAATTTCTCTGGAGAAAATATCAATAAATGATTAAATCATTCATTAGTAATGCTTAATGCCATGTTGTGCAGCGGAGGAAGAGGAATAAGTTGGTACCCACGTGCATGACCATTGTTAATAGCGCACCATTAATTGAAGTACCTTATAACCACTCAATGGATGACAAATTAAGGAAACTCTTCTTAAAAAATCAGTATTATTGTGTACTTTTAGAACCAGTGAACCTGAGCCCCAAAAATTTGGGCCAAACATTCCAAAGAAGCCATCTCAAGTGGATGGCAAAAGCTGTGGATTTTGTTGTTTATGATCCAATAGATTGATATTTTCATATAGAATTTCAAGCTAAAGATTGTCAATGAACTAAGCATGAGAACTTTCTGGTAAGAATAATGAGACTAATAAACTGACCATATCTATTCAAATATAAAATCTTCTTTGTTTATCATACAACAGAATTGTAGCTCATGTGTGTTTGGTTTATGGGAAAATATAGGAAGATAAAAGAAAGCATGAAGGAAAATTAATTTTTGTCGGCAATTGAATGAAGAAATTAAAATGGATAAGCAAATGAAAGAACATTATTGATAAAGTGTACTCCTTTTCCTTCCATCCTTTTCCATCCTCTCCATCTTATCTCAATCCAAACACACTCTTGAAAAGTTAATATGTAGTACCATAGATTCCTAATGATCCATTGCTATCAATGGTGGAATTAAATAAATTATAATTACAAAAATATATGGATGGAAAGTGATATTAGAACTGCAAATCTCATGTAAAATTATCCAAAACATAGTGTTGGGATCTAAATTCACTTCTACGATGCAAAGAGGCAAACCAATCCAAGGGCAAGCAACCAATTCAACAACCACGGGGCATCAAGGGCAAGCAAATCCATTATCAAAAACAACAACACAGTGTTCAAAGATTGAAACACAGCTGCCGGTTATATATTTCTATCTAAGATTGAAATCCACAATCAAAATCCACAAAAATCAGCACATATATAAAGTAAATGACTTGTAATTACAAAGGTATATGAAGAAAAAGGTGTGTTAGAACATCAAATCCCAAGCAGAATGATCCGAAACTTTTTCGATCTAAAATTAAAACACATTACCGGTTATTTCTATCTAGATCAATTTATAATCTCATAAATCAATACAAATATCAGAATAAATACCTAACGATTCAATCAGGCTACCTAGGAATGATCAAAACATCAAAATTCTCAAAAATCCACACATATATAATGCAAGTGACTTATAATTACCAAAATACATAAAAAGAAAAGGGTAAATTAAGGCATCAAATGTCAAAAAGGATGATAAAAAACTTCATTGATCTAAGAATTAAAAACAAATATATACGCAATGATAAATATCAAACAATTTTGAGGATTAAACTACACAGTAATGATCAAAATATCAAAATCCACAAAAAAAAAACAGCTAGATCAATTTATAATCTCATAAACCAACACAAATATCAGAATAAATACCTAACGATTCAATCAGGCTACCTAGGAATGATCAAAACATCAAAATTCTCAAAAATCCCACGCATATATAATGCAAGAGACTTATAATTACCAAAATACATAAAAAAAAAGGTAAATTAAGGCATCAAATGTCAAACAGGATGATCCGAAACTCCATTGATCTAAGAATGAAAAACAAATATATACGCAATGATAAATATCAAACAATTTTGAGGATTAAACTACACAGTAATGATCAAAACATCCAAAACCCACAAAAAAAAGCAGCAGACGCGGAGCATAGATGCATCTCAACAAGAAAACACAGAGAAAAAATGGTGACAGGTATCTAAAGTGGATCACCAGAGACGGCATTGAAGGAGATCAAGGGTTTCAAATTTCATCGGAGATGCGAGATGGAGACGCAGAACGAGAAAGAGGAACAGAGTGATGGTGCTGGGATTCCACCGTCAAGGGTTTTAAATGTCTATCTAAAAAGTTGCGCGGGAAAGGATTTTTGCATTTAGACCCAAAAAAGTAAGTTAATTACTCATTTACTTATTAAGTAATCAAGAATGTACATATATACCCCTACAAATGTCATAAGAAAAAAGTGAATAACTATTAACTTAAGAGACTTTGCTAATTTTCTATTAAAAGCGGACTCCTTTTCATAAATGCCCCTACAAATGTGCATAATTGAAGAAAAATCTTTTAATAACACATATTTATGTATATATACCTTTGTGGTTTAAAAAAAAAAGACTAAAGTTTTTAGAAAAATATAGGTTTCCTTTTTTTAAAAAAAAATATATGCAAAAATAATTTTTATGTGATATGTATATAAACATGCACTTTCAAAGTTGTAAACTTGAAAATTATGTGTTTTTTTACTATACATCCAACCTTTAATAGCGAACATGTTTAATAAACGTTAAAATGGATTACTTCCAGGGACCATCTTGACAATTTTCTCTTAAAATAAAAGATTAAAAAAAAAAAGGTTATTTTGAAATACAAAGGGCAAGAACTATCCAAGCCCACTGTAGCTCTTGACACTCTCAAGAGCTTCCTCTTCTAATTCAACTAACAATCTGCAGAAAGATTCAATGTCAGAGGCTTCTTCCTTAAATGTAAACCTGAACTCCTTCCAATTGTATTGCTGATTCTGGTTAGAGTCTACTTCAGGGACTTTAGCCAAGATATCGAAACCTTTCTGATCAATGGAGAGCATCAATGCATCCTACACACAGCATCAAGAATTCCATCAGCTTCTTAATCATCAAACTTCGGGTTGGTTATAATGCAACCGATCAGTTTTACATGAATTATTTGTATCATGTGGTGTACTTACCCGTGCACTTGTATTATGGTATTCAAAACAGAAGAGCATCAAAGCTCTGCGTCTTGCTTGGCTTTGATTGATCCCGTCGATCAGCTTCTCAGTGAACAGTGCTAGGCAGAAGAAAGCATAAAAAGTTTCAAGAAGGTAATAAAAATTTGCAGGGATGCCAAAGTAAAAGAGGCAAATCAAGAATATGATAAATGCAATTCTTACATATTTCATCTGCTTTAGGTGCAGTAATTTCTTCATTGTCCAAATCATGAGCACGCCCACTGCCATCAATGTAAGTGCAGGAACTACGAGAAAGATTTGGAACATTGAGTTTGCATTAATTAAGGTCTAATAATACAAATCTAATGGTATGTCCAATACTATCTTGTTGACAAAAATAAAAGGAAAATAAAATCAGCAAGCATGCGAAGTATCATGAACAACATTAGCTGCAAACATGCATTAATGGAGAAACTTGCTTACTTTATGTCAAACTTATACACAGCATATTTGTCACTCTCACCCAAGATCTCCAGGAAGTTTTCACATCTTGATCTGCAACTTGCGCCAGCAGAACTTAAAAGAGCAGAAACTGTATAACTAGCTTGGTTTGCTAAGTTATATTCCATCAAAATTGATTCTCTTAAACTTTCTGCAACACGATGGACCTGTACTCAAACAATAAATGTTTTGGCTATTTGACAAAAAGTTCAAGCAATGGCAAGAATAAATGCACAGCAATCAAATTTTAATTGATTGACAAAACTGTTCAAGATAATATATGTATAAAGATATATTTGCCCAGATGAAATTGCATACAACCACAAGAAGGTGCCTTAGATGGTGAATAGAATATTACCTTCTCTTCTTTTAGAGCTATGAGATCACCAGTCAAAGCTACACGAGCTGAAAACTGCAAAAACAAGTTCAGAACTCAGCTTTCTAACCCAAGAATCTACATTAAGCTTTCACTGGTATATCTGACTCAACAAAAGACGGAAAAGAGTGGCATGAACTCAAGATCATCCTTCCACCGCATCATGATATCCCACAGTCTTTTACGGCCACCAACTGTAGGATGGAGACGGAGAATCTATTACTAAACATCATTTCACCAATCACCACCAAATTGGTAGATCTATGCTGCTAAAAGGGCATACCATATCAACCTTGAATTAGTTTAAATATCAAGTTCACTTTTGTCATCCAAAAACTTCCTCCTGAACTACATTCAATCTGGGTGAATAACAAATTTATCTTTCCTAGATTATTTGCTATGTTCTATTGACATATCAACCAAAACACAAAGTGAAACAGTAAAACCACTATTGCACCAACCTTTCTAATAGATCTCAGTAAGCTTATCAAAGGACCTGGGACATTGCAACTTATAGCCAAGGAAGCACGCTCATCGATGATTGCATTCTGGAAACAAAAATCAAAACAAAAAAAGATATCAAAGAAATTGTTCAGATCAGTGCATGCATGTTAGATCCTAAATCCACCCAAAGACCAGTTTTTGTAGTCAGAAATTAACAAATCGAACAACAGAACTAGAAGATGAACTCAGAGCATCCAACTTGTTCAAGAGAACACTTATCCAAAGTCTGTATTTAGATTGAGGCAAAACAAGGGAAAGAAAGAAACTTTACTAACAGGGTTGCTTTCATTTTCACATCTTAACTGATTCTCTTCATTCAACCAAGCAAAAGAAACGAACTTTCCTCTATTTTCTCCCTCAGACCAAACAAATCCAGAGTATTCAAGGCTATAAAACCAAAACTCTTGAAGAACATGCTCACCGTGTTGTGCAACTCCCCCTCGGGAATCCAGATATAAGGCCTTCCCCTCCTGAGCATATAATGAACCTTCGAAGTATAAATGTCCTCCTTGCTACACCAAACCGGTTCAAACGAAACCCATCGCACATCATTCGATCAAAATCCAAACAAAACACCATAAAAATTCACAAATTTTACCTGC
The DNA here is from genome assembly GCA_020875875.1 of Dioscorea alata. NCBI lineage: Eukaryota > Viridiplantae > Streptophyta > Magnoliopsida > Dioscoreales > Dioscoreaceae > Dioscorea > Dioscorea alata. Next base: position 19,596,472 of record CM037022.1, on the reverse strand, counting down.
CCTTGGAGTCGGCTTTGATGGTGTTGAGATGGGCTTGCCAATTCGAAGCCAAGATGTTCTGCAACACAAGAGTACGAATCACAGCAAAGACAACAAGGAAATCCAATCAATGATCAAGAAATCAAGACTAACCTTGCATCTCTCGGCGACGGAGAGCGCCACTGCTTTGCTACTCCCCTTCAGCTGCCTCATCTCGGCAATGCACGCCAAGTGCTCGGAGAAATGCCTCACTGGCTTTATAAAGAAACCCTTTTTTGTAGCAAAACCCATGATAAATATAATATTACTTGAATGTTATTAGCTCACGTACAAACCCTTTACTCTACTAATATTTACAAAAAATAAAGATTTAAATCCTGCAATTCGAGCTGAAACATTATTAGGCCGATTGCTTTGTCTTTTAGGCTGTGTTTGATTGGTCATTTATTTTATAAAAAATTTTTCTATCAAGGATTTTCCAGTTAAATGGGTTATTTGCATGAAAATTTTTTTCGCAAAACTGATTGCGTGACAATTTTTCCTCTCTCAACCCAAAGAAACTTTTCCATAAAAAATTATTTTAAAAAATAAATTTGAAAGGTAATTTGAAATATATTTTTTTGATTTTTTAGCAAAAAAAAATGCCAATCAAATACAACTCTTTTTTTGTTTTCATGGAAAATTATTCTCTGAAAAAATTTTCTTTTCTACCGATTTTTGTTTATGCTTTTTCAGTTTTTTAAACAAAATTATAGTTAATCCATTTAATAAAATAATTGGCATATAATTAATTAATTATACGTAATAGTCATGTTTTTCAGGAATATATCCGAAAAACAACCTTAAATTTTTAGGAAAAGACCCTGTGAATTATGGGATTTAAAAAATTAATTTTACACTAAAATTTCGAATAAATAATAATCAAAGAGTGTCTTTAAGCTCGTCTCGCTCTTCGGAGAGAGGGGGGCGAGAGACGCTGATCGTCGTGGGTTGGCGACGATCTCATTGCCGGAGAGATGGATCGGAGCTCGGAGTTCGATAAGATGCGGCACGTCGCATCCCTGGAGCTGATGATGGAATGGATGCCATCGCCATACGAGTCGCAGGAGATAAACCGGCTCACTCTTGCCCACTTCGCCATCTCCGGTCTTGCCATACTTGGCGCCCTAGATCAGGTACCCTGTCGCCTTTGTTCTTGAGAATTTCGATCAATCTGTGCATTTTGTGAGGTTTGTTCATTGATTTCAGATCGACAAGGACCGCGTCATCAATTGGGTTTTGTCATTGCGAGCACAGCCTAAAGACAAAGCCGAGCTTGAGAAGGGAGAGTTTTATGGATTTCATGGCTCTAGAAGCTCTCAATTCGATCGGCATGACGGCAAGGTATCATGTTGATGCTTCCAGTACTAGAAAGCACTCGTTTTTGCTTGCAATTTTGTGAGAATATTGAGTTAATTTCATAGCAACAGGATTTAGTCCCCAATGGTAGTCACCTGGCGAGTACTTACTGTGCCCTGGCTATACTCAGAATTATTGGGTATGATTTGTCAAGCATGGACTCTGAATCTATCATAACTTCAATGAGACAGCTTCAGCAGCATGATGGGAGGTGCTCTCCTATACTCGAGACTCTTTTCTTTGCCAATTAGTCAAAAGTTTTCATTAATGGAATGCTGCCTTTTCCTTGGTAAAGAGTTCATTGTTTTGGTACCATGGTGTGTGTTTTCATCCATACATGTTGCTGTTTTGTCTAATCCTGCAGCCTTGTTTGCTTTGTGATAAGTTTTTAGTTAAGGTGGTACTGATGATCACTACTAAATTCAGTAATTTATTAACAATTAAGAAAACCAAATTCTTTATAAAAAAATAAAAAAAAAAGGAAAGACGTTCTTTTATGGAGCATGTTTCATGTAAATCCAATAAATGTGTCAGTATCACAGTACTGAAAGTTATATGCATTTGGAGTGTGTGCCCAACAATGTGGGTTGTGGCAATTAATAGTTGTCTCCTTTATTCAATCAAACTAATGTATAATTGCTATCACATGAGATAATAATTCTCTCTATTTGATGACAGTTTTACTCCCATTCATCTTGGAGCAGAAACAGATCTTCGGTTTGTTTATTGTGCAGGTAAGAAATACTCTTTTAGGTCATTATCTTGGATCAATCTTCATAATGATGAACAACCATCTTAGTAAACATTTTTTTTTTAATTCCTTCAGCTGCCATATGTTTCATGTTCAATAATTGGACTGGAATGGACAGAGAAAAGGCCAAGGAGTACATACTCAGGTGCCAGGTGTGTGGTTGCTGGCTTCTTCCTAATCTTATTCCTTTTCGCAAGTTTATTTTTTTAAAATAAGTCATTCTACATTAAACTGCCACAAATTACCTAATTATTTTAAGTATTTCTTGCAGTCATATGATGGAGGCTTTGGTTTGGTACCAGGTTCGGAATCTCATGGTAAGCGCTTAGATTTTGTGTTTATTAAGGTCACTTTATCTTCTATTTAAACCATGAAAATGGTCACAGCTAATGTACATATTGTCTCCCTTGGCCTCAGTTTTTCATATATCTAATTAGAGTACCTGTACATATTATTTGGTTATGTTCAACAGCTTCTCTGATCAGACCTCCCCACCAAAGGGCTCTTGTCTCCATCCTGTTTTATTTAATTTATCTTCCCTTTTGTTTGTGAATATTTCTTTAACTTCCCCACTTGGACATAAAAAATTTATTTTTAGTGCTACAGGTGGTGGGACTTATTGTGCTGTTGCAGCTCTCCGACTAATGGGTTTTATTGAAGCTGATATTTTGTCAAAATCAACACTGTGGACAACCATCAATGTGCCTTTGCTATTGGAGTGGTGCATTCAGGTATTATTCAGTTTGAGCTTCAATCATTGATCAGAGCATGATTTCTATGAATAAGATGATGATGATGTCAAACAAATATCAATTTGGAAATTCAATTCATGTCAAAGGAACAATGTCGAAACCCAGTTTTAGGCTTTTAGCGCTGAACCATCATTAGGCTGGTATGCATTATGGGCATATTCAGATACTCATCAGTTATCTATATTTGTCCGGTACACACAGCTTTCCTTGAACCTGTATTACTTTCAAGTTGCTTGTGACCTTTTGAGAAGATGAGGGAATGCCAATTTCTAGACTTCGTGGTTTCCATAAGTATTTTGTTTTTACTAATCAAATAAGAACATTTTCTAAGTTAATTTCATTGTTTTACTTTTAAAAAGGTCCCCTGATTTGTTTTTCTTAAATTGTTTTCTTGTTGCAGCGGCAAGGAGTTGATGGTGGATTTCAAGGAAGAGCCAACAAGGCCAGTGATACATGTTATGCATTTTGGTAAAAACTAAACCTAAACGTTGCCATTGAACCAGACCACTTGTACTAGCATCACTGATAACAACCTTCCGGTGATCCATATAGGGTTGGTGGAGTCTTAAAAATTCTAGGGGCCTACCATTTTTTGGACAAGAATGCATTGCGAAGATTCTTACTTTCTTGCGAATCTCAGGTTTTACCATTTTTCTTTCTTTGATCAACTCTTTCATGTTTAATCTATTTAGTGTGTTTCTCAACCAATTGCTAAAATAGAGTAATCGGTGCGGATATAAGATGTATTGTTTTCCTTTTACTCTTTTATTTCCAGTATGGCGGGTTTCAAAAATTCCCGGAAGATGCAACGCCTGACCTTTATCATTCTTACTACGGCCTCGCCGCATTGAGCTTGCTAGAGGAGCCTGGACTCGTACCACTTTGTGTCGAACTAGGCATTCCTTCTCCGGAAATCATCTGAATGTGACCATCTTATGTTTACTGATTTTTCTGTTCTTATTCAAGAACAAGCACACCTAATTCATCGTATTTTGTATCTCATTACCTATGATTGACATCATGAGAAGGTATATTTGTAACAACAGGTACTATAAATTCATTAGATCCAGACTTAGTTTCACCAATAAAGCATGTGTTGTTGCAACATGGCAAACTCTGGTTTATGTGCTTTATTCATCTTTCTTGTTTATTTTCCATTACAATAGCATGATCAATAGCTCATTATACTATAGCAACAATGATCAACATTCAAAGCAACAAGCATTTGCTGCATCACTAACTGGTGAACATGACGGAAAAAAGCAACAACAAATACAAGAATGCAGCATTATTCTAACTCTTTCAACATTGTCTATTTTGATCTGAATATCACACCATTCGGTTACACCTGAAAATGCCACTTTTTTTTATAATCTTGACATATTACTTCAAAAATGTTCTCAACAGCAAGATCAAAAATCAACAGCAGGCTAAATGAGAACATTCAGTAACCTAAAAAAACTTGTCTCTCCCAAGCCGCTGCAAATGATAATTGATTGTCCTTGCAGGATTTTTCGGCTTTCCTCTCTACAAGAACACGAGAATTAGTTAACAATTCAAGGAATTACTAAAATAAAGTCGAAACTTACCTGAGATTCCACACACGCAAGTAAGAGATCCTTCTGTCGAACACACTTATCGTCGTTGTTCTTGTTTAGAGATAAGCAACCAAGGAAGGTCACCATTTCCTTCATACAAGGCTTTCCAACAGCACCGAATTTCTTTGGGTTGATGTACAAACCACCGGCCTTTCGACCCATACTTCAAACTATCAACCTACAAAACAAGTGATGAACAACTACCGATCAATCTCACGTGAACAATTAACGAACCGAAAGAGTCGAATGATGAGTACCAGCAATACTACTACCTATCGTCTTTTCGGTTCAACAAAGTTTTCTTTTGGTGTGATGTTTAGCTTCGAAGAAGAAAAGAAAGCCGCAATATTTTCCATCATTTGCATATCTATATTGTTTTCTTTATTCAACAAAACACAAAGAAAATATTTTCCTTCTTGATTTCTTCTCCATTTTTGTTTTTCATCTATCACCCTCAATCCAAACATATTCTTTGTTTGGTGATCTAGTGAGAAAATTTCAAAAATTCAAAAATTCAAGCTATTTGTTCATCCATACATAGAACACAAAAAAGGGCAATTTTCACATCATACATTGATCAAAATGTTGCAGATCTTCCAACAATGAACTTCAATAGCACAGCACAATATAACATTAAAAATGGATATACAGAACATTCTCTTCAATCAATTAATACTCACAAAATAAAAATTAACATTTAAAAAACATGAAAATTTCTAACAAACTAAAAATCCAATGTCACAAACCCTAAATGATCAAGACTCTGGAACATCAATTTCTATTTTCATTTTTCATTTTGTTTTGGCTGCAACGAAATGGAGCATCATAAATATCACAAGAATAAGATTCTCAAAAAAAAAAAAAAAAAGAGAAGAAGAAATTTTATTGTTTGTTTGCCAAGAATCCATACAAAACAATGAATCCAAACTCTAACCTAAAAAGGCAAATGCCCTAGATCCAAAGAAATTTTGGAAAAGAGACATGTTTCCTCACCGAAAAAGATCGAACTCCTATCGATCTTAAGCTTGAGCTCTTCTTCAACTTCTTCTCCAAAGATCGCTCTTTTCTCTGGAACAAATGATGCGGCGATGGGGGTTTCTTGAAACTGGGAATAAGAGAGAAGATGTTTTTACATTTGACACCCTCGAAAAGTTTTAATTCTTAGTTTTCACTCTATTATTCGTCAAAAGACCTCGGGAGTTATTTATTTACAGAAAGATCCCTGGTCGGACGAGAAGAAGGGAGGAGAATATTATGTTTATATTATTTCTATTTGATAAATATTTAGAAACAAAAACAATGACAAACACAATTCAATATTTACATGAATGATTCAAGCCGAAATTTTTACTGGTAGATTAACTGGGCAATTTAAAGTCACATACAACAATAAATCATCGAAAATAAAAATCAAACAGTAAAAAATCTTAAGGAGAACGCAAAAACACAATATTCGCGAGTAATTCACTTTGTTCAATTCAATATGAAAAGAATTTCATTGCAAATTGCTTTGTTGTTGACAAGAACCCGATTACAAAGATAAACTCAAGTTGTCAAAGTTACAATGCCTTTTTAACAATCTACAATGTAGATTGCTACAGTTTCTATACAATTTTCACATCCCTCCTAAAAAAACAGCAGGTTTGTGACTTTCAGATTCTAATGCCTCTGACAGTAAACGAACCAAAGAAAAAAAAAAAGGCTATCCATGACATTAACATTGCACTATAAACTGCCGGTGTGCATCTTTGCTACTGGCCAGTTAACCATTCACCACAATATGGATGTTGCTACCTGTGAACTATTTACACTGGCCGGACTTGAAGTTTTTAGGATCAAGGAGCTTTAATAGCAGCCTCTCTAGCCTTCTAGAACTCGTACTTGGTCTAATAACATTGCGATTCTCATGAACTGAACATAAATCCATGGTAGAATCAGAATTCCCAACACACCACCCACCAGGAGTAAATCGGCTCCCTGATCTTTTCAATAGCTCAAGGTCAATTAGGTCTAGGACTTGCTCATCCTTGATGAAATTGTAGGCAAAAGGAGCACCACTTTCGACCATTTGATCAAAATTTGCAGAAGTCAAGTTAATTGGAGCAGGGCGAGGAGGATCATCCCATATCACAAACCGTAAATCATGGTTCACTGTTGTATTCTGGAAGTCCCTGGAATTGCAGATTACTGTATGAAAATAACCTTCCGATGAAGATATGAAGTTTGTGTAATACATGAGCAACGTCCGTGGGAGATTGTCCCAACCCCAGATGCAAAATTCAAGAAATGACCGGGATAGCACCACAAAGGAAGAACCTGCATTTCATCAATATGACTTAATACTGAATAACATAGTATTACATTAGTATAATTGTGCAATATTTAGCTCAATCCTGCATTGAGAACCAAAATAAAACAATCAATCTTGACGAAACATGCATGGGATAACAAATTTCCAATGAATTATGCTACTAGCATGAAGTAAAGTTCAGAAAAATAAAATAAAATAAGCGCATGTGGTTCTGTCAAGATACAATGCAAAAGAACAGCTCAAAAGAAATTGCCTATTGCAAGTTGTGACATGAAAAAGAAAATATCAAAAAGAAAGTGATCCTTTTTAAGGCATAATCTTTTCCTTCCCTTTAAAAATGTACCTTCAAACAGAAAAGATTCAAAGCTATACCTGCAAATAATTTGAAAGATGAAGGCAAGGACCTTTTCTCTTTAGCCGAAAATACATCTTTTCTATTTGAACCATACAATCCCGGATCTACTATGATAGGCCTTGCTCTTTGATATCTGTAAGAAAGAAAAACAAAAGAACAATCTTTTAATATCCATTGGCACAAAGGAGGATCTCACAAACATAACCAAAAACTGCTTAAAATCAATTACTCTTTCAAGCCAATATCACTTGTATGCTCAATGAAGTTCAGATCCCTCGGCAAATATGAGAAAATATGAAGAAGATCTGCAAGATATAGTGTGATAAAGAGGAAAGTTAGATACAGAAAAGAAGCATACTAAGACCAAGTACTATTGATTCTATATTGAAGTATGAACACATTGCCAAGAAGCAGGCTTGTTCTTCAATCAAAGTTACTCAAATATTAACTAAAAAGCTTAAGATTTTGTGCAAAGGTAGGCAATGATAACTGCTTCAATTTCCAGCATTCATTCACCTCAACAAAAAAAAAAAAAAAAGGCATCTTTCTGAAAAACAGAGCATTGAGAGGCAAGAAATTCACCATCTTGGGGCATGAGAGGATAATCTCCGGCGCTGAGATTGATGAACCAGCTCCAATCCTTACATTCCCTCAATAAAATCGCAACAGCATGAAGAGTAGAAGCGATCATAGTCGGCCCCTTGCGCGTCACCTCATCAGCGTCTCCGGCAACCCGAACATTCCCAAACTTCTCAAACACCGCATCGGAAGCAACAAACTTCGCCAGATCCACCCGCTCGTCCACCGCCGCGGCAGCGTCCAGACTCAGCAAGTAGTAGTTCCACGGATGGTAGACTGCTCTAAGGAGCCTCGCAAGGCGCACACCGTCGCCACTGGATCCGTAGATCAGGTAAGCGAGTCTGGGGACCGTCGGGGGTGGCCGGAGGGGCTCGGTGGAGGAGATGGAGATCAGGGGGAGCAGGATGAGGGGGAGAAGGAGCGGAAGGGAGAGGAGGAAGAGGAGGAGGACGGGGAGGCAATGGCGATCCGAACGATGGGGTTTTCTCATCGGAAAAGGATTAGGGTTAGGGTTAGGGTTAGGGTTTTAGATTCAGGGCATCGTACGGCGGGATCGGACGGGTGGAGACTGGTTTGAATTCCGGTCGGAAGGGTTGTAAGAGTTTCCAGCTCATCAGTTTGGTCTGTCTGTTTTGGTTTGAAGAGGAACTGGAATTTTTATTTATTTATTTATTTATTTTATAATGGAAAAATAATAAAAAAAAATAAAAAAAATCATGCTAAAAATTGATAATTTTAATTTTTAAAAAATATTATAATGATTCCATTGGCACAGAATTTTTTGCGTAGAGCGTTCTTTCGGAGAAACCCGAAATTGAATCTCTGTTCGTGCAAGGTTCGGTGGTAAGCGTGGCTCCCCCAGATACATGTCCCTGACTTACCCTTAGGTTATATATATATATATATATATATATATATATATAATGTGTTATATTTATATGTTAGCAAATTGTTGAAAGTGCACTCTTTCTTCTATTATTGTTAATTAATAATAATGATTTTTATTTAATTATATAAATTTTTTGGTCATGGAAAGAAGGAAAATATATATGGATGAATTAAACAATAATTGTTACAACTTAGTTATTAACAATATTAAGTAGATTTTTACCCTAAGTATTAATTTAATATAATTATTTTCCTTTTGCAAATATGGTCAAGGTTGAGAAGATAGCAAAATAAATAAGGATTCTGTATTTTTACATAAAAAATAATTTTATTTAAAAATTTGTATATTTTTTAAAAAAAGGGTGTGATTTTATTTTATTTAAAAATAAAAAATAAAAAATAGAAATGTGGAGTGTTTTATTAAAGAGGGCATCATACTCATACATTGTGTATGTTGAGATGTGAGGTCATGTTTTGTTTGACATTTAAGTTATCTTTAAAAACAATAAAAACATTTCTTATTAAATAAAGACATGCTGACTGTATGAGAAATGGGTTGTTGGGAAAGTAATGTTTATGTTTTAATCTCTCCAAAATTATATATTTAATATTCAATTGTTTGAAGTTTCGTATATATTTATTATATTTATAAAGATAATGATAAATATCTTATCTAATTTATTCAGGGTAAAAGAACCAATCACAGTAAAACTCTTCATTTCCAAGCAAACATTAAAAACACAACCAAAAAGGAGATGGCCACCAAGGTAAAGGTACAATAAATAAATATGCATATTTAAAGTAAGATAAAAACATAAGAATTTCTCTTTGATTTTTCCAATCTCACACAAAAAATCCTTAAAAAAAAAAATTCACACAAAAAAACTTTAAGATTTTCATACCTAACAAACTTCATTTGCTTTTAAATTACTATATATATTTTTCTTGATAGTGTTAAAATAGGTGCTAGGTGTACCGTGTACGGTAATATAAACTTATTGTTATAATATATAAAAATATAAGGAAGAATTGACCTCTCACCCATGAATTTCCAAGTGTTTTAAAATGACCTTTTTTTTATTCATTGTAACAATTTGATTCAGTTTTTATTTTAAAAAAAATCCAAATATTTTTTTTATATAAAAATGAATAAATCACTACTTTATTTAAAAAAAACATAATAACAAAAGAGCATAAAAAAGTCCCTCACCAAAGATGAGAAAAACTAGACAGGAGAAGAATTCTAAGTGTTTTTATATTATCTTTTTTAATTTTAATATACAGTATATATATATATATATATATATATATATATATATATATATATATATAATTCTCAACAATTCCAAATTGCTTTATCATTCATCTAGTAAGTCAATAAAATATTTCAATATTTGTGCATTGATTTTTTTTTTTTCACATTCAAAACTATCACTAATATTATTGATTTAAATGAGAATATTACAAAGATTTATCACACTTTTACTTTTTCCTACATTTAAAAAATGATTATTTTGCTAAATAAATTAATTATATTGAAAATACAACAAATGAAAACATCGTGTTTTTATTAATAAAACAAATTTTATTAAAAAACGAGATCAAATAATTGAAATTTATTTAAAATTTTATATGAATCATAATGGGAATTTTAGTAATTTTGTATATTTAAAAACTAAAATAAAAATTTGCCCAGCTAGGCATAGCTTGTGGGCCGTCCAAACTCGGCCCATCACGGCCCACGAACTGAACGGCAACGGTCGACACTTCGATCCAAAGCCCACAAACAAATTTGAATAAAATCAAAGGGAAAAAAAAAAAATATATATATATATATATATATATAAATCAAAAAGAAAACTAGTTGATGCTTCGAAGCACGAAGCGCGTTCATTGATCCCATTCAGCGGAGCGAAAGCTTGAAGACCATCCTTCGATCGAGAACCTCAAAGATCAACGCGGAAACGATCTCTCAATCTATCAATCTCGAAGAATCACGATGAGTTTTCTCTTCGGCAATCGGAAAACTCCCGCAGGTAGTGTTTTATTTTTTTTCGCTTTTTTATGATCTTTGATGAACGCTAGAACCCTAGATTTGTGAGCATTTGTTCGGATTCAGATGAGTTTGATGTTTTTTTTTATAATTTGGGTTTTAGAGTTGTTGCGGGAGAATAAGCGGATGCTGGATCGATCTATAAGGGATATAGAGAGGGAGAGGCAGGGGTTGCAGACCCAGGAGAAGAAGCTCATCGTTGAGATGAAGAAAACAGTGAAGCAGGGCCAGATGGTAATCGATATTTTCTTTGATTTAGGTTTAAACGCATGTTGGTATTAGATCTTGCAGGCGTTGTTCAGTTGGGAAATCTTCATGGTTTAGTGGTGCAAATTGATGTTTTTAAAAAAAATTTATTACTGATTTTTTCATCTTATTTATAATTTATCTATGGCTTTGAAATCTGTAGTTCTTGTCAACCATTGGATAGCCCAATGGTATAACACATAAGTGTAAAAATGAATGTCATGAGTTTAAATCCTCCCAGCAGTACTATTTATGTACTATTTTTATATTATTCATGCATTATTCATTCGATTTCAGTACTATTTATATACTATTTATGTACATCCGGGTCCAGTACTATTCTTAAATCCTTTGAGTGGGGGGACGCTTGTCGTCTATTAATAATAAAAAAAAATCTATAGTTCTTTATAATGCATCAAAGTGTTCATGTCCTTTGTATGTAGAACTGTAGAAGGTCTCTAATTGTATTGAATAATGTTTGGATGATGATGAGCTTGTAAAATCTAATTCATCCAATTATTTCAGCAATCATATACAAAGATGGTACGTTAGGTCATGTAGAAGATGAGAACTTTTTAACTATAAATCGGGCATTGCTTGTTGAATAGCTGGAGTAATGTGATGAACTGAGAGCAGTGCAATAACTTAGGATTGGAACTGGAGTAGTCTTTTTTCTTTTTAACACACTTGTCTGATCAATTATACTGCAATTTATCACCTTCTTATTTGTCACAAGTACTTCTGATCGTGTCCTTTTTCAGCATCCTGGTGAAAACTGTACATTACATGATAAAACATGCCTGTTTTTCATTTGCACATGTAAATATTTGGACATCTGTAGCATATGTTTGTGTAGTGCCTTGGGTAGTGTTCATCTCACTCTGTGTCAGATTCTGGGCAGAGAGCTGAATGTTATCTTTTCCCACCTATCATTGTTCTGGTTCTTTTAACTCCCTGATTATCAGCTCGTGCCATTGTACAAAACGTCCATGGATATAGTTTGTATGGGAAAAATATATTAATTTTTCAACTACTGTTATCCATATTTAATCTTGTTTTTTATGGTGTGTGTTCTTTGACAGGGAGCTGTTAAGGTGATGGCAAAAGATCTTATCCGAACAAGGCATCAAATTACAAAATTTTATGCACTCAAGTCACAACTCCAAGGTGTATCTCTTAGAATTCAGGTAAGATTTTAACTTTATTGTCATTTGGAATGACTACAAAGTCCCATTGCCTTGAGTTTGTTATAACGAAAATTATGTTGCAGGTTCTCTAACTACTACTGAGTTATTAATTAAAATTTGGATTTTAATTATTCTTAGAAGTCATCATGCTATTTTCTGTTGCAAGTCAAAGTACTTTATGTGTACTTGTATGAGATCATTGTAAATTATGTACAGTTTAGAATAGTGATGCTATTTGTAGCAGGCTTTATGAAACAGAAAGCGAGATGCTGTAATCCATTGCCAATGCAAAAATTACATAGATAGCCAATGTTCATAAGGTCTCCCCAACGATTGCAGTGAGATAATAGCAGGGAACAATGATATAAATGACATTGTGTTGCCTCATAAACTAGATTTTGCTACTCTAGTAACCTTAGAGATGCTTAAATGAAGTGCCATACTTCACTCTCAGTTCCTCTCTGGATAAGAAAGTCTCTCACACCTAGAAGTACAAACTGCTGGCTAAATCATCATAAGGCCACAGGCCAAGCCCATAGAAACATAAAATTTCTTTGCTTTCTATCAGAATCAAGACCAAAGAAAGATTTTTCAACTTTTTTTTTTCTTAGCAAGGACTTGGTTTGACACTAATGAATTAATGGCCACATTGCTGTGCATGGTTGTTGTAAGACACTCAAAACTCTGCCATGTTCTCTGAACTGGAAGGGAAGTTTGGCAACACCTTCTAGGAAATCAATTAGTGGAATTTCTTTGGAATTTCTTTATTAGAATTTCTTTTGGAATTCCTTGGACCATAGCATGTGAGTTAGCTGCTGGATGGTTAGTTCCATATGACTTGAAAGAAATTTGAACTTTTTATTGCTTATTATCACTTGGCAAGTTGTGCGTCTTAACCAAGGGAAGGAATCTACTTCTTGCAGACACTGAAATCAACACAAGCAATGGGGGAGGCCATGAAGGGTGTTACAAAGGCCATGGGACAGATGAACCGTCAAATGAACCTGCCGGCACTACAGAAGATAATGCAAGAGTTTGAGCGGCAAAATGAGAAAATGGAATTGGTCAGTGAGGTGATGTCTGATGCCATTGATGATGCCATGGAGGGAGATGAGGAAGAAGAAGAAACCGAAGAACTTGTCAACCAGGTTCTTGACGAGATTGGAATCGACATCAATTCAGAGGTATGTCTCAGATCTCACACTGATTATTACGTCTTTTTGCTTAGTATAGTCTGTGAGATAAATGACAACATCCTATGTTCATTATTTGCACAGCTTGTCAAGGCTCCAACATCTGCAGTTGCAGCACCTGTTGGTGCCAAGGTTGCCCAAGCAGAGACGGCTGGGCAGCAAGATGGTGCCATTGATGATGATCTTCAAGCAAGGTTAGACAATCTAAGAAAAATGTGAGTTGCCATCTTTAAAATATCACATATTACACAGTATACATTTTGCTTATATATTAATCAATCTGATGTACATTTATACTTAAGTTTGCAATAAAAGACGTCATCTTCAGACCCTTGCCATGTTTGCACTACTTGTGATTACATATTAATTTATAGAACTCTATTGGGAATGGAATCCTTTATGTATCAAAACCAAAATTACAGAGCATAGCCTCTGATTGGCACAATGGGCAGTTAGAATGAGAATGAAACCACATACCTATGCATGGAGCATGGAAGCAATACATGCACTCTGGCATCACTCCACAGCTTCTCCATCTTTGAATTCACACAAGCACACTGCACTACTGTTCTCTTCGCCGAGCATTGCCTCTCCCTCCCCATAAACTCTGGCCGGAGGTACTAACCCGTCTGTGGAAGTGGATGCCTCCAAGCTGGGGATTGAACCAGGTGATCGTGATGCAGTGGTAGATAGTGATTGCCATGATCACGGGCATGACTGCGAGATCGGTGATGAAGACCGGTGATATGAACTCTTACCTTTTTTTCTCCATGGATTGAGAATCAAATAAATGGTTGTGTTCGAAGCTTGGACTTGCATGGTTTGGTTTGAATAGCTTGAAGGTAAGCTTAATGCACTCATTCATTGAATAGCACAATCTTTTTTTACTTTTTAATCTTTGGATTTTGCCATTTGATCCAATCAGTCATTTTTTGATCATTTGAAACCTTTAAAAATGGTGATGATTTTAGTGTTCTTGGGATGTTTGATTGAAGAGTGATAGCATATAAAATCAAGTGATTTGCCAACCTGATGCTTTACATCTGAGAAGATCTTAATTGCATCAATTTTTTTTTTTTTTAAATTTTTGTTTGAAAATTCAGGCATGTCTCTGTTTGAACAGACTGGCTGATGCTGACTTACTGTGTTTATTACTTGTTTCTTATTTTTACATGATTAATTATTGAAATAATTAATTTAGCACTTTATATTTTGTTCAAATTTATGCAAGGAATGGAAGACTTTTTTGTTCCAGTGGGAAAGGACTTTATTTGGTCCCCTTCTTTTATTTACTTAAATTGTATAAATTATTATTTTATTTGAACATGTTAAATGAAATTTGTAAATATACATATAATAATTAGATTTATATATTTAAATAAGATTATGATAAATATTTTAAGAACATGTTTTAACGGAAGTCATATAACCTATGAACATTAAATCATTGATAGAAACTAGAATAACTAGTTTATGCCATGTAGCATTCCTAATCCTCTTTTGGGTGATTAATTAGGGGATAATTATTTTAATTAAACCTCATCTCTTTTGATCTTTCACAAACCAAATCTTCAATTTTAATTTTCTTTTAGGTAAAAAATCACATCTCATGCAAGAATTGCATCAAGTATGTGGTCAATATTGTTTGTTTGTCCTTTGACAAATATATATATATATTGGCACATGTACATGACCTTGACTAGTGTAAACCAAGTGCTAGAAACTAACAATCAACTTTGTCTTAGCTTTCACATTGTTAGGCGGTCTTTGATTGTAAGTAAGGTTCTCATATTACCATATTGTTGAGCGTTATCTATGAACCTCTACGTCCACATGTTTAAAAATGTAAGAGAGAAAAAAAAAAAAAAAAATGGGTGTAAAATCACGAATAAGAAAAAAAACTAATTGGGATTGGACCGCTATTAAATATTGATCTAACAGTTATTGGAAAATAAATTTTTTATTTTATTAATATTAAATCACATTATGATTGTATTAAATAATTAATTATAAATTTTCATAAAACTTAAAAAAGCAGCTTCTAAATAAGGAAAAGTCATTTTGATTTTAAAATCAATTAGGAGATTGTATATAATGGAGGTGAATCTCATGAAATTTGGAAGATTTGCTTCAATTTTCCATTTAGACAAAAAAAAAAATATCAAGTGATGTAAAACATCAAACATTAAATTAATTAATTAATTAATAATAATCAAACACTTAATTCTAAAATTCTTATTAAAAAATAATAATACTTTTATGTACAGCTACAAAACAGAGCATAATTAATTAATTAATTAATTAAGAAATTAAAAAAAAAGTACGTCACCGTCTATTAACGGCGTCTCTCATCTTAGGCAACAACCCTTTGACGGCGCCTAAAACCACAACTTCGTTACCGTTTCGTAGCTCTATTTCTCTCTTCTCTCTCGTTTCAAGGATGAACGTTTCTCAAAAGAAGAAGAATGGGAACGACGATGGAGCCCTAGATCTCTCTCTCATCTTCTCCACGAGGTAATCGGAATCAAACCCTAAGCCATGAATCCTCTTTCGGTGTTTGCGATTTGGGTTTGTGAATCGATGTGGAGGTGAATCCATGGCGGCTTTGCTCTCATTGATCCGTTTTTTTCCAACGATTTCTAGGGATTTCAGTGGATCCCTTAGATTATTATCGTTTTTGGGTTCTTGTGGTTATTGGATCTAGGGTTTTGAGGGAGTTGGGGGAATTTATGGAATGGGATTTTGAGGGATTTGGAAGCGATGCTTGCGCTGGATGTTGCGGAGACCCGAATCCACCCGATAGGTAGCGCCGTCGCTGCTGCCGGTGGAGCCGGAGGGAGGAGGGGAGGGGAGGAGATCGAGATCGGGGAATCGGAGAAGAAGAGGAAGAGGGTGTGCTGGGAGATGGGGGAATCGTTGCTGACGACGTTGTCGATGGAGAATAACCACCATCCATCCACTCTTCTCTCCATGGATCCATGCGCCACCTCCGCCGTTGCCGACGACGACATCGACCGCGAGCTCATGATCCAGCCACCGCGCCAGCACCCCCATCAGCACCATCTCTCGCGGCCGCCGGACATCAACCTCCCCCTCTCCGTTGACCCTTCCCCTCCACCGCCGCCTCTTCACTGGTCCTCTTCCGGCCACTCTCCTGACCCCTGTGACCTCCTCGATGTCGGTCTCGCCCCTCACCCTCTTTACGACCCCGACTCCATCCTCAACCTCCCCCGCCCCTCCGTGGCTGCCGCCTCTGGTGCCATCCCCCGCAAGTGCGCCCGTCGCGGCGACAGTATCTGGGGCGCCTGGTTCTTCTTCAACTTCTATTTCAAGCCTGTCCTCTCCGATAAATCCAAGTCCAAGATCATCACCCGCGATGCCTCCACCGGCGGCGCCAGCTTCGACAAGTCCGATCTCCGCCTTGACATCTTCCTTGTCCAGCACGACATGGAGAATATGTACATGTGGGTCTTCAAGGAGCGCCCGGAGAACGCTCTTGGCAAGATGCAGCTCCGCAGCTACATGAATGGCCACTCTCGTCTCGGCGAGCCCCAGTTCCCCTTCTCCGTAGACCGGGGCTTCGTCCGCTCCCACCGAATGCAGCGCAAGCAGTACCGCGGCCTGTCCAATCCCCAGTGCGTCCATGGTATCGAGGTTGTCCGCACCCCCAACCTCTCTCATGTCTCGGATGTGGATAGGAAGAAATGGGCTGAACTCACAGGGAGAGATCTCAACTTCTCTATCCCTCCTGAAGCTAGTGACTTTGGTTCATGGAGGAATCTCCCAAACACTGAGTTCGAGCTTGAGAGGCCTCCTCCTTCATTGAAGAACACTATGTCACAAACGCATTCAAGGAAATTGCTCAATGGATCAGGTCTCAACTTGTCGACCCAGCCGTCTAACGGTGGTGATGGGATGGACCTCTCCCCGATGTGCAGCAAACGCCGGAAAGATTTCTTTCCTCATGCCATGGAAGAGGACTGTTGCTTGCCTGTGGGTTCATCTTCTCCACAAGATATGGATATACATCCAATTGAACCTTTGTGGCTGAATGAATTCAGTGGTGTGATGAGACATGCTTATGGTCCGGTAACTGCTGCAAAGACAATCTATGAGGATGATGAGGGGTACTTGATCATGGTCAGTTTGCCATTCTCTGATCAGCAGAGGGTGAAGGTTTCATGGAAGAACAGTCTTACACATGGGATAGTGAAGATATCTTGCGTTAGTACCGCTAGGATGCCTTATATAAAGAGACATGATCGCACTTTCAAGCTCACAGACCCTTCTCCTGAGCACTGTCCTCCTGGGGAGTTCATAAGAGAAATTCCACTTGCTACTCGAATCCCGGAGGATGCTAAGCTGGAAGCATACTATGATGAAACTGGAACTGTGCTAGAAATCATGGTCCCAAAACACAGCGGAGGACCAGAGGAACATGAAGTTCATGTGTGTATGCGCCCTCCTCATCTCGGTGCTAATGAGCTTCTATTGACATGAGATGGAGAATTTTTATGTGCATCGGTGGTTGCCTTGGTCAATTTTCCATTGTTTACTAACTTTGTATCATAGAAGGAAATCCATCAATTCACAGTGCATCCTTACCATACCTATTTCCTTTTGCAACTCCTATCGGGATGCTTTGGTGGCGATTCACTTTGGTATGGCTTTTAATCATGGGTGCTCCGAAATGCTGGATACTTGAAGTTCCCAAAGGAGAGTGGTAAGGATTTCACTGTATTATTGCAGCCTTTTATGCTTATATGTTGACATCTGAATTAAGATAATTTATCTGTTTCAACTATTGCCAACCCTTATTATAATTGTAGCCATAATTTTCTTCCACCTGTTTCTTTGATATGTTGGCGTTGTTCCAGTCACTAATTTTTCAACAGAACATGATGAATCAACAATTTGTATAGACATTCATATTGGATGAGGTAGTTGAGGTGTTCCAGTGTGGTTCTGTGATTCATTAAAGGAATTGTCTTTTGTCTTTTGTCTTTTATTTTTTATTTTTAGTGGATATGTTTGATTGCCCGTTTTAAGTTATTATAAATTTACTATTTGGATGAAATTACTGAAGTGTCTATAGTTTAAAATTTTAGTATCCAAATAAAATGTGTATTGCTGTTTTGGCATATTTTGTTGCAGACTTTACATTACAACTGAGGAATCCTTTTCTCTTTTACAGGGTATTTCGGATTGTTGAATATTATGGTGTGTTTACAAAATGATTTTGTTGGATGTTATTAATTAACTCTGTGTATGGGTTTGTTTGCCTTAACACTGCTGAAATATATTGTTTTAGTTTTTTGTCTTGCTTATAATCAAGTTGATATCCAGTTTTCACCCACTTGATGGTATTTATAGTTTTGCATTTATTGGAGTTATGAATCTCCTAATATTATTGTTCCTGCTTTGGTTTGACAGTGGTGATCAGAGGCAGTCTCTCTTGCATGCTGTGATGTTTAAAAGTTTTAGAAAGGACTTCTTAGTTGGGATTTTGCCATTCATAGAATTTTCAATCATACCTTGCTTTTAGTTTTCTTCATTTTGTTGCTAGATATTTGTAAATATAAAGTTTTCATAAAAGGCCTTAATTTTCCTCTTATTCTCCATGATCTTTTAAAGGAGGTTATCTTCCTTTTGTTTAGAAACTTGCATGTAGTTTTACTGCTTGATACTTTATCAGATTATTTTTAAAATTTGGATGAACTATGAACACCTTGTTTCTTCAGCTTGTATTGATATGTTTGTTTTTGGATGCAACTGAATTAGTTGATGCGATTATTGCTAGCCATCATCTCAAGCAACAAAGTTTCATCATACCTCAAGTTTGTAATGTGCGAGTTAATGACGTGGGTGCATGCTTTGTTCATCAATCTTAGCATCTTCTGCCTTTTCTTATTATATACATTTTTTATAAATGAATTAGAGAGGGGACGTTCTTGAAGATGTCATTCATGGGACTTATTATTGAATGCTGTTAGTACAGTTGCTTACTTTATATCTGCCCTCATTGGCTGGTATGATATCATGCTTTCTACTTGTTTTGGTAGGCCCTTTTTTTTCGCTTTTTTTTAATTTTATTTTATATAGGAGACTAGTGTGCAATTCCCACTTTGTTGCCTTCTATATTCTATGGACACCCCACAAAAAGAAGAGACGGTGTGTATTATTCATGACAATGCCCAATCGGTTAGGATTCCCTCTTTTACTTTAGAACCACTACCCATATCATAGCATAGCTTTTGAGAGTCTGAGGCAAGAATTCAACAGAGACTATAGCAGGATAACAAAAATATAATTTTGTACGTCTCTTTTTTTTGTTCAAAAAGCATATGCATCTAAATACAAGTACAGTCTCCAGAGATAAAAGAAATGAATGGACTGTAAGGTAACAACATGACCAAAGTCATTCAGTTTGCTCAACCTTGCGCCCATCGGCACCAGCAACACGGCGAGAGTAAGTATGTTTCTCTTGGTGCCAGCAGAATGCTAGCCTGCCTCATGCTGGTTCAACTTGACCATGATGGGATTGCAAATATGTTCGAGCTCCTTCATCTCGCCTGCGCCTGCTGATTGCCATCCAACCAGTGTATCATCTGCTCAACAGCATTCTCAGTTGACTTCCTGTCATCATATGTGAGCTTCTTTGCATTCTTCTGATCCTTGGTCATGTCCCTTATACGAACAGCATATTTCTCCAAATTTACTATTTGGATGAAATTACTGATGTGTTTATAGTTTAAAATCATGTGTATAATCACTAGTTTAAAATTACCACATTTACGGATTTACCATACATATCCATTGCGGCATTCCTCACATGGAGATCCATTTCATATCCGAGTTTTATGATCAGACTGTGAAGCTGTTGTCCTTCCTCTACAAATGCTAAGCTAGTGCTTGCTGCGAGGCCAGCAGAGAGACTGAACTGATCCAGCTCCACTCCTTCATAACGCATTTCCGTGAATAGATTTAGAGCATCCTCCCCATGAAAGTGATGAGCTTTAGATGCTACCATTACATTCCAAGAAACCGTCATTCTGATTGCCAGTCTATCAAAAATAAATTTGCTTGAATTGAAATCTCCACACTTTGAGTACATAGTAAGCAATGAGTTCTTCACAAACTCATCTGACTCAAATCCAGAAGAGATTATATGTGCATGGAGGGGCATTCCAAACTGCAATAGGTCTTGAGGTGCTGAGCAAGAACTGAGGACATTCACCATGGTGATGTAGTTTCCCCTTATTCCTACCCTTCTCATCAAACATAACACTTGCATTGTCTCCCTCTGCTCTTCGTTCTCTACATGCCCTCCAATAAGTGCATTACATGTAACCACATCATATGTTAGGCATTCTCTGGAATACCAACTCAGCTTTTCTCATAGCATTGCATTTGCTGTACATAGTGATCAAAGCATTCCCCAATAGCAAATTCCATTGAAGTCCAAATTGGATCATGAGGGCATGGACCATCTCTCCATATGATAAAGCTTCAGGGCTTGAACATGCCCCCAGCGCACTAGCAAAACTCACATGATCAACTACAGTTTTACCTAGAAGCAATTGAGAGAATATCTTCAATGCATCCATGAGCTGTCCACATTGAGCATAACCAGAGATCATGGAATTCCAAGAAATGAGATCCTTCTCAACCATGGCATGAACCAAACTCTCCGCATCTTCCAATGTCTCCAAAGAATACATACTAACAAGTGTATTGGCCACAGAAACAGATGCATCAAGACCTTGTTTAACAGCAAGCGCATGGAGGCCCTTCGCGAATTTTGGACAATCCACAGAAGCACATACAGATATCAAACTGGACAGTGTAGTTGCATCAGACCGCACATTATCATGACGCATATTAGAGAAACATTGCAAGGATTCCTCACAGAATTCCATGTTATCCTGTCACAGTTCTTCATCTGATAAAACACCCTCTCTGCATCTTCTACTCGCTCCAGACTATCAAGCAAAGCAATTGCAGCATTCAAAACCGAGACATCATTCTCAAAGCCATAAACCACGGCATGTGCTAGAATCTGAAAACCAATATTTCCACTCCCAAGCAACGCACAAGAACTGATCACTGCTGAGAAAGAATTCTCATTGCAAGGCACACCTTCCCATTTCATTTGCTGATAAACAATGACAGCATCCTCTGGATACCCATTCTTCGCATAGCTCACCATCAATGCAGTCCAAGAAACCACATTCCTCTCCGGCATCTCATCAAACAGTCTCTCCGCATTGTATACAAGCCCATGCGTACCATACAAATGCAACAGCGCGGTAACCACAAAAACATCATTCAAAAGTCCAACTTTGAGAACAAAACCATGAAACTCAATCCCTCTAGCAATCACTTCCCTGCACTGATTAAAAGCCGAGACAAAATGCTCGCAAGAACGAAACCATTAGGACCGAATCCATCTTCACGCATGCTCCGAAACAACTCAAAAGATTTAACAAACGGGACCCCAGGGTTTTTTTTTTTTTTTAAAAAAAATTATTTCGTTTTATTTTATTTAAATTTTGATTTAGTTAAATATATTTTAAAAAATAATAGTGGTTTTAAGATTTAAGAAAGATAGTAAACCAGAGAAAACCCTACCTCCTCTTGTGTTTCATGGTATTTTCGGCGACGAGATCTCAATATCTTCTTCATTGATTTTGGAGTCGAGAATTGAAGGTAGGTTCCTTGCGTCATTTCCATTGTTATGTTTAGATCTTGGTAGTCAGCAAATTTATTGGTGAGGTTCTTAGTTGGATTTTAATAGAATTTTCGTGATGATTTTGTCTAGTGGCGGGTGGAGTTTTGTTAAATTTGTATATATATTAACAGTGTAGGCAAACCCGTTTTACATAGTGTGTGTTGGTTGGTGAGTTGTTCCATGCCATTAGCAGAAGATGTATTAAATCTAGTGGATCTAATCCGATATTACACCTATGGTTGTTCCATCGCTACATGGGTAATGGATCACCAATGCCATATTTTATTTATTTATTTATTTATTTAAATTGTTTTTTTGAAACCTATTAGTGTTTATTTTGATCCTTGAAGAGCTATAACCATGTAATAGTTAAATTAATGCATGATTTGTTGATGTCATTCAAGCCATATCTGTTACTAGTTTATGTGTTAGCATCTTATTAGAAGTTCTATGATTGTTGTCATCATGTGTTAGATATTACTGTTGGGATGTCATCAAGCTTTTCCTTTGCTTGAACTAGATGCAAATTCTTATTGTCAGAGAAGAAATGTTATATAAGAAAAAGGATACATATGTTTATGTTCTGGCATGTTGTGGAATGGGCTAGTGCTTTACGCTACAAGAAAATTATTGTTTAAAAACAGTATTTTCCGTTTATAATCTGTTGCTAATTCAGTTTAGAAACAGATTTGAAACGGAATGTATCTGTTTCGAAAACCCTTGTTTTTAATTTAAATAACAACGGAAAAATGTTCCGTTTCTAAGTTTAGAAACGGATTAGAAACAAAAACCAATATGTTTTTAACTTTTGAAAAATTAAAATGGAATGATATATGTTACTAATCCGTTATAATTCTGTTTCTGAATTTAGAAACCTATTTAAAATAAAAGTGTTATCGTTACAAAAATTAGAAACGGATTCCAAACGGAATATTTTTTTGTTTTATTTTTGTTCCGGCCCATTAGAAACAAGTTTTTTTTTTCTTAATCTATTTCTAAAGTTTTTTTAAAATTAAAAACAATATTAAAACAAATACATCCATTTCTAATTCTTTTCTAAGATTCAAGTAAAAATAAATAAAAATTATATCCATGATTTTTTTTTAAATATGGTACATGAATTTTTTTTTAACCTAGAATACCAATAAATAAGATAAATTCATCAATTCATACAAAAAAATGTTTAAGTATATATGTTCAACACAAATAATAAATATACGATAAATACAACTATAAGTCAAACATCATGATTGTCAACCAATGGCGGTTAGTCCTCTGTGGTAAACTACGACTGTTGAAGAATCTTTTTCTCAAAACTCATCATCATGACCTTCATTTGACTCATTATCTTCTCACGATATTGGTCCCTCTCCTCTTTCATTTCAAGCAAATTTTGTTTAAACCTCTCCTCATGATCTCGGACTTAAGTAAGAATTTGACGCAAATCTCTAATCTTAGCTTGTAGTGTCTCAGATGATGAACCTATGGACAAACTCGAAGATAACTGTGGATAAAAGAATGCATGCATGTGAGTGTCTCAGATAACTGTCAATTGAAATTCACTTTCAGATCAGGGGAAAAAAAATCCTAATTTTGGTGACTGATCGCCATATTGCATGTGAGAGTTGCTTCCTTGACTTATTTGTTTTGCCATCTAAGATTTAGAATTAGCCATCATATAGAAATGCTAAGCATTGAAAGCCAGAATTACCAATTAGTCAATGTCATACTTTACCCAATTTTAATTATTGTTATTCATTTTTAAACCATAAAACACACAGACCATGCATGCAAACTCTTGGTGACCATAAATTTCAATAAGAAAACACATATAAACCAAGTCAAATGCCACAGTTTACCTGATTTTATTGTTATTCATATTTTAGAATCTAAACCCAGGCCATGCAAACTCTTGACAGCTTCTCTTTACCAACAACCCAGGCCATACTGATGTCATTTGTGGCAAAAGATCTACAACTGCGTCACAATGAATGGCATGAAATACTTGTTTAATCTGTGCTTTTGCAGGAGCACAAGCTTTAATTAATTCATTATTATTATTATTTATTCGTATATACATCAGCAGAAACAACACAAAATTTCATTAGTACAATTCAACAGTTAAAAACTATTGCTTTGTTGCTTTCCACTTGTTAAGAAATAAAAAGATTTAAGGATACTATGGTCTGTGTTTGCAGTACTTAATGCATGTTATTATATATACACACACACATATACATATATACATATATGAAGTCATATAAAAGATCATATTTTAGTCTCCAATCCAAAATCTGAAATTAATAATGAAAAAACAAAAATATAAAATTTATGTAACTATAACATGCCTAATGAAGTGATATATAGTTTGTTGTTCACCTCTTCTTGTAACCTTAAGCGCGGGCAGGAGGAGGAGGGACACCATAAGAGGGACGAATACCTACCCCTTGCCTGTAGTGTCATCCTTCAAATAAAAGATGCAAAACAAACATAAGAAATTGTTTTTGAAATTACCTACTTGTTTCAGGAAGCAAAATCTAATAAGCACAAGTTCCGTCAAGGATTGGAATAAACTAGTAAACAGTATAATCAACCATTAATTGCCTTTTTGTTCTCATCTCATCTAGGGATGGCAAAAACCGAACCGACCCGAGGTTACCGACCCGATCCGTCCCGAACCTACCCGGCTTTGGGCGGGGCGGGTTTGGTTTTTCTATGCCCCGCAATCTATTTTAAAAATGTTTTTAGGATCTCATCAGAAAAAAAAAAAAATAATGAACAACATAGAATTTTACAAAAATAATGTTGTGATATATGGAATCACCCTAAGACTATAATGCCAAAGAAGTGAAAGAACCTAGTGATACCCACTAAAGAAAATGTTATAACCACCCAATAAATTATCTCATAGCAGTCACTTCACAACTGAAGTTAGTTTCATCTAAATAGTAACATGCAAACCATAACATGATAGGTGAGCAATTCCATTTAATCCACTTTCAATCCAAGCTAGGTGATAATTCCATGTTCTCACAATGAATATTTGCATCATCTTCCATTACTTGAACATATACTAGTGGTCCACATTTTGTATAAAAAATATTTCCTTTACTTGAAGTCATTCTTCCCTACAATCATCTCTCATGAAGTTTAGAAGTCAAAATTAAATAACTTTCCAAGTGGGCTAGATGTAAGTATAAATCTGCTTTCTGTCACGGCACTGAGGGGTTCAATGCAAATAATCATTTGATTGATCTCTCAATCAATTACAATCAGAAAATTACATTGAGAATTAAAGAGTTTTGAAAATAAAATTGGGTACAAACTTCAAAGAATAATTAATTACCTCAAGGACACTGATAAATAGGCATTAAACAGAGCTGATCATGATGAATAATTAAAACACACAGTAGCTCACAAGGACACTGATAAACAGGCATTAAACAAAGCTGATCATGATGAACAATCCAAAAAGAGAAGATTAGGAGCAAATAAAGAAAGAGGAAAAAAGAGAAAGGCAAAGCTCTAACACACATCAGAAAGAAAAAAAAAAGTCTTAAAGCCAAACTAATACTCTAGCTAACAGAATATAAAGAAACTTTAAATCTACAAATAAAACATAGAGAGAGAGAGAGCGAGAGAGTTCCTTCCTCTTCCACCCCTTCAGGCGGTCCTGCCAATGAAAACAACATGCTTGAATTCCAAATAGAATAGGATACAATCCAGATCATGGTAGACTGGTAGTGGAGATCATGCAAGCATATTAAAAGGCTGTCACCTGATGGCTTAGCCGTTACGGATTTTGGAGAGGTGTTTGGCGAGGTCGTTCTTAGCTATGCGGAGCTCGTTGTTCTCTTGGCGAAGGGCTTCGCACTTGTCGACAATGGGAAGCCCCAATTGAGAAGAAGCTCGCGGGGATGTCATCGTCGGCGCCGGCCGTGGCTTCACCGGCAACGGTGACGCCGAAGGAGGCGCTGAGGGAGAAGATCACTGGGATGGAGGAGTTGCTAGGGTTGGAGCACGAGACGGCGGGGCGGGCCGGCCCGTGGCCCGTCAAAACCCACCATTTGGCGAGGCGGGACGGGCCTACAAAATACCAACCCAACCCGACCCACTTTGGGTTGTGGGTTGAGCGGGCCGGCCCACCAAAAAAATAAAAAAATAATTATATTTCATAGTTATCATATATTTAATTATATATTTGACATAATTTGGCCATAATACATAAAAAAAATTAACAAAATCCAAAAAAACTTATCGCAAAATAAAAACATCCATTACTATTAAAAATCATTAATCCACCAAAATTATCTTAATCCTATTAAATTTGGAAAGTTTAACAAAAATTTAAAAAAATCAAAATGTTAAAAAAGTCAATATCTTTCGCATAGAAACCCTTCTATCAACATATACTTACTTTTTCTAACTTTCTAATTAATTTAATAAATTTTTATTTTTTAAATTTTTTTATAAATCAAGGGTGGTGGGCTAGCCCGCCGCAACCTGCGGCCTGCCCCACCCTAACCCGCGGCCCGCGCGGGTTGGCCTGTTTAGGTCCGCCTCTAAACGGGCTTATATAAAGCCAACCCAACCCACTTATTTTAGTTGGCGGGGCGCGCCGGCCCGGCGGGCTAGGCCCAAATTGATAGCTCTAATCTCCGAGAAGGGTTGATATTGGGTGTTTGTTTGTGATGAAAAAATAAAACTGAAACAAGTGTTGGATTTATATAATTTAACCGCCTCTTCTTAATTCACTTGTTATGATTTTAGTATCTAATCACTCGGTGCATAAATGACAATAATTATTAGGTTTGCACATTTTTGCCTTAATTAGAGAGTCATCATTATTGCTTATGCTTTAATAATTCATAATCATAAAAATGAGTTAAAGCTGAAACTTAATTTAAAAAATTAAAATTTCCATTAAAAACACAGTACACATCTATGAATTCAAATATACATTGACAAATAAATAAATAAATAATTCTAAAAGTTCTTGTTTAGGTCCAACAGCTTTGAATGGGCATGATCCAAAAACCCAAAAAAAAATAAAAAATAAAAATTCCTTTATAAAATTATTTATTTATTCTTTTTTTTCCCATTGTATTACAGTAGACAAAATCCCTGATTTTTGTTCACTTGGATCCTCTATTCATTCTAATTTTTAATGAAGTTTGACTTGTTTGGATTTATATAATTTAACCGCCTCTTCTTAATTCACTAACAAAAATGATTTAATTATATTATGAGATTTTTTTTAAATTAATTTTTCATCAAAAAGTTATATTAAAAATAAATAAAAATATTTTTAATTCAGTTTCTAGTCTTTTTCTGTTAGAAACGAATTAAAAACGGATATTTTCTTATATTTAATCATATTTAATTAAAATATAAATTTTTAAATCCGTTTCTAGTCGTACAAACGGATTAGAAACAGACATTTTATAATATTTTTTCTAGTCCATTTCTATTAGCAACAGATTAAAAACGGATATTTTCTAATATTTAAAAATATTTAAATAAAATATAAATTTTTTAAATAAGTTTCTAGTCCTTTTCTAGTAGAAACTGAAGTCCATTTCTATTAGAAAGGAACGGAATATTTAAATAAAATATTAATTTTTAAATCCGTTTCTAGTCGCTAATAGAAACCGATTAGAAACGGACATTTTCTAATATTTAATAATATTTAAATAAAATATTAATTTTTAAATCTTTTTTATTCCCTAGTAGAAATGGATTAGAAACAGATATTTAATAATATTTAAATAAAATATTAATTTTTAAATCCGTTGCAAGTCTCTTCGGATTAAAAACGGATATTTTCTAATATTTAATAATATTTAAATAAAATATTAATTTTTAAATTCGTTGCTAGTCCCTTTTTATTAGTAACGGATTATAAACGAATATTTTTTAATATTTTAATAGATCATATTTTTAAATAGCCGTTTGTAAGCCGTTGTTATTTAAATAATGTTGCAATTACAAACAGAATAAATTCCGTTTCTAAAATTATGTTTTTAAATAGTAATTTTCTTGTAGTGTTAAGGAAGTTGGGGTTTTAGAAAAATCTCATGTACAACGCTTAAGAGCATAGGCTATATATATCATATATTATGATTTCCGACTGGCATCCCATAATTTTTTTTTGGTAAATATAAGTACACGTGTAACTTGTAGTATTTTTCTATGCATTAAGTATTAACTATAACTTATGGTTATTAGTTTATAGATATAGAACTACATGGTTCGAAATGGAGTTAAGTTATGTTATCATAAGTTTTATGTTTGAGTTGAATTTATGTTTATAGGACTTCTGCGGAGGGTTGATTGGGGTTCGATTTGAGTTTGGAAATTTAATGGATACCAAGTAAGTATTCCATATATAAATCTTATTATATGTATAAACTCTAGTTTTTGAATATCTGGAATTTTGAGAAGAGTACTGTTTTTATTTATTTATATTTTAAATTATTTATTTTTTTATTATTTTCGGAATTATTTTAAATTAATTTAACTTTCAAGTAAATAATATATTATTTTGGTTTAAAATTATTTGAAAAGTTTAATATTTATTTAAATTCGGATTATTAAATTCCTGAATTTTTAATTCATTTATTTAAATTTCTGAATTTCAGATATTTATTTAAATTTCTGATTAATTCAATTATTAATTAATTTATTTAAATTCAGATTATCTAATTTATTAATTTCAGATATTTATCTAATTTCTGATTAATTCTTTTATTTAAAATCAGATTATTTAATTTTTGAATTTAAGATATTTTATTTAATTTTTGATTAACTATTGTTAATTATTTTTATTGTAATCGGCGAACATTCTATAAACTTTTTCAGATTATTTTTTTCATATATATATATATTACCTATTTAAATATATAAATAATGATGTATTTTAACATATATATATATAAAGATATAATTTAAACATATTACAGTTAAAATTTAAAAACGAACCATATATTGGAAGGTCACGATTGCGCGGGAACTACATCACACCGTCCATCCTAAACGATCCAACGGTGATAAGCTTCCATTCCAGAAGCTGGCAGAAACCCAGAGAACTACCTATAAAAACTAAAATCCCACACTACGTTTACTCGTTTCTCCATTTCATTCTCTCGAGTGATCCTTCTTGAAAAGCTCTGTTCTTTGTTCTCTGATTGCTCTGATTTCTAGGGTTTTCCATTGTTGATCTTGGTTCTTGAAATCCATGGTGAAGGTTGAGGGTCCTGCAATTGGGATTGATCTCGGGACGACCTACTCGCGCGTCGCCGTTTGGCAGCATGGTCGTGTGGAGATCATAACGAATGATCAGGGGAAGCGCATTACTCCATCCTACGTTGCTTTCACCGACACTAACCGGCTAGTTGGAGACGCGGCCAAGAACCAGGTCGTCGGGAATCCCGAAAACACCATCTTTGGTATGCGCTTAATTTCTACTCCATTCTCATCGAGATCTTCTTGTTTTTCATGTTGATTGCTTGTTTAAGCCAAGATTTTGAGTTTATTTAAGGATTTCTTGATCTTTGTAGTGATATATGAGGGTTTTTCATTTGTTTCATCTTGAGTTTCCAAAATCTTCACCTATTCCAATGGAATTCATTTGTTTGATTTGGGTCTAATTTAATGATTTCTCTTCTTCATTGTCTTTCTTCTATTTTATTTTTATAGTTTATTTATGGTTCTTTTAGGTTGAGTTTGTTGATTTCGTATTGATTCATGAGCGCGCTTCATTTCTTTCATCTTATGTTGCCAAGATCTTCATCCTTTTCAATGGAATGGAATCTCATTTGTTTGATTAGGGTCTAATTAAATGAGAAAAAAAAGGAGTTGTTAATGATTTCTCTTCTACAGAGTCTTTCTTTTGTTCTTCAGGTCAAGTTTGTTGATCTTGTACTGATTTTTGCAACATTAGGCTTTATATTTCATACTTCATCTCTCTTTTGTGTCCAAGATCTTAACCCTGCTTAATGGTGTCTTGTTTTTCACTGATTTTATACATTAGGATTTCTAGTTAAAACGAAGCTTCTAATGTAAACATAACCCAAAGATGATGATATTTCATTTGCTAAACATGGATAGATGTATATATTATTATCTTGTATCATATCATCCCACTCTTTCTAATTTTTCTAATTGAATGACGTCTACTAAGCATGCTGACAATTCAGCAAAATGCTAGCACAAGTGCATAACTTTTTCTGGATAATTAAATGAGGCAGATGCTAAGCGCTTGATTGGTAGGAGATACAACGATCCCTCTGTTCAGGCTAACATGAAACTCTGGCCATTCAAGGTCATGGAAGGCACTGGTGAAAATCCCATGATTGCCGTCCGATACAAGGGCGAAGAGAGGCAGTTTACTCCTGAAGAGATCTCCTCCATGGTCCTCATGAAGATGAAGATGTTCGCCGAGTCCTATCTCGGCACAGCCATTACGAATGCCGTGGTCACCGTTCCGGCCTACTTCAATGACTCCCAGCGCCAAGCCACCAAGGACGCCGGTGTCATCGCTGGCCTCAATGTTATGCGCATCATTAATGAACCAACGGCGGCAGCCATCGCTTACAGCCTTGATAAGGAAGGCAGCAGCTCCGACGAGAAGAATGTCCTTATCTTCGACCTAGGTGGTGGTACCTTGGATGTGTCCTTACTCACCATTCGAGCAGGTATACTTGAAGTAAAGGCCACTGCAGGAGATACTAATCTTGGAGGTGAGGACTTTGACAACAGTATGGTGACCCATTTTGTTGACGAGATCAAGAGGGAGAATAACCAGATGGACATCAGCGACTGCACCAGGGCTATGAGCAGGCTGAGAACTTCCTGTGAGGAAGCCAAGAGAAAACTCTCCTCCGCTACTAAAACTACCATTAAGATTGATTCCTTGTATCAAGACAAAGATTTCTGCTCTACCATCACCAGAGCCAAATACGAGGATCTCAACAAGGACTTATTTCAGAAGTGCATGGAGTCAGTGAGGAGGTGTTTGAGAAATGCCAAGATGTATAAACAGAGAGTAGATGATGTTGTCCTTGTTGGAGGTTCAACAAGGACCCCCAAAGTGCAGCAGATGTTGCAGAACTTGTTCAATGGTAAAGAGCTATGCAAGACAATCAACCCAGATGAGGCTGTGGTTTATGGTGCTGCTGTTCAAGCTGCTATTTTGAGTGGTGAGGGTGATAAGAAGCTGCAGGGCTTGCAACTGATTGATGTCACTCCTCTTTCACTTCGTCTGGGAAGTTCTCATGGACGCACGACTGCTTTGATTCCCAGGAGCACAACAATCCCAGCTAAAAAAGAGCAAGTCCTCCCAAGCTCTAAAAACAACAAATTTAAAGTTTTTAGGAAGGTGTATGAAGGTGAGGGCCGCAGGGCAAAAGATAACAACTTATTAGGCAGGTTTAAGTTTAAGCTCTCAGGCCCTGCTCCAGCTCCCCAAGGTGCGCTAAAAGTCAATGGCTGCTTCAACATCGACACCAATGGCATCCTCGACGTATCAGCAGAGAATGTCACAAGAGTTGAGAACAGTATAATCCTCATCAATAACAAGGGCAGACTGAGCAAGGAAGAGATTGAGAAAATGGCACAGGCTGCCCAGGTGTACGAGGCTGAGGATGAAGAGCTGAAGAAGACGATTGGGTAGCGGTTCTAAAGTAAAAGAGGGAATCATAACCGATTGGGCATTGTCATGAATAATACATAGTGACTTTTGTTTTGTGGGGTGTCCATAGAATATAGAAGGCAACAACAAAGTGGGAATTGCACACTAGTCTCCTATATAAAATAAATTTAAAAAAAAAAAAAAAAGCGAAAAAAAGGGCCTACCAAAAATTTTAGTATTCGAATAAAATGTATATTGCTGTTTTGATATATTTTGTTGCAGACTTTACATTACAACTGAGGAATCCTTTTCTCTTTTAGAGGGTTGTTGAATATTATGGAATGTTTACAAAATTATGGAATGTTTACAAAATTATTTTGTTTGCCCTGACATTGCTAAAATAACTTGTTTTAATTTCTTGTCTTGCTTGTAATCTAGATGATATCCAGTTTTCACCAACTTGATGGTATTTATGGTTTTGTATTTATTGGAGTTCAGAGTCTCTTGAAATTATTGTTCCTGCTTTTATTTGACAGTGGTGATCAGAGGCAGTCTCTCTTGCATGCTGTGATGTTTAAAAGTTTTAGAAAGGACTTCTTAGTTGGGATTTTGCCATTCATAGAATTTTCAATCATACCTTGCTTTTAGTTTTATTCATTTGTTGCTAGATATTCGTAAATATAAAGTTTTCATAAAAGGCGTCTGTCAGATCCAAGATCTGTTTTAGCTTAATTTTTCTCTTATTCTCCATAAAACTTTTAAAAAACGTCTGTCTTCCTTTTGTTTAGAGACTTGCATGTAGTTTTACTACTTGATATTCTATCAGATAATTTTAAAATTTGGATGAACTGTGAATACCTTGTTTCTTCAGCTTGTATTGATATGTTTGCTTTTGGATGCAACTGATCAATTAGTTGATGCCATTATTGCTAGCCATCATCTCAAGCAACAAAGTTTCATCATGCCTCAAGTTTGTATGTGCGAGTTGATGACGTGGGTGCATGCTTTGTTCATCAATCTTAGCATCTTCTGCCTTTTCTTATTTATGTATATTTTTTAAAAATGAATTAGAGAGGGGACGTTCTTGAGGATGTCATTCATGGGACTTATTATTGAATGTTGTTAGTACAGTTGCTTACTTTATATCTGCCTTACTTTAGAACCGCTACTGAGACAAGAATTCAACAAAGACTATATAGCAGGATATATAACAAAAATGCAATTTTATACGTCTCTTTTTATTGTTCAAAAAGCATATGCATCTAAATACAAGTCAAGTCTCCAGAGATGCAGAAATGAATGGAATGCTAGTCTGCCTCAAGTCCAGTTTCCATCGGCGCCAGCAACACGGCGAAAGTATGTTTCTCTTGGTGCCAGCAGAATGCTAGTCTGCCTCATGCTGGTTCAACTTGACCATGATGGGATTGCAAATACCTTCGAGCTCCTTAATCTTACCGTCAAACTCATTCGCCTGCGCCCGATGATTCTCATCCAACCAGTGTATCGTCTGCTGCACAGCATTCTCAGTTGACTTCCTGTCATCATCTGTGAGCTTCTTTGCATTCTTCTGATCCTTGATCATGTCCCTCATACAATAGGCATATTTCTCCAAATTGTTCTTGCTTTCGACCATCTTCTCTTCATCCTCAGCCTCGTACACCTGGGCAGCCTGCGCTATTTTCTCAATCTCTTCCTTGCTCAGTCTACCCTTGTTATTGATGAGGGTTATACTGTTCTCAACTCTTGTGACATTCTCTGCTGATACATCGAGGATGCCATTGGTGTCGATGTTGAAGTAGCCATTGACTTTTAGCGCACCTTGGGGAGTTGGAGCAGGGCCTGAGAGCTTAAACTTAAACTTGCCTAATAAGCTGTTATCTTTTGCCCTGCGGCTCTCACCTTCATACACCTTCCTAAAAACTTTAAATTTGTTGTTTTTGGAGCTTGGGAGCACTTGCTCTTTTTTAGCTGGGATTGTTGTGCTCCTGGGAATCAACGCAGTCGTGCGTCCATGAGAAGTACCCAGACGAAGTGAAAGAGGAGTGACATCAATCAGTTGCAAGCCCTGCAGCTTCTTATCACCCTCACCACTCAAAATAGCAGCTTGAACAGCAGCACCATAAACCACAGCCTCATCTGGGTTGATTGTCTTGCATAGCTCTTTACCATTGAACAAGTTCTGCAACATCTGCTGCACTCTGGGGGTCCTTGTTGAACCTTCAACAAGGACAACATCATCTACTCTCTGTTTATACATCTTGCCATTTCTCAAACACCTCCTCACTGACTCCATGCACTTCTGAAATAAGTCCTTGTTGACAGCCCCGTATTTGGTGATGTAGAGTAGAAATCTTTGCCTTGATACAAGCAATCAATCTCAATGGTAGTTTGAGTAGCGGAGGAGAGTTTTCTCTTGGCTTCCTCACAGGAAGTTCTCAGCCTGCTCATAGCTCTGGTGCTGTCGCTGATGTCCATCCGGTTATTCTTCCTCTTGATCTCGTCAACAAAATGGGCCACCATACTGTTGTCAATGTCCTCACCTCCAAGATGAGTATCTCCTGCAGTGGCCTTTACTTCAAGGATACCTGCTTGAATGGTGAGTAAGGACACATCCAAGGTATCACCACTGAGGTCGAAGATAAGGAAACTCTTCTCGTCGGAGCTGTTGCCTTTCTTATCAAGGCTGTAAGCGATGGCTGACGTTGTTGGTTCATTAATGATGCGCATAACATTGAGGCCAGCGATGGCACCGGCGTCCTTGGTGGCCTGGCGCTGGGAGTCATTGAAGTAGGCCGGAACGGTGACCACGGCATTCGTAATGGCTGTGCCGAGATAGGACTCGGCGAACATCTTCATCTTCATGAGGACCATGGAGGAGATCTCTTCAGGAGTAAACTGCCTCTCTTCGCCCTTGTAGCGGACGGCAATCATGGACTTTTCACCAGTGCCTTCCATGACCTTGAATGGCCAGAGTTTCATGTTAGCCTGAACAGAGGGATCATTGTATCTCCTACTAATCAAACGCTTAGCATCTGCCTCATTTAATTATCCAGAAAAAGTTATGCACTTGTGCTAGCATTTTGCTGAATTGCATGCTTAGTAGAAGTCATTAAATTAGAAAAATTAGAAAGAGTGGGATGATATGATACAAGATAATAGTATATACAGTTATACATGTTTAGCAAATGAAACATCATCATCTTTGGGTTATGTTTCGGTTATGAGGATACAATAGAAGCTCCATTCTAACTAGAAATCCTAATGTATAAAATCAGTGAAAAACAAGTTCCAAGACACCACTAAGCTGGGTTAAGATCTTGGACACATAAGAGATAAAGTATGAAATATCAAGCCTAATGTTGCAAAAATTAGTACAAAATCAACAAACTTCACCTAAAGAAGAAAAAAAGAATGACTTTGTAGAAGAGAAATCATTAACAATTTTTTTTTTTCATTTAATTAGACCCTAATCAAACAAATGAGATTTCTTTGAAAAGGATGAAGATCTTGGAAATATAAGATGAAACAAATGAAACACACTCATAAATCAATATATATATCAACAGATCCAACCTAAAGAAATCCCTAAATATACTAAAAAAACAGAAAGAAACACACAGTGGAAGAGAAATCATTTAATTAGACCCAAATCAAACAAATGAAATTAAATTGAAAAGGTGAAGATTTTGGAAACTCAAGATGAAACAAATGAAAAACACTCATATATCACTACAAAGATCAAGAAATCCTTGAATAAACTCAAAAATCTTGGCATAAGCAAGCAATCAACATGAAAAACAAGAAGATCTTGGTGAGAATGGAGTAGAAAGCGCTTACCAAAGACGGTGTTGGTGGGATTCCCGGTGACCTGTTCCTTGGTCGCGTCTCCGACGAGCCACTTAGTGTCGGTGAAAGCAACGTAGGATGGAGTAATGCGCTTTCCCTGATCATTCGTTATGATCTCCACTCTATCATGCTGCCTGTTACATTCCCATATATGGTGGCAAGAAAAATAGTGGACCAGTCAACAAACACATCACAATTGAAGAAGAGAGGGGAAACAGATGAAGGACATGTGGCTGGGGATGTCATGGAAAACAACAATCACGAGGAAGTAGCTGAAGGAAGACACGTGGGTACCAGGCACAAGAAGGCCAATAGTGCTTACGTGGTTTTCATTATGGATTAAGGGTGGACAGATATAAAGAGGGAAGGGGAAGGGGAGGCAGGGGTATGCTTGTTTTGTGAAACCTGGGCTTGGCTCCGAGCTGGGAGTGGGAGCTCTTCTCTCCTGGACTTGTCGCTTGTTTGAGCTGGAGATATAGCCGTTCTTCGGTGAGGTGTCTAGAGTGGTTCTCGATGGAAGTCAGAATTGTATCTCATATTGTATTACTGTCTAATACAGTGGTTCTCTGTTGGGGTTTTGGTTGTCAGGGACAAGACTTAAGGGCATGTCCTGAGTCTAGTATCCCATTTTGTAACTTCCTATACCTAATGTCATGCTGAGCCACTACTAGGGCTCTTGTCCGGTGCCTTGTGTTGTGATAGTTCATGCAGGAACAACCCCAGCTGATCGCATACTAGCCGATCTATAACATTTGGTGCTTTCGTCGTTCACTACCTCATAATGGCGGAATCCACAAGACTCAAAGACCTTGTGGCCAAAATGGACACCATCCTGGCGGTTATTGATCAACGCGATGACCGTATCAAGGCTCTTGAACAATCATTGGCGTCGATCTCTCAGTCGTTGGAGAACCAACAAAGCTAAGCTACTACAAGATCCCCCCAACAACTCTCAGAAGTCAGCCCAACTGCAGACCCACTAGCAGTGTTTCCTTCACACTTGAGGTCACTTCGACTTGATTTTCCTCGGTTCGATGGTACTGAGGCGCTGCACTGGATCTATCAGGCCCAACAATTGTTTGAATTTTATGAAATTTGGTACCGGTACAGAGTGAAAATCGCATCCATTCACATGGATGATGAAGTGATTCCATGGTTTCAAATGTTGGAAAAATCTGAGAAAACCCTTTCATGGTCGTCGCTAGCTTTGGCAGTGGAGGCGGCATATGGCCCATCGGCTTTTGACAGTCCAAGATACCGCTTATTCAAATTGCAGCAACAGGACACTGTCACCCACTATTACGCGGCCTTTACGGCCTTGGCTAATAAGGTCGAGGGGATGTCAACTGCAGCACTCCTCGATTGCTTCATCAGCGGCCTTAAGCAAGAAATCCAAAGGGATGTGATTCCTTGGCACCCCGAATCACTAGCAAAAATAGTCATGTTGGCGAAGCTGTTTGAAGAAAAATACCACTCTGACTCTAGAATATCTACAACACATTATATGCAACTTGATGTCCATGCATTGCAAAGGTCCACACCAACACTTTGCCCACCCATCAGACCAATGCTGTTGCCACCACTGCCGCCGCCATCACCATCTGCCACATCAACTCCAGGGCCACCGCCCATCACACCAACCATAAATACAACACAACCCAAAAGGATCTCGTTCAGTGAGATGCAACTCAGGAAGGCGAAAGGCTTGTGTTTTAATTACGAGGAGAAATACACCCCGCGACATAGATGTCCTAACAAAACGACTGTTGTTATTATAGTGGGATGATGACCAATCTGATTCCACGGACCCTGACTATCTCGTGGAACCTGAGCCACTACAGCAAGTCGAGGAACAACTACACAATTTATCATTAAACGCTGTGCATAGTATGACCACCTTTGGCACTATGTGTTTTACAGGGCTTCTTAACAATCAATCGGTGCATATACTACTTGATGGAGGCAGCGATGACAACTTTATACAACCGAGGCTCGCTCGATTCTTACACCTCGACATACTACCGGCACCGCCACTCAAAGTTCTCGTTGGCAACGGCCAATCGTTACAGGTTGAGGGCATGGTGCAAAATCTTCAAGTCAAAGTCCAAGATCGCTCCATATGTTTCAGTGCCTACCTGCTACCCATAAAAGGAGCCGGGATCATTCTTGATGCTTCATGGCTGGCAACCCCGGGTCCCCACATTACAGACTACAGTACACTCACCATTCATTTCTATAATGAAGGCACATTTATCAAGTTGCAGGGTCTACAGTACTAGCGTCCAACTCCCACAACCATTCCTTAGCTAAATCGTATGTACTCTACGAAGGCCATAGAGATGTGTTTTACACTAACACTCGAAGGAGACATGACCACTCCTCGACAGCAGCTCAGCAACCAACCATCCCTCCCAATTGATACAGTTACAGTCCTTTCTCTGCATCCAACCATGCCGACGGACATGCACCAACTCCTTCTACGATACCATCCAGAGCTTGCAACCACTGCATCCCATTAGTCCCATCTAATGGGTCCAGCTTTAGCAGGCATTGCGCGGCTTTCTTCCCCAGCTCCAAATTTTTGTGTATTCTGCTTGATGCCAGCAAACTATGCCAAATGAGATCATTTGGTTGAACTGGCATGTTTTCCACAAACTTTTCTGCTTCGATGAGCTTTCCAGAACGTCCAAGCAGATCAACCATACAAACACAATGCTCTATCCTCGGTTGAATGCCAAGTGCTGAAGTCATATATGCATAGTAATCTAGTCCCTTGTCTGCTAGACCAGCATGATTGCATGCAGCAAGGAGAGAAACAAAGGTTACATAGTCCGGCTTAGGTCCAATTTGAAGCATTTTGCTTAAAAGTCTTCTCAGCTTTCTCAAAAAGACCATGTCTTGCATACACTGATATCATAATGTTCCATGTTTGTCGTGACCGGCTGCTTGGTTCAGGAAGCATTTTTAACATATCATCAATGTTACCACATTTACCATACATATCCATTGCGGCATTCCTCACATGGAGATCCATTTCATATCCGAGTTTTATGATCAGACTGTGAAGCTGTTGTCCTTCCTCTACAAATGCTAAGCTAGTGCTTGCTGCAAGGCCAGCAGAGAGACTGAACTGATCCAGCTCCACTCTTTCATAACGCATTTCCGTGAATAGCTTTAGAGCATCCTCCCCATGAAAGTGATGAGCTTTAGATGCTACCATTACATTCCAAGAAACCGTCATTCTGATTGCCAGTCTATTAAAAATAAATTTGCTTGAATTGAAATCTCCACACTTTGAGTACATAGTAAGCAATGAGTTCTTCACAAACGCATCTGACTCAAATCCACAAGAGATTATATGTGCATGGAGGGGCATTCCAAGCTGCAATGGGTCTTGAGGTGCTGAGCAAGAACTGAGGACATTCACCAAGGTGATGTAGTTTCCCCTTATTCCTACCCTTCTCATGGAACTTAACACTTGCATTGCCTCCCTCTGCTCTTCGTTCTCTACATGCCCTCCAATAAGTGCATTACATGTAACCACATCATATGCTGGCATTCTCTGGAATTCCAACTCAGCTTTTCTCATAGCATTACATTT
The DNA here is from genome assembly GCA_020875875.1 of Dioscorea alata. Lineage (NCBI taxonomy): Eukaryota > Viridiplantae > Streptophyta > Magnoliopsida > Dioscoreales > Dioscoreaceae > Dioscorea > Dioscorea alata. Next base: position 19,557,373 of record CM037022.1, on the reverse strand, counting down.
TCTGTACATAGTGATCAAAGCATTCCCCAGTAGCAAATTCCCTTGAAGTCCAAATTGGATCATGAGGGCATGGACCATCTCTCCATATGATAAAGCTTCAGGGCTTGAACACACCCCAAGCGCACTGGCAAAACTCACATGGTTAACTACAGTATTACCTAGAAGCAATTGAGAGAATATCTTCAATGCATCCATGAGCTGTCCACATTGAGCATAACCAGAGATCATGGAATTCCAAGAAATGAGATCCTTCTCAACCATGGCATGAAACAAACTCCCCGCATCTTCCAATGTCTCCAAAGAATACATACTAACTCCAAGTGTATTGGCCACAGAAACAGATGCATCAAGACCTTGTTTAACAGCAAGCGCATGGAGGCCTTTCGCGAATTTTGGACAATCCACAGAAGCACATACAGATCTCAAACTGGACAGTGTAGTTGCATCAGACCTCACATTAGCATGACGCATATTAGATAAACATTGCAAGGATTCCTCACACATTCCACCATGTGAATACAAAGATATCATCGAATTCCATGTTATCCTGTCACGGTTCTTCATCTGATAAAACACCCTCTCCGCATCTTCTACTCGCTCTAGACTATCAAGCAAAACAATTGCAGCATTCAAAACCGAGCCATAAACCACGACATGTGCTAGAATCTGAAAACCAATAGTTTCACTCACAAGCAACCAACAAGAACTGATCACTGCTGAGAAAGAATTCTCATTGCAAGGCACCTTCCCTTTTTTTTGGTCAAGCCAAAATAAATTTCATTAAATCCCAAACATCAACATAATCACACTCACTTATGCTTCTCAGCACATCAAAATCACTCCTTCAACTACAGACAAACACATACAATCGTCTCACTTGGAAACACTCCATTCACAAACAAACCACCATCTCCATCATACCACATCACCAAAAGCACAAGCAAACAGCCAACTCAGACAAAAAAACACAGACAAGATACACTCACTGCATCCATATATCCATGCATTCTCATATTCCTTTGTAAAAGTCACTATAAAGCATCACTAGCACCTCTCGGATTTCTCTAAACACCTTGTCAGAACTAGGTTGTTTCCGCTGAAATACTAGGTAATTTTTAGCTTTCCATATCATGTACACACATGTTGACAGAGCTACCCTTCTAACTCTTGAGAGCGTGGATTTACCACAAGTCTTCCTCTGAAACCAACTGATCTCTCTTGCCCACTTGAAAGGTCTTTTATGCACCTTGATCTCTTTCAAAACTCTCTCCCATGCTTCTGTTGAAAATCTGCATTCAAAAAATAAGTGACTAATCTCCTCCTTAGCATCATTGCATAGCACACACATCTCCGAATCAATAGTCCTCCACCTATACAATTTGTCTCTTGTAAGCAACCTGTTCTGCACAGCAAGTCAAAAAATAAAAGCATATCTTGGTACATGACCCTTTGCCCACACCAATCGAGCCCATTTAACTTTCTGATCATTTTGTGTCAAGATTTTGCATGCACTAGCAATACGAAAACCCCTCTTATCATACTTCCAACATATAATGTCTCTACTATCCTCATCAATGATAAAACTGCATTTTATAAAATCCCAAATTGGCTTCAAATCATATCTTTGATAATCAGGGAACCCCCGCCTGCCATTTCTCCATAAATCTCTAAACACAGCAGCTTCCCTTGATATACTTGTATTGCTAACATTAATCCAAGGAAAAAGATCTACTAAGGATGACCCATGACACCAAGGATCATATCAAAATGAAAATTTACAGCCATCTCCCAGTTTATACTCAAAGAAGCCTTTAAAAGCATCTCTTATCTTGAGTAACTGTCTCCAACTCCAGCTTGAATCAATTTTTTTTGTAATACCCCAAAAGCTCAGCTTCTTGAGTTTATACTTAATCACCCAAGTACCCCATAGAGTATGCTTAGTTTGAATAAGCTCCCATATATGTTTTGCAAGAGCCGCCTGATTCCAAATATGAATAGACCTTATGCCTAGTCCGCCACAAGCCTTACTCTTACAAACAGAACTCCAACTTACTAATCCTCCTCGGTTACTTTCATTTGATCCATGCCAGAGAAAGGATCTACAAATTGTTTCTACTTCCTGCACTACACATATAGGCAATAGGAACAAAGAACTCCAATAAGAATGCATGCTTAATAGGACTGCATTAATTAATTGCAACCTTCCTGCATATGACAAAGCCTTAGCTGACCAATTTAAAATCCTTGCTGAAATTCTGCTAATCAGCTCTTGGCAATACTCCTTTTTAAGTCTAGATGAGAACAAAGGAATGCCCAAGTATTTGACAAGCAATGGCCTTTCTTTAAAACATAACAGATTAACAATGTCACTCCTAACAGTTGCTGGAACTTCATTAAAATAAACATAGCTCTTCTGTAAATTGGGTTTAAGCCCTGAAGCTCCCTGAAAATGCAGCAAAACATCCTTGATTCTAACTGAGTCAATGTCACCATTAGCAAATCATCTGCAAAACACAAATGACTCAGTCTCATCTCGAAACACCTCCTGTGAAATCTAAACCCATCAATGCTGCATAAGCAATGACACCATCTTCTGGATACCCATTCTTCACATAGCTCACCATCAATGCTATCCAAGAGACCACATTCTTCTCCGGCATCTCATCAAACAGTTTCTCCGCATTGTATACAAGCCCATGCGTACCATACAAATGCAACAGCGCGGTAGCCACAAAAAATCATTAAAAAGCCCAACTTTGAGAACAAAACCATAAAACTCAATCCCTCTAGCAATCACTTCCCTGCACTGATTAAAAGCCGACAAAATTCTCGCACGAACGAAACCATTAGGACCGAATCCATCTTCACGCATGCTCCGAAACAACTCAAAAGATTTTTTTTTTTTTTTTGAGAAAAGTGGATAAACCACAAATGCATTAAATAAGAAGTACAGGAACAAAACTGAAGCAGAAAAACAGCCTCCACTAGAGGTGAAAAACACAACAACAACAAAAGGACTCAGAAGTCGTAAGTAGGAAAGAGAGACTTCTCCTAGCGACCGACCACTACAAGGAGGGGCAGACTAGCCGGAGACGTCATCATGCCTGGTTGGGTCCTGATCCGCAGGGGCAGGTCCAGAGAAAAGGATGCAGCGCCGAACCGCAGCGATAGAGTCTTCAAGCTTGTGCATCTCACGAGGCGGGATAGCTGGAATCCAAGAGAGGTACATGTAACAAATTTTCAGAAAAAGAGCAGGCATAGAAATACATACTGAATTGAAAATACAGTTATTTCTAGCAAGCCAAATTTGCCAAATAACAACTCTCGCAACCAGGGAGCAGGATAACCGGCGAGCGGGACAGAGGTCCCGGAACCAGTTACCCCAAAGATCAACACAGGACGATGGGGTCCTAGAGAAGGAGAACAGGGGCCCCAGGCGGTCCCAAATGTCTCTAGCCAGAAGACAACTAAAAAACAGATGATCGACAGATTCCAGCTCAGAGCAGCACAGAAGGCAAGTCGCTGTGGGCAAGGAGTTACAACCACGAGCGAAAAGTGTATCGAGTGTGAGGATCTTATAGTCCCAGGCCAGCCACGAAAAGGTGGCGATTTTACGGGGGACGGGACATCTAAAGATCAAAGGGGTGACACAACATCTCATCCCCCTGTCGATAAGAAATCTATAAAAAGAGCGAACGCGAAAGACGCCGTCAGCAGTTAGCTTCCAGGATTTCTGGTCAGGGGCAGTCGACGATGATAAGTTGAATCTGGTAATAAGGTCAGTCATCGTCGGGTCCAATCTAATAACATCAGGAAGAGGGCCAGCAAGAACCTCTCTGACCGTCGTGAGGGGGAGAGGATAGGAAAGGAACTCAGCACTCCACCAAAGTTTTGGGGACTGCCCATCATACCAGTTGTCTAGCCAAAAGAGCGTGGAATTGCCATCCCCAACAGAAGAGCGAAGGCAGGCTTTGAAGGCCTCTAACGAAGGGAAGAGTCCTTGCCAGAAGAACGAGCCCCGATGACTGCGAGGAAGCCAAAGATTCCACCTCGGATGGCGGTGATAATAATTGTAAAGGATGGGGGCCGCTCCGCACCAGGAGTCGTCCCTTAAAATTTTCCACCACCATTTCCCCAGGAGTGCGCAGTTGAATTCCTCTAAATTGAGTATACCCCATCCGCCCTGATTCCGCGACCGACAAAGTCTGTGCTAGTTGACCAGACGGCATTTGGGTTGATTGATATCAGGCCCACTCCACAGAAAGTCTCTTCTTAAGCGGTCAATACGGTTAACAACCCATTTAGGCAATCGGAAGACTGACATCCAATAGGTAGGTATGGCTGTAAGGACCGAGTTAATGAGAGTGAGCCTGCCCCCCAGAGATAAAAAGTTGGTTTGCCAAGATGTAAGTCTTTTCGTAATCTTGAGGATGAGGACCTCCCAGTCCTGTCGGCGTGGCCTTCTACCGGCGATTGGAACTCCCAAGTAGGTGATAGGCAGAACATCAGCAGAACAGCTCAGAGTGGCCAGAGCCGATGGTCCAGGGGAGGAACCGAAAGAGGACAAGAACAGACATGTCTTAGTGAGGTTGATGGCGAGGCCCGACATCCCTTCAAATATAAAGAGAATCAACTTAATGATCCTGAGGTCTTCCGCCCCACCAGCAGTCAGGATGACCAAATCGTCCGTATACTGGAGGTGACAAGCATTGCCGTGTCCCCCAAGCGGGACCCCATGAAGGATACGGGATGAGAGGGCCTGGTTAAACATTGTGCTAAGGACGTCTGCCACTAGGACGAATAGCAAAGGTGACAATGGGTCGCCTTGCCGCAGTCCTCTCTGATATCTGAAATACCCCTCGGGCGAGCCGTTGACCAGGATAGATGCCTTGGAAGAGTGTAATAAAATAGAGATCCACTGAATCCAGCGTTGCCCAAAGCCTCTGGCTGCCAGCAGCTCAAGAAGGAAGTCCCAATCCACCATGTCAAAAGCTTTAGCGAAGTCAACTTTAACAATATGCCCATCAAGGCCCCTCTTCTGGAGGCTGAAAATGATTTCCTCAGCTGCAACCACGTTATCCATAATGGATCTACCCTTAATGAAGGCAGACTAAGAATTGTCCACAAGACGATCAATGACTTTGGAGAGTCTAGTGGCCAGGATTTTGGAGATGATTTTGAGCGGTGCATTGATTAGACTGATAGGCCGGAAATCAGAGACAGACAGAGGGGCCTCACATTTAGGGATAAGTACGATGCTGGCCCAATTGATTCTTTCAAGGTTGGCAGTGTGGTTGTAAAAGTCATTGCACATGGTCACCAAATCGCGCTCAATAATATTCCAAAACTTTTGAAAAAAGAGGATAGGAAAACCGTCTGGCCCAGGTGCTTTATCTGCTCCTAGGCCAGTGACCGCAGATTTGATCTCCTCCACAGAAAAAGGAATATCTAAATCCAAAAGGTCGACATGTTGTTTGTTAATGAGAAGGTTGTTCCAGTCGAAGAGCAGACGGAAATCGCGTTTGGTCCCAAATTGAGCACGAAAGGAAGTAGTAAATGCCTGACCAATGTCTTTATCGCCCTTGAAGGTGCGGCCGTCGAGATTGACTTCCGCAATCAAATTGTGATTACGACGTCCATTTGCAATAGCATGGAAGAATTTGGTATTTGAGTCACCCTCGCGGAGCCATTTGATGCGAGATCTTTGTCTCCAGTAGATTTCCTCTTGTCTTAGGGTTAAAGTGAGTTCGTTGGCAAGAGACTCCGACTTGGTCACTTCGTCTGTCGTCAGGGTCTAGATTCACGAAGGATATCAATGCAGTTTAGAGCATGACGAATATCTCTTTTCCGGGCGCGGATGGAGCCGAAAGTGTGTTTGGCCCAAAGCTTGAGGCGCTTCTTGAGACCAATGAGTTTTTTGGCAATAATAAAGGCACCACACCCCTCAGGATGCTGCTCCTCCCACCAATCCTTGATCCTGACATCAAAATCTTCCGATGTGCACCACGAGCTTTCGAACTTGAAATGTGTAGGTCTGAAGGAATGCTGTCCAAGTTCGAGACAAATTGGCACGTGGTCCGAACCAAATCTGGGGAGTCCATGCTGGAAAGCCCTAGGGAAGCGACTGAGCCAGTCTGGGGTAAAGAGAAAACGATCCAGACGCACCCAGACAGGAGTCTGTTGGTTGTTGGTCCAAGTGAAGCGACGACCCCTGAGCGGCGACTCCACAAGGTTAAGGTCGCGGATGAGTTCTTGGCTATTATGGATATCCTCCCAACACACATTACCGGAGTTTTTGTCAAGTGTGGAAAACACAGCATTAAAATTCCCGCAAATGATCCAGGGCATTCCCTGTGGGGGTTTGCAACTCCTGATTTCTGTCCAAAAATCCTCCTTTAGATTCCGTGCGTTGGGGCCGTAAACCGTGGTACAAAACCAATGCGAATGATCCAGGACGGAAGTAAATTCAACCGACAGACAAAAGTTGCCGGATTGGACTAAAATTCCTTTGTAAAGGGTTCCATTCCATCCTATGATCATTCCCCCGGCGGTGCCACGCGCCGGGGAGAAGCAGAAGCAGTTAAGGGAGTTACCAGCAATAGCCCGCCAGGTGGGGCGGTCGACCACAGCAAGCTTGGATTCTTGAATGCAAATAAAATTAGGTTTGAACTGATCTAGGAAGTCCCGAACTAGGTGTTTTTTAGACGGCCCACCCAAGCCCCTTACGTTCCAAGAGATAAAATTCATTAGGAAACAACAACCTATCGGGACCCCGAAGCCGGGCCCGGCTGGACCTTTGACTGGCCAGCTCTAGAAATCTCTAAGTTTCTAATGAATTCTAAGCATGCTTCTCGATAATTGTTGGAACCAGAAAAGTTAATGCCACATGCAGAACAGTATTGAAATAACTGAACATCACTCCAAGAATTAATAGACAAAAGGTCAGGGGGTGTACCTTCAGAGGGACTCCCTGTAGCCTTTTTCTTGGTGGAGCGTGGCGGTTCCGGCAGAAAACCAGCTTCCTCATTCCAACGTGACGAGGGCTTCTTCTGTCTATGGCTCCTGCGGTGCACCTGGGTAGAAAGGGGTTCCAGGGGCAGTGCCTCCAGATTGGACTCTCCCACAAGCGAAGGGTCGTCATCCACCTCATGGGTCTGAGCAGGTGGCTCGAAAGGAACAAGAGCAAGGTGGTTGGGCTCGGAGGCATTGGAAACCTCCAAAATGTCATCACCAATCTGATCCTCAACCTCATCCTCTCCCTCGGCAAGAGTAAAGGAGGGGTCCGGAAGGAAGGAGTCAAGGATGAGCGTATTGACCTTGGGAACAATCGACTAGATACCTAGCATGTAGTGCCACGTAAACCCTGGAGGAATTGGGATACCAGTCGGGTGATGGTCGGGGTTTCTGAAGTCTGCCGGTAGCTGCTCGTTGGTGGACTGATCGGACGCATCCACAGTTTCCAAGGGGAAGATAGTGTGTTGAGGAACCAAAATATCCTCACAATCTATGGTAGGGATAGACCCATCAGCAAAAACAGGGCCCATCTTAGGAGAGGGAAGCCCATCAGTTGAGCCCACCGGAGGTGCATCAAAGGGGTCCAGAGACTGAGATTTGATTAACTCAGTCTTAAAGCCCGAATGAATTGATTCACGGCCCAACTGGCAAAGAGGATGTTCAGACTCATGGTTCATAGAGGATTCCAAAAAGCTCAAATTAGTTGCTTTGGAAGTTCGGCCCACATGGGAATCCTTACCCAGTTCACCAGCAGGGATGCCTTGGGATTGTGACTCGGAAGGGTGAGGATCCAGCACAGACACAACGTGGGGGTTAACCAAGTGAACCCCAGCCGTCGGATCAGCGGATGGAGACACAGATGCCTCGCGATCGCGCCCGACAAAACCGGCCAAGATCTCACGGGAGTCCGTAGAGGAGGTGCCTCGGGATCCAGCAGTGCATGGGAGACACGTCCGGGTTCTCTCGCTACTCGACACGTCCGAGGAACCAATTCCGAGGCAGCTTCGACGCTCGACAACGTTGTACGGAGGGCGCCGATCCTCGGGCGTCGTTCCATGGACCGGACGCGCGGGCAGTGGGTGATCCAGCGGATCTAACCCAGAGGTCGCCGAGATGTGTGGTGTAAGACCAGCGGTCTTTTGAAGAACCCCGCACATTCGGGTGGCCGGACGGCGGTCGCTGGCATCATCGGCAACACGAGCTGCAGACGAGTTCGAAGATCGGTGACTTTCATCAACAATTTGTTTACCCTTAAGGTGAGCAGGGATTTGGTGAACCTGTCCGTCCGTGTATCAAACTGAGGGACCGGTGAACGGCGGTCAGTGAGAAGGACCAGGAATCTCCTCATGCCGACACTCAGTTCAACCGTCAGAGGGAGCTCCACCGCAGGTCTTAAGCGAACCAGGGCACTCAGCGCAGAAGAAGGCTCCTCCGTATGCCGGCGCATAGTCACTATCTCTCCAAAGGACTTGAACAGATCCGAGACGGCATTCCATCCCCAACAATGCAGCGGCATGTTCCAGATGTGTACCCAGTCCGTGCGTCCGATAGCCCTGCCGGTGGAGCCAAGTTCCGGCGACCAACGCCGGAGCCGTACGGTGCACTGGCCGTAGGCAAAGGAGCACCGTAAACCAGTGAGCTTGACCACCTTCTTGGTTAGCTCCTCCCCCGTGCATTTGAGAAGCAACGCATCACCACAGAACCCCGATGCCGAGCCGATGGAAGGGACCTTAAGCTCAGCTGCCAAGACCTCCAAAAGCCGCTCCGACGAGATGAATCCAGAGGAGAAGGAGGCAATCACGACGTGGCAAAGTTCCTGTTTCACACGAATAATGTCCAGGGAGAGAGGAATGGAAACCGGAACACTCCGTCGAATCCCCTGAAGAGTGTGGGGTGTGGAGGAGATTTGAGTTGAGGTGGAAGGACCGCAGCATCAAGAGGCAGGGAAGAAGGAGACGGAATCCTGCGCGTGGAGGTGGTCGACTTAGCTTCGCGACAATGCCCCGAAGCATGACCTACAGAACGCGAGCCGTCCCCCGGCCTGGAACGGGGGGATAGCTGACAGGAGGCCGCAGTGTGCCCAGCACGAGAACAACAAAGACAAACAATCTCATGCCTGCATTCATCGGCACGATGCCCCACTCGGAAGCAGCGCGAGCAAGGTTGAGACGGTGATTCTGGAGACCGACGCCGCTTGGCGCTTGTCCGAGGGGCTGGCCGCTCGCTGGTAGGGGCAGAGGAGGAGCTGCCGGAGGAGCAACGGCCAGGAGGACCGTGATTCTTGATCTTGCGTTTACCCCCACCCCGACGGACAACAACCCACTCCTGCTCACGCGGGGGACGTGAAAGGCCGGATCCCCGCCGAGAAACAGGATCTTCCGCGACAGGGGAAAGTGCAGCTTGAGAGTAAGAGAGCCCTAGTTTGACACCGCCACGAGGCCCAACTGAAGTGGTTGGCTGCGTAGACTTGGCGGCAACCTCTTCCGGAGGTTTAGGCTTCGAAGAGGATGCAGCTATGGCAGGAGGAAGATCGCGAGCACCACCTTCAACTGGACCGCGCGTGCCTCTGCCAGCGCCGCCGCGGGGTCCGCCATCGCTGCCCAGGAGCTCGCCCAAGAGACTGTCCGCCATCGCTAGTGTTTTTTTTTTCCTCCTTGGCACCATTGTGGACCCCAGTTTTTTTTTATTTTTATTTCGTTTTATTTAATTTAAATTTTGTTTTAGTTAAATATATTTTAAAAAATTTCACTTTTTTTAATGCACGTGGTTTATCCATTTTATCATAAATAAATAAATAAATGTATTTTAAAAAATAATAGTTCATTATCTTATCCCGGCCTCCCGGATTTGATTTGCGGTTCTGTAACGCCAAGCAAATATCTTCGCGTGATTTCTGTTTTGGTTTTAAGATTTAAGAAAGATAGTAAGCCAGAGAAAACCCTTAGGTTCCTTGCGTCCTTTCCATCGTTATGTTTAGATCTTGGTAGTCAACAAATTTATTGGTGAGGTTGAATTTTAATAGAATTTTCGCAAACCCGTTTTATATAGTGTATGTTCTGTATGATTGGTTGGTGAGTTGTTCCATGCCATTAGCAGAAGATGTATTAAATCTAGTGGATCTAATCCGATATTACACCTATGGTTGTTGCATCGCCACATGGGCAATGGATCACCAATGCCAGATTTTATTTATTTATTTATTTATTTATTTTAAACTGTTTTTGTGAAACCTATTAGTGTTTATTTTGATCCTTGAAGAGCTATGACCACGTAATAGTTAAATTAATGTATGATTTGTTGATGTCATCCAAGCCGTATCTGTTACTAGTTTGTGTTAGCATCTTATTAGAAGTTCTATGATTGTTGTCATCATGTGTTAAATATTACTATTGGGATGTCATCAAGCTTTTCCTTTGCTTGAACTAGATGCAAACTCTTATTGTCAGAGAAGAAATGTTATATAAGAAAAATGATACATATGTTTATATTCTGGCATGTTGTGGAATGGGCTAGTGCTTTACGCTACAAGAAAATTAATGTTTAAAAACAATATTTAGAAACGGATTAAAAATGTTCCGTTTCTAAGTTTAGAAACGGATTAGAAACAAAACCAATATGTTTCTAACTTTTGAAAAATTAAAACGGAATGACTAATCCGTTGTAATTCCATTTTTGAATTTAGAAACCTATTTAAAACGTAAGTGTTACTGTCACAAAAATTAGAAACGGATTCCAAACGGAATATTTTTTTTGTTTTATTTTTATTCCACCCAATTAGAAACAAGTTTTTTTTTTGTTCTTAATCCGTTTCTAAAGTTTTTTTAAAAAAATTAAAAAACAATATGAAAACAAATACATCCATTTCTAATTCTTTTCTAACATTCAAGTAAAAATAAATAAAAATTATATCCATGATTTTTAAAAAAAAACCTGGCACATGAATTTTTTTTAACCTAGAATACCAATAAATAAAATAAATTTATCAATTCATACAAGAAAAATGTTTAAGTATATATGTTCAACATAAATAATAAATATACGACAAATACAATTATAAGTCAAACATCATGATTGTCAATCAATGGCGGTGAGTCCTCTGTGGTAAACTACGACTGTTGAAGAATCATTTTCTCAAAACTCATCATCATGACCTTCATTTGACGCATTATCTTCTCACGATATTGGTCCCTCTCCTCTTTCATTTCAAGCAAACTTTGTCGAAGACTCTCCTCATGATCTTGAACTTGAGTAAGAATTTGACACAAATCTCTAATCTTAGCTTGTAGTGTCTCAAATGATGAACATGTGGACAAACTCGAAGATAACTGTGGATAAAAGAATGCATGCATGTGAGTGTCTCATATAACTGTCAATTGAAATTCACTTTCAGATCAGGGGAAAAAAATTCCTAATTTTGGTGACTGATCGTCATGCTGCATGTGAGAGTTGCTTCATTGTTTTATTTGTTTTGCCATCTAAGATTCAGAATTAGCCGTCATTTAGATATGCCAAGCGTTGAAAGCCAGAATTACCAATTAGTCAATGTCATACTTTATCCTATTTTAATTATTGTTATTCATTTTTAAACCACAAAACACGCCGACCATGCATGCAAACTCTTGGTGACCATAAATTTCAATAAGAAAACACATATAAACCAAGTCAAATGCCACAGTTTACCTGATTTTATTGTTATTCATATTTTAGAATCTAAACCCAGGCCATGCAAACTCTTGACAACTTCTCTTTACCAACAACCCAGGCCATACTGATGTCATTTGTGGCAAAAGATCTACAACTGCATCACTTTTAATGGCATGAAATACTTGTTTAATCTGTGCTTTTGCAGGAGCACAAGCTTCAATTAATTCATTTTTATTATCATTTATTCGTATATACATCAGCAGAAACAACTCAAAATTTCATTAATACAATTCAACAGTTAAAAACTATTGCTTTGCTGCTTTCTACTTGTTAAGAAATAAAAAGATTTAAGGATACTATGGTCTGTGTTTGCAGTACTTAATGCATGTTATTATATATATATATAATATATGAAGTCATATAAAAGATCATATTTTAGTCTCCAATCCAAAATCTGAAATTAATAATGAAAAAACCAAAATATAAAATTTATGTAACTATAACATGCCTAATGAGGTGATATATAGTTTGTTGTTCACCTCTTCTTGTAACATTAAGTGCGGGCAGGAGGAGGAGGGACACCACAAGAGGGACGAATACCTACCCCTTGCCTTGCAGTGTCATCCTTCAAATAAAAGATGCAAAACAAACATAAGAAATTGTTTTTGAAATTACCTACTTGTTTCAGGAAGCAAAATCTAATAAGCGCAAGTTCCGTCAAGGATTGGAATAAACTAGTAAACAGTATAATCAACCATTAATTGCCTTTTTGTTCTCATCTCATCTCATCAGAAAAAAAAAATAATGAACTTTAACATATAATTTTTAAAAAAAATAATGTTGTGATATATGGAATCTCGCTAAGACTATAATGTCAAAGAACCTAGTGATACCCACTAAAGAAAATGTTATAACCACCCAATAAATTATCTCATAACAGTCACTTCACAACTAAAGTTAGTTTCATCCAAATAGTAGTGTGCAAACCATAACATGACAGGTGAGCAACTCCATTTAATCCAATTCCATGTTCTCACAATGAATATTTGCATCAAAACCTTCATAACACTAGTTGCAGATGAAGATGATGTGCAAATTGTTCTTAATTGGGTCTTCTATATCATCTTCCATTCCTTGAACATATACTAGTGGCCCACATTCTGTATAAAAAATATTTCCTTTACTTGAAGTCACTCTTCCCTACAATCATCTCTCATGAAGTTTAGAAGTCAAAATTAAATAACTTTCCAAGTGGGCTAGATGTAAGTATAAATATGCTTTCTGTCACAGCACTAAGGTTCAATGCAAATAATCATTTGATTGATCTCTCAATCAATTACAATCAGAAAATTACATTGTGGATTAAAGAGTTTTGAAAATAAAATTGGGTACAAACTTTAAAGAATAATTAATTACCTCAAGGACACTGATAAATAGGCATTAAACAAAGCTGATCATGATGAATAATTAAAAGCACACAGTAGCTCACAAGGACACTGATAAACAAGCATTAAACAGAGCTGATCACGATGAACAATCCGAAAAGAGAAGATTAGGAGCAAATAAAGAAAGAGGAAAAAAGAGAAAGGCAAAACTCTAACACACATCAGAAAAAAAAAAAGTCTTAAAGCCAAACTAATACTCTGACTAACAGAATATAAAGAAACTTTAAATCTACAAAATAAACATAGAGAGAGAGCGAGAGAGTTCATACATGATTTTTTTTATTCGATTTAATAGTTGGAACACAAGCTATTGTAATAACATAACTCTTTATTTTTTTCATAGCAAACAAAATCATTGTACAGAAATAGATTAAAGGTTAAAACTCAAAGAACAAAAGAGCAGTCTTTTCATAGAAAAGCACAATCACAACATCAACTAAAAACAGAAGCTTAAACAGTGCTTTTCATTCTAACCTTCAAAAGTGGAATTCATTAAATCAAACAAAAGAAAACATATCTTGCACAAGAAAATCTTAAAATCCTCAATGTGAACCTTGCCATCTTCAAAGAGGAAAAGGTTCATTGTCATATAAAAATCTCATTCTACCACAAATAGTAGACATAAGAGGAAGACAAGTCATAACAGTAAATGCATAATCAAAATTATAAAATCCTTGTTTTGTCATGTAAAAGAATGCCAGTAATTCAGTCTTTAGATATACTATATAAGAGAACAGCAAAACTACTTGAAACCTAAACAAGAACTAAATGAACATCAAAATGTCAGTCTCATCTGCATAGAAATCAACTTCATCATAAATCAAATGTGGCTCAAGTTCAAACGGGGAAAATACTTATTATAATCAATTATTATACAAGTTTGATAAACACCCAAAACAGAATTAATCAATTCAAAGTTTCAAACAAATAAACAGAAACACATATCAACAGTTTAAGCTTCTGTTTTCCATTGATGTTGTGATTGTACTCAAAGAACAAAATCATTGAATAGAAATAGATTAAACAGCGTATAAATCATGAATTAAAGGTTAAAACTCCAAAATCAACATAGTTAGAACATCAGAGCCAGAACGAAACAAGAGGTCAAACCGAGAGGCGGCCATCAACATTGAAACGGCAGAGATGAGATACAGAATCAGAGGTCTCTGCCTAGAAATCCGGTCACCAGAGCTCCTCTCTCTATTGCTCCTTCCTCTTCCACCCCTTCAGGCGGTCCTGCCAATGAAAACGCCATGCTTGAATTCCAAATAGAATAGGATACAATCCAGATCATGGTAGTGGAGATCATGCAAGCATATTAAAAGGCTGTCACCTGATGGCTCAGCCGTTGCGGATTTTGGAGAGGTGTTTGGCGAGGTTGTTCTTAGCTATGCGGAGCTCGGCGTTCTCTTGGCGAAGGGCTTCGCACTTGTCGGGAGATGGGAAGCCCCGATTGAGAAGAAGCCCCGATTGTATTACAGTAGACAAAATCCCTGATTTTTGTTCACTTGGATCCTCTATTCATTCTAATGAAGTTTGACTTGTTAGGATTTATATAATTTAACTGCCTCTTCTTAATTCACTAACAAAAATGATTTAATTATACTATGAGATTTTTTAAATTAATTTTTCATCAAAAATTATATTAAAAATAAATAAAAATATTTTTAAATCCGTTTCTGGTCTTTTTTTCTGTTAGAAATGGATTAAAAGCGGATATTTTCTTATATTTAATATGTTAAGTGTTTGTTTTGAGGTAACTCCAAATCCCTTGGCTTTTTAAAGTTAAGTGTTTGTTTTGAGGTATTTCATTTTCCATATGTTCTTGAAATCTCATTATTAAGGGATTTGGTTTTACGGTCAATTTGACTGTAAAACCAAATCCCGGGAGTTCAAAACCAATGTATATGCATATATACATATACGCATACACAGACATAGACATATGCATATATACACACATACATATATTTATACACATACACATATGCATACATATACATATACTTATATGCATACACATACACATACACATACATATACATATTTATATAAACATACATATACATATTTATGTATATGTATAAGCATACATATACATGTGCATATACACACACACACATATATATACACACATATTTATGTATATGTATAAACATACATATTTATATACATATTTATATAAACATTCATATACACTTCTAGATATGCTTGTACATAGTATGTATATATGTGCATATATGCACAAATACACACATATACATATACTTATATAGATATATATACTCATATACATATATGTATATACACATATGCACACACACACACACACACACACACACACATATATATATATATATATATACTCAATACATATACTTATACACATGTTTTCCAATTTCAGATTTTCAAATCCTTCCAAACAAACATAAAATCTTATAATACAGTAATTCCAGTTACATCCAACCAAACACAAAATTTGGCTGCACTGTATTTTGAAATCCAAGTATTTCCAGTTACATTGTAACTAGAAATCCACTGCATTTAGAACTACATCCAACCAAACGCTACCTTATTATGATTTTAGTATCTAATCACTTGGTGCATAAATGACAATAATTATTAGGTTTGCCAATTTTTGTCTTAATTAGAGAGTCATTAGTATTGCCTATGCTTTAATAATTCATAACTAGGAAAATGAGTTAAAGCTGAAACTTAATTTAAAAAATTAAAATTTCCATTAAAAACACAATACATATCTATGAATTCAAATATACATTGACAAATAAATAAATAAAAAAAATTCTAAAATTTCTTGTTTAGGCCCAACAGCTTTGAATGGGCATCATCCAAAAACCCAAAAAAAAAAATAATAATAATAATAAAATAAAAATTCCTTTATAAAATTATTTATTTATTCCTCTTTTTTATCGCATTGTATTACAGTAGACAAATCCCTGATTTTTGTTCACTTGGATCCTCTATTCATTCTAATGAAGTTTGACTTGTTAGGATTTATATAATTTAACTGCCTCTTCTTAATTCACTAACAAAAATGATTTAATTATACTATGAGATTTTTTAAATTAATTTTTCATCAAAAATTATATTAAAAATAAATAAAAATATTTTTAAATCCATTTCTAGTCTTTTTCTGTTAGAAATGGATTAAAAGCGGATATTTTCTTATATTTAATAATATTTAATTAAAATATAAATTTGTAAATCCGTTTCTAGTCCCTTTCTTTCGAGTAGAAATGGACATTTTATAATATTTATCTATTAGCAACGGATTAAAAACGGATATTTTCTAGTTTCTAGTCCCTTTCTAGTATAAACGGATTAGAAACGGAAGTCCATTTCTATTAGAAACTGATTTTTTCTAATATTTAATAATATTTAAATAAAATATTATTTTTTAAATCCGTTTCTAGTCCAAAAAAAATTCTAAAATTTCTTGTTTAGGCCCTACAGCTTTGAATGGGCATCATCCAAAAACCCAAAAAAAAAAAATAACAATAAAATAAAAATTCCTTTATAAATTTATTTATTTATTTATTCCTCTTTCTTGTCGCATTGTATTACAGTAGACAAAATCCCTGATTTTTGTTCACTTGGATCCTCTATTCATTCTAATTTTTAATGAAGTTTGACTTGTTAGGATCTATATAATTTAACCACCTCTTCTTAATTCACTAGTAAAAATGATTTAATTATATTATGAGATTTTTTAAAATTAATTTTACATCAAAAAGCTATATTAAAAATAAATAAAAATATTTTTAAATCGGTTTCTAGTCTTTTTCTAGTACAAACCGATTAGAAACAGACATTTTATAATATTTAATAATATTTAAATAAAATATTAATTTTTTAATTCGTTTCTAGTCCATTTCTATTAGAAAAGGATTAGAAGCGGAAGTCCATTTCTATTAGCGTTAGAAACGGAAGTCCATTTCTATTAGAAACGGATTAGGAACGGATTTTTTTCTAATATTTAATAATATTTAAATAAAATATTAATGTTTAAATCTTTTTTATTCCCTAGAAATGGATTAAAAACGGACATTTTATAATATTTAATAATATTTAAATAAAATATTAAGGGAATAAAAACGGATATTTTCTAATATTTAAATAAAATATTAATTTTTAAATCCGTTGCTAGTCCCTTTTTCATTAGTAACGGATTAGAAACAGATATTTTTTAATATTTTAATAAATCATATTTTTAAATAGCCGTTTGTAAGCCGTTGTTATTAAAATTATGTTTAAAACTATTGTTATTTCGTTGTAATCAGTTGCAATTACAGACAGAATAAATTCTGTTTCTAATATTTTGTTTTTAAATAGTAATTATCTTGTAGTTTTAAGGAAATTGGGGTTTTAGAAAAATCTCATGTCATATATTATGATTTCCGACTGACATCCCATAATTTTTTTTTTGGTAAGTATAAGTACACATGTAACTTGTAGTATTTTTCTATGTATTAATTATTAACTATAACTTATGGTTATAAGTTTATAGATATAGAACTACATGGTTTGAAATGGAGTTAGGTTATGTTATCATAAGTTCTATTTTGAGTTGAATTTATGTTTATAGGACTTGTCTGGAGGGTTGATTGGGGTTCGATTTGAGTTTGGAAATTTAACGGATACCAAGTAAGTATTCCACATATAAATCTTATTATATGTATAAACTCTAGTTTTTGAATATCTGAAATTCTGAGAATAGTACTGCTTTTATTTATTTATGTTAAATTATTTATTTATTATTATTTTCAGAATTATTTTAAATTAATTTAAATTTCAAGTAAATAATATATTATTTTGGTTTAAAATTATCTGAAAGGTTTAATATTTATTTAAATTTGGATTATTAAATTCCTGAATTTTTAATTCATTTATTTAAATTCAGATTATTTAAATTTCTGAATTTCAGATATTTATTTAAATTTATGATTAATTCAATTATTAATTTATTTATTTAAATTCAGATTATCTAATTTATGAATTTAGATATTTATCTAATTTCTGATTAATTATTTTATTTAAAATCATATTATTTAAATTTTGAATTTAAGATATTTTATTTAATTTTTTATTAAGTATTGTTAATTATTTTTATTGTAATCGGCGAACATTCTATACACCGCCACCAGAGGAGCGACATACTGCCGGCACTGGCTAGATCAGGTTTTGGGTTTTGTTGGCCTTGAAGAGGGTCTTGTTCCTCATTTTGTTTTGGTGTTTAGGGTTGGCTTCGGCCATGTTATGTACTTACCACACCTAGTGGTTCTTTTTTAGTTTTAATTGAAGCGGTTTATCCACTTTTTCAAAAAAAAAAAAAAAAAAAAAAAAACTTTTTCAGATTATTTTTTTCATATATATATATATTACCTATTTAAATATATAAATAATGATGTATTTTAACATATATATATAAAGATATAATTTAAACATATTACAGTTAAAATTTAAAAACGAACCATATATTGGAAGGTCACGATTGCGCGGGAACTACATCACACCGTCCATCCTAAACGATCCAACGGTGATAAGCTTCCATTCCAGAAGCTGGCAGAAACCCAGAGAACTACCTATAAAAACTAAATTCCCACACTACGTTTACTCGTTTCTCCATTTCATTCTCTCGAGTGATCCTTCTTGAAAAGCTCTGTTCTTTGTTCTCTGATTGCTCTGATTTCTAGGGTTTCCCATTGTTGATCTTGGTTCTTGAAATCCATGGTGAAGGTTGAGGGTCCTGCAATTGGGATTGATCTCGGGACGACCTACTCGCGCGTCGCCGTTTGGCAGCATGGTCGTGTGGAGATCATAACGAATGATCAGGGGAAGCGCATTACTCCATCCTACGTTGCTTTCACAGACACTAACCGGCTAGTTGGAGACGCGGCCAAGAACCAGGTCGTCGGGAATCCCGAAAACACCATCTTTGGTATGCGCTTAATTTCTACTCCATTCTCACCGAGATCTTCTTGTTTTTCATGTTGATTGCTTGTTTAAGCCAAGATTTTGAGTTTATTTAAGGATTTCTTGATCTTTGTAGTGATATATGAGGGTTTTTCATTTGTTTCATCTTGAGTTTCCAAAATCTTCACCTATTCCAATGGAATTCATTTGTTTGATTTGGGTCTAATTTAATGATTTCTCTTCTTCATTGTCTTTCTTCTATTTTATTTTTATAGTTTATTTATGGTTCTTTTAGGTTGAGTTTGTTGATTTCGTATTGATTCATGAGCGCGCTTCATTTCTTTCATCTTATGTTGCCAAGATCTTCATCCTTTTCAATGGAATGGAATCTCATTTGTTTGATTAGGGTCTAATTAAATGAGAAAAAAAAGGAGTTGTTAATGATTTCTCTTCTACAGAGTCTTTCTTTTGTTCTTCAGGTCAAGTTTGTTGATCTTGTACTGATTTTTGCAACATTAGGCTTTATATTTCATATTTCATCTCTCTTTTGTGTCCAAGATCTTAACCCTGCTTAATGGTGTCTTGTTTTTCACTGATTTTATACATTAGGATTTCTAGTTAAAATGAAGCTTCTAATGTATCCTCATAACCGAAACATAACCCAAAGATGATGATATTTCATTTGCTAAACATGGATAGATGTATATATTATTATCTTGTATCATATCATCCCACTCTTTCTAATTTTTCTAATTGAATGACGTCTACTGAGCATGCTGACAATTCAGCAAAATGCTAGCACAAGTGCATAACTTTTTCTGGATAATTAAATGAGGCAGATGCTAAGCGCTTGATTGGTAGGAGATACAACGATCCCTCTGTTCAGGCTAACATGAAACTCTGGCCATTCAAGGTCATGGAAGGCACTGGTGAAAATCCCATGATTGCCGTCCGATACAAGGGCGAAGAGAGGCAGTTTACTCCTGAAGAGATCTCCTCCATGGTCCTCATGAAGATGAAGATGTTCGCCGAGTCCTATCTCGGCACAGCCATTACGAATGCCGTGGTCACCGTTCCGGCCTACTTCAATGACTCCCAGCGCCAGGCCACCAAGGACGCCGGTGTCATCGCTGGCCTCAATGTTATGCGCATCATTAATGAACCAACGGCGGCAGCCATCGCTTACAGCCTTGATAAGGAAGGCAGCAGCTCCGACGAGAAGAATGTCCTTATCTTCGACCTAGGTGGTGGTACCTTGGATGTGTCCTTACTCACCATTCGAGCAGGTATACTTGAAGTAAAGGCCACTGCAGGAGATACTAATCTTGGAGGTGAGGACTTTGACAACAGTATGGTGACCCATTTTGTTGACGAGATCAAGAGGGAGAA
Organism: Dioscorea alata; assembly: GCA_020875875.1. NCBI lineage: Eukaryota > Viridiplantae > Streptophyta > Magnoliopsida > Dioscoreales > Dioscoreaceae > Dioscorea > Dioscorea alata. The sequence continues at coordinate 19,536,947 of CM037022.1, read as the reverse complement.
TAACCAGATGGACATCAGCGACTGCACCAGGGCTATGAGCAGGCTGAGAACTTCCTGTGAGGAAGCCAAGAGAAAACTCTCCTCCGCTACTAAAACTACCATTAAGATTGATTCCTTGTATCAAGACAAAGATTTCTGCTCTACCATCACCAGAGCCAAATACGAGGATCTCAACAAGGACTTATTTCAGAAGTGCATGGAGTCAGTGAGGAGGTGTTTGAGAAATGCCAAGATGTATAAACAGAGAGTAGATGATGTTGTCCTTGTTGGAGGTTCAACAAGGACCCCCAGAGTGCAGCAGATGTTGCAGAACTTGTTCAATGGTAAAGAGCTATGCAAGACAATCAACCCAGATGAGGCTGTGGTTTATGGTGCTGCTGTTCAAGCTGCTATTTTGAGTGGTGAGGGTGATAAGAAGCTGCAGGGCTTGCAACTGATTGATGTCACTCCTCTTTCACTTCGTCTGGGAAGTTCTCATGGACGCACGACTGCTTTGATTCCCAGGAGCACAACAATCCCAGCTAAAAAAGAGCAAGTCCTCCCAAGCTCTAAAAACAACAAATTTAAAGTTTTTAGGAAGGTGTATGAAGGTGAGGGCCGCAGGGCAAAAGATAACAACTTATTAGGCAGGTTTAAGTTTAAGCTCTCAGGCCCTGCTCCAGCTCCCCAAGGTGCGCTAAAAGTCAATGGCTGCTTCAACATCGACACCAATGGCATCCTCGACGTATCAGCAGAGAATGTCACAAGAGTTGAGAACAGTATAATCCTCATCAATAACAAGGGCAGACTGAGCAAGGAAGAGATTGAGAAAATGGCACAGGCTGCCCAGGTGTACGAGGCTGAGGATGAAGAGCTGAAGAAGACGATTGGGTAGCGGTTCTAAAGTAAAAGAGGGAATCATAACCGATTGGGCATTGTCATGAATAATACATAGTGACTTTTGTTTTGTGGGGTGTCCATAGAATATAGAAGGCAACAACAAAGTGGGAATTGCACACTAGTCTCCTATATAAAATAAATTTAAAAAAAAAAAAAGCGAAAAAAAGGGCCTACCAAAAATTTTAGTATTCGAATAAAATGTATATTGCTGTTTTGATATATTTTGTTGCAGACTTTACATTACAACTGAGGAATCCTTTTCTCTTTTAGAGGGTCTTTCAGATTGTTGAATATTATGGAATGTTTACAAAATGATTTTGTTTGCCCTGACATTGCTAAAATAACTTGTTTTAATTTCTTGTCTTGCTTGTAATCTAGATGATATCCAGTTTTCACCAACTTGATGGTATTTATAGTTTTGTATTTATTGGAGTTCAGAGTCTCTTGAAATTATTGTTCCTGCTTTTATTTGACAGTGGTGATCAGAGGCAGTCTCTCTTGCATGCTGTGATGTTTAAAAGTTTTAGAAAGGACTTCTTAGTTGGGATTTTGCCATTCATAGAATTTTCAATCATACCTTGCTTTTAGTTTTATTCATTTGTTGCTAGATATTCGTAAATATAAAGTTTTCATAAAAGGCGTCTGTCAGATCCAAGATCTGTTTTAGCTTAATTTTTCTCTTATTCTCCATAAAACTTTTAAAAAACGTCTGTCTTCCTTTTGTTTAGAGACTTGCATGTAGTTTTACTACTTGATATTCTATCAGATAATTTTAAAATTTGGATGAACTGTGAATACCTTGTTTCTTCAGCTTGTATTGATATGTTTGCTTTTGGATGCAACTGATCAATTAGTTGATGCCATTATTGCTAGCCATCATCTCAAGCAACAAAGTTTCATCATGCCTCAAGTTTGTATGTGCGAGTTGATGACGTGGGTGCATACTTTGTTCATCAATCTTAGCATCTTCTGCCTTTTCTTATTTATGTATATTTTTTAAAAATGAATTAGAGAGGGGACGTTCTTGAGGATGTCATTCATGGGACTTATTATTGAATGCTGTAAGTACAGTTGCTTACTTTATATCTGCCTTACTTTAGAACCGCTACTGAGACAAGAATTCAACAAAGACTATATAGCAGGATATATAACAAAAATGCAATTTTGTACGTCTCTTTTTATTGTTCAAAAAGCATATGCATCTAAATACAAGTCCAGTCTCCAGAGATGAAGAAATGAATGGAATGCTAGTCTGCCTCAAGTCCAGTTTCCATCGGCGCCAGCAACACGGCGAAAGTATGTTTCTCTTGGTGCCAGTAGAATGCTAGTCAGTCTCATGCTGGTTCAACTTGACCATGATGGGATTGCAAATACGTTCGAGCTCCTTAATCTTACCGTCAAACTCATTCGCCTGCACCCGATGATTCTCATCCAACCAGTGTATTGTCTGCTGCACAGCATTCTCAGTTGACTTCCTGTCATCATCTGTGAGCTTCTTTGCATTCTTCTGATCCTTGATCATGTCCCTCATACAATAGGCATATTTCTCCAAATTGTTCTTGCTTTCGACCATCTTCTCTTCATCCTCAGCCTCGTACACCTGGGCAGCCTGCGCCATTTTCTCAATCTCTTCCTTGCTCAGTCTTCCCTTGTTATTGATGAGGGTTATACTGTTCTCAACTCTTGTGACATTCTCTGCTGATACCTCGAGGATGCCATTGGTGTCGATGTTGAAGTAGCCATTGACTTTTAGCGCACCTTGGGGAGCTGGAGCAGGGCCTGAGAGCTTAAACTTAAACTTGCCTAATAAGCTGTTATCTTTTGCCCTGCGGCTCTCACCTTCATACACCTTCCTAAAAACTTTAAATTTGTTGTTTTTGGAGCTTGGGAGCACTTGCTCTTTTTTAGCTGGGATTGTTGTGCTCCTGGGAATCAACGCAGTCGTGCGTCCATGAGAAGTACCCAGACGAAGTGAAAGAGTAGTGACATCAATCAGTTGCAAGCCCTGCAGCTTCTTATCACCCTCACCACTCAAAATAGCAGCTTGAACAGCAGCACCATAAACCACAGCCTCATCTGGGTTGATTGTCTTGCATAGCTCTTTACCATTGAACAAGTTCTGCAACATCTGCTGCACTCTGGGGGTCCTTGTTGAACCTTCAACAAGGACAACATCATCTACTCTCTGTTTATACATCTTGCCATTTCTCAAACACCTCCTCACTGACTCCATGCACTTCTGAAATAAGTCCTTGTTGACAGCCCCGTATTTGGTGATGTAGAGTAGAAATCTTTGCCTTGATACAAGCAATCAATCTTAATGGTAGTTTGAGTAGCGGAGGAGAGTTTTCTCTTGGCTTCCTTACAGGAAGTTCTCAGCCTGCTCATAGCTCTGGTGCTGTCGCTGATGTCCATCTGGTTATTCTTCCTCTTGATCTCGTCAACAAAATGGGCCACCATACTGTTGTCAATGTCCTCACCTCCAAGATGAGTATCTCCTGCAGTGGCCTTTACTTCAAGGATACCTGCTTGAATGGTGAGTAAGGACACATCCAAGGTATCACCACTGAGGTCGAAGATAAGGAAACTCTTCTCGTCGGAGCTGTTGCCTTTCTTATCAAGGCTGTAAGCGATGGCTGACGTTGTTGGTTCATTAATGATGCGCATAACATTGAGGCCAGCGATAGCACCGGCGTCCTTGGTGGCCTGGCGCTGGGAGTCATTGAAGTAGGCCAGAACGGTGACCACGGCATTCGTAATGGCTGTGCCGAGATAGGACTCGGCGAACATCTTCATCTTCATGAGGACCATGGAGGAGATCTCTTCAGGAGTAAACTGCCTCTCTTCGCCCTTGTAGCGGACGGCAATCATGGGCTTTTCACCAGTGCCTTCCATGACCTTGAATGGCCAGAGTTTCATGTTAGCCTGAACAGAGGGATCATTGTATCTCCTACTAATCAAACGCTTAGCATCTGCCTCATTTAATTATCCAGAAAAAGTTATGCACTTGTGCTAGCATTTTGCTGAATTGCATGCTTAGTAGACGCCATTAAATTAGAAAAATTAGAAAGAGTGGGATGATATGGTACAAGATAATAGTATATACAGTTATACATGTTTAGCAAATGAAACATCATCATCTTTGGGTTATGTTTCGGTTATGAGGATACAATAGAAGCTCCATTCTAACTAGAAATCCTAATGTATAAAATCAGTGAAAAACAAGACACCATTAAGCAGGGTTAAGATCTTGGACACAAAAGAGAGATGAAATATGAAATATAAAGCCTACTGTTGCAAAAATCAGTACAAAATCAACAAACTTGACATGAAGAACAAAAGAAAGACTCTGTAGAAGGGAAATTATTAACAACTCCTTTTTTTCTCATTTAATTAGACCCTAATCAAACAAATGAGATTCCATTGAAAAGGATGAACATAAGATGAAAGAAATGAAGCGCGCTCATGAATCAATACGAAATTAACAAACTCAACCTAAAAAAACCATAAATAAACTATAAAAATAAAATAGAAGAAAGACAATGTAGAAGAGAAATCATTAAATTAGGCCCAAATCAAACAAATAAATTCCATTGGAAAAGGTGAAGATTTTGGAAACTCAAGATGAAACAAATGAAAAACCCTCATATATCACTACAAAGATCAAGAAATCCTTAAATAAACTCAAAATCTTAGCATAAACAAGCAATCAACATGAAAAACAAGAAGATCTTGGTGAGAATGGAGTAGAAATTAAGCGCATACCAAAGATGGTGTTTTTGGGATTCACGGCGACCTGGTTCTAGGCCGCGTCTCCGACGAGCCGCTTAGTGTCGGTGAAAGCAACGTAGGATGGAGTAATGCGCTTCCCCTGATCATTCGTTATGATCTCCACACGACCATGCTGCCAAACGGCGACACGCGAGTACGTCGTCCCGAGATCAATCCCAATTGCAGGACCCTCAACCTTCGCCATGGATTTCAAGAACCAAGATAAACAATGGGGAAACCCTAGAAATCAGAGGAATTAGAGAACAAAGAACAGAGCTTTTCAAGATCTATCACTAGAGAGAATGGAAAGGAGAGTTGGTGGCGCGCTCGGTTTCTGCCAGCTTCTAGAATGGAAGCTTATCACCGTTGGATCGTTAGGATGGACGGTGCGATGTAGTTCCCGCGCAATCGTGGCCTTCCAATATATGGTTCGCTTTTAAATTTTAACAGTAATATGTTTACATTATTAATGATATATATATGAAAAAACATAATTGTAGTTCAGAAATAAGTCTCCTGGGCGATCTCTGGACGGCGGCCGGAGCGAACGGTAGTGGAGGAGGAGTGGACGGAGCATATAAAACAGCTAGTGGTGCGGAGGGGGACAAGAAGACGACCAGCTTCGACAGCAACTTGAGACGAATGGACACCACGTATGCACAAGCGGTCAGTTCCTCTTCATCTGGGGAGGGACGACCAGCTACCAAGATTGGCAATAAAAGCCCGATGGCGGTGATCGCGCAGCGACTGTCAGGATCGAAGAGAGCTCGCTCGCCCAAGGAGGGAACTTGCGGCCGGTGTTTCCGCACTTCACATCGGACCTCGGAATGCCGTCATCAGGTGGTTTGCCTGAGATGCGATGGTGTGGGGCACGTGGCCGCGAATTGTAAGCGAGTGCTCCAGCACAGCCCCCGGAGATCGCGTGTCCACATTAGAACTAAGCGTTTGCAGAAGCAGGACCTTGCTCCAGTTCAACCAGAGAAGGTTTCGAAGGATAGTTCTCCGCTGCCCTGTCATCCTTCGCCTTTCTCTGCGTCACTTTCGCTTTCCCTCTCACTTTCACCTGAAATCTCGGCGATGCGTGATGAGCTTGCGAGGGTGGCGATTGTGACACTGAAGGAGGGGTTTGCAAACGAGAGCAGTGTGATGGAGGTGATTCCCACTGTCATCAACATTTCCTTGGCCGTGCCCATCACACCTTTGAACGACTGTACCTTCCTGGTCCCATAAGCAAACAGAGCGGAGGTAAAGGAGGCTTGTAAACTGGGCTCGTGCAAGGTTATGACCAAAGACGGTGAGTGCACTTTGACATTCGCTCCATGGTCAGCGGAGCTTGGCGCCGACAACAAAGCTTCGGGGACGGGACAGTGGGTCCATCTTTGGAACCTCCCTCTCCACGGATGGTGTTGGAGCGTCATCGAGGCCGTTCTGAAACCGGTTGGTGAGTTGATCTCTCTCTCCAAGGCGACAGTTCCACATAAGAGGTTTGTTACTGCGTTAGTTCGTCGTCGGCAAGGGGTCCGGTTACCGATTGAGCTTGATCTTAGCCTAGGTATGCGAGGCTACAAGGTCCTCATCACGGGCGAAAATGGATCTCTCCCGAGGTTCCACCGGGAGAGAGCCAGATATATGCTTTCGGGTAGCTGTGACGAAAGCGCGGAGCGGCCTATCCTGGCGCCGGTCAGCCTATCAACGCACCAAATCGCGCGAGAGCTTAAAGGAAAGAAGATTATTTCGGAGCTGTCAGCTTCAGCGGATCAGGATGCGGCGGTGAGTGATCGGCTCAAGTTGGGAAGAGATAACCGCCACGCAGCGTTTGGGGATGACTGCAGCAGACTGGATAGCCGGACTGGTGCTACTAAGTTGGTTGAGCCGTGCTCCCACTTGGCCCAGGAACCCCCGGTTGAGCATGGCTCCCGGGATGCGCTGATCTCTGTTCCGGCGGTAGAGCCTTGCTCCCGCGGTGGCGAGATGCAAAGGCACCCTCCGCGGTTGCCCAGTGTAGCGACCGATGGTCACTTGCGGGTCTCGGAACGGACCGTTGGTCGGAAGATTGATGGTGGTCCATATGCGGGAGGCTCGAGGCAACGTGCTGTCGAACGCTGGGTGGAACGCCAGCATGTGGTGCAGGCGGGTGGGCTCTTCAACGACCCATCGAGATGCCCGCCTTACTTACGTGCTCTTCAACGACCCATGTGCTGGGGACGCTGGGCCTAAGGATGTGGGTGGGCCGGGATCTTGGCTGGACCTTGAGGGGGAAAGTGATCCCATCTTGCTGTGTGATGTGGGCCAATTGCCGGCCCATAGGCCTGAGAACTCCTTGGATGAGGCCCTTGAGGTGGTGCCAGATTCACAAGAGTTGGGTCGCACTGCTGGAGTCATGAATAAACCGGTTGGGCCGAAGATGGGATTTGATGATGTTGTGAACAGTGGGCCGGTTGAAATGGACCTAGAAAATGAGGGGTCCATGCCTTTGGCTGGGCCCCCTATGGGCTTTATGTGGAAGTTTATCTCAGGGTTTTGGACCCTTATCCCGGAAAAGGCTAACGCCACTTGGAAGGACTCTTGTGGGCCCAATTTGGGAGGTGATGATGATAGAGAGATGATTCCAGCACTTGCTCCCTGCTCACCATTGGTTGATTCTGAATCGGGTGATTCGGAGTCAGATTTTGAAAGTAAAATTAAGGAACTACTACCGGGTCTTGGGGATGACAACTCTGCAGCGCAAGTGGGCTCTATGGACCAGCAGGAGGTGACCACTCGGCGTAGTGAAAGGCAAAAGAAACCCTCTTCAAAGTGGAACGAGGAAGCGGGGTTCCTGGCAGAGATCCCGAGGTCGACTAAGAAGAAATCTACAAAAGGGGAGACCGCCGAAGGTACGCAGTCCGCACCTTTGCTTATTTCAGATTGGTCGAATGCGCAAATTTTGAATTACTGTTCTGCTTGTGGTATCTCCTTTGTTGATTCTGATTCACATGTGCTTGATTGTATTAATTATATCCGTAATTTAGAAAGTTCCAAACTAGCTATGACTAGGGGGATACCTTTGCGCCTAACTGTAGGCCGTGGGGCGGAGGCCTCTTCGGAGGTCCGCAGGCATTGACTGTTTGCCCATGAATCTAATCACTTGGAATGTTAGGGGCCTGGGTAGGCCAGCAAAACGATTTCTGGTTAGAGACTTTCTTAATAATCACTGCGCCGATGTTTGTTGTTTACAAGAGTCCAAACTTTCTGAGATCTCTCCATCAATTTGGAGAGAAATTGGTGGGACCCGCTTCGATAAATTTGTGTTCCTCCCTGCTTGTGGCTCGGCAGGTGGAATCGTTATCGGTTGGAATAGTCTTGTGGTGGATGGCTTGCAAGAGGGATCTGGTACCTTTAGCTTATCGGTTCATTTCAAGTCCAAAAGAGATAATTTTGTCTGGTCGTGTACTGCGGTGTATGGTCCAACTTTGAGATCACGTAAAGCTGGCTTTTGGGATGAACTTAGGAACACTGTCAGCTCCTCTTTGGTGCCTAGGGTGCTCTGTGGGGACTTTAATGCCATTTTTTCTAAGGAGGACAAAAACTCTGGCTCTCCCAACTGGGATGATATCCGACAAGCTAATGACTTTCTTGGTCACTGTGGCCTCTTTGAACCCCCATCAGTCGGTAGGAGCTTCACGTGGACCAATGGGCAGGCGAACCCCATTTGGGTGAAACTTGACCGTTTCCTGGTTAACCATGCCTGGGCAGCTCATTTTCCTAAACTTACCCAGAACTATCTTCCTAGGGTTGGCTCTGACCATGTTCCGGTCAGGCTTGAGGGGAGGAGTCATGTTCTACCTTCTAGGCCTTTTAGATTCGAACTGGTGTGGCTAACGGCTAACGGATTTAATGCGCTTATTCATCAGTGGTGGTTTGAGCCGAACCTGGAGGGTTGTGGGGCTTTTGTCATCTCTAAAAAATTGGCATACCTCAGGGATAAACTTCGCCATTGGGCTAAGTTCTCCTTTGGCTCAATCAAGATTAGGAAGATGGCATTATTACATGAGATAGACGAATTGGACATTGCCAAAGAATCTCATACCCTCTCCCTTGAGGAGCTTAGCCAGGAAAAGGTGCTATTGGAGAGGCTCGAGGAGATCCGCAGACAGGAAGAGATATACTGGAAGCAAAGGTCTAGGCTACAATGGCTTAAAGAAGGGGATGAAAATACGTGTTTTTTTCATGCCGTGGCCAATGGTCGTAAGAACAGGAATTTCATCCCTAGGATTAGGCACGAGGAGGGGGACCTTTACAGATGCCAAGGATATTGGTAGGATCTTTGCGGAACATTTCAAGCATATCTTTGGGCAAAAAAGAGAGTTTCGGTTCCGTATTGATCTCCGAAAACTCTTGGAAAACAAGGAGAGTGTGGACCTTACACAGTTAGATCTCCCCTTTTCCCTCGTGGAAATCAAGGAGGCAGTGTTCGATCTTGGTGGAAATAAGGCGCCGGGCCCGGACGGTTTTCCATTACAATTCTTTAAACACTTTTGGAACACTATCAAGGGTGATCTGTTCATACTGTGCGATGACTTCTTTTCCGGTAATGCAAACCTTGAAAGGATTAATTGAGCCAGTATTGCCCTTATCCCTAAGGTGCTTTCTCCTGATGTTGCAGGAGATTATCGGCCAATTAGTCTGATAAATTCAACCTTGAAAATAATCTCTAAGATTTTGGCGACTAGGTTGATTAAATATCTGCTGAAGCTTGTTGATAATGCTCAATCGGCATTCCTAAAAGGGAGATACATACTGGACAATATCATTACCGCTGAGGAGCTTATTTTTAGCATGCATAAGAGACATTTATCTGGGCACATTCTAAAAGTTGATTTTGCTAAGGCTTTTGATACGGTGGACTGGGGTTTTTTGTTAGAGTTGCTTCAAGCCAGGGGATTCAGTGAACAATGGGTAGGATGGATTAAGTCAATCCTATTCTCTTCTAAGGCGTCGATTCTCATTAATGGCTCGCCGAACGGATATATTCGTTATCAGAAGGGTTTGCGGCAAGGGGACCCTCTCTCCCCTATACTATTCATATTGGTCACGGACGTGTTGTGTGAAATGTTCAATCATGCTCTGCGGTCTAGGGTGTTGGTGGGTGTGCCAATTGGGGATTCTGGGAGAAAATGTAACCTGCACTACGCTGATGATTTGCTGATACTTTCCACGGGGGGGTTGGAGGATCTTAGAGTCATTAAGCTAATCTTGTACGTCTTTGAAGGGTTATCGGGTCTAGTTATGAACTTTGTTAAAACCTGTCTGTTCTCGAGCAACGGTGGGTTGCCCCCCTCCAACGAGGCTGCCGCTACACTTTGCTGCTCGACTGGCCTGCTTCCGGTTACTTATCTTGGTATCCCAATCTCGGGAAGACGCCCCAGAAGACAGGATTGGGATGATCTTGTTGTCAAAATCAGTCGTAGACTATCATCTTGGAAGGCGCGGCAACTATCTTTGGGTGGCCGACTTACTCTTGTCAACTCTGTCCTCACGGCTATCCCAACGTATTGGATGTCAATCTACAAACTGCCTAGCTGGGTGATAAAAAAGATAGACAGGTTGAGAAGAGATTTTCTTTGGTTTGGCCCTGATCGCTTTTCGGGTTGTAGATTGGTTGGTTGGAGAAATCTCTGTCGCCCTCGTGAGCAGGGTGGCTGGGGTATTCTGGATATTCCCACTTTTAACACGGTTTTATTAGGAAAGTGGTGGTGGAAATTTTCAACGGACCCTCTATGGAGTGCTGCGAGCGTGATTCAATTCAACTATCAGGGACACAATTGGAACTTACACCAACGGCGGGCGGGAAGGATGTCGTACTTTTGGAAAGGAGTCTTACGTGGTCTCAATGCATTCAGGGGGTGTATTACACAAAAAGTCATTGACGGTTCTGAAACGATGTTCTGGAAAGACAAGTGGCTCAATGGGCGAGCTCCTATGTTCATTTGGCCGGAGATGTATGATGCGTCGAATTGTCAAGATGGCACTGTTTCTGACCTAGCTTACTTGCTTTCCGACACGCACTTTAGTATTCATCAGGACGTGGCTGTGTTTGTTGACCATTACTTTACTAACCACGAGACAGGCAAAGATAGTAAGGTCTGGTCACTTACGGCAAATGGGGTATTCACTGTGAAATCCTTCTACACATTTCTCAGCGACGGGGGTTTACGTTGTCCTATCTCCAATTGGTTCTGGCGCGGCTGCTGCCCGAAAAAAATCAACTTGCTAAATTGGCTGGTCTGGAAAAATAGAATATTAACCCTCGAAAATTTAGCGATGCGTAGATGTAACAAACTTCCAACTGCGACGTGTGTGCTTTGCCACTCTGAGATTGAAACTACAGATCATTTATTCCTGCTTTGCCCTTTCTCTTCGTCCGTTTGGGATCATTTTCTTCACTTATTTCATCTTCCAGGCATTCCCCAGCATCTGACCCAGATCTGGGAAGTTTGGAGATGGAGGTTGTCCCCCTCTTCCCGGGAGCTGGGTGACATGATTGTTAAAGCGATTATTTGGAACATATGGATTGCTAGGAATGATATCATCTTTAATGCAAATGAGTTGTATGCCAGGGACATTATTCGAAAATGTGGGAATTTGATACTATTTTGGTTGTCTGGTTTGGCAGAGGGCCCCCGAGAGAAGTCTGAGGTTGCTGCTTCCAACATCAGAAGGAGCTTGTACTTCCTAGAGCAACAAGTGGAGGTTGCTGACAGATCTCTGACGGCCGAGGAGGCGACAGATCAGGGCACGAGTTAGTGTTGGTTATACTCACTGTGGGGGTGTCCCCCTCCTTCTTTTTGTGTTGCTTAGTCCATGTCTACTGGACTTTGGGTTGTCTCTTATTTTGGTGTTTTGTTGTATTGTTCGCGCTGACTTTCTGTTGTTGGTTTCCTTTTTTTAATAGATGCTGTGGTTTATCCACTTTCTCAAAAAAAAAAAAAAAAAAACATAATTGTTTAATGAATGTCCGCCAATTACGAAAACACAAGAGAGCGAAGCAAAAAGAAGAGATACAGAGAGTGGAACATAAACATAAACTTAGACTCGGTTTGGTGATAGAGTACTGAAAATTTACTGTGCACTCCACTTTACTAAAAATTTCATAAAAGTTACTGTGTATCTCTAACCAAATCAAATCTGTTAGATTTGAATTACGAACGAATATTCGTAGATGAAAAATCTATAAATAAATATATATTTATTTATATTTATATATATATTTATATATAAATATATATATATATATATATATAAATATATATATATGGATGGTAATCTATGAATTTTTTTTTAGATTTGTTATAGTTCACAGATCACTATTCATTTCAAATTGAACGGCTATCACATGGAATACACCATAAACCCTATAAATAGTAAAGTGTAATGAACCATATATGATTAACAATGAAAAATGTGATGAGCATTTTAAAAAAATATGATAGAATCTGGTTTATCAGATGGTTTATCGGAATGATAATAGTGTAATCTGACCCTTCCAAGCTTCTTTACACCCAAAACATAAAAATATAAAACTAGTACATTCTCTCACTTCACCTAGAATTTGAGGAAGGAGATGGGATATAAATAAAAAAAAAAAGAGATTTTGGTCACTGTATGATCTTATTATTTTCTCTCTCTATAGGATTATATATCTGTCTTTCTAGTTTTTTCTCTCCTTAATTTTTTCTAGACTATGAATATGTATCTGTCTTTCTGGTTTTTTCTCTTTTATGAACGTTCGTAAATTATGTTTCGTATATATATACATATAATTTTTTTAAAATATTAATATTTCGAAGTCTATATATGATTTTCAAGTCCTCTCGCGGCTGTCGAGCGAGAAAAACACACAGAAAAACTGGCAAAGTGGATCAAAAGAATACAAGCGCTCAAGTTCAAACTCATCGTCTTCCCTTCCTTTCACTCCCTTCATTCCCAAACCAAACCCGATCCCAATGGCTTCTCTTCCTTCGTTCCAGATCTCTCTCAGCTCCTCCGCAACGGCTTCTCAGAGATCTCCAGCCTCATCAATGGACGCACCCTTCACGCCCTCTCCATCAAGCACTCTCTTCATCTCAGCCTCTTCCACTACAACACCCTCATCAACATGTACTTCCGTTTTGGCCAACCCCGCATTGCCCTCAAACTGTTCGACAGAATGCCTCTGAGAAATGATGCGTCTTGGAATACCGTCATTTCTGGCTGTGTTCGAGCTGGATCGTTTGTTAAATCTATTGAGTTGTTTCGGAGCATGCGTGAAGATGGATTCGGTCCTAATGGTTTCGTTCTTGCGAGCATTTTGTCGGCTTTTAATCAGTGCAGGGAAGTGATTGCTAGAGGGATTGAGTTTCATGGTTTTGTTCTCAAAGTTGGACTTTTGAATGATGTTTTTGTGGCTACCGCGCTGTTGCATTTGTATGGTTCGCATGGGCTTGTATACAATGCGGAGAGACTGTTTGATGAGATGCCGGAGAGGAATGTGGTTTCTTGGACTGCATTGATGGTGAGTTATTCGAAGAATGGGTATCCAGAGGATGCTGTCATTGCTTATCAGCAAATGAAAAGGGAAGGTGTGCCTTGCAATGAGAATTCTTTCTCAGCTGTGATCAGTTCTTGTGGGTTGCTTGCGAGTGAAACTATTGGTTTTCAGATTCTAGCACATGCCGTGGTTTATGGCTTTGGGCATGATGTCTCGGTTTTGAATGCTGCAATTGCTTTGCTTGATAGTCTGGAGCGAGTAGAAGATGCGGAGAGGGTCTTTTATCAGATGAAGAACCGTGACAGGATAACATGGAATTCAATGATATCTTTGTATTCACATGGTGGAATTTGTGAGGAATCCTTGCAATGTTTCTCTAATATGCGGTATGCTAATGTGCGGTCTGATGCAACTACACTGTCCAGTTTGATATCTGTATGTGCTTCTGTGGATTGTCCAAAATTCGGGAAGGGCCTCCATGCGCTTGCTGTTAAACAAGGTCTTGATGCATCTGTTTCTGTGGCCAATACACTTGTTAGTATGTATTCTTTGGAGACATTGGAAGATGCGGAGAGTTTGTTTCATGCCATGGTTGAGAAGGATCTCATTTCTTGGAATTCCATGATATCTGGTTATGCTCAATGTGGGCAGCTCATGGATGCATTGAAGATCTTCTCTCAATTGCTTCTAGGTAAAACTGTAGTTAATCATGTGAGTTTTGCTAGTGCGCTGGGGGCATGTTCAAGCCCTGAAGCTTTATCATATGGAGAGATGGTCCATGCCCTCATGATCCAATTTGGACTTCAATGGAATTTGCTATTGGGGAATGCTTTGATCACTATGTACAGCAAATGTAATGCTATGAGAAAAGCTGAGTTGGTATTCCAGAGAATGCCGGCATATGATGTGGTTACATGTAATGCACTTATTGGAGGGCATGTAGAGAACGAAGAGCAGAGGGAGGCAATGCAAGTGTTAAGTTTCATGAGAAGGGTAGGAATAAGGGGAAACTACATCACCATGGTGAATGTCCTCAGTTCTTGCTCAGCACCTCAAGACCTATTGCAGCTTGGAATGCCCCTCCATGCACATATAATATCTTCTGGATTTGAGTCAGATGAGTTTGTGAAGAACTCATTGCTTACTATGTACTCAAAGTGTGGAGATTTCAATTCAAGCAAATTTATTTTTGATAGACTGGCAATCAGAACGACGGTTTCTTGGAATGTAATGGTAGCATCTAAAGCTCATCACTTTCATGGGGAGGATGCTCTAAAGCTATTCACGGAAATGCGTTATGAAGGAGTGGAGCTGGATCAGTTCAGTCTCTCTGCTGGCCTCGCAGCAAGCACTAGCTTAGCATCTGTAGAGGAAGGACAACAGCTTCACAGTCTGATCATAAAACTCGGATATGAAATGGATCTCCATGTGAGGAATGCCGCAATGGATATGTATGGTAAATGTGGTAACATTGATGATATGATAAAAATGCTTCCAGAACCGAGCAGCCGGTCACGACAAACATGGAACATTATGATATCAGTGTATGCAAGACATGGTCTTTTTGAGAAAGCTGAGAAGACTTTTAAGCAAATGCTTCAAATTGGAGCTAAGCCGGACTATGTAACCTTTGTTTCTCTCCTTGCGGCATGCAATCATGCTGGTCTAGCAGACAAGGGACTAGATTACTATGCATATATGACTTCAGCGCTTGGCATTCAACCGAGGATAGAGCATTGTGTTTGCATGGTTGATCTGCTTGGACGTTCTGGAAAGCTCATGGAAGCAGAAAAGTTTGTGGAAAACATGCCAGTTCAACCAAATGATCTCATTTGGCGTAGTTTGCTGGCATCAAGCAGAATACACAAAAATTTGGAGCTGGGGAAGAAAGCCGCGCAATCCCTGCTAAAGCTGGACCCATTAGATGACTCTGCATACGTTCTTCTATCAAATGTTTGTGCTACTACTGGAAGGTGGGAGGATGTGGAGAAGGTGAGAACACATATGAAATCAATCAATTTGAAGAAAAGACCTGCATGTAGTTGGATTAAAGTGAAGAACAAGGTAAGTTCATTTGGCAGTGGAGATAGGGGACACCCACAAGCTGAGCTGATATATGCAAAGTTGGAAGGGATGTTGCACATGGTGAAAGAACTAGGTTATGTTGCAGATACATCCTTCACGCTGCATGACATAGATGAAGAACAGAAAGAACATACTCTTTGGAACCATAGTGAGAAACTAGCCTTGGCTTTTGGCTTGATGGGTGTACCTGAAGGATCTATAATTAGAGTTTTCAAGAATCTTCGTGTTTGTGGTGATTGTCATTTAGTGTACAAATTAGTTAGCAAGGCTGTTGGTCGAGAACTAGTGTTAAGAGATCCTTTCAGATTTCATCATTTCAAAGATGGGGAATGCTCATGCTTGGATTATTGGTGATGAAGTATTGTCAAATGATTTAAATGACGAGAAGGACAAGCACAGGAAGATGAAATCGATAACCAAGGAGATATGGCATCATGAACATCTTGGAATATCTGATTAATTGCTCCTCAGGTATCCCAGTTCTCTTCTTGACTTCTTTTGATTAACTGATAGTCGTCAGAATAGTAATTTCTGGTGAAGTTTCATGCTCAGTAGTGACACACACACGCACTGTGGTTTGGGCCCAATGCTTACCTGAATTCTCAACCTTAACCAGATTGAAATTCTTGTAGGCATTAGATTGATGGCAGCTTACTGGATTTGGTGAATTTGGTTTTGTAATTCATCCTGCCATTCTCAAGAGGTTAGTTGCACCTTATCTTGATTCTGGTTAAGTTTTTATTTTCAAAATACAATAATAAAACCATACCATGAAACCAAATGACTGTAAAAGTATAAACCATCATCAAAGGCACTCAAATTAATTTTTTAGTTGTTTTACACAGTAAAATGTTCGTCACTTAGCTGGAAATATCTTCTGATAGACTATGTTTATTTGCTGGTATTATATTCCAACACAAGTACCAACACCCAAAGAAGAGAATCTGATCCCCCTGTCTTCAGAAACCTTTTGTTTTTTTTTTGTTTCTCTGGTTTCTCTCTTTGCTTGTTTTATGTTTGGTTGGTTCCTTCCTCTAGTGCATGAACTTGGAGTTATTATTAGTCTGGTCTTCTGGTAGCCTTGCTTTGAATGCAATAAACGATGTAATAATGATGACACCACCTTGTCACCATTCCTTCTCAAAATCAAGAACCTTGACACCTTGCTAGCTTCCATTGCCACGCAGATAAAGACAATAGCTACATCCAAACTCTAAATCTTTCAAAGAATAATAGATTGACAAAGCCCTATAAACCTCTCTATAAAATCATCTCCAGTTCCTCTACCAGGACTCACTACCATCCAAAACCATGGGCCAGTATCTTTTTCCTTCTTTAATCCTTAGCCTCGGACCTCTTTTATCTTTGTCTTTTATAGTTGATACTTCTTGAAACATTAATTTAGATTGTTGTGTGGAGTTTTTGAGCAAAATTGAGTAGGTTTTAGTCAAGGCAAAGAGATCAAAATTTGAAGGGGAAACAACCACTAATTAGCGTAGTGGTATGCTACTTGAGTAGTAAATGGGCAGATCCAGGGTTGATTTCCTGGGTTGACAGTACTGTACTATGCATATATTGTAGAATACTATATTAAAAATACTGTAGCCGTACTGTGCGTTTACTATTTATAGGTCCCCTGTAAGAAGATATCGTTTCTCTCCCCTCCATAGTTACAGGGCATGAGGGATTTATTAACTCATGTGATGTCTGATGTTTACTATTTATAGTTCTTGAAATATCTTCTACAAGGGTACATGGTAGGAATCTAATTACCTCATGTGATGTCTGGCTGATTTAATAAATCTTTGAAGAGTTGTTAAATCACCGTAACTAGTGCACTTTCGTACTTGTCTGTTCCTTGACACTCCTTTGTGGGGTGGCGCTTATCGCCTTTGTCCCAAAAAAAAAAAAAAAATTCAAAAGGGAACCATGTGAGGTGTAATGAATAAGGTTTGAAGCAAAAGATGTCTCAATCTACTTATTATAGCTTGTGAATTGCTGTGTTTGCAGAACTTAGAGAAAGCGGAAGAGAATTTTAGTTTTAAGTGTTGATGGATTGATTTGATGATAAAGAACAAACAACCACATGAGATTTTTTTTTTAATAATAATAAATAAACCACAAATACATTAAAAAGAAAAAAACCACTGATAAGCATAACATGCATGAAGATGCCAAGAAAAAATTTGTCAGGTTTACCTTACTTTAAAAGAATTCCTTTCTTGGATAGAGGGTCACAAACATCATGAAATAAACTATATTTGTGGGAAAAGTTTGGTTCATTTCATCCATTGAGTCATATGTATTGAAGGGTATTGAATGATGGAAAGTTTGAAAGGTATTGAAGAATGGAAACATGGTGGTCATAATTTAGTCTTTGCTTTCACCAACCAGTGATTCCATGATATGATGCCTTGCAACTCCAAGTGGATGTTTAGCTTTGCTTGACTTGTGGATGACATCATTCAGTTCTGCAATCAAAACCTTTTTTTTTTTTTCACTTCTTCAAATACATGTTTAACTCATATTTACTTAGATTAAATATTCATAATCACAAACATGAATTGAAAGATTTGGTTCGTTTTAAATCTTTGTATATATAAAAAATACATCCTCTAAGAATCTGTGATTTTTTTAAGAAAACTTATAGATGGATCAATCATTTACAAACTTGTATATAATAGATGTGTTATAAAGTTTACTTTAAAAAATATTATTAGATTTGGTTGAGAATGGAAAGGAAAGGAATATATGGTTTGACGGTGTAGAGAATGGGCAGGAGATTGAGATTGAAAAGGAATAGTCAAAAAGAGGATACAGTGGGGTAGAGCTTAGTCTTAGAGGAGGTGTCCCACCAATTGAACGGTCAAGATCGTCGGAGACAGTGATGCTGGCTTTAGGGCAAGTGGGGTGGTGGGGGTAGGGGTATAAAGAAATCCTGGGAGGACACCAAATTGGCAAATTCGAAGCATCCGCCGACGCCTAACTCTATCATTTGTATCATACGTCACCACCGATTATTTATTTATATCAAAAGTTTTTATTTTTTTATTTTTTTATTATTATTTGGTTTAGAAAAATGCTATTCCGGCTGAATAGTTGGGTCAAAATTCAAGCTAAATGCTAATCCCGGAACTAGAATTGCTAATTCCGGAGCTAGGGTTAGTTTTTTTTTTTTTTTTTGAAGAAAAGTGGATAAACCACTAATTTATTAAAAAAAGAAAGAGCAAACAGGAAGTAAAAAGAGTACAGCCAAACAACAAGAAAATAAAGGTAACCTCACCAGAAGTGAGGAGAGATACATAGGAGAAGAACAAAAGAAGTAAAAAAGCCTGAACTAACGAAGACATCCAGAAGGAATCACAGGCTAGTCCAGGTTGAGGAAGAAAACAACTACTCTCGATCCAGAGTATGGTCGGGGTCTCCAGAATGATTGGCAGTTCTGGAGCTAGGGTTAGTATTTGGCATGAATAACATTGCTCTTAGGTTTAATATCGTGAGTATTAGGCGGTCATGTTAAATTTAAAAAGATTTATAATTTTTATTAATATTATAATATTATAAGATGTGGTTTTTTTTAATCAAGACGAGCAACTAGGTCGCTCAAAAAGTCAGGGGTGTGCACAAGTTTTGATGGAGTAAGTGGGGGTGAGGTCGCACACAGAAATCACTAGTACATAATTACTACTTAATACTCTTAAAAATATGTCCTCACTTGTGATTTGAAACTTTGAATTCTCACCGTTTATGAAAAATTTCAATCAAAAGCTAAATACCAATTGGTTGTTGGAATTATAAGGTCTGCTTTTGTTACATGGTACAAATGGCATGAGAAATGTGTGAGAAAAGTGAGACCATATCATTGATGGTATTGTTAATAGTCTGATTATTTGGCTGTTTTGAATATTGTTATTTTAATATTATCATCTATTTGGAATTGTGTGAATTTGTCAGTCAAAGAGGTCAAATTAAATAAACATAATATGTTTGAGTCTTGTAAATAATGGGAACTTTTTCTTTTATAAATACTGGGATAAACTAGGAACTGAGTCGGAAGAAATTCAAACTCTTAATTTTTTTGTTTTAAGGGAATGAAATATGAACTCCCATCTGATAAAAGTGGTGAGAAATTTTAGATATGTAAAAAAAAATTATTTAGTTTATATTTATTATTCAATAATAAATATAAATAAGGGAAAAAAAAGTAATATATACAAAAATATTTTCTCGACGCTTATTTAATGTTTACATGTTTTCTTTTAGAAGTTTTTTTCCTTTTTATATGTTCATCTAGAAAAATTTGTAAATATATATTTTTTTTCAAACTTACCTTTAATATCTAATGCATTTTTATACTTTTCAATAAGTAGTGAAAAAAAATATTTTTGAAAAAGATAATAATTAAAGTAGAGAGACGAACCAACGGAATATTAATGAGTTTTTAATAAGATTAATTTTGGAAAATTAATACAATTAAAGTGGTAGATGGTGACCGATGACCTCTTCTCTAAACCCTAAAATCTTTAAAGAGCCTTTCTCCAAAAATTTTATATCTCCATCCAAATTCATGACCAGTGGCTTTTTTTGGTTTTCCAAATATTTCTCCCATTTTCTCCAAACTCTAACTTCACAAATTAGTGGTCTTTTGGTGAGATAATATTGGTTTTTTTTTTTTTAAAGATCTAGGATTTCAATTTGGGTAATATCTATTAATTATTGTCTTTGTTTAATTACTTGTATGCTTGCTATTTTTTTTTCTTTTTATCTTTGAATTTTTTAAAGATTGAATTTGTTATTTCTCAATCGTGTTTTGTAACTGATTTTGATAGTTTAATATTTGAAAAACATTGGGTGGGGTTTCAAATATTCAAGTGAATAATTTTTTTTTCCTTTCTTCCTTTGTATATGCTTTCATGTAGTTCTAATTGTTGCCAATGATGATCCAAATATTATGTATAAATTAAAAAAAAGTTGCTGAATTTGTACTTGTTGGTTGTTTTTCATTATATTTATCTATTTATGAGTAGGATTTGATTATTTAATTGATTTGTATAATGAGATTATGTTTTCGTGATTATTATGTAACATATTTTTCCTACAAAATATTTGTGTATAGTATAATGCAAGTAAAGTTTTTTTTTTTTTTTTGGAAAAGATGGATAAACCACTTCAATTAAGAAAAAGATGATACATGGAAGAATCAACCCCACAGGAAGACAAGCAAAGTTTTTTTTTTAATTTAAATTTCATGAGGTGATAATTTAAACTAAATGTGTCAATTTAAATGTTATATATATATATAAAGCGAGAGGCTCCGTAGGCCAAAATTGTCTGTGGATTCAAAATTTACAGATAATTTATTTAGATTATTGGATTAAAATAGTATTTAAATATGAATGAACAATAATTATTATGATTATAAATACCAAAAAGTGAAAATAATAGCACAATAAAAGTGGGTTACACAATATTTTGATCAGAACCGTTAAGTTATATATATATATACCTTAATTTTAGAAAAGGAGAAAAACTAAGTCGGTGGTGGATCAATGTGCTGAAAAGGTACGCATGCTAATTAGCAAAATTTTGAGGGTTTTATTTGTGAAAAACAAATAAGTGATAAAGGAGGGTTGAAAAGGGAAAAAGTACACTATAAATATTCGCTTCATCCCCTTTGTCTCGCATTCTCTCTGGGCTCTTCTTCTCAGAGCCCTCTTTGTATATAAATATCTCGATTTGGCTGCTCATCCAGCGTGATTCGTGAAAAAGCTTGCTCCTTTACAGCCGTTTCGAGCCCTTTGAGGTCTTGCACAAGGCCCTCTTCATCTCTTTGATCGTTGTCTCTCATGGCGAGCTCTAGCCAAGCTAGTCTCCTCCTCGCCAAGCAGCTTAGAGGTACGGATTTGATTTCTTGGAGTTTGTTTGCGGATTAGGTTTTGATGGATTGAAAAGTTTTGAGTTTTTCTTTTTTGATTGATTAGATCTCAGCAAGAACCCCGTGGATGGCTTTTCGGCTGGCCTTGTGGATGACAGCAATGTCTTTGAGTGGATCGTGACGATTATCGGGCCGCCGGATACGCTTTAGTGCGTGGTTCTCTTTGTTTTTGATCCAGATATTGGAAATTTGTTGATTTTTTTTTTTAATGTTGTAGTTGCTGGCAATCTGGGGTTTGGATTTGGATTGATTTTAGTGTTATTTTGGTTGGATTGTTTGTGATCTATGATTTCTAGAAGCTATCTGCAAAAGTTTGCTGATTCTTTCCGTATGTGGAGTTTTACATGGTCTGCCTAGAGTCAAAGATGTGATTTTTTTGGGAATTTTTGGTTTTTTTTTGTTTATTTATTTTTTTAATTCAACCAGTTGGGCATTGTCTTCAATGTTTATTAGACGAAAATTTGATTATCTGCTTATGCTTCTTTTGATCTTCTTTTGATAAAGGATTTTATATGCTTAGTTTTCTTTATTCTGTAGCATGACATTGCCAAGGTTTTGTTTCTGGACATCAGGAATGGAGGGGTTTTTAATTTTTTGTTTATAATTGATAACATTATACTTGATGATCCAAGGATTCACTGGTGTGTTTTTCTTTAGAGTTTTTCTTTATTTGTACTGTTTTATTGTTTCTTTTTGTTTGATCTCACTAATGACACATTTTTGCAGTGAGGGTGGTTATTTTAATGCGATTATGAGCTTCCCTTCTAATTATCCCAATAGCCCTCCTACTGTTAGATTCACATCAGAGATGTGGCACCCAAATGGTTAGCTATTTTCACATGCTTTGTAGGCTGCCTCGGATTGTTTAAAGATGTGATTTTTGTTTGTGTTTGTCAGTTTATCCTGATGGGCGTGTTTGCATATCAATTCTTCATGCACCGGGAGATGACCCAAATGGGTATGAGCTTGCAAGTGAGCGTTGGACACCTGTTCATACAGTTAGGTTTTTTTTTTAGTCATTGTTCTGTGAATATGCAATTTATCATGATGATTTATACATTCATTTATTTTTCTATCACTTGCAATGGGCATACTTTCTAGATACCTTGCAAAGAAACTTCAAACTGTAATCGCATTGTTCAAATACGCATGTTTGTCAGCTAATGATCTTGATAATTAAACTATGCAGGTTGAAAGCATAGTGTTGAGTATCATTTCCATGCTATCAAGCCCCAATGATGAATCTCCTGCTAACATTGAAGCCGCCGTAAGTATAAAAAGAAATTCAATCCCTGCCATCTTTTTTTTTTTTTTTTATGCTGAAACCCAATTTTCTGCCATGCTTTGTTATCTTTTTGCATTTTCTTTACTTGATTATACTGAAATTCCTGTGGAACTTAATTTTAAGTTGGTCTAAGGAGGCGAATGTTGACATTGATTTAGGAAATTGCTGATATGATACTAAGAAATTGGAATGGGAAATGAAAATATAAGAGCTTATGCAGGTAGGCTGATGTAGCCGGTTGTCTGCAAGCATCTTTTATATGCTTATTTCATGGAAGCAGGCACACTTTTTATTGCGCATAATCTTAAGGTTCAATTGATACATCCTGTTCAGCTCCCGAACATAGTTTTGAAATTCTATTGATTCACAAGATTGTGTCTAGATACTGATATCCATTTGCAGTGATCATGTTTGTGGAATGGCTATGATTAAAAAATTCATTGGTAGAACTTCTAACGTCTTCAATAATAGATGGTAGTGGACTGCTTAACACAATATTTTAGACTACTTGGTATTCTTTTTCCTTAAATCAGAGTTCTCAGTTCAAAGATCTCTAGAAATTTAAAATGACTAGCCATTTGTTGATGTTATGGTAGGGAAGCTGTTTATTTTCTTCATGTTCAACTGAATATATTAATTTTGATTATAATTCTTGGAGTCCTAATTCAAGGCTAGAAATGAGGTAGGTTTTTGAATTTCTGTACATTTAGAAGGTTTGGTCAAGACCATTTTGAAGTTGACGTTTACACATAATATCTAGTTTGATATGCAACAAAGAAAAAAAAAACTTATTTCAATTGTTGGTGTTAATTACTTGTTTTGTTAATATTGCAGAAGGAATGGAGAGAGAGGAGGGATGACTTCAAGAAGAAAGTTAGTCGCATTGTGAGACGATCTCAAGAGTTACTCTAAAAGTGAAATCATAAACTGTCGTTTAGAAACCGAGCCACATGATATATTATGGCTAGAAAGATCTTTGTTGATTTTGTGGCCGTAGTTCTTGTTTACTTCTCCGAACAGAATGTTGCAAACATTTGCTGCCAACCATTATGTTTTCTCCTAAAGGAACTCGGAAACATCCCTGGAATATATTATGTGTTTTTTCAAGCAATGTCTGGTTAATTGCTGGGAATGCATTGAAGTTATGTTTGACAGTTTTGTGATTTTATTTTGCTCTGTATTTTTTTTTGTGTTTATGTTCTTCAAATTTCAATTCCAACTGCTCCTTTTTACTTCTAAGTGTGGTTGAATGAATATGTCTGTTTGGTCTTTTCCAGGACAAGTATAAACAACCACCCACTTTTAGGTTAGGCTTGTTCTGTGAGTCAAGATTTCAAGCTTAGTAAAAGTAATGATCATCACATCATAAAGCCATCCCCTTTGAGTTTATGCTTGTTCTATTTTAATAAAGATTTTTATAAAATCTTATTTCATTATATGATGGAAGTCTAATTAGAGGGAAGAACCAGGTTGCAGTCCATATTATAGTTTCAATTACCTAAAAAATTCCTATATGTTTTCAAATACCCAAACAGTCTATAAAAGATAAAAGGAAAAACAGAAACATAAAATGAATGAAAAGTAGAACTGAAAAGATTAAAGGAATTATTTAGAAAAAAAAAATCCACAGAATTTTAGGTTATTTACATTTGTAATTATGGTTTTTACAGGACTCGTGCCATAACATCTAAATCCAAACACTAACACATTGAACAAAACAGAGATTAGTTCCCATAAAGTTGGTATTACAAACTTAACATCTATCACTTAATCCCTGATTAACCTCACTAGAAAAATAATACCAAAGATCTCTGAAAGAGTGACCAAATTGCTAGATCAAACAATATCATCAAGCAAATATACAAGTCATAAGGAAGATGGCAAAGATGGCCAAATCTTGATCCTCAAATCAATCATCTGCAAGACAAGAACCAACAGTTAGACCATATTATGTGGAGGAATATTGTGACAATTGCTCTCAAATCCATCTAAAAAACAGTAAAATCATAAGCAAGTTGAAGAAGAGAGAAAAAAGCAGTATTAAATATCCATTGGTTGAGAATTTGGAGCAAGCAGTTCAAACATTAAGGTATCAGAAAAACTTACAAGATTTTACAGAAATGATAATCAAGTAGGCTTATTCTGACCATTTTCTTCTTGTTGAGACTGAGCACTTTCCTTCCTTTCCATGACTTGTTTTATCCCTTCTTGATAACCTTCAATGAAGCTCTTGAGTGCATCTCTATACGCTGCGGCACGCATCATATACACTCTTTGCAAAGCAGGCCTTAGAGTCTCCATTCCACCTCTAGCTGCTACGGCAAGATCCTCTAATGTCGAAGGTTCTTTGTTCTCAGATTTAGCATCATCGACCCGAGTTTCATCATCACTCTCATGATCTTGCTTCTTATAATCATTTGGCCTGAGATCAGGACCGATATCTCGTACCCAACTGGCAGCATAAAGCCTAGAGGCTTCCTTTAAGACTAACCACCTTTCTTTCCAGGTTAGCTTTCTCCGCTTTTTGATATGCGGAGGATCGGGCAAAGACGAAGGGAAAGCGATTTCCTTGAGATCATATCGAACATAATCATACAATTTCCGGCAAACCACCCTCAGCTTCATTCTGCCCTTCAACAAATCCACTCAATTCTGAGCCACGAATATCTCAAGAACAGAATGAACCTAATGAAACTACATCAAAACACAGTCATTCACTAAGAGCATTGGTTTTCCTCTTAAATTCTTCACTTGCTTCAGTAACCAAACAGTGGAATTTGCTCACAAGCAATTCATCAAGCAATTGATAGGCAGTGTCATTATTCAACAAAATTCTTAAACAAATCTAATAAACCTACACCATCAAAATTCAAAAACACAACAATTCACAAATCTTTTATTTGCATTGATAACCAAGCAATGCAGGCTTCTAACAACCAATTCATCAAGCACTTGATAGACAGTATCATTTCTCACAAACTTCTCAGATCAAACTCCAATCACATACCTCAAAAAATTACATTTTCGACACAGTTTCAAGATCAAATGAAAAAAATAAAAAATAAAAACTGATATTCATACATCCATCCAGCATGAATTAAATCAAGAGCTTATGAACAATGATAAAAAAAAAAAAAAAACAGTAAGAAAAGAACTGAATGACATGAATTGAACAAGCAAAGCAAGAAATGGAAAGAGGGAATTCATCTTTCA
This sequence comes from Dioscorea alata, assembly GCA_020875875.1. Taxonomy (NCBI): domain Eukaryota; kingdom Viridiplantae; phylum Streptophyta; class Magnoliopsida; order Dioscoreales; family Dioscoreaceae; genus Dioscorea; species Dioscorea alata. The sequence goes on along the minus strand of CM037022.1, from coordinate 19,511,270 downwards.
TACCTCAACGGATGTCGACGCCGAGAGAGTGAGGTATTTTTCGATAAACCCTAGCAAAGAGGAGGGCGAGGAGGCAATTTGAGAGGTGAAGCCATGAGATGAGACCAGCCTGTTTCTGAATATTAAATGATTCTTATTTTATGAAGTCATCCCTTTAATTTGCCAAAAAATATATATATATATATCAAACCAATTGGAAGGATTAATAAGTAAAACTTCATAAATAAATATTGTAAAATAATAATAATAACCACCAACTTTTGTTTTTATTTTTTATATTTTTTTATGAAAATTAATTTTATACTCTTTTTAAAAAAATTGGGTGAAACCCTCCTTTATATAACATGACATGGATAAAATAAACATGTAATATAATTTTTATCGGCATTCTTTTTACGTAAGGTACTAAATTGGACTTAATGAACTAAATTCTACCACGAGAAGTACACTCAATATGTCACAGGGCTCTCATTTTTCACAAAAACTGTGAGTCAAACTCACGTCTCACTTGAACGAAAAAGACTAGGTGCCGCTAAGCTAAGAATCATTTTAAATCATTAACAACAATTTTTTAAAAAATTAATAAAAATTTTTTGTTTTTAACAAAAAAAAATAACAAAATTAGAATAATCAAATAATGTGGATTTAGTGGATTTATTTTCTCTTTGAATTAGGGTATTGAGATCCCGGGCTCTAAAATGAAACTTTTTTTTTCTAGAATAACAAAACTAGAGACAAGATGACGAAGACTTTGACTTTTGTCTTTACCCAATCAAGCCTAACATTCACAGTTCCAAAAGTCATCTCTTCATCTCCATTTGTCAACATTGTCTGCCATCCAATGCACACTACTAAGCACACACACCATTATAAGAACTAAGAAACAACCAAACTAAGACTCCAAAGTAGTCAACAATGGCACCACTGCTTCTCCTCTTCATCCTCCTCCTTCCTCTCTCCACAAACTCAGACTCCATTGGCCAATACTGTGACAAAGATTTCCAATCCCCACAAATCCAAACAAGCATCACCACAGTACTATCCGACCTCCAAACCAAAGCTCCAATCTCTGGCTTTACAACCTCATTCTCCGGCCAAGACCAAAACATAGTTTACGGTCTCGCACAATGCCGGGGCGATGTCAGCTCAGCAGACTGCACTGCATGCATAGATGAAGCCACATCTAAACTAAAAACCATTTGTCCAAACAAAGCTGATGTTAGAATCTGGTATGATTACTGCTTCATGAGATATAACACTAATAACTTCATTGGCAAAGCTGATACCGGTTATGCTGTGATTTATATCAACGTTGAGAATGCTACTGATCCAGAGAGGTTTGATGTGGAGGTTGGGTCATTGATGAGGAAGGTGAGGGAGAAGGCAGTGGTGGCAGGGAGTGGAGGGTTGGGACGTGGGAAGAGTGAGTTTACACCATATGTTACTATCTATGGGTTGGCACAGTGTACAAGAGATCTTGAGCCGTTGCCTTGTGCACAGTGCTTGTCGTCGGCGGTGGAGAAGTTCCCGGAGTATTGCCGGTACCGGAAAGGGTGTCAGGTTCTTTATAGTAGTTGTATTGTGAGGTATGAAGTTTATCCTTTCTTTTTTCCTCTTGATGATAGTACTAGTAGTAGTCAATATGGTAATAGTAATATTACTAGTGATGTTGGGCAGTATCTTGTTGTCACTGTTGTTAATTAGGGTTAGGTTTTTTTTCATGCATGCATAATATGATAATAATAAGGTGTTGTTTGGGCTGAATGGTTGTAAGTTGTAACTCTTGTTGTTTATGCATTTCCAAATTTCAGTTGTGTTTCTGTTGTAACTTGTAAGTAATTCAAGTGGGGTTGTGGAGCAGTATGATATGGATATTAATTGTATTTTATATGGTTGTGTAATAAGGTGTGGTTTGTTTTGTGTTGGTAGATATGCTTATTTATTTGTTTAAATTTTCAGTTTTTTAATTGCAAGCATATCTTGTGCTTCCTTTCTTTTCATGGGCTTTGGATTTGTAGTCATTTCTTGCATCTTTATTTATCTCTCCTTGTTGAAAAACTGAAATTAAAAGATTATTTTTACATTTAAGCAATGAGAAATAAGTCTTATTTATATAAGAATTAAATGCAATTTTGGTCTATATTTCAGTGTGATGTTAGTTTCTATACCGGTACTTTTCAAATGCTCAATATTTCTTTTTTTCTTTTAATTCTGTCACAATAATTTATTTTACATCACTAAAAAAATATAATGTTATCACAACCAATTCCAAATTAATCACCACATCAAACCCATCACCATGTAATAACAATAATAAAAAAAAAAAGATATATTTCATGAATGTACACATGCAACATTTTGGTTTTATAACTCACAAGATTGAAATCAGCACTGGCTTTGCTCACACAAGTAACATACCCCAAGAAAGAATTCAAATAACTGCAGTTATCTTTTTAAAACTCACTTCCCTTTTTAAAAATCTTAAAATTTCCATTTCTTATATTTCCACAAATCTCTCCATAAAAAATATAATCACACAAAATTCAACATATATAAAAACAAACAAATATATATAAACCCTATTAAAATTTAACACAACAATAAACAAATAAACAAATAACTCCCAATCCCCAACAAACCAAAGAATCACCCAAAGTGTGACACAAAATAACAGGACATCAACCATGCATGACCCTTTTTATACATATATACTCATATAAACACACACACATAAATAAATAACAACTAATTATTCCTCATTCCTATATATATAAACCCCCCTTAAACCCCACATTCATGTATGCACTACACTAATATTAATCCCCACCAATGGCATCCTTCCTTCCTCTCCTTCTCCTCCTCCTCCTCCCTCTCTCCACCACCACCACCACCACCACCTCCACCTCCACCTCTGATCCCACTCCCATTGGCCACTACTGCCGTCCATTCTCAACCCTCCATCTCCAACTCAACCACTCACAACTCCTCCATGATGTGGCCGATGAAGCCTCCATTAGTGGCTTTGCCACAAGCTCAATTCTTTCTATCCCAGTCTACACTCTCGCCCAATGCCGCGGCGATATCAACTCCAAGGACTGCTCCACCTGCGTTCACGCCGCCGCCAATGTTCTCCCCCAACTCTGCCCTCCCAACACCTTCGACGGCCGTGTCTGGTTCGATTACTGCATAATGAGGTTCACCAATTATAGCTTCTTCGGCCAAGTTGATGCCACCTACTTCATCAACTACGCCAACATCGACAATGCTACCGACCCCGTCGAGTTCATGAACAAGACAAGTGAGCTCATGAGCCATGTGAGTGGCGCCGCGACCGAGCCGGGCAATGCCGGGCTCGGCCGAGGTGAGTATAAGTTTGAGCCTCAGATTACTATCTATGGTTTGGCTCAGTGCACCGAGGATTTGGAACCAATGCCATGCGCACAGTGCTTGTCTTTGGCTGTGGCGAAGTTCAGGGATTACTGTCAGTTTAAGCAAGGGTGCCAAGTGCTGTTCAGTAGTTGCTGGGCTAGATATGAGATTTATCCCTTCTTCTTTCCTTTGGATGGTAATGCTACTACTACTCTGCACCATTCTGTTGTTGCCCAAGTTAACACTTAATTTGACGTAGCTATATATATATATGTATTTGTGTCTGTGATTTAGGTATGTTATAAGTTATTATTGTTGTTGTTGTTGTTGTTGTTGTTGTTGTTATTATTATTATTATTATTATTAAGGTGATATATATGTTGTGGTTGATATGTAATAAGATGGTTTGTGATGATGATGATGATGATGATGGATAATTGATAATTAATAAAGTTTATGGACTTAGTTATTTATTTCCTTGCGCGTGTTGTTGTTGAAGGTATTGGGACGTGGCTTTTAATTGCCTTCTTGGAAGGGCATTTTAATTAATGTTGTGCTTTAATAGCTTCCTTTTAATTTCTTTGTTTGTATATACTAAAAATTTTTATTTTAAATAATTAGAGGTAAAATCACTTCCACGTTTGTAATCCAAAACACCTAAACGTTTATGTTATATATATATCATTTTAGTCTTTGTAATGCCTCGCTTTTCAATCTTGAGATATTTATAGAGAAAAAGGACAAAAAAACCAACAAAACAAAAAAAAAATCCTTCTTTCATTGTTAATGAATTATTAAAAAAAAAAGACTTTTTATATTAACAGAGACAGAAAACAAATGTAAGTTTTAACAAGTCTAAAATAAAATCAAACGGGCATTTGTATGAACTATCATCTTATCCATCTCTCATGCAATCCAAATTAATCAATATATATACACACACACACCAAGTGAAAGCATGTTAGAAACTTAAAAAAAAATAAACCAGTACTTTTTTAAAAAACATTTTACCATCTCTAGTAGATAAAATTGCCAATGTAGTGTTTATATATAGATCTTCACAAATGTTTTTAGTTGTTATCATGGATGTTGAAAATTAATTTAATTTTAAAATTTTTATGAATCTCTCTTTCTTTATTATAAGATGGATGAAGAAAAGAGAGTTGAAAAATATATATATTTAGTATAAATCCAAAATAAATAGCATTTACTAAATGTACAAGCATTTGATTTTTTGTTTTCTTTGATTTCCTTTTATCTAGAATTAGATTTAAGTTCTCTCTAGAATGGGCATTGGATTTGTATGACCGCTAAAAATCAGCAGAAATTATGAGATAATAATAACGTTCAACAACGGCTCATTAATTTGTTAAAGTCTTAATGAAAATGCTGAATTTTATGTTAGTTATATGTTTAGACACGGAATGCCTTCACAATTGGATCTAGACAATAATGAGGGTAAGTTCTTAGTTCATAAGGTCTAAAGAAGATGTTTTAAGACTAATGCAATTGGGTCAAACTAACACATCCTGAATCAGAAAAGAAGATAAATTGGTCACAAGCTTCTCATAGGATCTACTTTGATTTTTTTTTAATTTTATTTTTTATAAGTGAACAAACTATTAATTCATTGTCAAAATAAAAAGGGACAAATTTTACAAATAATGAAAAATCAGTCTAAATCAATAAAAAGAAAAGATGTGCTAATTGCACTCAGCTCAGATGGACCAACAAATGGCAGGAAAAAAAGAGCCGAGGGCCCAAGAAACTTTGGAATTGTGTTTGAAATATATAAATTAAATAAAAAAACACTAAGTAATAATAATAATAATAATAATAATAATAATAATAATAATAAATGGAAATTGATATTAGTCACTTGAGGTGATGTCTTGTCCTCACCAGTCCTTTACTTTAAAGACGTGTACCATTATTTAAAAGTTGTCCAAACTCCAAAGTTATCAATCAGCTTCTGCAGTGCAAGCAAAGATATTTTTTAATATTTTTTTAATGTCAATAATGTCATTTTGCTTGCAGTTTGATATTGCTTGTTGAAATTTACGACAATTATTTATCGGTCTTAAATTTGTATCTCTTTCGTTTGTTGTTCAAGAAAAAAGTCCAAAGTTGTTCTTTCCCATGGCCCCACTAAACAAAGGCAGAAATTTTTATTTTTTTCTTTAATTATCACTGCCATTTTCTTTGAATGAAGAAGTAAGGTTGAAAATGAGTAAATTTTTTTAATAAAAGCAATAAACACAGTATAATTAGGGGTATAAGTATAATCTAATAATTAATTTTCAATTACTATATTTAATATGACTTGAATTTGAAACTTTTAAATTATCACTCCAATATGTTTTTTAACTTAGTCAAAGCCCTGAGCTATGAATTCTTTGGCTAAAAATAAACATTTGGTTTTAAATTATTTTTATATGATTTTTTTAAAATTTATTTAAAATGTCATTTACATTATACAATTAAAACTTTTTCACATTCAATATTTTCTTTTAAGAACAGTAGATAAATGCGATTTATACATTTTGTTAAAAAAAATATGAACAAATTATGAGTAGTTCCACAATTTGTATAGTAATATTAATATATATTTTTTTAATAGATAAATCATTAATTTATTTAAAAAAATTAACAAACAAAAAAAAGCATACAAATATTTTAAAAAAACCCAAAAAAAAAAGACGGAATCAAAGCAAGTGCAATCTCTAGAAGTGATACGTCATAACAATTGCTCTAAAACAAAAGAAAAAAAAAAATAAGCTGAATTAATGAAATCTATCTTCTAATAGTATAGATCTACTCGAACTAACAAATGGAGTAGATCACTCTATGGTAACTTAAAAAAAAAATCAGTATTATCTCCTTTAAATAATTTCAAAAGCAACATATAATAATAAATATAAGCCGACAAATTAATTAATTAATTAATTAAACATTTAAAAAAAAAAAACAGATTTTATTCTGGTGAGCATGCCAGCCAATGGCAAAAAAACGTGCTATATATATACCATGACATATATTTGCCCTTGGAAACATTCAAAAATTACATGGTATTTATGTAAATATATTCAAGAACAGTGGCAAAATAAATACATATATATTTTTAAATATCAAAGCTAATTTAGAGGACAAGATTCCCACCAGACGATTCCAATCTCAGCTCATTCAGCTGAGCTTCTCCATGGAATCCAGCGCTGATCTGGAAGCTACTCTTCTCAGCAATCGCTCGCCGGAGAGGCGAACCCGCGCCACCATCGCCGCCGTATCCCTCATCGGTGAGAACACTCTCCATCTCCATCTCAATTTCACCCAAAACCCCAAAATCCTTCTAATGCTTCACTCGATTCACTGCAGTGGTGGGCTTGGGTTTCATCCTCGTCTTCACCGTCTTCCAGATCGATCACAATGATGGTCAGATTTGGAGAAGGGATGAGCCGCGATTGCGGTTGGAGAGGAAGGAGGAGGTTGAATCGGAGGTGGGGGTGGTGGCGGCCGATGATGGGAGGTGCTCTGAGATCGGGGTGAGCATGTTGAAGCTCGGCGGGCATGCGGTAGATGCGGCGGTGGCGACAGCGTTGTGCCTCGGAGTTGTGCATCCGATGTCGAGCGGGATCGGCGGCGGTGCCTTTATGGTCGTCCGATCGGCCGATGGTGGCGATGCGGAGGCGTTCGATTCGAGGGAGACCGCTCCGGCCGCTGCTTCTCAGGTACGCTTGTCCTCTGTTTTTTTTTTTTAATTTTTTTTTAAAATTTTTATATATAATTTAAATGTGTTTCATTTTTTTTTTCTCAGCTTAATTTTATGGATTCCACCTGAGATGTTTATTTCTCAAAATTAAAAAAATTAAAAAATTAAAAAAAAAAAAAAGAAAGGAAGAAGAAAGAAAGAAGTGTTCATTGATGAAAGTTTTGGTTAAGGGGTAAATTTTTTTATAGGACACCAAACTATAGTCCGTTTTCATTTTGGGGTCCAAACTTCAATTTGAATCAAAATGATTACTCAATTTTAACTTTGTTTCACTGGGTGGTCACCCGAGAGATTTTGATCTATTTTCGATGATTTGATGTTAGAAATTTCTATCAGAATGTTAGATAGAATTGTCAATTGGGTGTTCAATATGCCATGCATATATTGACAGAGAATTTTTGGCATCTATATCATCAAGAAAATAGGTTGGAATCTCTCGGGTAACCACTTGGTAAAATAAAATTAAAGTTAGGTAATCATTTTGATTCAAATTGAAGTTTGGACCCCATAATGAAAAAGGGCTATAGTTTGGTACCCTGCCAAAAAATTTACCCTTTGGTTAAGATTAGGGTATTGTCATTGGTGCATCTGATGATGTTTTTCTAGTGTTTACTATTGGATTTGGTTGGGTGGAGATATTTACTTAATTATTAAAATATTAAAATAGAGTTAAAATATTAGGTATGTAACACAAGGTTTTTTTTTTTTTAGATAAATTATAAAGCAAATATATATCTTTTTTATTGATTTTTAAAATAAACCCCCGGAAAGTAGGTAAAGCAAATATAAAGTTATCTTTTTCATTGATTTTTAAAGTATACCTCTGGTGTAGGTAGAGCAAATATGAAGTTATTTTTTTCATTTAAAAGGAGAAGGAACAAGAAAAATCAAACCCTCTTGTTTACGTATTGAAATTGGTTATTTTTTTTTTAATAAAATTGATAGTTGTCAAGCTTTGTCCCTGTTTCTACAAGTTTTTCATGTCTTAAATTTACATGATTAATTAAAAAAATAATTTTATTATATGTATTATTTTCCACCACTTTCATTTTAATGTGCAACTTAGTTAATAAAATAAATAAATAAAATAAAAGATGTTGCACGAAATTTTTAATTTTAATTATTTTTTTACTTTTTCTTGAACTTGTAACTCAACGAAGGGAGTAATTTGAACTGGGGCCCTCTGTTGCCAATTAATGTGCACCCACGAATGGCCACCATTTGTTGCCAATTGATGTGACTTTCAGTGCGCATCTACCAACCATTGCTGTCCAGTTGGGAGGATCCAAAGTAGGACAGTTGAAAATTGCGAGATTCTTGGATATTTATATAATAAAATATACAGATGTAAATAAATATTATCTAAAATAATATTAAAATATTGTTTTAATATAATAAGAAACATTATAATTCATTTAGTTGACTAGGGCCAATGTGTTTTTGATTTATTTACATTTAATCTCTTGTTTAAGGTGTTCCTATTTTGTCAAATAGCTTTTTTTTTTATTTATTGAAATCATTAGCAAAATTATTATATATATATAAATTTTATTAATAAAAAATTATTAGTTAATCAATAATTTATTTTGATAAAAATCCAGATTTCACACGCACATATATTTGATGATTTTGTCTTACATGTACAGTCAACATGAATTACCATGCATAATACCAAGTCAGCCAATGATTTGATGAAAATAAAATTAAGGGTATCCATTAGCATGCTTAGAAGTATATGATACAGTGATATTCTCAATATGTTTCTCATGCCAAACAATGCTACATATTGCAACAGAACATGTATGCCAAAAACCCATCCTCAAAGATCACAGGAGCACTCTCAGCAGGAGTTCCAGGAGAAATAGCCGGACTCCATGCAGCTTGGTTGAAATATGGCAGACTCACTTGGAAGTCTCTCTTCCAACCATCAATAAAACTAGCCAGAGATGGCTTTACAGTAACACCATACTTTGAATCCATACTCAAAGACACAGAGGATGCTATAATGGCAGACCCTGGTTTGAGGCAAGTGTATGCACCCAAAGGGAAGTTGTTGCAGGCCGCTAATACTTGTTACAACTCTCAGCTTGCTAACACATTGGAAATCATTGCTGATGAGGGACCACAAGTATTGTACAATGGAACTATTGCTGAAAAATTAGTTGAGGATGTGAAGAATGCTGGAGGTATTATCACAATGGAGGATATGAGACAGTATAGAGTAAAGATCACAAAGGCTATGGAAACTAAGGCATTGGGTTTCACAATATTTGGCATGCCTCTCCCCTCCAGTGGTACTATTGGAATGACTCTGGTAAGCTAGCTAATTTTTGTATAATACTCATGCATTTTTCAGTGACAGTTTGTGTTCTGGTTCTCATGGTTTGTCAATCAGATTTTGAATATTTTAGGTAGCTACGGTTCGCCGGATGCTCTCAAAGGCCTCCTTGGTCTCCATCGTTTTATCGAAGCATTGAAGCATATGTTAGCTCTAAGGATGAACCTTGGCGATCCTGATTTTGTCGACACAACAAAATATGAGTCCCTGATGCTTTCATCCTCTTTTGCAGAGAAGATCCAACACAAGATACTTGATAATACAACATTTGATCCTAGCTATTATCTTGACAGGTTTAAGTACATTTTCATCCGTTCAATACCATTGATATAAAACTACTACCACATTGATTGCTGAAGAGATTGAAATTTATTTATAGGTGGAGTCAGTTGGATGACCATGGAACCAGCCATGTTTCCATTGTGGATGCTGAAAGGAATGCAGTAGCTATGACAAGTACCGTAAACTATTACTTCGGCGCGAAAGCTACAGTCGCCGTCCACCGGCATCGTGCTTAACAATGAGATGGACGATTTCTCAGTTCCTGGAGAACCAAAGCCTGATGAACTCCCACCAACTCCGGCCAACTTCATTGAACCAGGGAAGAGGCCACTGTCCTCCATGACTCCTGTTATCATCCTCAAGGCAATCACTCTCTGAACTTATACAGCAACGTTTTTGCCTGCAATTATGCACTAAAAAGTCCTATCAAATTTGCAGGACAACCAACTTGCAGGCGTTGTCGGAGCCAGTGGTGGTATTTATATAATACCGGCTGTAACCCAGGTTTTCATAAAACATTATATACTAGGGATGGAACCTCTGGCTGCTATTCAGCACCCACGCGTTTATCATCATGTAAGTTTCATCACAACGTCATACTATCATGTGTTGTTCCAAGTGGCCTAATGTGTCATGCCATTGTGGTATACTATGCAGCTAATACCTAATGTGGTGAATTATGAGAACTGGACGACGGTGAATGGTGATCATATAGAGTTCCTGGAGAAAGCCAAGGTTTTCTTGGAGGAAAGGGGTCACCAAGTCCAAGGAATGTCAGGAGGGGGATTCTCCCAGCTTGTTGTACATAACCTTACAAATCCGGTCGATATAAACAAGCGGAACGCCACACAACAAGGAAAAAACAGTGTTTTCTATGGGATGCTCACTGCTGTTAGCGATCCACGGAAAAGTGGAACGCCTGCTGGAATATAACTGATATGTCACATTGGGACTCTATTCTGAACCCACGTATGAAGCTATACTAGAAGTTGTCTATACATCTCTTTGTAGCAAAAAAATTAGAACTTAAAATTGAATTGTAATAAGCATTAATGCAGACGTTTGCTGAAATCACAGCTTGTTTGACATGATTACCTGAGAATGTCTTAAATTTAAAGTGCAGATGTTCATAAAAATTCATCAATGAAGAGATCAAACAACACTAACAAAAACATGAAATGGATTCAATTGATAAAATAAGGCAAAACAAACTTTGTTCTAGAGATCAAACATCAACACACTGAAGTCGCATATTATAGCAGAGTTAACAGTGCTTTATTTCCAGAACAAAAACACTAAGCAGTCGAAACATAGTAACATAACAAACCAAGGAAAATACTTTCGGATGAAAATAGGTCCATGGTCTTATGACATGGAGAAATACAGTCCAAACCCAACTCGCCGACAAGTTATTCACCTGGAAGAGAGAAGAGAATGATCGTTAGCATGCAAATAGGCGAAATTGACATTGTTTCAGTCATGCATTAATGTGAAGAATTAATAGAGGATTTGCATCAGCATGCAATATCCAGATAGTGTTGTTAGGCAGCTAGAGTCACACCCTTGACAAAAATTAAATAAAATGGTAACAAATCTATAGTTGCCTTTAAACACAAAAAAAAAAAAAAACAAAACAAAACAAACAAAAACAAAAACGAAAACGAAAACGAAACAAAACAAAAAAACAAACCAAAGCATGTGCTAATGACTAGTGGATCACTAAAAAAGAACCGGTAATTGAGATATTGTCAGTCAATCCAGATAGTGAGCAAGTAAAAAATGATTATAAGCCACGACATATAAACTGAAGACAGTTCTCTGTTCTCCCACACACACAAGCAAGTTTTCTATTCTTGATTTTTTCTGGCATGATATTAAGATGGTAACTCTAATATTCATGAAATATAAACAAGCTAAGAAGAGTAGTAGTTTACCCAGTTTCACATATTCATACCACGCCCCCAATAAATACTAAAACTAAACCCATCAGAGAAACAAGCATTAGCACAAACTAATCAATTTATACTCTTCAAAATTATAGATTTCTTAATCATTTCTAAACATACAATGATATCCTTTAATCTTTTAAATTAGACATCATTAGATCCATCAAAGATGGGGCAATGGGTTACAACTACAAAAACAATAATTAAAAGAATAAGCCCAACAAGAGTAATGGATAACAAACACACAACCATATTCCATCCAAAATTTCTAGTTTGCTAATTGCCTTCTTTCTCCTCTTCCTCTTCCTCGATTTTCATCCTAGCACTCTGATTTACTCATCAAAATCCTAATTTTAATGCAATTGAGTCTCTACCAAATAAGTCAAGAATGCAAGCGCTTCCCAAATCTAAGAAATATAAGAACATAAAGCATCACAGATTGAACCTAAAACAAATACAGAGCTAAGAATGAACACCTTTAAAAAAAGAGAAATATAACAATATAAAAAAATTCAAGCAACCAAATCATGCAAACATGGACAAATTAGGGCAAAACTGAATTAGGGATTGAGAGGACAAAGGAAATCAATCTCACCGGTTATGCTCCTGCACGAATTTGGAATTCTTAGCTTCCTCCTCTGCAAATCAAGAAACAAAGACAAGAGATTAGAATAAAGGATGCAAAAGAATCGGAGAGATGAGATGGAGATGGTGATGGATCTACCAGTGAGGCCGGCGGTGAGCTTCACGATGAGGGCTCCGGTGATAGCGAATCCGGTGAGGAAGGGCCAGTTGCGGTTCCACTCTCTCCTGAAGAACACCGGCCATGGATCGAACTTCCTCATATTCTCTCTCTCTCTCTCTCTCACTGCGCCTCCCTTCCCTTCTCTCGCGATCACTTGAGCTTTCAGGTTGGGCCTCCATTTATATATACCATTGGAATTGGGCTTCTTTCTCTTGGGCTGTCGATCTCGGCCCATCTTGGGCACGGGCCGTCCGGAAAACCGGCCCGGCCTGGAACAGGTCCGCCGGTTCAATGACCCGTAACCTGTCCGTGCTGTAGACGGACGGTTATGAGTTGGGGAAACTCCAACCCGTGGCCCGGTGGGTCACCCGCAAGGTAAAACCTGGTTTGGAACATGGTTTGAAATATTATTTTTTTATTTTTTTAACATTTATGCTCAAAGGAAAGTTTGTAAATGATGGTTAGGAGGTGAAACTTATTTACAAGTTGATAATTAAAAAAATAAAAAAATAAAGGAAAAAAACAGTGTGGATTGGGCCCTGATCCGATGGGTTTGAAGACTTGCTGGGCCAAGTTCGGGTTGCTTTCGGTCGACCCGTGACCTGCTGGGTCGGGCGGGTCAACCTGCCTCGACAGGTTATTGCTCTTACACGGGCCGGTTATGGGTTGGCCGAAAACCAACCCAAACCTACCGGGTCAGGCCCGATTAACCGGCCCCTCTCTAATCTCATGCTTTGTTTGTTTTCCAATTTGCTATTTATTATTATTACTTTTTAATGTGGACAAACCAATTGCTATGCCAACAGTAGTTTGTGGTTGCCAACAAGGGTACGAGATTTTTAAATATTAAATTAAAACAATTAATTGAGCAAACTAAAATTTAACTTGATTAACAATAATTTAAAAATAACTTTTATTTTTCAAAACAGCTATAATTTTTATTAAATAATTAAGTAGTATTTATCCTACTTTGTTTTATTGAGAACATGGCTATTATCTCTAAAAAGTATTATATCCAAAGGTGAAAAGGTTATTTTAAAACATATTTTATTTGGTGTAAACTTTTTTTTTATCCAAATAATACATTTGTTGTAAGGAGAGAAAGCTTGTGTAACCACAAAGGGCAGCCGAAATATTTACATATTTTATATATTGAACATTTTATTTTAAAAACACTAATAAATACTGAATAGAATCATAAGTTTTTGAAATTGATTTTTATTAAAAATATATAACACAGAGTTTATTTCAAACCAGTAGCAATAAATGAAGGTTTTTTCTCAAAAGCACATGTTACACAGCTGCATGAAGCACAATTTTATATGAGTATATAGTGTAAAAAATGAAAATAAAGGAATACGTTTATAATTATTTTTTTGTCACAATATTGAATATTAGTATGGTTAGGGTCATACACATTATGAAAATATGAATGATTTTAAGGGATTACTGTATTTATGTGCCAGGGAAAAAAATATATATTCCATAATTGATGGATTATTAGGTTTTTATATATCACATTAAAAAATAATAATATTCTATTGAAGGATATTCCCTCTTTTTTATGGTTTATTAAATTAGTCATTGGTTAAGTATATAAAAAAAAAGTATAAAAACAAAGGGCTTTTCACGAATACAACAAATACACAGTAGCTCCAATCAGTCAAAGCGAACTATTAAAGGACCTATCTTAACTTTCCCCTTATAAAAACTAGAAAACGACCTGACCACCACACCACCGTCCGTTAAAAGATCAACGGCGATAAAGGGCTCTAATGTGATAGCCAGGATCGATATCGACCACCGTCGATTCAAGACAAATCCAACGGCCAGTATAACTCCGCGCCATAAGCTCTCTCCCAAATTCGAAAGCTCTTATCCTCTCCATCCTTCTATATAAACCCCGCCATCTCCTCTCTCCAATCATCACTTCCAAACCCTAGAAACCAAGAGCTTGAGAGAAATCAAAGGGATTTCATCGACGATGTCTGGCCGTGGAAAGGGAGGCAAGGGGCTGGGAAAGGGCGGCGCAAAGCGCCATCGCAAGGTCCTCCGTGATAACATCCAGGGCATCACCAAGCCGGCGATCCGTCGTCTTGCTCGCCGTGGAGGAGTTAAGCGGATCAGTGGCTTGATCTATGAAGAGACTAGGGGGGTTCTCAAGATTTTCTTGGAGAATGTCATCCGTGATGCGGTTACTTACACGGAACACGCCAGAAGGAAGACCGTCACCGCCATGGATGTGGTTTATGCTCTCAAGAGGCAAGGTCGCACCTTGTATGGCTTCGGAGGTTGAGAAGGTCCTCTGATTTAGTGTGTTTTACTGGGATTTTCATTAGGGTTTTTCTAGATCCGCTCTTGGGTGTTCAACTTCTTGTAATTTAGTTTATCTGTTTTGCAAGTACTTTGTATTTCTATAAAAATTTGCGTTATATTTCACCAATTATATGAATTTATGCACCCAATTTAGTGTTTTTCGATCTGAGGCGTGTTATCTTTTTCTTTTTTTGTTTTGGAACTTTGATGTTTTATATGCAGGAATTATTTCATTTTTTAATAAAAATGGATAAATCATTGATTTATTATTAAAAAAGAGAAGTATAGAAATAAAAAAAAACTAATAAAAATGATGGAAAGAGAAGTATAAAAAATATTGAAGCAAATATTATGTTTCAAATATGGAGTAAATGAAAGACAAGAATAAATAAAAAAAATGTGAAGAGGAAATAGGTAAATCGGTGAAAGTAGTTGTCCGGAGACATTAATCCTTTTAGGGGGTGTTTGTTTGAGTGGATTTGAAAGTCACAGGATTTGCAAATCCTTGGATTTGAGAAATCCTTTGTTTGTTTCAAAGGATTTGAATTTCTTTTTGTATTTCCAAATCCAAAAGTCATGGGATTTTGGAATTCGGCCAAAATGACCGAATTTCAAAATCCCATCAAGTATATTAATTATATTAATTACTTATAATATTAATTACACTCTAATTATATTTTATTTAATATTTTATAAAATATAATTATAGTGTAATTAATATTAGTAATATAATATATAATTGATATATTATATTATATTAATTAGTTTAATAAATAATTAATATATTATATTTATTATAATAAATTAAGTTTATATTATTTATATTAATTACTAATAATATTAATTACACTATAATTATATTTTATTTAATATTTTAGTAAAATATAATTATATTGTAATTAATATTAGTAATATAGTTTATAATTGATATATTATGTTATATTAATTATTTATAATATATGATATTTTATTATAAATAAATAAATTATATATTAATTATATTAACTACTCATAATATTAATTACACTATAATTATATTTTATTTAATATTTTAGAAAATATAATTATAGTGTAATTAATATTAGTAATAAAGTATATAATTGATATATTATATTTATATAATTATTTTAATAAATAATTAATATATTTTATTTTATTATAATAAATTAAGTATATATTAATTATATTAATTTCTCATAATATTTTAATTTTAAATTCATATTTACATAAAAATAAATGTATATTTTATAATATATATTAATTATCACATAAAAGCAGACACATGTTTTCCAAATCTCAATTTACAAATCCCTCCAACCAAACACAAAATTTTGTGATCCAGCATTACAAATACATCCAACCAAACACTGGATTTGACTCTCCTGGATTTTCAAATACAAGGATTTGTAAATACAAATCCACTGTATTTTTAACTACATCTAACCAAACGCCTCCTTAAATTTCAAAAAGAAGAGAATTATTTTAATCCATGTTTAGCTCTTACTCTCATGAAATTGAGAGCATGTTTTATTTTTTATGAAATTTCAAATAAAATTTGTTGATGTGCATGAGGAATTGTTAAAAATTAAAAAAGAAAATAATGTTAGCAACTTTAAAAATAATAGTAAGAGGGTAAAGCATTCCAATGAAAAATAAATGAATACATTTTTGGTTTTTCTTTTGTGGTATTTTGTTAATTCTGTCTTGATTAATTTAATCATGCATCAAAACTATATGAGTTATATATAAATAAATTTATTTGTATGGTTCTTCCATTTTTGTTTGTTTTTTGTTTTTGTTTTTATAAATTATTGTTAATTTATATAAAAATATGAATATATAAAACACTTCAAATATGGGGTCAATAATTTTAAAAATGAATAAATCATAATTTTAAAAAAATTTATGATTTATCCATTTTATTAAAAAAAACCATATAAATAATTTTTTTTTTCATTCATGTGACTTATTATATATATATATTACTTCATGCACTAATATATATGTTTTATGCAAGATAATTGATCACTCTCACAATTGGATTTTTTTTTTTTTTTACATTAATATTTTGGTCACATTTTGAGTTTTGGGTAATAGAAATTTTTATTAAAAAAAAAAAATTTTGCAATGAGCGACTGCCATCATGGCATCATACCAAATTCTATTTTGTTAATAAACATAATTTGTATATATATAATAACTCATGAGATTTGCTGGCGCTCAGAATATGATAACAAATTTTAAAAAATTAATTCATTTAGAAATCAAGGTTTGTTTTAGATTCGGCACATTTTAGTTCATTGATAGTTACTCAAGATATCTAAATACAAGGTTTGTTGGAGAAGTAGTTTATGTTTTCTTAATTGGTTAGGTCGGCCTGCTCACTAGTTTTCTAATGCTTGTGATCGCTCTGTTTTGATTTTCTATGTGGTATCTTAAGTTGTTTTTTATGTGGACAAAACAAATCCTCCTTCTGCTTATGCATTATTTATTTATTGTTTTAATGAATAAATATGCTTGTACATTGTTAGGAAAATTAAAAAACAAACTATATCCTATTGCCTATTTCTAAACTTTTTAATTTAAATCACTCACAAAATCCACCCTCAAAAAATATATTGGATGAAATAAAGCAACATAAAATAATCTTTTTATGTGGATTTATTATCAACAAATTGTTTTTAATGCTAACTTAATGTATTTAAAATAGTTTTGTCTACATATATACGTCTACAATTGTTGTAATTTTCATTTCTTGAAAAAATAAATGGCTGCGTAAGTATGTATATATTAATTTTGTTTTTTTAATAAAAAATATGAGAATTATTAATTACTTAAAAATAAAAAATAAAAAAATTACTGCTAACGTCAGTAAAATATGAACTCTACACATAAGAAATAAAAAAAACCAAATGCTAACGTGATGAAGATGAACTTTACACATGTATCCATCTCTGATACGTGGCTTGTTTATATTTATGAAAGAAAAAAAGCCAATGTGTATTGGCCATATCATTCAATTGTATCGTCTGATTTCCACCACCTATCCCGATTCAAAATTACTCTACCAATTTTAATTCTCATATAAAAAAAAAAATAAACAAAAACAAAAGGCCCATTTCAGTCAAGAAAAATTTAAAAAACAATAACTAAAACATAATAATAAAAAAAAAACAAAAGCACTAAATAATTAAAAATAAAAATTAACAGGGACCTAGACGTAATTTACCGCAAGATTAACGGCGGTGATCATATGGTTCATCAATCAAAATCCAAATCCAAATCCGAATCCGGCTCGCCGCGTAGACTTTGCCTTTCATTACGTGGTTCATGCTTATCGTTTGCTATATAAACACTCAGCCCAGAACGAGACCTATAAACATCGATCATCGGCGGCGGCGAGAGGCCGCCGGCGAAGGGATTGGGGTTCTTGGCGGCCTCTTGATCCAATGTCGATGGGCATGGATAGTGAGGACCTTGTGAAGATTGAGAATGGGAAATCTCCCACTGAGCTTAGCGTTATCACTGTTAATTGCCAGGATAAGCTTGGACTTGCGTGTGATTTGTGCCGGATAATCCTTAACTTTGGCCTTCTCATCACCAAAGGAGGTTTGTGGATTTGGGGTTCTTGTTTGGATTTTTTAGGGTTTTGATTTGATTATCTTGTTTTTCTTCATCAGCATTATAATCGTGCATGAATTTGGGTCTTGTTTGATTTCGTTTGTTTCTCTTTTGTTCATTGTATTTGTGATTTTTTTTATATATATATATAGATTTTATTTATTGATTTAGCAGAGAATTTTTCCTGCTTTTTATTTGATCTAATTTCAGCAGTTTGTTTCTGATTTTTCTTTTTGATAGTTTGTTTGTTTCTCTGATTCTTTTAACTTAAATTTTGGAATCATCGGTGTGTTTGGATTGGGAGAAAATAGAGGAAAAGAGGGAACATGTGCGAAATTTGATGTTTTGTTTCAGCGAATAATGGAAATAATTAGATGAACAAGATAATGTATGTTAAACCTTTTCATGGTTTTTTTCCTCACTTTTCTGTTTCAAAAGAATCAGGCTTTAATCTAAGTGTTGAATTAGATTCTTTTAGCTTTCAATGGTGGTAGATTTAGCCTAGAACTGATTAAAATTCATCCTTATATCCATTGTTTATCAAGTAAAAGGATTCTTTTTTATAGGAGTTGAGACAATATCTTTTTTTGTGCATTGTTTAAGAAAGACATACAGGTTGTTCTTTTTCTTTTTCATTTTTTGCAATCTCTGAGCTTATGTATTTATTAATTACAGATTTCTTGGTTTTATTTAATGCTTGATATTTTTTGTCGTCAACTAGATTTATCCACAGATGGAAGATGGTGTTTTGTGGTGTTCTGGGTTGTTCCTCGTTCTTCATCAACATTTGTTCAATGGACCAACTTGAAAAATAGATTAATATCTGTCTGCCCAACTTACCCTATCCCCTTCATTGATTTGGTGGATCCAGTGAAGTCTAAGGTGTACCTTTTGAAGCTATTCAGTCTTGATAGGAATGGATTATTGCATGGTAATGCTCCATGTTATCTGTTGTCTTATATCGGATAACATGTTTTATGTGTAATATATCATTGTTTTCTTGTTCAATTTGATGTAGATGTCACTCGTGTCCTAAGAAATCTTGATCTTTCAATTCATAGAGTGAAGGTCTCAACCACTCCGGATGGGAGAGTCATCGACCTCTTCTACATCACAGATGGCATGTAAGTGTTCTCCAAATTTTGCTCATTGATCATCACTACATTAGTCAGGTTAACTTTTTACACTAGTATGTTTCTTCTTCTTGTTGTTCACGTGGTCATTGTGATTTTATTTCTTACCTTTAATTTTTGGATTTGAGTGATATTGTTCCCTTCATTTCTAGATCACTGGCAAGCTTGACTTGCAAGTTGTGTGATCATGTGACCTTTTCTTTTAGTGTTTTGGCCTTTTGCACTAATATTTCTGTAGAGTTTCGGTATGGTCTTTTCATTGATCGACTACTGTCTAGCTAGGATGAGATGTACTTTTTGTTTTGCTTGTTTTCCTTTCAGAGTAATGGCACGAGGAACCAAAAATAAAAATTGGAATATGCTTAGTTTTATGCTATCCTTATCCATCATTCAACTTGTAACTAAGCTATGAAATTTCATTTCATTTTTCTAATGTAATTGGTTTTACATTTTTTCTTTTTCATTCTGGCCTTCAGGGAGCTCTTGCACACTAGGAAGAGACAAGATGATACATGTGAAATGTTGCATGCTACTCTGGGAGATTCCTCTATTAGTTGTGAGATTCAATTGGCTGAAGATTTTCAACAATGGTGCTCTTCCCTTCCTGCATGTGTTTTTGAGGAGCTATTCAGCCCTGAATTGCCGAACATTAAAGACTGTTCGCAGGGATCAAATACTGAGTTGGAGAAGCTGAAAAGCCCAAGTATTACAGTTGATAATAAATTGAGCCCTTCCCATACTTTGCTGCAAATACATTGTCTTGACCAGAGAGGGCTCCTCTATGACATTCTTCGGACTATGAAGGACTGCAACATGCGGGTAATTTAAGCTTTCATACTGAATTTCACAAATTATAAGTGTTTGTGTTTTCTGCCAATCATCTCAATGTTTAAAATGCATCTATTAACTACATTATTAACTACATTGAAAAAAAAACTTTGTTCATCTGACAATCACAGGGCTAGTAGAGCATGCATTTACATTCCTGATATGTTATACTCTTTTGTTTAGATTGCTCATGGGAGGTTCTCCCTGCAAAAGAGAAGGTTTGCCGGAGACTTTTTTATCGTCAAAAGAGACGGCAAGAAAATAGTGGATCCTGAAAAGCTCAGTGCTCTATGTTCTCAACTGAGACAAGAGATGCTACATTCCTTACGAGTAATGTTTGTAAACAGAGGACCTGATAATGAACTCCTGGTTGCCAATCCTGCGGAGTTATGCGGGGAGGGAAGGCCTCTTGTCTTTTATGATGTCACTCGTGCTCTCAAGGTTCTTGGTATCTGCATCTTCTCGGTATAAAATTCAACATCTTCATGGTGTATATATATATATATTTCCAGTTCCTCTCATATTATGCTCAAACAAGTTAACTTCTTTGTATTGTGCTTTTCAGGCTGAAATTGGTAGACACACTGCATCAGGTAGGGAATGGGAGGTATACAGATTCCTGTTGGATGAGAACACAAACTTCACATTATCTAACGCCAGAACTAAAGATTACACTGTGGATATAATTAGTAGAACACTAATGGGATGGTGAATTGTTTATTCTTGTGATCTTTCTTTATTCTTTGCATTCATTCCCATACTAGTGTGTATCAATAGCAGTGAAGATCCAGGCTTTCATGTATACAGATAGATAGATAGATAGATATATTTTTTTAAAAAAAGAGTGACAACGTCTAATCAAGGATATGCACATGGGGAGCCGCGCTTATCACCATGCCTTTAATTTGCGTGGACAGAGGTTCGATCACAGATCTTCCTCGAAATGAACAACTTATGCAAGGGACCTGGTATCAATTGACCCATTGGCTTGATAGATAGATAAGTCACTGTTTATGAAGTATTGTAAATTATTATTTTTTAATTGAAATTATTAGAAAAAATGTGGCCTTTCTTAGTTATTTCATTCTTAAACCTTTATTTATTATTATTATTTTTTTATTTTGTGACTCTTTCACCCTTTTAACTTGGCATTTGTCATATGAGAACATGGGCGGCCTTGGCTCTTTTCCTTTGTTTCCATTCCAGAGTGAATAAATTTTTAATTTCTTTTCTTTTGCTGTTGAAAAAGAAATAAGGATTGTTCACCCTGGTTTAGCTTTTGAGATTTCATTCAAGAGGTGATGTAATTTGATTTTTTTTTTTCTGTTCATGTTTTTGTGAAATCATTGCTTGTGTGAAATTACAAAATACTGATCTAAGTTTGTTAATTATTTCTTTGAAGTATACTTCATTAATTATGGAGGGACCATTGATTTATTCTGTTTTTGTTGTGCTTTGTTTGATAAATCCAGTCATACATCAGCTGTAAAGCATGATTTGTAGCTGTTTCTGGTTCACATTATCATAAACAAGAGCTTGTTTGCTTAGCTATCAAATTTAATGTTAAGTAAATAAGGAGCATATGAACGTGTATATCTATGTGGATGCCCAAAAGACACATATGCCCCTATACATTAGATTTGTTAATATTTTCCGATTTAAGAATAATATTTTATAAAAAGCCAATTTATTCATTTTTAGCCTACAAGTTATATCTATCTCTTTTATTTGCTAGAGGAAAAAATGGTTTTGGGAAAATAAAAGTTCAATTTTGCTTGCGGAGTTGTACACACAAATTCATTTTTGTTAACCATATATATATTTTTTATAAAGTGGATAAACCACGATGCATTAAGAGAAAAACAAAGTACAAATACAAAAGTTTTGTTAACCATATTAACATAATTTTATAATTTATGAACTATATATCTAAATACTTGTTGAAACTTTAAAATATAAATAACTCTCCTTTATTTATTATTTTTTTAATAAAAATAAATAAATCACAATTTATTTTACAAAACAACAAAACAATTAAAAATATCTATTTAATTTTTAAAAAATTCACCATGCAGGCTATTAATTTTTACAATTTATCAGTTTAAATATATTTTTAAACATAACCAGATTACAAATACATGATTAAATCAACAAAATTAAAAACCCAAAAAAGTTGGATAAACCACTAATACTAGAATTAAGACTAAAAAGCTAAAAGACAGACAAACAAAGAAAAAAAGAATTTAGATCATTAGAAGTGAACCAGGAGACTAAAACATAAAAAGCAAATAGAACTACTAAAAGAAAAGGCAGAGAAGTGCATCTAATACTAATTGAAGGTTGGACGACAAAACTAAGCAGGCTAAAGTGACGTTATTAAAAAAAGAGGTGTCTAGCTTGTGTGCTCGAATTGGTTGATCAGGAGGCACTAGCTTGCTTGCTAGAACTGACTGTTCAAAGCCGTAAAAATTTCTAGGATATATGAAAACAAAACTGTGCTTGATTTTCAAAAGAGACTCCACCAATAAAACCCTAAAAAAGTAATACTATACCATGGGCAAAATATATTATTATTATTATTATTATTATCATTTATTTTATTTTTTTAAAACCATCTGTAAACTTTGAAAGCTGGCGGTACTTTAGTCACTGCTTACCACTTCTGGATCCCAATAACCAGACATAAATTACATACATAAACCACTTCAATACATACATATATAAACATATATATATATTTTTTTAAAAAAAAAAAGCTTTTGTTTCCAAAAGGCGGGGCCCAATCAGCATCATTGCCAGCTGTGTCTCCTCTTCCGTAAGGGTCCAACTCTCCCCCTCCATTAAAACACCTCTCCCGAGAACTCCCCCTCGGTTTCCTCCCAAATCCCACGATCCCACCCTTCTCCTTCTACTCCTCCTCCGCCACCACTCTACATGCCTGACGACCCCCCGAAACCCTAGCCTCTGAATGCCATCGCCCACTCCCTCTCACACCCTCAAGGAGACGGTGGTGATCCGGGAGACCTTCCTAGGGTTTCGGGAATGCAGGTGGACGAGCAGCTGCGGGGATCTCGGAGAACCCTTCTTAGCTACAGCCCCTTGCAGAGCCCCGCGGGATCCAAGCTCTATGGTGCTACTGGGGCCTCGCAGAGGCATGCCCGCCCACCGCCTTTGTCTAAGAAACCGCCTGAGCCGCTCCGTCGGGCCGTCGCTGATTGCCTCTCCGCATCCCCTTCTCATACTCATGGGAGTGCTTCTTCTGCCTATTCCTCCGACGCTGCTAGGATCCTCCGGGTTTCGCGTTCTTGCCTTCTTCTTGCGTTCTTTATTTGTTCTTTTGTTTCGCTTTTCTTGCGTTCTTGATTTCTTGATTTTAATCTGTTGGTGTGGAATTTGAAGAACTTAGGGTTTTCTGATTTAGTCGTAGTTTTTAATACCGCGTTTTTATTAGGAGATGGAATTCTTTGAGTAGTCTATGGAGGCAACGTTAATAGTTCCTTAACATCGTTGTTGGATAAATCAGGCAATCTTTGGTGCGTGTGTTGGACTTTGAGAAATTTAGATATTTCAGGATTAGGATTGTTTATAGGAGGAGATTCGTGTGAATGAGATTGTAGCTTGTAGCTGGTTTAGAGTGTCTGACTTCACTGAATTTACTTGCTTTGGGCTTGCATAATCTAGAGCTGAGAATATTGTATAGTTTCAACTGTACTTCCCTTTGTCACGGTTCGACTTGTAATACATTGCCTCCTTGTTCCAGTTGGAGTGTCGTAGTATTGACGTTTATTGAGTGTATATAATTGAAGTAAAATGTTGTCCTTGTGATGTGGCAAAAGCCTTAGAGCTGAATTCAGCATATGTTTGGTGAATATTTGAGCACATAAAGAAATTTATGTACGCCAAATCCTGAACCCTAGTCGTTCTGCTTGAAATCACACAAGCGTGTGCTTCTTGAGTGGAATATCGTCACTCTGAATTCATACCGACTGAGCGTTTTTGGATAATATTTAATGTACTGTAATTTAGAGGGTGTTATAACATCATAGTCCGCACAATGGATAGTTATTCAAAAGTAAAAATCGCAAGAATGCAGATAAAGGAGATGATCATATACGACAAACAAAAAATGCTGTGTGATAGCCACCAATTGACCTGGCTGCGTGGCAAATAAAGTATCAGCATAACATGTGTCATGGTTGTGCGATAGATAGATGCGTGGCACCAATGGTATATAGACCTCAAGCCATTAGATTGGTATTTGAATTGGGCAAAACTTTCTTTAATTTTCTGTGCTACTTACTCATGTCTATGGAAATACCTCAATATAATTCCTCCACCTAGCTTGCACCTTGTTGTCATAATGGGTTTGAAAATTTATGTTATTCTCTTGTGTTTAATATTAATGAAACATCATGTCTAAGTTCTCTTGTGGTTCAGAAGGTTTCTTGTCACCAAAATGTGTAGCCTCACTTTTTAAGATCTGGTCTTCTTATGGGGGCTTCCTAACCAGTTTATCTGGTTGGTTCCAATTTGTCAAACTTTCTATTGATATCCCCCTTTCCATGATTATTTCATGTAATCAGAGACTCAACTCGCCAACTCATCCTACTAAATGGAAGGTTTATCACAGTCAGCTTTTTTAACTGCCAGCACTAACAGCTTGAGCCATGAGCTGTGTGCCCTTAAGTAGATTAGTGTGTCACCAGCACCTTTTTGACTGCATGTTTGCTATGTGAATATTCTATACTGTATACCCCTAGTCCTAATCCTTGATGAGCTACCTCTGCTCGTCTTGTCATGTCACCACTTCATCTTGTTTGTATGTTCATTTCATCAGAAAAATGCTCTTGAGTAAGTTTTATTTATTCTGACACTTGCACTTCTTCTGGCAGGATTATATTGCAGATCCATTAACAACTGATATGGCTTACAATGCACTTCTTGAACATGCACTTGCAGAGAGGGACCGCAGGTATTCCATGCTGTCACATAGCTTTAGTCTTGGAATGTTGCTAGTTTTTGCTGGTCTGGCCCATCGCCTTTTCATTCTGTCTGTAGTGAAACTATATGAATTTTATGGAAATGATTGCATACATTAGAACTAATATAAATTAAGATATTGTTCAGCCTTCTGAATTACATGACGGAGGACTGAGTACTTGAGCATCTGTAGTGTGATGTACATATTTGACATCATGCATTTGAAGAATGAAAGAATTTCTCTAATATGGAAGTTTTCATGCATTGGCTAAAATATACATTTGTTATGATTCGTCAAAGTGAATTTCTTTTCTTACACTTAATTCGCAACTGCATTATGCTAATGCCTGCTGTTTCATGGGCCAGCCCTGCTGTTGTTTCCCGCTGCATTGCAATATTAAAGCGGTATCTTCTCCGGTGAGTACCTATATTCTCACCAGGCATTTCAATGGCATTCAGTTTTTATTGTTTTTATGGTTTCAAACACAAAATCTTTAGGTTTTTTCTCATATGTGTACTATGGCTCCTTTTTTGGCAGATATGTACCAAAGGTGCAAACGTTGCGGCAAATAGACAACTTTTGTGAAAATTCCTTAGTAGAGTGTGAAACTATATCTAGTCAGAGGGTGTCGTTATGGTCAAAATCATTTGGCCATAGTTCTGGAACATCATCTGTTCTCTCAAATTCCTTTTCTTCTTTAAAGCCAAATTCCAATTTTGCATCTGCTTCTTTGATAAAATCCATAAATTATGTCCGTTCGTTGGTGGCACGTCATCTTCCTAAAGTTTCATTTCAACCTATGGCCCTTTCAGGGGGCTCAACTATTCCAAGGCAATCACTTCCAAGCTTGTCAAGTTTGTTGAGCCGGTCTTTTACTTCCCAGCTAAGCCCTCTGGTTGTAAATAGTTCTCCTGAAAGGAAAGGCATCTCAAGTCCATCGGCTTCTACTGTCTCATTAATTGACATTGTTGATGGAGTAGATAATAGCAAGTACATAATCTCCGACCTCCTTAAATGGCGATGGAATGGTGACAGAGAGCAACAGTCATCACCTCTCATTAGGGAGAGGTGTGTTCTTGCTATAACTTTCTTATTATTTGCCTTGATTCATTGTGATAGCCAGGTTTGTTAAACTTGGTTCTTCTTTTTAAGGTTTCAAACTGGTTGATTACATATATATTTTAAGTATTATAACCACTGTAAATCTCATTTAGTTATTCTTCTAATCCAGTGATGGTGTTATGTGGCCCCGAGATACCCGCACACATGGCCTCTTGGAAGTTGGTGCTGCAGCTCTTCTAGTTGGGGACATGGAGGCTAAAACGAAGGATCAGCCCTGGAAATATTCTGGTAGTCAAGATTTACCTGATATCGAGCAACTCTTGCAGCCTTCAGCTACTACAACAGCAACTAATTTTGCTTCAGCTCATATGCATTTGAAAGTTATAACTGCTTCGAAACGCCTGAAAGCCGGCCCTCATATGATTTGGTAGTCTCCTATTGCTTTTTGGTGTTATTATGTTTCTTCTTTTGGTTTTGAGTGCATCTTTCTGATTTGTATACAATAGTTATACTTCTCATTTGCTTCATTTTTCCTGTAATTGTCTGTTGTCATACACTCAATTATTTAACCCACTGGTTTGCACATGTTATTATGCCATGCAATTGTTCCTTTTCATACCATTTAGAAGGGGCACTTTGTGAAAGCTTGAGATTATGATGCTTCTTCTATAGGTGAAGATATTTATCTAACCATAATATCAAACCTTGAAAACCATTGGTGGTCTCCTATTTTCTTATTTACAAATGTTATAGTTTGGTTTGAAAAGGCTGTGTGATATGGTTTGGTTCTACATTACTTGCATGAATATGTTAATACTGAAAATTAGAGGAAATTGTGTGTTATCATGAGATTAGTAGCTTATAGTTAAAGATTTTTGTTTTCATCCAGGGCTAGTGTGCCAGAGAGCACCTTCCGTCCAAGGGCCCGTCCACTTTTTCAATATAGGCACTACAGGTACCAGATCAAGTCCTTGATCTCTGCATGTTCTCTTATATGAGTTGTTAGTTGTCTTTGACTAAAATGTATTATTCATATACCATGTTCTAGCTACACGATTATTATCACTTTTTGATCTGTCATCATTCAGATAATTGTGAGGCCCTTCCTCTTTTTATCATCTAACTATTTTGAAATGATGAAACATGCTAAATCTTTAAATTGCTTAGGCCAGTTGTTGAGAAAACTATATATATATATACATAAAATCATGTTAGTGTAGCCAAGTTTTGTTAAGCTTTCATTATGTGCTAGATTGAAATCCATGAATTAACTGATCTCTTTCATCTATATAAACATATTCCAGTATGTGTCAGATTGATATTCATAAGTAAATCGAACTCTTCCTATATTGGCTGAAATTTTATATACCTAAATTTCTTTTTTAATCAGTATTAAATGCCTTTTCCTAACCATTTTGCCATCATTTAGTGAACAGCAACCTTTGAGGTTAAATTCTTCCGAAATATCTGAAGTCATATCTGAAGTCTGTTCCGCAATTTCTTCAACAATTGTTAATCTTACTACAGTCCGATCACAATTGACCGATCGCAGTGGGCAGCCTTCTACAGATGTTGCAGTCAGTGTCCTCATCAAACTGGTCATTGACATGTATGCTTGATGGATCTAAACTCGTTTACCATTATTGAGCTTTCGGTTATTGAATTTCATTTCTTTGGTTGCTTAGGCAAAGTTCTCTCTTGTTTCTTTTTGTTTGTAACTTTGTATGTTGCAGGGAACTTTGCCACAATGTTACTAACAAGTTACTTTTCCTCCAAAAATTTTCGCGTTTCTTTTGGCACAATGTTGTTCTGCTCCTAATGTCTGGATTAGTTGATAAATGAGGAATGTAGGCATTTTCTTTGCATCTCACTTTTATGGCACCCATCTATTTGCAACTTCTTTTCCTAATCATACTTGGTAGTATCATTCTACTGCACACAATTCATAGCCTTTGTCTCGTTCTGTTAAAATTTTTTTAACATAACTTGGTTGGATAGAATTGCAAACTTGTGTAGGATTTAGATTGGTAATGGAATTGGTGAACTATCTGAAAGTAGTTGTTTTGGAATAAAGAAGAGATGTTGGTCGATGTATGTATATGTTTGAGTCTATGTTCATATACATTTCTCTAGGAGTTATTCTCTGTTTATAGCCATAGGCTAAAGAATGCAGTTTGAATCTTATGAGTAAATCAAATGAATAATGTAGGACTAGTTTATATGCAATTTATATTATTCCCTTGCAATATCTATGCTTGATTTATATTGATTTTTCTTTTAGATCTATGATTGTCTGAAATGCAAATTTTCTTTTTTAGGTACATGATGGATTCCAGAACTGCTGCCCCTCTGACTCTTTTTATGCTAGAGGTGCTAAAGTTAGCATCTAGATTTAATTGACCAATATCACAGCCAGTTATTAATTCTTTGTGTGGTTTATGTTTTAGGATATGCTTAGCTCTCCAAAGGTAGCTTGCAGGACTAGGGCTTTTGATGTTATGTTAAACTTGGGTATTCATGCGCATCTCTTGGAACCCATATCATCTGATGATACTCCCGTGATTGAAGAAGATGAGGCTTTACGAGAATCTTCATCAACCAACACCGATCAGTCTTCGAGACTTGGAAATATAAATTCTGAACCCACCATGCAGCAGAAAACATCTTCAGCTATTGATAACTTTGAATCTTGGCTTTTGGTCATTTTATTTGAGAATCTTGGCTTTCTTGTTCAGGTTAGGCATCAGTACCTGCACTGCAACATATGTTAAGGAAAGCTGCCTTTTAATAGCCCATGCTTAAGCATTGGCATCTCATGTTTTCGGATGGTTGGTTTTGCCTCTAATAACGTAAAGGAGTTCTAGTATTCTACATAATGCTTTTCAATAATGTTGTGAATGCTCTTGAAGAAAAAATGTCCTTACTATGAATATTATATTTAAACATGCATTTGACTATTATTTATATTGCCACATTGCCACATTGCCTTGTCATCTACTTTCACTTTTTTTACCATCGCTTATGGTCTCTTTTAGTTTTTTATCATCTGCACGCATGCTTACTGATAGATGGGATTCAGACTTGTTCACCTTTTTAAATATAATAGTCTATAGCTTCTTTTTCATATATATATTTTTTGTTGTTCCGGACAATGTTACTTATTTATCTATAAAAAAAATATTGGCAGATGGAGGAAAGAGAAGAAATTGTCTGGGCTTCGGCTTTAAGTTGTTTATTCTACTTTATTTGTGACAGAGGAAAAATCTTGAGGAGCAGATTGGAAGGTCTTGACATAAGGGTGAGATTCTTTTTCTACTTTCTCTGTAATATATGAAAATGACCTCTAAAATTTCATTATTTGTGTAACATAAGGTTGGTACTTGCACATCTGCAAATGTAATCTAGCTAAGTCAAGCCTATGTGTGACTAGGGGTGTGCATTTGGTTAATTTCATTAATTGAACCTTCTGAAATTCATTTTCTGAAAACTGAACAGAAATTTCTATAGACTGAACTAACTGAAAACCAAACTGAATAATCAAATGTTCGAAATTGAATTATTTCTTTTATTTAATTGTTTCTGTGATTTATTAATTTTTATATAATATAATATTATGTAAATGATTTGAAATTCAGTTTTCAGTTATCTGAAAATTGAATAATTGACAAACGAACTATTGGAAACCCCCTAAATATTTCAGTGGGGTTTTATTTAGTTATGACATGTCTTCATTGGGTTGACTGAACTAAACGTACCAGTTTATCTCTATAAAAAAGATAAGTTCGAGCTGTTGTGAATCACCCACAAGGCCTTAGAATCTCTTGATTCTTTTGAGACTGACATATTTGTATATCATCATGCTTCTGGTTGTGTTTTCCGATTGTTGTTTCCTTCACTGCATAATCTCTGCCTATCAGAGTGTATAATGGAACAGTTGCATAGGGTTGTGGGATTAGTTTGTTATGGAAATACATTGTACTTGCATATCTCGTGTGCCTTACTTAGCATCTATATGCACTTGTTACAGGTCGTTAAGACCCTTCTGGAGATCAGTCGAGAAAACTCTTGGGCAGAAGTTGTTCATTGCAAGCTCATTTGTTTGCTGACAAATATGTGTTACCAAGTTAATGATGTTACTGGAAAAGCTGTTTCAGAAACATCCACATTTCTTGTTGAGCAAGTTGATCTCCTTGGAGGCATTGATTTCATCTGTCTTGAGGTCTGTCCTCTGTGTGATATCAGTTTAAAAAATTGATTTCCATGTTGGCTTATTAGTTTCTTTGCGCAAATAAAGTGGAAATTGGCAATAAGGTTATGTTTGGAAGCAGAATAAGGGTGGAAGAAAAGTCCTTTTTCTTGGATTAAGAACCAAATAACCCACTAATAGCTTATTTCAATATAAGGGTATTTGGCTATTTATCCAGGAGTCAGGGTCTTATTCCATAATAACCTAATCCATCTCACAATGGGATTAGCTTATTTTTGCGACAAGACAAATGCACTTAATTTCAGTCCACCCTTGTTTGCTATCCAAACACAACCTAATATTAAGTCACACATGTGGTTATGTGTCTATTAAAATTTGGCTTAGTAAATTTTGCATCTTGCTCAGAGAATGAGTTAAATTTTCAGTAACAATTATCTAAAAGTGCCTGCATGACAAGCGTGTGCTATCCAAAAGTAGTGCAGTATCAATTATCTAGTGAAAAAATTACTCCACAAAATATTTTCGGTAACATGCAATGGTAAATTTTGCTAATGACATGAATCTTGCCTCTTAGCTGCAATGCGATGAACCAGTTTGTTAGGAGAACAATTAGCAGTATTTAGAGGCTTGTGTGTAGATGAATTCACTGATGAGAATCCCCGTTCTGCAACTCAATCCCATTTTGTTCTTGCAGTATTCACAAGCCAACTCAAAAGACGAAAGGCGTAATCTTTTCCTGGTTCTTTTTGATTATGTCTTGCATCAGATAAATGAGACATGCCAAATTAATGGAACTGCCGCTTATCTACATGATGAAATTCAACCTGTTGCTTCCATGCTAACTCTTGCAGACGCACCTGAAGCATTTTACATTGCAGTTAAGCATGGTGTGGAAGGAATTGGAGAGATTATGCAAAGGTCTATTTCTTTTGCACTCTCTAGGTCACCAAACTGTGAGCGCCAAAATATGGTAATTTTTTCTTACTGAATAATAACATAAAAAAAATTATGTTGCAATTAATATGCAACTCTTGTTGTTGTTGTTTTTATTTTTATTTTTATCTGGATGTCTCAGCTGCAATCACTTCCCTAGTAGTTATGAACTTATGATTTTTCCATGTACTGGTCCTCTTTTTTTTTTTTCTAGTACTCGCCATTCCATGAATTTGTAAACTTATGAGATTGCAAGCTTATTTATTCAACAATTTCTGTTGCATACATAACATTTGTGCTCCTGGCTGAGATTTTACAAGTTCATCTTTTCAAGTAAAGCCTTCTGGATTTTGAAATATATATAGCTGTACTTCAATATAAAAGTGTGACACTTTCGATGGTGCTTAACTGATTGTATCTTTTCTTCTGCTTCATGCAGCTTTTAGAAAGAATCACCAGGAAAATTGATGCTGCCATAAGTACCTATACTCGTTTAGATCATGAGTTTTTGTACATGATCCAGCTAACAAAATCTTACAAGTCACTTAGCAATACTGATGGACTTGGAGATGCGGATGTATGTGCAAAGGCCAAACTTTCTTGGGCTACATTACACTCTCTTCTTCATTCAGAGCGGCCTGCCTACCGGCAAAATGCATATATTTGGTTGGTGGAGTTGCTACTTTCAGAAATTAGTGAAGATGGTCAAGGGAGTATATGGCTCAATATTAAAAGATTACAGCAGCATATAGCTGATGCTGGCAATCTAGATTTGTCCTGTTCATCAATTCCTCTGCCTGTTTGTATGCTATGTGGGCTTTTGAAGTCCAAACATAACTATATCAAATGGGGCTTCCTTTATGTTCTGGAGAAACTTCTTGTGCGCTGCAAATTATTGTTGGATGAGAGTGAACTTCATTATGGAGGTCATGAGGATAGTGTTAGTCATGACTCTAGTGGAAATCGTTTGAATATAGCAAATGCAATCATAGACATAATGAGTTGCGCATTGTTTCTTTTGGTTCAATTCATTGAAACTGATCACATCAGTATCTTAAAGGTATCTGCTATACATTCTTTTGCCATTATCTTAGGGGTATCGACTATGCATTCTTTTGCTATAGTTGCTAGTTCAAATGTCTGCAATCTTGATTACATAATATCTTGCTTGTATCAGCAATGTCATTATGGCCAGTGTTTTGTTTTAGTTTTGCTTTCCCTGTCAATGGAATATAAGATTTCTTCAAGAAAGATGGAGAAGTTGTGAAACAAATATAGAATTTGCTTCTATTTTTTCTGTTTGCTTTTCTTTCCAGTTTAAGTCATCGAATATCTATAATTTATGCATGAATAAACCATGATCTTTCTTGTTTTGGTTTGTCTATTTTACCTTTTGTTATAATGTGTTTTTCTGTGGCGCATCCTAGCTTTTTCAATGATCTAAATATGATTTTTATTGCCTTCTATTTTTTTGGTATTTTATCTGACTGACTTGGGCATTTTTGCAGATGTGTGATATGCTATTCTCTCAATTGTGTCGGAGGCTTCACTCAACAAATAAAATGCCTCGAGACCTTAAACGCCTTGGCCGTCTTTCTGGATCTGCGAAGAAAAACTTCGGTAATGACCCAGAAAATGTACAACTAGGTCAGGGAGAGAAAAACAATGTTCCCAGAGATGAGTTGCAAGGGAGTGGCAGCACTAGTGTTGGCAACAGTCTGCCCACCCTAACCTCTGAGACAGCATCGATGGCAGCGATGCTTCTGCGTGGACATGCCATAGTTCCTATGCAGCTTGTGGCCCGTGTGCCTCCTTCTTTGTTCTACTGGCCACTAATGCAACTTGCTGGTGCAGTAACTGATGATATTGCACTAGGTGTTGCTGTCGGCAGTAAAGGAATGGGGAATCTTCCAGGTGCCACATCTGATATTCGGGCTGCTCTTCTGCTGCTTTTAATTTGTAAATGCACTGCTGATCCCACAGCTTTTTCGGAAGTAGAAGGTGAAGAGTTCTTTAGGTAAATAATTCTCTTGACATCAGATTTATGTTAGTGGCTCCTATTCTTGCGCTTTACCTTGACAAGAGCAATATCTATTTGGCAGGAGCCTTTTAGATGATCCAGACTCGAGAGTAGCGTATTATTCTTCTGCTTTTCTTTTAAAGGTATTCTGTTGCCTGGAATTCTAGGATTTTTGCATGCATAGGATAAGCATCTTGTTGCTTTGCATTCTAGTATTTTTAAATGCATGGGATGCATTCAGTAATACTTTTATTTTGCAGAGAATGATGACCAAAGAACCAGAAAAGTACCAGCGTTTGCTCCAAAGTCTTATTTATAAAGCTCAGCAGGTAAATCTCAAGCATACTGCTTTTTTCTTTTTCTTTTTTTCTTTTTTCTTTTTAAAGTTCCCGTGAGCATAAATTAATTACAGCATATTGTTTGTCCACTTCGCTAGAACAATAATGAGAAGCTATTGGAGAATCCTTACCTCCAGATGAGGGGTATACTCCAGTTATCAAATGATCTCGGAGCTCGGTTGTAGTTTTAGCATTTTGTACCATATTGGGGTCCTCCTATCATAAGTCAGTGAGGTTGCTTGATTGCAACAAAATTTTGCACCACTGATAATTCCCATAAGGTACCTTGCTCTTTAGTTTAAATTGATTTATTTGTTTTGTTGGTTTCCTATCCCTGCTGAATGATTGAATCAAATAATTAGCTGAAAGCATGTGTCTGATTGGTCAAATGGTTCATTTTTGTAACTAAACGCTCTTAATTCCTTGAAATTACAGACCACAAAGTATAAGTAGGTTACTGCTTATGTAGCCGTATTTGATTGCCTGTATTTCTTCTGACTGTTTCCTTATATTATGTTTTGGTAAATTGTTTCCAGGAGTTTTGAGCAATGTGAGCTATGTAGTCAGGTTAATATTAGCCAGAAGCTGAAGCAAGTGATGTACAGGAAACCTTTCAGGTAGCTTTATTCATTTATTGATTTGATTGTTTATCTTGTGTTTGTGGTCAGAACAAGAAGCGTTTTTTTGTTAGTTCAGGTATCACCCCTCCCTTCAATTACTAATGTTGCTTTTTCACCATTCTTATTGTGATGGGGATGGCTGAACCATCTTACCCTTATTTCTTGTAACAGATAGGTTGAATTATGGCATTGAAGGTGGGAATCCACCACGGATGACCTAATTCACTGCCACTAATTTTTGTAAGCTTATGCATAGAGACCAAGGTCCATGCTTTTTTTTTGTGAGGCATCCTTGGGCAATAAATTATCTTAGGTGCGTTTCTTTCTTTCTTTCTTTCTTTCTTGTATTCCTCCTGGAAGTCAACCTGTATATTACTAGCATTGGCTCAGATTTGCTCTGGCAATGTTAGCCTTTTGTTGTATTGCGTCTCATAATTGGAGGGTTCTCGGTGATTTATATATATAATGATGTATAAAAATCCTGCTGCTAATTTGTTTCGTCTGTGTTTGTTTTGTTCTATGTTATATTTTCTTGTTTATTGCCGAAGGTTTGCCGAGATTTTGCCGAAGATTTTGATCTTCACCAGGGACGTTGTTATATGATCTTAGGTTTTCTATGGTAGAAGTGGCACATCCTGCTTTTTCAGTGTATTATATCATTAACGGAAAAGAATGCAGCATGTACATTCAATGGTTGATATACTGTTAGTGTCAGCCGTTAAGGCCTGCTTGTTTCGGAATTTTTAAAACTTTTATTTTAAATTTTGTTTTTATTAATGTTTTTATTTTTTATTTTTTTTACAAAAAGATGCTTGTTAGAATTTTTCTAATTGTTGAATATTTAAATAAGTTTTAAAATATAATGTTTGTATATCCAGAGAAGGTATTAATACCATGTTTGTTGGGTAATGGGCGCTGCTCTCTTGTATGTTACGTAACATTTTAGTAATGTATTTTGAATAAAATATAATTATTTAAATAAATAGGGTGAGTAATTAAATTATAAATTGTTATTGATTTTAAGATATTAATTTAATTATTTAATTTTTATTAATATTAATAAAAACAAATTTTGGTTATTGTTAAAAGTTGTTCAAACCCATTGTTTGAAAAAAGAAATTGCTCATTAAATTGTATTGTTGTATACACGGTAAAATTTCTAGAGATAAAAGTTTATTAAATTGTATTATTGTATATAGATAAGAACCTTGAAATTGACCATTTGCCATGAACCTCAATATTTGCTATGAAACAAGTAATTAATCTTTAACTATGTGAAAATAGGAAAAATATATTTTAAAATTTAGTTTATACAATGAGCATGCAAGCACGCTATTCAAAACTTTTTATTTCATTTTTCAAAAATTTTCATTGCAATTAAAAAAACATGCATAATAAAAATTAAGATAAAAAAAAAAAGCGAAAACACTGATCTGTTGAAAGAGTGTTTAGATGTCTCCTGAAGACATGAATGACCAAGTCACTCTCATGTATAACATTACTTCACTGAGTAGAAGCCCGTATCTTACACACGAATAAACCTAATAATGACGCAAAAAGAAGGAACAAAACTCTAGTAATTCAGTGGTGGTTTGCACCATACGAAACAGCTTCGTTGCCATGATGATTAACAAAGGGCAAAAACTATTAACATTTGAAGATGAGAACAAAATGGTTCCAATGTACTTACCACACTTAGCAGGTGCAAGAAGGTATGAACTCAGGCCAAATTTCACCTGTCACTGCTGAAGTATATTGCTGGTCTGTAACCAAGGCAGCTGGTTGGTCTCAGCAGTGAATGAATGAATGCACACTGCCAAAAGGAATGAAAAATAATGACCAGGAGCAGAGAAATATCAATATATCAAGCAACATCTATCTCAGTTAGCCGGACATGTTCATCAAATGGTAAGCTATACAATCTCCAAAACACTATATCTGGTAATTCACTGATGACTGTCTTTCTGTTCCTACGTTAGCAGGATGATGACCACAAGCAGTGGTGCCAAGTTTTCAGTTAGTCTCCATCTTCTCCAAATGATACTTATCCAAATCAGCATCAAGAGCTTCTACAGATAAAGTTGTGGAACCACCACGACCACCTAGCTGTCTCCGTGCTCTTCCCTGTCCTTGTCCACCTCTAGGCCATCTTCCAGAACCACCACTTCCATGGCCACTGTTACAGAGAACGAGATGATAAGTGTGTACAACCATCAAACCAAAATAAAACAGCAGAAAAAATGTGTTGGCAGTCCACAGATGAATTGCAATCAAGGTTCTCACTGAAAAAGAAGTTTCTGCATATACATCATAAATCATCCAATTAATTCCCAAGTGTCAGGCTATAAATGGTGAAAGAAACATTCTCTCCAAGCCAACTGACCATGTACTGTATCATACTTCATATTATGATTTTTCAGTGCCATGACCATTTGGTTTCATCATTCATCAAGCGACTATATATTATAGTTTCTTTTATCATAAGACACTACAATGGTGACTAATCTTAAACAGGACTGATCTTTCAAGGCATCCAATACATGCAGGCAGGGATGTGTTGCAAAACCAAACCTGATACCAAGGAACGTGCTGATTAAATTTACTTTACAAGCATTACATCCACCAAATCGGTTGAGTTTCAGTTTCCAACCCCGCATATCTCATTTTCCCATCTGGTTTTAATCAAATTGTACATGTTGTACTGGTCACCGTAAAAACCTCTTGAGCATCCCAGCCCAATAATTGAACTTGCATCACGAAAGGGAATGACTCCATACAGTAAAACACTCCCTATGATCCACAAATATCATAATAATAGCATATTTAATGAAGGTCAATGATGATACATACAGTCTGCATACCATGATCAAATGAATTTTCAACATATCTACAAAGAAAGAAAACCAATCTCTTTTAACGAGTCATAGAAATTACTTAAGATAAATATACTGATCTTCTATGCATAAACTAATATTTGTAGTCCACTCTGATGAGATATATTGGTAAATTCTTTCCAATAATCAGTAATAAGGCCGACATGATTGATACAATCTGTTAACTCTATAAAAATTCAGATTTGCACAAATCATTAACGCATAGCACCTCAACTAATCTTTGCCATCAAACCACAATATAATAAGCAAATGGCAAAAATTCTTGGCCACACTAGTATTACTAATAAACAATGCCTTACTCCCCAAAAAAAAAAATTTAGTAGATATTCACTGCCATAAGAAGAAACTTTAAAAATTTGTCATCATCCTTGCTCCATATTGCTATGGCAGCCAATATTGATGGACTTGAAATCAGCAAACAAAGTTAACAAATTTAATACGTGGCACAGTAGTTTTACTGCTTTCTGGGCAAATGCAGAAAAGGTGACCTTAAATTAGTCTATTAGTCTAAACCATCAACTTGACCAAATGTATTTAACTATTATAAACAATGTAAATCTGAATAGAACCGTGAAAAAGATTACATCTCAAATACCTCTTTCGAGCACCAATAGGTTTCACAAAGCCCACTTTTATAGACATTCCAGCAGAAGGCTTCAAGATATTCATTCCAACAGCTTCAATCCTCATTGGTTTACCGTCAAGGTGCACATTGTTGTAATTCTGCATAGCAGCAAGCGCATCTTCCCTTCTTGTAAACACCACCTCTGCAGTTCCCTTAATACAATCTCAAAGTAAGCCAAAGAAATTAAATTAAAAAAACTAAGAACCTCTACAGGGATCATCAAAATACCTTTGATCTCCCACTCTTGTCATAATGGATTGAATATCGCTTTATATCTCCTACTTCAGAAAATAGTTGCTGAACCGAATTAAGTATGATTAGAACAACCAAATAAACAAGAATAAATAAACAGTATCTGATTGATAAGGTTGTAAAAAAATAAAGTTCAATTAAAATTTTCAGACTAGCAACTGGGTTTACATGGAGAGAGAGAAAAAAGACTGGATTGCAATTATTCCTGTATATCATTCAAGAAGCTTGAAATCACACTAAAAAAAATTGAGGTATACATAGAAGAGGTATATATACATGTGACGAACAACCAGAAACAAAATAAGCAAACTTCAGCTAACATGATGCACTTAACATTAGACAAAAAGCATATATATATAAACTATCAACACAAAAAAAATAACATGATAACAATTCAATCAGAAGGAAAAAAAAAAAAAAGAGGCTAAGTTAAAATTTTCAATCAAGCGACTACATTAATGTGAAGAGAGAGAAAGGAAAAACCAGAAAGATTGCAAGTGTTACAACAAATTATCCAACAAGAAAAAGAAAAAGTGTATATGCAAGGAAAGGGATACCCTTAACAAATCAGATAATCATCAGCAAACCGGATAAAACCAAGAGATACACAAAAATCATAAAACAAGAAAAGATCAAGAACCCAGTATACTATCAATCCCACCCACACCAACACACACAAAAATAGAACTAGCCAATTATAAGGAAAAATAATTATGCCAAACTAAAATTTCAGACAAACGACTTATATAGCTGACATCACCAGAGAAAAAATTGATGAAAAAGCATATATACAAGCGGAGAAAACCCTCAAACAGAATAGATGAGCTTCATCTAACCAGAAACACAAACACACAAAAAGCATAAGACAAGAAAAGATCAAGAAACTCAGCATAATATCAGCACACACACACCCCCCAAGAAGCCAAACCAATCAATTTTGAGGGGAAAAATTAGGCTACCCAAAGAAACCAGATCAACCAATTTTCAGGAAAAAATTCGGCTAAATTAAAATTTTCAGACAAGCAACAAGGTCAACAGGTAGGGCGACAGAAACATAGAGGCGCAATTATTTCAATAAACCAACCAAGAAACTGAAATCGCGAGAGAAAAATTGAAGTTATATATACAAGAGGAGAAAACCCTGAAACAAAATAGATAATCTTCACTTAACCAGATGACCACAACAAAAATCATAAGACAAGAAAAGATCAAGAACTCAGTACAATACCCAAAAAAATAAAATAAAAAAAAAAAAATAGGAGAAAGAAGAAGAAGCAGAGAAGGAGAAATCAATCAGTGATAAGGAAAAAAAATCAGGCTAAACTAAAAGATTAGCGCGAAGAGTAGGGTGAGGGAAAAGGTAGAGTTGAGATTGAAGTCATTTCAATAGACCAAGCAAGAAAGAAACAGAAATCAAGAGAGAAAAAATTGATCAACATGTCTCTATACAAGCGGATTGAAGAAACCATCGAACAAAAATAGATGATCTTCAGCTTACAAAATACACATAAAGTACACAAAAATCACAAGGCAAGAAAAGATCAAGAAACTAAGCATAATATCAACAAAATCAAAGATATAAAAACAAGCATAAGAAAAAGTTCAATGAGAAAACAAACATCAAACCTTGATATCCTCGTTGGAGACGTCATAGTCGAGGTTGGAGATGTAAAGCATTGTCCCGCGCCCGATCGAGGAGGACATCGGCATCGAATTCATAGAGTACAGGTCATGCTTCCACTTGGATTCTGGTGCCTGAAGCGATGGCGTCCATGAATGACGATAACGAACGATATCTAGCAAATACCTACAGAGAAGACCAAGCGGATGGCCGGCGATCGAGATCGGATAGGAAACAAAACCCTAAGCATACCTTCTCCATAGAATAGGGAGCAGGTCGGTTTCCCGATCGGTTGGAATCCCACCGAGCTGGCCCCGATCGCGAGTACCGGCCTCTTCCCCTTGAATTTCCGCCGGAGGCGAGCTTCTTGCTTTCCTTGATGAGATCGTCGAGGGACATGTCAAACGCGTCGGACATAGAGACGAAGATTAGGGTTTCAGAGGAGCCGATGATCGACAATGGTGAGCTAGGGTTAGGGTTTCAGAGAGACGAGGCGGGAAACAAAGAAATTCAAAACGTGATCGAAGACGAGGGAGAGAGAGAGGGGTTGAAGGATATATATATAGAGAGAGAGGTTAGATGATTTTGTAATTTTACCCCTATAAATCTCCCTAATTTTATTTGTTCATACCCTGAAGGCTGAAGTTCATGAAGGATCCCTGCCTTTATAAATAAAAAGATTTAGAGGACTATAGTGAGAATTCTCACTTTGTATGTATATACATACGCGTAATATAAATATATCTATCCTTTTTCACCATATATATATATATAAGTTGATAAATATAGTTTTTTCTTATTAATTTAACAAAATAATTAGCTTAATTAGTTAATCTTGAATTAAAAAACAAATACAAGCTAGATTTAATCTTAATCCACCAACTTGATACCTAACAAAACATTTGATATGATTGAATGGAGATGAAGGTCTCGTAACACTTGGTTATGAACTAGGACAGAAATAGTATTATACAAGGTCAACATTATAATTTATTAATCAAAGAGTATGGTTTCAATGAGAGGACAGAAACATGAAGCCAAAGTAGTAAAATGGTGACAAAGTCTTCAATCATCCTGTATCTTTCTTCACATCTCTCAAGATGTTTCAGTGAACCTGGAATCTGGATGACCAAACTTGACCAAACTCCCTTCAAATGGTTTCCAATTCATCATGCTCATTGGGATGATCCCCCTCTGCAAGAACCTTGGTAGATGAAGTTGATGTTTAACTGCTCCATTTCCAATGGACTCTATATTGAAATACAAATAAAAACAGATACACATGTACATGGATCATTATGATGATCTTGTTTTTGGTTTTACCAAAAAATACAAGGAAGTTTCATGTTTCATAGTTACAATTGAACAAACTCATCATCCAATGAAAACCTTACAACCAATTCATGAGATGAGTAAGAAGACCATGTCTCCATGCAACTAGAAATGTGTTTTAGTGCAGTTGTCCTGTTTTTTCCAAACAACTTAAATACCAATGCAACATGCCTTCTTTTTTTTAATGTTTTTGTTTCTTATAAATAGACATAGATATGCATGGAGTTGATGAAAGAGCTAGCAATATTAGAGA
Source organism: Dioscorea alata (assembly GCA_020875875.1). Taxonomy (NCBI): domain Eukaryota; kingdom Viridiplantae; phylum Streptophyta; class Magnoliopsida; order Dioscoreales; family Dioscoreaceae; genus Dioscorea; species Dioscorea alata. The sequence goes on along the minus strand of CM037022.1, from coordinate 19,469,788 downwards.
AGAATAATCATGGCAGTGAACATCACAGCTATCAAGATATCATCAAGTGGAGTTTGGCAAGGAGATAACCCTCTTAACTTTGCCTTCCCTCTTCTCATTATCCAAACCATTCTTGTTCTACTCCTTAGTCGCTCTCTTGCTCTTCTCTTCAAACCTCTTCGCCAACCCAAAGTCATTGCTGAGATTGTAGTAAGTGTTCTTAATATCATCTTCACTATGTTTCTAAAGATATATATATATGTATTCATTCATATATATATCCATGATTTCATGCAGGGAGGGATTCTATTAGGTCCATCAGCACTGGGACGTAACCAGGCATACATGCAAAGAGTATTCCCAGCATGGAGCACAACAATTCTGGAGTCAGTAGCCAACATAGGTCTCATCTTCTTCCTCTTCATCGTCGGTCTCGATCTCGACCTCCGTTCGATGCAACGCAGCGGCCGCCGAGCTTTATCCATTGCAACTGCCGGCATTGTCCTCCCCTTCACCCTCGGCATTGGCATTGCCTTCATTCTCCGCCGCTCCATCTCCGGTGAACACTCAGTTGGCTATGCCGCCTTCATTGTCTTCATTGGTGTCGCACTCTCTATCACTGCTTTCCCGGTTCTCGCCCGCATACTCGCTGAGCTTAAGCTCTTGAACACACCTCTCGGTGAGACTGCCATGGCTGCTGCTGCTTTCAATGATGTTGCTGCGTGGATATTACTAGCTCTCGCTATAGCTATCTCTGGTGGAGATCACCATAAAAGCCCACTAGTTTCTTTACTGGTTCTCGCCTCTGGTGTGGTGTTTGTACTGGTGGAAATGATTCTAGTGAAGCCGGTGATGGCGTGGGTGGCGAAGAGGGCTGAAGGAAGGGAAGCTGAGAATGAGATATGGATTAGTTTGACAATGGCCGGAGTTTTGGTCTCTGGTTTCATGACGGACATGATTGGGATTCACTCCATCTTCGGCGCGTTTGTGTTCGGCCTGACAGTGCCGAAAGAAGGGGAGTTCGCCGGAAAACTCATAGACAGGATAGAGGACTTCGTCACCGGGTTGCTTTTGCCGTTGTACTTCGCGTCCAGTGGATTGAAGACTAACGTGGCAACGATAAGTGGGGGGAAAGCGTGGGGCTTGGTGGTGCTGGTGATCACCGTAGCATCCGCCGGAAAGATCATCGGAACGTTCTTGGTGGCGCTTGGGTGCAAGATGACTGTAAAAGAAGCGTTTACTCTTGGAGTTATTATGAACACTAAAGGACTCGTTGAGCTCATTGTGCTGAATATTGGGAAGGAGAAGAAGGTTCTTAATGATGAGGCGTTTGCTATCATGGTTGTCATGGCTCTGTTCACCACCTTTCTGACCACGCCGGCGGTGATGGCTATTTACAAACCGGCACGGTATAATGGCCGGAGAGTTCAGCAGAGCACCACGCATCCCTGTGATGAACTTAAAGAGTTTCGTGTGCTTGCTTGCGTTCATGGAAACCGTGATGTCTCTTCTTTGATAAACTTCATTGAAATGATCCGTGGAGGTATTGAGAAATCAGCATTGAAGCTTTATGTACTTCATCTCGTTGAACTCACTGAAAGGTTCTCGTCCATCATCATGGCGAGAGCCAGCGCATTGCCTTTCGGCTGCGCAAGTAGTGCGCCTGACTCGGTGTCTCTCGCGTTTGAGACTTACGGCCAGCTTGGCCGAGTCAACGTCCGGCAAATGAAAGCAGTGTCGGCGATGTCAAGCATGCATGAGGAGGTGTTCAGAGTGGCAGGAGAGAAGCAGGCTTCTCTAGTTGTAGTTCCGTTGGTAGAGAACATGGGAGTTGAGTGGAGAGCAGTGAAACAAAGGGTCTTAGAAAAGTCACCGTGCACTGTGGCTGTGCTTGTGGACAGGGGGTTAATTAGACGAGCTTCACAAGAAGGAACAGAGGAGGTTGGTTGGAAGGTGTGTGTGGTGTTCTTTGGGGGACCTGATGATAGGGAAGTGTTGCAGTTGGCCGGGAGAATGGTTGAGCACCCCGGCGTTGAGCTCACTGTGATGAGATTTGTCAAATCAAAAGAAGAGTACTGTGAGAAGGACGTCTACACATTCTCCACTGCTGATAAAGAAAAGGTACTTCTTTTTTTTATACAAATAGTGATTATGTGATTGCTCAGTATGATGAGATGTGATCTCTATGATGTGTAGGAGTTGGACAATGCGGCGGTGGAGGAGTTTAGGAAGAGGACGGAAGGGAGAATGAGGTATGAAGAGAGGTCGGTGAGAAGCGTAGTTGAAGTGGTGATAGAGATTGGTCGGAGTGGGCAGTATGAATTGGTGGTAGTGGGGAAGGGGCAATCCTATTGTACGATGGTGGCCGAGCTCGGTGGGCGGACGGCAGAGCACGGGGAGCTGGGACTAGTCGGGGAAGCGCTAACATCGTCGGCGCACAGCGTAGTGTCTTCGGTGCTGGTTGTGCAGAAGCATGATGTTGAGACTCCGGTGTCTTTAGTGCTAGACAGTTGTGAAGTAGCTGTGTAAATGCCATGAAACTGAAATAATGTATAGGAACCGTGGTCTTAGGAGCATTATACCGAATACAATGTGATTAGTTCAAATTGCATTATAGGAACCGTGGTCTTAGGAGCATATAATTTTGGCAGCATTCCAAGAAATAGTACCAAATAACAAGTTTAAACTTGCCTAACAAATATAAAAATATCCGATTCTCTTTAACAATAACAAATAAAACAAATTATGAAAAGCTAACGGAAGCCACCTTCTGTCCACGCTGAACTTGATTTCCCATTCTGATTCACACCCTCATTTGATGAAATGTGGTTGTAGCTCTCATAGCCATCTTCATCCTTCACATCGTCCCATCCTGCCCAGCTATCACTGCTTGGTGCGCTTTTATTAGCAGGCTTGACCTTTTCCTTTTCATCCCAATCATCCCAAGAACCACCAGTACTGTGTTTCCTGTTTGAATTATCTTCGGAAGGGTTCGAATCATTGCCGCCTTGCCTGCTATACTCCTGATAGTGACCATGTCTCTCTGCTCCGCTTTGCTGCCAATCATCTTCTTTCCAGTTAATACCTTCCTTTGTGTATTCTTCTATCTTCTGAGATGCCATTGCCATAACACCTTTCATGATTCCCCAAGTCTTCTGACCAATTTCATTGGTTTTTGAAGTCACAACAGTCACTGTTTCATTCACCTTATGATCATAGCCGCCTTCTTTAACCTGTGTTTTTTTAAGGTAGGCAGACTTTAGCTTGGACGATAGCAATATCAAATAATTGTGAGATGAAAGGATACCTCACTAAACTCTATGGTTCAGTATATACTCTTGTTTCAGTTGTCATGAATATGCAAATAAATAGATGAGAGCTTGTGAAGGGAATTATACAAATAAAGATGCTATGGAGCGATATAACATTCTTCATCTTGAATGATATAACCTAAGTCAAATCATGGGTACTTGAGCAAGTCTTTAACTTTCAGTTTTAATTAAATGCAGAAAAGGATGAAGCCTTGATGATTCTCTCATCATAACTCTACCAATCTTGCTCATAAGAATTAGAACAAGTTAAGCAGAATAGGTAACCAACATTATAATTTAAAAAAATAAAATAAAATACCTTGGCTGTCAGCTCCTTTGTACCTGCTTGGACGGCAGTAGCAGCTGACTGAGCAGCAGATGCTGCAACCAGGGATAATCTGCCAAAACCCTAGGAACAGGTATGATGATAAGAGAACGAGTGAATTTCAAATGCAAATATAAAGATACAGATTAACAAAATATCCTGCATCAAAGGAGAGCTACATAATGCAAGGTTTGATTATTTAACAACAAAATCACTAAGTTTAAAAGGTTGTAATCCTACATCTGTTGCAATGCATTATTCATCTCTCTATCTCCTGTTTTAATTACCACTCAGCTCCAAGAATCCTAGGTGGATATTTTGCCATACATCAAAATAACCTAATAATGAAAAAATAAAATAGTTTGGTCTACTGTGACATAAGAGACATGAACCTTGCTTGTCATTCTTTCACTTTAGTTAAAATTATAGGAATATACCAGTTGATTCAACATATGTTGTGGCATATCCGCTTATCCACTTATGGTGGAAGATCTATCATCTATTATCTCACTCACCATCATAGAACACTATCAATATTATCTTCGAACCAGAAGACCAGACACATTATTTGCTGCAAAGAATTATATTATGTCTCATACAAGGTTGGTTAATGCTTTTGCAAAAGCATCCATGTTCATCACCTTCCTGAAATTATTTCAACTTTCAGGCACTCAGAACAACCAGTCAATCATTCTGCATCACCAGAAATTAAGCTGGTGTTAAGTCGAACCTTTGATTCAATTTTAGGTTTGCAGAACTAAATTAGATATCATATTAACATTTAAGACCTATCTCACTGAGCAGCTCTGAAAGTTTCATCACCGCTTCAAATATCATTCCCATCATCTATGCGTCTTACCATAACCATGAATAACAAATTGTCCCCAAAGATTGATCTTTCCCTTTCATCTTAATAATAGATATGAGTCATATGACTCACAAAAACTAAAATCAAAACTTGCATTTTCTCCTAAAAGAAAAACAATCTCACGAGCATCGCACTTGATAGTTGATACTCTACTGATAATTAATTAATTAATCTTCATTCACAAAAAACCCTGAAATAAAAGAGGCAAAAGTAATATATCTGTAATAGGGCCTGTGAAACATATGGGCAGAATCATACACATAAAATAAAAATGCATTAAAGAAATAGCAATTCTGATCCACGTTGAGTTAAATCCAAGAAAAGGCAGGGAAATTTCACCTGAGAAACAACAGAGAACATATCGCCTTGAGAACTGTTCCTCTGAGCCGATGGCGGCGGTGTCGATCCAAAGCCCACATACTTCCCACCCTGAGACGGTGGGAGTCCCTCTGGCCGCGAGTTATTCTCTGCCATCTTTCTCTCGAAGAAGCTCTCCTTGTTCGCTGCGGATGCCTCTAGCTGGGATCTCGTGTAGAGGTCCTGCGTCGACCTGGATCTCGTAGGATGTTCTCCTGTTTCCCTCCCGCCGTTCCCAGCTCTGAAGTCGCCCACAGTCTGATTCCTCTTCATATCCGAAGGTTGGAAATCATCGCCATCCCAGCTATCCCACCCTCTGTTCTTGGAAGAACCATGATTACCGATCGGAGGCTTACCTCCAGCCTTGAGGGTTTCCTTGACGACGGGAGGATCCCGCCACGGCCGACCCTCAGCAAGGGCCTGGATCCGATCTCGATAAACTCCAGCGGCGCTGGTATTATACTTGGAAACGATGTCCGTCTCTTTGGAGACCCCATACCCAGCGAGGAAAGCGTTGAAGCGATCATTGCCTCCAACCTCCATCTTCTTAAGCTGGATCTCAGACCAGGAATCCATACTAACAGAACGGACGAAGCTGATATGCACCCCAAGGCCGCGGTGCTTGCCGGAGCACTCAAGGCACATGAAAACGCCATAGGACACCGACGCCCACTGAGGGTTTCTCTGGGCACAATCCACGCACGTCTTGTTCCCTGGCTGCGCCTGAAGATCCTTCAACCGCCGTGCCGCCATCGCCATGCCTCCGGATCTGGATCTCCAACCAAAAAACAAACAAGAAACAGATCAATGGAGAGACAGATCAAAACATTGGATCGATCTAAGGATTTGATGGAACCTGGAGAGATCTCCGAAAGAGGGGAGGTTCCCCTGCCTTTAGAGATTCCTCTCAATCTCGGCGGGCTCGGCGACGACAGCCGCGAAGACGAAGGAGAAAACGCTTTCCGCGGATGCACAAAACTTTGACCCCAAAATTCGCTATATATATAAATATATAGCAAATTTACAAAAAAGTCCTTTTTATTAATTAATTTCCATCTAAATCCATACATGTTGTCATATTTTCCCAATATTTATTAATAAATTTTAATGTTAAAGTGCAGGAAGGACCAAAATTTGACATTCAAATTAATCGAATTAACTTATATATTGTTAAAAAGTAAATAAATTTGTGACATATAAATAACCAATAAAATAAATGAAAGTAAAATAAATACCCAAATTACCTATAGAAACAAATAAGGAATAATATAATGAGAAGAAGAGATAGTATTCAAGATAGAATTGTCCTTACAACACACATCGGAACCCTTATATATATAGCCCAATGTTAAGTAACGAAAAGGGATATTAATGGAGAAGAAACGCATCCACATTAACTTCTCAACGCATCAATTCATAACACTCCCCCTTGGATGCGTATAACCAAAGGATATGCCTCATTAAAACCTTACCAAGAAAAACCCAATGAGATAAAAAACCTGGTGAAGGAAAAAGAGTACATGATCCTTGGTATATGGAGTAATTGCTGCCTCATTAAAAACCTTGCTCCGGAAAAACCCTATGGGATAAAAACCGTAGCGAAGGGAAAAAGAGTACAGCCTCCCTCTCATAAAAGTAACTATCAACTTGTTTCAGCAATGATGTTTTTGAGTCTTCTCATCCCGATTTTGTGCACAAGATTCTGATGAATACACTTTGGTAGTGATTTTGTGAATAAATCAGCTTGATTCTCACTAGATTGAATCTTCTGGACTTCTATAACACCTTCTTTCTGAAGATCATGAGTGTAGAAAAATTTGGGTAATATATGCTTTGTTCTATCTCCTTTAATGTAACCTCCTTGTATCTGAGAAATACAAGCACTGTTGTCTTCATAAATTATTGTGGCATTTGTTGTAATTGATGGCAATTTGCATGATGACTGTATATGTCCAATCATAGATCGCAACCACTGGCATTCTCGACTAGCTTCATGGAGAGCTAGGATTTCAGCATGATTTGATGAAGTAGCTGTAAGAGTTTGTTTTGTAGAACGCCATGAAATTGTTGTACCATTATAAGAAAATATATATCCAGTTTGAGATCGTCCTTTATGAGGATCAGACAAGAATCCGGCATCTGCAAAACCTGTGAGATTGGATGAAGACTCTTTGGGATAAAACAAACCCATATCTGTAGTTCCTCGTAAATAACGTAGCACATCTTTAACTCCTTTCTAATGTCTTTGTGTCGGTGTAGAACTATATCTTGCCAAGAGATTTACTGCAAAAGCTATATCTGGTCTAGTATTATTTGCAAGATACATTAATGCACCTATTGCACTTATATACGGAGTTTCTGGGCCAAGAATTTCCTCTTCTTTACTAGGTGGACGGAATGGATCTCTCTGAACATCAAGTGTCCGGACAACCATTGGGGTACTTAATGGATAGGCCTTATCCATATTAAATCTTTTCAGCACTTTTTCTGTGTAAGCTGACTGGTGAATAAATATTCCCGCATGTAAGTGCTCAATTTGTATACCAAGACAAAATTTTGTCTTTCCCAGATCCTTCATTTCAAACTCCTTGCTTAAATATGATGCTGCAATTGCTATTTCATGAGGAGTACCTACAAGATTTAAATCATCCACATATACTGCTATCACAACAAATCCGTTAGTAGAACTTTTAATAAATAAACAAGGGCATATATTATCATTTTGGTACCCTTCTTTTATCAAATAGTCACTGAGACGGTTATACCACATCCGTCCAGATTGTTTTAACCCATAAAGAGATCTCTGTAATTTAATAGAGTGCAAATGCCTCTGCTTTGAAGTGTCTGGCATTTTGTATCCCTCAGGGATTTTCATATATATGTCTTTTTCAAGTAATCCGTATAGATACGCGGTGACAACATCCATCAACTGCATATCTAATTTATTACTTGCTGCCATGGCAATTAGAAATCGAAAAGTGATCCCATCCATTACAGGAGAATATGTCTCCTCATAGTCGACACCAGGCATTTGGGAAAAACCTTGAGCAACCAGTCTAGCTTTATATCTTATAATTTTATTGTTTTCATTTCGTTTTCTCACAAATACCCATTTGTAACCAACTGGTTTTATCCCTTCAGGTGTTGGCACTATTGGCCCAAACACTTCACGTTTTGAAAGGGAATTTAACTCAGCTTGAATAGCCTCTTTCCATTTTGGCCAATCTTTTCTTTGTCGACATTCATCAATAGATCGTGGCTCTGGATCATTATCTGTATTTATTTCTATATCTATAGCCACATTATAGATAAATATATCATTTATATCGGTTTCACATCGATTTATTATTTTACCATCATCTACATAACAAATTGAGTTTTCAGTATTTTTAGAGATATCATTCCCCATTAATTCTTTTTCATTGACATGCTCTGAGAGTTTTATATTTTCATCTCCCTTTTCACATGGGAGATCTCCCTCTTCAAGAGTTTTATTTTTCTGCTTCCTTTTTCTAGGAGCTGAATCTTTGGCACCTATTGGCCTTCCACGTTTTTTGCGTGGTTTGTTTTCTATTTGTTTTTCCTTTAATGGGGTAATAGGAATCTCAATTCTGGCAGGAGCATTGACAGCTGGTATATATGACTTGGTTACCCTTTTTACATCTGTAAATGCATCAGGTATTTCATTTGCAATATTCTGCAATTTAATGATCCTTTGAACTTCAAGATCACATTCTTTCGTACGAGGATCATATGTATATAATTGGGATGTGTTCCAATCAATTTCTTTCCGCTCATTTTGAATAACCATATCTCCCCCTAATGAAGGAAAGGTAGATTCATCAAAATGGCGATCTGCAAATCTTGCAGTAAATACATCTCCCGTTAATGGCTCTAAATATCGTATAATTGAGGGAGAGTCATAACCAACATATATACCAAGTCTACGTTGTGGACCCATTTTGGTACGATTTGGTGGTGCTATTGGCACATATACTGCACAACCAAATATTCTTATATGTGAAATATCAGGCTCTTTACCAACAACAAGTTGTTGTGGTGAATATGAATTACATGCAGTGGGTCGGATCCGTATTAAAGCTGCAGCATGCAAAATAGCATGACCCCACACACTTGTAGGCAGATTTGTTCTTAATAATATTGGGCGAGCAATGATTTGGAGTCTTTTAATTAATGACTCCGCCAACCCATTTTGGGTATGTACATGAGCTACTGGATGCTCAACTCGTATTCCAACTGCCATACAATAATCATAAAATGATTTTGATGTAAATTCACCAGCATTATCAAGACGAATTGTCTTTATAGGATAATCTGGAAATTGTGCTTTAAGCCTGATAATTTGTGCCAATAATCTTGCAAAAGCTACATTTCTTGTAGATAGAAGTGAAACATGGGACCATCTAGTCGATGCATCGATTAAAACCATAAAATATCTAAATGGTCCGCATGATGGATGTATTGGTCCACATATATCTCCTTGTATTCTTTCTAAAAATTTAGGAGATTCACCAGCCAACTTACTTTTAGAAGGTCTGGTTATTAGTTTTCCCATTGAGCATGCTGAACATGCATATTCATTATTTGTTAGGATTTTATAATCCTTCAATGGGTGTCCATGGGCACTAGTAATAATCCGACGCATCATAATAGCACCCGGATGCCCAAGTCTTTCATGCCATAGATTAAATATTTCTGGATCATTAACCTTCTTGGTTAAGACCGTATGTGATTCTATCACTTTAATATGTGTACAATATAATCCTGAAGATATACAAGGAAAGCTTTCAAGTACCCTTTTTTTTGCATGAAATAACTTGAGTAATATAAAGATATTCTTTTCCCTCCTTATCAACCGTCTCTAAATGATAACCATTGAGACGTATATCTTTAAAACTTAAAAGGTTTCTTCCGGATTTTGGAGAATAAAGAGCATTTTTAATCTGCATAAGTGTCCCATTTGGCAACACCAATGCTGCTCTACCGAAGCCTTCAATCAGGTCTGATGACCCAGCTATTGTGGCTATAAAAGCCCTTTTCATTGATAAGGATGTAAAATATATTTGCTTTTGCAATACAGTATGTGTCGTTCCACAGTCAACAATGCATTCATCATCACCCATATTTTATCTAAAGCATAACAAAGTAATATAACTTTAATGAAATGTATAACATATTGAATAAAAAAAAAACATACTACATATATTATAAATCTAATCTATTAGAAAGTCTGACATATCTAAGTGTGTATTTTGAATTATATCATCAACAAAGTTAGTTTCTGTAGAGTTGTCTGCAAAATTTGTCTCAACACCTTTACCCTTTTTGTCTTTAAGTGAATCTTGGTAAAGTTGGACAAAATGTTTGGGGGTTCTACAAATTTTAGACCAATGACCCTCCAGTCCACAACAGTAACATGTATCTCTTTTCTTGTCTAATCCATCATTGTGGTTTTGTTGTTTTTGATGATGCACATTTATTTTACCATCGTGTGGTCCGAAATAATTTCGGCCCCCACCACGACCACGTTTGCCACGACCACCACGATAACCTCTTCCACCTCGGTTCTTATAACCGTCATTACGACGATGCCGTTTTCCTTGCCCATAATTAGTTTCAGGCAGTGGTGTTGATCCGGATGGTCGGGTTTGATGATTTAGCATCAACAATTCATTATTTTGCTCTGCCACAAGGAGACAAGAAATCAGTTCAGAGAATTTAGTAAAATTCTTTTCTCTGTACTGTTGTTGTAATATAACATCTCGAGCATGAAATGTTGTGAATGTTTTTTCAAGCATCATATTTTCTGTCACCGTTTCTCCACAAAGACGTAACACTGAAACTATTTTAAATAGCTCGGAATTATATTCTTGCACACTTTTAAAATCTTGAAACCTGATATTTGCCCAATCATTACGTGCTTTTGGCAAATAAACCATTTTGAGATGCTCAAATCTTTCTTTTAGGGAAAACCACAATTCTTGTGGATCCTCAATAGTCAAGTATTCATTTTTCAGGCTATCATCAAGATGATGCCGTATGAATATCAATGCTTTTGATTTATTATCAATTGGCTCATTGTTAGCAGCCTCAATTGTTTTTCCCAGGTTTCTGGCATTTAGATGGAGCTTAACATCGAGGTTCCATGATATATAATTGCTCCCAGAGATATTAAGAACCTCGAATTCTCTTCTTGCGATATTCGCCATGATATCAAATTCTATAAAAAATAAATGATATAACAATAATTCAATGAATAATTAAAATAAAATATTGAAATAATGAAAACGACAAATAATAAATTTAGTATTAGTCAATATAAAGGTAAAGCATGTATGAAGTAAATCAAAATAATATATATATCAAAAGCAAATTCGTGCTGATAACGTGTTAAAAATTAAATAAATTTGTGACATATAAATAACCAATAAAATAAATGAAAGTAAAATAAATACCCAAATTACCTATAGAAACAAATAAGGAATAATATAATGAAAAGAAGAGATAATATTCAAGATAGAATTGTCCTTACAACACACATCGGAACCCTTATATATATAGCCCAATGTTAAGTAACGAAAAGGGATATTAATGGAGAAGAAACGCATCCACATTAACTTCTCAACGCATCAATTCATAACATATATTAAATTTAATATATTTATATAATTTAGATTTTGAATTTCTAAATTTTTAAAAAAAATCGCAAGATATAATAATCTAAGTATTGAAGCTTGATGTTTAAGGAACCACAAAATGCCAAATAAAAATATAAATGATAATGATATAATTAAAGAAACAAAATACTAAATTCAGATTAAATATATATAGCATAATTCTTCAAAGACACCAAAATAAGACAAAATATCAACAAAAACCAGAAAAAAGAAAGACACTAGAGCACGTCACAAAACCCTAAAGAGATGTTCACATTGGGGCGCCGCTCAAGAACTGGTGAACTTCGTCACCGCCTTAGTACCCTCGGATACGGCGTGCTTCGCAAGCTCGCCAGGAAGAACAAGACGAACGGAGGTCTGGATCTCGCGTGACGTGATGGTCGGCTTCTTGTTGTAGCGAGCCAGGCGAGATGCCTCCTGCGCGAGCTTCTCGAAGATATCATTGATGAAGGAGTTCATGATACCCATGGCCTTGCTGGAGATCCCGATGTCTGGGTGAACTTGCTTAAGCACCTTGAAGATGTAGATCTTGTAGGTCTCGGTTCCCTTGGCCTTCTTCTTCTTCTTCTTATCCCCGGAGGCAGAGTCCTTGGATGGAAGACGCTTCTCGGCTTTGGGCTTCTTCTCAGCGGGAGCCTTCTCGGCGACGGTCTTCTTCTCCTTCTCCTCCGCCGGCTTCTCGGATGCCGGCTTCTTCTCCGCTGGCTTCTTCTCGGCCTTGGGCGCCATTGATATCGAGATTGAAGAGCAACTACGAGCGAGAAACACGAAGTAGGGCTCACGAATACTGCGACTCTATGGGTTCTCAGGTTCGGTGATTTATTTATAGGAAGAGGAAACGTGCTATGATTGGTTGCGAGTGAAAAGACGGATCGATGACGTGGATATTGCTAAGCCGTTGATTTGAGAAAGGTTTATAATTGAATGGACGGCTTAGAAACACAAGGGATGACCCAGTGGAACACGTGGTCTCTTCCTATTGGGTTATTCGTAAACCGTTGGATTGATGAGCAAGATGGTATATTTCTTGGAGCGTGGAGAGAACGCTGAGATCACGTGCCAATTGATTTTTTTTTTTTTTATAAAGTAGTATTTATAATGTATCTTTGAATTTATTTTCTTTAGTTTAAAAACTGAAGATATATATTTATATTACTAACAAAATGAAATTGAATATGAGGATTAAGGCAACATTTTTTATTTTTTTTTCTAAAAAAATCATTAAAATAATGTGGGTTCAAAATAGTTATCAAGTGCTGCATCTATTTTGTATTTTATTCTTACTTTGATCATAATTCTTTTTTAATAAAATCATAAACCAAGAGTCAGGGCATGCTCACCACCAACAATTATTCATAGAAGTGTATTTGGAACAAAAAAATCATCACTCAATATGTCAATCTTTTTTATTTTTCACTATTAGTCTTTTGATATTCAGCAAAAGAGTGAATAGTATTTTCATTAAGAAATGAGATTTCTTTTTATCATGCATGAATCTTATTCTTCCGAAACTAAATGATAGGGGTGTAAATGATACATTATTATTTGCAAGCTACTCGAGTTCAATTTGATGAAAACTCAAACTCGACTCACTTACAGTCGAGTCGAGTTCAAGCTTGAGTAGCACAAGTAGTTAAGCAAGCCGAATTCGAGCATCTTAATACTTGACTTCGAGTGCGCGTAAGCTTAATCGAGTAATTGTATCTGTGTATATATTATATTTTAATTTGTTATTTATATATAATTGAGTTCGAGCTCGAGCTCTAGTTGAAGTATATAAAAAAATCTATGATTAAACCGAGTTTATTATTAATTTTTATCGAGCTTAATTGAGTGAGCTCAAATAGCTCAGTTTATGTGTCAGGTCAAGCTCAAGGTACAAAAATCAAACTCAATCAAGTTCAACCTGAATATCATGTAGTGAGTTTTCAACCAAGCTTGAGCTCAAGTAGCTTGTTATTCGACTCAAACTCAATCGATTACACCCTTACTGGGGGAGTCTCATTCTTTGTGTTGATAATAATATTTTTATCCATGTTTTAAATAATTAAAGTAAATTATTTAAATATGTTCATAGTTATATAAATTATTATATTTAAATATTTAAATATAATAATTAAAATGGATAATATAACAATTTGCTGTTACATGAATTATTTTATTTAAATATTTAAATATAACAATTAAAAATGGATAATAATTAAAGAAATTTAAATTATCTTATAATCTATTAAATTTAACTATTAGTAAACATCAGCTATTATTATTAAAGGTCAATTACCAATATTCCCCTTTCACATTTTTTCCCATTCCTTCCAACCTTTGACCCTTGGTTTATGATCTTCCTTTGAGTTTATTACTAAACTCAAAGCCATTAATTTGTTGTCACACTTGAATCAGATGCCAAATATAAAAAGATCATCAACTGAAGTGGCTGAGGAATAAAGAGAATAAAAATCAAGAGAAAAGAGAATGAAAAGAGAATGCCAAATATAAGATGTTATGATACAAAGAAAAGGATTCCATCACACAAGTCATTTTCCACAACTACTTCAACAACTAGCTTTACAACTAGTAGGTGAGCTCTTCTTGATTCTCAAATTAAGAAAATGAAGTCTATTTAAAATCACAAAATAACTTTCTAATAATTATTTTTGCTTATAATTCAAACTCAAAAATCCAATCTTCCAAGTCACCAAAAAAAAAAAACTAATTTCAATAAAATAAAAACCTTGAAGCAACAAGCAAGAAAGAAATGCTTTACTATCTATGAAGTAAGTCTCAGTTCTCGACCAATTTTTCAAAGATTAAACACTTCTTGCCCAACAACTATAACATCAACTAATAATAACTACAAATTCAAATTGATTACCTTTTAATCTCAGCCAGTATTTTTCTTTTGCCAAGATGAACATCCTAGCCGCTGAGAAAGACAGGGGCATGCACAAGCCTCAGCGGAACAAGTGAGAGTAGGACCCATGCACACATGGACGCTGAAACCACCCGTACACAACCATTATTCACACTACTAGAAATGTGCCATCGTCCAAAATTCAAACTCTCACTACTTGTGAAGGGTTCTATTGAGGACCCAGCAACCAATAGAACACTTGGTCGTTGGTTAATCTCAGCCAGTATTGACATTAAATTTCTTTGCCCTTCTTGCGAACCTAATAACATTTCAAGTATTCCACTATATGACCATTAATCCCATCCAATTTCTACCTAAACTAGTTGCTGAGAATTCAAAAGAACAATAAATTCAGTAAAAGTCATGGGCAATATTACTGTCAGCAAAAGGTTACAATAACAACAATATATAGACTAGCAGTACACAAATGAAAGGATTCCGAAACAATAAAACAGATAGCAGACAACATTTTTAACAAGAGAGAACCATGAATTGCAAGATAGACAGAACAATGGAATATAATTCAGTTGACTGCAAGATATACCTGCACCACTTAACCACACAAATTGTAGCATATCATTATCATGTAAAAATTCAGCTACAAGGACACACTTGTCAATTGTCATGTTGATTCCATCAAACCAAACCATATCATATATCCAAAATAAAAGTCACTTTTGGAAAGGAGATAATATCAACCAAAGTTCATCATGCGACAAGACTATAAACATTTCCGATAAAGCTACCAATTTGCGAGATGGAGTATCCATTGCAAGAATTAGTAGCAGTTACTCTAGTAGGCACGGCCTCTAATCACATCAAGGCCCATCTCAGTTGGATCGGTCGCTTGCAATTCCACTTGAATACCATCCAGCTCCCTTTTGAACCGATCCTTCGAGCTCGCATACAGCATCTTGCTTCTTACTCTTGATGTGTCCGGAGACCTTCAAGTACACAATCAAAGAACAAATGATCATAATGCATGAAATGAAAATCTATGGGCATCAAAGAATGGGACAAAAGAAAGAAAGAAAGAAACTTTACCATGCAATGAAGAAGATCTTGCTCTTCTGGCAATTCTCCTCAGTCACAAAATCAAAGTCAAAAATTGCATATCTGCACTCATTGGCAGGAAGGCTGGCGGCAAAGTCCTCATAGCCCAACATAGGCTCACCAACCTTCTCGACGATAACCTGCTTCAGCTTCTCATCGATCTTGAAAACTATGAAGCGGTGAGTTCGCTTCGCTTTCAATTCCAAGAATTTCAGCTTGCAATCATCATTCACAGCCATCCCTGAAGCTGCGTTGGCCTGCAAAAACCACAAAAGTCCAACCCACAACATCCCATATCCCTCAACAAAAGCATAAGTATTTCTGAACCAAATCTAATGCAACATGGAAGAACAAAGTAGAGAAACAGAGCAATAACAAATGTATTAAACTAGTCTCTATGACTATGCAATTCACAAACCAAATCAGTTTAAAAGAGAACAATAATCCACATAAAAATCCAAACTTTTCTAACCGTCTTTAAAATCAGCGACAATAATTATATAAATCAAGCAAAAAAAAAAAAAAAAGAGCAACCTCTAATGATTTCACTTCCAAACAGAAATAGATCTATCTATAAACCCTAGCATTCACCACAAACCAGAAATACCAAACAATCAGCAAGAGATTAAACGTACGGATCTCGAATATCATCAACAATTCTCAAGATCAGCAACAGATCAAAACTAAAACTCAAAAATACTAAAACCAGTACCACAAACCATGAATTCAAAGAATGCTGATGAACAGGAGTGACTCAAGGACTTACCATATTCGGAGATGCGATCAAGAGGAAGCTGGAGGAATGGCAGTGAAGAGAGGGGAAAGAGATGGAGTATGGGGGGCTGGAGCGCGGAGAGGAGAAGCAAAGAGAGCCCCGCGATAGATCAAGAGGCTTGAGAAAAAGCGAAGACAGTGAGATAGAGAAGAAAAAAAAAAAAAAACCAAAAAAAAACGCAACTTTCGGTTCCGGTTGGTGAGTTGTTCGCGTGATTTTTATGGGTCGTTTTTTGGATTTTTTTTTTTTAAATGTGGAGATTAAAAAAAACAGTGAGGAAGTTAATGGAATGCAAATAAAATTAAAATTTTGAGATATTTTCCTTTTTTTTCGGGTTTTCTGTTCAATAACAAAGTAAATGATAATACCAAACAGATAAAAGTAACATAAATAAATAAAATGGAATGGAATGGTTTTTTAAATGAAAGTGGATAAATCACTGGATAATTATATAAAAATAAAAATAATATTAGATAAAAAGTCCAAAATTAAATAAATTAATAAATAAATAATAAAAAAATGGATATCAAATCATCATGTTAGCTAGAAAAGAAGGATACATTCACAATTCACTACAAGTGAAAATTAATTGAACACTCTAGCTAATAGGCAATAAAGGAGAGTATTGGTATTTTAGAGATAATTGGGGGGAATCATTCATCCAAAAGACGCAAATGAACAAACATGTGTGGTTTTTAGCCAAGGCTAATGATGGTTGAAGTGTCTCTAGGATCATTCATATTGGACACAAGAACTTAAGCCTTTGAGTTTTTTTTTTTTTTATTTTTTTTAGGGTGATATTTAAAAACACAAACAAATGATTAATCTTGAAAATAGACAAATACGCTGAAGAATGGCTAGGACCATAAGGACCCATGTGTCATTGATTGAGGACTCAGGACCATTTCTCTAAGTACTCCATAGTTCACCTAGTGAATTGGGCTACTAAACTTGAGTATATGGCTAAGTAAAGGTGATTGATAAACTCAAATATCAAAAGAGCTAAGAAAACAAGTTGATTGAAAACTTTATTGCATCTTGTATAGGTAAGATTTAAAAAAACCGGGAATCTTTTTATCCTAAGCAATCAATTGAAGATATTAATTTTTTTGGGACACAAGTCATCCACTAGTTAATTGTTAGAGTCTAGGCTATTGAATCACTACAAATGATCACTTAGAAAATATGAAAAGTACTTGGAGGAAGAAATCTTGGATGGTGCTTATGGGATTTTGAGTTGAAAGAAAAGAATCCAATCAAATATCTACAGAGACATGTCCGGTGATCCATCTCATGCCAAAAACGAATGGGCCTTTCATTTCTTAAAAATCAAGATGATATATCATAGACTACAATTGTATAACTTTGTATTGTATGTATATATTTACATATAAACCATGTTTCAAGGAAATCATGGTTACATAAAACTGAAATGGAGAAGCAAACAGTAACCATGGAGGGGGGACTGGTCACAAGGTAGTTAGACACCACATATATTAAAGTGTAGTTTTGTTTACATTATTTCAGAATAAAATACTTTTTCATAAAATTAATTCATCTTTATATTAGTTAGTCAAACAATACAAATGACATGAAATGGTTGTTTTGAAGTTGGCTACATATCACGTATAGAAGTGATATATGTGAATAGGAATGGTTGCCACACTCATTTGACAAATTTGTAATTTTTATTTTTGAATGCCAAAGAATGAAATGCATGGAAAAATACACATTAATTTTCTCTAAGACATCAAATACAATAAAAACAGTTCCACATCACTGCCCTTGTCTGTGACTACATTTCCATTAATATTTTACAAGAAATCTCTCAAAAAAGGTGCAATATAGGGCATAATTTTTACCATTAACCAGAGTTTTTGCAAGCTTGCATGATCATCCACTCAATCAATGACTCCCATGCAGCATAAGAAACCAAGACCCCATTTTCAACCATTCTATTCACATACTCCTCAGCTTCTTCAAACCTTCCACATTTGCATAAACCTCTAACAATGGCATTATAAGAATCAAAACTCAAAGTCATCTTCTTTCTCACCATTTCCTCCATGATAGACAATGCCATTTGAATATCTCCATTGGAGACAAATCCACAAACCATCACACCACAAGTGCAAGCATTGAAGCTACCTTTCATCTCTTCAAAAAACCTCATGGCTTTTCCCACTCTACCTTCTCTCAAATGCTCTTCAAGAAAACAATCTAAAACCTGATTATTTGGAACAAATCCTCTGTTCTTCATCTCAAGTAGAAGCTCATGAGCTTCATCCAATCTATGCATTTCACACAACCTTTCTATCACTTCGTTAGAAATATCACCATAAGAAACAAATCCTCCAATCTTCTTCTTCTCCAACAACTTGAAAGCATCATCAACTCTGTTTGCACGAAAGAGAGCTCGGACAAATGATCGATAAGCACGGCTCTCAAGCACAACATTATTCTCCATTGCTTCCATTGCCAAGCTCTGAACTTGCTCCAATTTGTCAGCATTGCAAAGAGCTTGAAAGTAAGCTCCAAATACATCGTCCTTCGACATTGTGTTCGAAGGTTTTAACTGGAAGATAGCGCGCCTTCCCATCTTCAAATTGGGAACTTTATGAGCCTCAAGTCCACCATGATCTCTTTTAAGCAATTTGTCGAACAGTTTCCGGGCTTCCTTAAGCTTTCCGGATATACACAATCCATGCATGAAATTCCCATAAATGGAAACATCCAGCTCGTAATCTCCTTTGGCAACCAAACCACGAAGAACAGAATCAGCTCCAAAGACATCCCCAATTCTACAGAAACTCTGGAACACAGCGAAGTAGGTCGAGCTATCGACTTCGAATCCCTTCTCGTCCATCTCCTTCAGAACTTCTTGAGCCAAGCTCGGATTTTGCTTGTTTCTCCCGCATATAGAACCAATCAACGCAACGTACGCCTCGCGGCTTAGATCGAAACGGGAAGAGGAGACCCGCCGGAAGACCAGATCAATCTCATGCGGGTCCTTGCTGAACTGACAGAGTTGGGTGATGAACTCTGAAGCGTTGGAGGATCCGCTGGAGATTTCTCCCCAAAAGGAGTCGACATCTTTGATCGGCGCGTCGGGCAGCAGGCATTGGAGGACGATGGTGAAAAGGAATAGATTTGGGATGGCTCCCTTGTTCTTGAGATCGGAGATGAGGGTTCTGGCCCTGGTGAGCTTGCGAGATGCGGAGAGAGCACGGAGGAGAAGGAGAGAGGAGGAGGAATCGAGGAGCTTGCTCCGAGGTAGCAGAGCATCAATGGCGGTGAGGGAGTTCGAATCTCTAGGGTTTTTCGCGAGGTTCTTCAACAACGAGCGAAGGTTTGGAAGCCGGGTTCGCGGGAGCAAAACGGGTCTCATTTGAAGATCCGTTATGAAAGACGATCTTTATATATATTTATATATCGATAGCGGATTCGGAGTCGGATGTCGGTTTGGATCCGGATCCGTTTGGTTTGGAACCCGCGAAGGGTTTTGATGAAGTCTTGATGGCGGCGGGGAATGAGAGCTCTTGCTATTCTCCGTTGAAACAGTTCCTCCGATGGCGATCTCGTGGAACCATTCCCTCTTTGTTCGATCTCTGGAGAACAATGGAGTGATGGTACCTTGATCCCTTGCTTCATTCTTTGGATGATTTGAATTTTTTTTTTTTTTCTGATTTTGATTTCACTTTTCAGCTGGGAAGATCGTCTAGAGGTTCAAAAAGTTGGGTTAGGGTTTCGAGAGTGGTTTGTGCGGATGTGGATTTGTCACACAGGTATATTCCTGCAGCTCCAATCCTTCTTCCTGATGGACCGTGGAAGCAGGTGAATTTCTACTTCCTATTTTTTCTATCAAATTTGTTCTTTGATTCGTTTTACTGTTAAAAGTTCTGTGGTAGTTCTTGAAAAACAATGCATTGGAAAACGAAGTGTGTATTTAAATGGTTTTGCATTGATAGAAAGTCTGCTAGCATTTATGCTGTTCAGTAGATGTACTCAAACTTAGTGAAGAAATTATGGTTCTGTGATTGGCGTAGAATCAGTGTGATGATAAAGCAATTAGTGTGTTTATTTATATTGTCACTCTGTGTATCAAACTATTCCTTAACGCCAACTCCAACTTAGTAGATACCCGGGGGTGTTGTTGCTGCGAAAGGATTTAAAGCTGCGGGAATTTATGGTGGACTACGCGCCGTCGGGGAGAAGCCGGATTTAGCTCTTGTGGCTTGTGATGTAGATGCAATTGCTGCAGGCAAGTATCTTCTTTCTTCACTCTTTATCCTTCTTATGTTTTGTTTCCTGCCTAAACAAAAAAATTGTTCATCTTCATTTAAGCACTTTGCATTTATTTTCCTATTAATTCCTTACACAGGTGTTCATTTAAAAAACAACAAGAAGAAAAATCACATTTCATTTTGGACTTCTGCTTTGTTGTTTGGTTAATCATTGGAATTGTCCCTTGGATAAGGTTCTGTGAATGAGTTATAAGGTGTATTAGATCTCATTGCACAAGCATGTCCAGTCCTGTATGGTATGGATGAAACTGCTGTCAAAGTGAATGTTACCCTGTACAAAATTTGAAGTTTTTTGGCTGACCTTTTTTTTCCTGGATATGCCCTGTGTTGCTTTTAACATAACTATATAATGAATCTATTGTGAGCTGCTGAAGTTTACTTTTAAGCTTGCCATATTTCTTTGTTTCAGGTACATTTACCACCAACATTGTAGCGGCTGCACCAGTTATCTACTGCAAACATTTACTTGAAAATTCTTCAACGGTTTGTGGGCTTTAATTTGTGCTTGTAAACGTTTAGTCAGATGATCTTCTTCTTCGTTCTGCCTTTCATTTCAAAAACTGGTTGTTGCAAAGTTGATTTTCACTGTTGTTACTGAATTAACTTCAAATGGTAAACCCCACAGCCTCATGTCTAAACTTAAGTTTGTGAACTTTTTTTAGGCACGTGCAGTGCTAATCAATGCTGGTCAAGCAAACGCTGCTACCGTAAGTGCATGAGTAAAGACTTTTCTCTTCATTTTGAGCACGGTTTAATTGGGAGACCTACATGATCTGATGCGTTATGCAATGTGGAAAGTCTTGATTGTCCATGCCATGTCTCTATTTTTCACAGGGTGATGCTGGTTACCAGGACACAATCGATTGTGCCAACGCTTTAGCTGAGGTTGAGCTACTTACAACCTTCCTTTCCTTTACCTCTATGAAAACCATTGATCTTTGTGCCTTTTCTGTGTTCGTAATTTGGCAGCTTCTTGATTTAAGATCAGATAGTGTCTTGATTGAATCCACTGGTGTCATTGGGCAACGAATAAAGAAGGTGAAGTAACTGGTGTTTGACCTTAGTGTTTGGCCTTATAGTTGTTGTTATTTAAGTTACTTTAATTTCAAACTGTTTTTGCTTCAAGCTCTCTAGTTTTTGTTTGTACTAATACACTTTCTTGTGAGTTACAGGAAGCTCTTCTTAAAGCCCTTCCCAAACTCATTGGATCACTATCATCGACAGTAGAAGGGTATGTTTTCTCGACTTCAGTCTTCATGGTTTAATATAGGAAGCATATCTTATTATTTTAAACTTGCTGGAAACGTTATATTGTTTATCCACTAGCATGTATGAAAATGATATCATTTTAAAAAAAAATGTTCCTTGTGAATTGCTGCAGAGCAGATTCTGCAGCAATTGCCATCACCACCACTGATCTTGTGAGCAAGAGTATAGCCATTGAAGCCGAGGTATGAATCATTATCTTCTATTTGTGAATGTTAAAATATTTGTTGTATTATAAGATCTTATTTAAGTAACCTTATACTTTAAAAACTATCACTAGCTACTTGAGTCCTTTCTATTTAATCTATATACTGCATGTTTGCTTGACTGCCTCTAATTATCAATTGGATGGAGAAGGTAGGAGGAGAAACCATCAGGGTTGGAGGAATGGCGAAAGGTTCGGGAATGATACACCCAAACATGGCAACAATGCTTGGAGTATGTCATAACTATTTTCTCTGTTTTTGCCTACAGATAACTTTTATGCTACTGCTTATGCTGATCTGTGTAGGTGATAACCACTGATGCTCTGGTTGCTAGCGACGTGTGGAGAGAAATGGTGCGGATATCTGTAAACCGTAGTTTCAATCAAATCACAGTGAGCAACAAAGGCAACTTTTCCTCATGACGAACATAAATTTTAAAAGCCTTTCAACCTCACTATGGTCTTTTTGTTATTCTGAAAGGTAGATGGAGATACAAGCACCAATGATACCATTATTGCTTTAGCCAGTGGAGTATCTGGATCAAAGAAGATTTCTTCCCTCAGTAATCATGAGTCTCATCAACTTCAAGCCTGCCTTGATGCTGTGAGTTTTATCATATATTTTCTTTAAGTTCTTGTCCAATTCTTGTCAAATGCCTTCTTGGAGAAGCAATACAACAAACCCAGTTCACTGATGTGTTTAATGGTTGAATACATCAGGTCTAATATTCTTTTTCTAATCAATGTTACCTCAAAGATTCATATAATATTTCTGTTTGAGCTTCATGTGTTACTTGGCAAGCTTAATTTAGTTAGAAACAATAATTAGAAGCAAACAGAGAGGCCAGTTCTACGGTGTCCATCCCTTAGAAATGCCTCTCGTATGATCTTATTCTCTGATTTGTTCATTTCCATAGGCACATAATTCTGTGACCTATATGCTCTTTCACACACTGTTTATTTCTTGTGCCCTCTTATTTAACTTGATCTTATCCGTCTAAATATTATGAATGCGACTGTTTTGTTTGCTAAGCAACCTCCAATTCATTTCCATGTTCTCCAGGTAATGCAAGGCCTTGCAAAATCGGTAGCATGGGATGGCGAAGGAGCAACATGCTTGATTGAGGTTTCGTAATTCTCCAAATATATTTGTGCTTTTGAGTTCAGTAAATTAGTTTTAATTGGATTAGATATGTTTAAATTTTATTATAATCAAGCGTCATAAGATGTGTGCATTCATTCATATATATATATATATATTGAGATGAATATGATTTGCAGGTTAGTGTAACTGGTGCAAATGATGAAACAAAAGCAGCAAAAATTGCGCGTTCAGTGGCATCTTCTTCACTTGTTAAGGTATTTGTTTAGAAGATTTTTATGTTTCTTTTGTGTACAAAATGGTTTAGATTTCTTAATGCAGAGTTAAGACTAGTAGCTCTATGAACTTTTTGTAGGCTGCCGTATATGGCAGAGATCCAAATTGGGGAAGGATAGCATGTGCTGCTGGTTATGCAGGTGTTGAGTTCAACCCCAATGAGCTGCAGATATTGCTCGGAAATATTCAACTTATGAACAAAGGCCAGCCACTTCCTTTTGACAGGTTTGCATAAATTGTATTTAAAAATAAATAAATAAATAAATAAATAATCTTGCACTCATTTTAGAATCCTCTTGGGCTTAAATTGCAAATTATCTACTCCTCAAAGCATCATTACACTGAATTGATTCCATATCACCATATAGACATCCTCAACTGATTGGTAAACTCAGTTCATAGCCTCAAAGTGTCTATGTACTGCTTTTCCACATTACAGCAGCTTTCCGATTGCTGGGAAGAACATAGAAACTTATGTTTTTTCCCTACATATCAGTGAATATTATCAGCTGTTAAGGCTTTGGCATTCGGCTTTGCGGTTCACATGATAATGTTTTTTCCTAAACTTTCCAGGACTGCCGCCAGTGAGTATCTCCGGCAAGCAGGACAGACCCATGGCACTGTTGAAATGCATATATCCATTGGTAAGAAATATGCAATTCAATGTAGAACCTGATTTGAATCTGCTCATATCCACTCACATATACTCTATTTTAAACAGGTGATGGTGACGGAAGCAGCAAGGCATGGGGCTGTGATTTAAGTTATGATTATGTAAAAATAAATGCAGAATACACAACCTAGGTTAGAATTGAATAAATATTCAGCTTAGTTGGAAACAACAACCCTTGAACAATATTTCCTTTTTGGTGATGTGAAATAATTTAACTTTAATAAATCATCATTTAACTTCTCATTTATACCTAGTTTGGTTAAAAATGATAAATTTTTACATAGTAAATATATATTGAACTTAATTATATATATATAATTATGTATTTTATTCAACTAAATAATTACAATTTGTGAAAAAGGACAGGAGAAGCGTGACAATTATCATGAGATATCTTTTCATTGTTAAGGAGTAGAACAAACATATAGCTTTCTAACAACCCACCCAACCATCACCAAAATATAAGATAAACTTGGCATGATGGTGAGAAATATCCAAACCATGAATCCCAAATTTTATTGGTCTGGGTCTATATCGCATGGTCATTGAGCAATGGGCACGGTTGAGCTATCACTATCACCATTGTCGACATTGTCGTTTATTGAAACATGGTAACAGTAATAATGATTCAATAGCAATCCTATTACAGCCAGAAGTTTCTGATTATTTATCTACACACGCATATAAGCATATGTATGTAAGAACAGAAGGGTTGAGTTTTGGATACTGACCGAGTAATCCACCAATTTATCATCATCAGTCTTTTGCAGCCTGGAATTTATATATATGAATATCAATCATCTGAGTTCAGAGATTCATAAACCAGGAAGATATAAGAAACACAAACCTTATTTTGAGAGGATCTCTCTTGATGCAATAAAGGTTCTTCTGGTGTATTTCTTTTCTCTAGCATTGCTACGAGATGGCTTGCCCTTGTGTTTGTGCTTGTGTTGGTCCCTTTTCCGCGCTTTAGGGCATTGCTGGTGGTGGCTCTTCACTGAGTGTGACATGGAGGTGACTGGCGGGTCATAGACTTCAGGCGCCCATTTCACATGCAGCTTCACCGCCTGTGAGATACCGCTCTGCTCACGGCCTCCTTTCATGGCAGATACAAGTTTGGATGATGGCTGCAAAATGGACTAACTTCAAATTACCTAAATGTTATTGTTCTAAGCATGAAGAATCTGCAACGATTACTTAAGTCTATGAGGGTAACAATACTAATGTAGAATTATTGCAATAAATTGCTACTAACCTTCCCTCCCATAATGCTGGCTGGAAGGATGATTAACTGAGAATCTTATTGCTATAAATCCATGGAAGATTAGAAGCCTACTGCTTTGAAAATTAAAATACACAAACATGTTACAAAAGAAATAGCCATAATACTGGCCAGAGTATCATTGCTGTCAAATGTCCATCATCAGGTCACCAAGTACCCCAAATCATGTTTAATATGGAATTCAGTATGAATTAAAACTTGCAAACGAAATTGTAGCTGATAGCCTAATACAACAGATTACTGAACAAAATAGATTAGCAGGTACTGTTAAGTATCGCTTCAAGAAATAAGGCAAGTGTTTTAAAATAGAGAAAAGAAAAAATGAGAATGAGCACCTGACTAGCCAGAAGCTGTCTAGTATTAAGAATGGAAAGCAGTGTATATATGGTGTATCGAAAATTAATTTTCAGCACATCCAAAATCAGGAAATTGGATGAAAATCAACAAAATCAGAAAATTGTACTAGAGCATTAGAAACTTGATATATCACATAGATTATAAATAAAATTAGTAAATAGCATCTTACTGATAGAGAATTAGTGAATAGCATCTTACTGATAGAGACATAGAATGCCCATACACATGACTCTCACAGAAAGAAGAATTTGGTACGTCACACAACTTGCCAGGCAATTCATCCTCTCTTTTAATGGGTTCAGGGTAGGACTGCACCATATTGGAAATCTGAAATGTCATTGATTTATTCAAAACTTTTCCGACTTGTGCATCAAAGATAGTAGATTCATCTATATCTTGAAACATTCTGGTTCCAAATGAACTGCACCTTTCTTCCTGATTTGAAGGTGTATCATCAGATAATATATCCTCAGAAGAGTCATTAACTTGCAGCATTTCATGAAATTTTTTCCCAAGTTCTCGAGTTACCAATTCATCACCAATCTTTGATGAAACACCCAGGATATCACATGATGCATGCTTAGCTAACAATTCATCATTCTTACTATTCCAACATTTCTGTGCCACAACTGAGTTCCTACCAATAAGGTGGTGAAAATTGAAGTCACAGAAGACATTTCCAGAATGTATAGAGATCCCAGGAGGGGCACAATCCATCGAGCTGTGTTGATGATTAACACTGCCAGAGCATTTAAGTCAGAAACAAAAAAAAGTAGCTACATTAAGTACAATTGATGGGCATGAAATAAAAGTCAGCAGGCCATTACTAGATAGTAAACACTTAAAACAAATAATAGTCCGTCTGATTCATAGAGTGAAAAATACATAAAGGGGAACTCTGCTATACAAAGTCATACAGAGAGGAGGTTCCCTGGAACCCAAAAAAATGGAAAAAGCATCAAAACAATTTCCTCTCTATGATGCCATTAAAATAAAGGCTTAACTCTTAGCAACCAGGACGAATTACCATTCACGTCTATTATTCTTTTACTTTTTTAAAACTTTAATTTTAGTTTAGTTTGCATGGCTTCCACTGGATTCATACAATAAATAATACATCTGTGAGAAACACACTATTAGCATGCTGAATTAATTCCTCAAAATTGCAGACGGATTTTTGAAAAGGATTCATGAACTGGTACTTCCAGTCATTGCAACAGAACACCACAAGTATTTTTTTTTCACAACAAGCACATGTACCCTCACTTTGCGTGGCCTTGTGTCCTCTCAAAACGAACACCTCATGCAAAGCAAGGGGCCCGGTGGCAATAGCCCACGCAAGTATAAATAATTCGGATAAGAACAAAAAATGATAAATTTCAGCAAAGAAGCTAATCCAAGTAACACCAAACCCACAAAAGCACTTAACTAGAGAATAATACAACCAAGCAAGGGTTCAAGGAACCATACCAGCGCTGCAGCTGCACAATCTCCAAAATACGCACAAATGAAGCAAATCCAAAGAAAAAGACTCAGATCTCTCAACCAAACGCCAGATAGATGAGATGATATACGATATGAAAACGCTTCAAAACTTTTGGTATCCCAAAGGATCGATCGATCGTTCACAAAACAGAGTGAATACGAAAAAGAAGAAACCCTAGAAAGAAAGGACCGCCATGATCAAAAGCAAAACATCAGCTACTAAGATTACCACGGCGACTCCATTTCTCGAGCGGCTTGAGACGATGAGAGCAATAGCACGAAGAGGGGATCATAGCTGCGGAGCGGTGGAGGAGCTCCACAAGGCTCAAGAGCATCGTCTCGATGCGATGCTCGCTGAAGCGAATGCCAAACCCTAGATCGAGGTCTTCGTTGCCCTGCGAGATCGAATTAGCTCATCAAACGAAAAAGGCGAGATCGCGGAAAATGGCGCCGGTGTGTGTATAAATATAGAGAGAAGAGCAGGTCAACCGGTTAAAGTGACGGACAAGTGCCAGTTGGATTCGGGAAAGGTAACCGACACGTAGGACTGGGCCCGCGTCGTCAGGTAAAGAGATGTGCGGATATTTCTTGCTTGGCATGCATCGTTTGTGATTTATATACATATATAATATCAATAATAAAAAAATATGTATAAAATTGATTATTCAAGTTGTCCAAATATATATATATATATATATATATTACGAATATCCGTAAATAAAAAATATTAAAAAAAAAATATTGAAAAGGACATGAGAGGTTGGGATTTAGATAGCGAGCACAAAGGAAATGAGACGCAAGACTGTTAAGTTGTGATCTAATAAACCCAAAAAACCATCATATACAAAATTTGTGGACTATATATAAATATAATAAATCATCACAAAAGTTTTTTTAAAATTCTTTGAATTTATAATTTCATACTAACCATGTGTCTAAATATCTGTAAATAAAAAATATAATAAAAGAGATTGAAAAGAATAGGAGGAGTTGGGATTTAGATACTGAGCACGAAAGACGTGGGACACAAGACTGTTAGGTGGTGATCTAACAAACACAAAAAAAACATCTTCATATACAAAATTTGTGAACTATTTATAAATACAGTAGATCATCACACAAGTTTATATGAAATTATTTGGATTTATAGTATTTTATTAAACTCTGCTTTAGTAAAAGTTAGAAAATATTCATACTAACCCTGTGTCTAAATATAGACTTAGATTATATTACAATTATTTAAAACAAAAACGAATAAACCATTAAATAAAAGCAAAGTATAGATTTAGATTTTTTTTTATATTATTTTGTAAGAGAGAAAAGAAAATTGGGAAAATATAGAAATTTACAATCTCATTCGATGAAAAGGATATATATATATATAATAAAAGAAAACCAAAACCACTTTAAGATTGAATGCAAAAATTTTCCTCCTTTTTATTTTTTTAAAGTTTTACTATGTCAAATGTATTAAAGCTATTTGAATTTAATATTTCATTGTTATAAAAAATAACTTTCTTTTTCAAGATTATTCTCTTTTGTAAAACAAAAAAAAAAAAAACAAAAAAGTTTTTTCCAAAACAATGAATGCTTTTAAATGCCTTTCGTCCATTGCAACAAGTAGGTTTGCCATGGTTATCTATTGATAGTAACCCTAAAAAACAAAATAAAATAAAAAATGTGGACCACATTATCATAATCATATTTGCCAATAATAGGAATTATTAAAAAGTAACAACAATTATAATGCAAAAACATTATTGTAAACTAAAACCGATATTATAAGATAAAAAGAGAAAAATATATACATTTGTTGCAATATTTTACCTCCGTGGCCCATCAAATTATTTCAAAACCTGTCATTTTATAAGCAATAATAAAATTCGGGTAGTTTTCTTAGTTGAGTACTGAGATTTGTTTATATTTCAATTTAAACACCAACATTCGATTTATATCAAAGTTAGTACTAATATTTAATTTAGTTGCACCAGTGAGGCTATTGGGGCTTTCAGGCGAGAAATCAATGACATGGACACGTGGATTACATGTGTGGACACCAATACTCCACATCATCTTCACTTGTGGAAACTGCCACATAAGCAACTTACCCAATTGCATTTTTTTCTCCATGTTGGATGCCACATCATGGAACTTTCCTCAAATGCTGCATATTTTAAGTATTACACTGATAGCCAAAGTGTATTTAGTGCAATGTTGGTGTGCACTTCATAAGGTATTTCTGTAAGAAAGCTAGTTACTTGTTGTATTTCTTTGTTTCTATATAATTTAAGTAATATATCTATAAGAAGTATATTTATTCCTTGTTCTTCTCCACTTTGTTTTATCTGATATTTTGAATCCACACATGTATCATTTGTGTATTTCCGCATGCATGTATTCCAACAAAATGGTGTGTGAGATACAAATATAGTTAAAATTTCAGTAATGTGTAGGATTTGCATAATTATATGATGTTGT
The DNA here is from genome assembly GCA_020875875.1 of Dioscorea alata. Classification (NCBI taxonomy): domain Eukaryota; kingdom Viridiplantae; phylum Streptophyta; class Magnoliopsida; order Dioscoreales; family Dioscoreaceae; genus Dioscorea; species Dioscorea alata. The sequence goes on along the minus strand of CM037022.1, from coordinate 19,440,083 downwards.
CCACTTACAGAGAAAATACTTACTCTTGATGTACCAATATCTGATCTTCTCAATATAATGTGATTTTAATCGATTAGAATCAAGAAAAATAAATTTAGGAGAAACAAAAACAGTACAAGAACACATGTAAGTGCTTTTCTTAAGTTCAGTGATACATTAACCGATAAGCAACAAATGAACTAGGATAGTTTCAAAAAACTCATTTAGTTATGTGCTCTTGATCTCCTGCAATAGAAATACGAACCACCAGTCATTGCACCTCTATCTCCTGATCTAGAAGTGTTGGACTCTTGAAAGATTATTTTTGGGATGGAGGCCCATTTAAATTTTATAAAGCATTAAAATTTTATAGTCCATTTAAATTTTTATAAAGCATTAAATGTTATTTTCTTCAAATTTATCCTTCATATCTAATACTTCTACAACTTTTAATAAGTTATATTCAATTACACATTTTTTTAAACATATTTTAAATAAGAATAGTCTTGAAAAGTTAATGTATTTTTTATAACTTCTAAATTATTAATTAATTTTAACTAATTTTCTTAGTTCGTATGATTCAGTTAGAATAGACAAGTAAAAAAAAACTCAAAGAGAGTAAGTTTTAATGATAAGAGTGGGACCAAAGCACAAAAATACACAATCACATAATCAAATTTAAATCACAAGGGTTGCTCAACTATCCTTCCTCTCTAAAATACTGGTCATTTAAAATATTACAAAAGAGTTAAAATAATATTAATTTAATAAATTTATAATAAAATGAACCAAAGAATTAAAGTGTTTTTTTCCTCGGGACTATAAATATGTCTCTTTTTCATTTGTAAGTGATTTAATTATTTTTACTTGTCTCATTTCTCTTCGTTCTTTTTTACTTGTTTAATTATACAATTTTTATATATCTTTTTTACATGGCTATTTTATAACATTTGTGAAGTATTAAATATTTTTTTTTCAAATTTATCATTTATAATTAATGTATTTATACAACTTTTAATAAATCATGTTCAACTATATTTTTTATTAAATCCATACAGCATTAAATCATATTTAGTTACTTTTATGTTTGGTAATAAATGTTTTTTGCTTTTACAATAGTTGAAACACTTTTTCAATATTATTTGGAACATGTTTGTTGTTCTAAAAAAGCAAAGAGGGAACCAAATTTTCAAATAGAAATTTTCTTTGAAAAACATTTAAAATTGGAAAAAAATGGACTTAGAAATTTTTTGGGGAATTGTAAAAAAAAGGAGGAATCAAACATTAATGGAGTTAAAAAAAAAAGTATTTTTTAAAAATTAATATAGTTTTTGTATATATAAAATTTAGATTAGTAATTAATTTTAACCGATTTTTTTATTAATATGAATTAGTTAAAATAAACAAATAAAAATGGCTGAAAAGAGTATGATTTAAAAAATTGAATAAAAATAAAATTAAAAAAATAAGGCCACTGATTAGAGAAGGAAATAAGAATAATGATGTAATTAAAAAATACAGAAAGTGATTAAGAAGAGGACTAAATCAATGGGCTTAGAAGGCTGCGAAAGGGGAGGTCTCTTCTAGTTTTTAATTTTTTACAATATTTTATTAAAAAACTACATTAGTAAAAAAAATTAAGTCTAACTCACAAGTCATAACCTAAAAAAAAAAAAGTTCCAAATTACCACCTGTATACACAAAAAGAGAAGTCTGTGATTGGCGGAGGATAATTGCCCCTGATCGATGACGTGGCTAATCGAACGGTCAGCATACATGCAAAAGGCTTCTTCTGATTGGCTAGAATGTCAATCACTTGGATCGCACTTCAAGTCACATGAGCCGTTGATCTGGGGGGCAATCCAACGGTCAAAACAAAAACTTTTGGATTTCAAAGCCCGCCACAGAGCTTTATAAGTAGAGCTCGACCCGGGCTTCGAATTCAGCGAGACGAATCCTCGATTCATCGGAAATCAAAGAGCGAGCTTTCTCATCGCCGGCGACAATGGAGACTGGAGGCAAGATCAAGAAGGGAGCCGGAGGGCGGAAAGGTGGAGGTCCGAAGAAGAAGCCTGTTTCACGGTCAGTCAAGGCCGGTCTTCAGTTCCCCGTCGGCCGTATCGGCCGGTACTTGAAGAAGGGACGGTATGCGCAACGTGTAGGCACTGGTGCTCCTGTTTACCTTGCTGCTGTTCTTGAGTACCTTGCCGCTGAGGTATTGTTTTGTTTTCCGTTTCATTTTGATGATCAATTTTAGGGTATTTTATGGATTGGATCTGAGGGATTTGGGGGGTGTAGGTGTTGGAGCTGGCAGGGAATGCGGCGAGGGATAACAAGAAGAATAGGATAATACCAAGGCATGTGTTGCTGGCCATTAGGAACGATGAGGAGTTGGGAAAGCTGTTGGCTGGAGTGACGATCGCCCATGGTGGTGTGTTGCCGAACATTAATCCGGTGTTGCTGCCGAAGAAGACGGATAGGCCTGGGAAGGAAGCCAAGTCTCCGTCAAAGGCTGCGAAGTCACCAAAGAAGGCATAGATGGAAGGAGAGATACAAGAAGCAGTACTAGTACTAGTATTCGCAGTAGTAGTGGTAGTGTTCAGTGTCTTCTTTCTGGGTTTAATTTAAAAAATGACTTCTTTTGATTGTGTCTTTGAAGTTGTTTACTGTGTGGGTCTGTATGTAATTAGGTGGTTGTGTGGTGAATGAGATGATGATGAATTTGGGAGAACATTGGAGCAAAATGGGATGTAATAGTTTTGCTTTATTATTTATATGCCTTGAGCTTTTTATCTCTCAAGTCTAGTTTCCTGTTTATGTTGTCAAGTCCAGAAAAATTATTACTCATTTAAAACAATAAAATTATTACTCAAAGTTTTATTAATCATAAAATATGAAATGTAATGATAACATAATTAAATTTTATCAAGAACTGGTGACAAAGGAACAGCCAGAAATTTTCTAGAAAACACCATTAAACATGGATAACATCTTATGTATGAATTTATATCGAGCAGTACTTTAAGAAACGAAAGGAAATAAAAGGATGAATTAGGACTGGGAAGATGGCTGGTTAGGCTTGGCGAGCTCCACAAAAATCAGTCTGCCACCAAATATCTGCAGATTCAAAACACATCAAAGATATATGCTTAGATTAATTAATTTTTCACAAAGTGTCTGAAATCAAACATAAGAACAATATCTGCTAATTCAAAACATATACGCTTAAATTAATTTATTATTCATCTGAAATCAAGCATAAGAACTATATCTGCATATTCAAAACACATCGAAGATATATATGCTTAGATTAATTTATTATTCACCAAATGTCTGAAATCAAACATAAGAACAATATCTGCATATTCAAAACACATCAAAGATATATATGCTTAGGTTAATTATTCTACATCTAGTGTCTTGAGATCAAACATAAGAACAAGGACCTTATCTGTGAGTAATTATATTGCTCCCCAAATAATAATTATGTCCAGTCAGAGCCAAACAAGTATGCGCATAAATTATTAGATATATACATTCAAGAAACTAGTATGTCCAATGATACCAGACTATAACAACATGCATAAGTATGATTAAAGCACTTGCAAACAAATTCCACAGTAACCTTCCATGAAAACAGTAAGGCTATCAAGTCCTCAATTAAATCATCTTTTAACCCCAGTTCACAATCCATTCTGCAGTAGGAGACAAGGAGTCGCACTCAACATTTGATTCTCAACTAGACCTATCATAATGTGATAAATGTCAGAAACCTGATTGCATTTGAATCATTTTACCAGAGGGAAAAAACATAACAATTATTGCATGTTTTGGTTTGTTTGTATGGATGCACGATAAGTAAAACTCAAGAACCATAACAAAAATGTCCTGTGCATGCTTTACTGAAAGTAAATAAAAAAACCAATCAAAATAAAAATAATGATGAGACTGCCATCAGCACTACAGCAATTATCCATGGCCTGTCAAAGAAGTAGATGCAAATGCATCCAAAAATCCTATAACGTCTTCTGAAACATTCCTGAATTGTAGTTCTAGTGCAATTCGAGAATGCTTCAAGAACCATTTAGAAAATCTTACCTTTATAAACCATATTCGTTGATTAGAATTAACAGAGAACATAAGCATACGGTGATCTAAATTCCATGTGATGCAAGTTGTACATCAAAAAGAGGTGAAGGAACTACTGCTAAATTCATTATGCCAGGCCAGTGAATATTCAAAATAGCTTTTGCAGAGTAAAGAAAATTCTTCAAATGAACAATAAATCAAATCACCACAAGGAACAACAGGACAATTCTATAGAGAAGCCATACCCGTCCATCCATGGCCTCCACTGCTCTCATTGCTTCAGCTTCAGAAGCATAAGCAATGAAACCATAACCCTTAGGCCTCTTTGTTGTACCATCCCTAATAAGCCTAACTGAAGATAAAAATATACATACAAAACTTACTCAGATGATGGCTTACAAACTCAACTCAACAAGACATCAATTATATGATAAAAAGCACTTAGACCACTTCCAAAATCTTAACAAAGGGAAATGTGGAATACCTTCCTTGATGTCACCAAATGGTGAGAATGCCTTCTTAAATTCTCCATCAGTAATGTAATATGACAACCCTGGACAAAACTCATGGCACTCAAAGACCACAAAATCCAATAGCAAATCACTTTATAAACTTTACTACAAGCACAATGTGATCTCATTATCGTCACAACTCAAATTAAATTCATCTTTTAAGATTTTTTTTTTTAAAAAAAATCAAAACTAGATCTAAAAATAATCAAAACAGAAGAGAGAAAAGGCAAGAGAATATTTACTCATGTCATTCATAAGATCAGGAAATACAACTGCAAATCCATGAAACTCCACTAACAGAACTGTTTGCTTTGATCTTTGTCAAATTCACACATAACAAGATAACAAACAAAAACTAGATCCAGAAGAAATCAAGAATCAAAAAGACAACCAAAGCAAAAATTCATAGAGTGCGAACCACTGAATACTTAACTAAAATAAAAGTTTGATTTCATTCTCATCAAAAGTCATCCTAGAAAAAAGCAACAAGTTAACAAACCAAAACTAGATCTCAAAAAATCACAACAACGAAAAAACTCAAGAATGCCTTTCCAAACTCATCACCATTAGGAATGAATATGACAACCCACAAAATAACCCGCAGCATTCAAAAGATCAGGACAGCCAGCAAGAAACCACTAACACTTCACTAAAAGAACCATGTAATTCCATTTCCAAAACTCATGATTTACATGAAAACGTTACATACTAACAAACCAAAACTAGAAGAAAGTCAGGAATCAACAAGAAAAAAGAACCAGAGAAGGCCTTCTCAAACTCATCATCCATAGTATAAAACAACAACCCTAACAAATAAATCATACCATCGAAAAGATCAGAGCAACTGAAAATCAATAATCTATTCAGCATAACATCTCTCTTTGATGTCAATCTCATCAAAACAAGAACTTTTCCATTAGAATAAAGCAAGATAACAAACAGAATAAGATCTAAAAGAAATCAAGAAACAAATAGAGAAGGCTAAAGAATTACTGCTGACGAATATCTCAGAAGTAAACCTCCTCTGAAGCAAATATGCGGCTCTATCCAAAGAGGCACAAGCGATCTGCCTACCAAGAACCGGAACCCACATCCCTCAAGCCCTCTTTCAAACGCTATACCTGGAATCAGAACAACACTTGGGATAAAGAAAAGCAGATAGCTTTTTCTAGTGAACGGTAAAACAAACCGAGGAACAATGTTACTTTAAACGATGCCCACAATCAATCCAATCCAAACAAGAGAATAAAAAAGTCAAAATATATTGCAGAATCAAGCAACGTTGGTTCCCTATCTACAAGGGAGTATCATACATCAAAGATCGAAACCCTAGAATTCATTGATTCGAAACCCTAAATGAAGGCAAACGCTAAAGAGACCAGATCACACCAAACCGATGGCCGCACAACCATCGCGTAGCTGCTTCAAGAACTGGTGAACTTGGTGACGGCCTTGGTGCCTTCGGACACGGCATGCTTGGCGAGCTCGCCGGGGAGGACAAGGCGGACAGAGGTCTGGATCTCGCGAGACGTGATAGTAGGCTTCTTGTTGTAACGAGCGAGACGGGAAGCCTCCTGGGCGAGCTTCTCGAAGATATCGTTGATGAAGGAGTTCATGATGCCCATAGCCTTGCTGGAGATCCCGATATCAGGGTGGACCTGCTTGAGAACCTTGAATATGTAGATCTTGTAGGTCTCGCTTCCCTTCTTGATCTTCTTCTTCTTCTTCTCTCCAGAGGCGGCGTCTTTGGACGGGAGACGCTTCCCAGCCTTGGGCTTCTTCTCAGCGGGAGCTTTCTCGGCGACAGACTTCTTCTCCTTCTCCTCCGCTGGCTTCTCAGCGGCCGGCTTCTTCTCCGCGGGCTTCTTCTCGGCCTTGGGCGCCATCGCTGATCGGAGATCGGGAGCTCGACGTCGAGGGTTTAGGAGCTCGGGAGAGGAACAAGAACGAGAACGAGATCGTGATAGAGAAAACGAGAAGCGGAGATGGTTTTATATAGGAATGGAGGAGAGACGTGATTGGTTGCAAGAGTTCACAGCGGATTGATGAGCTGGCAAATGTGGACCGTTGATGTATTCTTTGGATGGATGGACGAGATTGACTGATGAAATCAAAGGGAGGATTGGGTGTGCTTCTTACTACACGCCCATTTGAATCATGTAGTTTGGTTGCATTTCTGATTAATTATTTTTAAATTTTTAAAATTTTAATTTGTGTTTTTTTATAAGGGAAAATTACTATTCACCCCTCGCGAATTGCAAAACTTCCCAGACAGCCCCTGCAAGTTTGTAATACCCCAGAAAGCCCTTCCGTTAGTGTTTGAATTCCTTTTTCCCCCCTGTCGTTCATTTGTACAAGGTTTATGCTGTGAAATACCGTGCGTGCCCTTGCAAATGGTGGGAAAAAAACCGCCCAGTCACATCATGTTAAACATTTTTTATTTGGCTTTTGTCAATCTTTTTTATCCCTGCTTGCGTTGATTTTTCTGAAATAAAGTTTGGAAGATTCATCGTTTGCATTCGTTTGAACTCCGCCGGTTGGCCGATAAGCTGAGATAAGGTGAGAATGTCTTCCTTTCCATCACTTTGATCATCCTTTAAGTGAGAGTACCAATTTATATTTATTTATATGCAGGTTTCAGGTTTTTAATGGAGAGTTTTTGTGCAATTGCAAGATACAACGGTGAGGGACGAGTGCTAGTGTTCACGGCACAGACTTCTTGGGATTCAATCTTAGCGGAGATATGTGACCGATGGGGTCTTGATGTTTCCCATGTTAGGGTGAAGTTTATCACACCCGATGGACATAAAACGATTTGTCCAATAGAAAATGAGGTTGACTTCCAGCGCATGTGTCATGTATACTCACTCTTCAAATGCGCTGCAGTCGATCTCGTTGTTGAGACAGATGATGTGCCATTGTCGCATCATAGTCAAAACGAATTCTTGTCATTGTAAAGTTCTTATCCTTTATCTTTACTTTTGAAGTCATATGTGTTCGCCTAATTATTATAGTTACCGTTTAAATATTGTATTTTTTATTTAACTACACCATTTTCCGTTTAACAAATAGTTTCTGTGTTTAACTTATTATTTTATTGTTTAAATATACATGTTTCAAGGTAACTTATTTTGTTTCCGATTAAGTTACTGATGTTTTCCGCTTAACTGAAGTGTTGGCAGGAATTCTGATTCTGCCAGCGCACCTGTTCCATCTCATGGCGACCCGGACGGTGGAGCATGTCTTCCGTCCTCCTCGGATCATCCCGAAGTGCTGTCGTTGGATATCGGACAACGTTTCGTAGACGTTGACCATTTAAGAGACGCGCTTCGGAATTTTGCAATCAAGAGGAATTTCGACTTCAAATTCATAAAGAATGAGAAACACAGGGTGACTATAGAATGCGCTGCCGTTGGTTGTGGCTGGCGCCTTCATGCATCGAAGGAATACAATAAAAATACGTTCAGAATAAAGACAATGCACCCGTCACACAATTGCGGTGGTGGAATTGGCTCGGTGTCACATCCGAAAGCGTCGAACAAATGGGTAAGCGCACGAGTGATTGACAAGCTTAAAAGCCAGCCATTGTACAGGCCTATCGACATTCAGAAGGACATGTTACGGGAACACGGTGTCCACATTCCATACAAGCAAGCTTGGTTGGGTAAAGAGCGTGCCCGGGTGATTCTCGACGGCAGCGACGTCGCCAGCTATGATCTGCTGCTTTGGTACGTGGATAAGGTGGCCGAGACAAATCCCGGCAGCATTGCGATTGTAGAAAGAGACGGTGACCGTTTTAAACGCGCATTCTTCTCGTTCCGTGCTTGTATCATGGGATTCAAGCGGGGTTGTAGGCCGCTGCTGTTTGTCGACGGTACCCATCTTCTTGGAAAATATCGTGGTACGTTGCTGGGCGCCACAGGCAAAGATGGTAACAATGGGTTTTTCCACTTGGCCTTCGGTATCGTCGACAACGAGACAGATGCGAATTGGACGTGGTTTATTTCCAAGTTAGGTGATGCGTTATACGATGACGGCGATTATGAAGAGATTATTACATTTGTGTCGGACAGGTCTAAGGGGCTTGTGAACGCCATTGCAAGGGTCTTCCCCTCGTCCCCACATGCCTATTGCCTTCGACACTTGGAGGCGAATTTTATGAAAGCAAATGGCGGACTTGGGAAGGCATTGAAGGACGAGTGCTGGTCCATATGTTTTCGTATTGCGTGGGCGTCAACGGCTAAAGAATTTGATGATACGGTGAATGAATTGCGGGCCATATCACCAGAAGCGCACCGCTGGTTGCTTGAAAAGTCAGATTTGTCACATTGGTGTAATTATTTGTTTAAAGGTCAACGTTGGGGCAACATGTATTCAAATGTCGCAGAGTCCTTCAATGCGTGGATAAAAGAAGCTCGCCATCTACCAGTGACGAGAATGGTCGACTCCATACGGTATTTGAATGTTTGATTTTCATTCGGTTTAAACTTCTTCGTCACTGTTTAACTTCGTGTGCTTTACGTTTGCCTATAATGGTTTCTGTTTAACTATGATGGTTCGTGTTTAATTATAATTTTCTCTGTTTAAATAATTACGTTTATGTTTAACTATTCTTGGTTTACCTTAACAATCAATTATAATTTGTTATGATACAGGTTCAAATTAATGCGGATGATATGCACCCGTCGTGAGCAAGCGAACAAATGGGACACCTACTTATGCCCCGATATACATAAGAAGGTAGACGAAGTGGTTGCGGAAAGCCGAAATCTTTATGTTGGTCGTTGTGTCGATGATCGCTATGAAGTCCTTGACCATTGCAGCAACTCCGTCGATCTATCGGGTAGAACATGCTCATGTCGCAGGTGGCAAATTTATGGTATCCCGTGCACACACGCTTGCGCTGCAATAATGCAGACAGACACCAACGTTCATCAATTTATTAGCGACTACTTCACCGTCGAGACATACAAACTGGCGTATAGGGAAGCTATTTTCCCAATACCAGACGACGACAAGCCTACAGACGACAATCGAGAACTCCATCTGCGTCCGCCGGTTACGAGAAGGCAACCTGGGCGACCCAGACGGAAGAGGATCGAGTCGCAAGCTTCCGCGGTCCGCGAGTTACGGTGCAGCCGCTGCCACGCGTCCGGCCATAATCGTAGATCTTGTACTGAACCTGTCGCCGAGTAGGCATTGTAAATAAACACCTGTCTTAACTCATAATAAGCATATTTATGTCTATATGTTTGATATTTACACAGTAAGTTTAAACAGAAAAATATTATTTCAATGAGTACCAATGTTCGTTAAATGGAGACATTACTATTTAAATGGTTTAAGTTATATTTAAATGGAGAACGGTTTGTTTGAAGGATAACATAGAAATGTAGTACATATCACACCAAAGCGTAGTTGTCCGGTCAAAATTGATCGACCCTTGGAATTCTCATTCGAAGACATTTAATGTATCTCCTGAATCGAAGCAGCTAAGTTGAACGACCCTTCAATTTCCCGTCTACTGTATAAATTGCCTTGGAGTGGAGTGATTAGATTATAAAGTTACAAAAACAATTGATGCGACATCTGCTCGACCAGGGGATCGCCGGGACACATATCGGCAATGTAATCGGTCCATCCTTCGAGATCAGAGAATCCGGAGGCGATGACATTACTGATATGCATCCTGGACATCCCCTGTTCGATCAGATATCCCATCAATTGTTTTAAAACTTTATGAAGGTTTCTAGACACCAACAGATTTTGCAGGCGAAGATAATACAATGGCCAGGGATGAAGTTACCAAAAACAATTGATGTGACATCTGCTCGACCAGGGGATCGGCGGGATGCATCTTGGCAATGTAATCGGGGATTTCTTCGATATCAGAGGCTTCCCCGGTGGTTGTTCAACTTGCAATTTGAACAACTGCCTGCGAAGCCTCTGATGTGCAAGATTCCTACGATTACGTCGCCGAGTTGCATCTTGCTCATGTCCTGGTGGATCAGATATCTTATCAATTGTTTTAAAACGTGTCCTTGTTTAATATTTATTCTCGTATTTGCAATTTATGTAATGAGTTATTCTCGTATTTGCAATAAACATATTTCATTTCATGTGTGAAACTGTCTCTATGTTTAATAGTTAAACAGAAACGGTTACTTTTAACCATTTAAGTATTAATGTTAAAGGACTACAATGCCGATAGTACAATGGCCAGGCTGATAGTTAAACAGAAACTTTTAAATTTAAATATATACACTTACAGTTATACATAAATAACATTTGTTAAAGATTAACATAGTTAGTTAAACATAATATCTCAAAACAATAACTCAAGTCGGTTTCCCCCCCCCCCCAGTCGAAGACTCGCCTCTTTCTATGGTTCTGGTCCTTCGACCTTCAATGAGTATGCGTGCAACATACTGTAATCGGAAATATGGTAGATCCTTTCGAGGAAGGCGTAGCTTGTCACCTTCGAGTATTTGCTCGATAAATCTCATCACATAAACGGCGCAGTCGGCACTTCCTCGTCTCCGTCGTGCGGTGGCATCGTCGTGAATTAGAGGGTACAGTATAGTCGCCGGCTCGCCGGACTCCATGTCCACACAATAGTCAAAAAGTCTCCTCTGTTGAGATATACAAACTGATGTTAATAAACTACTGATGTTAAAAAGTCTCCTCTGAATGACCGAGGCACTTACCATTTCAAACGCGTCTCTCTCGTACTCGTCACCTTGGCATGACGAATAATGCCTGTATTCTTGTTTGTCATTGTCAAGCACCACCACATGGAAGCGGCCAATCATGATGATTGGGAAGATAACAATGTCAACTTCATGCCGGTTTCGCGCCGCGTCTCCGATCATAGCGAGCGTCGACTCGCACGCGTCAGGCTGCTTGGACATAAACAATGCCAGTGGACGTGTGATGGATGCGCGTTTCTTATAAGGGTATGGTACCCTCTTCAGTGACTTTTGAATTATGCATACGAACGCGTCCATGACATCGTCGGGAACCGTTTCTTGTCCTTCAAGCATGGAGAATAGTTGTCTCCGTGTAGTGCTGACAAAGCCATTAGTCCAAACGATAGTGCTGCGGTTAAACGGTAACAGACACAGTAAGAGAAAGAAAACTATAATTAACGAGTAAAAGAAATAGTTAAACGACAACAGACATAGTTAAACGTTAAAAGATATGGTTAAACGGTAACAATTATAGTTAAATGGTAAAGGCTAATGTTGATGTAAAAACTTCCTACGTACTCGTCAATATAGCAGTTGACGAAGATCGTTATTAACTCTTGCTCGAATATGTCGAGCCGCGTGTGGCCGGGGTATTTTTTCCGGTGCGGAATGAAATCGTGCCGTACCTGTTCGGGTGGTTCATTGTTGCTATTGTCCGCATGCGATGCGGCGACCACGACATCGGTCCCCGGATTTGTGTCTGTCTGCGACGCTGCTACTGTTGCGTCGTCAGCCTCTCGAGCGATCAGCTTTATTCTTTTGGTTTTTCTCGCGGGTCTCTTCAAATTTGACCGTCTTCGAATGGCGACCGCAATGACCTCATCGTCGTCAAATTCCGAGCTCGTCTCAGTGAAGGCCCCCGCATTCGCCTGGTCTACCTCCGGTGCATCCGAACCGGGAACTTCATTTGCTTGTATGGACGGCTCATTCGAATGTGACCGTCCTTCCATTACATCAACCCGAGCAACAAGCCCTCGGAATTCGGATGTTAATAACTGGCACGCCTGCAGCAGACGTTCGTTGACATCGTCCCTTTCAGCCGGCGGGGTGGCTGCCGTCGTCGGGGGGGCAGCCGACGGCAAGGGGGGTGTTCCCGTACGGCGCGTTGAACTCGTAGTACGTGAATGACGGCTTACGCGCTCGGGAGAGATTGTAGTTTCATCGTGCATTGTCCGTCGGGCGGCCCCAACAGTTATATCTTCATTCGCATTAGCGGCAACCAGCTCACGAAACTAACATATGCAAGGTAAGGTTAGAGAACATGTTTTCTTAAACAAAGACGTCAATATGTAAACGGTAAACGAAATATTTAAATAGTAATGCTTCTAGTTAAACAGAGACTACATATAGTAAATGGTAATATCCATAATTATACGGAGAATTCGGTATGATTACCTCCTTTCCTTCCAGAGATGGCAAAATGGTTTGTATCGACCCTTGCTTCTCGTAGCAAAGCATCCTTGGTGTCTTGCTCAAATTCACTTTGTTTCCGCAACCGGTTAGCTCGTAAAACCATATGTTCAATGCGATCGAGCAACCCTTCACGAACCCCGCCTGAATCTTCTCCCCGGCGCATCTTGCTCGCACTCTTGCGGCAGCTTGTGGGACGTCATCCATAAGCCACTTGTGTGTCGCCTGCGCCCATGCGTATCGGCCCATGCCACGTAGATCGTCGACATAATCAACGACCCAATTTGGAACAGAGCATGACGTATTTGGGAAGAGGACCGTACCCATGAGGTAAACCATCAGGAGTTTGACAAAATTTTCTTCTTGTCCACTTTGTCGAACAACTTGCTCAAGAGTTCTCTTTATAGAGTCTCTGTGTCTCTCGTACGTTCTCGAGAAATACCTCTCTTGGAAAGATGAGCGTGATTTCTTCTTCTGAAAGACGACTTCCTCTCCACTGCAACACACACCAAGAACGAGGGCGACATCTTCAGGCCTGAAACTTAGCATGCTTGTCCCGATCCTGAATTTGCTTGTGCGGTCATCGTAACTTTGCAATAGGAAATCAAGAAGGGCCCTGTCTTGGAATACCGCTCCCACCTTAGTCAATGCTTCGAACGGTGTCATTCGTATAAGTTCCCAGTGCTGTCCATTCATGTAGACCTTCAATTCGGCTATCGTCTCCGCTACCGCTGCCAAGGAGCATCGCCCATTAACTAGGGTTGTCGCCATAAGTCCTCCGTGGAGACGATGTTCGAAAGGTTAATTCCGGTCGTACAGTGGCGAAAAGAGAATATATTCAAAATCCCCAACCTCCGCCTAACACGGACAAGTTATTGCAGTGCCCGTTACGAACCGCCCACGACTTCCCATGTATAGTTAAAAAAAAAAAACGTTTCGTTCTCTCAATCAGTGTTGTCACACAGAAGCCTGATTACGTACACGAAGGATTTTATATTTAAACATAGAATCTGATAGTTATAATATAAAGGTTTTCGTTAAATGTTAACTATCTTAGTTTAAACAGAGAGTTTTTATCGTATGTATAGTTAAAGGTTTTCGTTAAATGTTAACTATCTTAGTTATTGCAAAAGAATGTATGTTACAAACTTTACAGTAAAATTGAGAAAGAACTTTATACAGGATTGACTCTCGAGGACGTCTCCCCTTTATCCCCGACGCCGGCTGCCCTCCCATCCAAAAGTATGCGTGCGGCGTATTTCAGACGTAAGTACGGCACGTCCGTTTGCGGTACCCGAAGCTTTTCGTCAGCAAGAAGTTGCTCAATGAACCGCATCACATACACCGAGCAGTCAAGACTTCCTCGTTTTTGTCTTGGAGTGCTCCTGTCGTGAATGAGGGCGTACGAGGACGTCGCCGCCTCGCCAAGCTCCATCTCGATGCAATTATCGAATAGTTTCCACTGTAAACAAATAAATTTTGAAGTCGAGATGGAAAATTAGGAAGTAAGTTATTTCCGTTATAGTTAACACGGGAGCTTACCATTTCGGCGGCGTCTTCGTCGTATTCCTCGCTCTGGCAGGAAGAGTAATGCCTGTACTCTTGCGCTATGTTGTCGAGAACGACGATATGGAAATGGTCATGCAAAATTATAGGCATTATTACGATGTCGACTTCGTGGACGTTCCGCGCAGCATCGTCTATCATGTGGAGAGCGTCTTCCGCCGTGTCCTCCCTTTGGGAGAGGAATAGTGCAAGTGGACGGGTAATGGAAGCGCGCTTCTTATAAGGATACGGTTGAAGCTTCAGCGACTTCTGGATGATGCAGACGAAGGCATCGACGACATCGTCTGTCACATTCTCCTTACCCTCGACCAACGTGAACACGGCCTCGCGTGTCGTCTGAACTGCGTCAGTCCTCCATACGGTAGTCCTGATGTTAAACAATAACGTTCATAGTTAAGTGGATAATGATATAGTTAATTGATAACTTAAATAGTTACATACAATTTACAAACAATTAAATATTAAAGGAGATAGTTAAACCGCAAGTGTATTTATTTAACTGTTAACATAAATATACTTACGAGTCCATGACACAGTTGAGGAAGATTCTTATTATCTTCTCTTCGAATTGGTCGAGACGCGACATTCCGGCATATTTTTTCTTCTTCGGAACGAATTTTTTCTGCGCCTCGTCGACGTCTCGTTGCCCTTCCTTGGCAGCCTCTTTATTCGACTCCGGTACTGCCACAGAGTCTTTAACATGTGACGGTGCCGGTACGGCCACAGCGTCGTCGACGTCTCGTTGCCCTTCCTTGGCAGCCTCTTTATTCGACTCCGGTACTGCCACAGAGTCTTTAACATGTGACGGTGCCGGTACGGCCACAGCGTCGTCGACGTCTCGTTGCCCTTCCTTGGCAGCCTCTTTATTCGACTCCGGTACTGCCACAGAGTCTTTAACATGTGACGGTGCCGGTAAGGCCACAGCGTCGGCGACAGCGTCTTTTTTCGGTTCAGCTGCTAACGTGGGCTGAATCGACACCGGCAATGCCACGGAGTCTTTATTCACTTCTGGTGCCACTGGCGCCAGGATTGTGTCTGCCTTCGTCGCGCAGCAATCGTACGCCGGCGCCGGTGCCTCCAACACAGGGAGGTCACTGACAAGGGATTCAATTAACGTGTCGACGGCGGCAGTCGCATCATCGGGCAGAGACACATCCATTGCAGCCGGCGGCACCGCTGCCTGTCCTTTTTCCAATGGCGAGCTCGGACCTGAAGTTGGCTGAGCCTCCGCCATTGTTGGTTCGACAGCATTTGGTACTTCTGTTGCCTCGACGTCGGCCGGCCGAGGGAGACACATCGTTGCAGTCCTCCACATAAGCCTCTTCCTGCGTGGGACTCTCGCGAATGCCCTCGCGAGAACGTCGTCTCTGGCAATCGCCGGGGCTGCGTCCGTTGCATTCGGGCTGCCGGAGATCGTATCATAGTCATCCGGCCTCGTCGTGGCCTGCGAACGCGCCTCCAGAGCATCAACGCGAGCAACAAGACGTGGGATCTCTTGCAACATTAACTCGCACGTCTGCAATAGACGTCTGGTCAGCTCGTCGCCTGTTGGTGTCGGGGAGGGGGGTGGAAGGGGGCTTGCCCGTCGGCGAGCAGTCCGTGCGCGGTGCGGGCTCCGAGAAGGTGATCGGCGTCGGACGCGCTTTGACGATGCTGCCCGATCATCTCTCTTTCTCGCAGGCGGAGCGGGAGTCTTGCTCGCCAGCGGAACGGGAGCGGAAGCGGGAGGAATAACACCTCCGTGGCCGGTGGCAGCTCCGCGGATGGCCCCAACAAATATTTGTTCGTCCTGGTTGGCGGCGACCAGTTCGGGAAACTAACAATTGTAAAAATCCAATACGTTTAAACAATAAACATACGAGTTAAATGTTAAGAAAATAATTTAAATTGTAAACATAGTTGTTAAATACGAATTATTATATTTAAACACTAACACAGATTGTCAAACACAAAAACGGTAAACTTAAATGAAGATTCATTAAATAGATTCATTACCTCTTTTCCTTCAAGTGATGAAAATAAAGTCCCCGTCGACACTTGCTTCCGGTAGCTGTTTTCACCGTAGCACAGGATCCTTGGGGTCTTTCCGAAATGCAACTTCTTGCCGGTGCCGGTGAGCTCATAGAACCAGGTGGTCAACGCAACCGAGCAACCTTTGACGTACCCCGTGTTTGTCTTGTTCCCGGCGCATCTCGCTTGCACTCGAGCGGCCGCTTGTGGAACGTCCTCCATTATCCACTTGTGGGTCGCTTGAGCCCATGCAAATCGTCCCATGGCTGGTAGGTCGTCGACGTAGTCAACGATCCAAACAGGAACAGAGCAGGAAGTGTTAGGGAAGAGGATAGTACCCATGAGGTACACCATGAGGAGCTTTACAAAATTCTCCTCTTCCCCCCTCTCGCGAACTATCCGCTCAAGTGTGTTCTTGATGGAGTCTTTATTTCTCTCGTAAGATCTTGAAAAATACCTCAGCTCGAACGGCGAGTGTGTCTTCTTCTTCTGGAATACGACTGCGTTCCCATCACAGCGTAGACCAAGGATGAGACCCACATCTTGAGGTCTGAAACTCACGAGGCTGGCCCCGATCCTGAATTTGCTGCTGCGGCCATCGAACCTCTGCAGCAGAGAATCAAGGAGGGCTCTCTCTTGGAGGACGGCTTCAATCTCGGTCAAAGCCGCGAACGGTGTCCTTCTGATGATCTCCCAGTGTCGTCCAGTCATGTGAACTTTCAATTCATTCAAAGTCTGGACCACCGGTGTCAAGTAGCATCGGCCGTTAACTAGGTTGACCGCCATGACCAATACACTACAAGAAGAACAATACATTTGTTTAGAGTGATTTATTAAACAATAACTCTATTAATTAAACAGAAACTTCCTTTGTTAAACGGAGAGTACGATTGTTAAACGGAAACGACATGTATTCAACATAAAATCCAACCATTACACTGATACTTTTAAACACAACTCATACCCACATCAAATTAACGGGGAAACACACATTATAATCATTTGAAAACAGAATGAGTTTGCATAACCATCGAAAAATCTCCTGCACCACAACACTCTCGCTCTCGATACTGTGCACAGACAAAGAAAACCCTAGACGGAAAATCTCACTGCAAACTACAATATCATCCAATAATGAAACCATGAAAATGTATGGCCAAAAAAACAACAGAGACGATACTTTACAAACGAAATGGCGAAAAACAAAAGAAAAACCGCACAGCTTCATCGCCTCATTACCTTGGTTGGAAAATCGACGAAATGACGAAGACTAGAGCGGGAGTTCTCCTTCGAAACACTGCCGAACAGGCGATGATAGCAAGATGCCCAACCGATGAAGCGGCGATGATAGGAAATAACCGGCGCCAGTAATGGTGTTCTCCAGTGATTAAACAAATAAAAATAAACCGCTTCCTCTTTAAGCGGAAACATCATTGCACACAAGGGCATTATAGTCAATCCACGCTTCAAATGACACAGCATCCCACGTAAGGGCAATTTCGTCATATATATTCAAACTTAACACCGTCAATCACCGTTACAGCATTGGGGGGTTTAAATTTCTATAAAATCAAAAGGAGGGTGTTTTTAGGGATATGAAAATGTGTGGGGTTTTTTTGTGCATATTGCAAACTTTTGGGGTTTCTTTGGTAATTACCTGTTTTTATAATGTGTCTGTTTGATTTTTTTTTAATAAATGCTTAATTTAGGATTTTTAACATATTTTATGTTAAATATTCATTTTTATACTATACATGTATTATTAAAAAAAATTAAAATATTTGTACCATAAAAGGTCAAAATATAAATTTTGAATTGTATCTCTGTGTCCATATATTCAATATTTGGGTTTTCTGATATCTTGTTATAATATATTTATTTTCTATTCAATTTTTTTCTAAATATTTATATTTATATTAAAATTTTCATATAAATTAGAAAAATAAATTTACATGGTTTGTATTTACATTGAGAGTAAAAAAAAAAACAATTTCATCCATAAAAAATGTGAGAAAAACTTTTAAATTAGACTGCTTATACCAAACACCGAAACCAATTGAAATACCTAATCACTAACTCGTTTTAGTATGGAGGACAAATAATTTATCATAACAATCATCTTCATATATAAATTATCGATATTATCCTGTATTATTAGTTTTGTTAAGTTTGATGTAGAATTTTTTTTAATAAAAGCAATGATTATTTGAAAAAAGAAATTCTCTGGTAAAAAATGTTACAAAACAAAAAACACATTAAATAAAAATAATTATCATTAACTTAAAACAACACACATAACTTGTTCACACTTATTTATTTAGTTATTTATTTATTTTATTTGAATATTACGTGACCGAGATAAGATAAAAGAGCGCGTTTGAGAGGCTTAGTTTTGAGGCTCAAATGGAGGTTCTGTTGGAGCTTGACCATCTGCTAAACAAACAATTGAGTATAAAAAAATCAATAAAAATCCATGGTTTTGGAAAATTGCATCCACATAATAGTGTGTTAATTTAGTGTACTTTTCACAATTTTTTATTATTAATTAGTGTTTTATTTATGGTTTATATATTTCATTCATTGTTGATATAAATCTATGACTTTTATTACTCCTATTTTGATGCCATTTGTGCTATTTTGGCAAATCAACCTTTCAAATCCTATGGTATCACTATAAATAAATAGATACCAACTTTAACTGGTAATGTATTGACTTGTGATATAATAATAAATAATAGCATATCAATTAGGGAAAATTATTTTTTACCCCTCATGAATTTTAAATATTCCCAAACAGCCCCTCCAACTTTTGCAAACCCCGGACAACCCTTCCGTTATTGTTTAAGTTCTCTTTTACCCCCTATCGTTCACTTCACATGGATCCATATTATGAAATTTCATTTTTGCCCCTGAAAATGGTGGGAAAACAGCCCAATCACATCGCGTCCAACTTTTATACATATAATTTTGCATTTTATTTTTTTACCTTTTTGTTTGCTTTTTGTCAAACAAAGTTTGAAAGGCTCATCACATTTTTTTCCTTCTTCTTCTTCTTCTCTTCATTTAGTTTGTTCGATTTGAGTTTTGCCAGTTTTCTGATAAGGTGAGAATTTCTTTGTTGCTCCCACTTTGATCATTCTTTGGGAGGGAGTAACAATTTATAAAAAAAAATGCAGATTTATTATAGAAAGTTTTTTTGCTATTGCTAGATAACGGGGGAGGGACGAGGGCTAATGTTCACGGAGCTGACTTCTTGGGAATCAGTGTTAGCTGAGATATGTGAGCGACGGAGTTTCGATGTTTCCCATGTCAGGTGAAGTTTATCACACCTAATAGACATAAAACGGTTTATCCAATAGAAAATGAGGTTGAGTGCATATGTCACATGTACTCCATCTTCAAATACGATGTATTCGATCTTGTTGTTGAGATAAACGTTGTGTCATTGTCGTATCCTAATAAAAACGTGTTCTTCTTGTTATAAAGTTCTTCTCTTTATGTTTATCTTGTTGTATAAGCTAATTATTGTTTAATTATTCCAGTTTATGTTTAAATATATTAAGTTTTCATTTAAAAATTGTCTTCTACACTTAAATTATTCTGTTTCTGTTTAAATATTTGTCTTACCGTTTAACTTTTCTAGTTATCGTTTAAAACTTTTACGTTTCTGTTTAAAATATTGATTGTTTTTGTTTAAATAGAAGTGTTGGCAGGAATTTGTTTAAACAGAAGTGTTTAAATAGAAGATATATATGCCGAACATCTCACACGAAATCTTTACACGAACTGACGTGGATGCCCATATGCCGAACATCTCACACGAAATCTTTATACGAAATCTTTATCACATCTTATCAGGTTTTTTAAAAAAAAAATTAAAACCTAACTTAACAAGGAGACCCGTGGATGCCATCTCCGTGTTTTCTCTCCTCTCCGTAGTCGTCATCCACATCTCGCCGTCATCTCGCGTCACCGTCATCCCCATCTCGCCGCCCATCTCCCTCCCATCATCTCGCCGCCGTCATCACCTTCTCGCCGGTCATCTCGCTGCCGTCATGACTTCCGATCTTCTTTATTACCTTGGTTTCATTCGAGATGGGGGTGACGACGGCAAGATGATGGCGGGAAGATGGACGGCGAGATTGGGACGACGGTGGCAAGATGAGGATGACGACGGAGAGAAGTTTCCATTTAAAAATTGTCTTCTCCGCTTAAATTATTCTATTTCTGTTTAAATATTTGTCTTACCGTTTAACTTTTCTAGTTATCGTTTAAAACTTTTATGTTTCTGTTTAAAATAGTGATTGTTTTTGTTTAAACAGAAGTGTTGGCAGGAATTTGTTTAAACAGAAATGTTTAAACAGATGATATATATGCCGAACATCTCACACGAAATCTTTACACGAATGACGTGGATGCCCATATGCCGAACATCTCACACGAAATCTTTATACGAAATCTTTATCACATCTTATCAGGTTTTTTTAAAAAAAAATTAAAACCTAACTTAACAAGGAGACCCGTGGATGCCATCTCCCTGTTTTCTCTCCTCTCCGTAGTCGTCATCCACATCTCACCACCCTCGTCCCCATTTCGCCGTCATCTCGCCGTCGTCATCCCCATCTCGTCACCGTCATCCCCATCTCGCCGCCCATCTCCCTCCCATCATCTCGCCGCCGTCATCACCTTCTCGCCGGTCATCTCGCTGCCGTCATGACTTCCGATCTTCTTTATTACCTTGGTTTCATTCGAGATGGGGGTGACGACGGCGAGATGATGGCGGGAAGATGGACGGCGAGATGGGGACGACTGTGGCAAGATGTGGATGACGACGGAGAGAAGTTTCCATTTAAAAATTGTCTTCTCCGCTTAAATTATTCTGTTTCTGTTTAAATATTTGTTTTACCGTTTAACTTTTCTAGTTATCGTTTAAAACTTTTATGTTTCTGTTTAAAATATTGATTGTTTTTGTTTAAACAGAAGTGTTGGCAGGAATTTGTTTAAACAGAAATGTTTAAACAGATGATATATATGCCGAACATCTCACACGAAATCTTTACACGAATGACGTGGATGCCCATATGCCGAACATCTCACACGAAATCTTTATACGAAATCTTTATCACATCTTATCAGGTTTTTTAAAAAAAAAAATTAATACCTAACTTAACAAGGAGACCCGTGGATGCCATCTCCCTGTTTTCTCTCCTCTCCATAGTCGTCATCCACATCTCGCCACCCTCGTCCCCATCTCGCCGTCATCTCGTCGTCGTCATCCCCATCTCGTCACCGTCATCCCCATCTCGCCGTTCATCTCCCTGCCATCATCTCGCCGCCATCATCACCTTATCGCCGGTCATCTCGCTGCCGTCATGACTTTCAATCTTCTTTATTACCTTGGTTTCATTCGAGATGGGGGTGACGACGACGAGATGATGGCGGGAAGATGGACGGCGAGATGGGGACGACGGTGGCAAGATGTGGATGACGACGGAGAGAAGTTTCCATTTAAAAATTGTCTTCTCCGCTTAAATTATTCTGTTTCTGTTTAAATATTTGTCTTACCGTTTAACTTTTCTAGTTATCGTTTAAAACTTTTATCTTTCTGTTTAAAATATTGATTGTTTTTGTTTAAACAGAAGTGTTGGCAGGAATTTGTTTAAACAGAAGTGTTTAAACATAAGATATATATGCCGAACATCTCACACGAAATCTTTACACGAATGACGTGGATGCCATGTGGCATCCACATCAATCACATCTTATCAGGGTTTTAAAAAAAAAAAATTAAAACCTAACTTAACAAGGAGACCCGTGGATGCCATCTCCCTGTTTTCTCTCCTCTCCGTAGTCGTCATCCACATCTCGCCACCCTCGTCCCAATCTCGCCGTCATCTCGCCGTCGTCATCCCCATCAATCACATCTTATCATGTTTTTTAAAAAAAAAAAATTAAAACCTAACTTAACAAGGAGACCCGTGGATGCCATCTCCCTATTTTCTCTCCTCTCCGTAGTCGTCATCCACATCTCGCCACCCTCGTCCCCATCTCGCCGTCGTCATCCCCATCTCGTCACCGTCATCCCCATCTCGCCGCCCATCTCCCTGCCATCATCTCGCCGCCGTCATCACCTTCTCGCCGGTCATCTCGCTGCCGTCATGACTTCCGATCTTCTTTATTACCTTGGTTTCATTCGAGATGGGGGTGACGACGGCGAGATGATGCGGGAAGATGGACGGCGAGATGGGGACGACGGTGGCAAGATGTGGATGACGACGGAGAGAAGTTTCCATTTAAAAATTGTCTTCTCCGCTTAAATTATTTTGTTTCTGTTTAAATATTTGTCTTACCGTTTAACTTTTCTATTTATCGTTTAAAACTTTTATGTTTCTGTTTAAAATATTGATTGTTTTTGTTTAAACAGAAGTGTTGGCAGGAATTTGGATTCAGTGAGCGTCTCTTTTCCATCTCATGGAGACCTTAACAGTGTGGCATGCTTTCCTTATTCGTCAGATCAATCTGAAGTATTGTCGTTAGATATCGGACATCATTTTGAAGGCGTTGAACATTCGAAAGTAGAGATACTTGTAGGCATTATAAATAAACAAATATTTTAAACAGAAATAAACTTATTTGAGTGTCAACTTTTGATATTTAAACATAGATATTGTCTCTTAAACATTTTATTTAAACATTTTGAGAAATGAAAACACGACATTGTAAATAAGTATAAAGTTAAACAGAAACTTTTAGAATTTAAATAGAGATAACAATATTTAAACAATAACAATGATATTTAAACAGAGATATCTTGTTATTTAAACAGAAAGAATAAAGATATATATGCCGAACATCTCACACGAAATCTTTACACGAATGACGTGGATGCCCATATGCCGAACATCTCACACGAAATCTTTACACGAAATCTTTATCACATCTTATCAGGTTTTAAAAAATTAAAAATTAAAACCTAACTTAACAAGGAGACCCGTGGATGCCATCTCCCTGTTTTCTCTCCTCTCCGTAGTCGTCATCCACATCTCGCCACCCTCGTCCCCATCTCGCCGTCATCTCGCCGTCGTCATCCCCATCTCGTCACCGTCATCCCCATCTCGCCGATGGCTATAATAGTTGTCTCTAGTGATTACCCAAAAAATAACCCTCTGTCCCTCTCAATCCGGAAACATAATTGTCTCTCACAATTCCCCATGCAAGGGCAATTTCGTCCATAAAATTCAAAAGTAACTCCGTTACAGCCGGTTATAACTTTTGGGGGTTTGAAAATCATTGACTTTAAAAGGAAGGTGTTTTTAGGGATTGCCAAATTAAAAGGGTGTTTTTGGCAATATTACAAAGTTGTGAGGTTTTTTTGACAATTATCACTATCAATTATTTGGATTTTGTATACACCTTGATTGAAATAGTAAAACCCGGCCACTAGTATAGTATAAATTAATGCATATTACTTAATTTTGACTTTGTGCCATTCTAATCACTGTTTGTTGTATTTATAAATTCAAAAATAAACCTTACAAAATAGATTGGCACCATGAAAATGCAGTTTAAATTGCCATTCATATTAGTCCCTCCGATTATGCATAGTTTTTTTTATTTTTATTTTACTTTTGCTTCAATCGATTTGGTTAAAAAAACACTCAATTCATAATTTTTTATATTTTAACAATGACAGTATTTTTTTTTTTTTTTTTTTTTTTTTTTTTTGTGCTTCAATTTCATTTGCATTTTCATAGATTAATATGTGTTTTTTTGTTTTTTTTTATGTTAACCAATTTTATTTCTTAAGATTGATAATAACAAATTTCATATGCATTTTATGCAAATTTCATGTAACTTCATTCCATCATATTTTAAGAAATTAAGTAATTTCTTAATTGTTTTTGCGCCTGCTGATAAGAAGACCATAGAGTGATCTTTGCGTTTAAGAGTCGCACTCAATATAGCAAAAGCTTTGGATTATCGCATCAATGAAGAAGTAATACTATATTTTGATTTGAATCCGTATGAAGTTCTCGTTGATGTGGTAATATTAGTAATTAGTTTTATAGTAAATAGAAGTGTTGGAGGTTATTGATGTTTTTGTTCTTTTGCAAGTTGACAATTCTTGTATTTCTTGTTTTAGATTTGTGAAAAATCACAAGGATGCTAGATGTTATAGCACTAACACTGTTTACAAGGTTGCAGAGTGTGTAGCAGGTATTGACCTGTTTGCATATATGCTTTAATTCTCAATTAATAAAGAAAATAGTATTATGCGGACCATTTCTAAATAATAATAATAATAATAATAATAATAATAATAATAATAATAATAATTCAATAGAACAAAATAATAGAATAAAAGAGGGACATCTAGCATCCATAGAAAGATTATAACAATTTTAGCCAATCCTAGAAGAACTATAATGAGAAAATATACACCTAAATATAAAGGAGATACATACTAAAAAACTGGTATTAGAGCTTAGTAATTATATAGCTTATTTTCTACAAAATAGTGTAGTTAAAAAAACACTAGATTCATAATTTGTTATATTTTTAACAATGACGGTATATATATATATATATATATATATATATATATATATATATATATATATATATATATATATATATATATATATATATATATATATATTTGCTTGTTGTGCTTTAACTTCATTTGCATTTTTATAGATTTACATGTGTTTTTTTATGTTAATCAACTTTATTTCTTGAGATTGATAACAACAAGTTTGATATGCATTTTATACAAATTTCCATGTATCTTCATTCCATCATGTTTTAAGACATTAAATGATTTCTTGATTGTTTTTGCGCCTACTAATAAGAAGACCATAGAGTGGTATTTGCATTTGAGAGTTGCACTTAATATAGCAGAAACCTTGGATTATTATATCAATGAAGAAGAAATACTATATTCGATCTGAATCTGTATAAGGTTCTCTTTGATGTGGTGATTTTAGTAATTAGTTTTATAGTAAACGGAAGTGTCGGAGGTTATTGATGTTTTTGTTCTTTTGCATGTTGACAATTCTTGTATTTCTTGTTTTAGATTTGTGAAAAATCATGAGGATGCCAGATGTTATAGCACTAACATTGTTTACAAGTTTCCAGATTGTGTAGCATGTATTGACCTGTTTGCATATATACTTTGATTCTCTATTGATAAAAAAAATAGTATTATGCAAATGGTTTTGTATTTTATTTAAGGCAACCATGTAGTTAAGTTAACTGAATACTTATGCGTAACATTTATGTAATAATAATAATAATAATAATTCAGTAGAACAAAATAATAAAATAAAAAGGACATCTAACATCAATAGAAAGATTAGAACAATTTTAACCAATCCTAGAGGAACTATAATGAGAAAGTATACACCTAAATATAAAAGAGATGCATACTAAAAAACTGGTATAAGAGCTCAGGCATTATATAGTTTATTTTCTACAAAATAGTGTAGCCTACTTTCTATTTCTTTGTTCTCAATCTTCCGTTAGAGTCCTGCTTATTCCAATGAATAGACGAATATTCATATTTAAAATTTTTTTACTTTTATCATTTCAAATATCATCCTAGCCTTTTTTTTAACTAGTATTTATTTATTTATTGGATATTTTTAAATTATTTATTTGAGAAATTAAAACGTCCATTTTCCATCTCACGGGATCCTTTTTCTTCTAAAGTTTTTGTTTTTATATTTTACTTGTTCTAATTTATCATAAATATAAATTAACATTTGAATTATAGTATACTTTTGTCTAATCTACTATTTATCCTATCTATAAGTAGTATCATATGCACTTAATCCTTCAAGAGGTTCTAAGATTTGTCTTGTTGTTTTTATAGATTTAAGATATATATTTGTACCACTAGTCATGTTAATATTATTTGTTTTAATTCATATATAGTTTAAATATTCTCTTACACCTATCAACCATGCCGCTCTTATACCTTTTTATTTTATCTTTAATTTTTGTATTTAACCTAATTAAATATTTTCTTAGCAGTATTAAGTATTTGTCTATAGATTATGGTCCTAAAGCATTCAATAATTCTTTTATCTTAAAAACTAGGCTCTTATGCCAGTTTTAGGGGGTCTACGATACTAATTTATATTTGCATTGAGAGTGATTATTAATTAAAGACAACTTTATATGCAAGAATATGTATGGAGAAAACATATAGTCAGGAGACTTAATCACAACAAACATAAAGACCAATTAATTAATTAAAATCCTTGCCAATCTCTTGTTGTATGGTTGTTATCACTCTATGATGAAGCCAGTTTCATTTCTTAATAAATAGTGGGTATGATCCTTCATTATTAATTTGTGTGTTTATTTTCCAATAAAACAGTAATTTATTTATTTCCAAATTTCACTAAAAACAGCAACAAACAAACAACACATTAAATAGTAATAACATTTATTATTAACTTCAAACGACTCATATAACTTGCTTCACACTTATTTATTTATATGAAGATTATTTGACCAAGATAAGATATAATATAAGGGTGCTTGAGAGGCTTAGTTTTGAGGCTGAAATGGAGGTTGCATTGGAGCTTCACCATCTGCAAAACAACATTCAAAAATAAAAAGAACATCAATAAAAATCCATGGGCTTATGTGTTTGGATAATGTGTTAATTTAGTGTTTCATTTATGATTTATATATTTGATTCATTGTGGATGAAAATCTATGATTTGTTTACACCTATTTTGATGCCATTGGTGCACTTTTGGTAGATCAACCTTTCAAATCCTAAGATATCACTGTAAATAAATAAATACCAACTTTGGCTAGTAATATATTGACTTGATATAATAATAAATTTAGCATATCAATTATTTGGATTTTATATACACCTCAATTGGTTTAGTAAAAACCCACTGATATTGTAAAAATTAATACATATCACTTAATTTTGATTTTTAACCATTCTAATCACTGCCTGTTGTGTTTGTAAATTCTAAATTCTAAAAATTATTATAAAATAGATATGTATTTTACTTTTACTTCCATTTGATTATGTTAAAAAAACATTTAATTCATATTTTTATATTTATTAAACATTTAATTTGATATTTATAATTTATAATTTATTATCTTCCACACATGTTGAGGCTCAAGTGTGTGTTTATATGACATGGGTAAAAATTAAATATAAAAAATAAAAAATGGCTTTTATATGTCACAACAACAAAAAAACAAAGAAAAATTTAATTATTAAAAATTTATAGTATATTCTCACACTGATCCTATAGTTTCTTTGTTTTTCCCCCTATTTGCCTTTCAAAAATGGTATTTGAACTTTGTCCTATTCACTTCTCAAATTTTAATGTAATGTTAAAAATATTGCCAGAGTTAAAATATGGACATATTTGATAAAAAAAATATTATATATATATATATATATATATATATATATATATATATATATATATATATATATATTCAAGATTGGGGGCATACCGAGTGGTTTCTATCTTGCATTGTGAGTGAGGTCCAGAGTCGAGCCCCTCAACTTATAATGCACAAGTCCTTTGTAGGAGGTTTGTACAAGAAATACTAATTACAATTATTTATGGGTCTTCTGAGATAATTTCTCCCTATGCAACACTAGAAAAGAGAAAAATACTCGTTACACCAACCATCTACAGGGACAAAACAACGTTGCATGATATGGGTATTTATCTCCACAAGGTCTGTATAGGTCACTGTACTTAATGCACGTATTCACTTACTTCTTTTTTAAATAACACTTATTTCATTTGTGAAAAATATATATATATATATCTTGTCATAAAATAAGATGAGAATTTAAGAGTGTGAGAGATTCATACAAGCAACATTTGCTTCATTCAGAGAAGGGCCTTGAGGTTGATTCTTGCAAAAGGAACAGCCCAAGCAAATTACGCCCCAGCTGCAACCACGGCCGCACTCAGAGCACAGCTTGGCGCCGGCCGGCGCCTCCGGAAAGACCAGCCAGCACACCACCACCACCACCACCGTCCATCCACACCTCCCCATTCCCATATTCTTTATGATGTTTGCCTTTGTTTTCATGGCTACACTCACACTCTTGGCTGTATTTATATTCAGAAAAATGGATCTTTAAGGACATGAATCAAGAGAATCCACCTCCCATGAGAAATTCATAGTGTATTACCATTAAGTTATGCATAATATATGCCAATCTTGGCTAGCAACCTATTTTTTATTTAGATGAACTAATATTTATATATATAAATGAATTATTATTATTTTTGTTATTTAGACAACTTCTATATTTATCGAGTGTTTTAAGTGTTTTAGTATTTTTTTAATAAAAAGACTATAAAGTGTCATCTATTAAAAAAAAAAAAACAGAACCGTGTGTGAACGCATAGCAATGTCAGCAAGCATTTGTGTTTTCAGTTTATTTGGGTTTTATAATTCAATCTCTTATCCACTATGAATAAGTGTTAATAAATTCAAAAGCATCATTTTTTTTGTCTATTTTTATTTTTTAATATATTATATATTTTTAATTTGATTATAAATTTTTAAAATAATTATTTATATCTATATATATTAGATTATCTTTTAATGACATTAAAATAAATACAACACCTGTCTTTTACGTGTGTGTTTGTGTGAGAGAGAGAGAGAAAAGTCAGAATAGGAGAATAAACTTGAAGATAATAATGGAATACCATTAATTATATTAAAGTTAAAGATCATGGAGTGTTTTGTTCTCTCGTGGGTAAAAGAAAGAGAATAGGGTGAACAATAAGGGTTGGAGTTTGTTCTTCTTCAAAAGGTTTTATAACTATTTACATATAGATTATTTAATTTGAAGCAAAATTCATATCAAACAACTCATGTAGAAAGTAATAGTATGAGAGAC
Source organism: Dioscorea alata (assembly GCA_020875875.1). NCBI lineage: Eukaryota > Viridiplantae > Streptophyta > Magnoliopsida > Dioscoreales > Dioscoreaceae > Dioscorea > Dioscorea alata. The sequence goes on along the minus strand of CM037022.1, from coordinate 19,410,849 downwards.
ACTTTTATTCCAAACGTGAGCAAAAAGTTCGCTAATGCATAGATATTTATTAAATTGTAATTAAGATAAACCAAATAATATTTAATATCCAATTTATAAAATCAGTATTGACATTACAAGAAAAATTCGGTGTAGAAATAATTTTTTCCATTTTTAACTTGTTGCCAATTTGCTCTGTAAATGGATTAGAAGTGTATTTTTTTTTCCTAAAAAAACTTGTTGTCAACTTAATTAATTAGTAATTAAAAGAGTAGTTTGTTTTTTAATTTAAAATCGGATTTGGACGGGAATTAAAATTGTTTCAAATAATAATAATAATAATAATTATTATTATTATTATCACATTCTATGAAAGTTCATAGATTTTAAATCTAACATCCATTTGTCCATTTGTGTACAATATCTAATAGTATTTAACAGTCTCTCGTAGTATTAATGTATATTAACTAACAATAAACTTTGCACAACACTCATGCAAATAACCATTGTTAAATTATAATTTAAAGAGTGCCATAAAATATTTTTAGATTTTAAAAAGCCATATAAACACTTAAAAAACATATACTTGAAAAGCTATATATATATATATATATATATATATATATATATATATATATATAGACAAACAATGAAATAGGAACCTCATTAAGGGCACATAAATGAAAGATATTTGGATGTGTTGAAGTCCAACTTAACAACTAAAACCTTTCACCTAATTTTTCTAACCAAAAAAAAGTGTTGAGCTAAAATAAAGCTCAAAAAGCAATGGCCACCCTTCTAGATTCCTTCTAGAATGAGAAGGAGTGCATGTGTTTCAAACTCTATAATGCCCACCATTTGTGTTTCAAACTCTAAAATATGTTTCTAACTTTACAATGCACTCATTTAATAAATCTTTCCATTTGTTTTCTTGTTTTCTCCACTCAAATTGATAATTATATTATTTTAAATTAGCAATGTAAGCCATTCATACAAGACAACAAAAAAGTTGGAAAAAATGCTTAATATAACAAACAAATCAATGAGATGGTGATGAGAATAAATATGAACCCATTTAATACAAAAATTCAATTTAATTTAATTGCAATCAGACAACATTTGAAACTAATCAACACAAGCATCAAGTTATTAGAAAAATATACAATAAAATGTTAATATTCAATATAAACATTTAAAGGGGTTTATATGTAAAAATAATAAACATAATTATAAAATTAAATGTTTTTTTAGGGTGCTTTTATAAATTTCAATTTTCCTTCGTCACACGGCTCCCGCCTTCTTTGACCCGGGTGCCGAGTTGGTCTTTGCCCGCTCGGCGACTCGTTCCATTAAATACATAAATAAATAAATAATAAATAATAAATAATAAATAATAAATAAATAAATAAATAAATAAATAAATAAATAAATATAGAGAGAGAGAGAGAGAGAAACGCACGGGAGCCAGAAAACAGTAACAAGGTTTGAGAAAGAGAGCGAAAGGAGAGAGAGCGAGAGAGCGAAACCCTAGATCCAATCCACCAGATGAATTGCTAGGGTTTAGGGTTTTGGCAAGAGGGAATTCAAGCCAAAAAAGGGGATGATGGTGTCGAGAGGGCTGTTTGGGTGGTCGCCGCCGCATATGCAGCCGCTGACGCCGGTGTCGGAGGTGTCGGAACCGCCGGAGTCGCCGTCGCCGTACATGGACATTGGGGGAGAAGCGGTGCCTGTGGAGGATGATGCGCCAGTTGATGAGCTCGAGGAGATCGAGCCGCCACCGGCTGCGGTCCCTTTCTCGAGGTTGTTCGCGTGCGCTGATGGGCTTGATTGGTTGCTCATGGCCGTCGGTTCTCTTGCTGCTGCGGCTCATGGGGCGGCGTTGGTCGTGTACTTGCATTACTTTGGAAGGATCATCAACCTTCTCGGCCGTCGCGACCGCGACTTTGCTTTCATGACGGATGAGATAATTCATGAATTCAAGCAGGTGGGAAAAAAGAAGGTTTTTTTTAATTATTATTATTTTTTGGTTTTTATCAGGACAGTTCAAATTTTGGTACCACCGCATCGGATTATTATTCTTGTTATTTTTTTTCATTAGTCTTTTATATCAGTTGATGCACATGTACAATTAGTGCCATGTTAAGGCTTCAGAATGGGGCGACGTGAGGGGAATCCGGTAGTATAAATGTTCATATTACTGTTCTTTTCATTATCTGGTTTGCAACTATGGATTTGTTAGAAATCATGTTTTAGTTAATTTTTTGTTTAGGACAAATACACACACGTTAGCAGGTTGGAAAGTTGTCTCTTTTGGCTGTACACTTGATTATGTTGCTGAAACGTACAATTTGGATGCAAATTTCTTCTCTGTTTTCATCAATGAAGATTTATTGTTATGTGGAATTTTCATGTCTCTATTCGATCTGTTTGCTAATGATGTCTTGCATTTGTCATTTGGGAAATTTTCCTTTTGCAGCATGCCCTGTACATCATTTATATAGCTTCTGGTGTTTTTGCTGCTGGATGGATAGGTAAGGTCAAACTATAGTTCACTTGATTCTATGGATTATCTGAGGTTATTTTATTTTATTTTTATGGAGATTTGAAGTCCTTGGCACTAAATTGATTTATGTAACAGAGGTATCATGCTGGATCATTACCGGAGAAAGGCAAACTGCAGTCATCAGGTCAAAGTATGTCCAAGTACTGCTGAATCAGGATATGAGCTTTTTTGATACTTATGGGAACAATGGAGACATTGTTAGTCAAGTATTGAGTGATGTGTTGCTCATTCAATCTGCTCTCAGTGAGAAAGTAGGTGTTCAGCTTGTTATTGCTTTGGGTTGTGGACAAATATTTTTTGTTCTGCATTACAATCCAATGGCTTGTTTTACTTCATCTAAAAGTTTCTGATCTTAAAATCAAATTGGTTACCTTCCAAAGCACTCCTATGTGGTACATTATTGGATTATGTTGCTGATGACTCTACTTTATTGCCACAGGTTGGGAATTATATACATAATATGGCTACCTTTTTCGGTGGTCTGGCCGTTGGGCTTATAAACTGTTGGGAGATTGCACTTTTAACACTAGCAACTGGCCCATTTATTGTTGCTGCAGGAGGAATATCTAATATATTTCTTCACAGGCTTGCAGAAAATATTCAAGATGCATATGCTGAAGCGGCAAGCATAGCTGAGCAGGTTTAGTTTTATCTTATTTCTCCTTTTCAATTTGAGAAAAGAAAACTACATGGGGTATTTCTCTGGCATCCATTAATATGACCTTGAGTGGTTAGTTTAACCACCCCAACTTATTAATGCTTAAAGACTGCTTAATGGTTAGGTTTCCTTTAAGACTTCTGTCTGCTTCTACCTGCAGCAGAGCTCAGCATACTTGAAGCTAGGGGGTTCTATTGTTGGTTTGTTCACATAAACAGATATATGAAACAGTCATATGAAAATAATTTATTTACTTATGCAGGCTATCTCTTTCATTAGAACTTTGTATGCCTTCACAAACGAGACATTAGCAAAGTATTCTTATGCTACATCACTTCAAGCAACACTACGTTATGGAATAATGATTAGTCTTGTGCAAGGCCTTGGGCTTGGATTTACCTATGGACTGGCAATTTGTTCCTGTGCTTTGCAACTGTGGGTAGGAAGATATCTGGTTACACATAATAAAGCTAATGGTGGTAAAATCATTACTGCTCTCTTTGCTGTAATTCTGAGTGGCCTGTAAGCATTTCCCCTTCTGAAAGCTTATATCTCCTTGTTGCAATTCTCCATATCTATTGACCAGATTCTTTTATTTGTAGTGGACTAAACCAAGCCGCAACAAATTTCTACTCCTTTGAACAAGGAAGAATAGCTGCTTATAGACTTTTTGAGATGATAAGTCGTTCAACATCCACTGTCAATCAGGAGGGAAATACCTTGGCTTCTGTGCAAGGAAATATTGAATTTCGGAATGTGTACTTTAGCTATCTTTCTCGTCCTGAAATTCCAATACTGAGTGGCTTTTACCTCACTGTACCTGCAAGAAAAACTGTGGCACTTGTTGGCAGGAATGGTTCTGGGAAGAGCAGTATAATCCCTTTAATGGAACGTTTCTATGATCCTACACTAGGTAACACTCTAATATGGCTTCTAGCTGGTGCTTGCTCTCCCAGGATATCCTGAGTGACGTGGCTTTCCTCATTTTTTTTGTTGGTGCAGGTGAAGTTCTTTTAGATGGTGAGAACATAAAGAGCCTGAAGCTGGAATGGTTAAGAAGCCAAATTGGACTGGTCACTCAAGAACCAGCACTTTTGAGTTTGAGCATCAGGGATAACATTGCTTATGGAAGATCTGCTACTTCTGATCAGATTGAAGAAGCTGCTAAAACTGCACATGCTCATTCATTTATCAGCTCACTGGAGAAAGGATATGAAACACAGGTAGAACGCATTTTTTTTATGACATTTTTAACATGCTTCTAACTTAATTTACACATTCAGGTTGGTAGGGCCGGTTTAGCTTTAACAGAAGAACAAAAGATAAAGCTTTCTGTTGCTCGATCTGTACTTGCAAATCCTTCTATCCTTTTACTTGACGAGGTCACTGGTGGGCTTGATTTTGAAGCAGAAAGAGCTGTTCAGGAGGCTCTGGATATGCTCATGTTGGGACGATCAACTATAATTATAGCTCGGCGTCTTGGTCTCATCAAGAATGCTGATTACATAGCAGTAATGGAAGAGGGTAAACTTGTTGAAATGGGTACACATGATGAGCTGCTGACGCTGGATGGGCTTTATGCTGAACTTTTAAGGTGTGAGGAAGCAGCAAAGCTTCCCAGGAGGTAATTTCTTTACTTCAACAAACTTATGAAGTAAGATTCATGTCATTCTTGTATGGTTATTTGGTCAAGGGGATTCCCTAGTGACCTATACAGTTATAATGGATATTTTCAGGTGTTGATCAACCATGTCATAAATTTGAATTCCTTTTACTGATTGATATTTTGTGTCAGTATGTGTCTGTTGATATTAGCTAGTCACCTCGATTAAATACCTGCTTTGGTTCGCATAATTGGGTTCTCATCTCAGCATGCATAAAACCTGTAAGTTAATCATAAATTGAAGGGGCGAGTTCTTGAAACTGTGATTTAGTGCAACCATAGATATCTCAGGACCCTTTCTCTGTGGCAATAATCTCATTTAGCTATCACTGCAATTGATTTTATACTAACAAATGCTGACATGTATTTTCAATGACTTATTCTTTTCAAATATGCTAGTTCATTTTTTCAAGCAAGAAAAATCTTATTTTTCAGGATACCGATTAGAAACTCAAGGGAGTCAGCAGCTTTTCAAGTTGAGAAGGATTCATCCACAAGTAACAGTTTCCAGGAGTCATCGTCACCTAAAATGGCAAAATCACCGTCTCTGCAACGGACACATGGAGCTCATGCATTTAGGCATATGGATACTGGTTATAACTCGCAAGAATCGCCTAAGGTTCACAGCCCTCCTTCAGAGCATATGGTGGAAAATGGCTTGCCCTTAGTGTCAGTTGAAAGAGCACCTTCTATTAAAAGGCAGGATAGTTTTGAAATGAGATTACCTGAGCTTCCCAAAATTGATATTCACACAATTAATAGGCAATCTTCAAATGCTTCAGATCCAGAATCACCTATTTCACCTCTTTTGACATCAGATCCTACAAATGAGCGATCTCATTCAAAAACTTTTAGTCGCCCGCTAAGTCACTTTAATGATATCGCATCTAGGCAGAGAGAGGTGAAGGATTTGCACCAAAGGCCACCATCTTTTTGGAGGCTTGCAGAACTAAGCTTCGCAGAATGGCTTTATGCTCTCCTAGGGAGCACGGGGGCGGCTATTTTTGGTGCCTTCAACCCTCTTCTTGCTTATACTATTGCTCTGATAGTGGCAACATATTATCAACATCATTTCCGTGATATACACCATGATGTGAATAGATGGTGTTTGATCATTGCTGGCATGGGTATAATCACAGTGGTTGCCAACTTTTTGCAGCACTTCTATTTTGGTATTATGGGTGAGAAGATGACGGAGAGGATTAGAAGGATGATGTTTTCAGGTAATTGACGCCATCTTTATAATTTTGAATATGAGCAAACTGAGTTAATGTTATGATTCATGAATAGAATAAACCAACTTTTTGAAATTCTCTCTAGCAATGCTGCGCAATGAAGTTGGCTGGTTTGATGAAGAAGAGAACAGTGCTGATACATTGTCCATGCGCTTGGCTAATGATGCAACATTTGTTCGTGCTGCTTTCAGCAATAGACTGTCAATATTTATACAGGACACTGCAGCAGTTCTTGTTGCCCTTATTATTGGTATGTTGCTGGAATGGCGAGTGGCACTTATTGCATTGGCAACTCTGCCTATTCTTGCACTTTCTGCTGTTGCGCAGGTATCTCTACTGTCCATATCTGTATCTTAATCAGCAGGGAGTGGATTTCTCCATTTTTGACATCGTGTTTTCAACTTTTCCTTCAATGCTGTCTTATGTTTACATGAATTTGTTTTTCTCCTTGGACTGTAGTTCTTGTCAAATGTTTTGCATCTTTCCTTCTTTCCATTTTCAAGTTCTTCCTGACTATTTTATTAATGTTGGGTTTGTCCTGTACCACTTCCTATGGAGAGTGAATTTTCTTACTGTATCCTTTCATAATTGACTGGAATGAGGTTTTAGAGTATATGATTTGCATGCTTATCATGAGTACATTTTAATGACTAGAGATCTAGGAATATTCTATTTAAATTGATTTGCATGTTTATGTAGCAAATTGTATGATTTCTTTTCTTTTTCTTTCTTTCTTATTAGGATTATTTAACAATGAATACCTCTAATGACTTGCAGAAACTGTGGCTGGCTGGGTTCTCAAGGGGAATTCAGGAGATGCACAGGAAGGCTTCTTTGGTCCTTGAGGATGCTGTGAGAAACATTTATACTGTTGTCGCGTTCTGCGCAGGCAACAAAGTTATGGAACTGTACAGACTGCAGCTTGGTAGAATATTTAAGCAAAGTTTTCTCCAAGGTATGGGCATTGGTTTCGCCTTTGGCATCTCACAGTTCCTCCTCTTCGCTTGCAATGCTCTTCTCCTTTGGTATACTGCACACTCTGTGAAACATGGTCATGTCAAGTTAGTTACAGCACTCAAGGAGTACATGGTTTTCTCTTTCGCGACATTTGCACTTGTTGAGCCTTTTGGCCTTGCTCCATACATACTTAAGAGGCGGCGTTCCCTCACTTCAGTATTTGAAATTATAGACCGTGAACCTAAGATTGATCCTGATGATAACTCTGGCCTTAAACCTCCTAATGTATTTGGGAGCATCGAGCTTAAGAATGTTGACTTCTGCTATCCAACTCGCCCTGAAGTTATGGTGCTTAGCAATTTTAGTCTCAAAGTTAGTGGGGGTCAAACAGTTGCGGTTGTGGGTGTGTCGGGTTCTGGAAAGAGCACAATAATTTCTCTCATTGAAAGGTTCTATGATCCTGTTGCTGGCCAAGTTTTATTGGATGGCAGGGATCTGAAGCTATTCAACCTGCGATGGCTGCGCAGTCACATGGGCTTGGTTCCACAGGAACCAGTTATCTTCTCAACAACAATAAGAGAAAACATCATATATGCCAGACACAATGCCACCGAGGCAGAGGTGAAAGAAGCAGCGAGAATTGCTAATGCTCACCATTTCATCAGCAACTTACCTCATGGCTATGACACTCATGTCGGCATGAGAGGAGTAGAACTAACACCAGGACAGAAGCAGAGGATAGCAATTGCACGTGTCGTACTGAAGAATGCACCTATCTTGTTGTTGGATGAGGCCAGCTCCGCAATAGAGTCCGAGTCGAGTAGGGTGGTACAGGAGGCTCTTGATACCTTGATTATGGGAAACAAGACGACCATTCTTATCGCCCATAGAGCTGCAATGATGAGACATGTGGATAACATAGTGGTGCTCAATGGTGGGAAGATCGTCGAGCAAGGAACTCATGATGCTCTGACGCAGATGAATGGCCTGTATGTTCGGCTGATGCAGCCACATTTCGGTAAGGGGATTCGACAACATCGGATTGTCTAGGCTGTGTAAACTATACTGGCTCTTCGCCTATTTTGGTCACAGGGAAAAATGGTTGCAGTGTCATTCATACCTCCCCGGACCGGGTCGGCAGGGACAATGCAAATGAAATGAGAGCTGCTGATTCTGCTTTTTGCTCTTCGGGGCTGGTTTTCTTGTTGATAGTTGTTGACACTGCAATTGAAATGCAGGATCAGAATTAGTTTGTGGAGATTGATTGTGAATGGAGAGGAGAGCATAGGGCGCAGGTTGTGCTAGTACTTCTTGTTCTTCATGTATTTATTCTTTATGGAGGTTTACCACATTCTTCTTTTGGGTGGGCTTCCTCCATTGTGAATTAATTTGTTAATCAAAGGCAATGATGTTTATATTTTCCATGTGTCTTGTGTTTGGAGTGAAGTTATCATAACTTCTAAACATAATTTTAAAACACTTTTATTCCATTATATATATATATATATATATATATATATACTGAGGACTGAAGGAATTTATTTATTTATTGACCTCTTCTACAAATTTGACCGGAAAATAATTAAATATTTTTTTATTTAAAAGTCAAAATTAGTATATTTTTATTTAAAGGATTAAAAATAAAAAAAAAACAACCTAAAATTTCGGAAAATTCAAAGGGGTGATATTCTGGGCTGGGCCATGGCCAATAGTCCATGGCCCATCTCTAAGGCAAGTACCGAACTTGGCCCATCTCGAGTTCTCTACTGGTCGTGGTCGGGGTCCTAACTACCGGCCAATCTTGGAGGTCGTCTTCTTCTCCAGAGAACGACCGCTACTTCTCCATCGAAACCCTAGAAAACCCTACCTCATCCCTCATCCTTCTCCGTTACTAACAATGGCCTCCGATCCCAACTCCACCGATCACCCCTCCGACGTCTCCGAACCGATCCCGAACCCTAGCCACACGGAGGAGGAACGTTTGGCCTCGATCAGCCTGGAGGAGCCCGAAGGCAATCATGTCGCTGTTTCTCGTCTTTTGAGCAACGGATCATCACTGCCTGCTGACTTCCACGCGGAGGACGAGATCGAAGTCGTAGAGGAAGAGCTTCTGGGCGAGGGATCATCTTCTCATGGTGGCGGCGGTTGGAGAGAGATATCGGAGCAGGATGGGGAAGCAGTGCCCTGTAGTCCCAGCAGCAGTGGGTATGCTGGTGAGAGAGGGAGCAGCGGGCCGTCGAGTGGGATTGAGGAGGTTGATGATGGTGTAAACTTGCAAGATGATTGGGTTCCTCGAAAACGGCATGATGATGAGGTTTGTGGCTAAATTCGGATGCGTTGTGTTTAAACATATAAATTATTGCATTTGCATTTTCTCTACGTGAAATGAGCGAGGTTCTTATGTAGTAGCAATTGCTTCTCTTGAGTTGGCATCAAGGAATTGATGAAATTTGGGTCATCGGATAGACTGACAATTGAAGTGCAGGATGATGCCTCTGTTTCATGGAGGAAGCGAAAGAAGCATTTTTTCATACTGAGCCACTCTGGGAAGCCAATATACTCTAGGTATCTTGTTATAGTTGAAATTCAATGTATCTGATTAAGCAGAATTGTGAAACTTTTATAGCTTTTTTGATGGATTCTTAGGTATGGAGATGAGCATAAGTTGGCTGGTTTTTCTGCAACCCTTCAAGCCATTATTTCCTTTGTGGAGAATGGGTATGCTGTCACAACCAGCTAATTTGGTCACCAACAAATAGATTGCACCCCATCTGTTTGGGGTGGGCAATCTATTTTAGTTCAGCAGTTTATCTAACTTGTTTTGGTATAGTTTCTAGCAAAGTTTTTCCAATCTAATATTTTCTTGATTTCTTTGTCAGCGGTGATCGAGTAAAATTTGTGAGGGCAGGGAAGCATCAGGTTAGTTTTCCACTCTCGAGTTATTCTTTTAAGTAAGGATTACATCTTGCTCTTATACTTTGATTGTTTAAGTCATCATTCTTTAGTTATGGTATATGGTGAAGGAATTTGTAACTCTTGCCCATTATATTGTGCCAGGTAGTTTTCCTTGTGAAAGGCCCAATATATTTAGTATGCATTAGCTGTACTGAAGAGCCATATGAAGCCTTGAAGGGACAATTAGAGCTTATCTATGGGCAGGTATTACTGTTTTAGATCATTCTCACTTGTGTTAATGTGTTGTTTTCTGTGACCTAAATATCATCTTTAGCCTGTGTGAGTTTGGCTTCCCAGCATTGCACCCATCGAATCTACTTATAGGTTTTCGAGCAATCACTGTTTCAGCTAATCTCTGGTGCTTTTTCTTTGCATGTTCTGATACAGATGCTCCTAATTTTGACAAAGTCGGTTAATAGATGTTTTGAGAAGAATCCAAAATTTGATATGTCACCCTTGCTGGGGGGAACTGATGCGGTTTTCTCCTCTCTGATCCATGCGTTTAGCTGGTCAGAACATTTTCATCTTATTGTTCTAATTTCCATCTTTAATCATTTATATCCTGGTAGTATATTTTAGATTTTAACCATATGGTCTTTTCACATGTAAGTTTTATTCTGAAAACTAAGTTATTTGTGATTTTTTGTTGAAATTTACTTAATTATGAGTCTAAAAGCTTTCTTTTTATTTATTTTGATTTTAACTTTGTGAATTATTATTTTTTGTAATTATGGACATCAAGGGATAGAGGCCAACATGTGTAATTTGCCAGGGAATGAAGCTTAAGATGAAGCTTCTAATGTTCTTGTTTTTCTAAAATTTTCAGGAACCCAGCTACATTTCTTCATGCATACACATGTCTTCCTCTTGCTTACTCGACAAGGCAAGCTGCTGGTGCTATCTTGCAAGATGTTGCTGATTCAGGAGTCCTTTTTGCAATTTTGATGTGCAAGCACAAGGTCTGTATTATTGCCCAATCTCATGAAATGATGATTTGATTTGATTTTTATTTTTTTCTATTTTATATGCTATTCCTTCCATATCAACATTCTCTCTGTTATCCTGTACATCAATGCACCAATGGATTCTTGTAGCATAGATATGTTACCACTGATTTATATAAATGTCAAAGTTTTTCGTTTTTGCTTAAGAAGTGCTCTTTTTCTAGTTGTTGTGAGTTGCTAATCTTTGAGCTGTATTGCGCCTTTTCCTTTTGGGATCTGTGTTTAACATGTGTACCAGTTTTCATGAAGATAACTTATTATCTCAAGTTTACTTATCTTGTTTATCATGTAATGTGTTTTTGTGTAATTGCTGCAGGTTGTCAGTCTTGTTGGAGCACAAAAAGCCTCACTTCATCCCGATGATATGCTCTTACTTGCCAATTTTATATTGTCTTCCGAATCTTTTAGGTAGATGAAAGAGTGCATTCTTTTATGATGTACACACATTCAGTATTTACCTAACTTTGGTTCTCTAATAGTATTATTATTTATGCAATTTGCAGGACATCGGAATCCTTCTCACCAATTTGTTTGCCAAGATATAACCCTATGGCATTTCTATATGCATATGTCCATTATCTCGATGTGAGTTAAAATTGAATTTAGTTCCCTACTATTATACATATTGTATCTTCTCCTTCTTCTGTGTACATTTCATATTGTTTGTTTATTAAGCTTCTCATGTAGCATTTTTTTTTTAAACCTATATTCCATGTACTGCCTTGTAACAGGAGGATACATACTTGACATTGCTTACTACCAGTTCTGATGCTTTCTACCATCTCAAAGAGTGCAGGTAGGCTTGCTGTTTTGTCAGTTTTTGTCTAAACCTGTTTCAGTTGATCTGATTTCCAGTCAAGACTTGCATGCACCTTTAACTTGGTCCTAGCCACCTCAGTTGGAACTTATACTATGTTTCAGCAAGAAGCAGTCAGGCCTGGATTATGTGGTTCTGTCTAGAGTTTATATCTTAGATCCTCACTATTATCCGTTGTTGCCTTAATTTTTATATCCTGTCCTCTTTCACTTATTCTCCTTGTTTCCATAGGCTTCGTATTCAGGGAGTCCTTGTGAAATCAAATGTTCTTGTTGAAGTCCAGAGATCTATGCTGGATGGTGGTCTGCATGTTGAGGACCTGCCCGTTGATTCTTCTCGGCGATCTAGATCTGTCTCACCTTACTCAAGTCAAGAAAATAACATATCTGGATCTCTTCGCCCTCATATGGGCCTTGGTGGTCCAGCTGGACTGTGGCATTTCATATATCGAAGTATTTACCTTGATCAATATGTGTCGTCAGAGTTCTCATCCCCAATAAATAATTCTGCTCAACAGAAACGGTATTATAGCCATCGCTAAATCACCATTCTGAAAGTACACCTTAGTTTTCAGTCATCTAGATATGTAGCTGCTGCAACCCTGATTAAATTTTGGTTATAATGCAGATTGTACAGGGCTTATCAGAAGCTGTTTGCTTCCATGCATGATAAAGGAACTGGTCCGCATAAAACCCAGTATAGAAGGGATGAGGATTATGGTAAGATTTATTCTGGTTTACAATGAATTGATCTCTTGTAAAACTGGATGGTGTTTGTGTTATAAATATATGTTTAGGAATTGATGATGTCTGCACTAAGTTTAAAGTAAAAATTTGATAATTCGATTTCTGCATTGTTGTCCAACCATATTCATGCATAAAGATATTGAACATTCCAAACACCCACCCTTTATTTCTCAGTTTCTTCTTCTCATATGGTAATGTGCATATTTTTCTTAATACTTTGTAATCTTTTCTAATTCTAGTTCAATTTTTTGTTACATGGCAGTCCTACTATGGTGGATTTGTTCTTCTGATGTCCATATTTTTCTTAGTATGTTTTGATTATCTCTAATTCTAGTTTAACTCATGTTACATGGCAGTCCTACTATGCTGGATTACTCAGGACTTTGAACTTTATGCAGCATTTGATCCACTTGCTGACAAGGTTTGCTAATTTCGTGCATTTCTTTTTTGATCAATGAATGCATGTGCATCACACTATTTGTTTTGCCACACACTCAAACTGGTCTCAGAATCTTGCAGTGAAGCATTAGTTCAATTCTTGATCTGGAATCCAGCAGTCATCATCTTCTTTTATTGCTGTAACTTCATCTCACAATTGAAATTATCTGTGACTAGATTATCACATCTTTTTAAACGGAAATGCAGGTTTCAGCAATAAAGACCTGCAATCGCGTCTGTCAATGGGTTAGAGATTTGGAGAATGAAATATTCTTATTAGGAGCCAGTCCCTTTTCTTGGTGATCTTTGCAGCTGCATGTAAGGTCTTATCATTGTTCTGCATCTAATAACTATTTTTGCATCTCTCGATACCGACAATAGATCCAGCCTTATCATTGATTTGTATACCTGTTGAGTCTTATATGATGCCAACTCTATTCTTATACATAGAATTGTATATTATGATTTTGGAAAGTGATGAATTTCTTCTCCATCATGTTTTAGTGATCTGGTTTGATATAAGCTGTATGAATGGGTAATTTTGGTGTATTGTCAATCAAGTTTAAGTGAAGCTTTTATTATTTCTTCTTCTTATGTAAAATATGGGTTTCAAAGTTAGAAGAGTGGATTGAGTAATTTTTTCAAACCCTTGTAGTAAACTGTGGAATGAGATTTAATCGGGATTCTTTAATATTTATAATTATTCTGCCCGGCTCCGCGCGTTAAAAAAAATAGAAAAAATTTAAATTAATTAACAAAAATCCAGAAAATTTAGAAAATTTTAAAGTGCCGTAAATTTGAAAATGAATGGTTTGCACTTAATTCGTTTATTTGTTGAATTAAGTTGCCTACGTATCCTCATGGGTGAGGAATCAAAACCCACGTAGTTCTTTTACCTTGCGTAACTGGTTACCCACTTACCTACTTGTTAGCATCTGAGTCTTGGTCTGACTCATTGGCTGTTGTTGCGCCAGGTGTGCTCATCATGTTATCAGTGTAGAAGAAATCACTAGTATTCGGACTTTCTTGTTCTGCTTCTTGTTGCCGAACTTGAGCACGTTTCCAATCATCCGTGCAAACTTGAATTTCAATATTTTGTGGGGACAACTGCGAACGTGTTGTGTCTAACATGTTCCCATCCGCACTAAAAGTCTGCTCGCAAACCACTGTAGACATAGGGCACGCAAAAATATCCTTTACCATTAGTGAAAGAATGGGGTATGGGTTTCCATTACCTTGCCACCAATGGAGGACGTTAAAGGTCATGTCTGTGTTGATTTCTTCTGAGAAGCAGAAAACAGTGTTCAAATATAAGTCGAGCTCTGTATATTGTGATTCCCTTGGCTTCTTCTTTGCTTGCCTCCACCGGAATGATTCTCCTCCGCTACTGCTAGATTGTCCTACTGTCTCCCGTGCAACCTGTGGGATTTTATGGCTATATCTAATACAATAACTATCGTATAATTCAACAAGTTGACTTTTAACATTAGCAACAATTTCATTGACATCCATAATGCTGTCGGACTCCGGTTCAGAATCTTGAGTATCCATGTCACTCATGGGCAAGCTCGTAGTAAACGGTTGGGAATCTTGTCCTCCATTGAATCCTAAGAATTTGTAATATGCTTCTAAATAATCTTGCAAGCCTTCTAGCTTCTGCCTTGGATCAAGAACGAATGCAACTAAAGAAATAGGAGGTATATTTTTATAATAAAGCAACCATTTAATCTTCATAGGGATTATACCAATAAACAATTGTGGATCTGATCTAAACTTCCAAAACTGTTCAGCCACATCAATAGCACCATATAAAAATAAATGGGAAGTAGGAAAATATACTTGCGAAAACAAATTTGTCCATGTGTTAAAAACTGAAAGCAAATCAATAATACGAGCAATAAGTACCCATTGATACTCATATAAACAAAATCCAACCAACGAATCATTAACAAAATTAGTCAACAATGACCTATAGGGAAATGCTACGCTAAGAAGCCGATAAGTAGAGTTCCATCTTGTTTTAACATCTTTAGGGAATTTTTTGACCCTCATGTTATGTGCTTTACAATAGCGAGCCCATTTTTTCATGAGGGTCATGCTTTTTCCCAGATAAGCTATTACTTCCCTAACAGGAAGTACGAATTCTTTAAGCTCTTCCAAACCACTTTGCACGCATAAGTTCAAAACATGACAAACACATCTTATATGAAAATATTTGCCACCGCATGAAGGCCTCAAAAAATCTTCTAGAGATCTAATTGAGGTCATATTAGCAGCAGAGGCATTATCAAAAGAAATCGAAAAAATTTTAAACATTAAACTAAATTCTTCTATAACTCCACGAATAAGTCTATAAATATTATCGGCGGTATGAGACTCATTGAACACCCTAAAAGCAAGAACGCGCTTTTGGATATTCCACTTGTCATCGACCCAATGCGCCGTAATACCCATAAAAGAATTTTCATGAAAAACATCAGTCCATACATCGGAACATAAAGAAATAGAAGAGTTAAAAGTACGAAAATACTCACAAAGTTGTTCTTTATAATTCTTGTATTGTTTGAATATTGTTCTTTGAATTGTCCTTCGTGAAACCTTCTTGCATGCTGGTTGCAATGTGCCATTGATGCATTCTTGGACTTGACACCGTTCAGCGAAGCTGAATGTCAAACGCTCGACAGAAATTGTTTCTGCAATTTTATCCCTGTATTTTGTTTGCGAAAATGTAAATAGAGATGATCGAGAACCCATACCTTCATCCACAATGAATCTAATTTGGGACTGTGATCGAGTATGCCCAAGCTTGTCCGGGTGCTTCTTCTCTATGTGTCTGTTGAATGTGTCATATTCTCTTCCCTTACCATGCTTAAATTCCGAACCACAATAATTACATTTACCATGTGTTACAATGCCATCATTATTATACAATTTTGAAAAATGGGTTTTAAAAATGTTGCATTTGAGGGCGATTTCCGTGGAGTTGTTTGTTTGTTTGGTTTGTGAGGGTACATCAACAGGTACCGATTGTTCCATTGGGCTCTCAACATCCTGAAATTGATTGCTCTCTTGAGTAGGTGTGGGAGTGGAGGCCGAACCAACAACGCTTTTTTCTCTTGAGCTTCCACTATGTGAAGCCATGTTTTAATGTCTAAGAAAAAAAAAAAAACACTAAATTCCACAAACAATAAATTCCACAAGCCATATATATAAGTAATAAATTTATATATCTACAAAGAACAATTACAAGTCATACAAATATTTCATGCAAATGTTTTTTTTTTTAAAAAAAAAAACACTAAATTCCACAAGTCTACAACAATTATTTCATGCAAATATTTTTTTTTAAAAAAAATCTATAAAACTACAAATGATAATTTTATGTATTTTTTAAAAACCACAAATCTAAATTAATAATTGAAATAAATATACCAAGAATACAACTAATAATTTCATTTAACTCTACAACAATTATTTCATGCAAATATTTTTATTAAAAAAAACAAGTCTACAAAACTACAAATATTAATTTCATACATTTTTTTTATAAACAAGTCTAAACTCTAAACTAATAATTAAAATAAATATATCAAAAATACAAGTAATAATTTCATTCAAGTCTACAACAATTATTTCATGCAAATATTAAAAAAAAACAAGCCTACAAAATTAATAATTTCATGCATTTTTTTTAAAAAAATCACAACTCTAAACTAGCAATTAAAATAAATATACTCAAAAATTATTTCATGCAAATATTTAAAACTACAAATATTAATTTCATGCGTTTTCTTTTAAAAACACAAGTCTAAACTAATGATTAAAATAAATATATCAAGAATACAACTAATAATTTCATTCAAGTCTACAAAACTACAAATATTAATTTCATGCATTTTTTTTAAACCATAAGCCTAAACTCTAATTTAATAATTAAAGTAAATATATATAGAATACAAGTAATAATTTCATTCAAATCTACAACAATTATTTCATTCAAATATATATAAAAAAAATCTACAAAACTACAAATAATAATTTCATGCATTTTTTTTAAAAACCACAAGTCTAAACTAGCAATTAAAATAAATTCAACTAGAATACAACTAATAATTTCATTCAAGTCTACAACTTAAAATTACACAAGGATACAATAATTAATTTCATATAATTTTTTTAAAATAAAACAAGCATACAAAACAACAACTAATAATTTCATGTAATTTTTTTAAAATACACAAGCTTAAACTAATAATTAAAATAAATAAATCATGACCAACCTTGTTAATTGGCGACCTTCGAAATTAAAGAAATTAAGAGATAATCCAAATCCAAATTTGTACGACTCCAAATCTCCAATACTCCAAGTATCAAATTGCAATATTAAGCCTTGAAAATGTTGAATTGCAATATTAAGACTCCAAAACTCCAAATCCAAATTCTCTCAATATTAAACTTTGAGAGAATGAGAGTATATTAAGTTGGGAAAGAATGAGATTATGAGAGAATTAGAGTAGGAGAGTTGGAAAGAAAGAGAGTAAGAGAGTTGAGAAAAATTGATAATTGGTAAAAACTAAATAGGGTAGGAATGAGGGGGTATATATAGAAGTTTATTATAAATTTAAATTATGAAAACAAAATTTTTAATTTTTAATTTTGAAAAAAAAAATTGAAAAAAAATTTTGAATTCCCCAACGGCTAACCAACGGCTATAACCGGCGGGTTGCAACCCGGTTCCAAACCGGGCTTGACCCGGCGGGTCAACCCGTAACCCAGATGTTACACATCACGTGCGGACGAAAACAAACGGCTGTGATTCATCGAGGACATCATCGAACAAGATGGACGGTGGCGGGACCTACAAACGACCAAGTCGGCGCCCAGCAACATCAATCAATCCACGTGGCATTCACTCAGTGAATCGGGGGCCCGCCCTCAGTGCAAGGGCACCGACATCTGTCCACTTGACTCCCGGCGTTCCTCAGTGCAAGGATAACCAAAACACCCCTCTTTGTTTTTTTGCATGCAATCTTTTGCGGAAAACACCCTTATTTATTTATTTATTTATTTTATTATTATTATTATGAATCACTAATTCAACTAGTTTTGTTTTTCTCCATTTATTTTAAATTTTAAGGTGAATAAAAATAAATAGATCAAAAGATTAATAACCCACTAGTATCGATTCTATTGTGAAAAAATAAGTATGAAATATTTAAGAGATATGCAGTTCAAATCTAGTGAAGTGACAAATCCGTAATTATGGTCATTTTCATAATATATATATATATATATATTAAAAATCAATAAAATTTATCATGTACTGTATTATAATTAATGTTTAATAAAGCTTTTTTATATTTTTTAATAAATATAAACAAACCATAACCTTTAATTATTGGGAGCACGGCCTCTCTCATTCTTCTATCAAAATCACGGACTTGATGGATAGAAGAGCTAAAAATAAATAAATAAATAGTAAAACTCTTCTTTTTTTTATTTTTATTTTTATTTTGTTTGTATTATTATGTGGAGCAGGAAACAGCAGCGTTCGCGCTGGCGGCAGACGTGAGCGCAGGGAGGGCGGTGGTGCTGGAGATGGTCATGACCTTTGGCCTTGTGTACACCGTCTACGCCACCGCGCTGGATCCCAAGAAGGGTGACATCGGCGTGGTCGCACCAATAGCCATTGGCTTCATTGTCGGTGCTAACATCCTCGCCGGCGGCGCTTTTGACGGCGCGTCCATGAATCCAGCCGTCTCGTTTGGGCCGGCACTCGTGAGTGGCACGTGGGATAACCACTGGGTTTACTGGCTTGGTCCGTTCGCCGGAGCGGCGGTGGCGGCGCTTGTTTATGACTTGGTTTTTATTGGCCGGAGAACCCATGAACAACTCCCTGTTGTGGATTATTGAAAGAGATTTCATGTTTTGTTTGCATGTCTCTCTCTTTTGTTTAATTTCTTTTCTTTTATAACTTTTTTTTAGTAATGTTCCTTTTGAGTTAGTGTTTAATGAAAGTTATGGGTCTGGTATTTTAAGTAATATATATATATATATATATATATATATATAAAGGACCACCAGATTAATGGCCACCATCCACACTAATTTATATGGATCAAAACAGAAATAACAAAAAAAAAAAAGTCTTTTTAACAGCCATTTGTAAATATAAAATTGTTAAACAAAAAAAAAAAATTAAGAGCAGTATTGAATGAAGTTTTGGATCAAATAGAGGAAAAAGATTAAGTGTTCAAATCCCACCCAAAGCATGATAAAATTATTATTATTATAAAATTATTAAAAAAATAAAAAATAAAACAAAAATTAAGAGCAATATTGGATAAATTTTTCGTTGAAGAAAAAAAGTTAAGTGTTTAAATCCCGCCCAATGCATGATAAAAAGTTTATTGTACATGACGATCCTATGTACGGTGTGTTTAGGGTCTGCATTTGTAAAATAACAAAAAAGAAAAAAAAAAGCATGACATGGCCGCACCTAATTGTGCACTTATTTTAATGGTACAAATGTTTTTTTTTTTATTAAGATTTGATGCATCTTTGTCCTATATTTATCATGATATCATAACATGCACACATCTTTATGTATGTTGAGAGTAGTTTGTAAGTAAAATAAACAACAATTATTTTGCCTGTCAATTAATTACACCAGCTCTTAAACAAAATCACTCAGTAGGTTCTTCGACTACATATACATACAAAGTTGTAACAAAGTTCCAATCATAGTTACAGAACTAGTTTACTACTGCTACAACAGAATGGTCACATATGGACTTCTTGATGTTAATCAATGCAGATTATCAGACAATCAACTTTTTTTTTTTTAATACTTCTATTCGAATCTATTAATGGTTGCAAATGGACTTCTTGATGTTAATGGTGATAAATACTGCTGGTGTTTTATTACCTCATGTTCAGATTTCAATCTATCTTCTGATTCCATTCCCTTCACAAGGTCAGCTATGTGAGGTGTTCGTAGTTCCTCGATTGAAGACCAGCTGGGAAGAACAACTGATGACTTCTTCGGAGTAGAAGCGGTCGGAAGATCAACCTGAGAGCAAGAAAATTCAAAGAATAACTATCACATTAATATATCAAGAAAAATACGAGCAATGTGCTACAATCTGACTGCAAAACAAGTGAAATGCACACCAAGTACTCCTTCAAAAGCCGTTCGTCTGCCAAGTTTCTTATTTCCTTTATCCTCTCGGAGTGGTCATGTTGAAAATTTTTCAATTGGTCAGAGCAAGTGGTTGTCATAGAGTTCATCGCATTGCTAGTTTCAAGATCCAGCAAATGTGAATCTGACATTATCCATGAGAGATTCATGAATTAGGTAAAATTTTAGTTGTTAACATAAAGAGTTCTAAATTGAAAACCATAAATGCAAAATATTCACCCTTGGCATTAGCCAGAAGATGCGATGTTCCCACTTCAAAATCGACATCAGTGCAGGAAGACACTGACACGAATTCCTCCAAAATGTTTTTGTTTTCTTGCTTAGTTTCCCTGTTGAAAAAGAAAGGTAAATACAAATCACAATCAGAAAGGAAAACTATGACAAGAAAAATAAATGGAAACAAGGAAACGGCTTACTCTACATATGAAGCAATCTCCACATTATGATCTTCATTAAGCTTATTTACAGATAATTGAGCCACCTCCCAATACTGCATAGACTTATCCACTTCCTTGGAGCTTCAAAAAGGAGGATAACATCAGAGACCAACAGGTAATAATTAATTTAACTGAGTTGATCACTAATAGTCTAATTCTAAATGGCCATCCATATTTTTAAAAAACCTTACCATGATTGAATGATGTTCTCCATCATAGCCCTAGTTACAGCAGCTGAAGTTTCATTCTCGTGAAACTGTTTTTCAACCTTCTCGATCTGTCCAATAAAGTCGCTTTTCACATTAGCTGAAACTTGCTGCATGTCAGCCATTTCTATCTGCAACATCTTTTTTTCTTCCACATTCTTTTTATTCATGTTGTGTAATGCCGCCAAGACCTGGTCAAATGAAAGAGAGAAGCCAAAATGTGTTACAAATAGCATATAAACTGTGTAATCCTGAGTTAACTAAAGAAGCAACTGACCATATTATCTTTTGTGCTTGTTAGGTTTCTTAATATCCCAGTAATCTTTTCAAGAGCAGCATTTTCCTCCTTAGCAGATAATTCCTGTATAAAATAAAATTACAACAGAATCTTAGTCATGGTCAATGGCTTAAGATTACTGTGTTCATACAAGTAGAAATAAGACTGACCTTAAATTTGGTCTCAAAAACTTCTAACCGATGTGATCTCTCCATTTGATTTTCTTCAACAGTTGCTGCAAGCCTAGAAGCTCTTTCTTGCAAGTCATTAAAGAAATCAATTGTGGTCCTCGAGATCGCTCGTGTTGAAACAAGACTCTGTTTCAGTCCCTGCAGTTCCCATATAGTTTTTGGTATTATTTTTCAGCAACGAAGAGTCTAGAGAGCAGCACAATCTGAATCCAGAACATGTAATAATTTACCATCTCTTGTTGACAAGCTGAAACAACCAACAATTCTTTTTGCTCTTCTAGAGAAGTTTGTACATCACTCAGAACCTGCTCAGCCTCTGAAACTGCGGTAATGAGAAACTGCAAGTAGCATACCTAGTTAGTCATGCATTTCTGATAATGTCAAATTACACCTTCAAAATATCAAGTCAACTCTGGAATTCAATACTTGCATTCTCGACAGAAATCATCTGGGCTGAAATTGATAATTTCATCTGTTCCAGATCTGACAAAGATTTCTTGTGAAGTACATTAGCCAGCTTTCTCATGCCTTGAACTCCAGAAGCATATACATCTTTGATGTTAGCAATCCGTAGCTCCAGATTTCTGGTTGCCTACTATCATGGTAGCAATGCATGAGAATTGAAAACCACATAAAGCTTATCTTTCACATGCAAAGTTTGGAATGTCACCTCTGATTTTGCAGAGAGGAATGAGTTAAAATGCTCTTCCATAGATCTCAATACTTGCTGGTGTTGACAAACTGACCCAATCACAGTCTTATGCAAGTCCTTCAGGCTCTGATCAAGGTGAGAACCAAAGTTCAGAACCAACCCCTGATTTTCTGTCTCAATCGTAGTTTGCCGCTCTGGACACAAACAGCATTTTCAATCAGGCCCAAAGCTTTTAATAAAATATATAAAACAGAAAACTGAAGTTCTTTGCGCAAAGATGGCTGTTACCTATTTTTGCTAAAAGTAGAGACATGTCTTCTGAAGCACTTTCCAGGTTGCTATGCATTTGTTTTGCACGTTGAAGAATGGCATTCTCTAATATATCATGAAAATTAGAATAATGTAGATGCGCTCCATAGGAATAACAAACTCGGTTGTTGTAACTTACCTGATTGTAATAAATTTGATATGATAAATTCCTTCTCCTTTAGCATCAAGTTAGTCATGTTATACACTCCTTGAAGATCTTGCAAGGCTTTCTTACTTTTTTCTGAACTTTCCTATAACATGGAACTGAGAGTAAAAATCATGCATATTGAGCAAACAATTCAACTATCAGGCAGCCAATTACCTTACACTTCTGGATCTCACTTTCCATATCCAAGTTGCGTTCTTGTTCTGCTTGGTAAAGTTCTTGAAATTTCAAGGCTTCCTGAAAAATAAGAGGTGAATTAATAATCCATCTGTATATGCATATAAAATGATGCTAAAAATAATCTACCTCAGAGTTTCAGCTACCTTTCTAAGGAGATCAACATTGGATTCCATTTGTTCAATCTTTTCACTCATGGCCTGTAATATAGGAAGAATGGTAAGTGGTTGTGTCAACAATAACAGATTCCTAAATGGCGGGCTGTACACAAGATACTTGAGTGTTTTATAAAAATGACCTTCCTTTCTGCTTCATCCCGAGCAAACCTTTCAGGGGGAATGTAGACACCATTCTTTTCTCTAGCAGCTCTTACATCTGATACAGATCATCATTTCACATAGAACAAATGAGAGATGAAAGTTTATGAGAATGTTTGTTAAGACATGACAAAAATAAAACCTAAGAGGAGTATGATTGTTAAGACATGACAAAAATAAAACCTAAGAGGCGTTTGCAGACCTTGTTTCATCCTCTCAATTTCCGAGTACAGATCTTTGAGAAGCACAGACTTGGATACCTTTCGGTTGGCCTACACAGCAAAAGATTTTGTGTTTTAAATGAGTTAAAGGTGGATCAACTTATATGCTAGGCAAATATATCTAACCTCTGGTTTGTTTCTGATGCTTTTAGCACGATATGCATAATCAAGTGTGCTCAGTGTTTCTTCTAAACAAAGGACAGATGGAGATATAGTTGCTATTATGCAGGTTTTTGATTTCCCTCCCAAAGAATCTCTCAACAGTCTTGTTAGCTTGCTGTCCCTGCTCATAGTTGATATATTGACAACAGTGATTCACAAAAGAAAATTAAAACAGAATTGGGTGCAATGAAGCAGAAAAATTATAAAGATCTTAGGATAGAAACCTGTATGGAACATGACCAGAATGTTCCACAAGTGCAGTTATTACACGACCAAGTGTTAGCAAACTCTTGTTCATTTCTCCTGCTTCCCTAGCTCGAACCTATGTATTTATACCAATGTCAAATAACAGAAGTAATCCATAAATTAGTGCAAATTAGAGGCTTGTGTGTCTGCTAAGATTGAAGACAGGAAAAAAAGCTTTCAAAGTCATCTCCTACAAACAACCTGACATCCAAATTTCCAAACATCAGTTGAATCCAAATGAACTGTGTTAAAAGGATAAGATATTAATCGCATTGTTTAATTATTCTTGTTCCAATGAAGGGGAAAAAATACCTAGTTAAGACATTCACCATGCAGCATTTTTCAGTGCCACGATTTTCACCAAAATCAAAATACTATTATTTATTCCCTGGGCCTCCTAGGTGACTCATTTTCTCAATAAGGGCAAGCAATGGATGAAAAATATTTATTTTCCAACAGAGTGCATCACCCATGACTGACACCTTAGTGAGAAATTACTATTTTAAGGTAGCGGTTTTCTGCTTAACACCAAACAGATAAAATATTCCATTAAAATCTACAAAGAAACAACATACCTCCCTCACGCCAGATTTGGATACATTCTCTGATCCTGCCAGATCAACCAGGTTCAACCGGCCACATTTTATGAGCTCTTCATTTCCTAGTGTGACTTCTTTCACATGGATTGTTATAGAAAAGATGGAATGAGATCGGCTGCACAAAAGAAAATTGAATTTAATTCTATGATACATATACAATATTTCAGAAAATAAGTGAAATAAAACTTTCACCTGCTTTGCTTGTTCAGCATAGTGTCTGTTATGCGTCTCTTTGCTGATCCACGCTCTAACAGATTGAATATATCATTTGCACTGTATACAACCTCCTCCTGAAGTCCTCTAATTATGGCCCCACCCTTGCCATCTTCCATCAGAGATATTGGCCTCCTTTGTTTCTCATCCATAGTTCTAGAATGCTCTTCAGATACTAACAGATCAGTTATTTCTTCATTGTACAGCTCCAGGAAAGTTACTTTCATACTATAATCAGACTTCTGTGATTCTAGTGCATCAAAAATATGTCGCACAGCTCTAGGGATAACACCAGCATCTCCAGAGAAGTCTCCACCCTGGAGCAAATAATAATTACATTAATCATCAATGATTTAAAGGCCATTTACGTGAGAAACAGTATCAATTCAGGTTATTGTCACATACCTTGAATTTCATCTCTCCCTCCATTGTGTAAGTTTTTCCTGTGCCTGTCTGCCCATAGGCAAAGACTGTGCAGTTGTAACCCTCAAGGACATCCTTGACAAAGGGTGAGATAGCATAGTCGTATATTGATCTTTGTTGTGCTTTGGGCCCAAATACCTGACAAAACCTTAATCAAAAAATGAGAAGAGATATTGGGCAACCTTGTCGCCTGGAGTAAAACAAGCTATGAATTAGAAAGCAATCACTCGCCTTATCAAACAAGAATGTCTTTTCCACTTGCTTATTAGATGAATTCTGAAAGACAATAACTTCTTTCTTTTGTTCAATGCAGGATACCGCTTTCTGAACATTCAATCTTTGTTCTTCATCATTTAATGGCCTGCAAGCCCAAGCAATCACAAACCAAATTGATAAAGTGGACAGGAAACCAAAATTCTTGTCCTACTCACGCTTAGTTGATTTCCACAAAGTTAACTCCACGTTGGCTAACTACAATTTATTTTTTCAATCAGCATATTGTTTACAAGTTAAATCATCATGCAAAGTTTCTGTATACTACTCGAGTTGATGTTAAAAAATGCGGCCTCATAAATTTAGCCTTGAAGTGCCAGGAAGCTGGTTCTAGCTTCGGAGTACTAAAGAATAAATAAACTAAGAAACTGAAGCATAAAGAGCATGCTCCTCAAACTTACAAGACCAGTACAAATAAACAACAAAAATATCATTCAAAATAACGTCTTTAATAGAAAGTATTAGCCTAACCTGCATCTGAGAACTACTTGGACATTAACTTCTTTATCTTTATCAAACTGGATTGCAGGTGAGCTCCCATCAGCCCATCTGAGATCCAATGAACGTCTCTCTGTACGGGGAGTGAGAAATGGTGCCGGAGAAGGCGGAGGCAATGAAAACCCTAATTTCCGATTCAGACTGGAAGTAACTGACATTATTCCCCACAAAAGAAACCTAACAAAGAAAGCCTAAAACAATCAAACCAATAACTCCCATCTCATAGCCGTAAGAAATCAAAAATGGCAAACATGCTAAAAAGAATCACAACTCCAAGCATCGATAAAAACAAGAAAAACAAGAAAATGATGACAAAAGGAATAATTCAAGAAGGAAAATAGCAACCTTTCTACTCAAGAACTATCCAAAAAAAGAAAACTAACTTGCAAGAAAAAGAGGAGAATTTCTCAACAACCTTGACTACAAGCAAATCAAAATAAATATTAAAAAAAAAAAAACTGAAATCCTAAAAGTAGAAACGCTTCTACACAAGAAACACCAAAAAATCTACAATAAAAACCTAAAAAAGAGAAGGAATTGCTCAAGTTCCTGAATAGAAAGCAAATCAAAAGAAATACAGTGACCCAACTACTCAAGAAACACAAAAAATTCTTCAAGAAAAACTTAAAAAACTAAAAAAAAAAAAAAAAAATTAAGGCAGCATTTCTCAACTACCTGAGTGTAAGAAAAATCAAACAAATATGACAAGAAAACTAAAATCCAAAGCTCGGATTAAGAATTCCAACAAAAAAAAAAGAGAAAAACTTCAAGAAAACATTGAAGAAAACCTAATGAGAGTTCTCAAGCACCTGAATAGAAGCAAATCAAAGATAGATAAGACGAAAAATTCAAACCCTAAGCTCGAATTGGGGGAAAAGTTTCAGAAGAGAGAGAGAGAGAGAAGCGATGATGTAATGGAGAAAAGTAGCCGTTTGTTAAAAGGCGGCAATCGTAAGGCCAAATGGCAGATCTATCGTTTCAAATGTTCAAAATGAAACGCTTTTGTTGTCACTTTGCGTGTCAAGATTGTACCAAGCCCAACAAGCCCGACATCCAGATCCGGCTCCGGCTTAGCCCAACCCATTTAACAGGTTAATCCTTTTTAAGTTAACTTAAAATTATTTTTAGATAAATTATACTTATATCAATCACGGTGTAATGGAAATTTAGAAGAATAATGAATTGGCAAACCCATGGTTGAATTTTTTTTTATCGATAGTAGTGTTACAGTACTATGTATAAACTATTAAATATTGTAGCAATATTTTGTTCATTTACTTACATCAATTTGGTTCCTAAAATATCTTTTTGATCATATATATGGTAAGACTTTAATCACCAAATGTAACATATAACCAAGTTAATATATTCCTAAATGGCCATTAAGCTATTGTAACTTGCGTTCCAAATGGGTTTGTGTGTTGTCCTTAGCTGATATTTTAATTTGTATTGTAAATCTAATCGTAATGAAATTTAATAGTTATGATTAATTAAAATATTATTATGATCACAATTAACAGTTCAAATGAAAATACTATGTATTCCATTTTTTACTGTTTTAGATTTCAACATCAATGTTTTTAGATACATGATCTCGGAGCGTACTCTATATATAAATAAATAATTAAAAACTTATTAAATATGGAAGGTGGAGTAATTTGAGTTACTAAAACTCATCCACCACCAAGTGGGTTGGATTTAGCCCAACCAGATAAACAGGTGAACCTAAGCATCATGATTCGTGTCACATGTGATCCAAATCTCAAAGCAAAACCTCTAGACCTAATTGGCCGTTTATCGCGATGCAAAACATGGTTCTCCGAATTCATAGCGGCATATCGTCGAACACCTTCAAGGCGTGGTGTTGTCTGCCATGGTATTGTCGAACAAGAAGCTTAAACTCAAGCTCCGCAGCCTCCTTGCGGAGTCTCTCGCCGTCTCTCAGTCTGGAAATGCCTCCAGTGATGCCGCCAATCTTGATCATCAGCTCCAGTCCGTCAAAGATCGCATCTTGGCCTCTAAATCTCAGAAACCCAGCTTGGCCAGACGCTCCAAGAAGAGGAATTCCGCGCCTTTGGCTGTGCTGACCGAGACCGACGCTGACAAGGGTGCTTCCGGTGATTTGAACGACGAGGAGAGTAGGAAGAAGAAGAGGGAGGGTGAGGGAGAAGAGGAGGAGAAGGCGGCGACTAGCAAGAGCAAGAAGAATAAGACGAAGAAGTGGTGGCGCGAGAAGGTGTGGAAGAAGAAGAGGAAGGAGAACGCAGATGGGAATGAGGGCGAGAAGGTCTTGGAGCCAGCTGGGAATGAAGAGAGGTGAGAACACTCTGCGTTGTTTCGTAAATTAATTTCGGGCTATATTCATTGATCGAGAGGATTTGTATCTTAAAAAAATAAATTTTGACTGGTGTTGTGTCTTCCTTATAGATTGAGAAGATTAATTTTGGCAAGTGTCGTGTGTTGTTCATGGTTTGAGAATGTTAGCATCTAAAAAGTAATCTTGGATAGTGTTGTAATTGTTAGTACCTAAAAAAATTGAATTTGGTTAGTGTTAGGTTCTTGTTCATGGTTTGAGAAAATTATCTGAAAAATTTTAGTTTTGAATCGTGTAGTGCGTGTCCATGGTCTGAGAGGATTAGTAGCTGAAAACAAAATTTAATTTTGATAGTCTTTTATTCATAAATTGGGAGGATTAGTGTGTGTGTATATATAAAATCTTTGCAACTGTTGTACTAGTCTTCATGGGTTGGGAGCATTAGTACCTAAAATAATTGGCTATTGCTATGTTGTGTCCATGGAATGAGAAAGTTAATACCAGAAAATATTTAGTTTCGGCCAGTTCATTATCTTGTTCATGGACAGAGAATTAGCATTTGCAAAATAAATAAATCAACTCTTTAGCATATTGTCTCTTGGTCATGGATTGAGAGCAGTAGCTTTAAAAACAATGGCTAGTGTTGTGTCATGTTCATTGCTTGAAAAGATTAGTATCCAAAAGAAAATGTAATTTTATGGGTTTTGTTTGATGGTTGTGTATCTTGTTGCAGTGAGGATCATGCTAAGAAGGTATACGTGGGTGGCATCCCTTACTACTCAACAGAGGATGATATACGAAGCTTCTTTGAGAGTTGTGGTACTGTGACTGAAGTGGACTGTATGAAGTTTCCTGAGAGTGGGAAGTTCAGAGGAATTGCTATTCTCACTTTCAAGGTCATATAGTTATCTGTTTAAATTCTCTATTATACACAGCCATGATTGGACTGTCATTTATTAGCATTTCTTATGTTTCACCTTTGCATATGTTGGTTGTTTATCTCTTCTACATAAGAGAGCCATTCTCTATACTTCCTTGCTAGCAATTGGATAGTTGGATTTATGATTAGATTTTAATTTCACACTTCAATATGTCTGGTTGTGTAAGATCAATCACTGTAAGTTGTAGGAAGAAGTGATAGGAATTTGTTGGAAGACTGTTATTGCCACTAGGTGGTAGCTTGCCAAAATTTATGATCCAAATGATGTGCGTTTCTACTAAATATTTGCATTACTTGTTCAGTGACTCAGCAAATAGATGCTGTGGCTTCCTTTATTCTCTCTTGTGCATGGATGGCCCAGTGAATGTTTACTGATGTGCTTATTTAGTGAAATTTGCCAATTTTCAGATAGATTACAGCTCATGACTTATAGTTCCCAGGACAACAGTGTATGCCATGGCTAAAAAATTAGCTGATTAGTTTCATTTTCTGTGGGTGGGATGCCTTGGGCCCTTGAGGGTATTAATTTAACCTTCTTCAAGCTTTAAAGTTATTCCAGAATCTAATTAGTTTCATTGTGTCAGAAACCACTAATCTCAAGATCATCATTCTTGATTCATGATTTTTGTATTAGTTTGGTTAGGCTATCTCCATGGATACTTTGAGCTTGTAGTATCACATGCATGGTGGGAATAGTGAAGCAATGCAAATGAAATGACATGACTTTGAATAATGATAAGCATGAGGAAAATGTTGATGTGTGGTCTGAAGATTAGAATTTTGTTTGTTTTCTATAATGTTTTTGGCATTGTATGTCTTTGACAACTAAGGCCTGATTATTCCTTTTAATATACTATTAGAAATAAGTATGTCTCAGAAGATGTTTTCAAATGCCAAATATAAAAGTGTCATGCTTTATTCCTAATGGTTAGATACTTTAGCTGGTTGGAAATTAATCATTGAAACTGACATCAGAGCAAACGCCAGCACTTAATAACAGATATCTCTGTTGGATGCTAGCATCTACATGTTTGAAAAAACCAATCTACTCATCAATAATGTTCATTTTGTGCAGATGAATTTTAAGCTAAGATATTGATGATTGTGGTTAGAATATCATGTATTTTTACATCAACCATTTGGAGTGGGAATTTATCCTTGATTGCTGTAAAACATGACAATTCATGGCTTTTTCTTTTGCAGACTGAAGCTGCAGCTAAAAGAGCTATAGCTCTTGATGGTGCTGACATGTAATCAAAGTTCACCTTCACTTTCCATATATCATAATATTGCCAATGCATGACTTAATTTAAATGAATTTCAGGGGTGGATTTTACTTGAAGATACAATCATTCAAGGCCAACCGAACTCAAAAACCCGACTTTGCACCCGAAATTGTGGAGGGATACAACAGAGTATACGTCGGGAATTTGTCCTGGGACATAACTGAAGATGACTTGAGGAATCTGTTTTCCGATTGCAGTATCACTTCCCTCCGATGGGGTATGGATAAAGATACCGAAGAATTCAAGGGATACGCCCATGTAGACTTCTCTGACAGTGTCTCGCTTTCCATTGCCCTGAAACTCGATCAGCAGATTGTCTCCGGCCGCCCGGTTAGAATACGATGTGCAGTTCCAAGCAAGTCAGTTAAAACAGATCCAAGTCCAAAGTCTACTGATGATTTAGACAATACAAAGACAATGAAGAAGAAGAATAAGAGATGGAATAACTCGAATTCCGCCAGCGAAAATGCTGATAACGGCGGAATTGCGAATAATACAGCAAAGAAGAAAAGACGGACATGTTATGTGTGCGGTATCCCCGGCCACCTCTCATCGTCTTGCCCGCAAAAGAATACAAACAGTTGATCTTGCATTCCCTGTGTTATTGTCTTCAATTAGATGCATTACAAGTCTCTCTGCTAAATTATGTGAGAATTTTTTTTTTTTATAATTTAGCAAACTCTTGAATCTTGATGTTATAGTTTTAGTATGGATTGAGAGTCTGACAAAAAACTAGAAGAACAGCTTCCATTTATATGCTCTTTATTATTGGTTGCCTTTTGTTGGTGTTTGTTTGTGATACATGTCAGTGACTCATCTTTGAGATTCGTGCTAAATGTAGAAGTGTAAATCACGAGGAGAGTAAAGCCAATGATCAGTGCAAACAAGGACAAAGGCCCCCCTGAGTGATCCGGGCTTTACGCTGAACCCAACTTTACTGTTTATCCGTCTTCTTGTGATCAGGATCCAATTCCCTCCAAAACTACGTACCAATGGACCCCACCAACCATCTATCAATTAGTATTAAAAAATAGTTTTTGATATTATGGTATTTATTAAAAATAATAAACTGTTTTCTGATTTAATTCGTACTAAACTGTAACACATCATAAGTAATCTAAAGAAATTAAAATAATATATAGTCCGGAAGAAATTCAAGTAACGTAGTTCACGTGCCAGACAAGCTACATAAATATACAATCTATCATGCTTCTTAGGGTAGGTGGTATAAACAACAAAACAAAATTACCACCATACCATGCTTGCTATTTTTCCCCTATTTATTTATTTATTTATTTGATAAAATTAAATTAACAAAAGACAAATAAGTACATATGTGTATACTAATTGGCTGACTTCTAATGAACAACCCTCACTATGTAACATAGGAATGAGAATAAGAAAAATAATACTTACACAAAATTTCCACAGTGGATGTTGAACATAAAGTATAATATGAGATGTTAAAACTCAAGATCACTCAATCACAACGACAGATAGTTACTTGTGGATTAACACAGTTTATACCACTATGGGGGTAAATGATACACCTTTACTCGTAAACTACTTGGGTTCGACTCGGCAAAAACTCGAACTCGGCTCGGTCGCGGTCGAGCCAAGCTCGAGCTCGAGTAGCTCGAGTAGTCGAACGAGCTGAGTTTGAGTATTATGATACTTGACTCGAGTGCTCGAGAGCCTAATCGACTATATATATATATATATATATATATATATATATATATATATATATATATAATATTAGATTTATTTGATGAAAATCAGGAGAAAAAACTTTCAAGGTCGAATCGAGTTCGAGCATAATATTTATGGTCATTTTTAGTCTTTTTGAGCTTAGTCGAGCGAGTTCGAGTAGTTCAATTTATATACTAAATCAAATTTGAGTTATAAAATGAATACTCAATCGAGCTCAAACCGAATATTGAATACCGAATTTTCAATCGAATTTAAGCTCGTTACTACTCGGCTAAAGCTCATTCTTTATCTATGACACCCCTAAATTACCACCTACCCACAATTCTTATCGCATAAATATTTAATTTTTTAATTAAAAATTTATGCATTACATGGAAGCGGCGGGGCAGCGCGCGGACCGAGTTCAAAACTTTGAAACAAAAAGGAAAAACATTTCTCTTCAAAGTCAACACAGGCGTCTTGTCGCACGTGGGCGAGAGGGTGGAACCAACTCAAAGCCAATGCGAGTAACATGGCTCCACCCTTTTGGGTGCGATCACTCCGTTTGGACCCATTCGCCGATTTCTTAGACCACCGACCCAAATCATCCACACCTATCTCATTCTTCTTTTTTTTTTTAAATTAATTTATAATAATTAATTTTAAAAACAATAATTAATTATTTATCACATTCGCGCGTCATTGTTTCAAATCGATACGATGTGATTGAGACCATCAACAAGACCAGTGCGCCCACTCCGTTGTGCTTACTCGTTGACTATCTTCAGACTATTCATCAACCTTCTTTTTATTTATTTATTTATTTATTTTGTATTTTTCTCATTGTCTTCGGATCATCGTCTTTCTTGGTTTATATATATATAGAGAGAAAGCGGGGAGCTTGGTTGAGGTTGAGAGAATGGCGATCAGTGCGCAAAGACAATGGAGAGAGAGAGGGATTAGCCCGGAGAGAACGAAGGTTTGGATTGAGCCGAAGACGAGAGGAGTGGTGGAGAAGAAGGTAGCTGTTGTTTACTATCTCTCTAGGAATGGTCAGCTTGAGCATCCTCACTTCATGGAGGTTCCTTTGTCTAAAACTGATGGGCTTTACCTCAGAGATGCCATGAATCGGCTTGATTTACTCCGGGGAAAGGGCATGGCTTCTTCCTACTCTTGGTCTTCCAAACGGTGAGTTTGGATTGGTTTCATTGTTTTTTTCTTTGATTTGTTTTGATTTTGGGGGTTTTTGATTTTGGGGTGTGATTTTTAGGAGTTATAAGAATGGATTTGTGTGGCATGATCTCTCGGAGGATGATCTCATTCATCCGGTTCATGGCCATGAGTATGTTCTCAAAGGCTCGGAGCTTCATCATGTGGAATCATCGCTTTCTTCGAGGTCTGAAAGGCCGGGTGAGATTTCTAGATCTCGAGATGATGCTGAGTTTTCGGTAGAACAGAGGAAGAAGACGACGTGGAGCTCGGTTGATCTCAATGAGTACAAGGTTTACAAAGCCGACCTCGCGTCCGACTCCGCCGTCAAGGCGGCGGCCGACGCATCCACCCAGACCGATGACCGGAAGCAGCGCCGGCGAGCTTTGCAAGTCCCCGAAGAGCAACCCCCGGCGGAGCTCAACAGCGATGAGATCTCACCCCCGCCGTCGTCCTCCAGCCCTGAAACCCTAGAATCACTGATGAAATCGGACTGTCGGGGGATCCCCATAGCTACGGAGGATCTTGATCGGACGGTTGGGAGTAGCGTGAGCGGGAGGATGAGGGCATCAGCGGTGCTGATTAATTTGATCTCATGTGGGTCTATCTCGGTGAAGGACCTTGTAACGGCGCAGTGTAAGAGAAGGGTGCCACGTGTAGGGTCGGATCTTATGGGGAAGGAAACAATGGACGGCTTGATGGATAATCCAAGCTTCTCTTCAGGGATTACCTTGGAGGATAAAGAGTACTTTAGTGGAAGCTTCATCGAGATCAAGAAGAAGGGTTGTGATGCCGGTGCTGAGTTCCCGGCGTTGAAGCGCTCCTCCTCCTGCAACGCCGACCGGTAAACTCCTCCCCGCCCTCTTTGTTATTTTCCATTTGTTTATCTTTTTCAATTTCCATTAAAGTAGATATTTTTTGTTGAGGTAATTGATATGCCAGCCGTGGAAGTAGTTTGATTATTATGAATATAACCAAAATGCACAATTTGGTAGGTTAGAGGTAAAATGAAATAAGATTTAGATAAAAAAAAAAAGTTACTGTAAATTGCTGTACGTTTTTTTTTTTTTTTTTTGGGAATGTTTATGCCCTTACATAAAGTCTCTTGTTTTTAAAAGTTGTAAATAGAATTTATGAAATCATTATTGTTATTTTAATTTTATTCTAGGCTTTTGCAGCAAGGGTATTCTTTTACTACTATAATCTATGCATATGATGTCAACGATTGAAGTTGATGAATATTGAAAAAGCTTAACTTTTGACAGAAGTTTAGTTTAGAAGTAAACTAATATTTAGATTAAAGCAATCAACTTTTATTGTTTTTATTTATTTTTGTAACTTGTGCTTGTCTTTGCATTTTTGGAGAGGATGATACACTGTATATCTAGAAATTGAGTTATTGTGTGTTGTACTAGTGTATGGTCTATTATGGTATGGGTTGAGACCTTCGAATATAGTACTGAAAGGACAAGGAATCCCTTGAATGACGTCTAATTCACGTGAATGAAATTTCCTATGTTTCATGGGTTCTAGTTTTTATTTTGTTATTTTTACCTTTTACCCTCTCATAATTGCCAATTGTTGCTCTCCTTTTTAAGTTGGATCATGTTCTTAGTTTAATAATAATGCATGAAGAGTAAATATTCATTGCAGCATCACCAAAAATAAATAGATTTGGATAGTTTAATGGCTGAATGAATATGTTATATATATTTTTTTGGGTCAAAGCATCTAGTTTAGTGCCATTTATTAATTGATGGTGCAAGGGTTGGCGTTGGATAGGACTTGGATGTGATGGCTGATGTGTGTGGCTAGCTTTTCTCCAGAGGCCAGGCACCAGTCTATCTATTCTTATTTACCCAGAGAATAGTCAGCTATATTTCAACTTTTCCACCATATCTCTCAATTAAAGTATCAGTGATAGAAACCTGGTTCCTTTTTGTTTCCTTTCAGTTTCCTGGAACTTACCTGCTATTATTATATATTAGTCTAATGTTCATACCCATTCAATTTCAAACTCATTGAACTTTTGCAGAAGCTCAAAGATGGAGTTATTAGATAAAGAAGTTGATGGAGTACGTGCAAAATGCATCCCCAGGAAACCCAGACAACTTGGCGCAAAAAAGGACACCTCCATTACACGTAGCACACATGGGAGCAAGAGGTTCATTGAAGGGACTAGTACTAGTACCACTACTACAATTACCACCACTACTCCTCAAACTCCGGCCATTAATTAATGTTATCTATCTTAGTTTTTATTAACCAAAGTTTTATTGAAGAAAATGAAAAGGAAAAGTGATGAATTGAGTGCCCTCTTACTCTCAAACTCTCCTTGCAGATCACGGCACCAAGTTGTAGGATTTCTATGTTCATAGGTTAATTTAATGCTGAGCTTTTATTATAGACATATAGATATATATATATAGCACTATGTATTAACTGGAGCCTTTGGTGTTAAGTTAACACGGACTTTAATGTGCTTGGGGTTTTGGGAGAAGCGAAGGCTTTTGTCCGGGCATGTTTGCTTTTATTCTATCAAATATTATTTATAGGTATATATATATTGCAGGTGTCAGACCATGTGATATTGTTCCCACTGCCACTTAACTGTAACTAGTGCTTGATAGAACACTATTTCAATAAATCTTTGAATTTTTATTTTTAAATTTTACATTAATTTTACCCAGCTCGTTTCATCTCTGCTTTCTCTCGGTGAGGTTAAATTTGAGTTTGGTATAAATCTCCCTGGTAATTATTAATAAGTTTAGAATAAATTTAAATATGGCCATTCAATTGAAAATGGGGATATATTATATTTGTCTGGTACTATATTTTTTTTAATGTAGTCTGTGTTTTGTTGTATTAATTTTTTTAAATCAATTTGTAAAAAAAATAGATTTTTTTATATATAATTATTTCGTTTTCTCAAGTCAATCAATATACCATGTTTCCAGTGCATCAAGACTGATGAAGTCTACCGACTTTAAAATTCTGGTCAACACTCAATGACAACATTGCCTTGCCAATCACTCCATTGCTTCCGCTCTCAGGCTTTTTTTTTTTTTTTTTTTTTTTTTTTTTAATTATGTCTTCATTATAAATTGCTTTCATAATGTAAACTGAATACTGGATGGAGTTTTATTCAAAAGAAAAAAAAAATACTGGATGGAGTATTGTTTCCTTCTTTATAATTCAATGCATATCTGTTCAGATTTAAATTAAAAAAAAAATTCTTGTACAAAGGTTCTGATTACTCTAATCAAATGCCAATATATGAATGAATGTATTTTTTTTCTTATGATATTAAATAGAAATTATGAACTAGATTAACGCTGCAGAAAGGCAAACCCTTCATACAGATAATAATTAACATAATAATCAGTGAAATAATTAAAAAAAAAAAGATAAACCATGAACTCATTATACAAAGAAACGTGAAACAAAAATAAAAAGAGCATAATAATAAAATCTGGTAACATGATCGAAAGGCAAAAATAACAAAAAAATAATATAAAATAAAGCATAGAATCATCCAAGAGATGCAGTGGAATAGATACAATATAATAACAAATAAATAAATAAATAAATAAATAAGACTAAGTGGTGATATATAAATCATTCTCCCAAGGAAACAAATTAAGATCCAAAAGCAAGACCTTGCTGCTGTTGTTGTTGTTCATGTTCTTCTTCTTCAATACAGGATTGTGCCTTCTCATATGACCACCTAAAGCCTGCCCCATTTCAAACTCAACTCCACAAACACTACATTCATGACTCCTCTTCATCATCATCATCTTCTTCTTCTCAACCAGCTTGTTATCATGATCTCCATCAATACTTCTTCTTCTCTTATGACTTGTTCTATGTCCTCCAAGTGCTTGAAATGAAGTGAAGCAACGTCCACATGTTTTACACTCAAACTCATCAAACTCTCTCCTTCTCTTCTTATGCTCTTTATGATGATGATGATGATGATGATGATGTTTTTCCTCATGTTCTCCAACAAGAAACAAGAGATCAAGCTCTGTGTTTTTGGATGACATCATCATCATATTCATCTGCATGAAATGAAACACTATGAAATGAATGGAATAAGTCTAGTTTCACAAAGAGTGTGTAAGAGAGGTGTCCTTTTTATATATGGAACTTTGTGGCAATGGCGTGTAAAGAGTTGCATGAGAAATTTAAGGCTTGATTTCACATGAGAGACTTAAGACTGATGATAAAATTAATGATGATGATGGTGATGAGTTTTGATATTTTGGTTTCTTAACGCGGGTTGAAGAGTGTTGTAGACTTAACGCGCTGGAGCAACTTCTTTGCAAGTGTTGTGTGGCTTCTTCTTTTGCTCCATAACAATTATTGGTTGGACTTTACTGGTTTTTTTTTTTTATTCCTTTTTTATTTATTAAAAAAAAAAAAGAATTGTGGAGCTTTTTGGTTAAGTTTGATTCTTTTAGTTGGAATAAATGATTTTTTTTGTTTGGAATTGTGGAGCAACAAATTGTTTTTTTTTTTTTTTTTTTTTTTTTTTTTTTGTTTCTTCTGATGAAGACTGGTAATATAGACTTCATAAATTTGAAATTTCTTTGCTGTGAGACTTTTAAGTCTATTTGGATTTAAAAAAATAATAATTATTTATGTTATTTTTCATTTTTTTAATTTTTTTATAAAAATTACGAAAACCGTAGACAAAGGGTTATCAAGAGAAAAAAAAAGCGGTATATCAATTATAATGATTTATTAAGGTGTAATACTCGGATTGATCCTTCTATTTTTCTCACTCTTCTTTTTTGGTCCCTCTATTTAGAAATGCGCACGACTAATTCCTCTACTTTTGAAAATGACCCAACATAGGTCCCTCTACCCTTAATATCTTTCTATCTAGTCCCTTTACTCTTGAAAATACAGCCACTAATTTGCCTATTTTATAGTAAAACGGACTAAGTCGAACCATTTTCAAGAGTAGGGGATTAGTGGGGCACATTTCTGAGTAGAGGGACCAAAAGGGAAGAGAGAGAAAAATAGAGGGATCAAGTCGGGTATT
This sequence comes from Dioscorea alata, assembly GCA_020875875.1. NCBI lineage: Eukaryota > Viridiplantae > Streptophyta > Magnoliopsida > Dioscoreales > Dioscoreaceae > Dioscorea > Dioscorea alata. The sequence goes on along the minus strand of CM037022.1, from coordinate 19,372,775 downwards.
ATAAATAATACTATTATAATATTATTTATAACATTAGTGTAGTCTTACAAAAATATCATCAATTCAAGAATTAAATTATGAATTTACTTATTTACTATTTAAATAACAATCTATACAATGGTGTTAGGGACGTAATGACTCAGGTCCATAGTCTCACATCGCCTGTGGGAGTCAATCTCTAGTCTTATATACATATACCAAACCTTTTCTGTAACTCGGGTTTTGGAGAAGTTAGGGTGGTGGGTCCTTGTATTAACATGCTATCAGAGCTATGAGTACGCTGCGTACTTTGATCGACTATAGCTAGGATCTTGGGTCCCACATCCGTTGTGGGCCCAGGGGTGTTAAGGACGCAATGGCTCAGGTCCATAGTCCCACATCACCTGTGGGAGCCAATCCCTCTAGTCATATATACCCATACCAAATTTTCTCCGTAACTTGGGTTTTGGAGAAGTTAGGGTGGTGGGTCCCTATATTAACAAGTGGTTGTTATTATTTTTCACTATTTAAATTATTATTTTCAAAATATTTTTGTTATATAAATATTTTAATGGAAGTCAAAAGTTTGGTTGCCTTTTTTTTTCTCTAAATATGCATCTGAATGTGTTTACATTCGAAAGTGCTTGTAGACTATAAAATTACTAATAAGGACATGCAAACATAATAATTTTTTTGTTAATATATAAGTCACAGGTTTATCTCAGTTTTATGTTTGTTAATAAGGACATAAGATGCTAGGGTGGTTTTGTTAAGAATATATTGTTTCAAATAATTTAGTGAAATTAGTTTTTCATAAGTGATTTTTCATAAATACGTAACTTCTAACATAAACAACGAAGCTGTATATACAAATATTGTAATATGGATCCAAAAATATTTATTTATTTATTTATTTTTGATTGGGTTAAACTAACTAACTCGGACAAGATACTGAAAGCCCTATAAAAATATAGGAACTCTCCCCTCTTTCTTAGAAAATGCTCATTTTCAAATCTGTCATTGTTGAATAACAAAATAGTTCCTTTTGTGGGCCCATTTAAGTTCGTCAACTTTGGGCTATTAATGTTACCTTCATTTTTTAAACGGCCCAAAAAAAAAAAGTCTAGCTAAAGCTAATAAAAATTAATAATTCAGTTCACGCCAAGGAACGTGACCTAATGAATAATAAATTATTCCCAATTTTTTTTATTGGTTAAAATAGTTTTAAATTTTGGAAAAATACCAATTCCAACTAATGTTAAGCTTTCTAACATAGAATAAATCAAACTGTAGTTTAAATTCTGTTTAATTAATAATGAGTTTTGTTGATCGGAAAATCACTAACAAGTTTTAGGATAACGATTAAGGATTTAAACAGGCATGATGACGTGTGTGGCCATCTCATCAACATGCTATACATACACATATATATAGAATAACAATTTCACATATTAATATTATTTTAAATTATCATAAAAACTCTTATCCTAATGGCATTTTGACCCTAGGAAACTCTTGTGAAGAGTAAAGACACGTGATAATTGAGTGTGTTTTCTCATTGGTACAACTAGACTTTTCCTGAAAGTTTTTGCACGTGTATGTTCATAGCAAGAGTGGTTTATTAACCTTAAAAAATAAAAATAAAAATTCTCAATTTTCATGTTCTCTATTTTGTTAACCCTATTCTAATATCATTATTTTTAAAATAATAACTAATATATTGTTGTGCTATTATTAGTAACCATATATTATTTACAACAGAAGCAAATAATACCTTATATTTCTCTTAAATATTTATCAATAAAAAGTGTGTAAAATCATAATACCAATTAACAAAGAGATCCTCAATATATATTTATATTTATTATTATTTCAAATATTTAGGTTCTATCAAACCATCACAATATGTATTTATATATATATTAGAAAAAAAAAAACCCCTAAATTTGGAAATTAAACATATAATTATAAGCATTATATATATATATATATATATATATATATATATATATATATATATATATAAGAGAGAGAGAGAGAGAGAGAGAGAGAGAGAGAGAGTAATACTTGATTAAAGAGAAGAAGAGACTACCCCCAACTCTCTCTAAGTCAGCAGCCACTTCTCGCTTCCCTTGTTTCGCCTCTCTCTCTCCATCTATCTCTCAAAAACCACCACTTTCTCTGCATGCTCTAACACACCCACTACTGTACAACTCTCTCTCTCTCTTAGTGTTGTTGTTGTTGTTGTTGTTGTTATTGTTGTGAGTGTTTGTTTGACACTTTGGTTTGCATGTTTGCTTTCAAGTTGTTAGTTTTTGGATCTTGTTTGGTGTTAATGTCAGTGTATGTGTGTTTTCTGAGGATTGAATCCAGTTGGTGGTGGTTTTTCTTGTTGCAGGTGTTGGTGGTACTCATGGGTCACACAAAAGGGTCAAGGAAGAGAAGGAGAGTTGAGAAACAGGCTGTTTCTCAGACTAACAATCATGGGGATGATGAGCCTTCTGATTGGTGGTTCCACTTCTCAAGAAGGCTCACAGGTCCTCTCTCTCTCTCTTTCTCTTTTTTCTTTCTATAAATATATATATTTATGTCAATCTATTGCTCGTAGTTCTATAAAGTTGTTTGCTTTTTATTGTTTGTCTATTGATGATGTTTGAATAATGTGGGATTTGGTTTTTCTCTGATTTGTTCATGGTTTTAAAGATTGTTGGAATGGAGAGATTGATATGAATGTCTGGTTGTGTTGTATTTTTTTGAAGGTAAATTTTTGCATTGGATGTGAGAAAACAATTTGTGGAGTTGATTTTCTTGCATACAAGTTGTGGATTGGATTATTGATTGTGTTTGAGCAATTGGGGATGTCGAAATGCACAAATTTTCCATTTTTTTTTTGTTTGAACCATTGAGGATTTCAATCTAATGCTTGTTTGAATATGGCCTTTTTGTATGATCTCACAGTATAATGTAGTTTGATAGCCATTTTTTTCTTCTTATTATGCTTTTGTTTAGATTACTGTTCTTTGTTTTTTTGGGGAATTTTTGTTCAGGTAACCATTCAATCCTTTTTAGTTCTATTTGATCATGTCTGGGGAAGTAATGTATGATGAACAATTGAAGGGGGTAAACATTGTGTTGTCCCAGATGAACAATGCAGATATTTAGATTGACATATTTTGTTGTTCATGCATACTTTAGCATTGAATAAATGAAGATGTTTGATTTCAATACAGAGATTTAAATTTTCAATATGTTCGTTCTTCAGTGCCGATATCCCTGTTTGGCAGTCATTTCTGACAAATTTATGTGGGTATTATATACTAAACTTCCACAATGTTGTGGTACATTCTAGTGTGGGCAATTGATACATTAAAGGGTAGTGACTGCATCCAGTGTCTTTAAGCTCTTTTATCTTCTAATCCGTATTTCTGACTTTTCATGGAACTTAGCTTCTCATATTCATTACATTTGATTTCTCTCGCCCGGGAGAAGAAAGCGGCAAACTTTGCAGCAGAGTACCTTATTTATGCAATTCAAGTTACATAGATACATGAACAATGAATGTCATTCGATTAACTGAGTTCTTATTAATCTATACATCATTGTGAAATGCTTGATCGATTTGCCTTCTATTGATTTCTTTCGCCTTAGTTCCTCTTAACTGTATGTTCTTGAACTTCATTTATTGTTGGCCAGGACCTTTGGCTCTATTGAAAGAACCAGGCAGGTTCGAGTCCATTTTCAAGATATCAAGAACGACATTTAACTACATATGTTCATTAGTGAGCGATAATCTTGTGGCAAAGCCGACAAACTTTGCTTACAACGATGGCATGATTCTAGCTGTGGAAGATCAAGTAGCTGTCGCTCTAAGAAGATTGAGCTCCGGTGAGTCACTATTCAATGTCGGAATATCATTCCAAATAAACCCATCAACCGTCTCTCAAGTAACCTGGCGATTTGTGGAAGCAATGGAAGAGAAAGCTATCAACCATTTAAGATGGCCAAACTTAGAAGCCGAAATGGAGTCAATAAAGTCCAAATTTGAGAAGATATGCGGTCTTCCAAATTGTTGCGGTGTGATAGACACCACCCACATCATGATGTGCCTGCCTTGTGTAGACAGTTCGAACGATGTATGGATCGATCTTGAGAAGAAACACAGCATGGTCTTGCAAGCGATTGTCGATCCTGAAATGAGATTCAGAGACATTGTCACAGGTTGGCCAGGGAGTCTTGATGACAATCTAGTTCTGCATAACTCAGCATTCTTCAAGCTATGTGAGAAAGGTTTAAGGTTGAATGGCCGGAAAATGGAGCTTTTGTCAAAAGGATCACAAGTAAGAGAGTACATCATCGGTGACTCAGGTTTCCCTCTCTTACCTTGGCTTCTCACTCCCTACCAAGAACAAGACCTTTCCGAATTCAAAGCCGAATTCAACAAGAGAAATTCCGCGGCCAGACTTGTCGTACACCGGGCGTTGGCAAGATTGAAAGAAACATGGAAAATTGTTCAAGGGGAGATGTGGAGACCTGATAAGCATAGACTACCAAGAATAATTCTTGTCTGCTGTTTACTGCATAACATCACTATAGACTTGGAAGATGAATTGCAGAATCAAATGCCATTGTCTCACCAACAACATGATTCTTCAATGTATAAACAGCAATTCTGCGATATTATCGACAATAACGGATTGATTCTTCGAGACAAGTTGTCACAGTATTTGTCAGGAAACTTGCCACCTTGAGATTGGCAAACTTGTGTTCTTTCTTAGTTTTTACTTTTTTATGTTTCAAATGCTGAAGGGAATAGCCTCAGAAGAAGTTCTGTTTGACTATTAATTGATCAAAATTAAAATTTGTCATTGTGTTGAATTAGTCTAAGCAGTAATTGTTTCCTTGTATGACTGTCTTTGCAATCCAATCTTTATATTTGCAACAAACATACCTTACCATTTTATTAAAATTTTCATGAAGAATTACAAGTATTAAGTCTTAGTTTCTAATCATCAGAAATTAATAATCTTTCTTAGTTTCATAAACTAATCTCAATCCTAAATCACAATGAAACCACAAATTATAACTGGGTAGATGAATGTAGAAACCAAAAGCTGCAAGCAAAGTCCAGCAGAAATGATGCTTCCTTGCAATTGCACAACCTATCCATTGGGTTACTATCAAACTCTATAAAATAAACAATTAATATATATTTGATCAAAATAAGTATACCAATATAGTTCAAACATCAAACACATTTAGTCACAAATTAACTCTCATTAAGACTAACTCCATTCCACCATCTTCCAAAGTCAAAGTTAGCAACACGGTCTAAGGTATATATACATATATATATATTGATAAAAGAAACATAATAAATGTGAACGTGAACAAGATGAAGTTAAGTTAATCCAAGAGACTTCATTGCAGTGAAAAAACAAGTGCAAGGAAAGAGCGTTGTCTTCTAGAATGCAAACCAAAGAGCTTTATAAAAGGGTGGAACTTTCAACACAATCACCATATTACGTGTGTCATGCCGTCACAATAAGCCAAAGCTTAATGGTTAATACGTAGTCACCACGTATATATTTATATATATGTTCACATGTATCACCACACCACCTTCCTTGCTGACCAATAAACTTCATGGTCAAACCTAAAGTCAATGAAGTAAGCTAACAACCTTCCTCTTGTCTATATATATATAACATATATACATACATGGGAACAAACATGAAGGAGTTAGAAATGGAGGACATAAACATGGCTAAGTTGTTGATGATGATGATGAATTCTTCTCCTCCGGTGAATAACCGGGACCGGGTTTTCGAATGTAAGACGTGTAAACGTCGGTTTTCGTCTTTTCAAGCACTCGGAGGACACCGGGCAAGTCATCGGAAACTCCGGGGGCTTGCCGGGGAAAATGATGGCCTTGGAGGTGGTGGTTCTTCTAAGGGAAGAGCACATTTGTGTCCCATTTGTGGGATTGAGTTTCCCATTGGACAAGCTTTGGGTGGTCATATGAGAAGGCATAGACAACCGACAGTGCTTGGCATTGAAATGAAGAAGAAGAAGAAGGTTGAAAAGTTGAACTTGGACTTGTGTTTGGGTTTGAGTTGTGATTTGGATTGATTTCAATGGTGGTTTTGCTTCATTGGTCTTTCTTTTATTTGTTTTTGTTTGTTTGTTTATTTATTTATTTATTGGTTGTATTTTACATTGGATGTTACCAATAGTTCTTTTTTTTTTCTTTTCTTTTGTATAATTAATTCATGATTTATTGTTCATAAGACGTGTTTGTTTATATGAAGAAAAAAGAGTTGAAAATCTTTTTACTGTTTAAAAGTATATACTTATATTTAAAATTGTATAAGAATTAAATAGAGCACCACCACATCGGCTTATTCATATTATCAAATATAAAAATAAAAATAAAAATAATGCCATCACTTTAAAAAAAATAATGATGAATAAATATATAATAATTGTTTGTGTTTCCAAATAAATAAAAATATATTTAAGGTATAACAAAGAAAAATAGGAACACACACATATATATATATATATACACACATATAAGTATATATATAGATTCCTATATTTTGGTTTTGGAAGACATGTGAAACATAATGAGATAAGTTATAATATCCATGTTGATAATATATTAATAATTTGTTGTCTTAACTACTATTGCCAAGAACATTGATGAAAAATGCAATATGTGTTTATCCTTTTTTATATAAAAAAAGAAAACGACAATATACACTTCCTTCCTAAGAAGCAAAAGGATAAACATATAATTTACACAGTGCCCATTGCCGGAAGAAGACCCCGCAGGCAAGACTGGGAGGTTCTCATTCTCAAAATCAAGACTAAGCTAATCTCCTGGAAGGCTAACCTGTTGTCGCTTGGGGGTAGGCTTACCCTTATCAACTCTGTTCTCTCTGCCATACCCACGTATTGGATGTCGATCTTCCGACTGCCCAAGTGGGTTTGTAAGCGCATTGACCGACTGAGAAGGGACTTTCTCTGGTCTGGTCCGGACATAGACCGCCCTAAGTGCCGATTGGTTAATTGGTATAGGCTTTGCCGTCCCCACGATCAGGGGGGGTGGGGCATCATTAACCTGGAGGAGTTCAATTCGGCTCTCCTTGGCAAATGGTGGTGGAAAATTTTAAACTGTGGCTCCTGGTGTGGCTCCGCCCCCATTCTCCATAACTATTTTAACCAGCACCCGAGATGGAACCTCTGGTTATCTTGTAACCGCCGCAGCTCCTTCTTTTGGAGAGGGTTATTCCCTACCCTTGAAGCATTTCGAGCTTGCCTCCGCTCCTCTATTGGGAATGGGGATTCCACACTCTTTTGGTTGGACAACTAGTACAATGATCAGGCGCCGAAGTACCTCTGGCATGAGGAATTCCTCTCTGCCACCTCCCCTTTCATCTCCGTCCGGGAGATGCTGTCGAACTCCCATTTTGTTTTCATCTGCGATGACCCTTTTCTGGCTGCGACCAGAGCCAATCTCAACCGAGATAGCGGGCTTAACCCGGATCGCAAGATTTGGAAATTGACTTCTGATGGTATTTTTTCTGTCAAATCCTTTTACAACTTTCTCATTGACAGGGGGGTGAGATGCTCTATAACTCCGGCGATCTTCAAAGGTTTCTTCCCTCGCAAAATCGCCGCTTTCACCTGGCTGGTGTGGGACAGGAAGATTCTCACGCTTGACACCCTTTTTGCTAGGGGATGCAATTTGCTCCCCACAGCAACGTGTCACTTGTGTTGCTCCGGGTTGGAATCGATCGATCACTTGTTTTTCAGTTGCCCTCTGGCTTGCGACCTCTGGACGCGCCTGTCGCTCATCTTCTCCTTTCCACGCGCCCCCTCCTCGGGTTTGTACCTATGGGGCAACTGGTTTCAGGAGCTTAGCTCGTACTCCCGCCTCCCTTGTTCTTTGGTTGCGAGAATTGCGTTGTGGCAAATTTGGCTTGCTAGAAATAACTGCATTTTTAATTCTGTGCTTATTTCTCCGCATGCGTTGTTCATGAAAGTTTGTTACATATTCCTATCTTGGATTCCTGTGTTTCCAGCTAAGGAGATGCACAAGTTGGAAGACTCCATTGCGGCGGTTCGTCGTTGCATTCAGTTTCCCGGCTCCCACATCACTGCGGATGCGGACCTGCCTAGGACTGACGATCCTTCCGGCTAGTACTCCTCCGCGTCTCTGGCGTCTTTTGGAGGAGATCCTCTCTCCTTCTGTTCTGTATTTTTCGTTTTTAGTCTGTTCTCTCTCTTTTGTTCCCACCTCTGGTGGTAGTCTTCTTTCTGTTGTTGTTTCTGTTGTTCTCTACTGTTGTTCTTGGTACATTTTTGCCTTTTTAATGCATTGTGGTTTATCCACTTTATAAAAAAAAAATAATAATAATAATAATAATATAATTTACACAAACTTAAGTAATATAAATATAACTAAAAATTTAAATAAAATTGATTCACGTATATTAACTACAAAATTTCATCCATAATCATTATCACATGAAAAGTGTCGGCAAAAAAAAATTGGGTTAACTAAGTTAGATTAATTATTATATTAATTAATAGCATGATCTATATAACTCTACTATAATTCATAATGATCAAGCCTATTAAAGTTAAATTTTTAGGTTATATGATTTGGAACAACTACAACCTTATCTTTTAATTAACAATGACCTAACTTTGTCATTTATGTATTTTTAGAAGAAATAAAAAGTTTATTGGCGTCAATAATATTTGAAATTAAATTAAATCATATGTTATTTATTAAGACCACTAAAATTTACACGTGTCATAAATTAACCCTGATAAATATAAATTAAAATTTCAGTTGGAATATATGATACTTATATTAATATGTGAATAATTTTCGTAAGCAAAGTGGCCGGTGCAAAAAGTAAAATTTATTTTATTAATAATATGATGAACGTGTACATTAAGTCGAACTTTTTTGAGTCAAAAATATAATTAGTAAGTTCCCACTAATCTTTCATTAATTAATTCATTTTCAAACTCCATGAATGTCAAATAGTTTTTCTTCAAATATTGTGTTACCTTTCCTTTGCTTACGTTCAAAGTAGAGTTAAAATAATAGTATTAACTTATGAAAACACATATGATTAATTTGCACATTAATTTAAGATTAATCAATGATTAATATATAATCACTATGATTTGCTTTTCTAATTATTTCTTTATCTCTCTTTGAAATCTCTTGTGTCTCCATTTGAACTAGCATTTCTAAGTTAATGTACGTCATGCCTTAGGCAAGCAATTACACCTTAATCTCTTCTTTAATTAATACTTTTGATTAGTTACTTAATTAAGTTCACAATGCAAGCTTCTTGTAATCTTCATGGAATATATTCCTTGGCTAAATAATTTCATGGAAATCAAGGCAAGAAGAACATTATTTATTAGATATTTTTTGTCGTAGTTATGCATCATAATATTATCTTATAAATGTTACCTATCATTCCAAGATATTAGGATTAGTGTTAATGATGATTTATATCATTAATTTGATGGTGATGTGCTAACTAATATAATACCTATATTTATTTATTTTTATTCATTTTATTTATAAAAATCAATGAAGGGAAATAGAGTAATCACGTGACATATTAAGCAAAGTATGAAGCTTAAACAGAACACTAATCTAAATTAATAAGATTAACTCCCTAGCATGTCATTAAGTAATGCATTATTAGTTCCAATATTATAAAGAATGATTTGAAACAAATGGAGTATAAAGGATAAAGAATGAAAAGAAATCAAGAGAAAGGCCAAGGGAACCGATGGAATGAGACCACCCCACTAATCCATTATTAATAACTTAATTAGGATTGTTGGTTAAGAGGCCTTAATTATGTTTTGTTGTGATGTTAGCTATGGGAGGGGATGAATTAGGAATGTGATTATTGTTGATGAAAACTATAACTCATTAAGTGGAATTAACACTTGTCCACGTTTAGTGCATGCAAAGAGACTTGCATAAAAAATTAAAAAAAATAAAATAAAAATAAAAAAACCTCAATGAGATTAATGTGGGTTTTACTTTGGAACCAATTTTAATACTGTTACTTAACAAAGTGGAATTGGGTGAACAAAGTGGAATTGGGTGAACAAAGTGGAATTCGGTGAATGGCCACTTTGAATTAATAAAGTTTATAATATTGAAGATGGTCAATGATATGCATATAATGGACATCCTCTTCAATGCATTACATCATTTTGTAATAAATAAAATAAATTATAATATTTGCTATAAGTAAAATTATAAAACGTTAAAAAAAATCACTCATTACAAGAATTTCTTATGTAATTAGTCAGACATCATATTGTTATAAATAAAGGATTATATTGTGTAATTTATATATATTGTAGTGTGTGAAATTTTAGAGTGATGAAACGAAGAGTTCCATTCGAAGGATTTTGTTATATAACTGTAAAATTACTCAGCATGATAGATTTTTTTACTATATATTAAATATTTTTTTATTAAATATAAAATTATAAACTAGATACATAAAGAATACAAAGTTACTTATTAAATTAGAAGTAGAATCGTTGAAACTATAAAAAAATAAATAATTCTAATGAAAACCAGTTCATGCACTATAATTAATTTAGACTTAATTAATTAATGGGTCCATCTCTCATTGTCAAAGTGTCATCAAGATGTCATTAGTCACATATATATATATTAATAAGTCAGTAAATACATTTCAAACACACAAGTGGGAGATCATTAAGTCAAAAATTAACTACTTTGATATTGACCTTATAATTTACTACAATGAACCATACATGTACATATATCTATATCATAGCATCCTGTGGATTTATATTAATGTCTCTTTGGTAATATATGTATATTATAATAATATTATAAATGAAGTAGATCAAGATGTTATATCTATATATCCATATATATACATATATATATATATATATATATATATATATATATATATATATATATATATATATATATAATTAACTAATATATTAAGTATGGTTTGAAACTTTGAAGAGCTAACTTTTAACCAATTGGAGTAAGGTGAGCTCAGTTATAGTTAAAGACAGGTAATAATTCAATTGACTAGTAGAATGTTGTAATCAAGTAATTGACTTGAAGATAGTGATTGAATAACTTAAATATATATAATATATGAAAGTACCGACATTGAATTGCAAGTGTATTAATATGTGAAATACATTATGAAAGAGTTTTTAATTGAAGGTTAATTTTATTGGGAAAGTTAATTATAATCTATTAGTCATTTTCATGATTAATTTTTCTAAATTAATTAATAAAATTCATGTATAATAAAACGCGTAAATTTCATATTAATTTATTCAATATCTTTCTATCATATCACACTCTTGATTTCACCCAAAATTTTTAAAAATAAAACCATAGACATTTCACGTCAACCCCTTTATATAGAATACCAAACCTTTTTATTGGCCAAAATCCAAAAACAACTCCTCAATATTATATAAAAAAAATTAAATTTTTTATATGAAAGGGAAAAAATTAGAATCAATTAAGATTATTTTGTTTATTTTAATACTAGTAAAATAATGTTAAAGTTTAGCAAGGGCTTAAATGCAAACTCCTTCCTTTCTCCTCATCTTCTTCTTCTTATATATACTCCCAACCATGGTCCTTCCTTTCTTATGTTTTCCATTTATTCCTCTCCCTTTCTCTTTCTCTAAGATTTTCTCAAAGGTAAACCCATCTTTCTATGAATTTTTTATTTTCATATATGTATATATATTTATATTATTCTTTAGATGCATGTTATATATTGTTATATATTTCATTCAATGAATTAAGTTTGATATTTACTCTTGTTTTCTTCAGCAACTTCTCTTCTTCTCTTCCAATCATGAGAACCAACTCTGCTTCAAATCCAAAGGTAAAATACAATACTATTAATTCATTAACTCATAAAATAATCAAACATAATTAGAATTAATCCATATTTCTAACCATTTCTTTCTTATCTATCTTATTATTATTTTCCACAGTATTCATGGCCAAAGAGTGTTGTCAAGAAATGGCTCAACATGAAGAACAAGCCCAATGATTTCCATTCCCATTCCAACATCAACAGTAAGTATTAATCACTAATCATCATCATCTCTCATTAATACCACCAATTAAATTAAATTAATTCATGAAATTAATGAAGCTATTTCCATTGCAGCACAAGCTCAAGTTCGGAGAAAGAGCTGCTCAGACAAAGACTCTATTACCCATCTCCAAGGTACTCCTCTCATCTTCTCCTCCGGGTCATTTTGGGGAAAACACAAAATCCTTAAAAATTTCTCTTTTTTTTCAGAAAATAATAATCAGTGGTTACCGGATCTTAACCCGCCACGATTCGGATCCGACCCGTTAACTGTCTCATCATCTCCTCCACATGACAACCTCCGGTATTATATTATATTTATAATTAAATGATAAATTATATTAATTATTTTTTTTATATAATTTAATAATTATTATTGAGTAAATTTTATAGGATGTTTGTGGGGACTTGGAACGTGGGTGGGAGAGCCCCAAACTCAAGTCTTGATCTTAAGGAATGGTTCGATGTCACGTGTTATCCAGCCGACATCTACGTGCTAGGGTAACTAAAGTGTTTTTTTATTTATTATTAATTAATTTATTTATTTATTAATGATGATTATTATATTAATGTGTGGTTATGATTGAGTGAAGGGTATTAATGTAATTGTGGAACTGGACAGGTTTCAGGAGATAGTTCCTTTGAACGCGGGGAATGTACTTGGGGCCGAGGACAAAGGACCGGCCGCCACGTGGGTTTCTCTGATTGGGCAAGTGTTGAACTCAAGAGAAAGTGGGGCTTGTCTTGGAGTTAATTGCGGGAATGCCACTGAGTTTAGTGAGTGGGAAATCAACGGGCGAGATTTCTTGGATGGGAACGAGAGTGCGAATCTCGAGTATGTTTTGACGGCAAGCAAGCAGATGGTCGGCTTGTTCATGTGCGTGTGGGTCCGGTCGGGTCTCGTGCCGCACGTGCGGGAGCTCCGAGTGTCTCGGGTTGGCAGGGGCATTATGGGATACATGGGAAACAAGGTGTGTGTTTTTTGGGAACATTTCCTTGCCCTCCAAAACTCTTGCGTGCATGAATCTTCCCAAAATGACCCCACACTTTTTTTAAAAATATTAATTAATTTATTTATTTTAAGGGAGCTATCTCAATAAGTATGACACTGTATGGAACCACGTTTTGCTTCGTTTGCACTCACTTGGCGTCCGGAGAGAAGGACGGCGATGAGCTCCGGCGGAACTCCGACGTGTCGGAGATCTTAAAAAGAACAAAGTTCCCACAATCTCGGAGACGTTCTCAATCTCCAGACACCATCTTAGAACACAAGTGAGTGAGTTAATTAATTAAATTCATCATCATTAATTATTATTATTACCATTATAAAGAAAAGCTCTAAAACTAATCTTCAAAATTTACAGTAAAGTTATATGGCTTGGGGATCTTAACTACCGTCTAACAACAAGCTTGAATGACACCCATGAGCTTCTTCAAAAGAATGACTGGCAAGCACTCTTGGAGAAGGATCAAGTGAGCATTAATATTAGTTTTCATTAAATGGTTAGAGTTTGAGTTATTAACATAATGATGTTTGTTTTTTTCAGCTTAGAATAGAACAAAAGGCAGGGAGAGTGTTCAGAGGATGGAAAGAAGGGAAGATATATTTCCCACCAACTTACAAGTACCTGACAAACTCTGATAACTATGTTGCCAATGCTGCAAAGTCTAGAGAGAAACGGCGTAACCCTGCTTGGTAAGACAACCCTACAATGAACAATGATTATAAGATATGTGCATATAATTTATGGCATGTTATTATGTTCAGTATAGGATATATGAACATGCATGTGGGATATTATACTAATTGTTTTAAGGGATCAAGTCCATGATCACTCTCTGTTGCTCTTCCACCCACCCCATGTGATGCTTTTATTAGTTTTATTAGTTATATATATATATATATAAGTTTAATTATGTGTGTTTTGTAATTGAAGGTGTGATAGAATACTATGGAGAGGGAAGGGAATGAAACAGATGTGGTATGTGAGAGGGGAAACGCGTTTCTCAGATCACCGGCCGGTGTACTCAATGTTCACCGTTGAGGTAGACGGGGAGTGCCACGTGGAAGAAGGAGAAGGAAGGGAGGAGGGTTTGGCGTGCAACAAGCAGTGTAGCAGTAACTCAGGAGGAGTGTCATGTGGGAAAGTTCAAGCTGAAGAACAACTGCTTCTTTACACATCAAGAAGTCAGAGCTGTCTTGAGACATCCAGATTCTGACAGCTTTTCTTTTTGTAATTTTTTTTTACATTTTTTATTTCTCATTTAATTAACAGTATAACACAAGGGAGGAGTACTGAAGGGTGTAATTATTAGTTAGAGAAGCACCAAGCTATTGTTGTGTTTTTAATGCAAGAAGCAGAGGGTGCTGTGCAGCCTGGTTTTGTCATGATATTGAATTAATTGGTTCTCAAAAGTTGGTTCATGATCATGCGCACATAATAAAGAAATGAAGAAAAGGGCGCTTGTGCTTGTTTGTTGGAGTAGTAGCAGTGCATTTAAAGGAAGGGAGTTAGCTTTTTGAGGATGTGACTTTGTTAGAATATGTGTAAATTAGATGGCTAAAATTAGTAATTTTTTTGGCTTTGAGGTTTACTTTTTTTTTTTTTACCGAGTTGTCTGTCTATTTCTCTCTTTTGTTATGTTACAGTTTTGCTTTTTCCATCAATATTGGGCATTGATTGTGAGAATGTTATTTTCTTTTCCATTAGAAAAGGACTAGTTTGCCATTTAATTTAATTTTTTATTTATTGAAATTTGATATTTTAATTATTGAATTAATAATTAACTAATTAATTATACTAATTAAAGTACATAATTTACATAAATTAATAATAATTATCATTATCATTATTCATGAATTAATTAACTTAAGTATTTAATTATAATAATTAAAAAGGATAATAGTGAAAGGGGTTTCTTTAACTAAAATATTTAGTTATATTAATTATTTAAATTATTTCATATTTACTCCTGGTAAAGTACACACCGCACTTTAAACTCCAAAAAGAGTAAAATTTAAAAAAAAAAATTAATGCATATAGAATTGTTAAAAATGACTAATAACTTAAAAAAGATCACATTAATATAAAAGAGAGGGACTATCATTTATTTACACTAAAATACATAAAAGTAATTTCACCACTTTTCTCTCTTATTTTTTTTAATTCATCATTTTTTTTATTATTCACTCCAACTAAAGATTAATTTATTATTATTCTCATTCTTTTCATTTTTTATATTTTTTATATTGTCTTGACCAAGGAGGATGAGCTAGTAGGGGAGGGGATTTTTTAAAAAAAACAAAGAGGTTAGTTGATTTATGATTTGAGAGGTATACAATTAAATAATAATAATTTACAATAAAAAAAATCAGTAAATACGATTTTTTTTTGCAAAAATATAATAATATTCTTTTAAGGGTTTTGAAGGTTCTTATGCTCAAGTTCTTTTCAACAAAAATAAAATTGTGAAAAAATTTTAAAGTCAAAATTTTGACTTAGTTAACACCTATTAATATACAAATTGTAATATTATTATATAATAATTTTAATTGTGAAAAAAATCCCTAAACCCATATAATTGTGCAACATCTCCATAACACTCAAACTCAACTTTCAACAAAGACCTAAAAGCATTACAAATGAATGATGAAGACAAGAACAATAATAAAGCAATGCACCAAAACCTTTAACATGTAGTTCAAGCATTCATCAGGATGTCAAGTGTGAATCATATCTAGAAAGCTTAGTGTTGATAAGACTCAAACCAAACCTTTAACAACTGAAATTACACACTTGAACAAGCAGTTGTAAAGAATGATGGGATTAAAAATACATGCGTCATCATCGTATGTATCCTAATCTTAATAACATAATCATCTGTAAAGAAGTGAATTAGTTTCGATAGCGTCACCGGAGTAGACCACCGGCGAACCATTCCTTCAAGATGTACCACAACATGCTGATCTTTCAGGAGCATTGCCTGAGGCAGCTGCTGGGTCTGGTTTGTTAATTTTAATCGTGCGATCCTGTGACAATAATAGAATGAAAACATCAGGACTGAGGGCCTGAAATTTTAAGGTTGTAGGATGATTACTGAATCAGATGAAAAGGTCAGGCACGGACCTCGGCTTTGTTATCAGATTCTGAAAGCCTTTGCTTGATGTCCCTAGCGATGGAGAAGAAAACTTGTTCTACGTTTAAGTTAGTCTTTGCACTCTGTGACAGTGTATCTCAATCAGAAAAGATAAATCTTAACAATTGTAATGCAATTAAAATGCAGAATTTTTAGTTTTTACTACTTACTGTCTCAAAGAACTGAATGCCATACTCATCAGCAAGTGCTTGTCCCTTTGAGGTTGGCACCGCCTAGCAAAAAAGATATTACTGATTTCAGATTTTACAAACAAAAATTCATGAAAATAATAAGTCCATAAAAATCAAATATTGCAAACCTATCAGCAGTGCATAAATGAAATTAAAACTCAACCAATCACATTATGATACAAAATAATTCACACACTAATCTTAGGGAACACAGGTACATGGGAACTTTAAATTGGAGTCCTTAGTTTGAACTAACGTTGTAAAATAATAATTGAAAAAAACAAGCATCTGGCATCAGAGATTTTTTGAAGTAGAATATATGATAGCAAGTTAGGAGAACAAGGTAAAAGATTCCAGAGATAAAACCAAGGAAAACAAAAGTAGAAACTATATCTGCATATCATCAAGACCGAGGAAGCAGGCATTTAAATAAAAGAACCACTGAAAAGCAACTAACAGACAAGATAACATTCAAGAATGAGGTTCACTACACACCCGTTTGCTCTCATCCATATCAGCCTTGTTGCCAACAAGAATCTTGTTAACATTGTCAGAAGCATGCTGCTCAATGTTCCGAATCCAGTTCCTGATGTCTGCAAGGCAAGGAATCAAGCATAATGAATGCCCAAATAGTATAAGCAATATAATAATCCAAAGAAGTGAGGAGATTACTGTTAAATGACGACTCATCTGTAACATCATAAACAAGCAAAATACCCATAGCTCCACGATAATAAGCTGCACAGAGCAACTGAATTTGATAAAAAGAAAGATACTGAAGGTATTTTTTTAGGTAAAAAAGGAATATGGAAACTAGAAATTATAATCAGTTTAAAAAAATTCAGGTGTTCTAAGGGTTTGGTTCCTATCCATGTTCCATACTAACCAGGAGAATGGATCTACGCGCAAGTTAAAGTAAGGTACGAAGTAAGCGAAAGAAAGACGAATTTTTTAACATTGCACAGAATGACAAAAAGACCGGAAGCAGAAAGAAAATAAAAACCTACCAGTCGTGATAGTTCGAAATCTCTCCTGGCCTGCAGTGTCCCAAATTTGCAATTTGATCCGTTTGCCATCCAGCTCAATTGTTCTAATTTTGAAATCTATTCTGCAAAACATAATATCATAGTGATGAGACAAATGATCTTAGTCTGATTACAAATAATAAAGAAAAAAACAAATTGCACTTTGACATAGATAAGAGCTTCAATAAATAAATAAATGAATGAATAAACTCACCCTATTGTTGTAATGAAACTAGTGGTGAAAGATCCATCCGAGAACCGCAAAAGAAGACAACTCTTACCAACACCTGCCACATGAAAGGAATCTAAATCTGAGGACAACAACAATAATAAAGAGCTAAAAATATTTAAGCAGATGAACATATTATAAGGGAGATGAAATAATATAAGTTGCAACGGAATATTGTAAAAGGCATCAGATGGGGAGTGAATAAAGATCTTGAAGGGACTTTCCAAAAAGAAAAAAAAAAGGGCAAAGAATAGATAAAGGCCCCGAACAATTAGCCCGTGATTTTACAATTTAAGGTTTGCTACCATTTTGTTTATGAATATTACCTGAAGACATGGAATGACATTAGCAAAATGGGGATTGGCATACTAGACTAGAGAATAAATACAACTACAAAAGATACATCCAGATCACCCAGTTATTTTGTTCTTTTAATTACCACAACTCCCCAAATAATTTTGGCTGAAGATCCAAAAATCGAAAGTAAAATCAAGGGCATAACAAAATGTCTAAAAATAAGAACTACATGATAGAATAATCCTAAACAAAAAGATGCCAAACAACAATAATAAACCATAGTGTGTGTGTGTGTGTGTGTGTGTGTGTGTGTGTGTATATACATACATAGCATAAGAAAAATGTGAGCTCTGTGGTAGCAATTAGCAGGACTTGCTTCCTTTTGCTCCTTGGCAGAGATCAAACATTTAACAGCAGCCAAAGGGTTATTCAATGGGCAACAAACAATAGATGGTTAAACTAATTATAGAAAGATAGCACATTGTTACCTAAAGAAGTCAAAAGCTAACATGACTTCAAATTACTACTCTCTTGTTGAACCTATAATTTCTAAAATTTCTAGAAGTAGCAAAGCATGAGCCGTGGAGTTCCAACCTCACAAAGTGACATACCAAAACAGCAATTTGTAACTTAAACACTAGAACAGCATTAGCCCAAGCTTTCAGCATGTTAAATATGAGACAAATAAATCAATGTTTCACATTTCAAATCAAAGCTTGATATGACTAGGAATCCTTCACAAACAATTTACCTATAAATGAAATCGCATACAAGACTGTTTCAAAACCAAAAAGACGTTCGCCTTTGGTTCACTGGGCCATAAGAGAATTTACCATAAATTCCAAAAGGAACCAAAAATTGAATTTTGGAATCCTGAATCTATTCACCCCAGGAACAACACTGACAAGACTCTAGATCAAATCAATGAAACATCATAAATACCTAAATCCATCATTCGCATCCGCAGATCAAACAAATCCATCAAACAGTTAAAAGAAACCAGACATTGCTATCAAAAAAGAAAAGAAGAAACCCTTACCACTATCCCCGATCAAGAGGAGCTTTATGAGATAATCATAATCCGCCCGTGCCCTCGCTGGTGGAGCAGCCATAGATCAACACAGCAAGATCACGATTTCCGATCAAAAACAACGAAAACCCAAGCCCTAAAACCAAAAAAACCGATCTCTGAATTCCAAAAACAATTGAGAAATGGAAGAGACGACCAAAAGTGAGGGAAATTGGAGAAATATATACCTCGAGATCTGAGAGCAATTGGAGAGATCGAAGAAGAAGATGAAAAAGAGGCTCCTTTTCTCATAAAAAAATAAAAATTCGAATTTGACCCTAATGAAGGGGGTAATCTTACCGCCTGGTGCATTGACCGCCCTTTCGCCGGCTGTCATCAGGGCACGTGGAGCTAGCCCCTGATTGGAAGGGAATATTTCGGTGATTTTTTTTTTCAATTATTTTTTTCTTTTATATTAAGATGAAATAAACATGAAAAAACCCCTCTTTATTTTATTATGTTTTTTTCCCATACATATTTTAGATTTATAAAATCAGGTAAATATCAAAATATCTCTTATATTTTCGAAAAAAAAAAAATTTGTCACTAACATGGTAGATTTACAAGAATTCATCTCATCCGATAATAGAATTAAGTTATTCTTTTGTTCTTCCCTATTATAGCCGGACTATGATAAGAGAAAACCATAAAAGAATTATAAATTGATTGGGATAAATTGATTGGGTTTATTACGGAAAATAAAAGTGAAATGTGTTGGGCTCAGTAATGCTTTTTATCATATCAAATTTTGAAGAGGGAATAAACCATTTTATTAAATGAAGAATTTACATAGATATTATTGTTGATTAAAAAAATAAAACAAAAACCACTAAACAACTCAAATAAACCTTAAAAAAAACTAACAAGAGTTTGGTAACTAACTAAACCCAATTCCATCTTATGATCTTCTTTTGATATCTTTCCTACTTATCCTTCTTCTTTCACCACATGCAACAGGAATTTTCTTCTTAACTCTTTTGGAACGACGAATTAAAATTGGTCCAAACGTGAAACTATCCCCATAATTAGTTCTCTTCTCCATTGAACGTTTTTCTTCATCTAAATAAATTCTCTCCTGATCATCAGTAAGAGAAACTTCTACCAAACGTCTTGATAACTCTAAAACCAAACTCTTTGGATCCATAGTTTTGTTCCCAAGTCTTTTGAAACTATTAATAAAATCAGAACTAAATCTCACACCTCCATCAACTCTCTCCATCATCTTGTGAGCAATAGCATGAGGTTCCAGACGTTGAAGTAGCTTCTGTAGTTCAAGCCATTGCTTTTGCCTTCGTTTTTTATCATTTGCATTTGACTTTGACCTTGACCTTGACATTGACTTTGACTTTGACTTTGACTTCTCAAGTGAAAGAGAAGAGGATTGCTGCTGAGATAACAAGTCATTGTTCATGAAACTTAATGCTGGTGTTTTTCTTTCCTCCATTTCTGCAACATTAATGCTGCTGAATGTTTCCATGCATGTTGGTGTTTTGTTAATTTCCTCCACTTTTGGAGCACTTTGATCTTCAAGAGTTGGCTTGCTGACTGCTTCCAAAGCTGTTGGTGTTTGGCTTTCCCTCAGTTCTGTGGCAGCTTGTTCAAGATTATAAGAATCCTTTGTGGATGTTGGATGGCAAATGAAGCACACTGGATGACTTTGCTGATGACCATTGGCACACATAAATGGTGTTGGAATCTGTGCAAACAAATCATAAATGGCTTTTATGCATTTATTTGTTTGGAAAATTTCTTATAAACCACCTAAATATATTACAAATGTTAAAAATATATATGTCCTTTTAAAAAAAGGAATGTTGAAAATATAGACATAATTGGCAATGAATTAGTGATTTATTTGTTATTGTTGTATTTTTCTTTTGCAGTGCAGGCATGTGGTTTATTTAATTTTTTATAAAGAATAAAAAAATGGGGATGCATTATACTTCACAAGAGATGATTAGATGTAAGGCTATAATTGAGCCAAATAGAGTCTTATTATGTTCTAAACTTGGCTTAGTACTATTTCAATTGAGACTAAGCCAATTTTGAATTTCATTTGTCATACTCGAATTTCCCTTATTAAGAAAATATAGATATATAGTGATCAAACTTATTGTATAGGAAAGCATTGTTAGAAAATAACATGCACGGAGATGTACCAGTTTAACGATTTTCTGTGGTGCACACTACCATTGGTGATTTAAAAACCTTCATTTTCTATACAACCTTAGAGGTGAGGGATATATCATCTCTCATTAAAGACTTATTCGGAACTAGTAAAAAATACCTTAAGTCTATAACAATATTGTGTGCTACATCACCACATACCCTAATAGTGCCGGTGTAATACAATACTTAACACATGGATTCGAGTCTATCTCGCCCATACACTTATTTGTAACAACCATTAGAGTAACCTTTTACAGTTTTAATTGGGCATTCTTTAAAAAAATAAAATAAAATAAATGAAATAAGGGTCAAGAGGAGAGCTAGGGTGAAGTATTAATCAATCTACTGCTCTTGTTTTATTATTATTATTATTATTATTATTATTATTATGTAAAAAAATTAATTAATTAAATTTTAATATATATTATTATTTTGAAAAATAAAACAAACCATGAATGAAAGGATTCTCCCAACAATATCTTGTTATTCAACATACGAATATTTGACTAAAATATCTTTTAAATAAAATATTTCTTCATCACCACTCCACTAATTCTCCATCGCACAACATCAATCTTTAATTAAAAAAAAAAAGTTGATTATTGTAAATAAATATCCATATATATTGAAAAAATATTACCCTATTTTTTTTAAAACACCGCTCGTTTAAATTTTTTTTTTCAAACAACATTTATTTTAAAAATAAAATATAAAAGATTATGTAGCTTTATCCATCGTCAAAAACACATTTAAAAGTTTTTAAGTTAAAGTCTTATTAAACATAATAGTAATAACATCCAAACCCATTTCACAGATGAGAATGCACTGGATGATGTGCACATCTGTGATGATATATATAATACTTATTAATTAATGTTTTTATTAAAAAACTAAAACCTCAAAACAAAAAAAAATAAAATAAAATAAACCGAGTAGTAAGACATTTGACTCACATGCTCTAGTGGGAGATCGAAGGTTTTTTCCAGATTCATAATGAGTAAATAGAGTGTGTACCTTGATTTATCCATATTGTCAAAAACAAAACAAAAAACTCGATCAAAAAACCTTACTTGGCAGGCAGGGGCGCTAATTGGGATGCTCCATGGTTGCAACCCTGCCGCCAGTGGCACCTTTTTCTCATCGTCCTCCATATCCATCTTCAGCCCCTTCACTCAACACCAGAGATGTTTTAATATCTATATAGTTGTGTATGTATATATAGGATGTTTTTATTTTTTAGAAAAGAAAAAATAGTTTATCTCGGAAATATAGGATCAATTTTATCCTATTTAGTTTTTAATTGAAGTGGTTTATCTACTTTTCAAATATATATATTATTTTTCCAAATAAAATTTAGTTGGAAAAGTTATATTTTGTTTTGATTTGGATTTTATATATATATATATATATATATATATATATATATATATAAATAAATAATTCCAAGGATTAGAATTGAACTCAAAACTTCAAAAGATACGAGTAGTTGTTGAATTTGCTCCACGAGTAGTTGTTGAATTTACTCTAAATCTGTGTATGACTTAATAGACACTTATTATAATAAAACTTAAATAAAATATTTACAAAAAACTAATATTTATTTAAAAAAAAACATTTATCACCGAACTGAAGCTGTGTGTGTATATATAGAATGTTTTTATTTTTTAGAAAAAAAAGAGAGTTTATCTCGAATATATAGGATAATCTTATTGTATCAATCTTATCGTATTTAGTTTTTAATTGAAGTAGTTTATCCATTTTTCAAATATATATATTATTTTTCCAAATAAAATTCCTTTGGAAAAGTTATATTTTGTTTTGATTTGGATATATATATATATATATATATATATATATATATATATGATACGAGTAGTTGAATTTGCAATGCATTTGTGTATGACTTAATAGGCACTTATTATAATAAAAACTTAAATAAAATATTTTAAAAAACTAATATTTATTTAAAAAAAATCATTTATCACCTAACTGATGGCTACATTTGATATAATGTTTTGCAATTTTGATGAATAAATTTCATTATATAAGAAAACAAAAACCTATAATAATAACTTCTTTATTATTTTTAAATTTTTGCATAGTTTTTTTTTTTTAAATTGAAGAGTGGATAAAGAATTTACATAGATTATTGTCCATTAAAAAATAAAAATACAATAAAATAAAACAAACCCCCCTAAACAACGTAAATAAACTTAAAAAAAAAAAAAAAAACTAAAGAGTTTGGTAACTAGACCCAATTCCATCTTTATCTTCTTCTTTTGATATCTTGCCAACTTATCCTTCTGCTTTCACCGTTGATGTTGTCTAAATGCAACTGGAATTGGCTTCTTAACT
Source organism: Dioscorea alata (assembly GCA_020875875.1). Classification (NCBI taxonomy): domain Eukaryota; kingdom Viridiplantae; phylum Streptophyta; class Magnoliopsida; order Dioscoreales; family Dioscoreaceae; genus Dioscorea; species Dioscorea alata. The sequence continues at coordinate 19,349,148 of CM037022.1, read as the reverse complement.
CTTTTGAAACCATGAGTTAAAGTTGGTCCAAACCTCAAATCAACCCCATGAGCTCTCATCACCATTTGATGTTTTACTTTATGATAATAAATTCTCTTCTCAATCTGTGATAACTCACTAAGCAAACTCACTGGCACAAATGGTTTCAGAGTTTTGGTCTCACGTCTTTTGAAAAAACCAGGACGTTGAAGTTGTTGCTGTTGTTGAAGCATTGCCATTTGACTTTGAACTTGACCATTTGCATTTGACTTTGACTTTGAGTTTGACTTCTCAAGTGAAAGAGAAGAGAATTGATGAGATAATAAGTCATTGTTCATGAAACTTAATGCAGGTGTTCTTCTTTCCTCCATTTCTGCAACATTAATGCTGCTGAATGTTTGCATGCATGTTGGTGTTTTATTAATTTCCTCCACTTTTGGAACACTTTGATCATCAAGAGTTAACTTGCTGAATGCTTCCAAAGTTGTTGGTGTTTTACTTTGCCTCAGTTTTGAGGCAGCTTGATGAGCCTCTTCTATGGATATTAAGTGGCAAATGATACAATTTTGATGACCTTGGCGTGTTGGTCTCTGTTGCATAACAAATAATAAATGGCTTTATTTATTTGTTTAGATAAAATTTGATAAACCACTTAAATATATTAAAATTTGTTGAAAATATAGATATAAAAAAATAATAATTAGACAATGTTGTAATAATAAAATTGGGATGCATTGCAGTCACAAGAGGTGATTATCATGCTCGAATCTTCATTAAAAAAATATAAACATAAAGTGTCTATAATAATTTAATTTAATAACACAACATTTTTTTCATAGTAATTTAATGAGTCTTAGCAAGCACTCAATAGGTAAGTTAAAAAATTACTATGGTTGTTTGCAATTTTAATTGGGCATTCTTTGCAATAAATAAATAAAATAAGGGTCAAGAGAAGAGAAAAGGTGAAGTATAAATCAACCTATGGCTCTTTTTTCCCCCCTAAAAAAAAAAATTAAAAAATATATTTAGTATTTAATTTTTAAAATATATATTATTATTGAAAAAATGTGAAAATTTCTTTTCAAACCATGAAAAGGATTCTCTTTAACAATATATTGTTATTAAAGATGAGCATATTTGTATAGAATATCTTTTAATTATATATTTTCCTAAATTACCTCTCCACTAATTTTCCATCGCACAAAAATCAATATTTAATTTTGAAAATGATAATATTAGTTGAGAATTACACATAATATTCATATAAATTAAAAATATATATATATTACTCTATTCTTTCTAAAATACCGGTTGTTTATCTTTGTAAAATTAATTCTCAGTTCTAACACATGCACATCATGAAGAATAGCGTGATTGTCATTTTTAAAATCAAAATAATTAAAAATTAAACTAAATAGTAAAATATTTGACTTTCACACTTAAGTAGAAGATATAAATAGGATGTGTTTAACGTTGCTAATCCACATTGTCAATAATAATATATATATATATAAGAGAAGAAGAATACTCAAAACCATTGGATAGCCCAATGGTATGTCACCAATGTGTTAAAGGAGAGGTTATGAGTTTAAATCCTCTCCCGACAGTACTGTTTCTCGTACTGTTCATACACTGTTCACCAGAGATGTTTGTACTATTCTATACTGTTCACACAATATACCGGACTCAAACACTATTCATATACCGGGGCTCTTATCGTCTATTATTCAAAAAAAAAAAAAAGACTCAATCAAAAGGCCTTACTTGGCAAGCAAGAGCGCTAATTGGGATGCTCCATGGTTGCAACTCTGGCACCGGTGTCACCTTCTTCTCGTCGTCCTTCATATCCATCATCAGACCCTCACTCAACACCAAAGATTTTTCAATATATGTATATATAATGTTTTTATTTTTAGAAACAAAAAAATTATTTGTGTGTATATATGCTTTTATTTTTAGAAAAAAAGAGAGTTTATCTCGGATAAGATCAATCTTATAGTATTTAAAATATTATTTTTTGAGTAGATTTCAAATAAGATTCTGTTGGAAAAATAAATTTTTTGTTTTGATTTGAAATTATTTATAAAAAATAATAATAGTGAAGACCGAATAAAAAGCTTGAAAAAATATAAATATGTATTGAACTTGCTCAATATCTATGCATATATTCATGGCAATTAATGTCTATTTGTAAAAAAATTGATAATACAAAAAATATATAATTAATAAAAAAGACATAGTGAAATATAACGGAAAAGATTACGATCCCAAAAGATAAGGGATCTCGTTGATTTTTATTAAATACAAAGTGAAATAATGACAGTGTTTGTGATACCAAAGCTTTTAGATTTGAAGTTTGATCCATAACAATTTTAAAAATATAAAATTAGATAGGCTTTTATTTTAATTTATTTTAAATATCATTGTCATATAATTTTTTTACTCAAGCCAAAAAATCCCAATTGATTGCAAGATTAAAAATAAGAGATTAAGTTAATAATTTTTTAAATATTCTGGTTGAATTTTTTCCATGCAAGTAATAATAAAAAAACCGACTTCAAAATTTTGTCGATTTATATTGACTAATAGTAACGAATGGCAACAAGTGCCATGAGTTATCAAAGAATATACAAATATAGTGGTTTAATGACCCTTTAGAAATTTATCATATAAAATAAATTAATACGCAAAGAAATTAGTACATGCCACTGTGGCCAAAATAATATACCAGAATAACAATCACAATAGTAAATCCATGTCTTGCAACTCAGTAAGGAGGGCCCTATGAACAGTGATAAACAATACTAATATAATATTCTACGAAATATTTATGTATATTTATATAGGTTTAATACCCGAATTAGTCCCTCTACTTTTCTCTCTCTTCTCTTTGGGTCCATCTACTCAGAAATGCTTATAATTAGTCCCTATATTTTTTAAAATAGGCCCATTTAATCTCTCTACTCTTAGTCTCTTTCCAACTAATCTCTCTACTTTTGAAAATACATAAACTAGTTGGACCATTTTCAAACGCAGAGGGATTAAGTTGGCTCATTTTCAAAAATAGAGGAATTAGTTAAGAACATTTCTGAGTAGAAGGACTAAAAAGAAAAAAAAAGCAGAAAAATAGAGGGCTTAATTCGGATATTATACTGTTTATATAATACTGTACAGTACTGATGCACAAGGGATTCGACTCTACACGACCCATCTACCACTGATCCTTCCACTGGACTATTTTCAAAACAATTCATACTTAAAAAAATATTAATTAAATAATTAATTCAATTGAATAATTCTCTAAAACTCAGACCCAACAGCAAAGCGCCACGTGTCGATCCCAATCACAGGCAAAGAATTCCGCAGGATCACCGGAACCAGTAACGTCTTCTCGCAGGCGCCTCTTCAAATCACGCGGGAACGCTACTCTTTCGCCGGCTTTACACACTCACACAGACGCGTCCTCTCCACGCGATCCTCATTCACGCATCCCTCCCCACCGTCCGATCCACCGCCGACCAATCTCCACCGTCCGATCAAAACATCAAAATCCATCACGTTTTCTCCCTCGAGAATGTTAGAGTCCCGTCCTCTTCACCGTCCTGGGCCCCATTCTGTCCACCAATTGTAAATCGCCACGTGTTTGCTGAGCTGGAATCACGGTCTTCTTCGCTGCTTTGATCCTCTAGAATCTTCTCTCGTTGATGCCTTCCTCGAAGAGAAGAAGAAGAAGATGCTTTAAATAGCGTGCTTTGGAAAGCAGCGGGAACGTTGCCTTCGTTTCTTGCTATAAATTCCCCAGTTTCTAGGGTTTCGTATTTCTCTTTCTCACCGCCTCGATCCCCTTTTCTCCTTGCTTGCAGCCAGATCTGCTTCCGTTTCAGGTACTGTTCTTCATTTTTTGATTTCATTGTTTCGATTTGGTTTTTGTGGCTTTTTCTTGTGATCGTGATTGTTTTGTGTGGAGAGGAGAGTAGGGGTGGTGGATCTTTTGATGTGCTGCTGGTTGTTGTTTTTGATGTATATTTGTTGAGATTTTTTATTTATGTTATCAGATGCGTGGGAGATTATGGCTGTGGTTGTGGATCTGCTTGGTTTTCTATGTTTTTGGTTTGATCTTGTTTTAGGGTTGCGATTTCATGGATTTATTTTGGTTTTTTGTAGTTTATGTTGGTTGATCTGCAATGTGTCGTATAATGATGTAGATAGCTCTGTTTTGATGCTGATTTTATGAGTATTTGCGTGGATGTGAACCATTTTTGTGAATGATCGGAGTTCTGTGTGCCATAGCTTTTTAGGATTTTTTTTTAGTTCAAATTGATTGGAAATGTTTTTAGTAGTTAAATTATATGTGTTTCTAATAGAAAGGGTACATATGGTGTGAATTTGTGCATAAAATAAGTTTTTGGTTCAAAGGAATACTTCATGGAGTTGAACGAGTCATTTGAATAAGAGAACACGCGATTCCAAATGGAGGATTTTGTGTTCTTTGTTTTTATTAAATTATTAAAAGTTAGCTAGAAGAAGACATATCTGGTCTTGTTGACTATTCAATGAAATAGAGGCTCCAGTCCTTTTCTAAAGAAAAAAAGAGGATTCTTTTCTTGAGGTTGTCAGCTCCTTTGTAAAGCTATTGAGAAATAATAAAATCTTAAATAATAGTGCCAGAGAGAGATGGGAAAAATCTGAACCATGAGAAACATTCGTTTTCCAAGTGGAAAGCAACAGAGCACTTTAACATCAACTGGTGGCTAAGCAGGCAACCTGATAAATTGATTTTAGATTCACCCTGAAAGAGTTCAAAAAAGAAGGGAAGTGGTCCAGTCATTATTTTGAACAAGAAGGCCAAGGCAAATTTGGGATATAGGATCTTACTAGAAACGAATGAAATTAAGGTTAAGCAGGCCCTGTTATTTTCACTTGGGTTAAATGATGTGGATATTGGGTATATCCTGTTTCTTAACATGCATCTAAAATGTTACATTGAACTTGATAATTTTTTTTCCTTCTTCCTTGTTTTGAGTGAATTATTATTTATCAGGGCTAGTCTGTAAGTATGACTCCAACTATTGAGGCATCAATTAAGCCTGCTGAGTCTCATCCTTCACAGCCACCTCTCAATGAAAGAATACTATCATCCATGTCCAGGAGGTCTGTTGCAGCACACCCTTGGCATGACCTGGAGATAGGTTCTCTCTCTCTCTCTCACTATATATATATATTGCACATGATAGTATTGCTTATATGTTTTCTTACATCATTCTGTCTTTTTTTTTTAAAAAAAACAATTCTGTTGTGGTTGGTGCAGGACCTGGTGCACCTGAAATTTTCAACTGTGTAAGCACGCTGGCACTATATATATCATGAATATGTGGTCTAAGGTTCCACAAATAACCACTGTAATAAAACTTTTGCTTACATGAATACGTGCAGGTGGTGGAAATAGGGAGGGGTAGTAAAGTGAAATATGAACTTGACAAAAAAACTGGTTTAATCAAGGTAGGCTAAGAATCAGAGCTCTACTGTGTGTTCTTGTTCCATTCTATAATGGGTGTTGTTTTATGTATTCAGGTGGACAGGGTGCTCTATTCATCTGTAGTATACCCTCACAACTATGGCTTCATTCCACGCACTCTTTGTGAAGATAGTGACCCGATGGATGTGTTGGTTATCATGCAAGTAAGGCCTACTATCCATTTCCCATGGTTGAGATGTAACCTTATTTAGAAGGAAACGTAATACTTGAACTTTATTGAAGCAAATTTGGTTATTAATTTATAGAACATCTAGTACAGGTTGGTGATATATTAGGTAGTTTCAGGTGTTTTACTGTGCATCTTTTCTCTGACATTTGGTGAATAAATTCAATTTGAAACTCTAAACAAATTTTATCATTTATGCTATTTTCTCATAGGAACCGGTTCTTCCTGGATGTTTTCTTCGAGCCAAAGCTATTGGTCTCATGCCTATGATTGATCAGGTATTATTGTTATTTTGTTTGCCTTTGATTTTATTGTTGATGCCCTGACTAAATCTGTGATTGTAGCTTGCTTTGTAGTTCTGATGTGGCTGATGTTGTAAACAGGGTGAGAAGGATGATAAAATAATTGCTGTGTGTGCTGATGATCCTGAATACAAGCATTACAATGATATCAAGGAGCTCCCACCCCATCGGCTAGCTGAAATCAGGCGTTTTTTCGAAGATTGTATCCTTATCTTACTTTTAAACATTCCGTGTCATTTCTTACTCTTGAGTTGCATTTATGAAGCAAAGTAGGAAATCACATGGTAATCCTGATATACTAACTGATTGGTATACTGCCTTTGCCAGTATGCCTTACCTTTTAGGTTCTTCTTTTCCCCCTCTTTTTACCAATTTTGAACGTTTTGTGCTTAGATTCCTTGAGAAATTTGGCTGTGACTAGTTCTTTGATGCATGATGCTTAACTGATTGGAGCCAAGCCATTTTTTCCATTGAACCGCTCCTACTGATTGTTTCAAATATTGATCTGTTTCTCCTTGACACATGACTCTCAGACAAGAAAAATGAAAACAAGGATGTTGCTGTCAATGACTTCCTGCCAGCCTCTGATGCCTTCAATGCAATAAAACACTCAATGTAAGACAATTTCTCTGTTGCTGTCAATACATGATCTCCGGTTCTTATTACCACATTTTAAGTATGAATTGTCTATCATTTATATGTTTGTTGTTGATGGAAAACCATTGCGCTTTTGTTGACTATTCTCATGCTGGTTTTGCAGGGATCTTTATGCGAGCTACATAGTGGAGAGTTTGAGGAGATAGGTATGGCGCATTTACTATATATCATCTGCATGAACTCTGTTCTATGTTGAAGGGCTTTTCTAAGTTGTGATGTCTTCTTTTATATTTTGCTCAAAATATATCATGAGTGCTACTTATATGTTGTGAACTGATATCTTTATATACTTATCTTGAGTTGGCAATGTTTGTCGCATCTGTGTTCATCTTTCCTCATTCTTTATATATCATCATGCACAAAGATAATAAAAGAATATTAATAAAATGAGAATGGGAAACAAATGGGATAAAGTGAAGGAATAAAGTAAATGCTGGGAGGTATATCCAAAGAAGATCCCCCCACTAGTGATCCCACAAGACCCCACAAGTAGGTTTTCTTTATTTCTTAGCTCCTGCCTATAAAAAAAGCTAGGAAACCCAGGACGCATCCCTCCATTTATGTACATCGATGGCTTCTAAGAGGCCGCTTCCGGTGGCCTCTTGATGTTCTTGTTGTTGTTGTTGATGATGATGATGATGATTCCTTGGTATTGATCTTCATTTATGAAGGGCAACCTTGAATCTTTGGCAATTGGTTCTCTTTTTATTTTTATTTTGTGTTTTTTTCCCTGCCTGTGCTTTACTAATGTAATTTTTGGAGAAGAAGACAGTGAGATCTTGTAGAATTTTGTGGATGTTTTGTGTTTCTCTGGTTGTCTTGGGATCATATGATTTGCTTTCTGTTACTGGTTATTCATGTTGTATCAGCAACATGATGATAAGTAGAATACATCTTTGTTTGATATGGGGGTCCCTATGGAATTTTTTAAATGTATCCAGTGTTGTGTCACAACAGATGGGTATGCGCAAAAGTTTTGGAAAACAACCTAAAATTCAGATTTAAGATTGTAAAAATACCAAACGCTAATGCAACTTGAAGCACTTGCTTGCTCTTCTATATGGGTGGTTCCTGCCTTAGATGTTTTTTTTGTTTTAGGGCTCTACCATTGAGGATTGGTCCTTGTGTGGATCACTTTTAAATTGTTCAATTCCAATTGATTTTGTCTTAAATGTGGGGAGTCTATTTCTAATTTTATTTGATCAAAGCTGTTTTTGTTTCTGATTTTCCGTTATGAAAATTCAAATCTCAAGTAATGATGTATTTCTGGGAATCTGGGAATGTGAGAGTATGCACTTTATCTTTTTTATGCCATTCATTTTAGCAAAAAAACAAGCATGATTATATCAAAAAAAAAAAAAAACAAGCATGGAATTTTGTATTAATGTTATAAGGTTTCTATTTATGTCCACACGAATTTTGAAAGATTCACCAAACAGCTCTCTTTGTCGGATTGCAGCAAAATTTTTTTTTTTTTTTCTTTCTGTTAATCACTCTTTTGGAACCATGAGATGAGCTCAAGCTCTCTTTGATTTCCTTTCTTTTAAGCTTGACATTAATATCAAAATTTTGTGAATTAAAGCAATTACTAGTCAACTCGTCCTATTTAAAAATTCCACAAAAATAATACTGATTTTTTTTTTCTCTAAATCCTAAATTAGCTTTTGAAATTTCCTCAAAAAAAGAATAAATTCAACCTATCATTCTATCAAACAAACAAATTGTGTCCAAGAAGCTTGAATCCTGCTAATCCCTTATACCGTTAACTTCTTAATCAAACAAGAAAATTTAAAGTCAAACTTGGAGATTGAAATCCATATGATATCCCAACTGAACCACAAAAATGATCACTAGAATAAAATGCTTTGATAATTAGAATATATTCATAAATGGGGGTCATATCTTCGTGCACTTTTTATCAATTGTTAGACTTCAATATCACGGTTTAAATGTTAATTTTACAAATATCGAATATATTCATAATTAAAAAAAAATGTATAATATTGGAAATATTTATAATTCTCTCTTATTAAAATAAATTAAATAATATTTAAAAAGTAAAATTTTTTAAATAGAGGTTGGGATTTACAAAACTCTTTTTTTGTGAGTAATTATAGATTTATTAATAATATCATTGATAAGTCTGACCTGAGTCCAAATTCTGACAGAGTTAATACTTCTTTATAAGCTAGTACCGCTAACCACCCAAATAAAGTGACTTTCTCATAGTGGTAAGAGTAGCTATTGATTTTACTGTTTTTTTTTTATGATAATAAATGATGAGTACTTATAACGAATCAAACGTAGAAAATTGACACATATAGTTTCATATTATTTAAATTTCATATTAAAAATATCATCTAATTAGAATCTAAGAAACAAACACTCTCAAAAACCAAAAATCATTTGAAATGATCACATGGTGCATTATTTTTGTTTAAACCCCTAAAGACAAACTAAATGGAATAATTAGTCTTTAATCAAATGCTCAACCAAACAAGACAAACCAATTAGATTCAGCCTCTTCTCCAAGTGCTTTCTTCTACGAAACATACATCTATAATTAAACTCTTAAATCAATTAATTAAAATGTTATAATAGCACTAATTTATTCAGTTAGTTTCAAGGAGTAAGCTAATAACAACAAGTGCTCATTTTCTAACCGTTGATTCCCTTTTACGTACTTTGCATGGCATAAGACAATAGCTACTTGCTTTTAAGATCACGTCGCCAACTTTGTGATATATCCATGCATAAACTAATAATTAAATAATTTAATTATATTAGTGATTACTGGGATAATTAAGAAAGCTTATCCATTTACTTAATCTAATTAAACCAAAACCCAAGTTCAAACAACAAAGCAAACCCCATAGAAAAAAGTACAATTTCCATTTGTCGTGCCAATTCATTTGATGAATTAATTATGTCCACAGTTGAGGTTTTGATTTTGTTTTAATTAATTCATGTTTAACATTAATAAATGATATTAGATAGAGAATTAAAAATATAAGATTGATAAAAAAAAAGATGGACTTCTACTTAAAGCTCTCTTACCCACTAAATCTCTCCACTTCCATTGTTGTACAAAAAAGAAGTCATTAGGCCACTGTTTTCCCATTGGCAAAGATCAAGAAGTGTATAAATATATATGAGTTTTGATTCACTGATTTATGATTCAAGGGTTCATATGTCTTCCATGATGCAAGCATTTTATGGTATTTTTAGTTTTGAAAACAAGTTCTTTTGTTTCCATTAATAATGATGTTCACTAGATTCTTAACTTGCCATTCTTTGCAGCTATGAATCATAGAGAATCACAAGGGCAGAGTTTGTAAGTTTAATTCTTTTGTTTGTTTGTTTTTTTTCTAATTATGTGATTAAATCATTAATTAGTTTATCTTCTCTCATTAATTATCTTTTATGCACAGTGATGGCTTCAACTTGTCAAGCTTTTCCAATATAGGTTCTCTTAATCATTAATTTCTTTCAGTTTTTTTTTTATTAATAATGTTTAATTCCTCATAATTTATGGCAGTGTGTGTATGTGTGTCTAAATAGATGGAAGTGATTGGAAGGCTGAGTTTGTCATTGGTTCAAAAACAACAACAAATGTAAGCGCAAGTTTGATTTATTTTTTCTCTTTTCTTTGTTTAATTAGGGTTAAATTCAGTTTAAGTAGCTACCAATTAGTCTCCCAAATAAATCTTTTGCTGAGATAATTTTTTTTATGAAATTGTGAGTATACCATTAGTGTTGACGGATATTTCGCATTGTCACATAATCATATGTTTTTTTATCACCATCAAATTAATTTAATAAATATGAGTATTTATTTAAGCTTTTGATCGAGTTGTTCAGACCCGGAAAATATATATGTTTGATTCGCATCTAATAATACGATATTACAACGTAGTTAATTTGGTTTACTTGTAACTTTATATTAAATTAGAGCTACCATATTACAAAATGAACATAAATATTGATGCATGAAATATAACTTGGTTTTGCATTGTAGGTCATGGTTGATAATAAACAACAACATAAATCAAAGAGACAGAAAATAGTGCATGCAGAGAGATTAATCTTCAATAAGTCACTCAAAAACCAGGTAATTACTGAGAGGTTTTTAGTTTAAATCTTTTGTAATTAGTGTTTAAATTAAGTTTACCAACTTGTGGTTAATTTTTCTCTTCAGCAAATCATCACTTCAAAGAGGAGCAAAAAACTTGGAGATAAAATCACTACTCTTCAACATCTTGTTTCTCCATTTGGAAAGGTCCATTAATTAATCATTAAACTAAATTAATTGAAAGTAATTAAAGATTAACATTTGATTATTAAACTTTAATTTATGATTATCTTGCAGACAGATACAGCATCAGTTCTTAATGAAACTGCTGTTTGCATTAAGCTCCTCCATGAACAAATCAAAGTATGAATTATAAAAAAAAAAAAAGCTTTTGATATTAATTAGTTCATAAATTTATTAAATTTTCAAATGAAATGTTTGTAGGTGCTGACTTCTCCTTACTTCCAAATCAAATCCTTAACTTTTATTAAGGTACTAATTTTTTTGCTTTTAGTATCAGTGATAATTAATTCATTAAGCTCATCTTAGAAATTAATTAACTTTTTTTAATTAATGTTTATGTTAATCATCAGGGTGATAAAGAAGACCTTGTTAGCAGAGGATTATGTCTTGTACCCTTCTCAGCCAATAATTGCCTGAAAATTATCAATCGGTTCACTTGAATTATTTGTGTTGTTTTTTATTTATATTTTGTACTTTATATTTTGAGTTAATTGGTCTCATTGGAGAGAAATTTTGTATTGTAATAAACCAATGTCGCATCAAGATGTGATTCTTAGATTAGGCACTTTTTTTTTATTTTTTTATTTTTTAAAAAACAGTACACATATTTATTAAAAAAATAATACAAACATAAACAAATAAGGTAAAGATAAAGTCAGAGAACTCTCACTGTCTGAAAGCACAGGTCTACTCAGACTGACATAAGGAGTAATCTACTTCAGAGCAAGATTTTGATCTGAATTGCCGGTTTGGTTAGAAGCCCTAGCGCTTATGAAGTTTAGACACGCTTGATATAATATATATGATAGTATATTTAAAACATATAGAAACATTTTATAATTTCGTATTATATTAAAACATTATATAATTTATGTTGTTTATTTTTAAACACAAAAATTATGCTATAAATTATATCTTAGTTTTCAAACTAAATTTATTCCAATTTGAATTTTTTAGAATAAAAATATTTAATTTTAATTTCAAACTAAATTTTACCAAACTTAATTTTTTGAAATTAAAATTAATCAAAACTTATTTTTTTAAACTTAGGTTAGCCTCACTTCATTCTTTAATAATTTTTAATGTTTTAATTTACTTAAAATATATGATTTAAGTTATTTGCGCACCTACATAAATGACTATTCATCAGGGATATTTGTTTATAGTCCACTGATTGTCAAATTTATTATTTATAACTGCTATATATTATTGTAATACATTATTTGATACTGTTTAATATAGTTTATAAATGGATTGTCACTGTTGGATAATAATCTAACAGCTATTGTGATGTCTCTATAGATTCTTTTATATATATATATTTGAGGAGTTACGCATATGAATTATTTGGTAAAGTATCTTATTTGGTACCTTTAATATGGTCAATCTGCTCTTTTGGTCCCTCTAATATGATTTGTCAGGTCTTTCTATTTTAATATTTAAGAAATGCAAGTTTTCATAGGACATTCTAAAGACAAATTATATTAGAGAGATAAATTTACATTTTTCAAATATTAAATAGAGGGATCTCTTTGGGACAAATTTTATTAAAAGGGCAAAATGAACAAATTAAGTATATTAGAGGGACTAAATTGAGTATTTTACCGAATTATTTAGTAAGATTCTTAATTAGACCCAAATTTTTAAAATCTTAATTTTTTAAACTCATAATTTCACTCAGAATACCAATTGTAAACTTCTACCCATTAATACATCAGATCCGGATCGTCTAAATCCACCCAGCTAAATCCAACGGTCAATATTTATGACACGTCATCAATCCTAGCGTACCCTTCTCCACCAATCACAGTCTTTCTCTTCATCTATATAACAACACCCTCCCTTTCTTTCCCTTTCGTCTCATCCTCTCTTCGATCCCTCCATCTCACCAACTCTCTCTCAATCCTTCGATTCCGATGGCCCCCAAAGCCGAGAAGAAGCCCGCCGAGAAGAAGCCGGCGGAGGAGAAGGAGAAGAAGTCCGTCGCTGAGAAAGCTCCTGCTGAGAAGAAGCCCAAGGCCGGGAAGCGTCTCCCGTCCAAGGATGCCGCCCCTGGAGAGAAGAAGAAGAAGAAGATGAAGAAGGGGAGCGAGACCTACAAGATCTACATCTTCAAGGTTCTCAAGCAGGTTCACCCTGATATTGGGATCTCCAGCAAGGCTATGGGTATCATGAACTCCTTCATCAACGATATCTTTGAGAAGCTCGCTCAGGAGGCATCTCGCTTAGCTCGCTACAACAAGAAGCCGACCATCACGTCCCGGGAGATCCAGACCTCTGTTCGTCTTGTCCTTCCTGGAGAGCTCGCCAAGCATGCCGTGTCGGAGGGTACCAAGGCTGTCACCAAGTTCACCAGTTCTTAGATCTAGGGTTTCTTTCTTGATTTCGTGTTCTCGATTCTCTAATATGTAATTTCCAGGGTTTGCTAGGTTTTCTTTGATAGTTTGTAGTGATGGATCGTTGAATGAATGAAAAGTTGAAATTCTAAACCTATGTATTGTGATATTTGGCCTTATTTTCTCTTTTCTGGTTGAATTTATTCTCTGAAATTTGGGATTTTTTTTGTTTTTATGGTAATTTCAAAATTTTTGTTCTTGATTTTCAGGTTCATTCTGGAGATGATCAGAGAAATAAAGGTATGATCTTTTCTACCTGTTGCTTTATTTATGTATTTGTTTATTGGATCTATGTTGCTGTTGTTCTTTGCTTGCTTAGAAGTGATGGATTCTTTGATGATGTTTACCATTCTGAACATATAGTTCTCATTGTTATGCTTGCAATTGAGGACTAAAGAGTAGCTAATCACCTGGTTTACTTTATATATAGAAAGATCAGAACAATAAATGTATATATTGAATTTTACTTGAAATTTATCTTTGAATGCCTCTGTTTCTTTACTATCTAGACCAAGATACTTCAGTAATTTATCTCAATGAATAATAGTTTGACATCATGGATTATACACTGCTGTGAGTTTGTGCTGATGGCCTTTTCTCATATGTTGTGTCTGGTTTGATGAACCCTAGAGATGGAACATAATTTTTTGTGCCCTGTTTGTTGTGGTGTTTATGTTTAATTTTTGTTTTAGTCTCGAGTTAGGAATGATGACAAGCTGGCAGTGTTGGTTTCCTTGAGATGAGTCCTTTGATATGATCATGCTGAAGCTGTTGAAGTTCATATTGAGAGCACAAAATAGATTAAAATTCTTTGGTTTTCTCTTAACATGCAGAATGTTTTGGAATTAGGAAGTGTTGTGGCATATTAAACCACAGGAACAGATATTTTGGTGCAGCCCAAGTTTGTGGGTATTTTACTTGCTGTATAAATTTCTTGCAAGGCAATGTCAAGATGTAGCACCTTTCATATGTATCAGAGCTCAGTCAAAAGGCTCAACAGCCATACCTTAATGGTTATTCTCTTCTTTATCTCATTGTTGAGAAGACTACCTCCAACACTAGTTCAATATCTACATCATCTTCACAGGCTCATGCTACACCAAAATATCTGTTCCTAGTGTTTATTATAGCATAAGCAAATAATTCATTAAACAAGTCAATTCAATTGCTCGTCAAAAATGTTTTATTGCTGAGATGATCATATCATTTGAATGGTGATCTAAACTTTGCTTAGTTTCTTAAGATGTATAAGAGGTAGAGCTATTTTGTTTGGTATCACTGACATGAACCTTGAGCAAGCTTGATAAAATGTATGAAAATTTTCTGCAGAATTGTTTTCTTATTAGCATGTTTTATGATATTGCAATTATGATGCTGATTGACTCATATTTTGTTGGAATCTAGTTGCAATTGTATTTACTATTCGTGGGTTTTTGCACTTGTCCATTTGCTATTTATCTTAGCACGTGTTCTCATTCCTGAATTGTGGATTGTAGCATTTGATTTGTTTACGTGATTTGTTTTTGTGTAATGGCAACTAAACATTTCAATTATGAACAGTCAGTCTGATCTTGGTGGATTGGTTTCTGAATTCAACAATATCTTGATGAATCAAATCTTTAAAGCATGTCATGGTGTTGAATCTATGTCATCTGTAATTTGTTTGTTCTTTGTTTGTGTTGAAAGGCTTACGTCAGTGCTTCCTTTCAAGCTGTCTTCTAAAGCAAGTTTAAAACCTCCAAGCAATACTTAAAATCATTTATTAGTTCACTTTAGACAGCTATTTGAAGCTTATTTCACTGTGATCATCATTTGTTTACTTGGCTTTGCAGTTCATAGATCTCATGACAAATCTCAAGATGACAACATGCATAGGCAGATAATGTGAGAGTTTTTCTTTGATTAAAATTGCAACATATATATCTTGTATTTTTCAATCTGTTACTTGTCCCTGGTGATAAATCATCTTCAGATGTATTATTTTGGAGGTCATATTTGTCTACTAATCTCAGTTATTTGGACGTAAATGTCGTTATTATACAGTCAATCTCTGGTTAGCACACTTGAAAATTTCAACACAAAGCAATTTTTGTGTAATGAATCACATGTTCAGTTAAGCTCATATATCTGAACTTAGGTTTGTGACTAACTATTTAAGAGAGCTTACATTGAAACCCAGACTTAATACGTAGGATATCTGTGACGCAGAAATTTAGGTAGGTTCATGATTAAGTCTAGGAAAACCAGCAAACCAACAAAAACAAAAAAAAAAGAACAAGAAGAAAAATAAAAGGAACAAGATAAAACTATATAATAAGCAATCTTGCATAAAAAATGAAGTTCCACTTTAAAAAGGAAGCACAGAACAGTCACGGCTCCATCTTTATTCATAAACAAGGACTAGTACATAAACTGGAAAATGAGAAAGGAGTGAACCATGCGTGATATATAATACAAGCTAGTTTGCTATTCTTTGTTGGCCAGGAACACATCAGTGAGGACAGTCCTTGTCCCCAAGGAGGCCTCAAGTAACTCCAACGCCTGAAAACAAAAACACATGAAAATTAGTGTCGCACACATATATATATGTATGTATGTATATGTTAGAAATTGAAATACAACCTCTTGTGTGCCCAAGCTGACATTCTTCTCTTTGAGAACATCCACATTCGTGACATTGAACTTGCTGAGCAAAGTGATGCAGGAGATGGTGGACATTGGTGTCACAGAAAGATCATCCATTATAGTGTAAGTAACCACACCCTTCACATAACCTTGTCCTTCACCATTTTCTGACGCCGTTCCAGACTTAGGATTTACAAACTGCATCTCTTTTTCCATTCTGTGGCTACATGAAGGACATTGAATACCACAAACTTTAGTGACATATTGTCCACATGAATTGTTGTAATAGCTTTTGTCACAACCATAGTGTCCCTCAACTTTTGGAGGGATTGGTGCAGATAAGAAAAGATTGATCTGGGGCTGTCCCTGTTCCTGTCCCTGTAAGCCAAGGAGGATGCCCTTATCTTGATTGGGCTGGATATAAGTGGAATCCAGGTTCTGCAGGCTGCTGTAGATACTCCCGATGGATCCTACCATTTGATCCTCGCTCAGTAGCTTCACTATGGAGCCTAATGGCAATGCAAGAAGACTAAAGAGGAAATCCACAACCTCTTTCCCTGCTTCAGCAAACAGGACTCTGTTTGCTCTGGTGTCTATGAGCAGCTTCAGCGCCATTGTTTTCTCAGCCATTGTTGTGAACTTCTCAGTGCTCAATGCTTGCTTTGCTTTCGTTATATAATTGTTGAGATTAGCATCCTTTAACCATGCCTTGTCTATCAAGTCTTCAACAATGACTTCTTCACTGTAAACGGTGCTCAACTTAGTGAAGGAGAAAAGAATGTTTTGATTTGCCTAAGGCATCAACTTAGTCAAGGAGAAAAGAATGTTTCGATTTGCCTAGGCATCAACTTAGTCAAGGAGAAAAGAATGTTTTGATTTGCCTAGGCATTGTAACCTTTGCAGTAGCTTCTCACTGTAAGCCGTACTCATCTTCCTTAGTCAAGAAAAGAAT
The DNA here is from genome assembly GCA_020875875.1 of Dioscorea alata. Lineage (NCBI taxonomy): Eukaryota > Viridiplantae > Streptophyta > Magnoliopsida > Dioscoreales > Dioscoreaceae > Dioscorea > Dioscorea alata. The sequence continues at coordinate 19,332,220 of CM037022.1, read as the reverse complement.
ACTTTGAATTACCAAGGCATTGTGACCTTTACAGTTACTTCTCTCTCTGTATATACATATTTATAGAGTATTTTTTTTTTTCCAAATTTTTCGTCGTTCTTGACTTTCAGGATGCTTCCGGAGATGATCAGAGAACTAAAGGTATGATCTTTTCTAATCATTGTTTATTCAATTAATTATTGATTTGATCTATTATAGCTGTTGCTTGTTGCTTGCTTAGGACTAATGGATTTTGTGATGCGTCTAGTTCTCATTGGTATGCTTGCAATTGAGGAATAAAAACTAGCTTAATCATCTGGCATTTTTTTTTTGAATAAAAAAATTATGTGTATATGTATGTGTGAGTGTATATATATATATATATACATACTTCTGATCTTTATAATTCAATTTTACTTAGTATTCTGAATTGATTTTTTCTACCTCAATGAATCGTAGTTGACATTATAGATTATGCATTGCTGTGAGTTTGTGCCGGTGGCCTTTCCTTGTATCTTGCTGTCTAGTCTGGTGAACGCTAGAGATGCTAGATAGTCTTTTATGCTCTTTTATTGTGGTGTTTAATGTTTGTTTATTGTGGTTACTTGTCCCTGGTGATAAATCATCTTCAGATGTATTATGTTGGAGGTCATATTTGTCTACCAATCTCAGTTATTTGGAAGTAAATGTCGTTGTTATACAGTCAATCTCTACTTAGCACACTTGAAAATTTTAATGCAATGCAGTTTTTGTGTAATGAATCACATGTTCAGTCAAGCTCACATATCTGAACTTAGGTTTGTGGCTAACTATTTAAGAGAGCTTACATTGAAACCCAGACTTAATACGTAGATTTTCAGTGACGCAGAAATTTAGGTTGGTTCTGTTAGGGACGCAGTGGCTCAGGTCCATAGTTCCACATCGCCTGTGGGAGCCAATCCCTCTAGTTTTATATACCCATACCAAACCTTCTCTACAACTCGGGTTTTGGAGAAGTTAGGGTGGTGGGTCCCTGTATTAACATGATATCAGAGCTATGGGTCCGCTGCGTACTCTGATCGGCCAGGGCTAGGATCTTGGGTCGCACATCCGCTGTGGGCCCAGGGGGGTGTTAGGGACGCAGTGGCTCAGGTCCATAGTCCCACATCGCCTGTGGGAGCCAATCCCTCTAGTCTTATATACCCATACCAAACTTTCTCTACAACTCGGGTTTTGGAGAAGTTAGGGTGGTGGGTCCTTGTATTAACAGGTTCATGATTAAGTCTAGGAAAACCAGCAAACCAACAAAAACAAAAAATAGAACAAGAAGAAAAATAAAAGGAACGAGATGAAACTACATAATAAGCAATCTTGCATAAAAAATGAAGTTCCACTTTAAAAAGGAAGCACAGAACAGTCACGGCTCCATCTTTATTCATAAACAAGGACTAGTACATAAACTGGAAAATGAGAAAGGACAAAGGAGTGAACCATGCATGATGATATATAATACAAGCTAGTTAGCTATTCTTTGTCGGCCAGGAACACATCAGTGAGGGCAGTCTTGGTCCACAAGGAGGCCTCAAGTAACTCCAACGCCTGAAAAACAAAAATACATGAAAATTAGTGTCGCACACACACACACACACACACATACATATATATATATATATATATATATATATATATATATATAACATGTATATGTTAGAAATTGAAATACAACCTCTTGTGTGCCCAAGCTGACATTCTTCTCTTTGAGAACATCAACATTCGTGACATTGAACTTGCTGAGCAAAGTGATGCAGGAGATGGTGGACATTGGTGTCACAGAAAGATCATCCATTATAGTGTAAGTAACCACACCCTTCACATAACCTTCTCCTCCACCATTTTCTGATGCTGTTCCGGACTTAGGATTTACAAACTGGATCACCTTTTCCATTCTGTTGTTACATGAAGGACATTGAATGCCACAAACTTTAGTGATATATTGGCAACATGAACTATTGTGATAGCAATTGTAACAACCATAGTGTCCCTCAACTTTTAGAGGGATTGGTGCAGATAAGAAAAGATTGTTCTTGGGCTGTCCCTGTTCTTGTACCTGTAAGCCAAGGAGGATGTCCTTATCTTGATTGGGCTTGATATAAGTGGAATCCAGGTTCTGCAGGCTGCTGTAGATACTCCCAATGGATCCTACCATTTGATCCTCGCTCAGTAGCTTCACTATGGAGCCTAATGGCAATGCAAGAAGACTAAAGAGGAAATCCACAACCTCTTTCCCTGCCTCAGCAAACAGGACTCTGTTTGCTCTGGTGTCTATGAGCAGCTTCAGCGCCATTGTTTTCTCAGCCATTGTTGTGAACTTCTCAGTGCTCAATGCTTGCTTTGCTTTCGTTATATAATTGTTGAGATTAGCATCCTTTAACCATGCCTTGTCTATCAAGTCTTCAACAATGACTTCTTCACTGTAAACGGTGCTCAACTTAGTGAAGGAGAAAAGAATGTTTTGATTTGCCTAGGCATCAACTTAGTCAAGGAGAAAAGAATGTTTTGATTTGCCTAGGCATCAACGTAGTCAAGGAGAAAAGAATGTTTTGATTTGCTTAGGCATCGTAACCTTTGCAGTAGCTTCTCACTGTAAAAAGTACTCATCTCCCTTAGTCAAGAAAAGAATACTTTGAATTGCCAAGGCATTGTAACCTTTACAGTTGCTTCTCTCTCTGTGTATACATATCTATAGAGTATTTTTTTTTTTGGTCCAAATTTTTTGTCGTTCTTGATTTTCAGGGTGCTTCAGGAGATGATCAGAGAACTAAAGGTATGATCTTTTCTAATCATTGTTTATTCAATTAATTATTTATTTGATCTATTATAGCTGTTGTTCCTTGCTTGGTTAGGAGTAATGGATTCTGTGATGCATCTAGTTCTCATTGCTATACTTGCAATTGAGGAATAAAAAGTAGCTAATCATCTGGCATTTTTTTTTTTTTGAAAAAATTATGTGTATATGCATGTATATATATACATACTTCTGATCTTTATAATTCAATTTTACTTAGTATTCTAAATTGATTTTTTCTACCTCAATGAATCGTAGTTTGACATTGTAGATTATGCATTGCTGTGAGTTTGTGCCGGTGGCCTTTCCTTGTATCTTGCTGTCTAGTCTGATGAACGCTAGAGATGCTAGATAGTCTTTTATGCTCTCTTATTGTGGTGTTTAATGTTTGTTTTAGTCTGGTAGATTTACTTTGTCACAGAATGCAATAAAGGTTTGTGTTGGTTTTCCTTGAGAGGAGTCCTTTGATATGTTCATGTTGAAGAGGTTGAAGTTGGTATTGAGAGCTCAATAGAATGAAATTCTTCAGTTTTCTCTTAATGTTTTGGAATTCGGAAGTGTAGCATAAACAAATAATTCACTAAACAAGTCAATTAAAGCACTTGACAAAAATGTTATTTTGCAGAGATGATCAATATAGCCTAGTTTCCTGAGATGTATAAGTGGTAGAGCTATCCTGTTTGGTATCACTGGCATGAACCTTGAGTATGCTTGATAAAGTATGAAAATTTTCTGCGGAATTGTTTTCTTATTAGTATGTTTTTTGATATTGAAACTATGATGCTCATTGAATTATATTCTGTTTGAATCTAATTGCAATTGTATTTGCTATTTGTGGGTTTCGCACTAGTCAATCTGCTATTGATCTTTACACTTGTTCTCATTCCTGAATTGTAGATTTGTGGGATTTAATTTGTTTAATAATGAAAGAGAACATGAGACTCTTTAGTTCTTGTTTTTGGAGATTGCCTTTGTTCTTTTACCCGCCTTTTTGCTCTCCATATATTTTATGGTTGTAATAGCAACTAAACATTCAATTATGAGCAATCTGATCTCGGTGGATTAGTATCTGAATTCAACAATATATTGATGAATCAAATCTTTTTTGTTTATGTACATTGAAAGGCTCATGCCAGTTCTTCCTTTCAAAGCTGTCTTCTACAACTAGTTTAAAACTTACTAGCAATACTTGAAGCAATTTATCATTTCACTTTAAACAGCTATTTGGAGTTCTTTTCACTGTGATAATCTCTTGTGAACTTGACTTGCAGTCCATAGACCTGATGACAAATCTCAAGATGACAACAGGTATTCCAATTACTAGTTGCAGATAATGTGACAAGTTTGAATTAAATTTGCTGCATATCTTTGTATTTTTCAATCTGTTACTTGTCACGAGTGACAAACTATCTTCATATGTGTTATGCTGGAGGTCTTATGTTTCTCTCAATCTCAGTTACTTGGAAGTTAAATGTCATTGTTACAGTCAATCTCTTCTAAGCACACTTAGTTCAGTCGAGCTCATATATCTGAACTTAGTTTTGTGGCTTTAGTTATTTAAGAGAGCTTACATAAAAACCCATACTATAAAAACGAAACACAGAACAGTAGTGGCTCCATATTTATTGTTAAACAAGGACTAGTATACAAACTGGAAAAAAAGAGAAACAAGTGAACCATGAGTGATATATAATACTAGTTAGTTTGCTTTTCTTTGTTGGCCAGGAAAACATCAGTGAGGACAGTCTTGGACTCCAATGAGGCCTTCAGCAACTCCACAGCCTGAAAAACAAAATATACATGAAAAAATAGTGTTTAAAAAATAATAATCATAAAACATTCTATCAATTGAAAGACAACCTCTTGCTTGCCCAAGCTGACATTCTTCTCCTCCAGAGCGTCTGCATTCTTGACATTTAACTTGTTGAATACAGTGATGCTGGCGATGCTGGATATTGGTATCACACAAAGATCATCCATTATAGTGTAAGTAACCACATCCTTCACATAACCATCTTCTCCTCCACCATTTACTGTCTTCATTTTAGGCTCAGGATGCAAACACTTGACCACTCTTTCCATTGTGCAGCCGCATGAAGGACAACCAATACCACGAACTTCACTAACATAATCGCGACATAGAATTTCGCATCTGATATAGTGACACCCATAGCATGCCTTGGGTTTTGCTGTGGCTGGTGATGGTAAGAGGAAATTGTTCAGGCACTGTTTCTGTTGGTGTAACTGTGGGTTGAGGAGGATATCCTTATTTTGATCAGGTTGGATATAAGTGGAATCCAGGTTCTCCAGACTGCTGTAGATACATCCAATGGATCCTACCATTTGATCCTTGCCCAGAACCTTCACTATGGAGCCTAATGGCAGTGCAAGAAGACCAAAGAGGAAATCCACCACTTGTTTATCAGCTTCAGCAAACATAACTCTGTTTGCTTTAGTGTGCACCACCAGCTTCAGTGTCATTGTTTTGTTGGTACATAAACCATCTAAAAATCCAGTTTTTTCGCTGGAACAAGCGACAGCCATTGTGCATAAAAAACGAAGTCCGAGTTCAATCAAGTGACGCAGAACAGTGGCTTCTCCATTTGCCTCAGCCAGGAACACATCAGTGAGAACAGTCTTGGAGTCAAAGGAGGCCTTCAGTAACTCCAAAGCCTGAAAACAAAAGCACATGAAAAATCAGTGTGTTAAGTGAAGTAGATGAATAAAAATTTTCTGCCTATTGAAACACCACCTCTTGCACTCCCAAGGTAACATACTTCTCCTCAAAAACATTCACATTCTTGCTATTGAACTTGTTGAGCAAAGTGATGCTGGCAATGCTGGACATTGGCATCACAAAAAGATCATCCATTACAGTGTAAGTAACCACACCCTTCACATAACCATCTTCACCTTCACCATTTCCTGTCTTCATTCCAGGCTCAGAACGAAGACACTTCAACACTCTTTCCATTCTGCTGCCGCATGAAGGACAGTGAATACCACAAACTTCACTAACATAATTACAGCATTGTACCTTGTGAGGGGCATTGGGACACCCATAGTAAGCCTTAACTTTTGCAGGGGCTGATGATGGTAAGGAGAGATGGTTCTGGCACTGTTTCTGTTGCTGTAAATGTGGGCTAAGGAGGATGTCTTTATCTTTATTAGGCTGCATATATGTGGAATCCAGGTTCTCCAGGCTGCTGTAGATACTTCCAATGGATCCTACCATCTGCTCCTTACTCACTAGCTTCACTATGGAGCCTAATGGCAGTGCAAGAAGACTGAAGAGGAAATCCACCACTTCTTTCCCAGCTTCAGCAAACAGGACTCTGTTTGCTTTAGTGTCTATAAGCAGCTTCAGGGCCATTGTTTTCTCAGCCATTTTTGTGAACTCCCAAGTGTTTTTCCAGTGCTCAATGTTTGCTTTCCTTTCCTTACATAATTGTTGAAGTGTTCAACATCAAATTCTCCACTAAACAGCACTCAACTTCCTTAGTCAAGAAGCAAAGTAATGTCTTTTCTCTCCACTAATTTTCTAAAGAAACATTATAGAGTCCTTTTTCCCAATAGAATCAAATGTCTTTTCTCTCCACTAATTTTCTAAAGAAACATTATAGAGTCCTTTTTCCCAATAGAATCAAATGTCTTTTCTCTCCACTAATTTTACTTTTGCTGCTTTCCTTCCACTTTAAAGTTCCTAACACCAGCAATAACAGAAGAGGAGAGCTGCTGGAATTAGGTCCGTGTTGGTTTCCTTGAGACTGTTAGATTTTATACTTTATACTAGTGGGTTCTAATATGAGTGCTACATAAATTTAGGGGTCTTACACCAAAAAATCTAAGACTTAATGGCTCAACCCTTATATCTATATATAAACTTATTATATTTCTATCACACAACCAATGTGAGACTATATTTCTAACAACTTTCCTCAAGTTTAATTAAGTCATTTTTTTCCCTAAGTTTAAGCTTGCTCAGAATTGTACATTAGAGGTCTATTTTTACCAGGACTTATACACTACTTTGTGTCTCAGAAGTCCTACACACATGGATTTTTACACTACTTGTGTCTTAGAGGTCTTAACTCACATGGACTTGTACACCACTTGTGTCTCATAGTTTTTTTTTTTAAATGGGCTCCACTATATTTTTTTGATACTATGTTAGATTTTATATTAGATTTTATATTTTATACTAGTGGGTCCTAATATTGGTGCTATATAAGCTTAGGGGTCTTACACCAAAAAGTCTCAAAACTTAGTGGCTCAACTTCTATACTTATATATAAACCTATTATACTTCTGTCACACAACCGATGTGGGATTATATTTCCAACGAAGAGAAATCCTTTCATCTAGAAGTTGTTGAAATTGTTATTGAGAGCAAAATATCTTAAAATTCACTTTCCTCGTAATTCAACGTGTGGGATGTTTTTGAAATGAAGAACTGTAGCATAAACAACTAAAATAAGTCAGTTAAAGAGCTTTTCCAAAATTTTTTTTGCAGAGATAATCACATGATCTGTATGGTGATAAAAAATCTAGCCTAGTTAATTTTGTGATATGTATAATATATAAGAGGTAGAGCTATTCTGTTTGGAATCACTAGCATGAACCTTGAGCAAGCTTGATTAAGTAAGAAAATTTTCTGCTGCATTGTTTTTTATTAGCATGTTTTATGATATTGTAGTTATGATGCTGATTGTGTCATATTCTATTTGTATCTAATTGTAATTGTATTTGCTATTCATGGGTTTTTACAGTACCACTCAATCTGCTGTGGATCTTTAACACTTGTTCTCATTCCTGAATTATGCTTTTGTGGGATTTGATTGTTTAGGTTGGATTTACCATGGATCTTTACACTTGGTTTCTGAATTCAACAATATCTTAGATGAATCAGATCTTTCATGTATGTCATGGTGTTAGAATGTCATCTGTTGTTTTACTTGTTTATTCATTCATTGTTTAGGCTTCTACAACAAGTTCAAAATGTCCTATAATGCTTAAAATTATTCATCATTTTGCTTTAGATAGCTATTTGAAGTTTGTTTCACTGTTTTGATTTGCGGTACAAAAATCTTAAGATGACAACAGATATTCCAATTAATAGCGGCAGATATGAGTTCATATTGCTTGGTTCTGGAACTCAGGTATTTTATGATTATGGGCTATCACAGTCTAACATGTGTCATTAACTTCTTTCTGGAACGCATGTTAGACTTTGATAGGTCAATATGAGCTCGGCACATATGGTGTGGGATGTTTTGATTAAACTTGCAAACAAACCTGTATTCTTCAGATGTCTTATGTTGTAGTTATAACTGTCTACCAATCTCAGTTAGTTGAAAGTAAATGTCGTTATTATGCAGTCAATCTCTGCTTGACACACCTGAAAATTTTAACACATTGCAATTACGTGCCATGCATGAATCTCATATTCAGTTAAACTCATACAAAAACTTATTAGAGCTTGCATGGGATACCAGTGACAGCAAAATGTCAGAGAACTACATTCACGGAAAAACAGGGAAAAAAAAAACAAATAGAAAGAATAAAATAGGGAAGAGATTGCTCTTTTTTTAAGTTTTTTTTTTTTTTTGCTTTTGTTTGGTTTTTGTTTTTTTCTTTCTGCTGTCTCTCTTATTCTTTTATCATATTCTCTCTCCACTTTTTGTGGTGTTTTTATTCCTGCTTTTCTTAATGAATGTGGGTAATCCCACTTTACTAACAAAAAAAAAAAAAAAAAAAAAAAAAAACTAAAATAATAAGCAATGTTGCATAAATAATGAACTCCCATTTTAAAATGGCCCATATTTATTGATAAACAAGGGCTTGTGCATTAATGGGGAACAAGAGAAAGAGTCACAAAGTAGCTAATTTATTAAAAAAAGAGAAATAACAGCAATGAGAAAAAAATAAAATAAAATAAAATAAACAAAGAACAAAAGAAGCAAGGCCACCAGGACAGTCAGAGAAGCAACACACCAGAAACAAAACAAAGACTAATAAAAGAAGTTCAACAGCTCACTCAACAGAAACTAAACTAAAAAAGATAACCTGATAACTCAGCCACTTCCATAAACCACCTAGGCTTCTCCATACCTCGATGAAACAAAGATAAATTAGTTGGACTACTCATGCTCTGCAGATAGAAGCTAGTTTTCTAATCTTTGCTGGCCAGGAACACATCAGTGAGGACAGTCTTGGACTCCAAGGAGGTCTTCAGCAACTCCAAAGCCTGAAAACAAAACAAAACACATGAGAGATAATGTTATATATATACTACAAACTGGAACACAACCTCTTGCATGCCGAAGCTGACATTCTTCTCTTTGAGAACGTCAATATTTTTGACATTGAACTTGCTGAGCAAAGTGATGCTGGAGATGCTGGACATTGGAGTCACAGAAAGATCATCCATTATAGTGTAAGTAACCACACCCTTCACATAACCTCCTTCTACTCCTCCTCCTCCTTCACCATTTCCTGACGCCATTCCACCAGACTCAGGATGCACAAACCGCAACACTCTGTTCATTTTGCCAGGGCATGAAGGACATTGAATACCACAAACGTTAGTGACAAATTGGAAACATGGACCATGGCCAAAGGAATGGCCAGTACAACCGTAGTATCCCTCAACTTTTGGTGGGTTTGGCGCTGATAAGAGGAGATTGTTTACTTCCTGTCTCTGTGGGCTAAGGAGGATGCCTTTATCTTGATTAGGCTGGATATAAGTGGAATCCAGGTTCTCCAGGCTGCTGTAAAGACTTCCGATGGATCCTACCATCTGATCCTTGCTCAGTAGCTTCACTATGGAGCCTAATGGCAGTGCAAGAAGACCAAAGAGGAAATCTACCACCTCTTTCCCAGCTTCAGCAAACAGGACTCTGTTTGCCTTAGTGTCTATGAGCAGCTTCAGGGCCATTGTTTTCTCAGCCATTTTTTTTGTGAGAACTGCCTATGTTTTCCCAATGCTCAATGCTTGCTTTCATTTCCTTATATAATTGTTGAAATTAGCACCCTTTTAACAATTTCTTGTCCATGAAGTCTTCAGCAGTAACTTCTTCACTAAACTGTACTCCACAACCTTGGTCAAAAAGAAAAGCTAGCAATGAAACCTCTACAGTTGTTTCTCTGCATAGACATTGTTGAGTTTTTTTTTTCTTTTTTGTTTTTCCAATAGAATCAAATGCATATTCTCTCAACTAATTTTACTTTTGCTGCTCTGCTTCTAATTCAAAGTTCCAAACACCAGCAGAAACAGACGAGGAGCAATGCATTAAAAAAGTTTCTTTTGATAGTTGTGATGCAGTTGGACATGAAGATAAATGAACTATTGATAATTGTAAGCGTTTCTAGAGTATAAAAGGCTTCCCCTTTGGAATTGTAAGGAATGTGAATTGTTGAAAATTTTATTATATTTGTGATTTATTTTGAGAAATTTAACGATGATCTAAAGAGACAATCATAAGCAATCACACAAAGACACCAAATTTAACTGGGTTTGGCGGAATATGCTTATGTTCTCGGGAGTAGAGTGGCTATTGATCTCTTCTTATTCAATTAGGGTTACATATTACATGTATTTATATATAAACTCTACCTGGTACAATTTACACTCCATCGCTCCATTTCACTTTGCTCTAGCATTTGCCCGTTCACTATGTATATGAGCCATATACAATATTTTTAATAAGATTTATAATTAACAATTGAGTTGGTTTAACATGTGAATGACTGGGTAGTCCAGCAATATCACATTTGGATGGTGAGTGAATGGTGCGGGATCAAAATCTAGTACCATAAATTTATTTTTTTTTATAAGGTAGATAAACCGTGAAATATATTAAAAATAAAGCAAGATACAAGGGGAGAGACTAAAGAGAAAACAATACAGGAGAGGAAGAGCAAAAGATAAAATGCCCTTCATCACAAGTTGATTGGCCTAAAACCGAAACAGACACAAAAAAACAGATATGGATGGAGAAGTGTGAGACAAAAGTGACAGTTACCATTACAATGAATTACCTTAAAGATGTGGAGTGTCGTGGTCACTAGCCGGAGTGGACCTGGCACCATGGCTAGTAAGTAGGGTTCCCGTGAAGAAGAGATTCCTCTTGATTTTGGAGCCGTCTTTTTCTGCAGTATTATATAGTATTGTTGAGTATTCTGTATACTATAAAAAAAAATATGCAGTAAATAAAAAAAAAAGTTAGTCTAACCTAGAAAACCAGGGATTTTAAACAATAATCCATTAAAAAAAAATGAAGTTCACTTTAATAAAGGTTATTGCATTGATAAACAAGGACTGGCACACAAAAACCAGGAAAAGAAAAAAACAGTGAACCATGAGTAGATATATTGCAAGAAGCTAGCTAGCTAAACTTTGCTGGCCAGGAAAACATCAGTGAGAACAGTCTCGGAAATCGGAATCAAAGGACCCTTCAGCAATTCCACAGCCTGAAAACAGAAAAAGCACATACATGAAAACTGAAGCAATAAGATCATTATATATTATTCTTCTAACTGAAACACAACCTCCTCCATTCCCAGTTTAACTGTCTGCTCCTGGAGAACATTCACATTCTTGATACTGAACTGATTTAGCAATGTGATAATGTAGATGCTGGACAAAGGTAACAAAGTGCGAAGAAGGTGAGTCTCATATTCTTTTCCGGTTTCTTAGTTAGCATGTTTTATGATATTGTAATTATGATACTGATTAAATCATATTCTGTTTGAATCAAATTGCAATTGCAATTGCATTTGCCATTCATGGGTTTTTTTTTTTTTTTTTTTTTAAAAAATTCATCATGAAACCTTGCATGTTGACCTTGTAGGTCCTCGGTCTAAGCTCTGCATGTTGCACCTTGATGTTGTAACATCCTGGTTCACCCTTTCTATCATCACGCAATTTGAAGTAGAACAATTCTCATTCTCTCTAAATACTTCAGTTTTACGAATCCACATCTTCTTTATGATGATAGTTCTTCCTCTGACTCTTCTTTTGATGGTTGCTTGCACATGACCAATTACTCTTCCATTCTTCAAGTCTTCTTTTAATTTGTTGCACTTTGATCTTATATGTCCGATTTCTCCACAATGAAAGCATGTAGGCACTTCTTTTATGCACTCCTTCTTTGCTTTGACTTGCTTCTCTTTTTGTTGAGCAGTTGACTTAACAAAAGTAACTCTTGAGCATTCAGTCTTGGCACTTGAAGTCTCACCAACATATCCAATGCCTTTCTTAACTTTACTTGGTCTTCCGATTGAAAGCATTTCATCAAGCTTTGCTTTACCTTTGTTCATGGATTCTAGAATCTTCTCCGCTTGACTCAACTTTTCTTGACATTCAGTCAGTTCCTTCTCCAGACGTTTGTTTTGTATCATCATCTGGTCAAACTTTGTGAGCATTAGTTTGTAACTTATGAGAAGATCTTTTTCTGTTACCTCATCGAATTCGCTGTCTGATGTTGTAACCGATGTTGTAACACTTTTTGCAACATTTCTTGATTTGCAGGCTGCCTTACTTATGATTGCTGGAAACGAGATATGATGATTGCAGTTGCCTTCATCTTCTTCATCGTCCATGCTGTAGTCTGAGTCATCACTCCATTTAGCATTGAGAGACTTTCCTTTCTTTTTAAGAGTGTTAGCACACTCTAATTGATAATGTCCAACACCACCACACTCCCAACACTTGATCTTTTGTTGATTATCTTCTTCTTCCTTTTCTTCTTTAGGAACCTCCTTCTTTTGGAATCTGCTACCCTTCTTCTTATACTTTCTGAACATATTGTGCAGCTTCTTTGAAAGGAAAACAAATTCTCCATCTTCATCATCTTCATCATCTGTTACAACAGTCTGTTGTAACTCTTTCTGCTTGACTCCTTCTATCTTCAAGGCAAAATCTTCTACTTTTCTTTCAGGGTTCAGGTTCATTTCATATGCTTGCAATGATCCTAATAACTCGTCAAGCTTCATGGTTGTGATGTCTTTTGCCTCTTCTATTGCAGCTACTTTTGCTTCAAACCTTCTTGGAAGAGATCGGAGAGTCTTTTGCACTAACTTCTTATCGGAATACTTCTTCCCAAGTTGATAGGCTTGATTCGCAATATCCATCAACTTTGCATTGAAGATGGCTATTGTTTCTTCCTCTCCCATCCTGAGATTTTCAAACATGGTGGTTAACATTTGAAGTTTAGATGTTCTTACCACATTCGTGCCTTCATGAATTGTTTGAAGAATCTCCCAAGCTTCTTTAGCACTTTCACACGTAGCCACATACTTGAACTGATTCTCGTCCACACCTCCAAATATTGCATTTAGAGCTTTTCCATTTGCATTAGCTTTCTTCATGTCTTCGGTACTCCAGTTGATCTTCTTCTTCACAGTCTCTTTCTTTTCTTCATCAACTTGAGTTGGAGGGGACCATCCTTCTTCAACAGCAATCCAAGCACTCTCGTCCAAAGATTTAATGAACGCTCTCATCCTTGCTTTCCAATATGGGTAGTTGGAGCCGTTGAGCAATGGAGGACGTGTAACGGAGGCACCTTCTCTTCCGGCCATCATAGGAACTAGATAGGATCTCGCCGACCTTGAAAACAAAGTTAACACGACGACCTAAGCTCTGATACCACTTGTTAGTTCCGCCGGTTAGGGTTTGTGAAATAAGAGGAACACTCACTCACTTAAGCACTCAAGAAAAATAAACACAAACCACAAAGAGGAGACACAAGACGTTGGTAACCCAGTTCGGCATCCACTTGCCTACATCTGGGGGGCCATGCCCGGAGATCAACAATCCACTAAAAAGGGGTAAAAGATAGAAGAGTACAAAACACACTTGTCACTCTCTCACATACAAAGAATACTACCCTCTCTAGATTGTCCGGTACCTCCCTACTCCCTCTTTCAAGAGTCGTACCCAATCCTAGACCAAGGAAGTATATATAGACGCCTCAACGTCCCAAATATAGCACATACCCTTTTTAGAATCTCCGCGGCTTCTAACTTTGGAACCTTCCGAAATTAGATGTCGTAACTTATGTTGTAACATTTGTTGCGACATTGACCCTGGCTGTTGGCTTGGCTGAATTCTGGCTCCATTGCTAAGCGACCTCAAGACACCCTATCTGAGTCGATGTAGCTCGATCACCTGATCCGAACCTACCAGCAACTAACCTCCCTCTTCAGCTCCTCACCACACAGCCCCCTCGCAAGGGGCGCACGTCCTATGTGCGTCTTCATGAAACTTGCCAAACTTAGTCTTCACTTCACCCAAGTTTGGTCTTCAAGGATCTTCAATCCATCATCCAAATCTTGCCATCAATAGGCGCATCTTCAAACATACCCATAATAGACTTCATATCTTCTCTATTATGGTTCTTCAAATCTTCAACAAGAATCTTCAAATCTTGCCTTCAATAGTCTTCAAGAATCATTCCATTGATAGGATTCTCTTCATTTAGCTTCACCCATATTTAGTCTTCAATCAATCTTCTAAATATGGTCTTGATTGGGATCTTGTCTTCAACTTGATGCTTGCTTGATCATCTTGCCTAAAATAGTTTTCACAAGATCTTCATTCAATTTTCATGAGAGTTGCTCCTTCTTTCCAAAAATAGCTTCTACAAGATCTCTCATGATATTTTCCACCTAGCCAAGTGTATTTGCCATGTCATCCTTCATTCCATGTCTTCATCCATGCCACGTCATTATGCTTGCCATGTCATCTTGACTAGGTGTCAAATTATGCCAATCATTAAAGTGCATTTGCACTAACAATCTCCCCCTTTGGCATAATTTGACACAACTTCTTCTGCTCCCAGACTGACCATTGTTACAACACTCTGTTACAACATTTTACTGGGACACAGACTAGACTGACACTTGTTACAATATCCAGTTATAACATTTACTGGAAATCAGACACCAGACTTGACAAGTTAATCTGCTAGTTGCTTACAAAGAGTAAAAATATTCTTAAAGACAATTGCAACTAGAGAAAAACAACCAACTACGGTTAAACATAACCAACATAACAATGTTCGACATAACCGATATAACAAACATAACAATGTTCCGAACCAACAAAAACATGAACAACCAAACATAAACAAACTAAAAGAATAGTTTAAAGAATAGTCAGTCTGGAGATTGCAGCAGCAGCAGAAAACTTCTCCCCCTTTGTGCCATAATTGATGCCAAAGTCTTCAATGTTGTTGCAGAAATATGTTGCAACATTTTTGTGACTCCCCCTGTCTTCAAGACTCTTGGTCATCTGTTTCCTTCTGCCTCCTCGCGAGAGTATCAAGTTGTGCAATAATCTTCTGCTTTTGTTGAGCAATGGTAAATAATTCGGCAGAAAGTGCTCTTTGTCTTCTCTCCAATTCTTCAAGATTTTCTTTCAGAATCTTTGCATATTCCTCTTCAAAGTCCAGGCTAGTTCTTTGAGCTTCTTCTTCAGTTGATGGAGGTGGAGATGCTCGACCAACAGGCAGATCAATC
The DNA here is from genome assembly GCA_020875875.1 of Dioscorea alata. NCBI lineage: Eukaryota > Viridiplantae > Streptophyta > Magnoliopsida > Dioscoreales > Dioscoreaceae > Dioscorea > Dioscorea alata. The sequence goes on along the minus strand of CM037022.1, from coordinate 19,316,895 downwards.
TTCTTTCCTGCAGAGAACAGCTTCTGGGAAATCTTCAGCTTCTTCACTGTGGTAAACACTTCTCCCTTCTTAAGTTGTACTCCATGTTGTAACAAATAGTGCGACAATAGTGCTGGATAGCCCAAAGAACCTGCAGTACTCACACTGTCTGCTTCCTTCACAATGTTTTGAAACACTAATCTCCCCAGATTAAACTTCTTTCCAGTTCCGATTGAGTACAATAACAATGCCATATCTTTCACTAATCCTGAGTTGTGTGGAGCTGGTAGCCAATTAAGAACACAAATTCTAAACAGAACATTATACTTAGCTGTGAGCAAAGATGCTGGCAACCGAGTCTTTTCTCCCCATGCTTCAGTTCTGTCCCCTGTGATTTCCTTCAGGACTTCTTCATTAACTTCAAGTCCTTCTTCGAAATTTCCTTTTACTTCTGCCTTGAATTCCAAAAATTTGTTGATAGTTGCTGCTGTAAATGGAATCCACTTCCCTCGAACAAACACTCTGGAGATTCCATTGTTGGATGGTAGCAGGTTGCTATAAAACTCCTGAACTAGTGAAAGACTGTAACCCTCAGCAAAACTAGCTGACTTGTACAAACTTCTTTCCTTCAAAAGATCAGTCACACCATACTTCAGAAACTCAGTATCATCAATTGATCTCTCCACAACAACTCCTCTCTTCTCTACCTTCTTGAACTTCAACTTGGCTTCTTTGTCTCGAAATCTTTCCTCATCAGTATCTTCTATCACCTGGAAGGCCTTCTTCTTCTTTCCCATTTCTGCCTTAGTGGTCTTCTTCTTTCCCTGGGATGTGACTTCAGTACCTTTACTGCCCTTGGCTTTCTTTCCTTTCTCAGCTATTGAGGACTTTTTCTTCTCCCCCTGTTTTGCAGCATTTGTACACTTTCTCTTGGGCCTGGGACTTTCTTCTGGATCAGCAAAAGACTTCCTCTTCTGCTCCTTATTGACTTTCTTCTTCTGATGTTTAGAAGACACAGGTTTCTTCTTGTCAGTTACCTTTGATAACTTCTCCTTCAATGGTACATTATCAGAGCTGTGGGAACTTCCAGATGTTGCTGCAGATGTTACAACAGTTTCTGTGACATGGTCTGTATCTTGATGAATACTCTTCAGAGCTTCGGCTGCTGCTTCCTCAGCACTGGTAGGAGGATCTTCTTTATCCTGTAACCCTTCCTCGGTCTCGGGTTGTTCATCCTCTTCTTCTGAATCGGTTGAGGAACTGTCCTCTTGTTGAACATATGCTCCTGGAAAGGAATCTCGTATCCATCTGAGGAGCTCGTCTCGATCTTTTTGACCTGGGGGTGCATCAGATGGTCCAGCAGGTTCAGTGAACTCAGCATTAGGAGATACAAATGGAACAATAGCCTTTGAATGCTCTCCTGTCTCTTCAGTTCTTGGCGGGCTTCCATCATGCTGTTTCTTTTCTTCTTCAACCCGGGCAACAATCTCTTGAGGTGTAACTCGAGCGCGCTTTGCCATTCTCTTGGTCCTCATCTTGGCGTTCGTCTGATTCTTCTTTTCTCCTGTCACGAATTAGCTTCACAGTGGAGAGTAATTTGGGGAAGAACTTAGGGTTTTCTTTTTAGGGATTTTAAACTTGGTCTAATAACCATAAATAGGTTATAACTTCCAAGACAACTCTTCATTTTTCAAAAATTTCTTTTGAAAACAATTTCTCTTTTCATTTTCCCTCCTCTCCCTTTTTTTTTTTTTTTTTTTTTTTTTTTTTTTTAAAAAAAATTCATCATGAAACCTTGCATGTTGACCTTGTAGGTCCTCGGTCTAAGCTCTGCATGTTGCACCTTGATGTTGTAACATCCTGGTTCACCCTTTCTATCATCACGCAATTTGAAGTAGAACAATTCTCATTCTCTCTAAATACTTCAGTTTTACGAATCCACATCTTCTTTATGATGATAGTTCTTCCTCTGACTCTTCTTTTGATGGTTGCTTGCACATGACCAATTACTCTTCCATTCTTCAAGTCTTCTTTTAATTTGTTGCACTTTGATCTTATATGTCCGATTTCTCCACAATGAAAGCATGTAGGCACTTCTTTTATGCACTCCTTCTTTGCTTTGACTTGCTTCTCTTTTTGTTGAGCAGTTGACTTAACAAAAGTAACTCTTGAGCATTCAGTCTTGGCACTTGAAGTCTCACCAACATATCCAATGCCTTTCTTAACTTTACTTGGTCTTCCGATTGAAAGCATTTCATCAAGCTTTGCTTTACCTTTGTTCATGGATTCTAGAATCTTCTCCGCTTGACTCAACTTTTCTTGACATTCAGTCAGTTCCTTCTCCAGACGTTTGTTTTGTATCATCATCTGGTCAAACTTTGTGAGCATTAGTTTGTAACTTATGAGAAGATCTTTTTCTGTTACCTCATCGAATTCGCTGTCTGATGTTGTAACCGATGTTGTAACACTTTTTGCAACATTTCTTGATTTGCAGGCTGCCTTACTTATGATTGCTGGAAACGAGATATGATGATTGCAGTTGCCTTCATCTTCTTCATCGTCCATGCTGTAGTCTGAGTCATCACTCCATTTAGCATTGAGAGACTTTCCTTTCTTTTTAAGAGTGTTAGCACACTCTAATTGATAATGTCCAACACCACCACACTCCCAACACTTGATCTTTTGTTGATTATCTTCTTCTTCCTTTTCTTCTTTAGGAACCTCCTTCTTTTGGAATCTGCTACCCTTCTTCTTATACTTTCTGAACATATTGTGCAGCTTCTTTGAAAGGAAAACAAATTCTCCATCTTCATCATCTTCATCATCTGTTACAACAGTCTGTTGTAACTCTTTCTGCTTGACTCCTTCTATCTTCAAGGCAAAATCTTCTACTTTTCTTTCAGGGTTCAGGTTCATTTCATATGCTTGCAATGATCCTAATAACTCGTCAAGCTTCATGGTTGTGATGTCTTTTGCCTCTTCTATTGCAGCTACTTTTGCTTCAAACCTTCTTGGAAGAGATCGGAGAGTCTTTTGCACTAACTTCTTATCGGAATACTTCTTCCCAAGTTGATAGGCTTGATTCGCAATATCCATCAACTTTGCATTGAAGATGGCTATTGTTTCTTCCTCTCCCATCCTGAGATTTTCAAACATGGTGGTTAACATTTGAAGTTTAGATGTTCTTACCACATTCGTGCCTTCATGAATTGTTTGAAGAATCTCCCAAGCTTCTTTAGCACTTTCACACGTAGCCACATACTTGAACTGATTCTCGTCCACACCTCCAAATATTGCATTTAGAGCTTTTCCATTTGCATTAGCTTTCTTCATGTCTTCGGTACTCCAGTTGATCTTCTTCTTCACAGTCTCTTTCTTTTCTTCATCAACTTGAGTTGGAGGGGACCATCCTTCTTCAACAGCAATCCAAGCACTCTCGTCCAAAGATTTAATGAACGCTCTCATCCTTGCTTTCCAATATGGGTAGTTGGAGCCGTTGAGCAATGGAGGACGTGTAACGGAGGCACCTTCTCTTCCGGCCATCATAGGAACTAGATAGGATCTCGCCGACCTTGAAAACAAAGTTAACACGACGACCTAAGCTCTGATACCACTTGTTAGTTCCGCCGGTTAGGGTTTGTGAAATAAGAGGAACACTCACTCACTTAAGCACTCAAGAAAAATAAACACAAACCACAAAGAGGAGACACAAGACGTTGGTAACCCAGTTCGGCATCCACTTGCCTACATCTGGGGGGCCATGCCCGGAGATCAACAATCCACTAAAAAGGGGTAAAAGATAGAAGAGTACAAAACACACTTGTCACTCTCTCACATACAAAGAATACTACCCTCTCTAGATTGTCCGGTACCTCCCTACTCCCTCTTTCAAGAGTCGTACCCAATCCTAGACCAAGGAAGTATATATAGACGCCTCAACGTCCCAAATATAGCACATACCCTTTTTAGAATCTCCGCGGCTTCTAACTTTGGAACCTTCCGAAATTAGATGTCGTAACTTATGTTGTAACATTTGTTGCGACATTGACCCTGGCTGTTGGCTTGGCTGAATTCTGGCTCCATTGCTAAGCGACCTCAAGACACCCTATCTGAGTCGATGTAGCTCGATCACCTGATCCGAACCTACCAGCAACTAACCTCCCTCTTCAGCTCCTCACCACACAGCCCCCTCGCAAGGGGCGCACGTCCTATGTGCGTCTTCATGAAACTTGCCAAACTTAGTCTTCACTTCACCCAAGTTTGGTCTTCAAGGATCTTCAATCCATCATCCAAATCTTGCCATCAATAGGCGCATCTTCAAACATACCCATAATAGACTTCATATCTTCTCTATTATGGTTCTTCAAATCTTCAACAAGAATCTTCAAATCTTGCCTTCAATAGTCTTCAAGAATCATTCCATTGATAGGATTCTCTTCATTTAGCTTCACCCATATTTAGTCTTCAATCAATCTTCTAAATATGGTCTTGATTGGGATCTTGTCTTCAACTTGATGCTTGCTTGATCATCTTGCCTAAAATAGTTTTCACAAGATCTTCATTCAATTTTCATGAGAGTTGCTCCTTCTTTCCAAAAATAGCTTCTACAAGATCTCTCATGATATTTTCCACCTAGCCAAGTGTATTTGCCATGTCATCCTTCATTCCATGTCTTCATCCATGCCACGTCATTATGCTTGCCATGTCATCTTGACTAGGTGTCAAATTATGCCAATCATTAAAGTGCATTTGCACTAACAGATTGTTTCCTTTCAAGCAGTCTTATATAGCAAGTTCTAAATATCCTAGCAATACTTGAAAGCTTATTTCACTGTGATCATCATTTGTTACCTTGACTTGCGGTCCAAAGACTTGATGACAACACGAATTCCTATGAAAAGCAGCAGATTTATATTCTGAGATGTTTTAATTAAATTTGCAAACATATCTTGTATTAATTTTTCAATCTGTTACTTGTTTCTGGTGGCAAACCATATTCAGATGTGTGATGTTGGAGGTCATGCTTATATACCAATCTCAGTTATTCTAAAGTGAATGCTGTTATTACAGCCTAGTGCATCTAATTATATACAACAATTATTTGTGTAATGAATCTATTGGAGTATGATTGAAGAAGTATTGCAGGCCCATGCACTGGAGCATGGATAAAAAATACGTGTATGGTGTGGATTGAGTCTCGAACTAATCATGTATTACATAGGTAATATACAAAAGCATTTATGTATGGAGGCCAGAGTCATGTCTTTGTACTTTTATGTTATGGTGCAGATGTACGTAAGTCTGGAGTACTAGGAGTTAAAGAATATAAAAAGTTGTGTATGCTTATGTATGAGATGTAGAAAAAGAAGCATTGAATGAAGAAGAGCTCTGACTTGAGTGTGTGAGACCCTTGCTTCTTGCTAAGTTCTTTCTCCTTCCTCATCTAAGCACTTGATCACACTTTTTGAGTTTCCATCAGAATCACATGTTCAGAAAAACTTATACATAAACTTAGGTTTGTAGCTAATTGTTTAAGAGAGCTTACATAGAAACCCATACTTAATACATGTGATATCAGTGATACAAAAAGTCAGATAACTTCATGACCATGTCCAGGAAAACTAGCAAACCAAAAAAGCCAAAAAAGAGATATATATGATGCAAGATAGCTTGCTACTCTTTGCTGGCCAAGAACACATCAGTGAGAACGGTCTTGGACGCCAAGGAGGCCTTCAGCAGGTCCAGAGCCTAAAAACAAAAGCACATGAAAATTAGTGTTAAGAAAGAAAGAAAAAAAAAATCTATATATTCTAAAAATATAAACACAACCTCTTGCATGCCAAAGCTGACATTCTTCTCTTTGAGAACGTCCACATTCTTGACATTAAACTTGCTGAGCAAAGTGACGCTGGAGATGGCGGACATTGGAGTCACAGAAAGATCATCCATTATAGTGTAAGTAACCACACCCTTAACTAAACCTTCTTCTCCTCCATTAACTCCTGACGCCATCCCAGACTTAGGATGCACACACTGCAAAGCTCTAGCCATTCTGCGGTCACATGAAGGACACTGAGTACCACTAACTTTTGTGACATATTTGGTACACGAACTATTGTCATAGCTATTGTCACAACCGTAGTATACCTCAGCTTTTGCAGGAGCTGGTGCTAATAAGAGGAGATTGTTCTGGCACTGGTTCTGTTGCTGTAATTGTGGGTTAAGGAGGATGTTCTTATCTTGATTAGGCTGCATATAAGTGGAATCCAAGTTCTCCAGGCTGCTGTAGATACTTCCAATGGATCCTACCATCTGAACCTTGCTCAGGAGCTTCACTATGGAGCCTAATGGCAGTGCAAGAAGAGTAAAGAGGAAATCCACCACTTCTTTCCCAGCTTCAGCAAACAGGACTCTGTTTGCTTTTGTGTCTATGAGCAGCTTCAGGGACATTCTTTTCTCAGCCATTTTTTGTTTTTCTGTGTGAACATCCGGTGCTCATCCCAGTCGTCAATGTTTACCTTTAAGTAATTGTTGAAAGTAGTACCCTTGACAATTCCTTGTCCAGTCTTGTCAAAAAAAAAAAAAAAAAAAAAATACAATTCCTTGTCCAGGTTGTCTTCACTTCAGCAGTAACTTCATCACTGCGAATCGTACTCAACTTCTTTGGTCAAGAACAAAAGTAATATTTTGAATTACTTTTACATCTCTCTCTCTCTCTCTCTCCAATAGAATGAAATGTATATTCTCTCCACAAATTTTACTTTTGCTGCTCTCCCTCTACTTCAAATTTCCAAGCAATGCATTAAAAAAGTTTCTCCCTCTACTTTTGCTGCTCTCCCTCTACTTTAAATTCCCTCTACTTTTGCTGCGAAGTTGGGTATGAAGATGAATGAACTACTTGGTGTAGTAAATATTGTAAGGTTGGGTATGAAGATAAATAAAACTATTTGTATGAAGATGAATGAACTACTTGGTTGTTTGGATATACTCTTTTGCTTTTATCTTTAAATAAATTTATGATTTATCTATTTTTTATAAAAAAAAAAAAAATTATTTGGTGCGGTAAATATTATAAAGACGGTGAATGGAGATTTAGGGTGGAATCTATGATTTAGCGGTATTATTATAATATTATATAAATATTATATTAGTATTATTATAGTAATATGCATATATTATTCATGATATCATGTGAAAGATGTAGTTTTTTTTTTCCACTAGAATTGTATATGATAAATTTATTAATTCAATTTGAATATTTTGGGTGGATAAATAGTTCTCTTATGATATGAGTTAATAAATTTTTAATTGATCGTTAAAATCTCTTATTTTTTAAAAATAATGCATAAAAATTTAATTTAATTTTTATAAAAATACTTTAACAAACCGGTGATTTATTCACTTTATTAAAAAAAAAATTAAATTATTAAAAAAAATTAAAAAAAAGTTGGATATGAACATGAATGAATTATTGGGAATTGTAGAAGTTCCTAGTTAGTATAAACGTTTTAATTCATATCTCAAACTATTATGTTTGTGATTTTTTTTAATAATATTTATACTTAACAATTGAGTTAGTTTGACCCAGAAAACCAGGGATTTTAAGCAATAAGGCATTAAAAAAAAAAAAACATGAAGTCCACTTCAATAAACAAGGACTAGTACACATAAACTAGGAAAAGACGAAAACAGTGAACATGAGTGATGTACTGCAAGAAGCTAGCCAGCTAAACTCTGCTGGTAAGGAAAACATCAGTGAGAACAGTCTTGGAATCTAAGGACGCCTTCAGCATTTCCACAGCCTGAAAACAAAAAAGAAACAAACATGAAATTTGAAGCATTAAGATCATTATTATTCTACTAACTGAAACACAACCTCCTTCATTCCCACTTCAACTGTCTGCTCCTTGACAACATTCAAATCCTTGATACTGAACTTGTTGAGCAATGTGATAATGGAGATGCTGGACATTGGCATCACAGAAAGATCATCCATTAGAGTGTAAGTAACCATATCCTTCACATAACCTCCCACTTCATTTCTTTTCAGTACTTGTTCTGATTCATGCAAAAGCCGCGTCTCATTACCTATTATCCGCTTGCATGAAGGACATGAAATACCATAAACTTCACTACCATACTTGGAGCATGAACAACTATAGTATGTATCAACTTTCGCAGGAGCTGGTGCTGGTAAGAGGAACACATTGTTCTGGCAGTGGCTTTGTAGATTTGGGTTAAGGAGAATGTCTTTCTTTAGACCAAGATGCATATAAGAGGAATCCAGGGTCGTCAGGCTGCTGTAGATGCTGCCAATGGATCCTATCATTTGATCCTGTCCCAGTACTTTCACTATGGAACCTAATGGCAAAGCAAGAAGACCAAAGATGAAATCCACCACTTCTTTCCCAGCGTCAGCAAAAAGAACTCTGTTTCTTTCAGTGTCTATGAGAAGCTTCAGGGCCATTGTTTTCTCAGCCATTTTTGTTTTTGTGAGAACTGCCTATATTTTCCCAATGCTCAATGCTTGCTTTCATTTCCTTATATAATTGTTGAAATTAGTACCCTTTTAACAATTTCTTGTCCATGAAATCTTCAGCAGTAACCTCTTCACTGAACTGTACTTCACTTTCTTGGTCAAAAAGAAAAGCTAGCAATGAAACCTTTACAGTTGTTTTTTTTTAGTGGTTCCGGCTCTGCCCTTTAACTCAATAGATGTGGACTTTTTTTCTGCATCTGTTTGGTTTGCCTAATCTCCCATCAACCTTGGAGGATGTGCGGAGCTTTTGGTGGCTCAAACTAAGATCTTTCTATCGGGTGTTTGAGGGAGCTATTGTGAAAGCTATTGTGTGGTATGTTTGGCTGACTAGAAATGATTGTATGTTTAATGATGTGTCATTGCCTATTTCTTCTGTCATTACTAAGACTGCACATATTTTGATTTTGTGGTTTTTGCAGCTCCTGCATCCCTACAGGGTAGTCTTGTTGAGCCTGCTGTTACTATTCAACGTAGCCTAGCGTATCCAGGACAGAGCGTGGAGTCCATTAGTCTTCCTGATCCCGGTGGTGAGACCTCCACGCCAGGCATGGAGTAGAGTATTCGTGTTGGGGTTTTGGGCCGGGCGTCTGTGACGGCCGGTGTTTTTGTCTTTTGTATCCATGCCTAGTGGGCTTTTCTGTTGTTGTGTGGTTTGTTCGGAGCGTTTTGTACTCTGTTCTTTTCTTTTACAGTTGTTTCTCTACATAGACATTGTAGAGGCTCTTTTTTTTTTTCCAATAGAATCAAATGCATATTCTCTCAACTAATTTTACTTTTGCTGCTCTGCCTCTAATTCAAAGTTCCAAACACCAGCAGCAGAAGATGAGGAGCAATGCATTAAAAAAGTTTCTTTAGAGTTGTGATGAAGTTGGACATGAAGATAAATGAACTATTGATATTTGTAAGTGTTTCTAGTGAGTATAAAAGGCTTCCCTTTTGGAATTGTAATGAATGTGAATTGTTGGAAATTTTAGAAGACTATTACATTTGTGATTTTTTTAAATAAGATTTATAATTAACAATTGAGTTAGTTTAACATGTGAATAACTTGGTAGCCCAGCGGTATCACATTTGGATGATGAGTGAATGGTGCAGATCAAAATTTTGTATCACAAATATTATATACTACTGTTGAATATTATGTAATATTATAAAAAAAATTATCCGTGAGAACAGTCTAGGAATCAAAGGACCCCTTAAGCAATTCTACAGCCTGAAAACCAAAAAAACGCATACATGAAAACTGAAGCAATAAGATCATTATTATTCTACTAACTGAAATACAACCTCCTCCAGCATTTGCCATTCATGGGTTTTTACAATACTCAATCTGCTACCCATCTTAACACTTGTTCTCATTCCTGAATTGTGGATTTGTGGGATTTGATTGTTTCCTTTCAAACAGTCTTATATAGCAAGTTCTAAATATCCTAGCAATACTTGAAAGCTTATTTCACTGTGATCATCATTTGTTACCTTGACTTGCAGACCAAAGACTTGATGACTGTGATCATCATTTATTCCTATGAAAAGCGGCAGATTTATATTCTGAGATGTTTTAATTAAATTTGCAAACATATCTTGTATTAATTTTTCAATCTGTTACTTGTTTCTGGTGGCAAACCATATTCAGATGTGTGAAGTTGGAGGTCATGGTTATATATCAAATCTTATTTATTCTGAAGTGAATGCTGTTATTACAGCTTAGTGCACCTAAATATATACAACAATTATTTGTTTAATGAATCTATTGGAGCATGATTGAAGAAGTATTGCAGGCCCATGCACTGGAGCATGGATGGAAAATACTTGTATGGTGTGGATTGAGTCTCCAGTTAATTATGTATTACATAGGTAATATACAAAAGAAGTATTGAATGAAGAAGTTCTCTGTTTTTAAGTGTGTGAGACCCTTGCTTCTTCTTGTTAAGTTCTTTCTCCTTCCTCTTCTTCCACAGTTGATCACACTTAAAGAGTTTCCATCAGAATCACATGCCCAGAAAAACTTATACATAAACTTAGGTTTGTAGTTAATTGTTTAAGAGAGCTACATTACCCATAGTTAATACATGTGATATCAGTGATACAAAAAGTCAGATAACTTCATGACCATGTCAAGGAAAACCAGTAAACCGACAAAAAAAAAAAGATATGTATGTAACCACACCCTATATAGACATTATAAAGGCCTTTTTTTTTTCTTTTTTTTTTTTTATCCAATATAATCAAATGAATATTCACTCCACTTATATTTTACTTTTGCTGCTCTCCCTCTGCTTCAAAGTCCTAAACACCAGCAATAACAGACCAAGAGCAATGCATAATTAAAAAAGTTTCTTGTTGGAGTTGTGATTAAGTTGGATATGAAGATGAATGAACTATTGGGAATTGTAGAAGTTCCTAGTTAGTATAACCCGGAACTATTATGTTTGTGATTTTTTTAATAAGATTTATAATTAACAATTGAGTTAGTTTAACCCGGAAAACCAGGGATTTAAGCAATAATGCATCAAAAAAATTTTTGAAGTCCACTTTAATAAAGCAGCATAGAGCACTGATGGCTCTTATTGGATTGATAAACAAGGACGGGTACACATAAACTAGGAAAAGAGGAAACCAGTGAACCATGAGTGATATACTGCAAGAAGCTAGCTAGCTAAACTCTGCTGGCCAGGAAAACATCAGTGAGAACAGTCTTGGAATCAAAGGAAGCCTTCAGCAACTCCATAGCCTGAAAAAAAAAACACAAACATGAAAACTAAAGCAATAAGATCATTATTATTCTACTAACTGAAACACAACCTCCTCCATTCCCAGTTTAACTGTCTGCTCCTTGAGAACATTCACATTCTTGATACTGAACTTGTTAAGCAAAGTGATACTGGAGATGCTGGACATTGGCATCACAGAAAGATCATCCATTATAGTGTAAGTAACCACATCCTTCACATAACCTCCCACTTGATTTCTTTTCAGTTCTTGTCCTGATTCATGATCCAGAAGCTGCATCACTTTATCCATTTTCCGCTTGCATGAAGGACATGCAATACCACAAACTTCACTAACATACCTGGGGCATAGACTAATGGAACCATAGTCATAGTCATAGTCATTGCGCTTGACATTACCACAACTATAATATGTATCAACTTTCGCAGGAGCTGGTGCTGGTAAGAGGAGCACATTGTTCTGGCAGTGGCTTTGTCCATTTGGGTTAAGGAGAATGTCTTTCTTTTGATCAGGTTGCATATACGAGGAAGACAGGTTCTTCAGGCCGCTGTAGATACTGCCAATGGATCCTACCATTTGATCCTGTCCCAGTACTTTCACTATGGAGCCTAATGGCAAAGCAAGAAGACCAAAGATGAAATCCACCACTTCTTTCCCAGCTTCAGCAAAGAGAACTCTGTTTTCTTTAGTGTCTATGAGCAGCTTCAGAACCATTGTTTTGTTAGCCATTTCTATAAACTGCTATTGTGTGCAGAGCATTTGCTGTTCTTTATATACATGATAGCCAAGGCGTCATTCACTGAAAAATGAATGAATTGTTGGGGATTGCAAGCGTTTCTCGTTGGATTTTGTAAACTTTTTTATTTTGTGATTTTTTCAAAACAATTTGCATTTATGAAAGACTTGAAACTTTATTTCACAGATATGCTGTGTAGCCGGACCAAGGTGAACCGGACCTGGGAGTATAAATAGTCCAGTACCATCTTAAAAATCGGGTAAACCAAAAACCAGTGTGAACCGAGCGGTTCAACTACGAACAGAATGAACCGGATTAGTTCACATGGTTGAACGGACTCAATCTAGTTTTTAAAAATTTAAAATGATGTACATGGGTGAACTGGGCCCGGTTTGTATAAAATATTAAAAGTTTAAAATCTAAGTAGTCAAAACCTAAAGGGATGCACATAAAAACTTTCATAGTTAAAACCTAAAGTTTAATATTTTATTTTTTTTTCAATTGAAAGTTTTTTTAACTTTAATTTATTTAATTTATATGTAATGAAACTTCGATTTTAAAAATGGGATGTGACTTTTTTTATTTGATATATTACATGTTAATCTACTATATTTTTATTTTTATTTTATAAATTTTTGTTCACCCCAGTTCAACTATAGTCGAACATTTCTATCCTTGAACTTTATCCTTGCTCGGTTCAATGATCTCGTTCAATTCTGACTACCTAACAAATATGACAAAGTGGACAAACTACCCAACACCCAAGCACACCGGAAGAGAGTATATATATATATATATATATATATATATATATATATATATATATATATATATAGTATTTTAACAGTATAAAGTCAATTGTTTGATGTCATGTGCACAATTTGTTTTTTTTTTTTTTTTATATATTCTTTTACAGCTATCCATCTTAATTATAAAATTAGCAAAACAATCAAAACCTAAAAGAATAAAAAACAAATTAGCAATATAGTGTAAGAAGGTAAGTCTCAATGAAATTTATTTTGAAGAGTCAGATCTGTAATGCGTGTCATTGTGTTGAACATGTGTCATCTGTTATTTATCCATTCTTGGTTTACGATGGAAAGTTAGTTTTAAAATGTACTAGTAGCAATACTTGAAATCATTCATTATTATACAATCAATTTGCTGCTTAGCACACCTGAAAATTTTAACCCAAAGATATTACTTGTATCATGACTCACATGTTCAATCAAACTTATTCATAAACTAATTAATTAAGATTTGCAGCGAACTACTCAAGAGAGCTCACATACATCAAATCTCAATACATGAGATATCAATATTAATGACCAAGTGATCTATTGGTAGCCGAGTTCCCATTAGAACCCTTCACAAGTGATAAGAGTTCAAATCATGAGTGAAGGCACATTTCTGGGAGCGTGAGTAGTCGTTATTTGCAGGAGGTCCCAGCGTCCATATGTGCACGGGCTTTGTCCCACTTGCTCTGCCGAGATTTGTGCATGCCTTTGTTTTTTTTAATGGCCTAGCCGCTCATCTTAGTAAAAAATATATGGGATATCAGTGATACAAAAGCAATAACTTCATGACTCATCGAGGAAAAACAGCTTGTGATAGTTTATGAACGAAAAAGAGAAACAAATCATAATAACAAGGGCTAGTACATAAACGGGAAAAAGAAAAACAACTGAACCATCTGTGATAGTATATGATACAAGCTACTTTGCTACTCTTTGCTGGCCAGGAATGATGATATTAAGAGTATGAACACTCAACTCAATCAACAACTCACAGAACTCAAAAGGAATGGAAAACACTCAGGTTAAGAGACAACCATAATGCATTCAACTTAACTGAAAACTCAACAAAACATGCACTTGAATATAAAGATAACATCAAAGGCTTTCCAGCAAGGATATGATGCTGACAAAGCACTCAAAAAGCCAAAAAAGCACATAAGAGAAAAGGACAGTGTCCAATCAGCTTCATCTACTTGATATTCCTCAGTCCAATCAGCATGCATTGCATTCTTTAAAGACAGTAGCTGACTTCATCAAATGGGTCAACCTTGCTTAGCCTCCAGATGAGGTTGACACTTCAAGACAGCTACCAAACTTTTTATCATGCACTCTGCTGAGTGGAGTCTTCAACAAGGAACACATCAGTGAGGACAGTCTTGGACTCAAATGAGGCCTTCAGCAATTTCATAGCCTGCAAAACACAAGAGCACCTGAAAAATAATGTTATATTTATATATACATATATTCTACAAATTGAAACACAACCTCTTCAACGCCCAAGCTGACATTCTTCTCTTTGAGAACGTTCACATTCTTGACATCGAACTTGTTGAGCAAAGTGATGCTTGAGACGGTGGGCATCGGCGTCACAGAAAGATCATCCATTATAATGTAAGTAACCAAGCCTTTCACGTAGCCTTTTTCTCTTTCACTATTTCCATGCTCAGGATGCACATATTGCAACACTCTTTGCATTCCGCAGCGGCACGAAGGACATTGAGCTCCGCAAACTTTACTTACATAATTGTGACACCCATAGTATGTCTTAACTTTTGCAGGTAAAAGGAGATTGATCTGACACTGTCTCTGTTCCTCTACATGTGAACTAAGGAGGATGTCCTTATCTAGATGAGGCTGAATAAAGGCAGAATGGAAGTTCTCCAGGCTGCTGTAGATACAACCAATTGATCCTACCATTTGATTTTGTCCCAGTAAATTCACTATGGAGCCTACTGGCAAAGCAAGAAGACCAAAGATGAAATCCACCACCTCTTTCCCAGCTTCAGCAAACAGGACTCTGTTTATTTTAGTGTCTATAATCAGCTTCAGGACCATTATGTTGTTATTCATTTCTATGAACTGCCCGTGTGCACAGTATTTGCTTTTCTTTATAATGATAGCCAAGGGCAGAGGTGGGTACGGGCCGGTTAACCGGCCCGGCAGGCCCGACCCGCCGGATTTTGGTTCACCGGCCCCCAGCCCAGCATGGGTGTAGAACCCGTCCGGCCGGGTTGACCCGTCTGACCCGGTGGGTCCGGGTCACAGGAGGCCGGGTCCGGAACCGGGCCGGCTTCCCTGTTGAACCGGCGGGTCGGGCTGACCCGGCGGGCCAACCCGGCGGACCGGGCCGGTTGGCCCGCTAAAAAATAAAAAAAAATCAGAAAATTTTAAATAAAATAGAAAAAAAAAGGTTTTAAAGGATGGCCCGGCCCGGTTCCAAACCGGGTTTGACCCGGCGGGTTGACAGGTTGCCCGCCGGGTCATTGAACCGGCGGGCCGGTTCCGGGCCGGGCCGGTGCTCACCTCTAGCCAAGGACCATACATTAAAGATGAATGCATTGTTGGGAATTGTAAGCGTTTCTTGTTGGATATTGTAAACATTCATAGTAATGTAGTGTTTGTGATGTTTTTTCAAAACATTTTGCAGTTAATTATGAAGATTTTCTTTATGATGATAGCCAATGGACCATGCATTAAAGATGAATGCATTGTTGGGAATTGTAAGTGTTTATTGTTGGATATTGTAAACGTTTATACTTAGTGTAGCATTTCTTTTGTGCTTCTCACCCTTCCTCTTGTTCTGTTAGAGTGATTTGTGTCAGTGTGATGTTTTGGTTCTACATCTCGTAGACTCCTTTTTTTTTTTTTTCCCTTTTCTTCCATCTAATTTCTCAGTTTATACCTGGTTTTTATCTGTAATAATAGTGGTTTATCCATTATTTCAAATAAAAAAAAATTATGAACTACTTGATATTTTATTTCACAAATAGGATGAAATGGACAAGCTACAAAAACCCTTTAATTACATTGGTAGAAAGTAGAACTTTATATATAGCTAATATTTAAATAAAAATATACAAACTGAGAGAACAACACAAAAAGTGTGTTTGGTTGGGAGGAATGGAGTTTGGTGGGGGGAGGATAGTGGAGTAGGAGTGAGAATGAAGAATGTGTTTGGTTGGTTAGAATTGGTGAGTGTAATTTATTGGGAATTAGAAAAGTAAAGATAGTAAATAAAATAAAATGACACTTATACCCCTTATACAATTAAATGATATTGTATATATAATAATGAGTTAATTTTAATTTATATTTTTTAAAACATTAAAAAAATATAAGTAATTAATTATTAAAAATTAACATTTACTTTTATAATACTATAATTTCATTCTACTTTTAAAATTTAAATATTAATATCATTAATTAGTTATTAATTAATGATGTTAAATATAATGAGTTATTTTTAATTATATTTTTGTAAAGCATTGAAAAAAAAACTACTTAATTATATTTTTGTAAAGCATTGAAACCTATGACATGCTTTGGATGTATCTGAAATCCTTGCAAAGAAGATTTTCATTCATTTCATATCTCGTACTTACAAATCTATATCTTTAGAATATGATTGAAACCACAATAACTATAACATAACTAAGATAAAAAATAAAAATAAACTTTGACAAAGACTAATTAAAGAATTGGGTTGGAACAAAAAGCGTCAGAGATCTTGATGGTTCATATTCATCAAATGGATACTTCATAGCAAATACTTCTCTCACATCATCGGCTCATACAATTGAAAGCCCCAACCAAAAATAATTATTAAAAAAAATCCAAAAATGCAACCAGAAAAAAATTTTGAAACTTCTGGTATGATGTGTCAGAAGTAGCTGGTTGTGTTATCATTTTTAAAGAATAAATCATTGGGAATCCATATGATTTTTTTTCAGCATCCAACATCATACCAATCCACAAAAAGCTACGAACTTTCTCAACAAATCAAACAAAAATACTTCCTTTTTGAATCAGAACATCAACATTAATCCATACAGATCAACCAAAACAGATATATCTACCTTGTCACCAAGAAAGCAGCCCAAGAGAGCCTAGCCGAGGCCGACGCCGAAGCTCTTGTGTTTTCCAGCGGTGATGCAAACGAAGAGGCTGCCTAGGGTTCAGAGTGATGAATTTGGGTTGGTATTTTGCTTTTAGGGGTATTTTCATCTTTTCCCAATTCTGGATTGGTCCAGTCCGCCCAATTGGTGGTGATTGGCAAGCCCTCTCCCACTACTCTCCCACTCCCTCCTCACTACTCTCCCACTCTCACTCATGCATACCCAAACACACTCTTGGATCCAATTCCCCCTCACTCCCATTCCAATCCTAACAACTAAACACACCCAAAGTATGAACTGAAAATATAGTCAATTCTCTGATATCATGTACACAA
The DNA here is from genome assembly GCA_020875875.1 of Dioscorea alata. Lineage (NCBI taxonomy): Eukaryota > Viridiplantae > Streptophyta > Magnoliopsida > Dioscoreales > Dioscoreaceae > Dioscorea > Dioscorea alata. Next base: position 19,299,664 of record CM037022.1, on the reverse strand, counting down.
TTCTTTTTTTTTAAATATTCTTTTACAACTATCCGTCTTAATTATAAAATTATTAAAACAATCAAAGCCAAAAAGAATTAAAAAAATTAGCAACAAATAAAGTGTAAGAAAGTGGCACAGTTCTTCTAGTGTAGGTCTTGTCCCAAGAAAATCAGTTTGTTCAATTAGTTGACGTGGAAAACCAAGATTCTCGCTTTAGAAAATTTAGTCAGAAGAAGATGCAACAAGTTCCCCATTACCACTTGTGTTTTATATTATGCTGTGTGCAAATCAGTGGATAATTTGTTTATTCAATGCTCTTTTGTGAGGCAAATTTGGAGTTATTTCCTACCGTCTTTTTCAGCTGCGGAACTATCAAATTCTCTTGATGAGATTTGAGGTGACTGGAGGTCTAAGATATCTTTTCCAAAAAGAGATATGATGGACCTAGTTGATAAGACTATGATCTATATTACTTGGCTTGAAAGAAACTCACGTATTTTTAATGATTGTTTTGCTTCCTCACTTGTTCTTATCTTGAAAATTGACCATATGCTCATGTCTTGGTTCTCAACAGCCTTTGATGCAAAAGGAGGAAGGCTGGACTATCAGATTTCTAGCATTCGCCATAGTTTAGAGCTGATAGAGACACACATTGTCCTTGCTAATGTTCATCAAGTGGGACAGGAGAGAGATACCCGAATTAGATGAAAGGCTAGGCCTTTGTTTGTTCTACTCCAGATGGTGGGAGTTGTTGTTTGTGTTTATATTTTGTTTCTTATTGTTCTTTTCACAGCAAGTGGATGTTTTGTTACGGATGATTTTTAATGAATGTGATTTATCAATTTTTATTAAACAATAAAATTTATTTTCTTAAACAATATTTTGACGGGCCGTTTGGTTGCAAGGATTGATCCCCAAGGCATGGGGATCAATCCTTGTGCCATGTGCATGCCCATGTTTGGGCATGCACCAAGGGGCATGAGGAAGGGGTTGAGGGGGGAGTGTATGCCCCTCAACCCCTTCATACTCATCCCCCTCATTTTGGGGGGATTGACCATGCCTGGATAGGCAAATGACATCTTTATCCTTTACAAATTACAAAATGACATGTTATATATATACACGTGAATTCCTCTCTTCACTCCTTGATTCTGAACCCTACCGCCGCTGTCATCTCCACTTGTTGCTGCCGCCGGTGCCGCCACCTGCTGCCGCTGTCACCACCTGCCTCTGCAGCTACCAGAACTTGAATTCTCTCTAAATCTGTAAGGTTTTACTTGATGTTTAGATTTATTTTTAGGGATATGCACATGAAGAACATCGTAGCTTTTGATCCTCTCCATTATTGCCATAGCTTTATAGTAGTATTAATGGCAGCTGTGTCTATCAATGATTCACCTCTTTATTGGCAAAATAAAGAAGTTCTATGAGCCACAGTTAAAACATGAAACGAGATTTTACACAACCACTATAAACAAAGCTCATAGTTGATAAATAAATTAATAGGTTAAGCAGATTAGACACTTGATTTCCTCTTAATCAGGTTTCTAAGTTATGCTAGATGTCATTCACATGCAACCACCTTGATTTCCTCTTCATCATTACTTAAGTCAACACAAAGTTATTGGCCAATAATAGATTTCAGCAAACCATAAACACCAAACAAGAAACTGATGAGCAAGAGGAACAAAAGGAAGTCACATAATTAATCTTAGCAAGAGTGAATAGAATCAATGATTGCAAATTTATATCAATTATGAGTTTGATGCATCAAATAAATTTATATCCCCTCCCCATCCCCAAATTCTCATTCCCTCCAACCAAACGGGCCGGAATAACTCAAGACAAGAACTCAGTCTTGCCCCAGACTCCAGTTTTGCGAAAGTAGCCCCCAAGAAACTTAGAATATTGAGTAATTAAACTATATATGAACAAGTTGTTCTTTCTTTCCTAATTTTAGAGTAACAAATATGAAGCTATAGACAATAAAGACGGAGATTTCATAGGAGTCACTCAGTGATAAGTGTAAGACTAGGGTTGCTTCACTTTGTTGTTGCCAATGACCAGAAGTTGAAGAAGAAAGATGGGGATATAGCAAACCAGCTCAGAAAGGCCATGCCAGTTGCAGTCTCAAAACGGATGCACTGACTCACCTCGCAATTATCCAGATCATTGGCAAGCAGGACTGTGATCCCTGCCGATGCACAGGCTGCTGCAAATGTGAGTGTGCAAGTAATCTACAGAAAGAGAAAGAATGTCATACATAAGATATGAAGCAAATTAACAGCGCAGCTGCAATTCCTAATGGTAACACGTTATGTCTGATTAGAATTGAAGAGATGTTGCCAATCCATTCATCAGAAATACTTTCAAAAAGTGTGTTGTTTAATTAATTTTCAGCAAAATCACTTACCCCATCACCAATGGTAAACAAACAAAGAATGAATTCGGGAATTTCGCAAGCAGCGCTTGACCAAAAGGGCATAGATATCCAGCAAAGCTAATGCAAGACTCTATAAACTTTGCAACCCAGCTGCTGCCACAAGGTAGCTGCTACCAAACATAATTATTCAATTCAAGTAAATATATATAAATATATAAGCTGAGGAGTAGTAAGCACTAATCCTTCATTAATCCTATTTCATGCTGGGATTTTGAACTAGGGAGATATCATATGCTGCATATAAGAATGCTGCTATTGAAAGCCAGTTTGTAAAATTTCCGTTTCCTGAATACATGTGGTTTATCCATCTTTTCAAAAAAAAAAAAAAAAATTTCAAGTAGGTAGTGAGTTATGTAGGTGCTCAAAATCCCCTGTAAAGTTATTGTTCTTCAAGTTTTAAAACTGAAAATCCAACAAAGGACCCAGCTTTAGCTATCATGATCAATCATCAATAAAAGAAAAAGGAAACAATTTTAGGTCTCACAGAAAGGCGGTGGCGGAGGAGAAGTCATCGGTGGAGGCCATAACGCAGAGAGCAGCGGCCGCAAAGACGAATGGCGAGACCGCCGGTAGTCCCTCCCATGCCCTGCACGTCCTTCATCCCGATATTTTCCGTTTTGTTTGTTTGGTTGGACCACGTCGTTCAATGCAAAGCTCTTCACAATGCAAATGCATCGTTTTTCTCTCTGTTATTTTTACGTAACAGCCACAAGGCACCGAGGACTTATGTGCAAAACACGCTGGCATATTTCGTAATTTACTATGTTTTATTTGGACCTTTTCGTAAATGATCACTCCACTCCATCTCTTTCGAAAAGAATTCAAAATACTCTGCCCCTTTTCTCCCTCCCTCTCTTCATCATCGCTCCCCGCTCTTCCCCTTTTTCTTCTCCTTCTACTAGGGTTTCTCTTCTTCCCCAATTTGATCCAATCTGTTCCATTATCGGTGGTCAGATCGCGCTGCTGGATTTCTTGGAGCTCTCCACCCCAGCGAAACCACCAGCTCTTGAGATGTTCTGGCGCATCCCCAACTTCGCCGTTTCTTCTCCAGTGAGTCAACGGAGATTACTTCTCCGCGGTTTCGAACCCTATTCATTCTTTTTATTTGCCGTCGGTATTGGATTTGTGATTCTTTATTTGGTCTAAAAAGTGGATTATGTGTTCTTGCCTTTTTGTTTTCTATTTTTGGTTCGTATTGTGATCTTTTTGGTGTTTTAATTAGTGTTCTTTGAGAAATCAAGGGATGTAAATTTCTTATGCCTTTGAGAGCCAGTCCAGATTAGTTCTTCAGTGTTCGTAGCTACTTGTTGTCTTATAATTCTGTCGATATTTTCATTTTTCATTTTTTCCTTTTTATGACTTCTGATGGTCTTTGACATCTGTGAAATTTAACGAATTATGGTTCTTGGAAACAAAGAAGGATTTCAATGGTGGGTTTCTTCTCTAGTGGGTTATACATGGTGTTTCCGTACTGAGTGCAGATATGCATCTTCTCATTGACCTATTGTTGTGAGACTGATGAATGAGGAATTCCTATTCTAGAGAATGGCGCCAATCAGGGTTAAGAAGTAATCTTTAGTAGATGGTTGTTCCCCTATTTCTTTTACATACATCAGTTTGCTTATCATTAAGTTTAGGGTTTAGGGTTAAGAAGTAATCTTCTATTATTTTGGTTGTCATGGTGAAGGTCAACTCATCTCAAAGATCGTCCTCTCATTAATTTTACTGGTATTTTTGCATAGAAGTTGTTTATGATTGTAAACAACCCCTTCATATGCACCCTTTTTTTAATATATGGTTGGGTTTGTTCTTATTTGAATGTGCAATCCGTTAGTCTCATGCCTTCACAGTTAAAATGAAATCTCTCGAAATCAAGAACCTAACCAAATTAAAATCATCGGGTTGGAGATGGATGAAGTGGTGCAGGCCGTGGCAGATATCAAGAAGGAATGGGATCAAACCTCGGCGCAGCTCCGGGAACGCATCAAGGCCATTGAGGCCTGTGGCAACTCAGGGAGAGGAACGGAGGAGGCCAACTCGCTTCCTAGGCTCAATGGCGCCGCCCAGGACGGGATTGCTTTGCTTCGTTCTTTGCAATTCAGGCTTGATCTCCTTGCCCAGCAGCTCCCCACTATGGAACAATCCCAATCCGAGCAGGCCACGCTCAATTCTTGGAAGAATGAGTACCAAAGGTGCATATATATATGAGTTTTTTTGGAATTTCTTGTAGATGTTCTTGTTTTTTGATGTTTTGCGTGTTTTAGTTTGCATTTGGGCCTTCGGAATGCTAACCTGCAAGCTAATGCGAATATCCGAAGGGCTGCGCAAGAAGAGGTCAGGGTTTAGGTTGATGTTGATGTGATTATTTGTTTTGTTTAATGTTTCGGTTATGATTGTTTAGATAATTGGAGTTCCTTTTGTCTTTAATTGAATTATTATGGTGATGTTTAACTTGGATTTTATCCTTATGTAATTTTTGTTGTTCACCTCCTCTCTTTGTTTGCAGAGAGAGCTTCTTTTAGGAAGTGGAGAGGAGTCTACAATTAGGAGAAGAAATTTACAGTATGTTTAGTTTGCTTGTCCAAAGGATTTATGCATTTGTTTATTTTTTTTTTTTTGTCTTTCTTGTTGATTAATCATTGGTCTGGTTTATATTCTTGGTTCAAAACCTTGCTGATATGTACTTTAGTCATAATTTGTATTGGAATAACTTTACATTATGTTCATTTTTTTTTATTTAAAAGAATTGACTCTTCTTTCTGGTTGATAATTTGGAGACGTGTTTATCTGTATGATATGTTCTTTTATCAAAATTTTGTTGATATGCACTCTATGTCAATCATTAGACAGTAATTAGCAAATTTTGTTTTGTTTTTGTTTTATATCCTTTGGTTAACAAGGCCTTTGCTTAAATCAGATTGAAAAATTTTGTAAGATATCTATTGCAACAATCGCAGTCTAATAATGTCTGATGTCCAGAGGGAATAAAAGAACATTGGGGTAGACTGGCACAAATTGCACTGAATTACATTTACTATTTTTCATTGATCAGATGTGTCTGTATGCTTGAGAGAGTAGCTTCTAGTAGTTTATTGATGATTACAATGCACATTTTTTTTCTTCAAACTATTTAAGCTGCCTTGACTATCTTTTTGTTCAGCCATTCAAACTTTTGGTAGTTATTGACTTATTCTGATTGAGCTTACTTTCTTAAATGTATTATAAGATTGTAATGGGCTCTGAGCTTTCCCATCATTTCAGGACAAAGGCTGGAATGACAACTGCAGCTGAAAGCATTACAGAGAGCCTTCGTAGAACTCGTCAATTGATGGTTCAGGTGATAGTTTTGTATCTATCTAAGCTTTGCTATTGTGTTTGTAGCCATACACTGCTCCTAGGATTGGTGGTGTATTATTGATTTATCTAATTTCTGCAGGAAGTGGAAAGGAGTGCAAGCACATTGACAACTTTTGGTACGAGTACTGAGTACCTTTTTCTTTTGAGGTTTAATTACATCACTATGTGTAGTTTTCTTTTTGGTTGATTACTAAGCATTTTGGAACAAATGTGAAGCATGTTACATTAAGGTTTGATAAAGTATCACAGAACTTTTTTCCTTGCATGAAGTTTGTTTCCGGTTACAAATGTCAGTGCCAAAGAACATAATGGATGCGCTGATAGGAAGGTCTATGAACTCCCTCATTTGGTAGAATTTATTAGAGAGAATGGTTAGTTACGTCGTAGTTAGGATTTTTCAGAGAGAGTTGGACCATACTACTTGTTACAGCAATAAATCTTTAATTGGGAATTATCCAGAGCAACAGTTAAGGAGCAAATCAACAATAACATATCAGCAATAAATTACTAACCAAATTATCAACAAATTAGTAGTGAATTAGGGATGAGATAAGGTCAAGAAAGACTAAATAATCCTAGCCAGCCAGCTTTAAGGGGGGTTATTTTCTCTTGTTCTCCTTAATTTTTCTTCTTAGTTTTCATGATTCATAATATTCCTTATGGAGGTCCTGCTTAGCTTTGAATTTGAGGAACCCAATTAAAATGGAGGCCGGGGCACAAATGCGCAACCCACTTGTACTTGTTGATGCTTGATGACGAGCAAAATGACACAAATGATGAGGAAGTCCACCATAAAACACCGCAAGAAGACAAGGAGCCATTTCCAAATGATATTGAAGAATCTATGATATTGACAGAGTTTTGCATGGGTTTTTTTATTCTCCTAGTTGTCCCCTACTTTTATGGTCCTTTTGAGGTGATTGAAAAGTTTGGCCCTGTGGCTTAGATATTATAAAAAGTTTGGCCTTTTTATGATATCGGATTCCACGGTTGTCTTTGAACAGCAATTTATGTTCATTGGGGTGATTGCACCTTGGGAACAAGGTGGCTCTAAAGGATGGGTAGTTGTCACAAGAATAAAATCTTTAATTGTGAATTATCAAGCAACAACAATTCAGCAACAAGGTAAAAGCCAAATCAGCACCAAATCAGCATCAGTTCAACAGCAAATCAGTAATAACAAGATCACCCACAAATCAGAATAAATTAGTGCTGAAATAAGGTCTATAAAACTATAAATAATCTTAGTCAGTCACCTTGAAGGTTGAGTTATTTGCTTTTTTTTTTTACATCCTTCTTCTTAGTTTCAATATTAATAATATTTTTTGTGAAGGTCTTTCTCATCCTTGAATTTGAGGAACTCTTGGTGGGGGAGTACAAATCTAGCACTAGTCCATGTATCCATATGCTTGTAGACATTGTTAGTTTTCTTTTAGAGTTTGTAAAGAGACTTGAACCAACTTGTGGCTTTTATCCACGTCTGGGCTAGTGGTAGAATTCAAAGTTTTGTGCATGAAGGATAAGTAAATCTGTTAGCATGATAAACTGCCTTAAAAATTTGTTTTCTATTTTAAAGTTTTATACTCTAACCTTTCCAAGCAAGAATTGTTAAGGGACGTGCTAAAACAAATGGAATTCCTGCATTCTAATTTTGCTTTTTTTTGGGAGCATGTTAGGAATCAAGGGGAGCTGAATCTTGCAGCTTCTTGTTTTTCCATAAGCAAATTGATATTTATCCATATAGGAAAATGTGGAGTTGTAAATGTAAGAATTTTAATTTCGTGGATGGCTTGTCAATTAAAATTTGGGCATTTCTTATCCAATAACTTATTTTGCAAAATATTCAGTTGCATGCTAGCTGTTGTTTTGTTCTCCTCAAAAGTAACGTTATGAGGTTATTTATCTCATCTAGAGGAATCAAGCAGTGTCTTGAAGAAGGCTGAGAGTGAGTACAAAGGACATCGCTCTCTGTTGACTCGCACACGTAACTTGCTCTCCACAATGAAACGTCAGGATGTTATGGACAGGTAAAATTTATCTTCCAACTTCGTCATGATTTAGTTGAGATCTCAAAACAAATATTAGCTTATGTTTTTTCAGCTTTATATTATCATCATCTGTACAATGTTGCATTATGTTTGCTGAATTTGTATTTATTTCTGTTTATGAGTTTATTCACTTAATAGATGGTTGCTTTTCTTTTCTTGAATAAAAAGTTTGCAGTATGAAGGAAGTAGGGCTAGACTATCAGTGCTATCTGATGAATAACTTGACAATAGTCTGACTTTGTTATATTCTATGGCAGATATTAGTCCATTTCTCTCTCAAATATGTCTTACTTGATAGGCTTTACAAATATGCATGTTTAAATTCATGAAACAGGGTGATCTTGGTGATCGGGGTATTGTTATTCTTATTTGCTGTGCTGTATGTTGTCTCAAAACGTGTTGGGTTGCTTACGCTGCAAAGAAAACTCATTTCTGCAATTAAGTCAGGTACTGTTAGAAATGAGGGATTGGGAAAGGCCTGTACAAAATGGAAGCTGGACAACTCTTAAACCAACAACAATTTCAAAGAGATCAAATTCCTGAGGTGTGAATGGCAGGTGGCTCTATGTCAACTTTGTTTTTACTATTTTTTTAGTGTAATTAAGTATTTGTATACTTCTGGATCTGGCTTTTGTTTTCCAATTAAAAAATTTAAAAATTACATCTCCATAAATGTCCCATTCTGAAGAATTTGACCTTCATTAGAGTTAAATCAGTTGTCAACTGCATATTTGTGTTCTTTTCTTTCCTCTGAATCAGACAGGGGATGGCAGTACAGATGAATTTATTGATGTTCTAATCTTTTATGGAACACCAACCATCAAGCATGGTATGTTTCTAGATTTGTATGACTATCATCTGTCAAACTGTTTTATTTCACTTTAGTTGTATTGTTCGTCGGCATTTCAAAATTTCACAGAATCCATAACTGTCAATGCTTCACATTTATTACCTGCTAGATCAGCTTTTCTCATTCTCATCTTTCTTTCATTTTGTGCTTACTCAGACGTCTATGCTATGCCTAATTTACTTTCTTTTTTTATTTTGTATTTGATATTTGGTTTTTCAATTGTATTGCTTAGTAATATCTTGTCATGTTATATATATTAATTAGAAAGATCATTGTGCATCTCTGTTTTATGTGCCATGCATTTTCTATAAGCTGCCTTTGCTAAACTAATTGTTGATAGTTTCCGAGTGAAATATCATCAATTGTTAGAGCAAGTTTTTGTTTTTATTTGATATAAATATTTCCTTTTAGTGGGTTGTAAGTATTCCATTTTGACCATTGTTTCATTGTCAATATTTCAAGGATTTAAATGTTGATACTAAGAAGTTAGAAAGGCCATAAAATAAATAAACTAGGTAAATAGTGGCATCACACTCACAGACTGACAATCTACAAACCTCCAGTAAGTTGCTTTGATGTTTGCTTAATTTAAATAATAATTGTAATGTTATGCGATAACTAGGACATCCAAGCTAGATTGGGAACTAAAATAAACAAAAAATATATAGAGAAATTTCTTTCTTGTGAAGTTGTTTTATATACTCCTGTGTGATCTTCGTTTATGGGAGATAGAAATGGATTGAATGCCGTGAGGAATCTAGTGAAAATGGTGACATTTAGAAAAAATATCACATTTTCACCTATTCATCAAGAACCATCACAAGATTAGAAATACCTTCTAAGATCTTAATGAGAACTTCCACCTTGTGATCATATGTCAATCTTTCCATGGTTTTGATCTATTCTTGTCAGATTTTCTGCATAACAAGTGGTTTCTGCTATATGTTAGCAATGATGACAGCACAGAATTGCTGCAAAAGATGGTTAATGCTGTGATCTGGCAATTGCTTTGAATCTTTAATAAGAGCATCCCAAGAACCATGTTGATATATGAGAAGTAGGTTATGATCATTTATAAAAATAAAAATTCCATGGAGAATATTATCTATACTATAAAGAAAGTGCCTTATTTATTTAGTGCACAATACTAATGCCTTATATACATCCTCAGTCAGTTTTCATCTTTTTATTTTTCTTCTTCTTCTTTTGTGACGTCATATCAAGGAAAGTCAGTTCATACAAGCTACATAATGTCCGCTTAGAAACTCATGTTCAAGTTTGCAGAAATCCTAAATTAAATGTCATGACAACAAGATATTATTTAGATAAAATTACTTCTCGACTAATGTTCCAAGAATGTACCATGTTTATTATGCTTACTCGGCTTTTACAGAGACACAGAAATATGCTATCTGAGGAAACCACGTGGTATGTATGGGAATTTTCTTAAACAGAACGATACGCTGGAAAATCGTATAGCACACAAGTACAACTATAACTACACAGGAACAAATATAATTAAACATGAACAAATATAATTACACAGAAAGAAACATACTTACACAAAAACACTATATATACTATATAAAAACATTTAACATTACATAGAAACACATGTTATTACACATGAAACACATAAAGTATGTATACACTTACATGTAAAAGTACACTAGACAGTACAAAACTTCAAAATAGGTAAAATAATTGCATAAATGATTTTTGATTGTTAGTCCGCAATGACTGCATCACAGGATAGATGATTATGTCCCATCTTCTGTAGGAGCACTTCCCGACCCGTAGGTTGATGACATTGTTGTGATCGTCAACCACTTCTTAAGTGTCATCAATTGATCGTCTCACCCGCAAAAATCGACTGTCTTTGACAATTTGTTCAAGCTTCTTGTGTATCTCAAAGCAAAGGTATGTATCTCACTTGGCCGACACTTCTCACCGCTTAGCTAGCATGTTCATAAGTTTAAACATACGCATTAATATGCGAGAAGCTAATTAAAAGTTGGTAATTTATATAAACAATTAATGTTACACACGAACCTATAATAATACATAGTAATGTATGATTTTACGCATTGACTATATTTACTACACAGGTAGTGATAATATTACACACGAACATAATATCGTACACACAAACCTAAAATAATACATAGAAATATCATATTTTACACATTAACATTAGGTAGTAAACAAGTATGAAAAGTATTACACAATAACAGTTTTATCTATACATGACCGTCTACTGCTACATAAGAACAAATGGGTTTACATACTAACGAAAAATTTTTACACACTAACGTTTACTGATACATAGAAAAATACTAAATTGTAAATTTAATCATAGATATGCAATAGAAAGAAAAAAAAAATATGGACTTTGTGGAGGTTCACATGCAAATATATTATTTAAACAAGTATTTATATAAGTTAGAATCTATCTTGAAAAATATAAATAAAGTTTAACTTCAAAATCGTATCCAATTTTATTCCAATTTATTACAACAACACCAAACCCATCTTTTCAGTGCTACATTGAGGATTGAATCAATGAATCAATGATAGCACCCTTTTAATTTTGATTGATTAATAATTGATTGTTAAGATTACTCTATAAGACAAATGCTTAATATACTCACGCTAAATAATAATAATAATATAATTATAAACCAGGGGCTGCTAAGAGACACATTTGTTCATAGGTTTCTATTTTTTCAAAACCCTGCCAACCTCCTAAAACCACTACTTTGTGTTATTCGAAAATTACTTATGTAAGCTGCATTAAAAATAGGAAACAAAAGAACTTTTATTTATTTATTTATAATTAAATTTCTATTTGTTCATAGTTTTCTATTTTTTTCAAAACCCTTGGCCTTCAAGGCTTTGTGTTTCACTGTTGTTTAATGTGATTTTGTTTCGGTTTTTTTTTACCGGTCAATTTACTAAGTTGAGGTATTAGGAGTTCCATAAAACGATACATCTTTGCCAACATTTTCTTTTTATTTTATATGCAAATATTAGATTTTGAAAATTGGAACCACTTAATTAAATGATTTAAACAAGCGCCACTTTATGTACTTGGTGTGTCTTTGGATGGAAGTAATAAACACTGTTAAAATGGAAATCATTGTCAATAGTATTTTATACCTATATTTGGATGCACTACTGTTAGAATGTGAATGAAATGTGTAGGTAATGAATAGTGGTACTGTATGGGCATATGCATTACCCCAAAATTGGGAGGAATAGAACTATTTGGGGATGAATGAATAGTGTCAGTTTTTGAAATGACACTTTTACCCTTCTGAAGATTTAATTGAATAAAACTTATAAAATTAAATAATTAATTATAATAATTAAAATAAAAATTATTATATATAATTACAATAATAAAAGCAAAATGATATTTTTGCCCTCTGAATATTTAATTAAATAAAACTTATAAAATTAAATAATTAACTATGATAATTAAATTAAATAATAATTAAAATAAAATTTATTATATATAATTACAATAATAAAAGTAAAATGACACTTTTACCCTTATGAATATTTAATTAAATAAAAAAATTATAAATTTAAATAATTAACTATAATAATTAAAATAAAAATTATTATATATAATTACAATAATAAAAGTAAAATGACATTTTTGCCCATTAAACTAATAATTAATGAAAATGAGATATTTAATGTGAATATTTAATTATAATAATTGTTTTTAATAATAACATTTAAAGTGTTCTTTAGATAAAAAATTTATTTATCATTAATCAGATTTTTGTGTACCAAAGGTATAAAAGTAATTTTGTTGCATTTCCCTCTTAAATTTTTTCCGTTCCTAATGAAATATTCCTCCAACTAAACACAGTTTTCATTTATATTCCTATTTCTATAGTGTTATTACCGTTACCATTCTCATTCTCCTTGATGCCTGTCATCTGTTGCTCATCCATTCATTGTTTAGGTTGGAAAGTTAGTTTTAAATGTCCTAGCGATACTAGAAATCATTCATTATTTCATTTCAAACAACTACTGATAAGCTTGTTTCACTGTGATATTAATCATTTGTTTACTTGACTTGCAGTCCATAGATCTGATAACAATTCTCAAGATGGCAACAGGTATTCCCATTAAATACTGCATATAATATTGTAAAACGTTTTTAATTAAATTTGCAACATATATATCTTGTATTTTTCAATCTATTACTTGTCCCTGGTGACAAAGTAGCCATCTTCAGATGTATTATTCTGAAGTAAATGTCATTATCATACAGTCAATCTACTGCTTAATTAGCACACCTGAAAATTTTAGCACAATGCAATTACTTGTGTCTTGAATCACATGTTCAGTCAAACTTATACATAAACTCATACAAAAATCAATAACTTCATGACTAGCTAGGTCAAGGAAAACCAGCAAACTAACAACAACGAAAAGAAGATTAACAAAGGAAAGAGAAGAAACTAATATTTATTGACTAAAAAAAATGAAGTTCCACTTGAAATAAGCACCACACAACAGTAGTGCTTTAATATTTATTGATAAAAATGGACTAGAGTTCATATATAAACTGGTAAAAGAGAAACCAGCGAACCATAATATATAATGCAAGCTTGGTTACTGCTCTTTGCTGGTCAGGAACACATCAGTGAGAACATTCTTGGACTCAAACAAGGCCTTCAGCAACTTCCAACACTGAAAAAACACAAGAACACATGAAAAGTAATGTTAAAGAAAAAATAAAATAAAATAAAATATTCTACAAATTGAAACACTGCACCTTTCCATCGCCCAAGCTGACATTTTTCTCTTTGAGAACATCCACATTCTTGACCTCAAGCTTGTTGAGCAAAGTGATGCAGGAGATGATGGACATTGGCATCACAGAAAGATCATCCATTATAATGTAAGTAACCGAAGAATCCTTCACATTTCCAGGCTCAGTATGCGTACTGTAAGTAACCAAATCCTTCACATTTCCAGGCTCAGGATGCACATACTGTAACACTCTTTGCATTTTGCAACAACATGAAGGACATTGAACACCACAAACTTTACTTACATAATTGTGACACCCATAGTATGCCTTAATGTTTTCAGACAAGAGGGGGATATCCTTATCTTGATGAGGCTGGATATGCAGCTTCTCCAGGCTGCTGTAGATGCAGCCAATGGATCCAACCATTTGATCCTGTCCAAGTACCTTCACTATAGAGTCTAATGGCAAAGAAAGAAGACTAAAGATGAAGTCCACCACTTCTTTTCCAGCTTCAGCAAACAGGACTCTGTTTGCCTTAGTGTCTATAAGCAGTTTCATGGGCCTTGTTTTGCCAACCATTTTTGAGAACTCCTTGTTTTTTCACAGTGCTCAATGGTTGCTTCCCTTTTCTTTATATAATTGTTGAAATCAACAGTCTTTAACACCAGAGATAATATACAAGGCTGAAGGCATTAAAAGAGTTTCTTCTTAGAGTTGTGATGAAGTTGGATTTGAAGATGAATGAACTAACAACTTGACACAAATTTATAATCTAATTCAATTATTAATATAATGAATAATTAAAATTTTCACAACAATTAATCAAACAACTATCTAATAATTAAGTTTAACAAATTTTCATAACAATTAATCGAACAAATATCTAATAATTTTTTACAATAAATTTCACAATAAATTCTTCATAACAAATATTCATAATAAATAATCAAACAAATATTTAACAAATATCCATGCAACAAATATCAAATAGTTTTTTCACAGCAAATAATCAAATAAAACAAAAAGCAAGATGAATCGCTACAAGATAAAACATAAGCTAGGAAAGATTGCGCAATGAGAAAAAACTCACCAATCCAAGAAATCTGCAAATGATTTAAAATAGTTAAATTTCACTGTGATATTGTGCTTTTGATTTAGGATGGAAAGAAATTGCATCTAATACTGAGAGAAAGAGATAGAGTTACATCTTTTTTAAAGATTTTTGAGATAATGATAGCATTGTTTTTAAAATTTTATTTTTATTTTTATTTATTATAATAATAATAATTATTATTATTATTGTTGTTTACATTATTATAACTATATATTGATAAGTTTAATAAAAAAATATATTTAAAATTTAAAATTTTAAAACAAATAGTATGATTTTTTTTTTTTTAATTGAAGTGGTTTATTTTAAAAAAAAATTATACAGCTAAATGTAGTCTCTATGAATGTCCTTGTTTTGATTAGACTGCAGATAAGCTGAATCCAGGATTGTGATACAGGTTGGATCATATTCTGTTTGAATCTAAATCCAATTGTGTTTGCCGTTCATGTGTTTTTACATTACTCAATCTGCTATTCATCTTAACACTTTTTCTCACTCCTGAATTGTGGATTTGTGGGATTTGATTGTTTCAATAGAAAGAGTTAGAAAGAGAATATGAGACAATATATAATTATAATGTCTTTGGAGATTGCCTTTGTTTAGTTTGAAACTTGAGAGGCTCTTGTCAAACCTTTCCTTCAAGTCAGTCTTATATAGCAAGTTCGCTTGTTTCTGGTTCCAAACCATCTTGAGATGTGCGATGTTGGAGGTCATGTTTATTTATCAATCTCAGTTATTTTGAAGCGGATGCTGTTATTACAGTCAATCTCTGCCTAGAGAACCTGAATATACATTAGTATACAGCAATTACTCTTGTAATAAATCACATGCTCAGTCAAACATACACATAAACTTAGGTCTGCAGCTAATTGTTTAATAGAGCTTACATATAGAAACCCATACTTCATACATGTGATATTAGTGATACAAAAAGTCAGATAACTTCATGTCCATGTCAAGGCAAACCAACAAAAACACAAAAGAAGATATATATATATATATAGTATGAAAGTTATATTGCTACTCTTGATTTGCCGGCCAAGAACACATCAGTGAGGATAGTCTTGGACGCCAAGGAGGCCTTCAGCAACTTCAAAGCCTGAAAACAAAAGCACATGAAAATAGTGTTTAAAAAAAAAAAATCTATATATTGTACAAATTGAAACACAACCTCTTGCATTCCCAAGCTGACGTTTTTCTCCCTGAGAACGTCCATGTTCTTGACATTGAACTTGCTGAGCAAAGTGATGCTGGAGATGCTGGACATTGGCGTCACAGAAAGATCATCCATTATAGTGTAAGTAACCACACCCTTCACATAACCTCCTTCTCCTCCTCCACCATTTCCTGACGCCATTCCACCAGACTCAGGATGCACAAACTGCAAAACTTTGTTCATTTTGCCAGAGCATGAAGGACATTGAATACCACAAACTTTACTAACATAATCACGGCAAGAACTTAGATTGCGACACCCATAGTAAGCCTCAACTTTTGCAGGAGCTGGTGCTAATAAGAGGAGATTGTTCTGGCACTGTTTCTGTTGCTGTAATTGTGGGTTAAGGAGGATGTTCTTATCTTGATTAGGCTGCATATATGTGGAATCCAAGTTCTCCAGGCTGCTGTAGACACTTCCAATAGATCCTACCATCTGACCCTTGCTCAGGAGCTTCACTATGGAGCCTAATGGCAGTGCAAGTAGAGTAAAGAGGAAATCCACCACTTCTTTCCCAGCTTCAGCAAACAGAACTCTGTTTGCTTTAGTATCTATGAGCAACTTCAGGACCATTGTTTTATTAGCCATTTCTTTGAACTTGCATTGTGAGCACAAGATTTACGTTTCTTTATAATGATAAGCCAAGGGCCGGCCATGCATTGAGGATGAATGAATTGTTGAGAATTGTAATCGTTTCTGGTTGGAAATCGTAAACGTCTATATTTAGTTAGTGTTTTTTTTTTTTTTTTTTTTTTGGGAAAATTCTCATTTTAGTCCCTGTACTTATCAAAATGTGTCTTTTTAGTCCCTTTAATTTATTTTGTGTCTTTTAAATCCCCCTACTTTGTGATTTGAGCCAATGTAGTCCCTCAAGCATAAATTGGGGGACTAAAATTGGCTACATTGGCTCAAATCACAAAATAGGGGATTTAAAAGGCACAAATTAAACTAGAGAGACTAAAAGGGCACATTTTAATAAGTACAGGGACTAAAAGGACACATTTTGACTTTTCATTTGGAAGGGAAATGAAGGGTCACTTTCTTTCTCTCTCTCTCTCTCTCTAAAATATAAAATTAATTTTTTTAATAAATGTGAATAAATTAAATGTCAATGGCGGACACACATGGAAGTTGAGCTCTATAATACCAGTGTCATCCATGGGTTTGGCTCCTGTTCAGTACATCTCTCATTCATTACTTTTCAATGTATATTTAAGGTTGTTTCATATTATTATTTAATTAAGATGTAATCTTTTTTTTTAATCTAGAGATCAACGTAACGTATGTAACCAAAAATCCTTATTTTTTTAATTAAAGTATTAAATTTTCAATATGTTTTAACTATCCTTTTGCTCTTTCTTTGATTATTTGAGAAAAATAAATATTTTATATATAATGATTGAAATTTTGATTAAAAAAAAAAATAAAGCTTGTTACAATTGTTCTGATAAGAAAAAAATAATAGAATTTAGTTGTTAAATATAAAATCGATGTAGAAAATAATAAACTTTATTTAAAATAAAGAAAAGTTAAAAAGTATAAAAAAATAAATTTTATTTTAAAAGTTTTTTTAAAAATAAAGAAAAGATAAAAGTATAAAAAAAAAAAAATTTTTTGGGAAGAGAGTTTATTCAATATTTAGATTGGATTTTAGCTTATGAAAATAGGATATTAACTCAGTTTAAATAATAAAAATTGAAAACATAAATGACATGTATCAACATATCTAGATATGCATTAGAAAGTTATGGATAGAAGGTATATTGGATTAGGGCCAAACTTTATCTATCTCCATGAGCTAGAATTTGAACTCACTTTCTCAACAAGATAAAACACCTTGTATAGAAGACTAAATAACAGTATACAAACACGATTAATGACATATAAAGTTAATTTTTGTTGTCACACACAGAATTTCTTCTTTTTTATTTTTCTTTACAACTATCCATCTTTAATTATAAAATTATTAGAACAATAAAAAGAATTAAAAAAAAAAAAAAAAAAAACATATAATGGCAACAAAGTGCAAGATGGTGGGTCTCAATGAAATTTATTCTTTTAAAATGGAGCCATGGGCCATGGCCGCCACTATGTCTCGCTTTTTTTCCATGAAACCCCCTATCATTATTAATGGTTTAATCCTTTGGATGGTCCTTTTAAGTAGGTCAAGTTATCATTTTAGTCCCCCTATTTTAATTTTGGCACAAGAGTCCCTCTATTATTTTGACTGAGAAATTCAAGTTCACATTCTATTAGCTTTTTTTAATTAAAATATTATTTTAAAAAAAAACAACCACTTAAGTGAGTACCCGGTAGCTCAAATTTGACATTGACGACTTCGAGTTTCATGATATCAATGGCAACCGCATCGGTGTTGATCTCTAGAGCATGGTCTCAACTCCGTTGTTATCGACTTGAAAAGAGGTAATTTTATCAACTCTTAGGCTTTGCTTGGGAGAAGGTTACGAGGGGTTTTGTAAGGTAGGGTTATAGACCAACCCTTGTTTGGATCCAGGGTTTTATAGAGGATAAGGTTTGAGGGGGTTATTTGGAGGGTTGAGAAACCTCCACTTACCCTATTTTCTTAACCCTCCAAATTGGAGGGTTGGGAAGGTTTTGTTTTTTTCCTGGACCAAAATACCCTTGACCATTCTAAGAAATTACATCTATATGTTTTTAGGTTAAAGGGTTTTCAAACATTCAGAAAGAAAAGGCCGACAGCTTCACCACCTTATGCCCTCATCACCGTGCTAGAGCTTCACCACCATTCGACAACTACACCACTATCTCCTAGCTCTCCTTCTTCTTTGGTTGAGATTCCTTTCCATCTCAATTGATTTTTTTTTTATGAGATGAATTGTGGAATGTGGTTTTTTGAGACTTAGATGTTGTGATTGCAGTTTTGAGGGTGTTATTTGTGGAGTTCTCTTCTTGGAGCTTTAAAATAAGGTATTTTGTTTGTGTTTATATATATATGTCAAAATTTTGCAATGAATTATGGTTGAGTTAACTTAATTCAATGGCAGATTTCTTTCTATTTGATGCTTCTTATGTTATACAAATATGTTCTTATTAAGGTTTGTATTTAAACTCAGTTGGAAATTTGGTATAGTTTTTGCGCATTTTTTAAATGTTAACAACCAGTAAATTTTCTGAGTACCAATTGGTGTTGTCTAGTTTGTTCTTTCACTCTGATATTATTATTTTGTAATTTATTTTGTTACATATATATGTTTTGTGTGTGTGTTTCTGTCTTGCTTTCCCATTGTGATAGGTGAGTATGTTTTAATCATTTTTTAATTATTAGAAAAAACAGTGATATTTTTCCTTTTTTCCGATCTAGGTATGGTTGCTCATTATCTAAATGGAAGTGCTTTAACAAGTTCTGCAACACTTGATCCTCCTGAAATTGAACATGAAGCAACCTTTAGATTGAAAAGTATGATAAGATGACAGCACAATATAGCCAAGACAATTGAAAGCAAGCAGGTTCAACAATATACCCATGAAATTTCAATATGTGGTAGTCAAACATAAAGTAAAAAGAATATGAATATATTGCATTCTCTGGGAGCTCAAGTTTACATTAGTGAATTTTACCGGTTCTCCAACCACATCTGCCTCATGATCAACTAATTTTGATGCAACATTACTTGTGCAAATGCTTTCTCCTTGTTTTAGGGAGGTTGAGCAACTAGATCTACATGCCAAATGCTACTGATCATCCAACAAATTTGATGGAATTTCTTGGTATGGCAGAGTACCAAATTCCTCCGTTTCATTCAATGTATCATCAACAAATGTTGCTGATCATCAACAATTTTTTTTTAAGGTTTTGTCTCCTACTTTTCACTATTTGCACTCTTGTCCTTGCTCTCTCCTTTCCCATCGATCTCTACTAGTTCGTCTAGGATTCCATGTTCGCTGGCTTCTCCAACTCCACTCAAGCCACTCCAATGACACCAATATCGTTCATTAACAGGCGTGGACGAGAGAATGGGAGCTAGCTCTAGAAAAGGGAGGTGTGGAGGGCTGTTGCTTGTCAGATTGGCTTATTTCAACCCAGACACCATGGTGAGGCCAGCAATGCACAACATCATTCAAATACTCACAGGCAAAACTGAGCCACAATTCATCCCTAGCTCTAAACCATCCCTGAGCTTCAACTCAAATGACCACCTTCTTCTCAATCTGTAGGACAACATCTTCAACTACAATGGCTTGCTTTTGCCCACTGTCTTCTTCCTCTTATTCAACCTAAAATAGAGGTGAAGAATGAAAGAGCAATGTATGGAGAAGGGTGTTAGTTCATCTAATTATATCATTATATATTTTGTAACATAGTAAGTATTTGAAATCATTGTAAATTAGGATCAGAATATATATATTTAAATCATTCTATCAATGTATAACATAGGACTTCTGTGTAATTGATTGATCAATGAAAATACAACCTGATCCATAAAATGGGTATTAATTACTCATCTAACTGGTTGTTATTTTTTATTTTTTTAATAATATTTTTATTGGAAAAAAAAGTGAGCAACTTAGGGGTTGTTTGGCATGTTTCTGTTTTCTTGTTTTTTGTTTTTGCTTCGCATTTGTTTTGTTTTCATTTTATTTTCAAATTTTTGAAAACAAAAACATGTTTAGATACATTAACTATTATGTATTTTAAAAAGCTGTAAAAGTTAACATAAAATTATTATAACGCTTTTTTATCGTTTTTTTAAATCTATATCTTTAAATTTTTTTTATAAAACTTTATTTTTCATATTAGTTTACTTGCTTATATGTCAAATAATTATTTTCACAAATAATTTTTAAAAATATAATTTTTTATACAATATAAACTAATTTGTAAAAAAACCAAAATAATAAATTTTATAAATATTTTTAAAAAATATATATTTTTTAAAATTATTATTATTAATTTGTAAAAAATTGATATGTTTTATAAAAATAAAAATTAAAAATTAAAAAGAGAGAGTGAGAGAGTAAATAATAGAAGAAAATGATTGGGAGAAAGAATTTTGAAAACGGTTCCAAAATAGTTTAAAACAAAATAATTGTTTGGGATTCTCAATCAAATGGCGAAATTGGAATCGGGGGACCTAAAAGTGCAACTTAAACTTATGAGGGACCATACATGGCTTAAACCCATTATTAATAATTAAATTATTAATCCAACTCACACCCGCCATTCCATCTCCCTTTTCGTTTCCCCTCCCTTTCCGCCCCCAATCTCCGGCCATCATCCTCTCTCTCTCTCTCTCTCTCTCTCTCTTTCTCTCCTCTCTCTTCGTTGCCACGTCTTCTCTTCTGTCCCTATTCCCGATCCCATATTCCCGCCCTGCAACTCCGCCAATCTCACCACCTCTCTGCTTTCCTTTCTCGGAACCAAACCCTTGATCTCCTCTTCTGAATCAGTGACCCGGTTCTCGATTTGGGGCGTGGGAATTGGATGGAAGATGGCCGAACCTGAACCTCAAGCATCAGTTGCTGAAGCGAAGGGGAATAGGGTTCTGAAGTGCGCCTTCGCCGTCGTCGGGATCATGAGCACTCTTGTCATCTATGGGATCCTTCAGGTATGAGAGCTGTTTTCTATTTTTTTTAATGGTGGATTTTTTTTTTTGCGTGATTTTGCTGATTGGTTGTTCAGGAGAAGATTATGAGAGTGCCTTATGGTGAAAAGAAGGAGCTTTTTAGATATTCGCTGTTTCTTGTCTTTTGTAATCGTTTGGCGACGTCTGCGGTGTCTGCCGGCGCTTTGCTGGTAAAAAGATTGCTTCTTGTTGTGCTTGGTTTGTGTGCGACTTTGATGATTTGTGAATGTGGTTTTGTTAGGCGAGTAGGAAAACGATTGATCCTGTTGCTCCGGTTTATAAGTACTGTGCTGTTTCTGTGTCTAATATACTCACTACTACATGCCAATATGAGGTTAGTGGTTCTGCATTTGGTGAGGTGATGCCTCTTTTGATGTAAAAAAAGCCGAAAAAGTTTGCTTATTATATGTTCTGACGAAGGATCTCATGGTTTCAGGCCCTCAAGTATGTTAGTTTTCCTGTTCAAACACTGGCTAAATGTGCGAAAATGATACCTGTTATGGTAAGGGATAAGACTTTCTTTTGCATGTTTTGTTGTAGGTGTGCTTTTGTTTGTGTTATGTGTTTCTTTCTTCTGATTAGATAACTCCACCAAATTTTAGCAGCTTGTTCATCACTTCTTGTTATGTAATTTGCTGGTTAATTTTCTTATGTTTAGCTTCTAGATGTTCTATTTGTCTTATTGATCAGACTAATTTTGGCTTAGAATTCTTTAGGATGTTATGTGTGAGTAATTGGCATTGTTGGAATTTCTATAATTGAGTGATAAGCATGAGATTGGACAATTAACTATACTGAAACAATTGCATTACTTATTCAAGTGAGGAGATTTTCTTGCATAGTAACTCTAGTTTTTAATCTCTCCATCACTGTTTTATGAATTAATTTCTAACTGAAAATCATGAAGTGGACACTATTTTTTCTGTTGGAGTTAGCCTGTGATGCGTGCATGGATGTAGCATAGTTACTAACATGAATGAAGATTTGATGACAATTTCTGATATGAAATATCCTGAAACACTTTTTTGGTGTAACCATCACAAAAAGTGACACCCAAAAAAATATAATTCTAAATTTTTAATCGCTATGCTATGCTTTATACATATTGTGCAAAGGAATGATATATTGAATAAAGGAATGATTTCTGTGAAGTATGATGTGGTAACCATGCGCTCTTAATGTCCATGTTTACTCATCCTTACAATTGTTGGCATACCTACTTTTTGTTCTCAACTTTGGTGTTTTCCATAATACATTTCATGCGATATTCTGATGGACACCATACATCTAACTCCTTTTTCTTGTCATTCAGATCTGGGGGACAATTATAATGCAGAAGATATATAATGGGAAGGACTATTTTTTTGCTTTTCTAGTGACACTGGGTTGTTCAATATTCATATTGTTTCCGGTAACACATCTTTAAAATTTTAATGTTCTAATATGTGTCATACTGAAGATTGCTGCAACTACATTTCTGCTGAGTTCAGTCTCTTGTGATATATAATTGCTTTTTTTTTTTTTTTTTTTGGCTCTATAATTGTCATGTGCACTATGTTAATTTTGGTATTACCTGAAAATCATGATGCCCTGACCATTTTTAATATATTTAAAGAAGTGATACCCGAGTTCATGCATATTATTAGCAGTGTAGATACTGTTTATGCAACTTAGTCTAATGGTTTTTCTGGTGTGCAAATAATCTTTTTCACAGCCTATGCTGGTGGAAGCTTTATGCATGGGATTATTATCCTCAACGCTTTGACAGATCTTTGTGCATTTGGTTGATATAATTTAAGATTAAAATCAATTTGAAATAAAGTTTACCACAGCAGCTATGGTTAACCCATTCTTCTTTGGTGCAGGCTTCAACTGATGTCAGTCCATATGCTTCGGGGAGAGAAAGCACTGTTTGGGGAATGTTCCTTATGATCGGTTATCTTGGGTAAAAATTTTTTCCTTCCTAGCTCAGTTCTATCATGTTCCTAATAAAATAAGATGTTTGGATTGCACAATGATATGGACATATAACCAAAAGAGAGATCAAAGTATTTTGAAGTATTAAAAAATCAATTTAGTTTCAAAGCCATCCCCGTGACCATGCTTTTCAATGTAATTTATTTGGATTGTGAAAAAGTAGAGGTTTAGATGGGTGTTATCTCTTAATCACTACTAATTTGATATCTCTCTTTGCATCTGCGATAAGAATATACCTTGAATGTGTAATGGCTAAGCCGGCATCCAAGGAGCAAAAAAAACTCATGTTTCTGTTGTTCTCAAAATGTTTTAGTTGCTTTATTAGTTTTAAAAGTTATTTGGAACATTGTCTGTTAGATACAGTACATTGTCTTCACTTGTTAAATGTGCAAGTTTTCCAAAAGCCAGCCATAGAAAGAGGACGATTTTTTTGATTGTTGACATGCACATTATACTTTTCATGTTATTAACATTTGGCTTTTTGTTGCTTTATTTAAGACTTCTTCCATGCGGCACATACTTCCGCTTGGATTTGTTGTATATTGTGACCACTCATGTTGGAAAGGAATATTCCAGGTTTGATGGGTTTACAAGCACATTTCAGGACAAGCTTTTCAAAGGCTATGATATGGAAATACACAATCAGATATTCTACACAACTTTATGCTCTTGTATACTCAGTTTATCTGGTAAGATTTCCTACCCCAAAGTGGTCTTAATTAAGTATTCCTTTTAAATTGGGCATTCATATAATACATGCTTACCTAATCTCAAATCTGTCAAATTTTGCACCTAGGTTTTACTGCTCAAGTTGCTTTTAGATACATTCTATAATTTATTGAATGCTTGAAAAGTTAAGGTACCATAGCATTGAGAATGGGCCAGTTTTATTCCTTAAGGGTTCTTCACCTCCTCTTCCTTTTTATTTTTATTTATTTATTTGTGTGTGTGCGCGCGCGCGTGTGGAAAGGTGTAACATTTACGTCTCCTGATTTCTGATGTATCACCACAATCATAATTTCTATGGTGTTATTTCAAGTGGTACTTTTGTGAAAGATAAAGTCCTTTTTTCCTTTCCCCTTGTCTTTAATAATGATGGCTAGCAACCTTTTTCCCCCCTTTATTTTTTTGAGCTCTATAAAAGCGTGTGTTTTGTTTTTTTTTTTTTTTTTTTTTTTTTACATTGACCATTTAAAAGGTGCATATGTTGGGCATTCTTCAGGCATTGTGCATGATATTTTTTTCAACTTGTACAACTTCAAAAAACTAATCAGGACTGTCCTTTTTCCTCTTATTGTATCATATACTCTTGCCAGGGTTCTCTACATGTGTGCAATACTGGTTTTTCCTGAATTGTCACAAAAAAAGTTATTTTGTTTGTATGAGTAGTGTGAGCTTGAGGTTTTGTTTATGAGGATCATATACTAACCAAGTTATTTATTTATTTTTAAATCAGGACTTATATTACAGGGCCATCTTCTTCTTGCAATAGATTTTATGTTTCGCCACCATGATTGCTTTTATGATGTTGTCCTCTTATCCACTGTAAGTATACAAGCACTTCCCTTTTACCAGTCCAATGAACATAATATCAATCAGATTTCTGTCTTACAATGAGCTATATAATTTCATAACCTTCTTAGTTTATGAAATTATCTTGTTCCCAAGAGACTGATGATCACTTGAAGCCAAAATTTCTGAAGCTTGTCCATTCTTCAGAAATTTGCTCTGTTGGATATAATTGGTAACCAAATCAATGTGTGCAGGTAGCAACAGTGAGTCAATTCTTCATTTCATATACAATTCGAACATTCGGTGCTTTAACATTTGCGACTATAATGACCACAAGACAGGTAAATAAACATCTTAAAGACCAACTATTCCCTAATGCTTTAACATTTTTATTTTTTTTGGAATTTTCTGTAGCTGGTGAGCATCTTGTTATCATGTGTCTGGTTTGCACATCCATTAAGCTTGAGACAGTGGGTTGGAGCGGTAAACATTTTCACCAGCATCTTTTGCTTTGTATCTGAATATCATCAGATTACTTTCCCAGAAGTTAACTTAAATGTTGAAACAGGTAATTGTTTTCGGTGCATTATACACTAAAAGTTTCTTGAGAACCAAGCCGCAGAAGGCAGCATCGTCCAGTCCTAAGCGTGGAGCTGATGGAAACTTGTCGAACAACACAGCAAATAATGTGTGATGCAGTGCTCCAAGATCTAATTGCATCCATGAGTTTTGAAGGAGAAAAGCTTACAATTTTCCTGCAATTATGCATCCCAGCTTCACTGATGGAACTGCTGAGAAACAAGCACAGAGGTGATCCTTGAATGATTTTGACCCATAGAAAGCTAATTTATCATCTCTTACATTGAATAAGAGAAAGGAAATAGGCAAGACTGCTAACTGATTTTTATGGTGATTGGAATCTGTTCGCATTGTGATTTCATTGTAAATTATGAAGGGAAACTATTAATCTATGTTTCATTTCAAGTTTCTTTTTGTTCAGTGTCTTGAAGCTTTTCCTCCATTTTAATTAAGCAAGAGATAATAATTAAATAGCACTAGAAAAAAAAAATATACAATTTGTAACTAATGCAGCTTCAGTAACACTGGAATTAAGCCTAAAGCATGAAATAACAAGTTCTTAACCTTGGATGAAGTATTAAAGCAAAGACTTAATGAATCTGTTCGTAAACATGTACAATGGGATCTCAAGAATTACTAGTTCTTTGAATCTGAGATTACAGGGGAGCAGACTTTGTACAGCCATGTTTGTCTCTCTGGCAAACTCCTGAATTGAAAGCAGAGAAAAATCACAGCATAAGATTATTAGCATCATTGGTAATTAATTGTTGAAGAAAAACTCTTATCTTTTACCTCACTATTCTCTGTTGCCACAAGGCTCCTCATGGTAAGCTACTTTGAGAAAAAAGACATCAACTACTGCTGTTCTGCTGGGGCCTAGAGTATATAAAGAATTTAAGCAGAACTGAAAAAATCTGGATAATCCTGTGTCTCCTCTTCTTTAACAACCTGTCATGATTTGAAGAAACAGAGAAGACAATGAAATATACTGAACTTAACATTGCGGCAAATGTTAGCAATGATAAAAAACGGATCGAAGTCAGGATCATCGAGAAAATAATGCATATACAGATGGTTGGCTTGCAAATTTACTCCATTGCTGTTGAAACAATGATGTACTTGTCAACTATAATCTGTAATTTTGCTGTTGAAATAGTAAAGACGTTATGAATTGGATTTTGTCTGTTCTCAAGCTATCTATGGGAAAAAAAATTAAGCTCATAGCAAGCATGAATTTGTCGAAACAAGAGAGGACTAGTAAGACCATACAATGCTTTAGGAATGATATAGTCACACAAAAGGAAGTAAGCATCTTTGGTTCACTAATTAAACAAAAAAGATTTTTGGCCGACAGCTAAGCCAAATAGTGGATCATTAATGCCAGTAAAATTTGTGGAAAAATGCTCTGATGGGCAAATAATCAAGTTTGATGAACTAAATCCCTTCGAAACTTTGGTGAAATATACATGCATTCATGGTCTCCATATCTCACACTAAAATAAAAGGTATTTACATGGACAGTAAATCCATAAACTTGATTTGCAACTAAATATTGGGATTTTGAGTTCTCGAATACATGTTCTATTGATTTGAGTCTTAAATTAAAGAGGAATTTACTTCTAAAGTAAAAGCATTAGTTATATTTAATAAAAATAAATACGGAAAGCAGGAGCTAGTTAACCATTCAAGTCTCACAGTCTCAGACTCTCAGGTAAGTGCGACATCCTAAAGTATGGTGATTGTTGGGTGAAACAAATATTACAAGTCATGGTCAATCTTCAACATATCTGATTTAACATATAACCTAAGTAATCATGACAATGGTGTTAGGCCAGCTCTTCACAATTAATTACACATGATAAAGCTTCTTGAAGTACAGAAACAATAAATGAACCAGATTGAAAGAATAACAATAAGAGGTATAGGCATTGTGTTACATACCCTGACAGGGATATCCTGTGGTAGACCCAGGAGGGAAAGGAAATCACAGCCAACTTGATTCCAGTCAATTGCATTCGCTTCATCAACATCTTTTCCACTCTTTGATTGAATTCTTAAATCAGCTTGTTTGAAGGACTTCCCTATCCACATGTATAACATCTTACCAAGTTCTCCAATTCTAGATGCATCTGAAGTTAAGAAAAAGAATAATGCCTTTGAATCAAGATCCTTTTTGTCAAATGTTGTTATACTTTCTATGTTGGGCCAACGGTATACTAGGAATTTGGATGTATTTGACGACAACGGACAAGTATCATTTAGGACTGTGTTTCTGGATATTGTTTGGGTGGTGTCATGCAGAGGACCAACATCCTGTGGCTCCAAATAGTCATTGCCACAATGAGGGGAAGAGTCACCATAATTAACACCATAGATGAAGCCACTGTTCTCTGCGAAATCCTGTGGATTTGCAACCGAAGGATGAGATGAATTTGCCAGCTTTCTAGTCAATGTTGGCAACTTCAGAAGGGAGAAGCTTCCCCGTCTTTCAGCAATAGACCTTACAGGACCCTTTGAAGGTGAAGGACCACTTTCCAAGCAAGGATCTGAACGCCCAAATGTATTTGAGAACCGGAAAAGCTTTGGTGCTGGCAGTGAAGTGTCAGGCAGGCTAGATGAGGCAGGTGAAGGTGTAAGTGAAGTTGAAGGAGATGCAGAAGGAGAGATTGATGGAGACTCAGAACTACACTTTGAGCAACTGCTTGAATCAGATGAAAGTGAACTGGGAGAAAGATAAGGTGGTGAAGTCAGCGATACTGAGCTTAAACGCTGAACTCTGCTAACACGGGGATCAGAATCTCTGACAAGAGAAGAGTCAGGGAAGACCCTGCTAATTGCTCCGCAGACAACCTTGCGCCTTAATATACTCCAATTGCTCTCTCTCGCTGGCAGACGGGTTTCCTGACCAGGGCCAGAGGAAGGAAAAGGTGGCACGACACCTCCGGTGATAGCCTTTCGGAAAAGCTCAAAGTCTGCATCATAAGACTCAACTCTTCTCTTTCCCACAGCAATCTTAGTGGATGATTCGATCTGCTCCTTCTTAGCATTAGTCGCATTGTCCGAAGAAATTGGCACACTTGAGAAGGCCTCCCAAAATGCAGCTGGTTCTTCACCTTCAAGCACAGTAACAATAGGTCCCTGCACTTTCTCATACCTTACAACCTGAAAGGCGGCAGCTTTTGCGTCCTTCTCCATAACCGGCTCACAATCCTTGCCAAGCCACACATATATAGACGACAACACATGGAATATGAATGCCCCTCTTGAATCCAAAGCCGCTGGAGATGGATCATTCAACATCTTCGGCACCAAATGCAAAGCATCATAAGACGAATGTGGTGCCATCCTATACAGCCTCAGCACCGAATTGGGGCTTAAAGGAATGGCATGAACCCTCTTCTGGCACAGCAACAACTGACATGCAAAACCGACGTTCGGGTTCGCAATCCCTCTGGCAGCCTTCACAAATTGAAAGGCATCATCAAAGCTCTGTCCTTTCCTCCACATCAAGTATGCAATGACAAGGGATGTAGACCTTGAAACACCTTGGCAGCAATGAACAAAAACCCTCCCACCTTGTTCCCGCACATCCTCAAAGTAATCAAACACATCATACAATATGCTGGTGATATCTTCCGACGGGCTATCTTGCAACCAGAGAGTTTTATACACAAGATCGGATTTGAAGTACTCCGGGCAGACAAAGCCAACGCAATTTAAGACATGGGTGATGCCATTCTCCCTAAGGATCTCACGGTTCCGGGCAACAGAGTCACCTCCAAGGTATATATGGTCAGCAACTTTAGAACACTCCTTATCAAAGAAAGCAATCTGGTCTTTCTCGCACTGAGTGTGGATCGAGGGGAGATCAACCTTCAGCCCTTCGCCGGGCTTGTTGCTGCCCGCCGGCTTGGCGCCAGGGGTTGGGGGTTGGTGCCACTCACCGACATCATCAGACCCAGCCTTGGGCCACTCATCGAAGCTCCGTCGGGCGATGGAAAGAGGCTGTAAGGGAGGGAGGCAAGAGCGGGCCTTGGAGTTTTGGGATCGGGGAGTGAGAGGCGGCGCCGGGCAGCGCCGTATTTGCCCGTTCTCTGAGCTTTTCTCGCCAGTAACATCTGAACCCGATGTCCGGGATGAAGACCACGACGCTGATCTCCAAAAGATCTTCCGGCCGCCTCCGGCGGCCGCGGCATCCTCTTCCCCTCCCATTAATGCGATAACCTTCGATCAAAAGCTCAAACAAACTCTAGATCCATTCATTATGTATCAAATCCATTGCAAATCAAAATCTCAAATCTTGATACAAAATCAATAAAAATAAAACTAAAAACTAAAAAAAAAAGTTTTAGATGGAAAAAAGTAACTAAAAATTCATTGGAAATCACACCAACAGAGAGCGTCGAAGAAGGACATACAACCTCCAATCAATCGAATTCCCACTCGCGCTTTCGCTGGAATTAGGGCTGCAGATCGAGAGATCGAGAAAACGAGAGAGAGAGAGAGAGAGAGAGAGAGAGAGAGAATGAGGACAAGGGTTTGGGTGAGCGAGTGGAAGCAGTGAACCGTGGTATGGTGTTCGCGGAGACACCGGATCTTAAACTGCACCGAGATTTCGAATGGATCTATGTGAGCCGTTGGATCAGCGAGCTGAGATCTATGATTGCATCCTGAATTATTGACCATTGGATCCCAGACAACGACCGGTCAAACATAAGCAATGGTCAAAAGGGACCCACCTTAGAGTCAAAGTGTCTGTTAACCAATTAGAAAATGCCAGCTGGCGTAACAATTAGAGGTGGATCAGGTGGAATATATAGGGTATATGAAAACGGTAGAATTCCATTGCTTGTTTGACACGTGTCTATTCTTGTATAAGGACAGTGTATGCTTTGTGTATTATGTGGATAAAATTGAATTAAAAAAAAATTTAGAATTAATTTTTTTTTTTTTTTAAGTGATTGAAAAAGTCCACAGACGAAGTTTTGGAATTTATAGGGAACATTCTAAAACAAAACAAGATTTTGGTTATTGAAACTTAATTATGAGGACTATTTTAATGTAAAAAAAAAGGGATCAGGTGTGAATGAATTGACTTAGTATTTGTGATTATTTATGGATAGTATCAATTATAATTATAATTATTATTTGAGCTTTTTCTAAGGGTTTGAAGAATAAAATGGTGTATGATGATATGTGACTCTTTGTTTGTTTTGAGAGCAAAACAGCTTAATGATTTTCAATGATAGGATATCAACATTGTTATGATGTTATCTATTTTGTTTTTATAGCCTTTTTTAATAATTTCTTGATTATTATGTGAAACTATGGCTGCTTATATATGTATTTCATTAAATATTGCAAACAAGTTAACATTGTTGGTGATTGATACTCCATTTCCCGAGTCTAAAAAACAAGATTCGAAGAGCCGACTGCCACAACCAAACACAGTCTGGATTTTTTGAGCAATAACAGTAGAGATAGCGAGAATGACATAGCTAAATAATTGGAGTTGTTGGTCCCATCCATTGAGACTAGAAGGATGTTATCTTTTCTTTTCAGTTTAATGAATGTGATTTATCTATTTAAAAAAAATCGCAATTACAAATGAACTAAAGGAGAAAAAATAGCATCATTATTAATTTTAATAAACTTTTCAAAACTTCATCATTATAATTATAATTATAATTATTATTTATTATGATAAATTATTGTTTTTTAACTTAATATTTAAATTAGTTCTACTTCAATTGTTTTAACTAACTTTTAAATTTAAAGATAATAAAGTTTTATTTTTTTAATTTATTGCTAAATCAATTATATATCTTAACTCATTTTCTAAAATTCCTATTTCTTATAATTTTAATATTTTATTAATAATTTATTTTCGTATTTTCCCAAAACTACTCTAAAATATTTATTAAAATTAATTAAAATTTAAATTTTTATTAAATAAATTAGAGATGTTATTTTAAGATTCAGATGTAGGTCATTTGACCCAGCATAAACATTTTGCAAACATATAAAATAATTAAGTAAAGAAAATCAAAACGAAAAATATCAATTCCAATCTAAAATGTTTAATGAGAAAGAAGACAATAAGAGAACAAACTTAAGGTTCCTGTCAAATATACCCTAAAGTCATTTACTAAAATTGGAACATGAAAACCTGATTGAATTGACTAGTTAAATAAAAATTAACTAAATAAGCTAAATTAGAAACTTTATATTAAAAAAAATAGCGTTTAACAATCCACATTCCACACACTAAAAAGAAAAACTAAAAAACTAATCCATAGATGATATAGCTCAGAAGATACTGGATCAAGCCCAGCAACAAAAAGTTTATTTATTAAAACAACTAGAAAACTAAAAGTTTGTTGATAAAAGACAGCAAGCAAGGCTTTAGTTGGGAGGAGCAAAGAAAATTTCATCTGAAGTCCTCTTGGACCTGAAAAGCTTCTCCATTTCTGGGGTAGTGTTGAAGGATGCCTCCAAGACCTGGGGAGAGATGGCCTTCCACACTGAAGTCCTTCCAGCAAGATGAGTGAACACTGGGCTGCAAATTCAAACAATTAAAGTTATCAAACAGTTAACAAATGAATTTTAAAGTAAAGCACAACTAGAACATGGAAATTGGAACATACTTTGGAGTGGAGATGATGGAGAACCATGACATGCCTTCAGAATCAGCAATCTTGGATACGACGAAGAACCTGGGGACGATGAATAGATAGCCAGCCTTGATTCTTGTCTCCAGCTTGCGCTTGCCATCGATGCCGACAACCTGAACACGGCCACTGCCCTTGACAATGTAGGTTACTTGGTAGGCAGAGTCGCAAGAGAAGCCGGGGGAGCACATTGAGTGAGCATCAATCCTAACAAGATCGGCACCAAGGCCAACTTCGCCGACAAGGGGGAGGTTCTGAGTGTTTAGAACCACGACACGGCCACCATTCTTAATGTCAACATCTAGAGGTGCCTCCTCGCAGTTCAAAGCCATTCCTTCACGGTCTTTTGGAGATGGTTCTGGCATGGATTGGCCATCCTTCAGCTTGATAATGCCTACATTGGTTTGGCTTTCAACCAGCTTCTTAGCCTCATCTTCAGCTAAGTCCCAGGCACGGCAGACAAACTCAGTGGTGAAGCCAGTGAAGATGCCATTGGCACCAGTGATCTGGAAGTTGGTGAATTCACCACGGTGGTGGGCTTTGGAGGTGTCACCCAAGAAGAGGACAATGAGCTCAGTGTCATTGGGGTTGAACCACCAGGTCACAACACCAAAGGGGAGAGCAATAGCATCACCCTGCTTGATGGCAATCACTTTCTCAGGGGACTCAGGAAGAATAATTCCGGCAGTTCCACTTCCTGTAATAGAAATTAGAATTTAACCATATTGATGTAATGATAAACAAATCATGACCGAAAATTAGAATACAAACCTACAGAGATGAAAATATATCCAGTTTGAAATCTTATTATCTTTAGTTACATAACAAAATCAAATTCCAAAACTTATACTAACAATATCAGAACAAATAGAAAACAGAGTGCTCAATCCAAACAAGAACATCTAAACATGACCTCATTCTTCATAGCGATAATGGCACTTTATGTTAGTGAAAGCATAATGCAGTGCGGGTAAGTCCATTATCTTCTTCTTTTTATATTATTCTAATGTTACTTTATTTATGTTAAAGAATCTCAATGACCAGAGTGAAGACAAAATCTTATGCAAGAAGTTGACACCGACATGAAAGTCCCATCAACAACAGTGATGCCTATAGTTCCCACTTCAGTAATATTAATTATCAATTATATTCAATAGGATCTCCAAAAAAACAAATCCAAAAATTACTTCGCTAAAAGTAAAAATAAATACTAAGAAATAATGATAAAAGATACAATCTTCAGAGAAGTTATTTAGATATCAAAGTACTCACTCCTAAGAATAGTATTAGATATAAAAAAATTTTAAATTTCAGAGAAAGTTCAGGATTATCAGAAAACATTGAATACCCTTTTCACTCTAAGGGAATTACAGAATTTGATCAAAATCCAAGAACTCCTGATGACAACTCTATCTATTTCTACATAATATAAATCATATCTGGAAATCATATTCAAATTAAACAAAGAAAACCATCGGATGACCACATAGAAGTCAAAACCAAAACCTAGTTCTACTTGTTTAGAAGCTAAAATCCATCAATCTATTTCTCTCAACCAGCATTACAGTATTCGATCTAACACATTAAAATAATTAAAAAAAAAAAAAAAAACTACATTGACAACCACATGAACAAAAAGAACTCGGTGCCAAAACCTAGTTCTATTCACTATCAAACAGAGATGAAGCATTAGATCTGAAACTCACAGGAAGATCAAACCAAACCCTAATTTAATTCGCTCAAAAACTAAATCCAACGCACAGAGATCACGACGAAAACCAAAGCAAAAGGAAATCAAACAGGCGATCGGATCAAAGACGAATTACCTTGAAGAACATAGGCAACCTTGGCGGAATCGGAGTAGCTAGGGAGAGCAAGGCCACGATTCTCAAGCACAAGCTTGGCAGCGCCGATGTTGCCCTCACGGAGCATTGGAAGCTCCTCAGGCGACCACGAGTAGTACGCCCCACCATCTCCTCCGTAGAGCTTCTTCGAGAGCTTCGGCGAGATATCAACGTCCATGGCTACGAGCAAAGAGAAGCAAAGAGAAGCAAAGAGAACGACGAAGACGAGGAGAGAGTTACGATATTGAAAGGCTTGGTGGGGGGTCACTTATATAGGCATTGAGACTGTGCGGTATTGTTACCGGGATTCATGATATCCTAACGTTATCCTAATTATAATTAGCGTTATCTTAACGGATAATCCTTGGATTTGTTAATAAACGGTTCGGATTTGTTTGGATGATGAGGAAATTGTTGGATTTTTCTTACTAATTTGGAAAAAAAATATAATTCTAATTTTGTTCTTGCTAGAAATCTAATTCTTTGATTTGTTATGATAAACGGTTTAGATTTGGTGTAATTAATAATAATAATTATTAGGTTTTTTCTTTTGGAAAGAATTCAAATTTTTAATTTTATTAGCATTATAGATGATAAACGGTTCAGATTTTATTTGGATGATGTAATTATTTGTGTTTTTTTTTTTTACTTTTCTAAAATAACTATAATTTATTAAAAATCTCACATAATTTAGGAATCAAACACTTGGCATGGAGATATTTGATAGACATTTTATTAATGGATAATTAATCATAACCAGAATGATTTAAATTATAAAGATAATATTCTTTCTGCTTTCCATTAGATATTGTCTGGCAAAGGATTGAGAATTTGAGACATGATAGAACTTTATTATGTGCAAAAAGATATATTTGGTTTTATGGATAAATTAAAATAAAATAATTAATTGGAAGATATGTATCTGGTTTCTAGTGGGACTAATAGTAACAATAATTGATTTGTTTGGTTTCATTTTTCAATATCTTTTTTTAAAAAATAGATTATGGAAGGAGTTGGAAATCTATTAGGATTTAGAAACAAGAATTTAATTAGATTTTTGTTTTATTAGAATTTGGATGTGATGAATATCGAGTATAGAAGGCCTCAAATTTGCAAGTAAATCAAATATTTAAAATAAGCAATTTAGATAAAAAAAAATGAATTTTAATCATGTAGAACCAACTTTCATTTAATTAAATATTAAATATTGAATAAAATTATCAATCAATGAATGGCATTTATTAATAATTATTACTCATTAAATACTAATTAATACTATTTATTTTATCAATCAAAAAATTGTAATGGCATAACAAAGAGAAATAGTAAAAAGAAACACAGCAAACCATCAACTACTAACAAGTCTAAATGTTTGAAGTGTTTACATAATATATCTGATACAAGCCCAGAACACTGATATAAAATAAAAACACAGACAAATTCACACCACCAATCAGCCTCAGAAAACATAACACATAGAGAAGAACATAATAATAGAAGAGGAAAGTGTTTGTGATATCCCTGAAAACAATTAAGTAGAGATATCACAATTTGGCCTAAACAAATATGCATCAAATCACTTGTAGACCATATAGATAGACATAACTCCATGCTGGAAAACCTCAGAAGCATTTCCGATGAACAATCGAAGGACCAGACTCGTCGTATTCACCTTTCGAAATCCACATCTGCAAATTCAAGCATTTAGTAATTAGGTCATTACTTACTAGTGAGCGAAAATATCTGCATTGTTTGATGATAATACCTGTTGGAAAGTGCTGAGGGATGCAAGGATGGAACCACCAATCCAGACACTGTATTTCCGCTCAGGTGGAGCAACAACCTTGATCTTCATGCTGCTTGGAGCGAGTGCAGTGATTTCCTTGCTCATTCTATCAGCAATGCCGGGGAACATAGTTGAACCACCACTGAGCACAATGTTACCATAGAGGTCTTTTCTGATATCCACATCACACTTCATGATAGAGTTGTATGTTGTCTCATGGATTCCAGCAGCTTCCATGCCGATCAATGAGGGTTGGAAGAGAACCTCAGGGCACCTGAATCTCTCAGCACCGATAGTAATTACCTGCCCGTCAGGAAGTTCATAACTCTTCTCCACAGATGAGCTGCTCTTGGCTGTCTCGAGCTCTTGTTCATAATCAAGAGCGATATATGCCAGCTTCTCTTTGATGTCTCTCACAATTTCCCGCTCAGCTGTTGTAGTAAATGAATAGCCTCTCTCAGTGAGAATCTTCATTAAGGCATCTGTGAGATCACGGCCAGCAAGATCCAAGCGAAGTATGGCATGGGGGAGGGCGTAGCCTTCATAAATTGGAACAGTATGACTGACACCATCACCAGAGTCGAGCACAATACCTGCGCAGATAGAACAGAAGTGAGCACGAAAAATAATACTGGTCAGAAGAATATTTCACTATGATATAAATCAAGTAAATAAATACCTGTTGTACGACCACTGGCGTAGAGGGATAGAACAGCCTGGATAGCAACATACATTGCAGGCACATTGAAAGTCTCAAACATGATTTGAGTCATTTTCTCTCTATTTGCCTTGGGGTTAAGAGGGGCTTCAGTGAGAAGCACAGGGTGTTCCTCAGGCGCAACACGGAGCTCATTGTAGAATGTGTGATGCCAGATCTTTTCCATGTCATCCCAGTTGCTGACAATCCCATGCTCAATCGGGTACTTCAAAGTGAGAATACCTCTTTTGGACTGGGCCTCATCACCCACATAAGCATCTTTCTGTCCCATCCCAACCATGACACCAGTGTGGCGAGGTCGACCAACGATGCTAGGGAATACAGCCCTAGGAGCATCATCACCAGCAAAACCAGCCTGCAGAATGAAGGACAACATAATGAGGTTAATTATAGATGGAGAAAATTGAAAGAAAAAAAAAGGGAATATAAATTGGTAGAATCTGACTAACCTTCACCATTCCAGTTCCATTGTCACAGACAAGTGGTTGAATATCCTCAGTGTCAGCCATTTTCTACAACACTACAGAAGCATATTGCATGTCAAATTTGATATTATCTACAACATAATAAAACTTAACTAATTTTATTGACATAAATATAATTTTGATTCTATTCCATATCTACACAGTCCAAACAGCAAGAGGAAGCCAGGGACAAACAAATCTGCTCGGGACCATGCAACTGGAAAACATTTGGCAAAAAAAGAAAGATTGGTGGGAAAAGGGTGCTGCTAAATGGAAGAAATTGGTAGATATGCGTATTTACTGACTAGAACCCCAAATTAGTCAGTAAAAGTTTTAACTCTTGAAGATCTTTGAATATGATACAGTAGCACACAAAACCAAATTCAGATGCAAAAAAGTATTAACCACAAAATCATTAGAACAAAATAAATCATACTATCAAGAGATCATGAAACCAGGCAGATCATACTGCATTATGCATGCCAAATAAGAAAATTGAGATCTAGCCGAAGATCAGATTCCAGCAGCATGCCAGACAACACATCCACATAACCAAAAATCTAATAGCAAAGATACATCAGGAAGTAATTGAGATCTAGCCGAAACTCAGATTACATGATTGAGCATGCTTTGATATATACATCCTTGATAATTTACAGCTGATAAACTAATCTTGCTAAAGAATCAGGATAATAAAGATTGATTCTGATTGTTAAGAGTAGCAAAACTATGCCGTAATTTGGGAAGAAAATAAATTAGAAAAAAACTCGCTATTTATCAGCAACTTCAAAATGTACAATCGCCTGCCTTCCTGCATTCCACTTTAAGCGTACAATAAGTATTTGATCAAGGCATTTTGATGATCATGCCATTCTTTAAACCAACTTCAGAAGTGAAATTTAATGAAGCTTCAATCCTCAAGAGTTACTTAACATTGTCCAATGGTGCTTGATGATACTTCACTGAATAAAATTCATGCCGAGCCATCTAAAGAAATACATTCTACTCTACCTAAGAGGGCATCATGTTCAGCTGCCCACACTAAAAAGTGTCCATTCAGTAAGCATACAAAGAATCAGAATATCGGTGACGAATTTGTTATTTCAAAATAAATTAGTAAACAATATCCTGGAAGCTTCAAGCTACCCCTAAAGTAAATCCATGCTTGATAGTGCAGAAAAGATGCACCTTTGATGGTACAGATCAACACATCAGATCCCATTTTATTGAGAGAACAAGGAACAGATCTTAAAATACGACCACATATAAACTAAATTTCAAGCATTTAATGCCCCAACAAAAAGAAAAAGAAACCACTTTTACAGTACTTGAGATTCAAGCATTTGGTATATCACAGCAAAAAGAAAAAGAAATCGCATCATATAACCTAAGATTCAAGCATTTCGTATTTCACAATTAATTAAAAAAAAAAAAACAAAGGAAACAAAGAAATCACATCGGCAAGAGATCGGAAACCAACTTTTCATTCGACGCTTCCAAATCTTAAGAAATTCAAAAACAAAAACAAAAATGTATAAAAAGAACAGATCTCAAACAGCAGTCCCAGATCTCAAACACGGAAAACAAATTAGAAAAATCACCAAACGATCTGACTAAACAAAAGATCCTCATTAAATCCAAGCTTGATCTCAAAAAACATCGCAAAAAAACCATCAAAATTAAACATTCATCCAAATCGCAGCTCATATCTCAAAGAAAATCACCAGATCTCCATTAAAAACAACATTTGCCACAATTTAAACAAAAGAACGAAAAAAACCACACAAAACCAACAGATCTACAACACCACACGAAGCCCAAATTGTAGAATACCAAGAATGAGAGGGGAACAGCGCAAACCTCGTCGGAGAAGGCGATCAGAGAAGGCGGTTGTTGCGGAGATGCGGAAGGGGCTCTCTGATGGAGAGGAATGATGGAGAGAAGAGGGGTTTATATAGGGTGGGCAATGTGGGAAAAGATAAGAGAAACGAATGGTTTTCCACGACTTGCCCCGTGGAATTCGAAACCGGAACTCGACTTCCTGAATGAAACCCACTTCCCTGCCAACATCACCCACTTACACAGTTACACCGTAACCCATACTATAATTTTTTTTTTCATTTTTTTTGACACTAGATGTCAAGCACCCCCATTTAAACATAGGCAGATGGACACATACACGGTGCTAGGGGTGAATAACACACTACTACTTGCAAGCTACTCGAATTCGATTCGGGGAAAGCTCGAACTTGACTCGCCGAGGGTCGAGTCGAGCTCAAGTAGCTCGAGTAGTCGAGTGAGCCGAGTTCGAGCATTTTAATACTTGACTCGAGTTCTCGCGAGCTTAATCGAGTAGTTGTGTTTATGTGTATATATATATTATGTGTTAGTTTGTTATATATATATATATAATTGAATTCGAACTCGAGCTTGAGCTTGAATTTGAGTTCGAGTATAAAATTATCTATGATCAAATCGAGTTTATTAGCTTTTATCGATCTTAATTGAGCTTAATCGAGCGAGCTCGAGTAGCTCGAATTATGTATCGAGTCGAGCTCGAGCTACATAAATAAAACTCGATTAAGTTCGAGCCGAGTATCGAGCACCGAGTTTTCAACCGAGCTCGAGCTCGAGCAGCTTGCTGCTCGACTTGAACTCGATCGATTACACCCCTACGCAGAGCGTTTACCTGCAAGCTTGACGTCACACATGCCTTCACCTTGCGCGGACAAAGGTTTGATCTCGGGTCCTCTCTGAAACGAACACCTTACGTAAGGAACCAGATGCCAATTGACCTAGAGACCGTTGTCAAAATAATAATTTTTTTGAATTTGAAATTAAAAATCAAATGACTCGTAGCCTAACAGTACTTTTATTACAAAAAAAAAAAAAAAGAAGGATATTTAAAATGTCAAATTCAAGATTCGTTGCAACACAATTGTAGGTGCATGTTAGCAACCTAATCCCCTTATCCCGAGTTGAGGGTCGTGTTGGATGATTAATTCTAATCTGTGTGCACATTCATGATATATATCGCGTTTGTTGTTTTCGTGAAAAAAAAAAAAAAAATTCAAACCGAAACTTAACTTGTGAATGAAACCCACTTTCTTGCCTACATCACCCATTTACACAGTTACACGTTATTATATACTTGAAGATTCTTAAAATATTTAATTATTTAAAAAAAATTTGAATGAACCACGTATATCAATAACAATACTCAATTTTTTGTGTCGGATGAATTTGTTAATTTTTTTAATTTTTATCGATGAAATTATGAGGTTTAGAATGTGTAGAAATTATTTTTTAAAAAAATTGGTTTTATTTGAACAATTGATGGTCATACATTTTTTTTTTTAAGATTTATTTTATATTTTTAAAAATATTGACAATGATATTTTGGTTTTACAGAAAACAAAGATTGCATGAATTAATTGGGCGGAGAATAAACTAAACATAGGATGGTATTGAATTGGATTGTGAGTTGTTGGTACTGGTCCAGCATGCACCAGATAAGATTAATTTGTGGTTGTTGGAAAACTAGGGAGAGGGGATTCAATAGCATGATGAGGCCACTCAT
Source organism: Dioscorea alata (assembly GCA_020875875.1). Classification (NCBI taxonomy): domain Eukaryota; kingdom Viridiplantae; phylum Streptophyta; class Magnoliopsida; order Dioscoreales; family Dioscoreaceae; genus Dioscorea; species Dioscorea alata. The sequence goes on along the minus strand of CM037022.1, from coordinate 19,259,143 downwards.
TAAATAATATCAATATATAATTAATTTTAGAGTAATTAAATCATTGAATAGTCAAATAATATGTCATAATAGTACTTTAAAAGAGAGAAAAGATTATAATCCTTCATGTGATAGTATTGTTCATGCAATATATTTTTTAAACCAATACTATTAATCAGTATTGTTTATATAAAAAAAAATAGATAAATTATTTAAAGTATATTAGAAAAAAGTCAAATAAGTTCATTATAAAAAAATTGAAAAGCCCAATAACTATAATAGACTATTTAGGTACTTCCTATAGAAAAAAAATAACAAGGGAAAGAATAAATTAGTGATAATTCGTTGAGCTTAGAGAAGGCCATATTTATTAGGGGTCATCAAACTATAGATGCTACATTTAACAATTGTCTCAAAAATTCAGTAATTTGTACCTCTTTGAATTTTGTACTGCAAATAACAAGAGAAAAAACATAAAATCACCTCTTTTGGACTCATTTGATAAACTTTATATCAAATTATTTTTATTTAATAAAATAAAGATACAAATTTAAAGAATCAATTAAAACTACATAACAACATAAAACAAAAATTTAAAACCAAAAAGACAATTATATAGCTTAGGCACATAATGATTATTATTCTACAAAAACATATACACATAGTATTAATAAATCGTTAGACAGACACACATAAACATAAATTTGTATAAAAGTTATAAAATAAATTATTATTTCATTCTTTCAGATTTTATAAAAAAATAATCATTGATTCTAAATACAGAAAGCCACAAATAAGTTGAATTTTCCCTCAATTTTCAACCAACAATTTAAATAATTAATAATATTCACGTCCTCTTCATTATACAAGTTTTTTAAAACATTTATCTTTTAATTTCAATAATTTTTTTAGACCATCCACCAACCTTAATTAAATATTTTTACATCTCTTACTTATATTTACGACATCTCTAATTAATCTACATTCCAATTTAAGTAAGCCATATCCACCCAACAGAGGGAACATAAATGCTTGGCTAATGGATTTGGTGGGCTTTGGGAGGCCCGCACAGGTGAGTTCTGCGAAGTAAGCAGCGTCAGCACCCAGCCAGCCTATACCCCCTCCAAAAATCATTGCGCAAGATAATTTAGCGCGGCGGGCAGCTCCCACCACCCGCTTTGTTTTCCTTACTCATTAGTTTAAGGCAAGTTTCTCAGTTACCTCCCTTCGAGTTTATATAGCCCTATCAACCCGACAGCTTCTTCTCCCAGCCGATGTGGGACTAAAAAATATATTATTAATCTTAACCAACGGATCAGATCTGTGCTCATGGCTTCATCACAAACGAATGAAATCTAGCGGCTCGATAGATGTTTAAAGTTATTGCCCTTATCTTTTTATCGTAGCCGATGTGGGACTAAAATAATAAAGATTTAGTCTTCTTCGCGCTGCCTCTGTTTTTCTTTTCCCGCCATTGATTCAAAGAGCTTCGGAGATTTTGAAATCTCGTTTTCACCCAATTTTCCCAAAGTTTGTCTTCTTGATCTGCAAATCAGTGTTGGAATTCAGGTTTTCATTGTTTATGTTTCTGTTTAATTGAAACCATAGCTTCATGATTCGTTGAATTGCTCATGGTTTTTTTTTTCTAGGGTATGGTTTTCAATGATTTGGCATGTTTAGGAGTTCCTGAAATTTTGGAGAATTTTGATCTATTTCTTTCAATACAGCATTAGTATATAGCTTGTATTCCAATTTTAGTGTTATTCATGAATTCATCCTCATTGAATGCTGTGAAATTTTAGTGAATCATTAAGTTTTCTGTGGCATTTATAATGCTTGGCTTATAATTCAAGTATGTAGCTTGTCTTCCAATCTATGTACCAAGGAAGGTGCTTGGCCCTATCCATATCATTATCCCACTCTCTTGCTCTATGATTTGTCTTGGAGGAGAAATAATATACAGTAGTATTGCGCTTGTTGGTTTGGTTTAAAAAAGGAGCACAATTAATCAAATTATTGATTTTGCTTTAAGCTGCCCAAGAATTGTGTTTATATGGTCATAGCAATGAAGATTATAACTTGTGGGAAAAGAATTGGTGGTGGTGGTGGTGGTGTTGTTGTTGTTTCAGATGAATGATGTGAATTCATCAGCATCATCTTGCAAACCTAAATACCTGGTGGTTCTGGCTTATTGTTCCTAGTCATTTGAGATTTTGACTGATAATTTATACCACTTATGGATGTAATTTATTGTTAGTTTAGAAACATAATATCTAGGACTGGTACTTAGGGTGCCCATAGTGGTTGTGTCGCTATAGGAGTGTCAGATAATATTCCATTCAGCTTTACCTTTTCCTCCATTTGCAGTTATTGAGCTGGCAATGGGTTTGTAATAGCGTGTGCCTTCCCTAATGCCCGATTAGATTCATAGGTCTTGTATCTGAGACAAAGCTCCGGTAGTCCTGATAGTACTTCAAAAACAGAATCAGAGCTTGGGCCCAATTTTCAGAAACGGACAAGCAAGGACACTTAAGGCAGTTAGAATTAATTTATCCAAAAAAAAAAAAAAAGACAGTTATAATTGATTGCATACTTGCAATGAAAGAGCTATGGATTTACCATTTCTGGCATTATAAACTTTTTTCTTGTATTTGAAGTTAAGACAAGGTAATTGGCCAATGATGTGCTGGTATTTTCCAATCTGTAATAATTTGCTTCTGCTTTACATCATCTGTTCATTTAGTAGCATCCCCCGCTTGTAAGCTCAAGCTACTCTTGTTAACGCTCAAAAATGATATTGTTAATGTTATGGAATGATTCCAACTAGAGTCAGCATCTGCTTTTTGCATATTATATTTATCGTAGGAGGCAAGAAAATTGCATTGGCTCCTATTTGCCTGCTTGTTTGTTTTTCATTTGGAAAATTCTGCTCACACTAAGTGCTTTAAAGCAGGCATGATGATGATTCCCTCTCTTTATGGCCCTATGTTCAAAACAGAATCCCATTCTACATTGTTATTGAGGAAGCAAGTTCTTGTTATTGTTGCTATTCCACAATTTCCAGTCAGTCTGGTTTCTGTCCTAGGTTTGTATATACTAACTTAAACCATGGACATCTTTTGCTTTTTGCACTTAGAAACATGAATCTCAAAGCAGTTAAATATGTCAATCTCTGCCCTGGTTTTTATTCTCGCTCATCAGACTCCTAAAACCAGCAGCACAGAACATGTACTTTACAGCTACCAAACTAACAACATCCTGGATGAGAACTTTCTTTATAAAATTTAGGTGAAAGGAAAGTGTGTCTTATTGATTGCCTGGAACCAAATTAAATCCCACGTTTCTTTAGTATCATTTGCTCGCTCTGTTCATTTAGTTCTAATCACATCTTTTCCTGTTTAATTAAGTTGATCATCTATGAAACATGTAAGATGTGAACTAAGTCACCCACCCAATTGATGCAACAGGCCAATGCTGATCCATCCTTCCCTTTCATCAGAGAAAGTTCCTGGAAACATCTGAGGCTCCAATCAAGAGCTTCTGATGCTTCCTGTTGATGGATGTATACCACCCAATCATGCCTGCCCTAATTTAGCACAATATGAGGATCAGTGACAATTGTACTTTCCCCTTCTTGCAGGGTAAAAGTTCTCTGCTAGCTTCAGGTAATTATCTTGTTATTTTTGCAATTTACTTAATTTGACTGGTTTAATTCTTCACTCGATAGTTCAGATTTTCGAATATGAAGAAGTATTTTACATACTTGTTTTGAGCATCTATATATGTTTTTGCAAGATTGCTTCCCTTTTCTTGACAAAATAATCATTCTTCAGATACCTGAATGACTTTACTGGTGTTTTTTATCCATGAGTAGTTCTCTTTTGGATTCTCATCACCATTTCACTTCTCAAGATCAAGCCATGCTCGCAGTGAATGTCCTGGTTCCATTGAAGTCTGATTGGAAGCGTGTGTACTCCCTTCAAGGCAGGCAACCTGGAGCGAATCCCATGCACTCAGGATCCAGTAACAATGTCCAGGAGGGCCCACTCCAGGCCAATCCCTGCATGACAAGTACTCCTTCTAAAGGGGGTGGGCTCCACTTAGACACAAACCACAAGTCCTGGTGTTCCAAGCCAAACATCCAATCTTGTCTACTTTGCACGTCTGCATGTTCCGCATGCCCACGTCCAACTTCCGTGCAAGTACGATTCCTTCTCTAGTTATAATCCTTTCTATGCAGTTGACAGGGGCCAACGGTGGGGGCACCTATGGAGATATCGTATGCCACGTCGAGCAATGGCGACATCGCTGACATTGACATGGGCTGCGGCATGGTTCGGCAGGTGAGAGTCACACCCCTAGAGCGCCCCACTCCATCTTCACCTCTCCTCCCCTCTGCTTCAGTCCTCTCACAATGGAAGCTTAAGATCCTCGGCATGTCAGCGACTGAGTGGTTGGAGCTCCTACTCCCTTGTTCTCGCTGGATTCGGACCTACCGTTGGGGTGAATACCTTCAAGTTGATCTCATGGCCGGTATAACCGTTGGTGTTATGCTTGTCCCCCAGGTGAGTTAGTTACCATATTGCACTCTGCTTGAGAAAAAATTCCTCCAGGTTTGAAGCTTGTCTGAATTGGAGTTTGCTTGTTTTTTATGGTATGTGATTAGGCAATGTCATATGCAAAGTTGGCAGGGCTTCATCCAATTTATGGACTCTGTGAGTTTGATACTGTTACATTGTTATATTATACTTATTACTGCATGCAGTGGATTAAAACAGATGATTCGTGTGTGCAGATTCTGGATTTGTTCCTATATTTGTTTATGCTCTGTTTGGTTCATCTCGTCAACTTGCTATTGGTCCTGTGACTCTGGTCTCTCTCTTAGTTTCCAATGTTCTAAGTAACATTGTTGATCCTTCAGAGGAGCTATACACAGAGCTTGCTATATTATTGGCTTTTATGGTTGGTGTATTGGAATGCATAATGGGGCTTCTGAGGTAATTGACTTGCTTTTTTCCTGCTTTCTTTTGGGAATAATTGAATAATTGATTAATTTTTCCTTGTTTCAACTATTTCTTTTTCCCTTTCATAATTATTCACTCTTCATAAAGAATATGTTGATATTCTGCTGCAGACTTGGTTGGCTTCTTCGTTTCATAAGCCACTCTGTAATCTCTGGTTTCATTACATCTTCAGCCATTGTAATCGCATTATCTCAAGCCAAATACTTCTTGGGTTACAATGTGGAACGTAGCAGTAAAATTGTACCACTTGCTCGAAGTATAATTGCTGGAGCTGGAGATGTAAGACTGCTCACCCTGTGAATATCTGTTTGTAGCTCAGTTTTAGTTATTAAAAAAATAATAATAATAAAAAAAAAACCTCATGTCTGCTTCTCTTTGGTATCTCTGTCTCATTACTTCCTCATGTGCAGTGGCACTATTGGTGGCTGCATTGGGAAACTCTTGCTTATTAAGGGAAAAAAAAAAAGAAATATCATCCTTTTACTTATGAAATTGTTGATATTTGCACTAGCCGTGATATATTTCTTAGTTTTTATGCTTGCTCATTGGCATTCATTTCGATGCATTTGCCAAAATAGACACCGATGTTCACTAAATTCATGTGATAGTTTCTTTTTGTAGTTCTCATGGCCCCCTTTTGTGATGGGATCAACCATTCTTGCAATTATTCTTGTCATGAAGCACCTGGTAGGCCATTTTTCTAATTGTCTTTCAGTGTTTAACCATTGCACAAAATGTCAAATGTCCTGATCTGATCTTTGCAGGGGAACACAAAAAAAAACTTCAGATTTCTAAGAGCATCAGGACCACTAACAGCAGTCATCCTGGGTACCACTTTTGTGAAATTCTTTCACCCATCTTCAATTTCTGTGGTGAGATAAGCCTCCTTACTTTTCCTTATAAAAAAAATCTTTTTGATAGTAGGATTGTGAAAAATAACTTTAGTTAGGACTTAGGTGATAAGTGCCAATAAGTGTGATTTATCCATTTTTATCAATAAAAAAAAAGAAAGAAGTAGGATAAAACCAACTGCGAGTCTAGATAAGTGAAGCACTAAATGGACTACACTTTCTGAGGAAGTTAAGTTTGATGTTGTTTAGGCTAAGTGAACACGTGTGTCATCGGCATTGTTATAAATTGAATGTGCTACTTTCTTTGAATTAAACTTGTAGAATAAGAGAAAACAGAGTTGATTTGATTTTCTCCTTTTTTTTCATTAGGTTGGTGACATACCCCAGGGATTTCCAAAGTTCCACTTTCCTAGAGAGTTTCATTATGCTGAGTCTCTGATTTCAACTGCAGTCCTTATAACTGGCGTGGCAATCTTGGTAAGACTTCTAATTAATGTTTCCTTTTTGTTTCTCTCAAATTTATTTTTTATCAAGCATCCTATTGTGGTTCTTTTTGCTATAGGAATCTGTGGGAATTGCCAAAGCTTTAGCAGCCAAGCATGGGTATGAATTGGACTCAAACCAAGAGGTAAGATTTTGGCATTCAAGACTTCGTTTTTACTGAAGTAGCTCTTACCATTTGCACTCTAATGACTATTGCCAATGGAACACTTATAGTCGATCAATATCTATAAGTAAATTGCCCGGACATTGATTTTCAGCCTGTTATTTTACATAGACATAAGGGTCATGTTCTGACGAGGGAGTTAATGACATAATGCTTTGTATTTTCAGCTATATTTCTTATTCATGATATACAGTAAACAAGTTTCACACGCGCGATTTTATCATATTGCCAAACTGACAATAATTCATTTGCAGTTATTTGGCCTTGGTATGGCAAACATCTGCGGTTCATTCTTCTCTACATATCCTACCACTGGTAAACTCTAAACAATGTATTCTTTCGCTGCATGAAGGAAGCATCATCCCTTTATTTTATTATTTTCTTTAAAATTTGTATTTGCCAGCTATTTTAATATGTCAGATCGCAAGAGGTTAATTGGGTGATTCTGCAGGATCATTCTCTAGATCAGCAGTAAATCATGAGAGCGGGGCTAAAACTGGATTATCTGGGGTTGCTATGGGACTTACAATGGCATGTGCTCTATTTTTTCTGACACCACTTTTCAGGGATATACCTCAGGTAACTATAGTTGTTTTTTTTTATTATCTAATATATTTGTATTTTGTTGGAAGTTTCCTTCTTTTCTTGTTCTTACCCGCTGAACTATCTTATTCCTATATACTTACACAAGCATGCTTATTATTGCAGTGTGCATTGGCTGCCATTGTAATATCTGTTGGCATCAGTCTAGTAAGCACAACTGAATCCCCATCAAAAAATAAAAAAAATCATATTGGTTGATTCTGTATTGTCTACTTTTGACATGGACTAATTCCATGTCCCGCTGCGCTTTGGTCATATATGACTTCCATATTTATTTCTTCTGCCAGGTGGATTATGAGGAAGCTTTATTTTTGTGGCGTGTGGATAAGAGAGATTTTCTTCTTTGGACTATAACTTGTGTTATGACACTGTTTCTTGGTATTGAGATTGGTGTGCTCGTTGGGGTAAGAATTATATAAGCACAAACTCCATCCTTGCTTTTTTCCCTATTCACTTACGATCTGTGGAAAATTTGGCATGTGGTGAGATACATAGCTGCTTAAGTTTCTGTGATAACTTTTCTGTGACATGTAGATGAATATAAGATTGATAGTTTCAGCCTCTCAAACCTTCCTGCCAAGGCCATGCTGCCAGGGAGGGCTATGGGATGGGCAAGAAGTAGAATTTTGTTTGTGAGCTACCATAACAAATGGTCTTCAAATCATATGGTTTCGTTTTCTTATATTGCCATGTGTTCAGTTGTCAGTCAGATGGGTAATTACAGATGCTCGAGTTTATTGAACTTCAAACGCCTTTGATCCATTCATGTTATTGAGTTGTATATTTGACACATTAATTTTTTGCATCATGCTAATATGGCGTCCTTTATATGCATGAATAATCTTCAAGATCAGCATAATTGTTAGTCATGAGAGCCAAAACATTGCAGGTTGGTTCCTCCCTTGCATTTGTCATCCATGAATCAGCAAATCCACACATCGGTGAGTGCTTCTCGAATTCGTTGTTACCTCAAATGCATCATTGCCATTATGCAAAATTCTTTTAAAACTCAAATACAATACATGTCAATCAATTGCCTTCTTGATATAAGATGCACCAGACACTGTTCTTTATAATCTGTCTTTCTCATTGTCTGGCTGCTCTGGCACTTTATCGCTTTGCATTAATGCTTTTCCAATGTGAAAATATGTGATATGCTAAAATTTATAATAGAAATTTTGTTGCTTTGCACATGGAACTTTCATATTCTGCCAGCTTAATTTCGATTCAATCTATACTTTCGCACATATAATTTTCATATTCTGCCAGCTTAATTTCTATTCAATCTATACTTTTGCACATATAATTTTCATATTCTGCCTGCTTAATTTCTATTCAATCTATACTATTAATTTAACCACTAATGGCACTGTTTGAATTTTGAAAAGTGTCAACTCATGCTCGTTACCATAGGTCCTCGTCTATGCATAGGATAGTTTGAATGCAATATGATTTTGATATTTTTATTTCTCCTGCAGCTATCTTAGGTCGTCTTCCTGGAACAACTGTTTACAGGAATATAGACCAGTACCCGGAGGCATATATATACATTGGTACCGTTGTTATTCGAATTGATGCGCCCATCTACTTTGCAAACATAAGTTATATCAAGGATAGGTAAAGGATTAACTTTTCAAGACCGCACAAAGTCCAATTTAATTTTAAAAATAGAATGCCAGAATTGCAGTTCATGCTTCATTTTGATGTCACGTAAACCTGGTAATTCTTAATTTTACATGAATTTGGATTGTAGTGATATTTTAAGATGTGGTTGGTCTATTTGAGAAATCACATTCACCTGGTTGCGGTCAATCTTAGATTGGATGCACTAAGAACTCATACAAAGGTCCCAGTAAAGATGTCTTCCAATACTAAGTTATATATGAACAATGCCTACTTCGGTGATAGATTAAATTTATGATAGAGCTCATACTTCCCCATAGTTTCTTCTGTTAACTTCCTGCACCTGCAACCTAGTCCACCTATTTCTTAACTTAAAGTTGAGCATTTAATGATCACATGTTCAAGTAATATGACCTTGATTTTCATGAGAAGATCCAGCAGCTAAACTGCAAAATCAAGAAATTCTTAAAAAAGTGAGCTTCTTTTTCCAATTGATTTATCTTGTCATTTCCAGGCTTCGAGAATATGAAATCAATGTTTCTGGAAGCTCAAAGCATGGACCAGAACCTGAGAGGATCTATTTTGTGATTATAGAAATGGCATGTAAGTCCCAGCTTTCTTTATCCATGCTTCAGGAACTTTTTGGACGCCACAGATGTATTATTTCTCAATCCTTCTCACCATTACTTGTAAATGCTCCAGCTGTTCCATACATAGACTCAAGTGCAGTCCAAGCTCTTAAAGACTTGCATCAGGAATACAAATCAAGGGAAATCCAGGTTTTCTTCACATTACTACTATTCTATCACATTCCCAAATATGTGTTTGAGCTGAAATTTTAACAAACTAAACAACAAAGCATGTAGAGAGTTCAGTTCTTAGCAGAAAGACCGACTGAGAGCAATCGAATTCGTGATAAAGATGTAGAGAAAACCGATAAATTGTCTCTTCGTAATTTTTTTTTTCTTTTGCAGATTGCTATTTCTAATCCAAACAGAAGTGTGCTTCTAACTCTCTCTCGAGCTGGTTTAATTGAGCTGATCGGCAAGAAATGGTACTTTGTGAGTGTTCATGATGCTGTAAAAGCATGCCTGCAGCAAATGCAAAGCTACCATGGATCAACACCAAGGGCAGGAGATCAGAGTGCAGGCAGACAACAAGGTTTCATGCAGAGACAATGGAGACATCTAAGTGGAGATGAATCAGCAAACATTGATCAGGAGCCATTTCTGCCTCCAAAGGTGGTCTGAGCTCTATAGTGCTTCTCTTTCTCACATCTGATAATTTCACTGTAAATGAGAACCAATTAGCAACAATGCTGGCATTTATTCAAGAAAATAAGCAAAAAATCAGACAATTAATAAATAAGCATTGCTTCCATTTTATTTGAGTCCTATGACCAGCATTGCAGCTTAAATCTGTTTTATTTTTATCTTTTGATTGATCATCAAAAGCTTCCAGTGTTTAAAGCAAGAATATATTTTTTTTTAATATCCCAGGTAGCATTTGTCTGAATATTTAGCTTAAATAAAGATCATCAGGTAGTATGTTGTCTTTCCATTTTGGCAATCACTTGTTTTCTTTTTTTTTTTTTTGGAAAAAGAATCTAATAAATGAAAGAATGCATAAGAGTGATGTGTTGGAGGGGTGGCCTTGTTGTGGGCCGGTTACAGTTTGCCTTCAGTCTGATGTTTGTTTTGCGTTTCTGTTGTATGTTTACCACACCTAGTGGTTGACTTTTTGTAAGTTGTGCTCTTTTTAATTTATGTGGTTCATCCACCTTTTCAAAAAAATAAAAAAAAGAATGCATAAGATTAGATAAATGCAGTTACTTTGGAAGGCATTGGAGGTTCTTTTTCCATAATTTTCTTAAGTTTTTTTTTCAAAAAAATAGATCAACTTCATTTATCAAAATAAACATTAATTAAAGAATCTAGGCATCTTGTGGGAGTTCTGCTTAAGAAATATTTGTTTATCTAAGAGGTCAATCAACCACCATAACTGGTGCATCTCCGTAACTGTTTGTCCTTTACTTTGCTTTGTAAACTTTGTAAAACAAATTAATTAATTAAAATTTTTTAAAAAAAATAGGCATGTATGGAAAACAAATTATTATTTTTTTTAAAAAAATTGATGCTTGATTTTTATGAATTATGTTAAAATAAAATGTAAACGAGAATTAAAAAAAATTGTGGTAATTTTCACAAACTTCAGCAGGGCCAAATCCACAATAACCCAATAAAACAAGGACTAGTTATAAAACTCTCCATCCCTTTCTACAAGGTCAGGGGTTTTAGCCTTCAGGTGGCGCCACAGCCACTCTTCCCGCCGGAGCTGTAAACGGGTCGGATTCTGATCACATCCATCAACCCGTTAACCCGACAACAATGCAAACCATCTCCATCTCCATCCCCATCCTCCGCCCCTCCATCTTCTCCAAACCCTCGTCCTCTTCCTCTCCTCTTCGTGCCCGCCTCCCCAAATCCTTTCCCCTTCTTCGGGCCGCCCTCAAACCCCAGCCCCACGACAACCCTCTCCGAACCCTCATCCCCTCCGCCGCCGCTGCAGCCGCTCTCGCCCTCGCTGCTCTCCTCGGCCGCCCTCTGAAGCCCGCACTCGCCGCCGTCCCCATCTCTCAGTCCGAGACTCTCCCGGAATCCCTCACCGACGATGAGAAAGTCCGCGCACTCGAAGACTACCTTGCCTCTGATCCAGACGACATCAAGGCGCTCCGATCGCTACTTGAGCTCAAAGTGAAGGCTAATCTCCTCCCTGACGCTATTGCCATCATCGACCGCCTCATTGCTCTGGAACCCGATGATAAGGACCTCCCCCTCCTCAAGGCCCACCTCCATAGCCACGCCGGCGACCCTGAGGCTGCTAAGCAGTTGTTCGAGGATATTCTCTCCAAGAACCCGTTCCTTGTCGAAGCTTACCACGGCCTTGTCATGGTGGCTTACGAGTACGAAAGCGGCGCCGAGCTCGAGGTTGTCCTCAAAAGAGTTGAGCGTGCGATTGAGATGTGCAAGAAGGAAGGTAGGAAGGACGATTTGAGGGATTTCAGGCTGTTGGTGGCTCAGATTAGGGTGGTCGAAGGGAAGTATGATGATGCACTCAAGGTGTATGAGAGAATGGTCGCAGAGGAGCCGAGGGATTTCAGGCCATACCTTTGCCAGGGGATCATATATTCGATGCTAAAGAAGAACGATGAAGCTGAGAAGCAGTTCAGCAAGTACCGGAAACTAGTGCCGAGAGAACATCCTTATGCTCAGTACTTTGATGATAATATGGTCGCCATGAAAGTTTTCATGCAGATGGAGGAGAACAAAACAAGAGGAGCTTTGAAGAGATGAATGATATTTTGAGGAAGATAGAAGCTTTTTGGGGTAATGTCTTTGTCCTCTGAAACTATTGATTTTAATGGGTTTTTTTCCTTAGTTTAGCTGTTTATTTATGCAATTCAATGTTCCTTTCTTTGAAATTATCTCTTTTATTTTTAGAGGTATGTATCACATGATGTTGTTTTCTTTTGCTAAGTAAATCATGGCCCTTTCTGGTCCTGGCTTGTGCTTAATCTCAATTGACTTGTTGAACAAATATATTAGTTTGGTATCTGTGTATTGGATTAATGTGTCATGTTTCAGAATTTGTTTGCTCATATTAGTTTAGTAAGTATCATGGTGATCTCCATTGACGTTTTATTTGAACATGTCCTGGATGAATTGGCTAATTTGAAGTTACAGAAAAAAAAAATGCAAAGATTAGTTAAAAGATAATGGTGGAGGTCTATCTCAGATTTATTTAGCTAGTGCTGAGTTTCATAATTTCAGTTTGTAATATGAAGAATTGCCTAATTGGGAAAAATGAGAACTTAAGATCTTGGAATTTGAAGCTTTGGTTCCACAAATGGCTGGGAATTCTAGCAGTGGGGGAAGATGTGGGGAAGGTACTATTCAGCTATGTTTACAAAGGCACTTGAAACACCTTCACTATGACATTGGAGGAGTATTTTGCGGTTATTCTAATACCAAATGGTCCAAATGGCTTCTTCAGAGAAGCCAACTCTTACGCTTCTGATTGACATGCAAAAGAAGATGGCTTTTGCAGAATGAAACAAGGAACGTCCTTCTTAGTTTCCTCACTTTTCCCTTGAGTACTGTAATTGAACTCCTCATTCCTACTTCTTATTCCAAAACTTTCCAAGGCCTGCAGCATGGCATCCAAGTTGAAATAGACAATCATCCTTGGGCTGCATTGATAGTTTATATGAAAGAATAGAGAAACTCCATTTCGAGTATCTGCAGATGGTGCAAGCAAGCCCATGCTTCTTTGTCCAAGAATGTGGCAGAGGTGCACTGTGAAGATTTGAAGATAGAGGCTCATGATCTAGAGCCCAGAAGACTGTGCAATTGCCTGCAGTGGGATTGCTATTGGCAGGACTCACCTGTTGTACTGTACAGTTGCTGATGCCCTGTGCCCTTGTGAAAGTTCCATGAATTGTGTTATTTCATAAATGAGAGATGAAGGCAGTGATCAGGTGACTAGTGTTGGAGGTTTTGTGAAGGGAGCTGTGACAATGCTTGTGATGAGTGATGATTTGTGCTTATTCTTGGCTTCTATAGCTAGCAGTGTCCCCTCTGCTCAACCGTTTTGGTATTGAAGATGCATCTATGCTGGATGAAATTACTGTAAATATTGTTCGAGATGAGGTCAGTCCATCTTATTCTAATTTCTATGCTTTCCCTGAGTTATTTTTTTGGGTCGTATGTGATTGGAGGGTGTATTGGTTAGTCCATCATGTCATCTTATGTATTATCATTCATAAATGGATATAAAATTTCATACCACAATTTGGAGAGGATAAATTTTTAGTTAGTGTATGCACGAGTAGGGGAACAAGCAAAACATTATTACTGCATCTGAAATAATGATAGCAAAGATCACGGAGAGCGAAGTCAATGGCAATATAGTTAGTGTGTGCACAAGTATGGCCGCAAGGGAACAAGTGTCTTAACTATCGTCTCAGGGCTCTTCTTTAGAGTGCATTAGTAACTTGTTCAGCAGTGTTTTAGATGCTGATTAGTGAAAGATTGCATGGCAATGTTACTGGATCCTGAGCATCTAACTTCTTTAGATTCCATGGCACTGCATTCTAAAGGTACTTGTTTATGTGGATTGAATGTGGAAAAGGGACACTATTATTTGTATAATATTTGAGCATCTAACTTCTAAATAACCATGATTAAGAATCTTATGACCCAATGAATCGACCAATTTTAAAGTTTAGTTAAATAAGAATGTTGGACATATATATAGTATATACTATATTATACTGGCAAATAATATATTTCATATAATCATAATATTATATTAACATTATACCTAAACTGATTAAGGCATATTAGTTGATTGATCGATATTACTTACCGTGATTAATTGTATTATTATATTTTAATCAGTTTATAATTATTATTCTGTATATGACATGATTAAAAAAAAGAGATTTGATTCACCTAGGATAAAGGAGTTGTTTCAACAAACAACAAGATGGTCTATATATGATCATTCTTGTTATATTTTGAAAACCATTTATAAAAGAATAAATAAATTATTTAAAAGTTTTTTCTTTTTTTTGAGAATTTTCATTCTTCCCAATTTTGTCTTGCCTTGTTCTTTTCATCATTTTTTTAGTTTTTACTTAATGAAGTCATTCTTCTTTATCCTTGTAATTAGGGTTAGACTTTTTTTCCCCTAATACCTACCAAATGACCCAGGGGCAAATTAGTCACTTTCTCAATTTTAGATTTAGAAGTAAAAGTGAAAAACGGTAAGAACTTTTTAAGCGATAGAATAGGAAATTTTGAGATAGTATCTACAGAACTGAAAAAAATTATCCTATGGATCTTTATAAAAAATAATATCTTATGAATTTTCTCTTTCCTCTCCAAAAAAAACAAAAAGGAGAGAGAGCAAGAATACAAGAGAGGAGAACAGAGAGCCAAAAGGTTCAAGATTTTCACACTAAAGAATGGGTTCAAGAGAGAAGAAGCTAACTCTGAAGCTACTAATTAACAAGGAAAGCGGAAGAGTTGTTTTTGCTGAATGTGGCAAGGACTTTGTGGAGATTCTTCTCAGTTTCCTAACCCTCCCACTGGGCACTGTCATCAGACTCCTGGATAAACAGTCTTCTCTGGGTTGCATGGATGCTTTATATGAAAATGTGGAGAAACTAGACCTGAAGTGTTTGCAAACAGAAGCATGCAAGTCTATGTTACTTTGTCCAAGAAGTGTTGCAGAGCGTCATTGTAAACATTTGAAGATTAAGGTTGATAATTTAGATCCCAAAAGACTTTATTTGTGCCTTAAATGGGATTGTGTTGCCAGGGTTCACAAGCTATTTAGTTCAGTTGCAGATGCAAGATGCCCTTGTGGAAGTCCCATGGATAAGTTTGCTCTCCTATGTAAAAAAGAAGCTAGTGGTGATGGAGGTTTTGTGAGGGGAGAGAGAGCAAGGTTTCTTGTAAGTGATGATTTGCATGTATCTTTGGCTTCTATGGCTTCTTCTTTATCTCTTCTTCAAGAGTTCGGTATTCAAGATGTATCTCTTCTTCAAGAGAGAGAAGTTAGCGTTGGCCGGCCTGAGGTTAGTCTAACATTTTTCTTCTCATATGAATTGTGCTGCTAATTGCTAACATGTGTCTTGTGATGCTTACAGATATTGAGACTTCTCAAAGCAAGTTTGATTTCCAGGACACCCTTGTCCAATGTGTTCATGGGGTTGAAACCGCAGCCATTCAAGCATAAAAAAGCTGCTTACAAATCCATTGGGAAAAAAGAAGAAGCAAAAATCAGCACATAAACTAAATCAAAAACAATGAGAGCAAACATCCTGCAAAGCAAACACTCTGGCAAAGTAAAGTATGCAGAAATAGGTGAAGACATGGTGGACCTTTTGTTCAGCTTTTTAACCTTCCCATTGGGATCAATTGTCAAGCTATTGTCTCAGGATTCATCTTTAGGCTGCATGAATAATTTGTACACCAGTGTTTTAACTGGTGATTCTTTTATCTTGAAAGATCACAAGAAAAAGTTACTGGATCCTAAGCTTCCACCTCATTTCAAATGCAACAACCTGCTTTTAAAAGTGAAGGAGTCATCAACAAGAAGCTTTTGTATTGACTGGTGTGAGCGTTGTTATAAAAATTCCATCAAGTGTTCACATAGGCAGGAAAAGGTTTATGTTAAAGAAATCAATCCAAAGTCAGCCCGTTTTGATTCTGGAAATGGTGGAGGATTCATGAAGGAATCTCAGAGGTTTATGTTGACAGAAAAGTTGGATATTGTGCCAGTTTCCACAAGTTCTAGTGTTGGCATTGTTAACAGTTTGATGATTCCCTTAACCAAGTTGGAGATGAAGGAGATCACTTTCGGAGAAGATGAGGTATCTTGATTAGTTTATTAAATGAATTATATAATATGTAATTACTAAAATTAAATAGTAATTTATTATTTATATTTTTTTAATAATTGGGCAGGCTTTGGAGCTATTGAGGTCTTGCTTGACGTCCAAAGAGTTCTCACTTATACCTTCAGTTCAAAAGAACCCATTGTTGGTGATGTTGAAGTCTTTTTTTGTTTTTTTAAGTTGATGTAGTCCTATTGAACCTCATGGCTTCAAGCAAAAAATAGCTATTGAAGCAGTTTAAGGCTTAGTTGAGAATGCTGCAAGTTTGGGAGTTTTCCCTTTTTTTTATCTAAAAAAAGTTATGGGACTTATGGGTTTCTAAGAATAAATTTTATGTTTTTATAACTCACTTGTATCCACATTATCACTGGTTTGTTTTACTTTTATTTATGGAACTCTATGCTCATATTTGTGATGGATTTTCATTTTTCATGATTGTGTCCCTTAATATAGTAAGGTAATGTCACACACTTGTACAAACGTGGTATATAATATATATTATATGTTCTTCTCTCTATTTATTAAAATAATTTATTTATTTTTTCATATATATATATATATATATATATATATATATGAAACATTATATGTGTACATCCATAGATTAAAAATCTATGAATATGCCAACGACTTTTAGGTCTATTAGTACTTGGGTCCCTGCGTGGTGGTTCTCTGAGTTCGATCCCCACGTGACGTTTGTCGTTTTTGTCAAAAAAAAAAAAAAAAATATATATATATATATATATATACTTATGAATATTTAATTATCAATTGTTGAATCACAATTTAAAAATTAATATTGATAAACAACTAATAATAAATAGTTAATCATGATCCATAATAATTACACAGTGCCATTACACGTGGTTATCTCCACTATAGAAAAGAAGGGGAAAAAAAAAATCAAATTAGCTAGTAAATGCTAAAAAAAAAAAAAAAAAAAAAAAAAAAAAAAAAAAAAAAAAAAAAAGGCTGCTTGGTTACATTGAAGAATACAAGCTGGTAAAATAAACTAGATACAAGTATTATAATGGAAAATCAAACACTAAATAAAGATGAGAAGAATTGGAATTTGAAGTACATAAACCACTTAGCCAGCATATTAAAATCCCTCATCTGATAACATAATATATATATATATATATATATATATTCCCAAGCTAATAAATCACAAAAACTATATATATATATATATATATTCCCAAGCTAATAAATCACAAAAACTAGTGATATCGATAACTTGAGAAGAACACTAAGCACGCTCTCCACGAATCCGGCGAGCGAGCTGGATATCTTTAGGCATTATCGTCACACGCTTCGCATGAATAGCGCATAGATTCGTATCCTCAAAGAGTCCGACGAGGTACGCTTCCGCAGCCTCTTGTAGCGCCGCCACCGCCGAACTCTGGAACCTTAGATCCGTCTTGAAGTCTTGAGCGATCTCTCGTACTAACCTCTGGAATGGAAGCTTTCTAATGAGAAGCTCAGTGCTCTTCTGGTACTTCCGGATCTCCCTCAAAGCCACAGTTCCCGGCCGGAATCGGTGAGGTTTCTTCACTCCGCCCGTCGCCGGCGCTGACTTCCTTGCTGCCTTCGTAGCCAGCTGCTTCCTCGGTGCCTTCCCTCCTGTTGATTTTCTCGCCGTCTGCTTCGTCCTCGCCATGAGAGAGAGCTTGAGAGGTTGATTGGGAGATAAGAGAAATTAGGGTTTGTGAAAAGAGGAATTAGGATTTCTGAATGGAGTGATGGGGTGGAGGGTTTTGAAGGGTATTTATAGGGACCAGCGAGGGCGGGAAATTTTTAAAATTGTTTTTCTTGTTGAAACTGAGAGTGAATTAAGAGCGTTGGATGAAAATATATATGGATGGTGGAGATTGAATTAAACGGACTCTCCTGGATCGTGATCCGGATGGTAGTGCATGATTAGCTTATGGCCTTTTTGATTGTGTGAGTGTGAATTTTGGATTATGGGATTTTATTTTGGGAAATTAAATTAATATTTATTTAATTAGGATAACTAATTTCATAGTTGTGGAAAATTATATTAAGTATGTTTTTTATTAAATTTAATTAACAATGCTCATAACTATCATGTGAGAAAAATATTAATATTATGATTGTCGTTGCTTTATATATATTGATGATATGTGTTTTTTTATGTATGGGAGAAATTAAAAAACCAGTAATAAGAAGTTGGAGGAAACCATAAAAATTAATAATTTTACAAATGTAAACATTAAATTGATTTAAAGATTTTGGCCATTTGAAACCAATGTGTCCTTGAAACATCTACAATTGTTTGCAGGTTCATATATTTTTATTTATAATTATTTATAATTTTTTTCATGTCAAATAAATTTTTAAAATTTTTATAAATTAAGAGTGCTTTTGGTATATTTTCTTTTTCTTTTAATCTTTCTTTGCCATCTTTTTATTATTTTTTTTTATATAAGAGTTTTTTTATCCTCCTTGTTTTTTAATATATTTTATTTATTTTTGTTTGTTTAAAAAAAAATTATTCATATAAACTGTGCTCCTAAATGCTAACAAGTGGATTATGTGAGAATCCTTGTTTTATTTTTTTTTAATGTGCGGTTGTTTTTTTCATTGAGTATGTACTGTTCTGTTTTTGTTTTAATAAAGTTATGATTTACCTATTTTATTTAAAAAAAACATAACAAAACAAGTGGATAATGTGTTTTGTGATATTTACAGATGTTGAGACTTCTCAAAGCATGTTTGATTTCTTCGACACCCTTCTCTGATGTATTCCTTGGGTTGAAACTGCAGTCATTTAAGCTGCTTACAAATCCATTGGGAAAAAAAAAGCAGCGAAAACCAGCACAAAAACTAGATCAAAATCAATGAGAGCAAACATCGACATGGTCGTCCTTTTGTTCAGCTTTTTAACCTTCCCATTGGGAACAATTGCCAAACTATTGTCTCATGATTCATCTTTAGGCTGCATGAGTAATTTGAACAGCAATGTTTTGACTGGTGATTCTTTTATCTTGAAAGATCACAAGAAAATGTCACTGGATCCTAAGCTTCCACCTCATTTCAAACACAGCAACCAGCTTTTAAAAGTGAAGGAGTCATCAACAAGAAGCTTTTGTATTGACTTGTGTGAGCATTGTTTTAAAAACTCCATCAAGTGTTCAGAGGAAAAAGTTTATGTTAAAGAAATCAATCCAAAATCAGCCAGTTTTGATTCTGGAAATTGTGGAGGATTCATGAAGGAATCTCAGAGGTTTATGGTGACAGATAAGTTGGATGTTGTGCCAGTTTCAACAAGTTCTAGTGCTGGTATTGTTAACAGTTTGATGATTTCCTTAATCAAGTTCATATAGTCCTGTTGAACCTTTAGAAAGTTTTCAGTCATGGCTTCAAGCAAAAAATAGCTATTGAAGCAGTTGAAGGCTTGTTTAAGAATGTTACAAGTTTTGGGAGTTTTCCATTTTTTTCTAATAAAAGTTATGGGACTTATGGTTTCTAAGAATAATTTTTTTGTTTTTATAACTCACCTGTGTCCACATTATCACTGGTTTGTTTTATTTTTATTTATTGAACTCTACATTCTCATATTTGCAATGAATTTTCATTTTTTTATGACTGTGTCTCG
Source organism: Dioscorea alata (assembly GCA_020875875.1). Lineage (NCBI taxonomy): Eukaryota > Viridiplantae > Streptophyta > Magnoliopsida > Dioscoreales > Dioscoreaceae > Dioscorea > Dioscorea alata. The sequence continues at coordinate 19,239,309 of CM037022.1, read as the reverse complement.
GTAACATCACACACTTAAACAAACACTTTCAAACACTTCCATTCCATTTAAGAAAAAATAAAATTTTAAAAATTATTAAACTCAACCAAAATAAATAAATAAATATTTTAATATAGAAAACAAATATCTGCTTGGTTACATTGTAGAATACAAGCTAATAAAATAAGCTAGATACAAGTATTTTTAATATCATAAAACAATATATATGGACGGTGGAGATTGAATTAAATGGACTCTCCTGGATCGTGATCCGGATAGCAGTGCATGATTAGCTTAGAGCCTTTTTGATTGTTGTGAGTGTGAAATGTGAATTTTGGATTATGGGATTTTATTTTGGAGATTTAATTAATATTACTTTAATTAGGATAACTAATTTTATAGTTGTGAAAAATTATATTAAATATGTTTTTGATTAAATTTAATTAACAATGCTCATAACTATCATGTGAGAAAATATTAATGTTATGACTGACTAGTTTATTTTGTCGTGCCTTTATATATTAATGAAATTTGTGTTTTTGTATGCATCAAATATTTACTTGCATGAGAAAAATTAAATACTAATAATTAGAAGTTGGAGGAAACCATAAAAATCCAATAATATAAAAAATGTATACATTAAATTGATTTACAAATCTGGGACATTTGCAACCATGAAATACTAGAATAATATGCTATGCCTAACAGGTCCATATTTTTATTTTTCATTTTTTTATAAATTTTTGCATATCAAATCAATTTTTAAAATTTTATAAATTAAGAGTGCTTTGTTATATTTCCTACTTTTTTTTATATCTTTCTTCATCATCCTTTTTATTGCTTTTATTTTTATATAAGTGTTTTTCTATTCTCCTCATTTCTTTTAAATATATTTTACTTCTTTGCTTTGTTTGTTTAAAAAAATTATTCATATTATCTCTCTTTCTGTTTTATCTTATATTCATTGTAGAGCTTTGTTGACAACCATTTGCACTATTGGATGAGGTTAAGATGATGGAGAGATAAAAATAAAGAAGAAATGTAACTAACAATATTCTAATAGTCTTCCAAAAATCCTTTGAAGGATTACATTGTTCCATAAAAGAATTAAAACATCGGTTTTTGGTAAATACTTTATTAGTTTATCGTTCTTTCTTTCTTTTTTTTCTTAGCGATATTTTATATTTATAGTTTAATTTTTTTTTAGAGTTTTTTTATTGGATTTCTAGGGGGTTTATTTGTATATTTACATGAATTTATCTTATGTCTATAGACAATTTTATGTACTATTATATAAGATTTATTTGTATTTTTCAAGGGCGGAGCCAAGGTGGGCGAAGGGGGACATGGCCTCCTTGGATTTTGGTTGTTTTAAAATTATATATATATATATACACTGTATATAACATAATAAATAATATTTTTAAAAACATATTTGTGAAATTTTATTGTTTTGCTCTTTAATATTTTATAAATTGATTTATATAGTTTTTTTGGTTGCAAAAGTCTATTGTTTGATGAGTTATTGTTATATTTTTAAAATTGGTATACATAGTTTAAAACTATTATAGTTTTAGATAAGTATATTTATAAAATTTTATTGATTAGCATTTTGGCACTTAATAAATTTATTATATTTTATCAAAATTTTAATTTATTGCTCACAACATAATTTTCTAAAAATTAGTATATATGTTATTTAAAAAAATTTATAAAAAATTTTATAAAAATCTAATATTTATCTCATTCACTCTTTACTTGTCCTCAAAAATAATTTTTATTTCTCTCTAAATTAAATTTGGCCCCTTTAAAAAAAATTCTGGTTGGAAAAAAAATTCTCAAAGATATTATCAATAGAAGTTCCGTGACCATATAAATAAAAATTATACAATATAATATATTTACTTGAAGGTTAGATATACTATACCACTCCATATATAACGATCAAATTTTATAAATTTACATATAAAAAAAAATGATATTTTTACTTTGATGGGGACAATTAATTGTCATTAATTAAAAGCAAAAATCATTTTATAAAATAAAAAATAAATCCTTTCCCAGTAAGAACCAAGAGAAGCCCAATAAGTCAATCACTGGGCCTATGGGCCACTAATCATGGCCTAGGACATACTGGAAGGTCATCCAAAACGGATTCGGGTCTAGATCCATTTTTACCCGACCCGTTATTCCCTCCTTGCTTTTCAAATAAATAAACGAAGGTCTAGGTTGGCGAGGGTTTCAGGAAGGGTTTCATCGGCGAGTGGAAGCGCAACCAAAGTGACCATTTTCCGAGCATCCTTGCCTTGAACTCCGTCGCCGCCGACGCCGTCGCCATGCACGCCCCGGTCTTGGTTCTCAGTAAGCCATTTTCTTCTCCCCTTCTGAGCTTGTTCTTGATCTAGGGATTGTTTATTGTTACTTTCTCTTCATACATTGGGATCAGATCGTGACGTTTTATTGGTGCTCAGTGAGGATAAACTTGAAGTTTTTTTTATTGTTAAACTAGTTTGATCTTTTGAGTTCCCATTTCATCACTGTCTGATGGGTTGTGTTGATTTGATTGAGCAGAGGATTCTTTAAAGCGTGAATCTGGGAGCAAGGTGCAGCATGCCAACATCCAAGCTTCAAAGGTGGGATCTTTTGCAATTGTTTTGGAAATTTCACTCGATTTCAATCGCTTGTTCTTCTTTTTGTTTTGGTTAAATGTTTAGTTTAGTTTTGCATTTTAGTGTTTATGTTCCAGTATTACGAATTAAACGAGGCTTTGTATGTGTATGTTTGTGAGCACTGCACTGGGATTAATTTCTCGCTTTCAATTCGATATTGTCTCAATTGTTATCTTTTTTAAAGTGGAAACTTTGATTAGTTTTTCTTTTCTTAGAGTATTAAATAATGACTGTAATTTTCTTATGCAGTTATAGTCAAAATATTATATGGTTATTTGTTGCCTGTCAGCTCTGGGACTAAATTTCGGATTTAATTTGTGTCAAACTATACTATTCTTCAAAGATATGGTGTCTTTTCCACAGGCTGTGGCTGATATTATCCGCACAACATTGGGTCCTCGGTCCATGTTGAAGATGCTGCTTGATGCTGGAGGAGGTATGATATTTATTTGACCTTTTTGGTGTCATTTTTAATGGTTTGTCAAAAACCAAGTTCAGTGGTCATACTGTTGTTTAGTTTCAGGTTTTGGTGTGGCACACATTATTTTCCCTTTTTCTTGTATTTTAGTTGTCATGATATAATTCAATTAGCAACATCATATTTTTCTTGAACCATTTTTTTAAATACAAATAACTTATTCATTTGATATAAAATTTTTCAACAAAATACAATGTGCTTTTGTATTGAAATTTTTTGATTTTCTTGGTTATTAAATAGAACTAAGTAGTCAAATAGCAGTAACCTTTGTCTTAAGTGTAATAAGCTCAATGTGGTTCCATGCTCCTTAATTTTCTTATAGGTGTTCTCAGACACAATAACCCCATTGTTTTTAGCATCTTGTTTTTGATTTCTTTCGACTTGTCTATATTTCCCATTCTTGACATTGTAAATCATTTTTCTCTTAATAGGAATTGTGGTTACAAATGATGGAAATTGTATTCTGAGAGAGTTAGATCTTGCCCATCCAGCTGCCAAGGTATAGTGGATCACAAATGCAATATTCCACTCATTTTATTCAATATTGAGTTTTTGTTCCATCTCTTGCTTTCAAATTACTTTATGGTTCTAACATTTTGAATCTGAGTTGGCAGTCAATGATTGAACTTAGCCGCACTCAAGATGAAGAAGTAGGAGATGGTACAACTTCGGTCATTGTTCTTGGTATGTTTTGTACTTTGTGGTTTCACATCCTCTTTAAAGTAATGGGCATCCTGTTTGGATATAGTCTTTTTTAGAACACAGTAACTATTTGTTGTAAATTTTAGAATAATGGAAGTTCAAGAAACAAACTAGTGCTAATTGATGTCTATGCATGTTTTACTTATCTGAGTATGCTACTTATTGGTTGTGTGAATTTTGAAGCTGGTGAGATGCTTCATGTTGCCGAGGCCTTCATTGACAAAAATTACCATCCAACTGTTATCTGCAGAGGTAATTATTGATTAAATGAGTAATATTCTACCTGTTTGTTGGAGTATACTTATAGTTCTTTTCTCATGTGGCCTCAGCATACAATAAAGCTCTTGAGGATGCTGTTGCTGTACTAGACAAGATTGCTATGCCCATTGATGTTAATGACCGTAAGTCTACTTGTTAATCTTTTAAATGTCTATCTAAACAAGGACACTGAATTCCATGAGAATGTATGTTTGATAGGTGCCACTATGCTGGGATTGGTAAAAAGCTGCATTGGCACAAAGTTTACTGGACAGTTTGGAGACTTAATTGCTGTGAGTGTTGTCTTATTAAATTCAATATCTTCAGTTGGTTAAAGGCTGCTCTTCATGCTGTGCTTCTTTTTCTATTGAACATCAACAGTATTTTTACTATTATAGTAAGTTTTAAGAGTCTCCCCTGTACCCATTGAATATACTGTGACAGCTTTAATTATTTTTCTATTGGATACATTGTAGCGGTTTTAAATATTGCAGTAGTCTTCAAGGCTTTTTTCCCCTTTCCCTATGCCCTTCTATTTTCATCTCTATATTAATTATTATATATAAGAAATTCCTTGTTGGTCTTGTTGTAAGTTATCTTCAAGTCCATGACAAGTAGAGCTTTAGACCTTGTGAACTTGGGCCTTAATTTGTTATTATGTCAAACAGAATGGCACTGAAAATTATAGATTCTGTTAGCTTTCTCATTTGCTTCCCACTAGTTGTACTTTATACTGTTGAAGCTTTCTATGACTTCTATTTTAACTAATTTCAGGATCTTGCTATCGATTCTACCACAATAGTAGGTGTGGACCTTGGCCAAGGGTTACGAGAAGTAGACATTAAGAAATATATCAAAGTAGAAAAGGTTCCTGGTGGCCAGTTGGAGGATTCCAAGGTTCTTAAAGGAGTCATGATCAATAAAGATGTTGTTTCCCCTGGTAAAATGAGAAGGAAGATACTGAACCCTCGGATCATTCTTCTTGATTGTCCTCTTGAGTATAAGAAGGGAGAAAATCAAACAAATGCTGAGTTAGTAAAGGAAGAAGATTGGTGAGAAATTCTAAATTTTCAAATAACCTACTGAAATAGGAACTAGATTTCTCCTTTGGCAAATCCATGTGTGCATTTATCTTTATAAGCTCCTAAGATTTATTATGTGCCTAATGGTTTATGGTGCACCTGTGTGTTTTATGTTTTGCAAGATCCTTTATGTTGCACAAATATTTGTTTCAATGCTCTAGATTTCTCTTTTTCAAGTTGTTTTGGATGTAGGATTTTTTTTTTCAATATTGAATTATTTTTATTGTTATATATATATTTTTTGGTCAAGCACTAACAAGTGCCTCCCTTTTCAGGGAAGTTCTATTGAAGATGGAGGAAGAATATATTGAGAACCTTTGTATGCAGATATTGAAGTTCAAGCCTGACCTAGTTATTACTGAAAAAGGACTCAGTGATTTGGCATGCCATTATTTCAGCAAGGCTGGTGTTAGTGCTATACGGAGATTGAGGAAGACTGACAATAACAGAATTGCTAAAGCATGTGGGGCTGTTGTTGTCAACAGGCCAGAGGAACTGCAGGAATCTGATGTTGGAACTGGAGCAGGGCTTTTTGAGATAAAGAAAATCGGAGATGAGTTTTTTGCATTTATTGTTGACTGCAAAGAACCGAAAGCCTGCACTGTTCTGTTGAGAGGTGCTAGCAAAGATCTTCTAAATGAAGTTGAAAGAAATTTGCAGGTAGGTCTCACATCACTTGATGTTAAATGGCACACAGATGTCATAGACTAAAGCTAACTTTTTCATTTTCTTCTCAGGATGCCATGTCTGTAGCAAGAAACATATTGAAAAACCCAAAGCTTCTTCCTGGTGGTGGTGCTACCGAGTTGACGGTATCTGCAACACTAAAACAAAAGAGTTCATCCATTGAAGGCATTGAAAAGGTGGAAACTGGTTCTTCAACCTTTATGCTATTGTTAATTAATCATACAACCTTACATCTTGTTTTTTTGCTATTATTGTAGTGGCCATATGAAGCTGCTGCTGTCGCTTTTGAGGCCATCCCCAGAACCTTGGCCCAGAACTGTGGAGTCAATGTGATCAGGACCATGACAGCTCTTCAAGGAAAGGCAAGAAGCAGGCCATGCCCTTCCCTATATTATTAATTGTTCATATTTAAGAGATCTTTTTTGGCTAATTTGTATCTGTTTGCGTCCTTTCTACAGCATGCAAATGGGGAAAATGCATGGGTGGGCATTGATGGGAACACTGGTGCTATCGCCGACATGAAAGAACAGAAGGTGTAAATCTTCCCTATTCCTGACAACAGTCTTAGTCCTTTTTGTTTCTAAACAGTTTTCTTGTGCAGATATGGGATTCATACAGCGTGAAAGCACAAACATTCAAGACTGCCATCGAGGCTGCTTGCATGCTTCTGAGGATCGACGATATTGTTAGTGGCATAAAGAAGAAGCAGGCTCCTGGAGCCGGTCCAACACCATCGAAACCCAAGATAGAGGAAGAAGGTGATGCCGACAATGAGCAGATGATCCCAGAGTAAAAAAAAAAAAGAAATATGGCGCAACTAATATTGTGGTTTGCATTTGCACTCTTTCATACCAAAGGATCTTCAAGAAACATGGTTGAAAATTTTGTTTGTTTGTTAGGTTTTCTCATGCTAGGACTGTTGACAGGTTGCTTCATGTGTCTGTCTACCTCCATCTCTAAAATCAACATCCTTGTTTCCTTGACAAGTGGAGGCCTTCATTGTCACAGCTAATATTATTAATTTTCACCTCACTCAATCTATGAGATATTCATGGTTGTGGGTTTGGTAAATGAGGTTGTTATTTGGAGATCCTTTCAAAGATATGTCCATGCATTCATTAACAATGTGTGCTTGGTTTGAGTTTTTAGATCTATCAATGAATTTATTTGCCAGTGCCCATATGCTATGAATGTGAGGTCAGTGTGACTGATGACCAGTCAAGTAGAATGGTCCTTTTTTGTGTATCTATTGAAAGTAGTTTGTGATGGACTTTGGCCTACCATTCCATGCTTTTCCAAACAAAGATAAGGCACCCCTCACTATTCTGCATCATTTAAGCAAATGGTATGGCTTTACAAGGAGCAAAAGGTAAGTAACTTTTAGTATTAGAAGGTTCACATCCTTTCCATTATTCCTCATGATGTTTGCACTATTCCTCCAAATCAACATCCAAGATTCATGACTTTTTGCCAGGCAGCACTAAAGATAAATTGAGCCATGTTTCTAAGTCTAACTAAACCAATTGCATTACATTGGGTCCCTTGTAATGCCATTATATTCACCCATGCAAGAGGACATGATTGCAGTCATGAGATGGTTCAATTATGCCAGCCATGCCCACTTCTCCTCTGTTATGACAACAGCCAAATTGTTTCATGTGTTGGCCTTTTTCTCTCCTGTCTCAACAAAACAACACTCTACTTGATCTTATACAGAACAAAATTTAAAATCTAAATAAATGGAACTATTTAAAGAAGTGCTTAAATTCTCCAAGTACAGTACAGAGCTTGAAGCTGGAAAATGAGCATTTTGAAAATGGTCCTGACTGGTGCTATAATATCAATAATAATGAAGATCAATTGTGAGTCATTCAAAGGTTTCAATTAGCTCATCCTTTTGTTTTACATCTTGTCCTTTGCTTTTCTACCGTTGTAGATAATTGAATTCCTTTGCATTTGATTTGAATAATAATAATAAATTGTAAATAAACGAATAAAAGTAAAAAAAAAAATAAACAAGCGAAATCCCCTCCGCCATACGCTGTATGATTCCCCGTAAAAGGCGGTAGAAAGAGTGCCACGTGTCCGAGTCGGATCAGTTTAAAACCCGGTATTAACTCGGCCAGGAATGGTCAACATCACGTCCCGCTCTTCGCGTCCAAGTGCAATCTCTTCAAGCCCAGGCCCCAGCCCAGTTTTGAAATTTAAATCCACTCCTTAGTTTCTGCTGCACCTTATACTCTCCCTTGACTAAACTGTACCATCTACGTGGCATTCTCTCTCTGGAGGGCTTTTTTATCCTTCTCACTATTCAATGATTTCCACGTGTCAACACTGACCTCGATTAACGTTATCTCGAGAACTGCGATTCTCCATTCCAAAAACTCCAACAGAGACACAAAGAGAAGCATTTAATACCTTCTTCTCCGCCAAACTCCGAGCTTTCGCTCTCGCTCGCGCGCGCCGGAGCTCCAGATCGCTCAGCTCGGCGCCGGGGAGGATCCTGGATTTGGACCTGAAGAGATGGAGAGGAGTGGGTCGAGAGGCAGGGAGAGGAGTGGGTCGCGTTTGGTCGGCGCTGGTGCTGCGCGGAAGGGGATCGCTTCTCCGGTGCCCAAGCCTGTCGGCCGTGGTCTCGATCGAGGTAGAGGAGAAGGTTGTGAGCAATGCTGCTTGTTTTTTTTTTTTTTTTTTTTAATCTTGTAATGGTTTTAATTAAGCTATGTGATCTCTGTTCGTTTTTATCCTTCTCTGTTACAATCTCTCCGGTTTTAGGGTTTGTGGCAGTGATGAGTGGCAGCTTTGAGTGAATTCTAGGTTTTAGAGTTGAGTATTTGCTTGGTTAAGCTTGCTGTGAGCTTAATTGTTGGGTTTCAAGAATGCTGTGGTGGATCTTTGAGCTTCTTTGATCACTGTATTAATGGAGGAAAATTAGGCGTTTGGTCTGGAGAGTTGAGAGGGGTTTCTGTTGTATAAACAATTAGGTAGACAGATAATAAGTGCTCTTCTTATTGTTCGCATGATGTTTGGCGTGCTTGTTTTCTTGTCTACGTTGCTAAAGTTTATATGACGTGCTATTTTTAATAATTCAACCTCACATGCCGTTTCATTCTTGTTGTATGTGTTGTAGTATTCTTGTTTTGACCTTGATATTCTTATTCCTTTTTAAAAAAAAATCTCATTATATTAGTGTGCTCCAACTAGCAAAATTCCTTGCTTTTGTGTATGTATGTGTGTGTGAAATCTATAAGATAGTGTTTTTGAGTGGAATTTCCAGTTTATTTAATTGGAGCTGTTCTGCAGTGTCCGTGATATTTCATGTTCACTCTTGGGTAGTCGAGGCAATGCCGTGTTTTTGACATGACTATTCTGCCATGTTGAATTATGCTTGCTGTTCCAGGAGTAGATCTGTATGGTTTACTGGGAGTTAGTGAAGATAAATTACCACCTGAAATCTTGTTAATTTCAGAAAGTGCTTCTCACTCATATATTCACGTTGCCTGATTGTTCTTTGTTGCTTTTATTTGGTTAACACAATTGTGTATTCTATGCTTTTCTTCTTATTCATCACATGTTGCTTTTCGATATATCAAATTACATTCCTTTTTAACCATTCCTGTTTAATCTACAAAAAATAATTGTTCATGGCTTTCTTTATGGTATAAATACTTAGAACTCTGGATTTAATTGTACTTCCTCTAATGTTATAAGAGGATCATTTCAGGCAATGGTCTGTTCAGGAAGGGACTATATTCCTCAAAGATGGCAGTTGATTCTAACTGTGGTGATGACTTTCCTGATGAAAAAAATCCTGTAAGTATGCTTTTAAGACTGCTGGGTTAGAGTGAAGTGTATTCTGTCGTGATTTCTAAAATCTTAACAGTTTCCATAATGTTTTTGTGTGTGGAACAATTGCATTCCTTCCTCCATTAAGAAATGATGTTTATTTTCGGTTTATTCATTGTTCAAGGTATGGCCTGCATGAGATTCTTGGAGTGGTGATATTTTTTATGAATTCTTTGCATTATTGCTATAAAAATATGACCTAATGGAGGTCATCAACTTAACACACTGGATATTATTACTACAGTGGACCTGCATTACTCCAAAGTTTTTTCAGCTTGTTTGTGTGGCTTTAGTGCTAACATTAACTTATTCTTATATGTTTTCATTTGCTAGATTGGCCTTGGATATAGACAAAATCCTTGTAAGACTGTCAGCGGAACACCGATTAAGACACTTATAAATGAAGAGATGTCAAAAGAATTGGAAACTAGGCGGCCTACACCAAGTTTGGTTGCGAGATTAATGGGTCTTGACTCCTTGCCTTCTTCCAAGGTTGCCAATAAACCACGTGATAGGATGGAAAGTTGTTTATCACATGTATCATCTGTGGGATATCAAGGGAAGCATGCAACCTGTGAAGAGCATTTGTTTCAGAAGTCCATTGATGAGAATCAGGATTTTAAAGATGTTTTTGAAATCGTTGAAATGAAGAAATCTGAAGAGAGCAAGCACCAGTCAGTTCAAAAGGTAATATCGAGCTCACAAAGAAGTGAGACTGATGTTGCCTTCATAAGGCAGAAGTTTATGGATGTGAAGCGCCTCTCAACTAATGAATCACTTCGGCAGTCCAAAGAATTTGATGATGCATTGGAAGTCTTAGATAGCAATAAAGATCTTTTTCTGAAATTCCTCCAGGAACCAAACTCCTTATTCTCTAAACATCTACAGGGCTTGAAGTGTGCTCCACCCCCTCCTCATGCCGGTCATATCACAATATTAAAATCAGCTAATGGAACCAAACACAGAAACACCGAAGTACATCTTGAATCAGAGATAAATACTGATAGATGCAGTCATATGCAAAAAGGAGATGCTGCTTACTTAAGGAGACCTGGTCCTGGTTTGATGAATCACTCTATCAGAGAGCACGGCTCTCCTCTTGCACATAAGTTGTCCAAGTCAGACTATGCGGGGAGAAATGAAGTCTGCTCACATGGCACTAGGATTGTTGTTCTAAAACCAAGTCTAGAGATGACACAAAACAAAGCAAGAAACCTTCTTCTGCCAAGATCAAGCGATGATATTCAGTTTGGCTACAAAAAACAAAGAGAAGCACGGAGGGTTGGTATCCAGGAATTACATTCAGAAGGAAGAGCCCGGCAGAAGTCATCTGATAATGTAGAAGTTATGAGTCATAGGACTAAGGGTTCAAGAGAAATTGCACGAGAGATTACAGAACAAATGAGGCACAATATGAGTAATAGTCGCAAGAATGTTGCAAACTCACGATCCAATTCAAATTACAGAGAAGAGAGGCCACGCCGCAGATGTGAAGTAGTTAAGCCTGAGGCATATCAGTGGAGTCCCGGCCACATTCATTACATGGACAATGACACTGCAAGCTCCTCATCATCTAATTCAACTGAAACATCTGTGACCAGGGAGGCCAGGAAGCGTTTGTCTGAACGATGGAAAATAACCAAGCGGTCTCAACAAGTGGGAATTATGCAAAAACCTCCTGGTACTTTGGGAGAAATGCTTTCTCTCCCTGACAGAGAAATGCCAATTAAACCTAGGTTTATTATTCAGAGAGATAAAAAGCTGGCAAAGTATGAAGCGATTGAGAGAGAAGGTAGCCCTTCTGGTATCAGCAGCAAAGATGGCTGGAAAGAAGGGTGCTCCAGAAAGTTAGAAAGGTCCGTCTCTCTCCCAAATTCTACTACTTTTGGAATTCCAAATCTGAGTGCCACGCACAAAGCTGCTAACCATGGCGGCTGCTATTTGCTTAAAGATGTGCTCAACTTAGAACCTGATGATAGTTCAGAGGAAAACAATAATCGGAGGATATTTTCTTCTCGTAGAGGCCTCAAATATCGAAGAAATAAACCCCCTCAACTTGATTCTTTTGAAGCGAAAAATGTAGTACTGAAAAAAGAGATCCATGTAAACAAATTACCAAAAGATAATGTTGATGCGACCCTTATGGCCGAACCCTTTGATGACCCAGTTCCCGACAAAGGACACCCGGTTGATGATTTCCTTGCTCCGCTAGCAGATTTATCTTCCTTAGTAGCTAATGAAGAGTTGATGAATAAGCCAAATTCATGTGAAGTGCTTAAGGAAGATTTTTCCAGCCTTGATCAGAATGACATCAAGAAAGAGGTCTGTTTTCAGAATCCACGAAAATTTTTCCATACCATATGTTTAACATTTATGTGCAAGGAATTCATTGTTAAGTAAACATGACAAATCTTGTATTGCTTTGTCTCTTTCCTTTCTTATTTAATTAGTTATATGTTGTTATATGTTGGTATACTTTCATTAGAACGCTATCATGATAGAGGTTTGTTTTAGAATCCACGAGGATATTTTAGTGGCGTATGCTAGCACTTCTGTCCAAGGAATGTATAACTGAGGAATTATACCATCCTAGGATTAGCTAGTCTCTTTCCTTTCTTAGCTTCTTGTTTGATTGAATTCCCTCCAATCGTCCTTTCCTTCATAGTCTTTGTCCTTAATTATTAAAGGCATGTCATAACTTCATAATTTGTTGATGGTGTATAGCTCTGACCAGTGGCTGTCTGTTGCTCTTCTATTCCAATTCTCATGCAAAAATACATTAGCAGTTTGCAGAACTCGTTTTGATTGAAAATAAGAAATAAATTGTCTATTGCAACCAATAATTCTGATCAATCAGTAATCTTTTACATTATCTCAAATCATGATATGCTTCTCCAGGAAACATCTTACCATCAAACAGGCTCTGTTCTTCTTTCTGATCAAAACTTAACTGAATTGGGCTCTCCTGTAAGCTCCAAGGAAGCTGAACAACCTAGTCCAGTATCTGTTCTAGAGTGCCGCCCATCTGAAGAGATTTCCAGTTCGGGATGCTTTGAGAGTGTCAGTGCAGATCTTAAGGGTAAGTGAAACATTCATTCTATATGTTTACTTTCTCACTGGTAATTCTACTCATATGCGTGAATTTTAACATTCTTGATGCAGAACTGCGAATGCAACTTCGACTCCTTAAGCTGGAGTCATCAGATGCTTATGCCGAGGAATTAGAGACAATTTTTAGTGACGCCGATGATGAACACTGTCACCCTCTTACAGAGACGACAGAGATTTTGTTAGCTTTTGAAGATGAAGATGACAGGGACTTCTCATACCTGCTTGATGTACTCAGTGATTTGGGTGTTCATGAAGCAGAATGGGATGGGCTATCCGATACATTTTATACGAGAGAATATCCAGTATGCTCAAATGCGTTTGATAGCCTTGAGAAGAAGTACCGCAATGTCAAGTCATGGTCAAGATCTGAAAGGAAGCTGCTATTTGATCTTATAAATTTAGTTTTATCCGAGATTGTCGAACAAATCAAAAACCAACACGCATGGGTAAAACCAAGGAGACTAATTGGACCTATGTGCTCCCATGATTGTCTAGTTGAAAAGGTATGGCAAATGGTGGTGAAGTATCGAAAGGAATCAGAGAGCAAACTAGACGAAGTTCTTGAACTAAAGTATTTAAATTTGGTAGAAGGTGTTGATATTGTTGGGATAGAGATAGAAAGTATGTTAAAAGACGAACTTTTGGAAGAACTCTTCTTTGATTTAATGATTGCAGGGTAGTCCCTAGCAAAAACTATGTCGAACAAGTTCACCGATCCACTCGAAGTGGTCGTTCGACTGCAGATAAAGTTCTTGCTTTTTTGATGGGCCATTGTTTCTAGTTGAGAGTTCTAGCAATGTCTTTGTAATTTCTGCGGCTCCGCATTATTGTATCATCGATGTAATACATAACGAAATATTGATCAGTGAATGTGTAAGATCAGAGTGATGCTTGCAAAATCTATTCCAGTGAATACAAGTATCATTTTTTTTTTTGTTTAGTTGAAGTTTAGGATTCAATTGTTTGGAAGTTAAATTAAATATGAATATCATTAAATTCACAATCTTATATATATATATATATATATATTAGAATTCTCAAAACAAGGCTGAATCACTTGATCCCATGCCTGAAATATCAAATAAAGTTTATCCAAAGAACACAATGATTACCACCCTCATTCCCTGGACCAAGCCTGATCCCACAAGCATGCGTTGCTTTCCATCATGATCTCCTCTCTTATGCCTACCTAATTTTAAGAATTTTTTTTTTAAGAAAAAAAGAAGAGGAAGAAGAAGAAGGAAACAAAGCTTCTCATTTTTAAAACTATATATATATTTTTTTCCCTTTCAACTTTACTTTAAATAAAAGGAGAACAAATTAATTTAATTACATACACTAAACATTTTTGTCAAAAGGATTGGCCCAGCCAATGCATACAAAAGAATACTTTTCCCTATCATTCAGTGCCAAACCAAACTCTAGCTTTTTCTATGGTCTTCATTAGTGGTTTAATATGGTGCTTAGAATGTGACCCTTCTAATTCTTTATTAATCTTTTTTTTATTTTATTTCCTTTTTCCAAAGTGGGTGGCTTGAGGACATTAATCATGGCAGATGGTTGAGTCTTAATACTCCTTACTTGTTAAACATTAGATAATGCAAAGGATGATGTTTTTTTATATATATATATAGTTCAAGATATGAATGAGATACATGACAATGAAGTGTTGGATTGGATTTACTGACTTTGTAAGTGTGAAGATATAGTTTGTTTCAAATCATTTTTTTGAAAGGAAAAAAAAAGGAAATAAAGGAGAATCTGATTCTTTTCTTTGCTTGTGGAGAAGAGAATCCAATATAATGAAGAAAGTGGTGTCCTTTCTTCCTCTCATTTAGGGTAACTATTTGAGATAAAAACGAAAGTATTCATTTTTTTTTCTTTTTAAAATTCAATAAGCATATACACTTCCAATTTTTTTATAAAAATAAATAAATCACATTTCATTAAAAAAATAAAAATTAAAAAAAAAACTTAAAGTAAAATTGACAAAAAAAAGGATGATCATAAAAAATGAAAGGTATATCTACAATATTTTTCTTTATGTCTTTCATGTTAGTTTTCTGGTTTCTGTTATACTCTTTTTAATAAATTAATGATTTATTTATTTTTATTAAAAAAAATATCTTTATAAAATGGGAAAGAAACACTAGGGGGAAAGAGGGATAATACTTTATATTTTAGATAAATGGTTTAATAATGTATATTGATTCAATGTGAATTTAAGAGTTCTTGGATGTCATTGATGAGATCTTAAGGGAGTCACATGCATGGTTCAAAAGCCTGAAAAACCTGAGAGAGAGTGAGGTTGGCAGGGAGACCATCTTTTTGGGTGGGTGTTCTAAAGAGTAGTAAGTAGTACATGATGACCAGGCTCACACACACATAATAAAAACACTAAAACAGAGACTATGAAATAGGAAGTAGGGAGTAAGAAGAGAGGAGTGTGATGGGGCTTGGCTCTGTTAAAGGCCCTGCATGCTTCTTTTAAAGACTTCTAAATATGGTACGGTTCAAGACCAAAAGCCTTCTTCATTCAGCACTCCTTGTTCTCACTTAACCGACATTTCGTCTTCCTTATCTCATCTTGTACCTTTTATATTTAATTACTTGTATATATATATCATTGGTTTGTTTTTGTTATATGTGTTTTGAATTTAAATTTGACTTAAATATAGTTTTAAGTGGAGAAAAAAATTGAGAGAAAAACAAGTAGTTATAATAAGTATAGTGTTGAGCAATATTGAAAAAAAAAAAAACAAACAAACAGAGAGAGAAATATAATATTATAGCCAGGTGATTCTAACTATAAATTGTATATATAAAAACAAAAATTCTATATTTTAGTTCGTAATCATTCTATATGTTAAAAATGTGCATAAATATAGAATTAATATCTTAATACAGATGTACTCTTATCCTGCATGAGTTAAGATTAGAGCCAGTTTTTTTGACATAACACAAGCACCTTAAGTGGGGAATTTGGTATTAATAAATTAAGATGTCCTTGACCATCAATTTTTAATTTTAGAACATTGTAAATTTTTTTTTTTAGTAATTTGGATAAACCAAGAACCTAAATTGTGTTTAAAAGAAGTCGAACTCTTAATCTTCTCCACACGGGAGGAAAATGAACTATTCCTCTCACGCCGAGGTGGTGTATAGTGAGGTGTTAATAATTACATATGTTTTAACCAATGACCAAGTCGTCTATTGGTAATCAAGTCCCCATTAGAATCTTCACAAGTGGTGAGAGTTCGAATTATGGGTGAGAGCACATTTCTGAAAGTGTGAGTAGTGATTGTGTGCGGGTGGTTCCAACGTCCATATGTGCGCGAGCCCCATCCCTACTTATTCCGCCGAGATTTATGTACACTATTGCTTTCTTAGCGGCCTAGCCGCTCATTTTGAAAAAAAAAAAAAAAATAGATATGCTTCAAATGATTTCTTTACTTTTATTTTATCGGGTTGAAATTGTAAACTAGAAGCCAAAATTTGAGACCAAGGAGTACACATAAAAAACCATTAGGAATGTTTTGTTAGGCCACAAACTTCTAAAACAAAACAAAACACTACACATCCCTGACCACAATGTAAGGTACCAGTGATTCTCTTGAAAGATGAGTAAATTGAATTTTATTTTATTTTATTTCTAAGATGTGTTAAAATAAAAAATTAAACATAAAACTCTAATTGTTAAACAGAAATGGCGCTGTTGTTGTGACATTTCTTTAATGAAATGTTGCAGCCGCTTGGCCGCTCCCACCCGCATTTTGTGTACCTAAAAGTGCCTCTTGTCCAAAGCAAACAAATTACTTTATTGAATTCCCTGCCTCACTCATCAAAGAATAACTTAATTGGAATACTAAACAATTTCCCTCCTATTTACACCACTTTGTAAAAATAATACCCTTTTATCCTTTTCTTTTGCATTTAAACTTATATATTGTTTATTTTATTTTAATTGATAAGATGGATAAGTCATTGCATGTATTAGTAGCTATACAAGAGTCAACTACTTTCACTCTCAACAATTGAGATAGTGACTATTTTAGTTACTCAAATAAAAAATATTTAGAATTATTTACTTTATTTTTTTATTCAACATGGATTCACACATAATATGCTACATATATTCATTTAGTTTAGAACATATTTATTATTGATGAAAATATTGAAACAATACTCTAATGTACCAACATCAAAATTGCTTCTAGCATTATAAACTAGGTCAACAAACCATGCCTATCACATTCTTCAATACTTTGGGCTTCCCAAATATACTTCAATACTTTAATAGTCACATACTACTTTAAAACTATATATATAATAATTTATTTGTTGGTTAACAAGTTGAGTTGAGTGTGTTCTTGTGGCCCTCATAAAACTTGAGGACCTAATGATAAACACATAAATGTATGAAATCATAACATATCAATTCTATACAAAATTAGTCATAATAATTAAACATGATGCCCAATACTATAATTTTATATGACAATAAATCTTTTGTGGACGTCGATAGATAAAAAATCTATATATGTTTAATTATCAGTCATTAGATCAAGATCTAACGGATGATATTGATGAACAATAATTACTGTATATATTAATGTGATAGCTACTGTTCATCGATGTTGGCTGTTAAATCAAAATCCAACAGCGGATAAAATCTATCAACGGCCATAGAAGAATGGTCCTTATCTTTTATATGTATATATACACACACCACACTTAGACATTCATATGAAAACCAAAATACAATAATTAGAAAATACCATCTCACCACACCTCACTCACAAGCCTCTCACTTTAAAAGCATACCAAAGATTTCTCTCAAGTTGCATGCTATAGTTATCATCTTCATCATCATCATCATCACTAGTTCAACCTCTTTTTCCCCATGGCTTCTCTCATCTTCAAGGAACTCAAAGGAGTGAGCTTCTCTTGTGCCTCTCCAACCTCCACCGCCATCTGCACAAACTTCGACCACCGTTCGATGGTTCGTTCGAGCAGTGGCCGAGCCATTGATCGGCACAGCCCTCATCTTAGAGACTATAGAAGATCCAAGTCCATTGCTCAATTATACCAATCATCATCATCATCATCAAAACCAAGAACTTCTTCTTCTTCTTCTTATAACCAAAAGAAACAAACCAGGTTGATTAGCCCACCTGGTTCTTCTCGCTATCTTTTGGATGATAAAGCCTTCTTTGATGTCTTCCCTGATTCTAATCCTCCTCCTTTGAGAGCTTCTCTTCTTAGACCTTCTTCTTCTTCTAGACAACAAGATCAGGTTCTTAATTTGTTTTTCTTTATATATATATGTGTGTGTATGTTTTGGTTGTTTAAATGAGTTTATTAATTGTTAGGAGGTGGTATTGAGGGTATCTTTGCATTGCAAAGGATGTGAAGGAAAAGTTAGAAGACATATATCCAAGATGGAAGGTATGTACTATGGATTATTATTATTAATAATAGTAGTTTTGTATTTGATTAATTTGGAAAATATGGATATGAATATGTATGCAGGGGTGAGATCATTTAGTATAGATTTGGCGGAGAAGAAAGTGACGGTGATCGGAGATGTAACGCCGTTGGGAGTACTGAATAGTGTTTCTAAGGTTAAGAATGCACAGTTCTGGCCTTCAGGAACTTCATCACCAGCAAGAGCATCAGCTTCATTTTAAGTTTTATATATATTTTGTGAACTTGTCTTTTGTATGATGTTATTTTGAGTGTTTTATTTTATGTAAAATAAAAAAAAAGAAAAAAAATGGAGATGTGGATCTTTGTTGGGTTAATGATGTTTTTTATCTTTATTGTTGAATGAAAGTTAAGAAGTGGGAAGGAATAGAGAGTGTTTTCATGAGTGATCACAACTCCCAACTGTTTGTCTTGAATGAGCTTTAACACTCTATCCTTTTCTTTCTCTTTTTCTATTAGACATTTAGACCTTTGATTTTTGGAATGCATATTATATATATATGAACATTCAGGTGTGGACCTCTGTCTTTTTAGCATATTCATGTGATGTGAGGAATCCAAAGATATATTCACTGTATATATTAAATAAAAAGATGAATTTATATATTATTAGAAATATAAAATACAAAGAAGAAGAATGAAGATAGAGTTACAAGACTAGACATAAAAGTGGGATTACCAAGAAATTGAATCAACAAGTAGTAATGTATTGGTTGTTATTTTATTTAAAACTAAATTATTTTTCACTGAGAGAACATCATTGAACTAGCTATATGCTTAATTCTCTTAAATCTTATCTGTTTGATCTAAATCTTTTCAAAACAAAGGGAGGAATTTTGTTGATAATTAGAGGTTTAATTATAGAGAAAGAATTGGGAGAAGTATAGAGTTATTCTATTAATTTATAATAAATTTCTTAGTATTAAAAAAGCGCTAATTTTCCTGATAAAAAACTTAAGATGATTATTCAAAAAGTTTGTCTTTAATCTCAATTTAAAGACAAAAGGATAAGAAGGATCAGTAAGAAATGAAGTATAGTGGGAAAGATTTGAGGAATAAAATTAAGTTAATGAAAAAATCATCAACCTATGCTGGTTAAGGTGTAATATAGCCTATTGAAGAATAATTAAGGTTCAAAAGCTAAGTATCATTACCTTTAAAATAATCATTTAGGTTCAAAAGATGAGCATAATGAGATATCTTGTTCATGAATCAGGGAAGACTAACTAACAAACTTGCAATATATTTAACTTCATTCCTACACTAAACCCACTGCTATTAAAAATAAAACCATACAAAACTTTTGAGCAAAGCTTTCCAGTATGTATAAAAAAATAAATTCACAACCTAATAACATAATGACCGCATAGCGCAGTGGATTAGCGCGTCTGACTTCGGATCAGAAGGTCGTGGGTTCGACTCCCACTGTGGTCGAATTTGTCCGAATTAATTTTATGATTTTTTTTTATAAATATAATAGCAAAACTCTTATCCCTATCCGAGTGTTTTTACACATTAGTATTGGAAATAAGTTCAAATTTAAATTTTTTTTTAAAAATATCCTATCCCTTATCCAATTCATTCCCACTGAATTAACTATGGAAAAAATGAGTGAGTTTAAATTATATATATCTTATCTCCCTTCCTGTTCATTGATCTTTCCTGAATATAAATAAAAAGCCCAAACTGTCTAGATAAAAGTAGAAATACGAACACAATCAAAATATTTTTTTTAACAACAAAACATTATATTCGTATTCCTTTATTATATATCCATAATAAAGCCTAGCCCTACTTTCCTCCATCCCAGCTGAAGAACAGCTTCCATCAAAGTTCATATAAATTCTAGTACAAAATAATTTACATTCTCTTGATGGTTATTTATGCACCTAAACACATATAATAAAACTATAATTGCTTATTTGCTTACCCAAAAAGAAATCAATTATATAAAGTATAAATTAAGCGGGTTTTCATAAGTGAAACTAGAGAACATTAGAGAAAACATTAGGGAATTATCATCTGGTATCTGTATGTCAACAAAGTCCACAACAGACAGTCATATGAAGAGAACTATCTTGAGCCAAGCATATAATGCTACCAATTCTCTGATATTTTCCGTTATGATTGTCTTCAAAAAGATATTTCAGGTAGAAAAATGAACTCAAAGGTAACCATCAAGATTTAATAATCCAACTGCAATTCATCCGGATAAAAAAACAATGTCAAAAACCTTATATACCAGTTTCAGAGACAATACAAAATCTAAGAACAAAATAACTCTAGGCCTTGATGGCATATTTCCTCATTGCGAAATACATTTCCCTTTTCTTTTCACGCTCTGTCTTCAAAGATTCCTGTATGCCAGTGAAATATATGGATTACATACATTTGTAACATGAAACAAAGGAAATGTCTGCATAATGAAACTTAAGCATCAAAACATGCTATCTCCAATTGTTACAAGTGAAAGTCCACACTCAAGCAGTTAAATTAATAGTAAAAGCATGCTAACCATTTCTCAATAAAATCATGTCATAAAATGTAACAAACATAAACAGTCACACACTCACACCAAATATTTTGGGCACACAATTCCCTTGATTTCTTGTAGGTAAGAGTTTAAAGTTTGACAACTGACATCCATTGCTCCAAAACAATGAACATGGGATTTTCATTGAAAGACTTATTACTGCAGCTCTTACACTTTTTTTTTTTTTTTTTTTTTTTTTTTGCCAAGGTGAGCTGCCTAGCCACTAAGACAGGGGCGTGCACAAGCCTCGGCGAAGCAAGTGGGAGCGGAGCCCGCGCACACATGGGCGCAGGGACCACCCGCACACAACCACTACTCACACTCCCAGAAATGCGCCCTCACCCAAGATTCGAACCCTCACCACTTGTGAAGGGTTCTATTGGGGACCCGGCTACCAATAGACCACTTGGTCGTTGGTACCTTTCATTTGCTCTTCAGGAAGGATCAAGATGTTCTATGTCACTATTCCATTCTATTCAGCCAAAAATCTACTTGTCAAAGTGCCTATCACTTACAATTCAGTCTAAGAACCCTATAGAATCGAAGTGCGGACGGTTTTAAACAGCAGTGACCCTACACTATCATAGAAACATTTTCTAACCAACAAAATACCACTCACTTGCCAAACAAAACAACAATTTTACCAGTCTTATAAGAGGTTACATTGAACATACAGGAATAAGTGTTTCACCTCAAGCTGTTATCCAAAACAATACAGTCAAGATCATATAAGCATAGAGATGGTAGAATAAATCAATCAAACATTCAGAAAACAAATTTTATACATTTAATTATGTATTTAACTTTTAGGCAAATACAATACTATGTGGTGGATCAATCCTAGATTTGTCACAATTTCTTATCTAAAATAAAGATGTAACTTCTCAAATAACATCAAACAATCAACCAACCAAACAAATACCAAATTTTTACAACACTACAAACAAGCACTGATCAATAGATTATCAAGAACACATTTTTTAAGCTTAAAAACAATAATTTTGGAATGCAAACAGCAAAGAAGAAAGAGAGAACGAATAGAAGACCTGGTGCTTAGTAAGTCGGCGTCTAATGGCGCGAGTTTTCTTAGGGCGGAGATCAAGAGGAAGGAGTTTCTTCTTCTTGTAGACCTCCCTCAAAGCCGCCTTCTGCTTCTGTGAAATCACAGTTAGCACTTGAGCTATGGACAAACGCACCACTTTTCTGAAGCATTTCATCAAACACATGATGGATTAGCATCAATAGCTGAAAAATGCTGGCAACCTCAGAGTACAGAAAGGCGTACATCTTAGAGAGCTTGTTGGGGGCGCCGCCGGTGACCTTGGCGACACGGAGGAGGGAGAGCTCCGTCTTGAGGTCCTTCAGCTGGTTCAAAAGGTCGGCCTTTGACTTCCCACGCAATTCATGGACCTTGATTCTCGCTGCAAATGCAAAATGGAAGAGATAAAAGGAGATAAGGATTCGATCAGGAGATGAAGTGCGAGATTGAGATCGAAATCTTACCCATCAGAAGAGCAGCTGCAATCCACCAACCTCGCCGCCGCAAGAAAGGAGCTTGAAACCCTAGTAAGAGCCGGCGACGGGATTCGAGAACGAAGGCTTTGAAATCGAGTTTTAATATATATGGTTTAAATTTTTAATTAATTAATAATGATTTTGAAAATTTATTTCAAGTTCATTTTCTTGTTAAACACCGCCAAAATTTCCGTTAAACAACCTCAATGATTGTCACATGACAGTTAGTGAGTGTTAGCCTACTATTTTTAGTAAGATTTTTTTGTTCAAGAATTATATTGTATGGGAGGTTTATTAATTCAGTATAACTTAAATTCTCCAGAGGTTCATATGGCGGAGCTTCATTTGCTCATATCGTGCTTGACAAAATTAATTAATCTTTAGAGATGTATGATAGAAAAAATTTAGTAACTCGGTTTAGTTCATGAAATATTTTCTAAATGTATATATAGTAGAATTATAATCACTCTATATAATATTTGACCAAGTTAATAAATCTCTAAAGAGTAGTTAAGTCATTGTATAACTAATGCACTATCTTACGTATTTATCTTTTGACATACTCTTAGTTTTGTAAAAAAAAATAATTAGTCTCTAAAATTATGAATAAACTACACTTACTTGTCCATACACACGTGCTTATTTGTCCTTTACAAATTGTTATATTCAGACATTTGTCCCTGTTGTAAAAAGAATATCCAATAAAAAGTAAAGCAATGACAAAGAGTAAAATTTGTGTAAATAGCCAAAACCACTTTGTTCAAATGGTTAATGACATTAAAAATAAATATAGTGTGGAGCTGTGAGAATTTGAATCTTCATTGGAGGAATTAACTCATGAGTAATATTGTAATCCATACTCACACCATAAAAATAGACGCTTGTCATTTTTTTCAAAAAAAATTATGTAAATATTTTTGTTATATTTAGACGTGACATGAAGATGAATTTTGAAACATCGAGGCAGCCAGTGACACTTATTTTTGGGTTGCTTGTTGATATTTTTAATTTAAAGTTTACTAAAAGTTTCACTGTTTTAAGTAATTTAACATATAGTTTTTTTTTCACTAATATATATATATTAAAAAACTATTGTTTCAAATTATCATTAAATTTCTAAACACAAACAGTAATCTTATTCGTTTTCACAACTTGCAACTCAAGCTGAAAGTTCCCTCTAACGGGCCCGGGCGCTCACCTTAACCGAACCGTGACGCGAACCCGTTAAATTCTCAAAAAGACCCGAAACCCGAATCCGCACATCATCGGGCGAGCTGTATCTAGCCACGCTCATAGCGGGTTCCCGCGCCTCGCAGCACTTGTCATAAAGAATCCGATAACCCGGAACGATAGATCCCGCAATCGAGGCCCTAACCTCTTCTCTCAACTCCGCATCCGCAATCACGCACTCTCCTTGCGATCTCATCGCCTCTTCAAACGCCACGTTAAAAGCCCTAACCTTCTCCCACGCCTCTCCCTCCCCCGCGACGCCCTCGGCGGCCGCCGCCACCGCCGTTGCTCTCCCCCACGCGGCCCTCTGGTAGTTCCCGGCGTGTTGTCTCGCCGTTGCTGCTTGCCGCGCCACCCACTCCTCCCCCAGGATGAACGCTAGCTTGCTCTCCTTCACCTTCCGGCTGATGAACCAGAGATTGTTCGCGAGAAATAGGTATGTCATTGATCCTTCCTTGTATAGCCCTGCCTTGGAATCCAGTTTGCAGATCAGCACCAAGAGAAGCCTGGCCAATCTCGCCGCCATTGTTGATCGGATCCCCTCGTCCGATGAGAAGTATGCCGTTGATGGCGATGATACCGCCCCGTCGGTGTAGAAGGCTAAGGTCTGCGTCTGGATCGGCCCTTCCTCGAGGATCTCGGCCAGCGGTGCTTCGTAATCGGCCAGGGAGGTGATGTAGATCGTCGCGTAGCTGCTTAGCGGGTGGATTCCAGCGCCTGGCGGGGGGATTTTGGATGCGTCCTTCTGGATCGATGCCTCGAAGTCGTTGAGTGTTGATCTCGTGGTTTCACTGAGTTTTTGGAGTGATGTTATGGCTTGGGATCGCACGGCGGCGGTTGATTCGAAGGAGAAAATGGTGGCTATATCCGAGCTGAGATCCGAGATCGTGTCGTAGAGTTCCAACATTCGGAACAACTTCTCCGGTGATCGCTTCGTCCTCGTCACTGATTCAGCAAATCCGAGGAACTGCACGGCGGCGTCTTTCGCGACATCGGCGAAGCACGACTCACGGATCGGTGCAGACCCTCCGAAGACGTGATCACAAAGTATCCGCTCGCCGGAGAAGAGGGTTTTGACGGCGACCTTGGCGGCCGAGTTCCAGCTCCTGATCTTGAGATCCAGAGCCTCCCATTCGAGCTTCTGGATTTGATTAGGAGCATGGTTTTCAAATCCAAGCCGGTAGAGGCCCTCATCAACAATGGATTTCCTGATGACTCTGTAGATTTGAACGCACTCCTTACCATACCCGGCGGAGATCATCGCGTCAGAAATGTCACGGAGATCCGTCATAGCGAGCGCCGAAGTGTTCTCAACCTCATTGATGAAATCCCCCGCCGCGCGGATCTCTTCATCGGCGTCATCGCCGCCATCAGAGGTCACAGAGACCGAGGAGTTAGACGAGTGGGTAGAGATCGATTCAGGGTCGAGGCGGTCGCGGTTCGCGGAGAGAATTTGGTAGAACTCGCGCTCGAGACGGCGCATGGCAGTTTGCATGAGCGTTTGGGCTCGCGCCAAGGAGTGGGAGCGAGAGACGGAGGCGCCACCGTACTCGTTCGAGACAAAGAAGAGCATAGCGGCCTGGAGCTCGGCAACTGCGCGGAGTAACTGGTGCGCCTCAGCGCGGTCGTCGCTGAAAAGCCAGGTAATTTTAGCGTAGGGACTCGTGTTGTCGTCCCATTTGAGGACGATGGGCTCGGCCGCGTTGATGTTCTCCTCCATTACCGTGGCCGAGACGCTCTGCTCCGTCGTCAAGTCATCGTGGTGGTGACGATGATGATGGCGGTGGTGATGGGGATGGAGATGGGATAGTATGCTCTTCATGCCATGCCGATGTTGATGATGATGGTGATCATCATCAACGGTATGATCTTGATCGTGGTTGTGGTTGTGGTTGTGATCGTGATGATCATGGGTATGGTGGTGGCGGGGTAGTAGCATGCTTAAGAAGCGATGATGGTGGTGATGATCATGGTGTGAATCATGATGATCAACACCATGGTTGCTGTGGTTATGGGAGAGAAGGTTTAGAATGCCTTTTTTAGTCATTTTAGGTAGTTAAAGATCAGGCAGTAGAGTTTAGACTGGTTCTGGTGATGGAGTGGAGTGGAGGCTGGAGACATATATATAAATTTGAGTGGCGGGAGGAGACGCATTTGCATGAGTGATTGGTGTGAGCTGTGGTGTTGGTCAACTTATAAGCCAGTTATTTTTGGGAGGGAATCATATCTTGCTATTATGGCTGGGTAGAAAATTCATTGATGACTTTTATTTAATTAGAAATCGTCTTTTCAAATTTATAGGGGCGAAATGCATTTTTATATCTCTTGGTGGAATCAAAAGATCCGGGATTAATAGTTAACTACATCATTGGAATTCAAAATATATAAAAATTTAGGAAAATGGTATGCTAACGTATTAGGTACGTGGTGTGCCTATTCAAATATTGCATCAGCATGCACTTGATATAATCTCGAAGGCCATAAAAACATCAGTTTAGATTTGAAAGGTCTAGATGAAAAAAATGCCAACTTTGCAATAGAAAAAGTTGTATTTTATTCCACCCAAGTCAAAAATTGAATAGTTTTAGTCCCTGATTTGTCCATGTTTTTTTTTCTTCAGAAAAACATTGTCTAGAATTTTTTTCCATGGCGTTTCGAGCAACCTTTTTAAATATTTTTTTTATTTTTATTTTAATTTTTTCAGGAAGTTTGCCTATATATTAGTTATACAGGTAAAAAAAATAATTGCCCCTGTATTTTAGGAACAGCTTAGCACAACTTAAAAATTTTATATTGGTTAAGCGCATTAGTATTTCTTGGATGCCATATTCAGCAAAACGGTTCTACCTGCAGACCTTTTCAAACTCAGGCTTTGACTAATACCACGCGCGCGCACACACACACACATATATATACTTGGCAGAGGTTTAATATGATAAAAGTTCTACATGTATGCGGTTTTTTCAGTAGTGTGACATGAGATGGAAAATACCTGATTTTCTACGTATAAGTGTGTGAGTGGAAGAGTAGTGGCAAAATATGTTTTATTTTATTTTATTTTGTTGTTGAATTTCGGAGTGCGTCCAAGTCTTTGGGAGATGGCGAATGTGCTTCTCGCGGTCACACTTGACGGCGGGCATTCACTGGGGGAGTATGGAACACGTGGCTGTTTTGAACCATGCGGTTAAGTAAGTTGCTCACTCGTTGCTACCGATCGACCCGGTCAACATCCGGATAAAATAAGTTTTTTTTTTTAATTTTTTAATTCTTATTTTATACCAGAGAAGTAAAATAATCCGAGTCATGGTCTTGCACTATAAAATAGTGCAGGCGAAGACCGAGGATTGGTTCATCGGTTGTAATTTATCTGATGCGTATCATGTTAATTATAAAATATTAAGTTTTATTTAGAGCAGCTGATTGAGATACCAGCGGCTACATTGGGAATATCTGGAATTTCTAATAGTTTAAGATTTGACAAGTATGTAAAACTGACGTGTTTATAGTCTAACGGTATTTGATTTTACTTTGAAAAATCAGAGTGAGACATTCAAAAAAGTTGAGTTTAAGACTCGTTGAATGCAATAGTAGTAATGGCCGGGTGTGAACTTGCATAACTAATCCCCTCATCTTCAATTGAGGATGCGTGGGTTGGAAGATTAATTCTTAGTCTGTGTACACCTCTACCTCTGATGTATACAGCTGGTGTCGCTTTTGTTAAAAAAGTATGTCAATTAGACGAAGTAATTTTGCTTACCAAATAAGCATTTCAATTTTCAAAGTGATAATTAATTGCTTGAATTGGACAACAATCGCATCTCATGTGTCTTTATCACGTTGGTAGCTTATCTACGAAAACCGTTTGCTATGGAAAGTGCGTGGTCATTTGGAAGAAAGATGCACCATGGACAAAAGAAGCTTCTGAGAGTAGTGTAGTCAAGACGTTTGTGTTATTTTGATTCGTTGTGTTCAATTTCCGGATTGGGATTGAGATTTGAAAGAAGCATATAAAACAATGTGATAAAAATAAATTGAGCCGCCCAATATTATTTCACTGTCATGTATTATGTTTTCAATGTTTAAGCATGTATTTCAATATAATGAAAATGAATCTGAGCTACTATTTATTTTTCCACTGTCATGGATTACATTTTTAATGTCTTCATAAAATGCATTTAGTTGGATTATAATTTTTGTGGAGGTGGTTAGTTGCAATCGTCAAGTGTGTTCGGCTGAATTAAATCAAAGCCACTCATTTATTATATCACTATCATGCACTACATTTTTAATGCCTTTGTGGAATGCATTTTATTAGATATATAGTCTCTTTCTAGTTGTGCAATTTTGTATAGGTTAGGATCCCTGAATTAGAGAATGGGTCCTGATGGTTCATGTTTCCTATTGTCACACACACACACACACATATATACATATAATTAATCTTGTCACTTAGCGGAAAGCCCGGGCTAGTCAAAAGGTCTGCTTGGTAATGCTGCTCTGAAGCATGCAATATTTTTTTGGTTAGATTTAGAAACTTGGTCCAGGAGTCTTAGTCCAATCATACCGTTTCCTTCACGAAATTACCTTGGAATACACATCCTTCTAGAAGTTCTTTCTTTCATTATTATTATTAATGAAATTATACAATGTGGGAACCTTGGGAATGACCATACTCAATTTCGCATTTCTCTCTGAGACCATGTTTAGGTTTGTTTTGAAGGATAAAATG
The DNA here is from genome assembly GCA_020875875.1 of Dioscorea alata. Lineage (NCBI taxonomy): Eukaryota > Viridiplantae > Streptophyta > Magnoliopsida > Dioscoreales > Dioscoreaceae > Dioscorea > Dioscorea alata. The sequence goes on along the minus strand of CM037022.1, from coordinate 19,211,003 downwards.
ACGTTTTGTTCTTTGCAATGTAAAATCTATGGATTATGTTTTTCCTTAATCTCTATTTTTAATGTATATATTGGCCAAGTACCATATGACAGGAGTGGATGTAGACTTTTTTGGATTATATTTCAAAGTTAATTATAATTAAAAGCCTATTAGTAACTAAATAAATACAAGGCTTGAGGTTTCTGCAATTTAAGAAAATCAGAATTGGTTAACTCTGTATAAAGAACATTTCTTGTAATTCTAATACTTTTATAATCTATAAGAAATTCATGACATTAGCAAATACCGTTGTCAATGCTAATTTCACAATCGAAGACCAACAATGGAAATATCTTCAGAGGCATTAAGATCAAATAAAAGTTTAGGCACATCTGATGGTTATTTCTATACTTATATCTCACTCAAACATCAGTTGATCAAAATATCAAACTACATAGTCAATCATTAATCCAATACAGACTTTGAACCATTGATTAATCCAATAAAGACTTTGAACCATTCATTTAATCCAATAAAAACTAGAGTTTTCGAGACATGCAAGAACTCAACTAAGTATATATACATAAGCTCAGCCACAGTATACAACTTACATCTTTAATGATATACAGGTAGCCATGCCAAAGATAGATGGTATTTAAATACATAACTTATCAAACCAACACAAGCACAGAAAGATTAGAGCACTGAGTACCAAACACAAACATACCATGTGTATGAACTCTCTCAGTGAAATACCTCCAGAACTCTAATTTGTAGGCACAATCTGTCCAGATGGAAAGCATTTCTCATAGTTTAGTTTTCTGGAGGCCTTGTTATGGATTGCCATCCTGTACAGACTTGGAGAGTGTCTTTAAGTGCCATGGATGCTGGTTCCATTGTCCATGTCGGGTAATGTTCATGAGGTTTGAAAACACTTGCTACACCAACACCTTCTAAAAGGCTGGGCTGGGCACCATTTAGAAAAAGGTCACCTTCAGACCTTACCCATCCAGCCACAGCTTCTTCTCTGTCTGCAGCCTGCAACAATGTTGCACCCACAACCATATAGACCAGATTGATGATCGACATAATATGAATTTAACATGATCTCTATTAAACTATAGCAGGTACTGCAATATTAATTTTCTGGACATGATTTTGCAGGATGCAAGCATGGCTATAGCCAAAATAGTATATAAACACAAACCATGAACTAATATTTTAGAAAATGAACAGAGCATATATGCTCATGTTGCTGGTTTTATTGAAAACAGGGCAATAAATATTTTAGCTTCTGCGATATTTATGCAATTTTTATAGGTCAATATTCATTTATCAGGTGAAGAAACATCATACCTTCTCTGTGTAGTACTGAAAAACCACCTTTTTCTGCCCTGCTTCATATATGTTGCACTGAGAGTGGATCTGAAGTAGAATGTGCATATACATATATATAAACCAGTTCATCAAATTAATGAAAAAAATGGATAACAAAGAAATCTCTACATAAGCGAACAAGTGCTTAAATGCAAATTTTTTTCATTCATACTGACCTGTGACTCTACACTAGCACAAACTGCATAGATGCCCCAATTCCTTGTGTAGTTGTTGTAAAGATGAACTTTACCAAATCTAACACGGGGATGGCGCTGTCGTGTCCCATTGAAAAAACAATGATGAATTGTGACCCGCATACATCTATCAGTAACATGGCTGCTGTCTGCTCCAATAAGCATTGTTTTATCATGTTGTCCAAAGTGACATCTGTTCATCAATGGTACCATATAATATAAACCGTCAAAAACTAACAATAAGCTGATTGTTCTCATACTTTGTCTACTTATATTCAATATGTTAGTGGTCTTGCACTGCCTCCATGCTTTGTTAAGCATGAGCTAGAACAAAAGTAAATAAGGAACAAAATTAACCAATACTCATGGTGCTGAAGTTGAGTATGAATGTAAGTTACACCCTTAGATTACATAACTAACCAATACTCATGGTGCCGAAGTTAAGTATGAATGGAAGTTATACCCTTAAATTACATTACGAACCAATACTCAGGGTGCCACCATTAAAGAATGAATGGAAGTTTATACCCTTAAACTTACATTATCAACCAATACTCATGGTCCTGAAGTTAAGTATGCATGGAAATCCTACCCTTAAATTACATTATCAAGCAATATTCATGGTGCCAACATAAAGTATGAACGAAAGTCATACCCTTAAATTTAAAAGCAAAACCAAATGCAGCAAATCAATGAAGATAGCAAATTTCATCAATGGTAGATGAAAGATGGAAGTTGAATCTCACAAATAGTGTTCTATCTCACAAATATCAAAGTGATCACAATTCTAATCCATGCAGCATTGTTCCAAAATAATCAGCACAATTGCATGCATTGCAAAATCTCTAAATTCAATCAATGGTGGAAAACTAGAGATGAAAATGCATCAAAGACACCAATGCAGCAACTATCTACAACTACTAATAGATAAAAGGAACAACCACCAATGCATCAGAGACACAAATCCATAATCAACAATTAGTTTACCTAGAAATCGTAATATCAGTGCTCTCCCTTGTGATATCAATCAAGCCATCATCATAATCACGCAAGCTACAGCGATCAATCCAGATATGCCGAGACTTAGGCTTGATCTGAATCCCATCAACATCATGCCCTCTCCCACCTTCAAACTCCAAATTGCAAACAATCACATGCTCGCACTCCTTGAGCTGCAATCCCTTCCCCGTCAATCGAATCCTCTGTCCCTCGCCCATCGATCGTCTTATAAGACGAAACCCTAAGATACGAAGACAGATGAATCGTCCCAGAAACCTCAAAGACGATCCATAGCGGCTCCTTTCTACGGCATCCATCGCGGAGAGATCCATGGCCATCATCTAAACATTCAGGAAGATAGATCGGCATAAATGCGAATGGAAAATGGGAATGAAGAGCATGAAGGTACCGGCGAGTGAGGTAACGTAGTAGATCGGGCCATGGAGACCGCCGATGGCGTGGCGGCCAAAACCTTCAGCCTGGCCGGCGAGGGAACGGAGGGTGGTGTCGACGTGGGAGTAGGGAAGTGCAGGCATCGCCGGCGGCGAGGGATCCGGTGGACGAGGAGGAGGAGGGTGGGGGAGAGGGAAATGGGGATTGGGATTGGGATCGGGGCGAGTTCCGGAGGAGCAAATGGTTCCCATCTCCGGGATGAGATCGTGAGAGAGAATGACAGTGTTATGGGCCTTATTTGGGCCTTATTTTAGTGGTGATTTGATTTTGTGGCTTTTATTTGACGTTTGAAAGCAGGCCGGGCCCATTGAGGGGCCATGCTTTTGATTCTTGTTGTCTGTCTGCCTTTCCTTTTATAGCTGTAAGCTTTCTTTTATTTTTGGTTAAGATAATGTCCTGTAGGAACTTCATCCTTGGTCCCATCATTTTCATGCCAACATGGATTCTTCCATTGCTCATTGATGTCTTGCCCTAGAGCTCGATGCGGCCCCCATTGCTCGGGATGTTGTCGAAACTTGATTATCATGATAAATGCTATATTGATAGTCCTGTCTTGCGCATTGACTTTACAGGTTTTGGATCAAGAGTTTAATTAGAGTTAATCAATTAAAAAAAATATATTATAAAAAAGTGTCTGAGGAATAAATGGGTTAAGATTGAAAGAGAGAGCATAATTGTGAAAATCTACAGACGTTCATAAAAGATGCATGTTTTTATTATAATATTAGAATATAATTATATAATATTTTTAAAAAAGTTAGATTTGATATTTAAATTTCATACCATGTTAAAATAAATACATATTTAGTATTTAAATTTTATACTTTTTTAAATAAATATATATTGATTAAAATAGAATAGTTAATGTATGTAATCTAACTATTACCATAATAATTTAGGTATTTGAGGAAAATTATTATTGGTAAAAATGTGGATCACTGTAAGTGCGAATGTGTTACATGGACATATTTAATGGGTTGATAAAGTGAAATAAAATATTGTTCATGCCATTGACATTTGTTAAATAATTCACCTCCAACATTACGCAAAGCAATATATAAGTTCCTATGTTTATTTATGTAAAAGTAAAACAATTATGAAGATTTATGCTAATTATACAGTCAAATATTTAATTAAAAAAATAACTATTTAGACATGAAAATTACCTCTGAAAGATATCCATCTCGTAGAATTAGTGCTACATGTAAAATATCCAAAATACATTTTTGCACATGATATAATTATATAAAATTTTAAAAACTCAATTAAGAAAAAAAAAAAGGCAAAGTCGTAAGTAAAGTCAAAAAGCTAGTTGTGAAAATAGTGCCAAATTGTGAAAAATGAGAAAAATATGAATGGATGAGAGCAATGGAAGAAGAAAAAAACAAAAGGAACTGTTTGGATGAGTCCAAATTTGTGTTCAATATTAGATAAAAGTATTATAAAGTTCACAATATAGTCTTTTGGTAGGAGACCCGTAGACAACTATCCAGGTATTTTGGTTTTTGGTAGGAGACACGTAGACAATATTTGGAGGGGATTATCGTCAAGGTGCAAAAAAGACTTTCTTCCAGAAAATGAAGCATCTCTCTATTGGCGGGCGTCTCACTCTGGTGAACTCTATGCTGTTTACGATTCTTACTTATTGGATGTCCATTTTTCGCTGGTCCTGCTGGGTAATAAAAAAAATTGATCGTTTTAGAAGAGATTTCCTGTGGTCGGGACCTGATATTGATCAACTTGGATGGCGATTGGTTTGCTGGAAAACAACTGTCGCCCACAGGACCAGGGGGGTTGGGATATCTTGGAACTGTCGAACTTTAATCAAGCTTTGCTGGGGAAGTGGTGGTGGAAGTACATGATGGATCCTTCTTGGAGTGGAGCGAAGGTGGTGTACTTCAACAACAGATGGCCTCGTTGGTAATTGTGCCCCACTACAACGGGTAAGATCTTCTTCTTCTGGAAAGGGTTGTTGAAATGTATGCCAGCACTTAGGGGCTGATTGCTAATGACATTAACTCCGGGGTAGGGGCCCTATTCTGGAAAGATTGCTAGCTCAATGGGCGGTCACCCATGCATTTGTGGCCGGAGGAATTCAGCTCGTGCCAGAAGCCTAATGGTACGGTCCAGAATCTGGCCCATCTCTTAAACATGCGTCCTTTTTCGGAGTTGGAGGAGATTCTACCTATATGTGAGAAACTAAGAACAGCTACTAGAGAACCTAGGGATAAGAAGCTGTGGAAGCTGACCGGAAATGGGGTCTACTCAGTCAAATCTTTCTACTCCTTTCTAATTGATGGTGGCTTGCGATGCCCGGTAGCAAAGTTCTTTTGGTGCAAATGGTGCCATAAGAAAATCAATCTTTTCAACTAATTTGCTTGGCATAATAAAATTCTCACCTGGAAAATCTTGCTTGTAGAAGGTGTAATAGGATGCCGACCGACACTTGTGTTTTGTGCCGTACAAGAGCTGAATCTGTCGATCACCTCTTTTTGCGATGCCCTTATACCAAACAAGTGTGGGACCACTACGTCAGATTGCTAGAGCTCCCAAATCCACCCTATTCCCTGCGATACCTCTGGGGGCCGTGGAGGCTTGCCCTGTAACCCTCCAAGCGGGATGTTGGAGACTTAGTTGCGAAAGCGATTATCTGGAGCATTTGGCTCGCTAGAAATGATTGTATCTTTAATACCAATGTTTTGCATGTGTATTGCATTATCTTGAAAATTGATCGGATGATTTTATCTTGGTTCTCTTCAATTGCTGATGATGCTAGAGTGAAGTTTGATGATGCTATCGTCTTAGTCAAGAGAAGCTTGGAGTTCATAGGCCCTCAGGTGGCAGGAGACCGCGAGACTCTGACGGTTGAGGAGGGTCTTGGGTATTTTTTTTTTATAGGAGATTTTGAGTATAGCTTTTGGCCTTCAGAAAGGCTTTTTGTTCTTCGTCTTTTCTATTTCGCTGTTTTTTGTATTCGCTTACCACACATTGTGGTAATGTACTACTTTTGGTATTAATTAAAGTGGTTTAACTCATTTTTCTAAAAAAAAAAAACAACAATATAGTCTTTTTCTTGCTCCATGATCACACTGAAAAAGATAATTTTTTTCAGTTGCCAAGTTTTTTTTGAGTAGAACATAAACTGAAGGTATTTTCACTGTTATAAGTATTAAAAGAAAATAATCTGATATGTTTGGAGACTACAATAATAATTTCTGAAAAAGGTCCTGTAGGTATTTACAACAATACCAGTGTAGTGGATGAAGAAAAATGGTTGATGTGTCTACTTTTGATGGTAATCTGGTTTGCTTTTGATTTATTTGAAGGCTATATTTAATATTATAATAGTAGTGGGAGCATGGAGGATAATGTATATTTAAACAAAGTTATAAAATAAATTTTTTAAAAATAAAATTTTAAAATAATTATGTGGACATATAATATATAATTTAAGATAAAAAAAAACTCCACAAATTGACCAACATAATGTGGCTGAGGGAATTCTGAACCATGGGGTGATGACAAGACAAACTTATTAATTTATGGACACAGATCACAAAGACAAAAGAGACAATAATATTATATAAATTTTTCCACGTGCATTTATTCACTCATGTGTTCCTTCCTTGCTCTTTGTTTTTGGTCACGCAAATTTCAACCAATATATATGTATGTGTATATAGATATTATATAAATATTTTTTGCATTACGGCCGCCATGAATTCTTCGGAAATTGACAACCATTACATAGCCTAATGTCATATTAAATAGTGGATGAGTAATGCAAGGTTGAATTTTTGTGCGGTAGTATTGTGCAAAACTATACATAAATATTATAAATACAATACAATACTATTCATCAACTGTTTATCATATACTTTGCAGGAGAAATAGTATGCAGAGTTTACAGTTGTGGAGTTGTGATTTTTGATGTATCATCTTGTGTGTTAGGGCTTGTTTGGATTACCTTTTGGAAAACCCAGAAGTGTTTTTTTATAAATTAAGTATTTTTGGGTTAAAAAAAAGTTGTTTGTATTGGCTTTTCTGTAAAAGCAGAAGTTGTAAAAAAAACTGAAAAATAGCTTTTTTTTCACAAGCTAGTCATGACCAGCTTATGAAAAAAACTGTTTTTTTAGCTTATATTACAGCTTCTACTTCTGTAGAAAAACTAATACAAACACAGATTACAAAAAAATGCTTAACTTATTCTGGAAAAGCACTCTATTAAACTGAAAAAAGCATTTTTTTTATAAGCCAATTCAAACAAAACCTTAATATGTTTTTATATGATAAATTTTTTAGAATAATAACAGGTGCATTACTGTATTTACCTGTCCCTTTCACGGCACTAGTCACCATTGGTTAAAAATAATAATAATAATAATAATAATAATAATGGAAATTACATGAAAGTCCTTGACTTTTAAAGAAAGAGAATAATTCCCCACAGAGCAAATGGAGAGAGAGAACACCGTACGTTTCTCATTCCCCGCGCTTTCCTCCCTCCTTCCCCGCGATGTCTCGATCCCCCCCAAATCCAATCCCCCTTGCTTCAAAAGCCCTAGCTGCCCCCAAATCCTAGCCGCCCTTATTCGCTCCGTCTAGGGTTTCATCTCCGCCATGGGTCTCCAAATCGAGAAGGGTACATCCGATTTCACAGCTTTTGCTGCTTTCTTTGTTGAATTTTGGTGTTTTTTGGGCGATTTTTTTATTTTTTTTTTGTTGTTTTTTTGATGGATTAGGAGTGAGGGACCTGGAGATGGGGTTGACGACGCCGTCGCCGAGCACGTCGGCGACATCATCGTTGCCTTCTCCTTCGCCTGCGCCATCGCCGACGACGGCGCCGGCGTTGGTGCTGTCGAACTCCGGGAAACGGATGGATCAGTCGGGGAAGAAGAAGTATGTGAAGCAAGTCACGGGGAGACACAACGATACTGAGCTCCACATCGCGGCCAAACGCGGGGACCTCGCCGCTGTGCGCCAGATACTCAGAGAGATTGATGCGCAGATGACGGGGACTGCTAGCGGGGCTGATTTCGATGCTGAGGTCGCGGAAATCCGGTCAGCGATGGTCAATGAGGTCAACGAGGTTGATGAGACGGCGCTCTTTGCTGCTGCGGAGAGAGGGTTTCTGGATGTTGTGGTTGAGCTGTTGAAGTACTCGGATAGAGAGAGCATAGCGAGAAAGAACCGATCGGAGTATGATGCGCTTCATGCGGCCGCCAAAGAAGGGCATAAAGGTGAGAAGGGAACGCTTAGCATTTAAAGATATTTCTATGCTTTTATTTGCTTATAGTGTTGTCAAGTAATCTGATAAATTTTCAATTTTAGCTGCAATATTTTATTGTGTAATTGATATATTTCTTGCATTACTTATGAGGCCTGTTGATAAATTTCGTTGCTTGTTGTAGCTGATCTTCATTAGAGAATAACATGAACTGAGAATAGAGTTCAAGTGTAATTTCGATTAATCTCAATGATGGGAATGATGTTGTGAGCCAAACACTTGGCTTAAGATGGAAATATTCAACCTTTACTTTGTATTGTTCTGCATAGCACAAAATTGTTTGTCTGTCTTTGGCCAATATTTTGAGAAGATTGTGTTTGCATGCTGCTGAAGTAATTCTTAAGTTTAGAGAAAGATGAGTATGATGCTTCACAATTTACTGCTTTTTGTCAATTTTGATTTTCCATTGGCATGGTATATACATTGCTAACTAATTATGTTTATGTACAGATATTGTCCAGGTTCTTCTGGACCATGACCCAACTCTAAGTAAAACATTTGGCCCTTCAAATACAACTCCCCTTATCCAAGCTGCCACAAGGGGCCATACTGAGGTGGTTAATCTGCTATTAGAACAGGACTCTAGCATGATTGAGTTATCTAAAGCCAATGGCAAAAATGCTTTGCATTTTGCTGCCCGGCAAGGACATGTTGATATTGTGAAAGCATTGCTTGATAAAGATCCACAGCTTGCCCGAAGGACGGACAAGAAAGGACAAACTGCTTTACACATGGCGGTGAAAGGAACAAATTGTGATGTTGTTAAATCTCTTGTAGAGGCTGATCCTGCTATAGTGATGCTACCAGACAAGTTTGGAAATACAGCCTTGCATGTGGCAACAAGAAAAAAAAGAGCAGAGGTATTTGCATATGGTGTTTATGCCTCATAATATATTGCTGGCATAAGTTGCTTTATGGTGTTTGTAACTTTGTACGCTGCAGCAACAATCCATGACACCTTTTGCTTGGTTTTGCTTATATTAGCTGCAATGCTTTATTTTGTGATTGGGCAATCACTATTAAGCCTTTCTTTATCTTCATTTTCTTTGCATGTGGATGTTAGCTGGATTTTCTGTTTTCAGTCCAACAGTTTCTGCAAATTCTAGAAATGAGTAGTTACTAACTTACTATAGTTTGCAATTTAGTCGATTATGATGAAGAAATTAATTTGGTATAGCTGATCTCGATTGTTTGACATTCTTAGATGGTTGTAAATTGTGGTGTTTATGCTTCATGAGCTCATGTGTCATTACTGTTTATGATTGTCTTAATTATCTATAGAGTGCCTGGTGCCACAGCTGCCATGGTTTTTTGTATCCATTGTGCTAGTGGTTGATTTTTTTTTTTTTTAAATCTTATCCTGTTTTATCTCATAACTTGGATTGTGCCGTGGCATATATGATGCAGTTATAAATCATTATAATTTGCATTTACTTGCTTTTTCTAATTTCAATTTCTCTTCTGCAGATTGTAAGTGTTCTTTTACTCCTTCCAGACACCCACGTGAATGCTTTGACAAGAGATCACAAAACAGCCTATGACATTGCTGAAGGACTCGCCCTTTCTGAAGAATCTGCTGACATAAAGGAATGTTTAGCACGTTATGGTGCAGTCAGAGCAAATGAGCTAAATCAACCGAGAGATGAGCTGAGGAAGACGGTAACTGAAATTAAGAAGGATGTTCATACGCAGCTGGAACAGACGAGGAAAACCAATAAGAATGTCCATGGCATTGCCAAAGAGCTTAGGAAGCTCCATCGTGAAGGCATCAATAATGCCACTAACTCTGTCACTGTTGTCGCTGTGCTCTTTGCAACTGTTGCATTTGCTGCTATCTTTACTGTACCTGGTGGAAACCTCAACAATGGTGTAGCAGTAGCTATCAACACCGTCTCTTTCAAGGTCTTCTTCATCTTTAACGCCGTAGCTCTTTTTACCTCATTGGCTGTTGTGGTGGTTCAAATAACTCTCGTCAGGGGAGAAACAAAGTCTGAGAGGCGGGTTGTTGGGGTGATCAACAAATTGATGTGGTTGGCTTCTGTGTGCACTACTGTTGCTTTCATCGCCTCCTCGTATATTGTTGTTGGGCGGCGCTTCCAGTGGGCAGCAATTCTAGTTACATTGATTGGGGGAGTGATAATGGCTGGTGTATTGGGTACCATGACATATTTTGTTGTGAAATCTAAGCGCAGCCGGTCAATCAGGAAAAGGAGGAAGTCATCTAGGAGTGGCTCAAACTCCTGGCATCCTAATTCAGAATTCTCTGATTCCGATATTAATCCAATTTATGCCATTTGAAGTCCGGGCTTCAGGTTCCCTCTTACTCCCATCAGACCATGGTTTAATCCTGTTTTGAAGATGCAACACAATCTCAAATGCTTAATTTTCTATCTATGCATGACCAACGACTGCTAACATTACCCTAGCACAAGTGCGGAGAGTACTGTAATTTGTGATGACCAATACTATCTGTAAGCATGTATTCACAGAAACACCGGCATGTTACTTATTTGGCCTTTTGATTTAAATGTATGCATGGCAAGGCATGGAGAAGTTGCTTCTTATTCTATTGTTGCATGTATTATCCTGCATGAATGCCATGGGCCAGTCTGAACTTTGCTTTGAATTGAGTATTGTCAGCAGCTTGTTGCATGCATTATCCTTTTCCTTTTCTGTAGAGGTTGTTTGAAACAGTTGCATTTGGGAGGTTTGGGCAATCCTTGTACTTAATTTTACTATGTGTCTAAATTGGTTTATGTATGATGTGCATGGTTAATAGATTTAGCCGCTACATTTCTTTTTGCTTGGCCCTGTTGCATCAAAGAACTATATGATCAGAACATGAACAACTCTGTTTTGGGGGAAACCTGATCCCAAACCTTGATTTTATGTTGATATGGTTCTTGACAAGAATGACATTCATGATATGGTGGATATATGCTTGATGAAAGTGGACAAATTACATTCATTGTATTTTGATGGTGGATAATTATGGGGTTTTTTGGTTTTTTTTGTTTTAACATGTAAATGGTGCGTGCTTATCTTTTTATTTTTTTATTTTTTTTATTTTTTTATTTTTTAATGTGTATCTTAAATTTTGTACACTTCTGCAAATATATTTTGAATTGAATTCAATTAAACTAATGGTTAAATGTGCATGTGAATGCAGTTTTATTTAGATTTTTTAAAATTATTTTTCATAAAAATAGATAAACCACTTTAAGAAGAAGAAAAGATATAATATAAAATATCATCCCTTCACAAGGTTATCCCATTCTCTCCAACTCAAAGCTGAAGGCATTTGGCTCTGGTATCATTGTAACTTTTGAAGATGGTTTTGGCTCTGGCATTTGGCTTGTCAATATAACTTTTTCACCATATGTTAAATCTGTTATCGCTGCAACAACTTGGTTTATTTGGAAGAATCGGTGTGATAAAATTTTCAGAAATATCAATGCATCTTACTCGGTTCTTGCTTGCAAAGCAATGGCTCATGTTTTGAAATTCTCTTGTGTGCCTATTGAGCAACTTGGCAAAAGATTAATACTTAACAATTTTTCCTCTGTAGACGGCCCATTCCTTTTCATCTCTAACTTCTGGAATGCCGCAACTGAGGTAGGTGGAGCAGGTTTCTTTTGCTCTAACTCTAATTATTCAATTTTCATGGCAGGGTCTTATCCTGTACACGCATAGAATGAAGTTGAATCTGAGATTCTAGCGCTCAACCTTGCTCTTCAAGCTGTTGTGGATGTTGGTCTTCATATTAGACACATCTTCATCAACAATCCTGATACCTGCAGAATCTTTACTCTAAGTCATGCACCGAGCAGCAGACGCTTGTGCCCTTCGATCCCATGTATCAATCAACTCTTCAGCACGGCGGGCTGCCCTACTATACATATTACCCCTAAGACCCGGGCCTCTCCAGCCTTCAAGCTAGCTACTCATGCTGTTAATCTTCTTATCCTTACCTTGTTCTTTCAAGGCAATGATTTACCTCATTGGATTATGAAGTTTTTATCAATTCTGGTTTTGTTTTTGAAGACCTTCTTTACCTCTTGATGTTTTCCTTGTTCTTTAGTTGTACTTCTATTTGTATTTCTATTTTTATTTCAATAAATTAACTTTTGAGCTCATTTTCTAAAAAATAAATAAATAAATAAAAAAGCTGAAGGCCTGAATATTGACCATGGTGTTTCTACATTTCTATACAAAAAAAAAAAAAGGGAGAACATGATAAAAGCAAACTGATCCAATAAAAAAACAAAACATAAAACATAAAATGACTCCTAAGCTTCAAATCAAGTTTAGCATGCATACTATTCATACATTAAACTTTGCAATATGTTCTTCAATCAAGGCACAATCTCGTCATTATTAACATTGCATACTATTTATTTTAAGAAGCCAATATAACATCATTAATTATTAGTAGCAAGCAGAGCTCCCATCAACCTAAATTTCATCTTCACCAAATTCCTCCTGAACTTTGATATGGCCACAGCAACCATCACGTAAACCTTGTCAAATAAATAATCCACAAATCTAAAATAAGCATACCTCCACATCTTATTGAACAGAATTATGCCAAACACTGTCCAGAAACCAACCAGAAAACCTGATACCAAACCAATATATATCCAAAGCATTCCATCATCTCCACCTTCATCTTCTTCTTCATCTTCATTTCGGTTTACAACATTACTTGTGCAGTTTATTTTCAATGGAGATCCACAAAGATTGAGATTACCAACATAAATAGATGGGTCATTGAATGTGGTCAAATGGTCAACAAATGGAATATCTCCTGACAGATTATTGTAAGACAAGTTCAAGTGACCGAGTGAATCCAATGTGGACAGGCTTGTCGGAATAGGTCCAGTAAGGTCATTTCTTGAGAGATCAAGAGACTCGAGTGAATGCATTAGACCAATATCTGCTGGAATTTGACCGGTCAGATGATTACCTGATAAATCCAAGCTTTGCAAGGCAAGCAAGTGAGGTATTTCTTCAGGGATTTGGCCTGACAAATGGTTAGCAGAGAGATCCATGAGCCTTAAAAATGAAAGCAAATTGCCGAACAGGAAATTTCCCCCTTTTGTTTGCACAGACACTTTCAAATGTATGTATAACATTCTCCCCTGATTGAATTTAAAAAATGATGCCCCATCATTCTCAGTAACATTCACCATGTTACTGAAGTTGCCGTAAGATTTCGGTAGAGTTCCTGTGAAACTATTATGGGAGAGATCCAAGAAATGAAGCAGAGTGAGATTAGATAATAAAGGTAAATCACCTGAGAAATCATTTGATCCCAAGTTGAGTATCATGAGTGAAATCATGACTTGGTTCACCCAAGTTGGGATTTTGCCAGTGAACTTGTTGTGGCCAAGATCAATAGTGATTAGAGAAGTGCAGTTCTTTAGAAAAGATGGAAACTCTCCATGCAAACTATTGTTGTTTAAGTCCAACACTCGAAGTGGTCGCAGAGAACCTATAGAGACTGGAAGACCACCTTCTAGCATGTTGTTAGCCAGGTTCAGGTATCCTAGTATTTGTGAATTGTTCCAGCAATCAGGGATCTCTCCTGTCAAATGATTCTTCGACAAATCCAGAATGGCAAGGTTTATGAAGTTACAAAGAGAATTTGGAATACCACCTTCCAGGTTGTTTGAAGAGAAAGAGAGGAGAGAGAGTTGAGATGAGTTCATCATGTCTCCAAGGTTAGAAGGAATGGTTCCTGATAGTGAGTTGTCGGTTAAGTCAAGTGCTGCAAGATTAGCAGGAAAATTAGGCACAGAACCCTCAAAGAGATTGAAGCCAAGCAAAAGAGTAACACTCTGCAGTTGAGGTTGAAACTTCAAGTGAGTAGGCAAAATTCCAGTGATCTCATTGTAAGTAAGATCCAAGAGAGTCATGGTGTATGTGATGTTCCAGAACCAATCAGGCATGGAGTCCTTGATCCCAGCACTAGACATCATCAGTGTTGAAAGGTTCACTTGGTTTTCCAGCCATGCAGGAAACTTAGGCCCCACTTTGCAGGATGTCAAGTCTATGCTTTTGGCTTTAAAACCTGGAAGCCAATTAGAGCTAATATTAAGAACTAAATAAGTTTCCCATAGGGTTAAATCCTTGAGACTCGTAAGATTAGCAAAGTGAGCTTCAGTGATGATTGAGAAGTTGAAGTTGTTGCCAAAGAGATCCAAAGTTTCTAGCTTTGAGAGCTGTCCCAAACTCTCAGGAATAACACCATTCAACTGATTATGTTCAAGGATCAAAGTTTGCAGTGATGACAGTCTTCCAATGGAGACAGGGATGATGCCATTCAAATCATTGTTTGAAAGATCCAAGAATTGCAGCCTTGAAAGTCTTCCAATGGAGACAGGGATGGTGCCACTCAAATCATTGTTTGAAAGATCCAAGAATTTCAGCCTTGAAAGTCTTCCGAGGGATTCAGGAATGGAGCCAGAGAATTGATTCCCTGAAAGAACAAGATTAGTGAGGTTTCTGAGATCACCCAGCCAATCAGGCAAAATTCCTATCATCCAGCCAAGAAAGAATGATAACACACTCAAACTATTCTTGATGCATCCAGAGAATGCATCTTCAAAATCCACCAACCTCTGACCAGAGAAAGTATAAGCACCAACATAAAGTTGCTGCATTTTGCAGAGGTTCCCAAGTTCCCTTGGAATGTCACCAGACATTTGCATGTTCCAATACAAGTCTAGCAACTCAAGCTTTGTTGCATTGCCAACAGAGGAAGGGATGGTGCCAGTGAAGCCACTGCTATCCATTTGCAGAACAACCAGGTTGGGTATTCTGAAAAGCCAGTCTGGAATACTAGTGTTATGCAAGTTGTTCTCTCCGATGTCCATGATAGTCAAGGATGTGAAGTTGAGATCTGGGATAGACTGAGGAAGACTTTCGATGGAGCACTGCCTTAGATAAACTTCTTCAAGGTGTGGAAGATTGTTGAGAGATTGCATGATGTTTGTTACTCCAGTGAATGTGACACCATTCATGGTTAAGTACCTTAAAGAAGAAAGATGAGATAGCCATGCAGCATCATCAACCATGGTCTCATTATGTTCACTGAGATCGAGAAACTCTACCCTGGAGAGGTTGCTTAGTTCATGGGGTATGACTCCGGTGGAACACGAGAAACTAAGGTTGAGATAAACCAAGTGGTTTAACGAGCCAATGAACTTGGGAATTGGATTGTTGTTGAAGCAGTTATTGCTTAGATCAAGGTATTGGAGATGAGTGAGGTTGAGTAAGGATTGAGTGAGGTTGCCTTGCAGATACAGGCCAGAGAGATCAAGGCGAATGACATGGCCGGTGTTGTTGCTGTTGCAGTGCACACCTTCCCATTGGCAGCAGTCTTTGCTATTCTCGCTCCATGATGAGAGCCTGTTGTGTTGGTCTATGAGGCTTGCTTTGAAGATGAGAAGAGCATTGAGTTCAGACCTCAGGCAACCATTGACTTGGATGCCATGAATGAGCATGAGAGCTAGAATGAGCAGCAATGATTTATCTGCCATTTGATCCAATTCCTTATTAATGGAATAATCCTTGTTTTGTGTGTTACATAGATATAGAGACTCTTCCTTTCTAATTTCATGTTGTAAACAGCTGAGGCCAACAATGTCACTATCTGATGGGGTTAAAACCAATTGAGAATCACATATTTGGATGGTCAACTTTGAAGCATGATATATATATATATATATAATCCAAACTTGTAGATAAGAATACATTGAACAACCATGTCCGAGATGGTAATGTACTGGTAATGTTATCACTATCCTGAGAATATACAATAGAAATTAAGAACAATAATAATCAAATGACAATCAATTGACTTTTAAATATTCAAGTCAATGTTAAGTTTGATTAAGGATTGAGAACACACATGAGATTGATTATTTTTCAGTCACCTTCATGGTGCTTCATCAGAAAATGAGTGGTAATTTTTAATCCAAGCTTGTAGATGGGATTACATTGCACAACCATGTTAGATGTTATAATCAACTGGTAATGTTTTTTTTTTGTTTTTTTTTTTTTAAGGAAAGGAGCTCATGAGCTATTTTATTGAAATAAAAGGAAAGTACTACAAAGAGAAGGACACCCAAACAACAAAGAAAATATTGAGCAAAAAACAAAACCAAAAATAATAAAAGCTTTCATAATCCAATGAGGAAGATCATGGCTTTGAAAGAACAAGGTAAGGAGATGAAGATTGACAACATGGGTAGCTAGCTTGAATGCTGGAGAAGCCTAGGTCTTAGAGATAATATGCATCCTAGGATAGCCCGTTGTGGTGAAGAGTTGGTTAATGCATGTGATCCATGGGCACAAGTGGCTGCTGCTTGGAGATTGTCTCAAAGTAAGGATTCTGCAGGTATCCGGATTGTTGATGAAGATGTGATTAATTTTTTTTTTTAATAAAGAGCTCGAAGAGCTAATTTTATTAAAACATAAGAAAGATACAAACTTTAGAAATACAGACAAAAACAAAACAAACTGGACAAAGCAAAAAAGAAGGGAAACACAGAGAAGCACTGGCAATAAATCTAGACAACTAGAGCAGCAATGCTAAACAAACTAAAGTTAAAACACAACAAAACAATTAGAACATAAAGCCTGCATCACGAAAAGCCTTCATAACCCAGCGAGGTAGCTCAAGGTCTTGGAAAAATAATGTCAATTGATGCAAGTTAATTGCATGAAACGCCAGCTTAGAGGCTGGAGACGACCAAGACTTGGGAATGACATGTGCATAAGGCTGACCCGCAGTAAAAAGAAGATAATTGATGCTAGCTATGTGAGGGCTCAATCGATCACAATGGAGATTATTTGTCGTAAGAAACTTGTGGACACTCGGATTGGTGATGAAGATGTGGAAATGAATCCCTGCATCCACAACAGCTTGAAGAGCTAGATTTGTAGCCAGAATATCAGCATCGAAATCATTCTCCGCAAGAATAGGACAGGAACCTGCCAAGAGAATTGAGTAATTAGCAGTGACAGAAAAAACCAGCTCCACCAACCTCAAAGGCTGCATTCCAGAAGTTGGCGATGAAGAGAAAGGGGCCATCAGTTGAGCAGAAGTTATTGAGAAGTAACCGCTTGCCGAGGATATTGTGATTCGCACAAGAGAAATCCATAGCATGGTTCAAAGCTCTACAAGCAATAACACGAGCAGATATTGTGGAATTTCTGAATGTTTTATCACACATGTTCTTCCAAATATACCATGCTGTGGCTACAATAAAAGCTTTAATATAAGGAGAAAAAGATGCACAAAGAAGCCATGCACCAGAGCAAAAACCATCAGGAAATACAATGGAAACATTGGTACGATCACAAATAATATTCCAGACATCATGAGTCCTGCAACAGTTAGATAAAAGATGCTCAATTGTTTCATGTGCAAGGTTGCACATGACACAGAAACCACGAGGACCCAAGTTGAGAGAATACAGATACTCCATAGTATTAACTCTACCCCTAAAGGCAAGCCATAAGAAATGCTTGACTCTGGGAGCTACTTTTAATTTCCACAGCTTAGTCCAACCGCACCAACTATCCTCCCTGTAAAGAGGTCTATTCAAATGATGATAAATATTAGCAGAGAGACTACAATTGAGCTTCATAGAAGACCAAACCCAATGATTGTGACCAGAAAAATCAATGGTGCCCAACTTGGGAGTGAAACAGTCTAAATGATTACCGAACAACAAACCAAGCATATGCATGTCCCAAGAGCAATTGTTGACGAAATCAGAAAGACTCAAAGCATCAATGTTCAAAGAAGAATTAATATAAGTGGGACTAAAGGCCAGCGGGATCTCGGAGCACCAAGGGTGATACAAAAAAGAAGTTTGGTTAGGATTCACAACATTGAGTCTAAGATTAGACTTTAATTTAAACGCAGAGTAGCACAAACCTCTGAAGAACCAGGAGCAACCTGCAGGGATTTTATCCTTCCAAAAATTAACAAGACCATATTTGACATGAAGAATATCAACCCAGATGCGCTCATCATTGTTAATATATTTGGTAATGTTTTTAGCCATCAATGAGTGCTTAGCAAGAAGAATATTTTTGATTGCAAGGCCCCCCTCAGATTTAGGAGCAGTTAAATCATCCCAAGCAACAGCATGGATGCCGGTTTCATTGCCACTCTTACTCTAAAAGAATCTCCTAACAGTTCTATTGATTTCAAGGAGAGTAATATCATAAATAGGATAAACAGATAGATAATAAGTAGGGATAGAGAGAAGAGAGGAATTAATAAGGACAGCTTTGGCTGCAGGAGACAGTTTAGAATGAGACCATCTAGAGCATTACTTGATGTTGTCAATGATATAAGTAAAGACTGTCTTAGCGCGGCATTTAGGAGAAACATGAACTCCTAGATATTTAAGAGGAAAGGAGGCAGCAGCAAAGTTAAGAATGGAACAGATACTGTTAGCTATCCTCTTGTTAATCCAGGAAGGAAAATAGATGACAAATTTATTAGTGTTAGGAGCTTGCCCAGAAAGGCTGCCATAAAAGGCTAGACAAAGTTTAATGGATCTAGCAGCTTTGCGAGAGGTATGAATGATAATAACAAGGTCATCTGCAAACATAAGATGATTAAAATTAAAAGATGTGATTAATTTGAAGCCCAACATCCACAACAGCTTGAAGAGCAAGGTTAAGCGCCAGAATTTCAGCTTCAACATCATTCACTGCATGTATAGGACAGGACCCTGCCAATAAAATTGAATAGTTTGAGTTAGAGCAAAAAAATCCTGCTCTACCTACCCTTTTTTTTTTTTTTTTTGGAGAAAGAGCTACCCGAGTAACTGATTATTATTAAAATAAATAAAAGGTTCACAAAATGAAGAGGAAAACAGAGAAACAAAAATAGACCTAACACCCAACAAAAACTCTAAGTTACAAAGATAGGCTAACTAAGAACATAGACAGTAAGCTAGCAGGAGAAGCCAGCTTGGGTGATTAACTTCATTAACCACTTTGGTTTCTCCATACCCATATGAAAAAGAGATAATTGTGTCGATTGGATGCCATGCCCAGCTAGCCCTGCAACAATACGGTTCCATTGATGTGGGATAAGCTCAATCTGAGGCTCCACCTACCTCAGTTGCTGCATTCCAGAAGCTAGATATGATAGGAAAAGGGCCATCTGCAGAGGAGAAGTTGTTAAGTATTAATCTCTTGCCAAGTTGCTTAACAGGGACACAGGAGAATTCCAGCACATGAGCCATAGCTCGGCAATTAGCAATAACCTGGCAAGATGCATTGATGCTTCTGAAGATTTTATCGCACCTGTTCTTCCAGATAAACCAAGCTGTTGCAACAATAACAGACTTAATGTATAGGGAGAAAGTTGCATTAACGAGCCAAACGCCAGAGCAAAAACCATCAAGAAATGTAATGGAGATACTAGTCTTGTGGCTAATTTAATTTAGTTCCAAATTGCTTGAGCCTTGCAACAAGTAGCCAATAAGTGTTCAATCGTTTCATGCTTAAGGTTACACAAGGCACAAAAATAGCGACGGCCCAAATTGATTGAATAGAGATACTCAGTTGTATTAACTCTCCCTTTGAAAGCTAGCCACAAAAAGTGCTTGACTCGGGGGCCACTTTTAAATTCCAAAGCTTTTGCCAGCCAACCCAATTATCAGTCCAGCAAGGATGATGATTCAAATATTGATAGACTGTAGCAGTAAGGTTGCAAATATGGGACTTGGGGGACCAAATCCAGTGATTAGAACCAAAAGAATCAATAATACCCAATTTAGGAATGAAAAGTCCAAATTATTACCAAACAACAAACCTACTTTATGAAGATCCCAAGAACAATTGAGGATGAAATCTGTAATATTAATCGTTTCTAAGTCCAAACTTATATTAATATAGGTAGGATTAAGAGCAAGTGGAATCTCATAGCACCAAGGATTAAATAAGAAAGAGGTTTGACTTGGGTTCACAGAATTAATTCTCAAATTGTGTTTTAATTTGAAGCAGTGTAGCATAAACCTTTGAAAAACCAGGAACAACCAGCTGGAATAGAGTCCCTCCAGAAATTAAGAACACCGTTTTTAATATGAAGAATATCAACCCAAATATACTCATCATTGTTAATGTATTTGAAAAGATTTTTCACCATAAGAGAATGCTTAGCAAGAAGAAGATTTCTAATTGCAAAACCCTCCTCAGGTTTAGAGACAGTAAGATCATCCCAGGCAACAGTATGAATGCCATTTCCATTGCCACTTTTACACCAAAAGAACCTCCTAACAATTCTATTGATTTCATGGAGAATAGAATCGTAGATAGGATACACAGATAAGTAGTACATTGGGATAGAAAGCAGAAAAGAATTAATAAGAACAATTTTAGCAGAGAAATTTTGGAATGCATCCATCGAGAGCAGCGATTCTAAGATATCTCCATCCATCGAGAGCGGCGATTAAAACATTACCAAAAATAGTCCCACATTGAATAATAAATAAATATTTCACACACTTATTTACATTTTTTTTTTGTCAATAACTATTTAAATGAGTTTTTTTAACCCATATTATAATGTGCTTTTCTATTTTCATGAATCATAATAAATAGACTACCTTTAATAAAACATTTTTTACTTTTGTTTTTAAATAAACAGACTACCTTTCACAGAAATATTATATTCTGATTTTTAAATTACTATGAGATTTGAAATAATAATTTGTTTTAATAGTAATTTTAAATAAAAGAGATTTAAAAAATAAAATATATTATCACAATACTGTCAACATATATGATTAGCATGAAAAATATAGGCCATGCATATCAGGCCCACCCACATTGGGCCTAGAGTCCATACATGGAGCGAAATGGGCTTTTCATAGGCCCAATAGGCTTTGGACTTTCCCACTCTGCAGCGTCACGGAGCTGGTGGAAATAAAGGATCTTCCCACGCCCAGTAAGTTTTTGTCATTCTCCCTCTCAAGCCTATATTGATTTTAAGATTCAAATCAAGTCTAGCATGCATATCAATGTTAGCAAACTTAATTTGAGAAAATAAAAATCCTATTCATACATTAAACTTCGTAATATGTTCTTCAATCAAGGTACAATCTCGTCATTATCAACATTGCATACTATTTATCTTAAGAAGCCAATACAACACCATTAATTATTAATTATTAGTAGCAAGCAGAGCTCCCATCAACCTTAATTTCATCTTCACTAAATTCCTCCTGAACTTTGATATGGCCACAACAACCATCACATAAACCTTGTCAAACAAATAATCCACAAATCTAAAATAAGCATACCTCCACATCTTATTGAATAGAATTATGCCGAACACTGCCCAAAAACCAACCAGAAAACCCGATACCAAACCAATATATATCCAAAGCATTCCATCATTTCCACCTTCATCTTCTTCTTCATCTTCATTTCGGCTTATAACTAAACTTGTGCAGTTCTTTTGCAATGGAGAACCACAAAGATTGAGATTACCAACATAAATTGATGGATCATTGAAAGTCGTCAAATGGTCAATAAATGGAATTTTTCCTGACAGGTTATTGTAAGACAAGTTCAAGTGACCGAGTGAATCCAGTGAAGACAGGCTTGTCGGAATAGGTCCAATAAGGTCATTTCTTGAGAGATCAAGAGACTCTAGTGAACGCAGTAGACCAATATCTGCTGGAATTTTACCAGTGAGATGATTATCTGATAAATCCAAGCTATGCAAGCCAAGCAAGTCAGGTATCCCTTCAGGGATTTGGCCTGACAAATGGTTAGCAGAGAGATCCATGAGTCTTAAAAATGAAAGCAAATTGCCGAACTAGAAATTTCCCCCTTTTGTTGGCACAGACATATTCAATATGAAGAATGCCCATTGATGTTGAAATGATGCTCCACCATTGTGACTAACATTCACCATGTTACTGAAGTTGCCGTAAGATTTCGGTATGGTTCCTGTGAAAATATTATAGGAAAGATCCAAGAAATGAAGCAGGGTGAGATTAGATAATAAAGGTAAATCACCTGAGAAATCATTTGATCCCAAGTTGAGTATCATGAGTGAAATCATAACTTGGTTCACCCAAGTTGGGATTTTGCCGGTGAACTTGTTGTGGCCAAGATCAATAGTGATCAGAGAAGTGCAGTTCTTCAGAAAAGATGGAAACTCTCCATGCAAGCTATTGTTGTTTAAGTCCAACACTTGAAGTGATTGCAGAGAACCTATAGAACCTGGAAGACCACCTTCTAGCATGTTATTAGCCAGGTTCAGGTATCCTAGTGTTTGTGAATTGTCCCAGCAATCTGGGATCTCTCCTGTCAAATGATTCTTCGACAAGTCTAGAATGGCAAGGTTTAGGAAGTTACAAAGTGAATTTGGAATATCACCTTCCAGGTTGTTTGAAGAGAAAGAGAGGAGAAAGAGCTGAGATGAATTTGTCATGTCTCCAATATCAGAAGGAATTGTTCCTGATAGTGAGTTGTTGGTTAAGTCCAGTGCAGCAAGATTATGAGGAAAATTAGGCACAGAACCCTCAAAGAGATTGAAGCCCAGCAAAAGAGTAACACTCTGTAGTTGAGGTTGAAAGTTCAAGTGAGAAGGCAAACTTCCAGTGATCTCATTGTAAGCGAGATCCAAGAGAGTCATGGTGTATGTGATGTTCCAGAACCAGTCAGGCATGGAGTCCTTGATCCAAGCACTAGACATCATCAGTGTTGAAAGGTTCACCTGGTTTTCCAGCCATGCAGGAAACTTAGGCCCCACTTTGCAAGACCTCAAGTCTATGCTGTTGGCTTTAAACCTTGGAAGCCAATTAGAGCTTATATTAAGAACTAAGTAAGCTTCCCGCAGGTTTAAATCTTTGAGACTGGTTAGATTAGCAAAGTGAGCTTCAGTGATGACTGAGAAGTTGAAGTCGTTGCCACTGAGATCCAAAGTTTCTAGCTCTGAGAACTGTCCCAAACTCTGAGGAATAATACCATTCAACTGGTTAAATGCGAGGTTCAAATTTTGCAGTGATGAGAGTCTTCCAATGGAGACAGGGATAGTGCCATTCAAATCATTGCCTGAAAGATCCAAGGATTGCAGCCTTGAAAGTCTTCCAAGGGATTCAGGTATGGAGCCAGAGAAGTAATTCCTAGAAAGATAAAGCTCAGTGAGGTTTCTGAGATCACCCAACCAGTCCGGCATAAGGCCTATCATCCAGCTACCATAGAATGATAACACACTCAAACTGTTCTTGATGCATCCAGAGAATGCATGTTCAAAATCCACCAAGCTCTGACCAGAGAAAGTATAACCGCCAAAATAAAGTTGCTGGATTTTGCAGAGGTTCCCAAGTTCTCTTGGAATGTCACCAGACATTTGCATGTTCCCATACAAGTCTAGCAACTCAAGCTTTGTTGCATTGCCAACAGAGGAAGGGATGGTGCCAATGAAGCCACAGATATCCAGTTGCAGCAGAACCAGGTTGGGTATTCTGAAAAGCCAGTCTGGAATACTAGTGTTATCCAAGTTGTTCGCTCCAATGTCCATGATAGTTAAGGATGTGAAGTTAAGGTCTGGGAAAGCCTGAGGAAGACTTTCGATGGAGCATTGCCTTAGATAAACTTCTTCAAGGTGTGGAAGATCGTTGAGAGATTGCATGATGTTTGTTACTCCAGTGAGTGCCACACCATTCATGGCTAAGTACCTTAAAGAAGAAAGATGAGATAGCCATGCAGCATCATCAACCATGGTCTCATAATGTTCACTGAGATCGAGAAACTCTACCCTGGAGAGGTTGCTTATTTCATGAGGTATAACTCCGGTTGAACATGAGAAACTAAGGTTGAGATAAACCAAGTGGTTTAACGAGCCAATAAACTTGGGAATTGGATTGTTGCTGAAGCAGTTGAAGCTGAGATCAAGGTAATGGAGATGAGTGAGGTTGAGTAGGGATTCAGTGAGGTTGCCTTGCAGTGACCCTCCAGAGAGATCAAGACGAACGACGTGGCCAGAGTTGTTGCTGTTGCAGTGAACACCTGCCCATTTGCAGCAGTCTTTGCTACTCTCATTCCATGATGAGAGACTGTCATGTTGGTCTATGAGGTTTGCTTTGAAGTTAAGAAGAGCGTTGTGTTCAGACTGCGGGCAACCACTGACTTGGCTGCCATGAATGAACATGAGAGCTAGAATGAGTAGTAATGATTTATCAGCCATTTGATCCAATTACTGATTAATGAATAATCCTTGTTTTGTTTGTTCCATAGATATAGAGATTCTTCCTTTCTAATTTCATGTTGTAAACAGCTGAGGCAGTGCACAACCATGTCACTAGCTGATAGCATTAAAACCAATTGATAATCACCTATTTGGATGGTCAACTTTGAAGCATGATGTATATATGAGATAATAAGAGAGAAACATTCTAAGTCAATGTTATGTTTAAGGATTGAGGTTAGGCATGAGATTGATCACTCTTCAGTCATCTTCATAATGGCCTAAGTTTGCTCATCAGAAAATGAGTGGTAGTTTTTAATCCGAACTTGTAGATAAGAATACATTGCACAACCATGCCCGAGATTGTAATGTATTAGTGATGCTATCACTATCCTGATAATATACAACTGAAATGAAGAATAATAATAAGAATGATCGAATGGCATTCAATTGACTTTTAAAGATTCAAGCCAATGTTATGTTTAAGGATTGAGATTAGACATGAGATTGATTACTTTTCAGTCATCTTCATGGTGATTCATTTAGAAAATGAGTGGTAATTTTTAATCCAAGCTTGTAGATGGGAATACATTGCACGACCATGTTAGAGGTTATAATCAACTGGTAATGTTATCCTTATCCTGAGGATATACAACTGAAATGAAGAATAATTATGAATAATTAGATGGCATTCAATTGACTTTTAAACATTCAAGTCAATGTTGTGTTTAAAGATTGAGATTGTCCATGAGATTGATTACTCTTTAGTCATCTTCATGGTGGCTTATCAGAAAAGGAGTGGTAATTTTTAATCCAAACTTGTAGATAAGACTACATTGCATCACCATTTTAGAGATTTTAATGAATTGGTAATGTTCATCTTTATCTTGAGCATATACTAATGAAATGAAGAATACATACTAACTAGTGAGTTCTAAACATTCAAGTCAAATGTTTGAAATCACAACACAGGATTTCTTTCATCTCTCTTTCCCTCAATTTATAGCAATTGTGGCTGATGCAAGAATCACTTAAAATTATTAAAATTAATTAACTCTACCATAAAAAGATAAGATGTAAAAAAATGTGACAAGATTTTTAAGAAATAACCATCAAAACGATCATCAATCCGTGGTTGTTTTGCAGAGAGAGATAAAATAGATAAAAAGAGAAGAGAATGGAGTTTGTGGACCATGAACACTAGTTGCTAGTGGAGCAAGAATTCATGCTGCAAGATCACAATCTCAAATGCAGCCATCCTCTCCCATTTTATTTTATTTTTGAATAGAGTGGATAAACCACGAATTTATTGAAAAAAAGAGCTGAAACTCTCCCATTTTATAGATATATAGATATGCATGTTAAATAATGTTAAATCAATTGAATAGTTTTCCCGAAATTACATCTTGAATGACGGGGCATCTACGTCACACCTACATCTCACACCATCTGACGTGGATGCCACATCATTCATGACGCAATTTCAGGAAAGCTTTTTGTTTGACATAGCAGTTCTCATATATGTCTAACCACTTCTCAGGATAAATTGATAGAATTGAAATAACTAAATAAAAGAAGATATATATATAGGCATATAGTTTAACAACAAAATATTAGTAATTGAAGATGATAACAAAACTAATATAAAATGAAATCATGATAAAGAAAGATGCAATGGCACATGATACACGCCTGGCTTTAGCTGGGGAATGAAATTCGCTATAATATTAAGGTCATAGCAATGTATAATAGAGTGAATCAAGACGGTAAAGATGACCATTGATGAGCAGGATGTAGAGTGACACAGATGCGAGCAGCCTAGGCAAATGTGACATAGAGTGCAATTGAAGTTGCAGTTTGGTTACCTTTGATACCATCATAAAGTTCATAGAATTGCAAAAACTAAATAACTTCTACATGTTTATAAAACTAACACAAAATCAAACTATGATAGTATATAAAATTAAAAGCACATGGCACTCACTGTGGTGCTGCAAAAATGGTCTTGGAGGATGGATTTCTGCAGAGTGCATGCATAGAATAGTATCTTCTTGTTCTGATCATCAACACACATAGTGCACAATTGCTTGCCGGAACAGAATACCCAAAGCCTTGGCTTTGTAGCCGAACAAATGAACTGCATAAAATGAAAAAAACAAGGCCATCTTGAACAAGGATTTCTCTAAAAGGCATTTCTTCAAACAGTTAATCTACATCATTAAAAGGCATTTCTTCAAACAGTTAACCTGCATCTTCTTACGCATCCTGCGATTCGAGCGTTTGCCCGTGGTTTGTTGAACATTAATACGGCACAAACTGAACCGCAAACTCTGGCATCAACCCACCGCTGATCCAAAACATACTCCACACCATTCCCTTCAACTTGCTCATCATTAGTTTTAATTAGCAATGAGCATGAGGAGCTGAAGTTGTCAACTAGGCTTAGATACTGCTCAGCAGAGGTCAAGATTAGACAAGTGCTTGAAGGAACTGAGGAATTTAGGAATGGGAGTGGAGATGAAGGTGGTGGAGATGATTGAGGATGAGCAGGGATTGAGTGAGGTTGCCTTGCAGAGACTGGCCGGAGAGATGGTGTTTGTGTAGTTGTTGCACTGCACACACCCGCAATATGTTTTCTTCCTTTTTTTAAAAAAAAAAATTTATAAATTTCGTCCCAGACGATAATGCCATCTGAGCTTTATCGCCTCTCCAAATTAATTCTCAATGAATTTTTAAAAGAATTTTGAAACAGTTCGTTTGGATGATAGAATGGAGATAGGAATAGAAATGAAAACTTAATGATGAGGCATCAAAACTTAGATAAGAGGGATGAGAATGAAAACTTTGTTTAGTTGAAAGGATAACTTTATGGAAAGATAAAAAAAAGAGAAAAGACGGTGGAATATGACAAATTACTATCTTACCCTTTGTGACAAAATAACCAAATAAAACAAACAAATCACATGGAGATTTGCAATTTAACGAAATCGACTAGAAATGTCCAATAGAGGAAGAGAAGCCGGTCAAATAGAGGGAGAGGCTGATCAGAAATGTTCAAGAGAGGGAGAGCCGCGATCACATGTGGGATTTGGGAGAAAATGCAAGCAGGTTAGTGGGGAGATGAAAAGAAAAAAACCTTGGAGGTAAAGTTGTAATTTAACTCTCATGGAATAACCATTCCTCCCAATATTGGGCGGTTATTCCCCTGGATGGGTTCATATTCCTTTACAAAGGGGAATAGGAAAAATATTCCGCCAACCAAACAGGGGATTGAGTTCATGTAAGCAATGAACCCTGTGCTAAAGGGATTCATTGAGTCCATCCAAACAGACCGTTTAGTCATTGTGCACAAGAGTGTATCATGCATAGCGCTTTATAAGTTAAACCATCTCTCATAATAATTATATAATAAAATAGGATCCACAATGTTTTTTTCCAAAATTATAAATTTTGTCCCAACCGATAATGTTGTCTGAGCTTTATTGCCACTTCAAATTTATTCCCAATGAATTTTTAAAAGAATTTAGTCATTATACACCAAATGTATCATGCATGGTGCTTCATAAGCCAAACTATCTCTTATCATAGTTATATAATAAAATCAAATCAACTCATTAAATTATCTCTCATACTATAATTATTTAATAATATCTTAACTATTATTAATAAAATAATTAAATAATATATTTTAAAAATTATATTAAAAAAATATTTAAAATTATTAAAATATATGAATAATAATAAATTATTAAATTATTTTGAAAAAAATAATAAATTTGTGATGATAAAAATTAAAATTAAAAAAATTGAATTTAAAAAAATTATTTAAAAGAGTGGATCTCATCACTTTTAATTTAATAAAAAATAAAAAATGGAAAGATCCACCTATTGAGTGTTTGGTGGTCACCAAATGGTCAATGGCCATTAAACCCTCTATAAATCGCTCAATATGCTCTTCTTGAGCTCCCATTATAATTGCTAACACGGGGTTATCCGATGATATGAACACCATGCGGCACTTGCGCCCTGCAAGTCAACCTAATTCCCAAAAACACGCCGACAAACGCTACAACCACGAAGGAAATAAGAGAAAGACATCAAGTGTGAAGAGAGAAAAAAGTAACTCTCTATACTAAGAATGGAAGCTATTACAACTTAGGTCACTTAGAACATTCAAGGCTCTTCTTGGAACCCTCCTAGTTCCTAAACTCTCTCTTGAATGAGCTCTTGATGAGAGGAGAAGAGAATGAGAAAGGGATGCCTCTCCATGGAGAATGAGAGGGGTTTATATAGCCCAAAACTTGGAATCCTATCCAAGCATGTGCAGACGAACGCGGATCGAGGTATTTCACCACCAAAGGCTAGATAACAAAGCCGATTCTCATCCAAAGGAATGGTGTCGATGCCGTTCCTATTTGTCGGGTCTCAAATACCATGCGTACTCCTCATTAGCTACAAGATGTCTTTCGTCTGTTCACAGCGCTTGATAATCACTGTTCATCCGCTCCGGATAACTCGGCAATATCCTGACTTACCGAGGGACGTTCTCCGCCCATACAAGTCTGCTCATACGGGTACTCCTCATGTTCTAAGTCTTGGCACAAGTAGAGCGGATCGCCACTCCGCTCTCAGTCATGAAGCCTGATCATGTCCGAGTAAAATATCCGACCATACAAAAAAATGAAATCGGTATAAGGGGATGAAATAACCATCCCCAGCTTCCTCAGCCGTGTCATGTCTGAGCCAAGGGCGTGATGCCGAAAAGCCCTGTCACAGTTGCCATATGCAATTTTGTTTTTTGAATAAAATAGATAAATCTCTTAAAATATGCCAATAATATTTATGGTCTATTGGCAATGGGTTCTCTGTATACAAGCAAAGATAGATGGTTGAATTCATGTCTCAAAATAGATAGTATGCCTGGCTTGTCCATTTTAATCCAAAAACCTACCAAAATATTACACAAAAAATGGCAAAGTACAAATATATAGGGGACATGCAAAACAATAGAGTAAAGATTACACAAAACTAGTGTTGGTGACGGGGCAGGGCCTCTCCGCCCTTGTTCCCAATTTTTCAATGGTGGAAATTGCTTCTCCAAACCTATCCTCATGGGAATTCCATTCCCGCAAGATCCCCATGAAATTCCTGATTTGCAAACATTGATATTGCATTTTAATATTTTACTTATAAATTTTAAATTAAAAAAAATAAATTTAATACTAATACATCTATGAAAAATATAAAAAGCTACCCAACATAAATACATACATGAAAAATATAAAAACTTCAAATGAGTTTTATTTTTTTAACTAATAAAAAAATATATCCACTTTTACCAATATATGTAAGCATACATACACATGATGTTAAGTTAATTAAAAATCATATAAATGATGTCACTGATTAGCAAATATGATTTTATGGTTTGACAAAAATGAAAATTTCTGCCGTCTAATGTTTGTCACATTCACTTTATCATTTTCAGCATTAACCTGCCAATTGGACCCTTTCTCTAACCACCTCCACTGAATCAAGACGCTAAATCCGACCCCATTCACTGAGCCCAAATGCATATATTAACTACACCAAGCTCTGGAATCCAAGACACAAAAGAAGATAGAGATTGAGAACGAGAATGGCAACATTGTCAAGCGGGTAAAGTGCTAGAAATTTGTGAACTTTGATTGAGTTCTTGAGTTTATTCATTGTTTTTGATTGATTTCTGTTTTTTTTTTTTTTTTTTTTTTTTTGATGAATTTTATAGATTTGTGAAGGAAGTGCTGCCTCCTGTGTTGGATTCCACTTCCAGTCCACCAAATTTGTTTGATGGGACGACGAGGTGAATTTTTCTTCTGTTTTTTTTCTTTGTGGTTGATTAAAGTTGTGATTTTGTTGTATGATTTGGTGATTTTGTGGTTTATGGATTGAAGGTTGTATGTATCTTATATATGTCCTTATGCCCAACGCACCTGGATTGCGAGAAACTTCAAGGTTCTTCTTTGGGCCTGAGATTTCTTTAATTTTGTTTGGGTGGTGGAGGTTTTGATGTTTGAGTTTTGTTTGATTATTATTGTGAGCAGGGATTGCAGGAGAAGATAAAATTGGTCCCTATTGATCTGCAAAATAGGCCTTCTTGGTACAAGGAGAAAGTTTACCCTGGAAATAAGGTATTAGATTTATGTTCTTTTGGATGAAGATTTGTCTTTTGAATTGTGCATAGCTTGTTTTTGCTCTTTTTGGTTTATTTAGTGGTGGAGTTGTTCATCAACATTGTGTGTGTGTGTGTGTGTGTGTGTGTGTGTTATTTTTCCAATGAGGATGTCTCTAGGGCTCACTGACAGATGATGTTTTCAACTTAGGTGCCTTCTTTGGAGCATAACAATGAGGTAAAAGGAGAGAGTCTGGATTTGATCAAATATATTGATGAGCAGTTTGAAGGCCCTGCTTTGCTTCCTGATGTATGATTGTCATGATCTGAAGTATTACATTTAGTGTTTTTGTTTAAAAAAAAAGTTGCAAACTATTTAAGAAGCTCAAGACTAAAGATTGGTCTTAAAATCTATATAGGATCCTGCAAAGAGGCAGTTTGCGGAGGAATTGTTCTCTTACTCAGACACCTTCAATCTTGTTAATTATAAAGCCTTTACTTCCACTGGAGACCTGGAGAAAGAAATTGGTGAGAAAAATTAACTTGACTTTTTCCTATTATCAGCATTGATCCTTAGAATGAGGAAACGTGAGAAAAGCCTTGGTCTGATATATATTGATATGCGTGGTTGCTTTGTATAATAGGTCCTGCTTATGATAAGATAGACGATGCGCTGTCGAAATTTGATGATGGGCCTTTCTTTCTCGGTCAATTCAGTCTGGTAAGAAGCTTATAGTTCTGTTTGCTCTTAATTTACTTCCTTTTGCTTTGGATATTGATTGTTAGATTATATAGTCTTTCTGTTCGAACCAATTCATGTTTAAGGAAAAATCATCGACAGTCCTGATAAACGATTTAATGCAACAAGATTCTGGCTTGCTGTTCATCTTTTGCTGAATATCCAACAGAAATGTTTTAGAGCAAATAACTATTGAATTGAGTTAAGGCTCTCCTTTTGTCTATTCATAATTCTGATGATTGGTGAATGCTAATTGCAGGTGGATATAGCATATGCTCCATTTTTTGAAAGATTTCAAAATTTCTTGTTGGAGGTTAAAAAGTATGATATTACCAAAGGCAGGCCCAAGCTGGATTTATGGATTAAGGTATGGCCAAGATCACTTCTAGCTCACTCCATTAATCAAAGAACCACAGCTTTATATGTTGTCTACTTTGTTCATATGTCTGGTTCTGTGAATACATTGGTTGAGAAGTACATAATTTAGGTTATTTTCTTGATTGGCATTCGACATTTGATAATTATTAGCTTGACGTCTTTTTAGGAGTTGAACAACATAGATGCCTACACTCAAACCCGCCGTGATCCTCAAGAGCTGCTCGCCATAACTAAGAAGCGATTTGGAGTGCGTTATTTATCACCTGTCTCAAATTCATAAATTAGTCATTGATTACAAAGTCGCCTAATTCATTTGTCTCTACTCTTTTTTATTTTTCTTCCCTTCTTCTCAGATTGAATAAAGAGACCTCCATGTTCTTCGCAGGTTTAATCATTAACTCTTATAATTGTCTAAAGTTCACGAGGTTATTTTTCATCCCTGATGATAATAAGCATCTTATGATGCAGGTGGCATGAATGCGGCTCTGTATCGTAGGCATTTGCGAAGCATTAAAAGTGTCATCAAGTAAAAATATTAAATATGTTAAATAAGGAATCTGAAGATTTCAGGAAGGATCAGTTTGGTGCTTCTTGTCTACCATGTCATAGTTGTTTGATGCATCATTCTTGTGTCAAGTATCTCAGTTTCTTAGTCTGGCTTGTTGATGTACTGGAATATGTATAATAAATACTAAATTCATCATGTTTGATGGTGATATTGGTGATGGCTTGTTGATGTACTGGAATATATATAATAAATACTGGGTTCCTCATGTTTGATGGTGATATTTTTTATCATAAATCTCTTTTGTACAAATATTGGTTACCTGCTTGTAATCACCAACAGATTGAATATAATCTTAACATGGGTTAAGCATCTGATTCTGTCCTGCAAAATTATGCTACCTTATATTAATTGAACTATGGGTTCTTATCAAATAGTTAATCATGTTGTAATGCAATGACACCAAATTGAACTTAGACATGCAGAAAGCAAATGTATTTAACACCAAGATGATCTTATTGATTGATATCTTAGTTCTGATTCTTTACTTAGCACAAGCCTGACAAACTATAGAGCAAATATAACTTCATTTCTGTCCAGATAGCTACAAATGGTAGTAATATCAATGACAAAGTCTTTGCACCCTAATGATCCCAATTTTGGATCACACTTTGCCTACTGCCTGGCCGAGTCCATTGGTGTCGTAATCGGTCGCAAGC
This sequence comes from Dioscorea alata, assembly GCA_020875875.1. Lineage (NCBI taxonomy): Eukaryota > Viridiplantae > Streptophyta > Magnoliopsida > Dioscoreales > Dioscoreaceae > Dioscorea > Dioscorea alata. The sequence continues at coordinate 19,177,982 of CM037022.1, read as the reverse complement.
ACTTGCCCATAGTCACCTTTCGGATCGTCCTCGTCGAAGTGATCAGCCCTCACATTCTGTGTCAGCATTTGGCAGACAAGCCAGAACAGGGCAGCATCAAGAGCCAAGAATGCTGCTCCGCCAAAGAGGCCGGTCTTCGCAGTCGGGCATTTTGTCTGAAGATCATGATGCACTTTGCGGGATAGATGAAGGCCTTCGGTGATGGTAGCCCACATCATCATTCCCTCAGCTAGAGCAAACAATTGCCCTGAATTCACAAAGCTCACCTTTCAAGTTACTGGACATAATAATCGTTGTGAATATTATCAGGATGACAGTAACTTACATCGCAATAACGAAGAATACGAGCAATGTAGTATTCTGGAACAAAACCTTCTTTTCAATAGGCTTCCCTTCGTATGGGTAGAACACAGAAACAAAGCCAATGGCTGTTGAAAAGAAAAGACACACTACAGATAAGATACCCAATGCGATTGTCGGATCGCTCGGGTAGTTGCAAATGATCACACCTTTTCCTGGAACCGGTGTTCCGAAAGGAGGCTGCATGGACATGAATGAGAAAACAAGTGTATAAAATCAACAATTTAAAGAAGATGGCATGAGAAAAGAGACAATTGGAACATATATTCTGTTAATTCAACAGCATTATACTGTAAGCAACAATTATTCTCAACAGCTCAAAAGGGATAAAAAGAAAATTAGTCACTCAGCAACATTCAATTGAACAAAGGCTCCATCATTTTGAATCACTCATCAAGACAGTTATAAATTTGTCAGAAAAATATCTACAAAAGAAGCATAGCAAAGATGAATGCTCCCACAAATGAGTCGAAAAAACCAAGAGATTAGTGAACAAGTCATGTAAAAGATAAAACTTACCAAATACAAGGAAAGCAGGACATTCAAGCATTTTCAGAAAAATTGGACAGAGAAATTAATGAAACAAAGAAGAAAACAATCTTAGAACAAATCATAAAAAAAAATCTAACCTTCTTATTTTCAGCAATTACGCCCATAATAAAAGCCAGTGACCCAAAGAATGCCACAGCAAGAGCAAAATGAGCAGTCTGACTCAGAGCCATGGCTTATCTAGCAAAGCCCCTGAAAATCATCATTGAGAGTAACAAACATAAAGAGAAGAACATCCAGATCTTTTGAATTAATGAAAGGATAAAAAAATCATGCATGAATCAGAATCACAGTATTCCTACAAAATCAATCACACTTGTAAAATATTAGTATCAATTTTTTCACATAGCAAAATTACAACTATATTCGATATTATTCTCATAATTTCCATACTTATTCACTGATACCAAAAAAGAAAAGGAAAAACATAAATCATGGAGTGAAATTAATGATTTAAAATCTATAAATTGTGCCAAAAACTTACCTTTCCAATCAATTCCAAAAATTTCCTTTTCAGAAATAAAATCAACATGATCAACCAAAAGATAAATATTGGAGAAAAAAATCTCTACAATTCACACTGAAAACCAGTTTGACGCCCTAAAAAATTTCCCTTTGTGATTTATCAGCCAAATAAACAGAGAAATACAGACCAGCACAACACCATAGATCACACAAAGAAACAAAAAAAAAAAAAAATCATGTTTTGATACACTATAGGAGAAATAAACAATAAATTTCAAAAATTTACAATTAAAAACCAATTCGACGCCCTAAAAACACTCATCCTTGGTTGATCATCAACAAAACTTGGCCAAACACAGACATACAAACATCAGCATAGAACACATAAGGAAACACATAAAAAAAACAACTTTTCACAAGGAATTAATCACAAAATCAAAGAACAAGCATAAAAATTCATACTTGACTTCGGAGAATAACGAGAGACTCTCTCGGAGAAACCAGAGTAGCTAAGAGTATATCTCTGGGACCATATATATTAAAGGCAAAAGGGTATTTTGGTAATAAGATGCAACATCAGGACTTCATGACAAGAGTGTGAATTTGTAGGCTCGTTTATCGTAAGATTCCAGCCGCCAGTTGTAGAGATTCCATAGACCTCTCATATGTTATTCCAATATTACCCTTACTTCTACCAATAAATTACGATCTTCGTAGCGAAGAGTGTTCTACGTCGTTGGATTGATCAGAATGTTGAATTGACGGCTGAGATTTTTTTCGCACCTCACTTGTAAGTCAAAAAGGCGCAATAATGTTTGATTTTTTAAAAAAATTGTGCAGTGTTAATAGACAATTAGTTTGGTGATATACGTATTTTCAAATATTATTTTATCGAAAAATTAGTTTTTGAAATTTAGAAGTAATAATGATTTTTCCAATGGATAATTAATAAATTCAAATTAAGATAACAATAGAAAGGTTGACAGCTATATTAATTATTATAAATGGTGAATAAGACACATTGTTTGGATGAACCCGGACGGCAATTTGAACACATTAATAGACAATTATATAATTGACAAAATTATTTGTCCATTATTTAAAATAATAAATAATAAATAATAAAAAAATCAAGTTCATTATTTTACATGTCTTGGATGGGTAATATTATGGTATAATGAATGCATATATTTTGAGTTCCAACCAATGTCTTGCTGTCAAAAAATATTAATAATATATAATATATATATAAAATCATAATAAGTTAATCTCTCAAATAAGAATTGAGGCCTTAATAATAATTAATTGTAAAAAATTCCGTTGCCGGGACTCGAACCCGGGTCTCTCGGGTGAGAGCCGAGTATCCTAACCAACTAGACTACAACGGATTGTTGCATCATTCTTAGAAATAATAAATAAATAAAATAAAACTATTATTTGTTCCTAAACAATGTAATTACTTCAAATTCAATAATACATAAACAAACTCTTGATGGATTATATCATATACTAGTGCTTAGCTTCTCATAAAACTTAAAAGCTTTTCATAGAGATATACTAATTAATACCAAAATACTTATTAGGGAATCCTAATCATGACACACAACTGAATCACTACATTTGATCTGGCATAGTTATTGTTAAACCACACCTTAATCAATGAGATTCCTTATAATCATCACAGTCAGTGGCATAATTAGTAAATGTCTTAAAAACCAATGGCTTTCTTATCTTATTTTTTCAAATCAATAGAAGGGAAAACGGCTCCCTCACGCCGTCACGAATTCGAAGTGACAACGGTCGAATTCCCAGTTTCCAACGGCTCTTTGACGCCGTCAGGAATGCTTTCTTTTATTTTCACGAAAATAAGCTCCGTTTTAACGGCGTTAATAACGGAGAGTTCTTGTATTTATAATCGACGAGAGAGAGAAGAGCAAGGTCTCCGAGCTGAAGCTCTCGTGCTCACTCTCGTCTCATCGTTGTCTCCGAAACCCTAGTTTTCTAGGCATTCGAATCGCTCATCAAAGTCACACAAACGAGCTTGATCTCCGGCAGTTGTCGATCCGCAGGTGCGCTGTTCTTTGAATTCTGTTTTCTTTTTCGCGATTGATTTTGATCTTTGAATTTAGAATGAGTTTTGGTTCAAGAATGTTGGGGTTTGTTGTTAGAATCGTTGGTTAATGGAATGAATTAGGGTTTAAGAATCTTGAGTTTTGGTGCTAGAATTGGATAGATTTTGACTTTTTGTTCTTCTTGGTTTATTGTGGTTATTTAATAGTTTGGAGTTTTTGGTCTTGGTTTGAATGGAGCATAGAAGAGGGGGCTCAGTGACGATGTCGCCTTCGGTCACTCCTAAATCGAGTGAGAAATGGGGAAGGGATCTCCGATCCACTGAGAATGGGAGCGCGAGCAAGCATGATAAGGATAAGGGGGTCAATATCCAGGTCCTTCTTCGATGCAGGTATTGGAACACAAATGCATTCGAATTTAGTGAAAAATTGGCATGTTCGTGTGCTTTTTTTTTCCTTGATTTCTTTTTGCGGTATTTTGGCATTTGAAGACCTTTGAGCGAGGATGAGTTGAGGGTGAACACACCGGTGGTCATCTCTTGCAATGAGCTACGGCGAGAGGTCACAGCCATCCAGAACATTGCCAACAAGCAGATTGACAGGACCTTTGCTTTCGATAAGGTGCAAAGCCTCTGTGTTTCTTTTGTCATAGTCAATTTTATTTATCTCAGTTCTTAGATGATCTGTTCTCTTATCACCTAAAAAGTTGTAATTGTGGTGAATACATGAAGGTCTTTGGGCCAACATCTCAACAGAAGGATTTGTTTGATGCTGCTGTTTCTCCGGTGGTGAATGAGGTCCTTGAGGGCTACAATTGCACCATTTTTGCTTACGGTCAGACAGGGACTGGAAAAACTTATACTATGGAAGGAGGAGGGAGGAAGATGAAGGTATTTTTGGTCATATTCTTGTCTTATTTAAATCATTTGATGTTATGGTCTTCACTAATTATCTTGGAGTTACATTGTAGAATGGAAAACTCCCAAGTGATGCCGGTGTTATTCCGAGGGCTGTTCAGCGAATATTTGATATACTTGAGGCACAGAGTGCTGATTACAATATGAAGGTTACATTTCTTGAACTGTACAATGAGGAGATAACTGATCTTTTGGCAATGGAAGAATCGAAATTGCCTGATGACAAGTCTAGGAAACCAATAGCTCTCATGGAGGACGGGAAGGGTGGTGTGCTTGTGAGAGGACTGGAGGAGGAGATAGTTAGCTCCGCTGGAGAGATCTATAAGATTTTGGATAAAGGGTCTGCAAAAAGGCGCACTGCAGAAACTCTGCTTAACAAGCAGAGTAGCCGATCACACTCAATATTTTCCATCACAATTCACATTAAGGAGTGTACACCTGAGGGAGAGGAGATGATCAGATGTGGCAAGCTTAATCTTGTGGATCTTGCTGGCTCAGAGAACATATCAAGATCAGGTGCTAAAGAGGTGGGTGGATCTCCATTCTATTTGAAGTGGGACACTTATTTAAATTTAGTTAAAATAAATTAATTCAATTATTAAGTTGTGCAAGTCTTTACCATATGCTTATTATTTGTGCTGGGTGCCATGTATTTGCCATGCAGGGCAGAGCAAGGGAAGCAGGAGAGATTAATAAGAGCTTGCTTACACTTGGTCGTATCATAATGCTCTTGTTGAGCACTCTTGCCACATTCCTTACAGGTGCTTCTGTTTGTTGTCATCTTGCTCTTGGCTTTTTAAGTTGAAGCTGTTTTGTGGTAATTCTTGTTAAAGTTTTTTTTTTTTTGGGATCTTTTAGGGATAGCAAGTTGACTAGATTGCTGAGGGATTCCTTGGGAGGGAAAACAAAGACTTGCATTATTGCTACCATATCTCCCTCCATCTACTGTCTGGAAGAGACCCTGAGCACATTAGATTATGCACATCGTGCCAAAAATATTAAGAACAAACCAGAGGTAAATGCTTCTTTTATTGTTTTGCCATTGTAAGTTTAAATTGTTTATTATAGATATCATACCTAACACCATATGTTTTCCTATTATTCAGATAAACCAGAAGATGATGAAATCTGCACTGATGAAGGATTTGTACTCTGAAATTGACCGCCTTAAACAAGGTTATTTTGGCATTGCAAAGTGAATTCAATCCATCTTTTTTCTCAAACACAAAGCACCATTTTGTTCATCCCTCATCCTTGACATCAATATTCAATGGAGTTTCTAAGGACTCCCCTGTTATTCAGCTATGGTTATTCTAAGAACTTGTCTGTATATGCAGTAGAAGTCATTTAGTTTTAAACTTTCCAATTAATAAATTTTGAAATAATTAACTCCAACAGACCTAGAAAAGAGTTGAACTGCCACTTGCATCTAATGTGGGGAATAAGATAGTTGTAAGTCATAAATAAACTGGGTGCTAGAATAGTTCTCCAGCAGCACCACTTTCTGTAATATATACATGCATGATATGTCTTGGTTGTTCAGACGGATGATTTTTTGACATACTAATATTTTTAGAGGTTTATGCTGCAAGAGAGAAAAATGGGGTGTACATACCACGGGATCACTATCTGCTCGAAGAAGCTGAAAAAAAGGTTCGTGGTGCTAGCTGTTTTTCATTTTAATGTTATGATTTATTAAGGAAAAAAGTTATCAATTGTTGAATGTATCCTTAGGCCATGGCAGAGAAAATGGAGCGCTTGGAACTTGATCTGGAATCCAAGGAGAAGGTAATTTTTTGGTAATTTGATCTTCTGCTTCATATGATAACAGCTAGCAATGTTCCAATGCTGATAGTATATGATTCAAACAGAAATTGATTGGGCTAGAAGAGCTCTACGATTCTCAGCTATTGTTAACTTCTGAGTTGAGTGGCAAACTGGAAAAGTCCCAGGTGAGGTTTCTGGTTATGGTTCCACAAACTGCATATTGAACCTTGGAAGCTGTTTATTTAATACTTCATGCTCCCACAACAGAAAAAGCTGGAAGTTACAGAACATGCATTGTGCGACTTAGAAGGAAGATATAAACAGGCAAATTCCTTGATTAAAGAAAAGGAATATTTAATATCTAATCTCCTAAAATCAGGTGAGCAATGTACTGAAACATTAGAAATTTATGTGTTAACAATCAGTCTCTTAATCATTCATTTACATTTCGATCTGGTTCACCCTGTGGTGCAAATTTCGTCTCTTGAAAGGAACTTTTCCTTCACATGCAATTACTCAAATAATGATGTTTTGTTTCTTTTCTTGCAGAGAAAGCACTTGTGGAACGTACATATGATCTTCGATCTGAGCTGGAGAAAACTGCATCTGATGTTTCAGGCTTATTTTCTAAAATTGGTCTGTCAGTTTATTTAATCTAAGAAATCTGGTATTTTGTAGGTGTCATATACTGCTATGTCTTTCTACTAAAATTACCATATCTCATTGTGGTCAGAGCGTAAAGATAAGATAGAGGATGGAAACAAGATTCTCGTTCAGAAATTCCAGTCTCAGTTGATTCGGCAGCTGGATATGCTTCATAAAACTGTCTCAGATTCTGTAATGCAACATGAGACCCATCTACAAGAAATGGAAGAAGAAATGAGATCTTTTGTATCTACAAAATCTGAGGTAGTTTTTATCTTATCACTCTTAACTTTTTAGATGTAATAATCGATTAGCTATTGTGGGTCCCATGCAAATTCTTCTCATGTCTCTGTTATGCTCATATAGGCCACAGAAGAGCTTAGAGGGAGGGTCAAAAAACTGCAAACAATGTTCTGTTCTGGCATTAGAACGTTGGATGATTTAGCCAGTGAACTTGACAAGAAATCTCAATCAACTTGTGAGAAACTGAACTCTCAAGTGCACTTGCACTCTTCTGCACTTGATGATGTAAGCATCGCCTCCTATTTACTTTTCAAGTTGTTTCTTCATTTCTTGTTCAAATTTTAGTGGATTAGCAAGTATATCACCTTTGTCTATGGTACAGTCCTTTAAGGACATTGTTGCAGAAGCTGAACAGTTAATTAATGAACTTCAAAATGGCCTCATTAAGCAAGAAGATAAATTGGCTGCTTTTGCACAGCGGCAACAAGAGGTTGGCTTCTCTACTTCAGAGAGCTAAAAGATATTTCACTATAGGTTCATTTCTAAAGCTTAATTTTTGCTGATTCAAATATATTTTTTTCATCACTATAAACAGGGGCATCTCAGAGCCATGGAAACAACACGATCTATTGCAAAGATTGTGGCTAGTTTCTTCCATATTTTAGATGTACATGATTCTAATTTGAACAAAATATTGAAGGAAGCACAAGTCATACACGACCAGCAACTCTCTCAGCTTGAGAAGAGATTTGAGGTGACCTACCAAACCCTATAAACTGTTAGTTGGCGAAATCCATTTCCTACAATTTGTATTTTATGCTTGCAGGAATGTGCTGCTGATGAAGAAAGGCAGCTGCTTGAGAAAGTAGCGGAGATGCTAGCTGGTTCAAATGCCAGGAAGAAAATACTGGTACCTGACATCTCTTATCAATATTTTCGGTTTCTGATTATATGCTTCAAAATCTGTACTTGGTATGGTGAAATTTATTTCTATTTGAAAAGCATGCAGTCATCTTTTATTGGTAAATTGTTTTAGGTTTTAGCTTCATTAAGCAAGTAGTTTTAAATCCTCTTGGCAGAAATATACATGAAAACTGTTTGAGAAAGGCACAGAAAGTCTCTTTTAAATCCTAAATAATATTTAAATGTTTGGATGGTGTTTAACATCCCTTTAACCCAAATATAAGTGCCAATTGTGATGCTGATCACTCTTGATTAGGTGTGCATGCGTAGTTTGGTGCATATCTTCTTTTTCTTCAAACAATCTCGACTTGAACTATAATTCAAACCCTGGATAGTGAACAGACACTTGTATTGGTGAGTAGATAACAAGGGTAGGCAGAGGGTGTGCAAAAAAGGTGGTGCTTGCAAAAAGGTAGTAGATAACAAGGGTAGGCAGAGGGTGTGTGCAAAAGGTGGTGCTTACAAAAGGGTGAGTAGATAACAAGGGTAGACAGAGGGTGTGCTGCAAACAAGGTGCATATGGTGGATTTCTAAGATCAACTTAACATGTTAAAATATAAAAATAAATGAGAAAAATGCCATGAACTCTAACAAAAATTAAAAAAAAAAAAAAGATTATTTTCTTTAGAAAATAGTAGTTGGATTTTGTATCCTTTTCTTTAGAGCAAATTTTAGCGTTTCTTGAGAACTTGAAGTTACAAAGGTGATACTCTCGCCATTCTCCAAAGCTCACCCTTAGAGGGTAGAGAAAAATGCCATGAACTCTAACAAAAATTAAAAAAAAAAAAAAGATTATTTTCTTTAGAAAATAGTAGTTGGATTTTGTATCCTTTTCTTTAGAGCAAATTTTAGCGTTTCTTGAGAACTTGAAGTTACAAAGGTGATACTCTCGCCATTCTCCAAAGCTCACCCTTAGAGGGTAGTCTGGGCTTCAGCATCCAAGGACCTCATGTTGATTTTGAGCAAAATGGCCGTTCTTCAAAACCGACTTCCCTTTGAAAGTAGTCTGCACTTTTTAAACCTCTCTTGTGTGAGAAATGGTTGGGCTTACTGTCGCTTGCCTTCGGTAGAATGGCTGTCCTCTTGATTTTTGGAGTGAATATCCTTTCATTTTTCAAGTACTTCAAACCTCTCTCCTCTTGCTTATATTTCCACCCAAACTTTTGAGGTTTTTTTTTGCTTTTGATGGCTCAAGTTTTAGAGGAGCCTAACGATTGAAATTAGCTCCAATTGCAGCCGAGAGTGAGAGAAGTCTGCAAGTTTTGGGGGCAAGCTTCAATATTTGAACAATCTTAAACAAAAATGAATGAAAAAACAGTTGCAATGCCCACAGTTCCCTTATGCCTGATATTCCACATTTGTTTTAGGTACAAACAACAGTTGATGGTCTTCGAGAGGCTGCTGCTGAGAGAACAAGTAGTCTACAGAAAGAAATGTCCACTGCCCGGGAATTTACTTTATCAGTCAAAGAACAATGGTCCGTTCACATGAAAGAAACAGAAAATAACTATAAAGACGGTATAGCAGCGGTGGAAAGCAGCAAATGCTCCATGGAAGAAGGTTTTAGGCAGTGGTATGAAAAATACTGGAATCCATTCTTTCATTTTTAACTTGAATTCTGCCTTTCTTATCCTACTTTAATGTGGGACCTGCAGCCTGGCCAAAGCAAGAATGGGATCAGAACAATGGCAAAATGCTCAAAGTTCTCTGGTTAGCCTTGGGAAAGAAAATCTATCATCCGTAGAATCCATTATCAGGTAGTTTATATCTATCACTGCAATTAGACTACATTTGTTTTCATTGGTTTTTAAACACTCTTTTCTCGACATAACAGGAGTGCAACAGAAGCCAATCAAGAACTACAGTCAAGATTATCATCTGCAGTCTCAACTACTCTCGAAGATGTTGATGTTGCGAACAAAGCCATCCTCTCCTCCATGCAATGTAAAAAACTATTCCTGCTTTTATTATCAACATTTATCAATCTAAGGCTTGATGTTTACATTGATTGTTTCCAGGTTCTCTGAAACTCGATCATGATGCATGTGCCAATGTTGATTTCATAATTGCCCCTGCTCGCGAGCAGTTGAGGGAATTGAAAGTTGGCCATAATCACAAGATCATGGAGCTTTCTGAGAATGCAGGGAAATGTTTGGTTGATGAATACATGGTAAGGCTCTTACTGCATTAAAAATATCAATGCATATTTATAGAGGAAACATCATCATCATTCTCGTTGTTTCCCTTGCTATTTTACCCAGGTGGATGAACCAACTTGTTCAACCCCAAAGAAAAGAGCAATTAATCTGCCCAGCATGACATCTATAGAGGAATTAATAACTCCACCCTTTGAAGAGCTATTGAAGTCATTTTGGGAGGCTAAGTCTCCTTCCAAGCCAACCAATGGAGATGCAAAACATTATTTGCATACTAATGACACCTCAAGGGCACCTCTTAGTGCCATAAATTAAAGAAGCAGAGGTAAAAGTAAATGGTAAAAGTCTCATGCAGTATATATATATTTTATATATACATGTATCTTCCAATTGATTCATTATATTCCAATTATTTTGTGAAATTACCACTCCATGCGTGGCTGTGTGAAATGTAAACTATATATTTACTTAGTTCTAATTTCTCTTATATTTTTTTGTTTATTTAATGTGGTGGTTTGGACTTGATTAAAAAGCAGCATAAAGACAAACTTAAATAAAACCAATGAATGGGGGGGATTGGTCTATGCCCTAGGGATTATATTTTTTTGAACCAACAAGCCCTAATAATTCTTTTTTTTTTTCTTTCCCAAGAGGGCAAAAAAAAAAAAAAAAAAAAACCAGTGATTAAAGCATCAACTTCCTTGCAGACTGAATGAACTCCATTGAAGTCTCAAACTGCATGGTAAGAGAGAATTAATGATCCATGAGTAGTGAAATCCATCTGAACTCTAATTCTATACCTAGTGCTTAAATTCACAAGAAGGGAAGACAGAACTTGTTACTAGAGTCTATACCCTGCCATTTTGTACACTAGATTCTAGCTTGTTGCTACATTATCCATTATCATAAGGGCCTTTTCTTGTGACTCCCTGTAAGATAACAAAATTACTTTACACCCTTTCATTTTTGTGAATTACCCCCTAAAAACAGATTTTGATGTTTAAAGTTGGACAGTAGTATATTTAAATGCCTTTCTATTCTTACTTTAAAAAAAAAAAAACAAACAAACAAACAAAAAAACTATATGTTTTATGCTCAAACCAGCTACATAAATAAATAAATAAATAAATCATAATTTCTCATCCATATACAATAATATACATTATAAAAAGGGATTTATATTATAACTATGTCCAAGAACTCATGATAAGTAAAATAAAAATTAAAAGGGTAAATGGACATTAAAAGTGTCAAGTAATTTTGTTATTTTTACAAGTGTGTCAAGTAAAAAAAAACTATTATTATAATATGAGAAAGTATATATTAAAAGTATCTACAAGTAATCTAATAAAAGCTAACATTTGTACAAGTACTTGACTGTTCATCAGAACTGATTTGGGTTTTGAGCTATTCCCCATCTTAGCAATGGCAGCTAAAAAAAAGCTCCAAAACCCAAGGAAGAGAAAACTAGTTATATATTTAGCTTGGAACCTTGTGAATTCCTTCTTTCTTTCTTTCTTTCTTTCTTTCCTCTTCTCCTGCTTTCCCTTTATGCTTTACTTGTTCCAATAATAAATGCATGCATGAATAAGAAGTGAGACACAAGAGAAGGAGAGAGATGAAGATACAAAGAAGAAGAAAGCCTAGGTTTTTGTGTAGGATTGACCACATAATTCAATAAAAGCTGGTTCTATACTAGTCCTTCAATTCTCAGGGTACTGAATATGACCAGCTTTTAGAAACAAGAGAAGGTTTACTCATAGAAAGAGAGACTCTTAAGTCTTCCATTTTGTTAACAAGGGAATCAAAACAAGTACTGCATGTAGATTGACGTACAAAGTTAAAATACTAGTTTCTTCTACACTAACAAACAACAACAACATCAGCACAAGAACAAGAACAAGAACAAGAACAACAAGGGATTAATTAGTGATAACATTCATACATTGATGCAATAATGTTGCAAATTTAGTTGGTGGATGTGGAGCAGGATGAGGACTTGGAGGTGCTGCATTCATCTCTAAGTCCAGTGCTTTTAGTAGGAAAGAGATCTAGAGTTTTAAGAGGCTTGCAGCATGGAGGTATTATACCAGTGTTACCGGCCATCATCATCGTCATCCAATCGTTGTCATAATTCATGCTGCTCGATGTCGTCGCCATTTCCGATATCCCTTCTGCTTCTAACTTGCTTAGTAAATTCATTGCTTGTTGGTTTGCATCCTGAATGATCAAAATTCATGTAACATTCATAATGTGTAACCATGAAATACAGTATTGTGTTTGTGTGTGTTTCTTTTATCAAAACCCTAAAAAGACTCATGTAGAGAATTCTTTTTACTTGTTTTTTGAGAAACTCAGTGTTTTGAACTTGTTATGAGATAGTTTGTGCAATGTGAAAAGATTAAAGGAACTGCAAAAGGAGAAGACCTGTTGAAAGAACTGAGATGGCAGTGCTTTTGATTAAAACCCTACAAAAAGAGTTTCTTTTTTTACTTCTTTTCTGAGAAAAGCTCAGTCTCTTTAACTTGTTATCTTATAGTTTGTTCATTATGAGAAAATTAGAGGAGCAGCAGCAGCAGCAGCAGCAGAAGGAGAAGACCTGACAAAGAAACTGAAGTGCAGTGCTTTTAGTTTTGAGTCCTTTGATCCGAAACCCTAGCTAAAACTTCTTCTACCATTTCATGTACTTGTTTCTTGGTTAGCAAAGCTCAGTTTATTCATTATGACAAAAGGAGATATCAAAGAAGAAGACCTACTCAAGAAACTGAGATAGCAGTGCTTATGATCAAAACTCTAAAAATTAAGCTAACCCTAAAAAATTTCTTCAACTTGTTATCATAAAGCTTGTTCACTCTATAAAAAAATCATCTATAAGTAGCACCGAAAGGAGAAGATCTGCTGAAGAAATTGAGCTGCCAATACATTCTATCAAAACCCTAAGAACCAAATTAACCTTAAAACAATTTTTTTTACTTGTTTCTTGAGCAAAAGCTCATGAGTCTCTTCAACTTCTTATCATCTCATAAATAAAACAACAAGCTAAATGAGAAAACTTGCTGAAGAAACTAAGGTGACAGTACTGCTTAACCCTAAATTAACCTCTTGCATACCTACATGCACCTTCATCTTCATATATATATATATATATATATATATATATATATATATATATATAGTTTGTTTTTGTTTATGATGAGAAGAATTAACTGAAGAAGAAGATAGACCTGGTGAAGAAGCTGAGATGGAGTATGGAGATGATGAGGAAGAGAGGAAAGAGGAGGAGGAGGAGCAGAAGCTTCATCCAAAGTATGAAGTTGTTGGTGCAGTAGCTGATGATGCCTGCTGAGCCTCCTCCTGAGCTTCTGCCTGTCCCTGGCCTTATGGTTCTGGAACCAGTAAAAGACATTCTTGCCTTCAATCTTACCATAGTAAGACAAGTGTGCTGTTATCTGCTGTATCTGTGATGCATTTGGAGTTCTTATTCCACTCCTGTACATCTCCTCCAGAATCATCAGTTGTTCTGGTGTTGGGCACCACCTTGTTGACGGAGCCTGAGGCATGATGTTGATGATCCAAAGATGTTTTCTCTTTGTCTCTTTCCCCTTTTCCTTTTTACTTATATGCTAGCTAGTATACATGAAAGGGAGAGGACAAAGATATATATGTTTATATATATAGAGAGAGAGACAGAAGGGTTATAGAGACAAAAGGCATGGTTGAGGGGGGGCAGAGAGGAGAGTTTATAGGAAAAAGTTCTGAGAGGAAGGGGAAAGGAGATGGAGCAGTACTGTCATGCTGATGTTGCTCTTTCAGAAAAGCATTCAATTTTGGTTTCAATGTCTGCTCTCTCTCTTCTTCTTCATCTTCTTCTTCTTCTTCTTCTTCTTCATTATGATGTTGTTAAATTAAACATATATCTTGTTCATTATCAACCATGCTTTTGCAGTGTTTAGTATGTGTTTAATAATTGGTTGTTTGTTGTTAGGTTTGAAGGGAAAGAGAGAGAAGAGAGAAGAATTGGGAAGTCACATCTGGTAAGTAGTGAGGAGTGGTGTGGTGGGGATAGGGTGTCATTGATGAGAAGGAATGACACGCAGTGCTCTCTACACAATGCTTTCTGTCCTCCTCTTTCTCCATTTGCCTGACTAAATTAATTATTACCTGATCATCATCTCTCTCTCTCTCTCTGTGTTTCTCCATTCCAAAGTTCAGCTTTCACTCTCTCACCACTGTTCACTCTTGTGATACATAAACTAATATAGTTTGATCAATTCTCAGAATGATCTTTGTCTAAATATGTGTGTAGAAAAGATACATTTCTTTCTTTATTTTAATGAAAATAATAAACTTTATTCATGGAAATAAATCAATAGAAATAGAAGAAAATACTGCATGCAGTACCATATAAATGCATAAATTTTTGAGATGTAAGATTCAGAGTGTCAAATTTGTTATTATCATTGAAGAATTCTAATATATGCTCCTTTTCATAGATCACTAATTAACATTAATTTTTTATTTCTAGTTGTCTTTTTTGTGTAATGTTATTTCGATCACTATTATAATATGTTTTGATGAAGGAGAAAAAAATTGTTGATAATTATTGTTTTGGTTGTCACAATGTTCTTTTTTGTGTCCTCATTTGTTTTGATATTTTAAACCATTATATTACTTAATTATTATAAATTTTCTTTCATAATTTTTGCCCCAATTTTTTATAGGACCTCATCCATTGTTTTTTTTATTAAATAGATAAACCATAAAATTATTGGAAAAAAAGACATGTACGGTAACACAAGGTTTGAGAACAGTGTATAACAAAGAAACAGCAATATATATATTGATGCATAATATATAAATGTAGTACTTGTGAAAATTGGGTTGAAAAAGAGTCATTATTCCTCATGTGTGAGTTAATATATAGGATAGAAAAAACTCTAGATCTACATAGATTTAAATGGTCATTCAATCAAGATCTAACTTTTTGAAGTCCCTTTCCATCATACCAACTCATTATAAAGAGATTAGAGACAGAGCCACTAAATCAACATGGAAATTCCAGAAGACTTGAATTGAAACACCAACTCCAGCTGTAACTGAATTTACATTCTCCACTGGGACATAACAATAATAATATCATGCATATATTGATTCAAGTTGTTCCAATGACCAAGTTATTGCTTCAACCAAATATTTTGATTTGAATTTTCAGACAGTTTAATTACTTATATTATTATCTAAAATGTTAGCTTTCAGGTTTGAAAATGCTCAAAATTATAGGCAAAAAGATAGGTGGGAACTCCCAGAGAAAATCTATGCAAAATCTACCCACAAGTGCATAGGGTGAGGGTTAGGGTTAGGGTTAGGGTTAGGGCTTGAGGGGAGAGATGGAAAGAGAGAGAAGTGATTATAACTGTCTAGTCACACTTCAAACAGCAGACAATGGAGTTCAAAAAACAAAAAGGACTGGTTTGTCTTATCAGCAGAGATTACGTTGGCCTTTCTAAGTATCTTTTTCATCTTCTGTAAAACCCTAAACCCTAACCCTAAGGCATATTTTTCAGCTTGTCTCTGATAAAAAAGGGAAATTTACAAGAAGGTCCCTGTTTGTGGGGGTGCATTTTGGGAAGATCAAAACTTAAAAAGAAAGCAAACAATAAGACCTGAGTACGTACTTTGGTGTGGCCCTGATGAGAGTGACGCATGCAACCTCTTGATTTGATGGAGCCTGGAGAAGCGAGTTGACCGAATATCAAACTCTTTCTTTTATATATATATACACACATATACACACATTTCTTATTTGGTAAAATAACAGGCTTATTTTTGTAATTAGATCATCATCTTCATTAATATATATATAATATATTTCATTCTTATCTGGTTTTTGTTTTTCTTTATACTTGACAAGAAGTTACAACTTTAGTCTCATTAGTACATGATTTATGTACAAAACAAGAGTGATGAAATAAGGCATTATTTATAAGAAGAGAATTATAAAACTATTTGAAGTTTATTTGAAAGGTTAAATATAAATATATATATTTATATAGATGAAGGAAACAAAGATGGGCTCCAACAAACATTGACTTGACTTGATGTAACCTCTGCATGATGTTGTATTGTTTGAAGAACTTCATAGACTCTGAGACCAAGAGATCTCATGCATGTACCTTCCTATGTGAAAGATACCTAAATTTTGAGTTGAGGGTTTTAGCATCCTCTCCTACTTTCAATGAGGATATAGTTGCATAAACAATTCATTTATATACATACACTGTATTTTTCTTTCAGTAAATTATATGTCTGATAATTAATATATAATAGATATATATATTTTTCTAATTGTGGGCTCTTTAGTAATAATGTTCATAAATATATATATTGGGGGTATAATAAATCCATTCTCCTGTCTTCTTTATAACAGCATTCAAAGAAATTTAAAACTCTTCTCCCTAGCCACACAAACACATCCACAATGTTCGTATGCCACGTGAAGAACATAGACTAGTAAAACAAATATGAAACCTTGAAATTTATCATTCTCTGAATATAGTTTTTAATGAATTGATTATATATATATACATCCCTTGGTCCAGTCACAAAAACAATTACTGTTTGCTGCTCCACCCATCTCTTTTTACTGTTTGAGCAAACAATTACTGTGCCTGTGATTACTAAATGAAAGATATTTATTGTGTGAAGGTGCTTTCATTTTGTTAAAAGCCTCTGACTCTGCCTTCTTTATTTCTCTTCATTCTCACTCTCTCAGTGAGAAAAAAGGAAAAATAAAAAAGCAAATTTATTGTGAGATTTATGGTGTCTCTTACTCTGAAGTATCTGTATTGTTCCCTCAAACCAGTCAACTTTGCCAACATAATTTATATATATATTTATGAAGACTAAGCTTGATTTGTTTTCATAAATCCATTAAGTCAAAAATATAAAACAAAACAAAGCACCATTTAAACTTTACATCAAATAAGAAAACCAACATTAAACTTACAAGTTAGGAGTATAACTAAAACTAAAAAGTTTATTTTGTTTTAATCTGTATAAAAAGGTGAAAAACTAGAGTTTAATAAACGTATAAGATGCTGACATGCAGATGCTAATATTAGCTTGCAGAGGGTACGAAGGAATCACACCTTATGACATGACTTGTGTCCCATCATCCTTAAATCACCTCATTCTCTCCTTCTACACGCCACCATCTTCTCTCTCTCTCTGTGTCTTTCTCTGTAACCCTACTACTGCAAGGCTTCCATACTAGTAACTAATAAATATTTACTATTTACTTCACTTTCAATCAACCAAAAGAAGAAAGAAAAAAGAAACACTTGTCTTTACCGATAACATTCTCAGTGATCATCTTCTCTCTCTCTACATAACAAAACAAGATGAAGTAATGAGAAATGAAATCAATTTCACAGTTATTGAGATGACAGCAGTGGGAAAGCACCACAACATTACCTCGATTTGCATGCATGCATGCATTTTCTCTCTCTGGTCTATATATATATATATATATATATATATATATATATATATATATATTTTATACCCAATGGTTCAAAGTACATCATAAATGGCTCATGATATGTCCAACCAGTGTGCTTTGTTTGACTTGCATGCATGCATGCAACTCTCTTGTTTTGTCTTCTCTGCATCTGCATGTCTGAGAAGGAATGAGAAGGATGCATGCATATGCATGCAAGGAAATGAATAACAGGAACTTTATTGCATTGCATGCAATTGAATTCTTTTTATCTATATATGTTTATAGATACACAATATCCGAACAGAATTAATTTTGATAAAAAAATTAAGGATATATATAAATATATTGAGAAGGAAACAAATTGGAATTTGAAGAGTTCCAAAGACTGCAACATGTAAACATGAGGGGGTGGAACACTGGAACTAGAGGACAGATTCAATAATGGTGGCTTTTCTTTTTCTCACAGAGTGTCAGTATTGGGTTTTAAGGAGGCTTCACTGGTTGCAAGCATGAGCCACAACAAAAGGTGACTATTTGGCACACTACACCTTGCTGTTTCTGTTGTTGTTGTTGTTGTTGTTGTTGTTTCATTCACTGCTTTAGCCTTACAACTCTAATTGTTTCACGTGTTTTCTTATATATATATATATATATATTATTTTTAAGAAAAAAAAGGATAAATTACTAAATTTTAAGAATTATATGAAATGGCCGCCATATAATAAGCTAAATGATACCTACCTTATTCCCCTTATCTTTACTTAAAAGGCAAAGTTTCAAATCCAATTAGTAGTTTGTTGTGACTTGTTCATAATTTTCGAAATTTGTATGCATATATATTAAATATTTTCCCATCCTCGCCGTTAGTTTTGGTGGTTTACTATATGTTTTGATGTGTTTTTCTCCTCTTGGAGATGTTTATATAGTGCTTTATTTTATAATGAAGTGAAAAAGTAGTATTTTTTCAAAAACAAAAATAAAAATAAAAATAATTCCTAAAAAACTATTATTTTTTATAAAAAGAATAATGGTTTTAATTACTAACTATTTTTTATTTTTAAATAAAATAAAAAAATTATTTATTTATTTATTTATTAATAAAGTGAACAAGCCACTTGTTTCTGAATTTACCATGCCCACCTTCACATTAGAAGCCTGAGTAATTATTGAAAAAGTGGTTTTTTTTTTCAAAGGATTAAGTCAGTGAATGGTTGGTGGTGCCCTAACTTAATTAATGATAAATAATTATTTAAAAAACCTAAAAAAGAAATTTACTTTATTTTTAATTATTATAATTTTATAATTTTTCCATGTTTAAAATGTTAAATTTATTAAATTCGGTATTTTGTATAAATTAGACAATGCATTAACATGCATCCCCTCTAGTGCTACACTTTTAAAAGCATGGCATTGACTTGGGGAATTTGATTTTGTTAGTTTGTTTTTTTTATAATAATCATAATCATAATTAAAATATAAAATAAATAGTTCATTAAAAATAATTTTTGCTGATGAATATTGGGTTAGAATGAAATAATCACATTTTCTATGCATGGCATTAGCATCTCATCATTCATCAATATGTAAAATTGATTATATACTCATTGTTTTGATAAATTCAGTTCCAGTTTCTCGAAAGATTACATTTAAAGAGGCATTCCGGACCATCAAAAAAGAACCTTGAGTTTATGGGACCTTTGATCAATGTACCAGGAGAGCCGATCGCTTCAACCTCACAAAGTGATACTCCTAACAAGCTATCTGAACTTTAGCTTTCTATGTCTGTTTTTTCTCACTTTAGCTTCTCCTCTCCATTTATAGTGGCCTATAGTGTTTTTCTTATCTTGTTTCTTTTGTGTTCTTTTTCCCTTAGATATGATGTGACATATTTATTATCTCTTTAATTGATTTTAGTGTTTGTCGTATTTGTATTATTTTTCATCTTTCTAGATAAATTAGTGGTTTATTAATATTTATAAAAAAAATTCTCTATTTTTCTTGTTATTTTAAATTTTTAGAACACCAAATTAGCGGTTCGGATTCGGGTTTGAAACTAAGATTTTAAACGGGTTGGATCAGGCTTGCTGCTTGCGTGACCAGCAAGCCAAACGAAGCGGATCCGGGTACTATTTCACAACCCGACCCGATAATAAAACCAAAGAGACTTTTTCTTTTTTTTTTAATAAAAACAAAATTTATATACGACGATCGGAAGAGCTCGCTCGCCGGAACGAAACGAAACCCTAATTCCAGCTTCCTCTCTCGCTCTTTCTCTTGGTATCCCTTCTGGAATCCCTCTTTTTGTGTGTCTTGTGATTCTTTTAAGGGAATTAATCTTGATCTTTTGATATATGATTGCTTCTTGCGTTGTGTGATGATTTCTTTTTCCTTGCTATTTTTAGGTTTTAATTTGAAGATCTATGATTGTTTGGCTTATAGTGTTTTTGATTGTTGAATTAGAATTTTTTTTTTTGGAATTCTGGATGTCGAATTAAGGTTGATTGTTGTTAGATTGTTTAATTTTTGGTGTAAATTTATTTGATTGAAAGATTAGGGCATCGAATTTTAGAGCAAATATGATGCAATATCACAAAAAGCGTTTTTTTTTTTTTTTATAAATATCCTTCTGTTGAGTTTTCTCACGAGGATGCGCGTTTGATTTGTTTTTGTTCATGTCCTGAAAATTGCAGGTGGATTTTGGCTTTACCTTTGTTAGAACTTTGGATTTTGTTTGGTTCAATCATTGAAGAATAGGGAAGATAGATTGTGGAAATGAATTGGAAATCAAATATATAAGAATTACAACCAGATATCATACTGGATTCTTGATGAAGGATGTGTATTTGGTTTTAATTATATCATATCTGGTGCACTATAGTTGAGTATGAGCCTGATTTATTATGAATACAATTTTATTTAAGTCCATTAGATTCTAAGTAGTGATTGAGTATGAGCCTGATTTATTATGAATACAATTTTATTTAAGTCCATTAGATTCTAAGTAGTGATTTAAGACCATTATCAAATATAGTGTTATGATTTATGACCAGGAGTGGCAATTTAGGTTGGGATTATATATGTATAAATATTTGGTGCTTAATCAAATGATTTTTTTCTTCACACCAGTGTAGCATATTGAGTAGTTAACAGTTCATTTTCCCAGCATATTTTCGATATCTTTGCAAAATTAGTTTCCTGCCTATATCCTGTGCTTTTGTTGTCTTTGCTTTGTTTGATTTACTTTGTTTTAGTGAATTTTAACTTTCCTTGTGGTGGTATTCCTTGTTCTTTCTTTCTTTTAGTATATTCAGAAGTTTCTCTTGCCCTCTTGATTATTTGCATTAATCACAAGATCAAATTAATGTTCCAACTTACTTAGTTATTAGTCATACAGTGTATCTGAAAGTAATGTTTCCACCGAGCTACTTTAATGAGTTCTAGTCATTCATTTGCTGTCAACTTGGAGATGTATAGCTTTTAAGGTTTTCAAAATAGGTTTTTGACATCAAAAGGTGCCGGCAATTTAGAACATAATTGTCTTGTAGAATTCTTAAAATTCCTATCTGCCTGTTTGGTTGCTTTATATACCTATTTGAAAATTGATGTCCATCTTTTGCTTAACAAATTCCATCATTTTTATAATGTGAAAGGTGCCGGCAGTCTAGAATATATCAGTCATGTAGAATTCTTAAAATTCCTATCTGCCTGTTTGCTTGCTTTATATACCTATTTGAAGATTGATGTCTGTCTTGTGCTTAGCAAACTCCATTATTTTTTATTATGTGAAAGATTCTGGAAATCTAGAATATAATTGTCAAGTAGAATTCTTAAAATTCATATCTTCCTGTTTGCTTGCTTTATATACCTATATGAAGATTGATGTCTGTCTTTTGCTTAGCAAACTCCATTATTTTTATTATGTGAAAGGTATCGGCAATATAAAATATAACTGCCATGTAGAATTCTTAAGATTCATATCTGCCTGTTTGCCGCTTGCTTTATATACTTATTGGGAAGTTGATTTCTGTCTTCTGCTTTTTTGCAAATTCCATTATTTTTATTATGTAATGTACTATTGTTTTGTGTACATCAGTGTTTGATTCTGCTTTGTTTATAATGTTAAATCCTCAGGAACTCTCTTATTCACTCAATTGCAAGGTATCTGAATATGGGACTAATCAGGAGCAGTTTCTCATTTCTTTTGGGAACTGGTTGTGGCATTTACATTGCTCAGAATTACAATGTCCCAAATATTAAGAAGTTGGTGGATACTTATCTCCAGAAGGCAAAAGAAATTGAACAAATTAATAGGAAGCCGAAGAAAGACGATGACTAATTTCTGTTCCAGTTCTTTGTTGTTCTTTTAGGTTTTTTACATCAACACCAACCTGTCAGGCAATGGCCTATAAGACATCATAGTAATTTTTGTTTTTACCAAAACAGTCATAGCTCACTGTAAATTCCATTCGCTTAATTAGTACTTGATTTTGTTTGGTCCTTTCTTGTTATTCTAGTGAAATGAATAATGAAATTAATACAGGTATGTTTTACCGAAAGGTAAAACACTTTTGATACTCTTTGCATATATGCCCCTGAATAAGCATGTTAATTGCACATCAATAGCTAAATTGACACAGCATTTACAAAGAAAGGAAAGTGACATTTAAATCAACTTTATATTATTCCATTTAGATCAAATGTCCACGAGGGGTTAGACTAAGATTAAAAATTAGTTATTTTAACAACACTAAGAATTCCATGACAAGAGATTCAATAATAGATATATATTAAAAATATATTCTTATCATCCAAGATTACATTGATTGATATCATGACCAATTTGAAAAAAAATTAAAAAGAAAAAAACCACCCAAAGTTCTTTGCACTTGGCCTTCAACTTTAGTCAAAAAGCTCAAATAAAAGAGAGCTAACCCCAATCAACTCATTCTAATCATATGTTGTTCTTTTGTCTCATCACAATTCAAGAGATCCCTTGAAAGCACTAGAAACTCTTATTTTTGTTGCCCTAATCCAAGATGTGAGCATCTTTCATCAGAGAAACTTTATGAGTGCTCCATAGAATGTTCTTATATTATTTTTCACTCAGCACTTGCTTGGATATTTTTTTCAGCTTCACTCTAAGAGTGTGTATGCCTTTCTGTGTATATAAATATATATAAATCTTGATTTTCATTAACACCTCATTGGATTCTCTCTTTTAATCTTATGAGCTGTTCAATCTTTCCATTTTTATAAAAGCAATACAAACCAAATGGAAAGCTTTTTGCTGATGAAATTTAGCTCTTTAGTGTGCACAATCATGAGAACATTCATATTATTGAGTATCAATCAAGGATTGCATACTATATTGTAAGATAATCAAGACTTGCTTAATTAATAAATCTATTGCAGATTCTTTCTCATTAAGTGCATCTAATTTTTATTAACTCTAAAGAAAATAGAAATTATTGGAGTTAATCCTTCTCTCAATAACAATCACAAAAATCACACACACTCTTATACATTCCCAACTTCTTGGAGCCATCATTCACCAAAGGCATGCCCAATTTACTCACATTAGGTGAAAACTTGTTTTTTTTTTCCTTTGTAATTTTTTTATAATCTTATCTAATTAGTATGGAGAGATATAATCGTAAATACATAGATTCTTTTTTTTAACCACTCACCTTTAAATTAAAAGCCGAAATCTAATATGGTATCAGAGCTTGAATTTGATGCTTGAGTTTGATGTTCACGGAAAACATGCGGTGAAAAAGATAACAAACTTGTCACAAGAAAGCATAGAAAAAAAGACCTCAAACTACAACTACAACCATGACATCTTTATGCTTTCTCTTTAGGAAGGAAGGTTCATGGAGAACTCGTCAAGAAAGCTTGTCCACATGCCATCATCTTCATCATATCGACGACGATCATCCGTTTCGATCTCTTCTTTCACCACTGTATTCTCCGGCCTCCAAAAATACTCACCATTGCCATCTCCATTATCATAATTCACACTAGAAGAACCATATCCATAACCATAACCATAATCATAGACATAAGTATAACCATTATCGATATTGCTCTCCGTCTCGGCCTCTGTCTCCGTCTCCGTCTCTCCATTTCTAGCAAACCGGCCTCTTACTCGAGGCCGGCTATCGGCTAAGGTTTTCCTACATGCATACTGTAAAACATATTAGTATACAATCTTTGTATATTTCTATTTATATATCTAAGAAAGACAAGCAAAATGAAGTACAGTGATCTTCTTTTGGAAATTCCTCTGGTTACGCTTGCTACGATATCTTTCAATCCTTTCTTTCCGCTCTTCGGCGCTGTATCGGCCTACTTTACCGAAGATGGTGTTGCCGTCTTGGCCACCATTGTCTCCCAATGATTGCATGCCATTCATGAGCTTTGTTCAAGAGAAGTTAGTTAAGTTAGTTGGAGAAGTTGATACATACATGTATATATATATATTGATAGATAGATAGATATAGATGCATGTATGTAAGTACCTGAATATCTTCAGCACTGAAGGAATGCCTCAAAGAGGAATCAATGAAATCAGAGGATGAAGAAGAGGAGGAGGAGAAGGGATGATGTTTGAAAGAAGGTGGGAGAGGAGTATTGAAGGTGTTGGAGATTAAGAGATCAGAGGAGTCATCTTTGGGTGCAGTTGAATAGGAATAGATTTGGTGGTGATGGTTCATGTTCATGGTTGAAGTTCTTCTTGTTCTTCTTGTTCTTGTGTTTTTGGGTTTGTAGTAGGATGTATGTATGAGAGCATGAGAGAGTGGGACTTGTGGTGTTTAAAGGGTTGTAGTGAGAGATGTAGGTCCCACTTGAGGATGACTTGGCAAATGATATGGCCTAATAAATTCATTAAGAGTTATATTTAATGATATCTTGAGATCTATCAACATGAGGGGGCGGTTTGTTTATCATTAGATTAAGAAAGAATACATTGTTTTGTAGAAAAAAAATGTCAACCTTTCTCTTTGATTGATTACTTTTACTTTTTCTTTTTTCTTTGTTAAAGATCTCATGAGATGAAAATAGTTATAAATTCACTTATAATATAATGAAAAACAACCAAGAAATAAGTATGAAATAATCATAAAGAACAACTTGATCTTTTCCTCATTAAAAGCCTATTATTTATCTATTGTATTTGATGAAAATAGTCTTTAGTGTTTCAAATTAAACAAGCATTGATGTGTTCTTAATTTGAGAAGAGACATTAAAAAAAATATAAGTGGTATGAATGATTGGAAGAGTAGAAAAGGCCTCCATAAAGAACAGAGGATTACAATCAATTAGGCCACCATCCTTTGAGATGACTGTTATAGTCTATCATGTAAGACTTTGTATATATATTGAAGCCTTTTAGAGACTTTGTGAGGTCCTAGATTTCCACCCAATCAATTCTCATTAATCATAGTCTCAACAAAGATGAAGAAAAAGAAAACATTGCATTGCTTTGCATTGTATTTCAAATGTCTTCAATGATTCTAACACTCATCTAATAACTTGAAGCAAATGTACCATTCTTATCAAGTAGAAGACTTGTCCTTTAGAGCTAAATAAGTCCACATCTCAAAGATAAGCAAGCAGTGCATAAAACATCAAGTTGAGTTTCATGGAATAAGGTCAACATGCAGAATAGTACAAGCACTAGAAACACTGAGTGGAAGGAGCAATAAACCTTTTTTTTTTTTTTTTCTCTTTCCTCATTTGATTCTTGATTTGGAATGAGAAGCACAAGAGAGTGAGGGTTTTGAAATGAAGTGCAAAAATATTCTCTTTTCTGTTTTGACCCTTTGATGTGAGTGAGAGTGAGTGGGATTTCAATAGGCTTTTGTTTCAATTGTGGCATCAAAACAAAGGTTGAAGTCTAAAGATTTTGTGGTACAAATATTACACCACCAAGCAATTATCTTTAGTGCTCAAGATTTTATTTGTTTGTTTTTAAAGAAAAGGTATTAACACTTGTGAGTAGTCATAAAGATAATGATCATGGCAAAACTGTATAGTATATTGATTAGCATGTGTAGTATATAATTGATCCACTTGCTTTCTTGATATGTGTTAGGAACATATGTTTAATTTAATATTTTCATTCCAATATCAAATTAAAATAATTTAAAGCGAGAGAGTAAAAAGAAATAACAGAATATAATGAACAAAAAATCCAAAATAAGAAAAACCATCAATAAAAAATAATATTTAAAAATATGTTTAAATTCATAGTAATTTTTTTATAAGTAAAGTTTGTATGGATTTCGTTTAAATTGTAGCTGATTCTGTGATTTATTCAATATGGTCCAATCATCTAAATTTTTCAAATAAATCTTTTTTTACTAAGACTAATATTTTTTTAAATAAAATGAATAAATTATTAATTTATTAAAAAAATATACTGAAAACTAAGATCAATAATAAACACAGGATCCAGCTGATTAAAAAAAAAAATCAGACAGGGAATTTTAAGATCACAAAATCTAACATGATTAATTGGAGGTATATTAAATTGAAGTCTTATCAATGGAGAAAAAAAATTGTTTGCTAAGATCCAAACAATGTTGCCAAACTCTTTTTATCATATATATATACCAATACAATCTATGCATTAAACAAGAGCAAGTAGTCAAACTTTTTTTGTTTTTAGCTGCAGAATAAGGGGATCTGAAAATTTAATCCAATACTTTAGAATCAGTGCCTAAACTATTAAAAAAATTGGGAAAGTTTTGGTTTTATTCTAAAATTTTATAATTTTTAAAAAGTTTATAATCTTTTAACAAAACCAAACATTTTATGATTGGATGTACCAAAGTGCATTCATGCCAATCTTTTAATCAATCATGTTCCACCGTACTACTGTTCCAGCGGTTATTAATATAAAATTCCAACAGCCGACATTTTTCATCAAAAATTTGCTATCATGTAGTACAATGCTATAATACTTTCATAATCTTTAATATAAGTCATATATTTCAAAAAAAAAATTAGCTGGTTTATGTTTATAAATATATTGAAAATATTTAAACTAAAAATAAATATTTTTTTTATTAAGCAGACTTAAAATCGAATTCTATACAAATATTATAGATATTACTATTTATTCATTGTTCATTACCTTCTTTGTAAGAGGATGTTGTTTCCATTCACTTTAAAGTTATATAATAAAAAGATTTATTAGCTCAATTTAATTTATGACAAATCTTCTGAACATGCACATGATATGATTTTAATCGTCTTGTGACATCTGACTGAGTTAATAAATTTTTAAGAGATTTATAAATCATCGTAACTGACAAATCCTTGTCAAACAACACTTATTATTATCAATGTGTATATATATATATAAATAAATAAATAAAATCAAATAAAAAATTCACCAGAATAATAATCCCCAGTTTCCACCTCTCACCAGTAGACTTCTTCTTCCAGATTCTCTTCTGCTTTTTTTTTTCTTTTTTTTTATTAATAATTAATAATAATAATAATTATTAATTATTATTCATCGCCTTCTTCTTCTACTCCGAGCTTTCAATCCTCAGCTCTTCAGCTCCTTCGATCGACCATGGCGTTGCTGGACTCTTCGAGCTCGGCCTTCTGGATCGAATTCCTCAAAGGCATGCTCAAACCGGCGCTGGCCACCGCCGTCGTGCTCATGGCCGTCGTGCTCTCCTTCCTTCAGAAGCTCAACCTTGAAGGTGAGATGGTTTACGCCATTGTCAGAGCTTTTATCCAGCTCTCCATCATCGGATTCGTCCTCGAGTTCATCTTCACCCAAAAAAACGCTGCTTGGATCATCCTTGCTTATCTCTTCATGGTATATCACTTTCTTGCACTCCATTGACCACTCTTGAGTTTTCTAGGGTTTTGGTTTCATGATTTTGATTTCCTCTGCATCATCTATTAAAAGTACTTGACCTTTTTATTTATTTATTTTGTACTAATTATAAGTAGTAAAAATGGCATCTTGTAATCAAAACAGAGATTGAAGCATGTTTTCTATTTTTAACTGATAATTTATCTGTTTTATTGTTGATTTTGTATGTGATTTTAGACTTTAGAGTTTGCTGAAAAAACAAGCAAATGTTGGAATTTCAATGTGTTTTTTTTTTTTTTTTTAATAAAGTGGATAAATTATGAATTTATTGAAAGAAAAAGTATAAATACAGAACGAAGATGACAACCAAGATAGGAAGACAGGACCGCAATCCTCACCGGTGGTGAGGAAAACAAGACACGACAAAGAAAAGCAACAACAAAGAGCAAGATAGTTGGAATTTCAATGTTGATTTTAGTTTGTGTTTAGATTTATTGGTTGTTTAGACAGTGATTTCAAATGTAGTATGCACTGTTAAACTAACAGAGATTGAAATTTGCATGCTAGACATGGTAATGGCCAAGTAATTAAACAGAAGCAATGTTGGTTTGAGTGGTACATCTATGGTTCGCTTAAACAAGTGGTTTCGAGTTCTAGTCCTTGTATATACAAAACAAATTCATGCGGTAAAAAGTCTACTCTGCTGTAGAGCTCCTGGTACTTCGTCCAGATTGATTTAGAGCATGTGACTCTAATAAATTGTTGAAGCGCTCTCTTTTTTGTCTTGTATCTAAACTAGGTTATGATTAGCTTTTCTTTGATAATTTAGTATGGGATTGGAAGTGAATGCACTCAGAAAACAAACAGAGATTGAAGTTTTCTTTTGTGTGTGTGTGTGTGTGTTAGCTAGGAAGAAATCAGACTGAGATTTGCTGGTCTAACATGGTAATGAAGTTGTATACTGCAGTTGTAGTAGAAGCTAATGGTGCTTGCACTCAATTGTAGGTCTCTGTTGCCGGTTACACTGCAGGACAGAGAGCAAAACATGTACCTCGAGGGAAATGCATCGCCGGGCTATCAATTTTAGCAGGAACTACACTGACCATGATCTTGCTCGTCTTGTTGAACGTATTCCCCTTCACTCCAAGGTACATCATCCCCATTGCAGGCATGATGGTTGGTAATGCCATGGCTGTTACTGGAGTCACCATGAAAAGGCTTCGCGAAGATCTCAAGATCCAAATGAACCTGGTTTCTATCCAAACCTCTAAACTCTTCTTCTACTGCTCATTGGTAATTCTTAATGTTATAAAGTCATAATGAGAGAGTTGTTTGTTTTCAGGTTGAGACTGCATTGGCACTAGGGGCAACACCAAGACAAGCAACACTTCAGCAGGTGAAGAGGTCTCTGGTAATTGCATTGTCTCCAGTTCTGGACAATGCAAAGACTGTAGGGCTGATCTCTCTTCCGGGAGCAATGACAGGGATGATAATGGGCGGGGCATCGCCATTGGAGGCAATTCAGTTGCAGATAGTAGTCATGAACATGCTCATCGGCGCGTCAACAGTTAGCAGCATCTTTTCGACTTATCTCTGCTGGCCCTCGTTCTTCACCAAAGCTTGCCAGTTGGAAACTAAAGTCTTTACTGCAGACTAGCACAAGTTATGGTCTCTGAGTGTTGTATAATGTATCAGTATTCAGGTTCAGTTTGCTTAATGTAATGTTGCCTGTGTTATGATGCAGGATCAGTTTCCTTAATGTAATGCTGCCAGTGTTAAAATGCAGGATCAGTTTGCTTAAGGTGATATGCAGGATCAGTTAATGTTTGCAATGCAAAACAAATGTATAATTTTAGCTGCTTTATCTAGTGATGTTGCAAACATGATGCAAACCAAACACATAATCTTGGCTCAAGTCAATCAAGAGATATCCAAACTTGTACTATACAAACCAATCAACAAATTTTGACATCATACGTCAAGACAAGCCAAACACCACAAATGGAAATGTTGACAATACCTTACTAGCATTCAAAGATAGTTTATTTGCCTATATAGATATAACAAACAACTAAAACAGTAAAGAGTTCATATCCGCCTCTTTCAGAGCAATAAGACCACAAATATTCAGTCAATAGGATAATACTAGTAAGACTCAAGACCATTGAAAACAATGGAAGTTACTTCCACTTCTTGAACTTGCCACCACCAAACATTCCATGCTTTCCATGCTTTCCATGCTTGAACTTGCCCCCATGGTGCTTTCCATGCTTTCCATGCTTGAACTTGCCCCCATGGCCCCCAAAGTGAGGAGCACCATAGCCAGCGTATCCACCATGGCCAAGATTGTGAGCACCATGGCCACTATGGGATAAGTGATGTGCTCCCATAGCAGCTGCGGCTGCGGCTGCTCCCCCAGCTAGCACCGCTCCCATGGCTCCATGTCCATGTCCTTGTCCTGTAAATTAAAGTTCATTTTCTCAATTACAAAGATATACATCCAATCACATCTACTGCTTGACCTTGCTCAAAGAGTACTAAAATGCCAATAGCATATTAACATAGAAGTTTTGCGATCATAAGCGATGCTAACAAATGTAATCAAGTAAATGAATTGGTGCATTAGCTTTGCTGACTAGCAATGATGTTTGTAATATCTGAAATGTAGTACTATGGCATACCATGAGAAGATCCACCCGGATAAGGTGCGTAACCAGCAGGTGGGTATCCTGATTGAGGTGGATAACCCCCATAGCCCTGTGGGGGGTATCCTTGAGGAGGGTAACCTCCGGGTGCAGGTGGGTACCCTTGTGGCGGGTATCCTTGTTGTGGCGGGTATCCTTGTTGTGGTGGGTAACCTTGTGGAGGGTAACCTGCAGGCGGATATCCAGAGTGACCATGCGAAAACAGGCCCTTGTCACTTTCCCCATCCTTATGCTTGTCTTTGCCACCTCCCATCTTTCTTTACCAAACCAGAAACTGTAAAAAGAAGAGTATCAATAGAAGCATAAGAATGCCCGTACATTCTCCGGTACTTTATTTGCCAGTGCTAATTCTTACCACCAATAAAATTCAACCAAAATGCAGGAATGATAGATAAAGAAGTCTCAATTGTATTTTTTTTTTTTATCATTGACAGCCAATTCAAGTTCTATAATTTTAAATGGTAATTAAAAAAGAAAATCACTTGTCTTAAGCTCTATGATTTAAAAGATGGTCAAAACTTCAAAAATAAAAACTAGACTAGCATTCTAAGTCTCAGGCTTTTTTTTTTGACTAATTTCTGCCCAATAACATCCAATGGCGTATGCCATGCACCAACTAAAATTCTTCACTTCCCCATTCAGAGATTTCAATGATTTTAAATGATCATCAAAACTTCAGAGATAGAGCCCAGACATGTATTCTAACAGTTAGCCTTCTGTCAAGAAAAATATAAAATGGCATCATCTCTTTACACACACCATGAACACAGTAAGACAATGAAATTTGCAAATCCAGCACCCACAGTATCCATTTTTCATGACCGGTTAGTCCAAAAAACTAAAATTTCCCTGGATCAATAACTTAAAAAATGCAAATTAATATGAACACTTTCAAATCGCCCTTGAAACACAAAAATTCATACAAAAAGATCTATCTACAATGAGAAGAATCCAACAACACCACCTCAAATTCACTTTTTTTTTACAAATCATCTCTCAAGAGTAATATCTAAAACAGCAAAATTACATCAAAACAATCAGAAGATAAAAAAGAATTGGATCAGATCATATAATCTAAATCCACTTTACCAATTACATCCCATCTTTTCTTTTTTCTCTAGAAAAACCTAGAACAGATCACAAGCAAGAACATCTTTTTCATTAAAAATGAAAAGATGTTGATCACAAACATCAAAAGCAAAAAAATTAGATCAAACCAATCTGATCACAATACCAAATCCAATCCAACAATCACATCATTTTTTCCCATACCAACGATCTGATCAGACACACCAAAATTTCCATTAAAGATGAAGAAAAAACGGTGCTCATAAATATCTAAAACAACTAATTTCGATCAAAACGATGAGATAACAAAAACTAAATCCAATCCAACAATCATATCCCAAGCAAACGCTAAAACAGATCACAAACTCAAATAAATCTTCAAAAAAAAACAGACAAAAGATCTACATGTATATCATAAATTGAAACGAGAGTGAAGAAACACGCACCGAAATCCTCAAAGAACCAAGGAACAAGTCGAAGGCCTCCAAGCAAGAAGAAGGGCATCATATATATATATATATACATATTAATATATATTTCTCCATTGACTTAACCGCGTGAGCAACGCGTAGCATTTAGATTAGAACGCGTGCCACGTGGACAGATTAGAACGCGTGCCACGTGGACAGTTGCGGGTTAAACAAGGACTGCTGATATTGACACGTGTCCCATTAAGAATAAATAGACAATGAAATGAGCGTTCGGCGTTGCAGATGCGTTAAGACCGGACAATGAAATTTAAATAGTGAGTAAACAATGGCAACTCTGAATTTCTTAAAATGTTATTTACACTGTAACTCGAATGGAGATTGGAAATGTACCGTGAAAGGAATAATTATAAAAAAAAAAAAAAAATTGCTGAATCACCATAGAATGAATATGCCTTCAATAGTTTACAAACGAAGTTACTGCTATTTTTTGAGTGATACATAATGCAGAAACAATCCACAACTTGAAGCACTGAAGCTATGCATCACACACAAACACATTGAAAATCAGAACTACAAGCAATGGCTCATCAGTGTGTGAATCAAACCACAAGTTTGGGTTAAAAAAGTTTTATAAAATGGAAGTGAATTCATGTTGGAAAGCCAGCTCGCATGTGACTGTATTGCTTTTGCAATGCAGGGCTCATGCATGAAAATATTGATGGCTTTTTGGGCTTGACACCATAAAGGAAGGATCTCAGAGGTATCTTTGTCTTGCTGGAAAGGTTCCTCATGGGAGGGAACTGGGGGTGATTGCCATGGCTGCTTCTTGGACCAGAGATTTCAAAGCTCTCTTGCAGTTTTGATAATGCCTTCTCCACTTCGACTTGGAGACCTCTCACATGATCTAATCCTGCCTGTAGTTCATTTGAGACTTTATTGTTCTCCTGCTGCATGTTCAGGACCTCACCTTGGAACTTTGCAGCTTGATAAGAAGTGAGCTGAACTTTCTCCGCCACCTTCTGTACTCTCCTTGAGAACTCCGGCAATGTCATCTTGTATTTCGCAGAGGGATGAGAATCTCTGCTTCAGTTCACCTCTGAGCATTGCATTTTGTTCTAACCATACCTGGAGCTCAGTCTTCAATTCTCTTAGCCGTTTGTCTAATGGAGAAGAAGAAGATCCTGAAGCTGTGGTGCTCTCTGGTGTCTTGCTATCCTTGAGCTTCTCAACCTCAGTCTGTAGTTCTTCAAAGGTAGTCTGGAGCTTCTGCACAGTGTGGTATGTTGCACTGAATCTCAACCAGAACTCAAGGTTCTCCTCAAGCACAGCATCAATGTCTCTTCTGAATTTTTCTTCAATTGGCGAAGCAGGGTGTGGTACTTCAGCACAATGTACACTGATTTCTTCGCAAGGAGGGGGTGCGGCATCTGCAACATCAGGTGCTGCTGCACCTGTCCCAGCTTTCAACTCTGCATTTTGATCTTCTGGTGTCTCAATGTTTCTTCGCTTGGAACTTAGAGCAGTTAATTTAGAGAACCGAGAAAAACTCTCGAGCTTGTTAAGGAATGGGTTTCCCGTTTTCACTAGAGAGGGGTCATTGTTTTCATGAGAATTTTCTCTCAACAATCGAATTTCTTCATCTTTCATTGCATTAGAACTCTTCAGTTCCCTCAGTTGTGCAATGATTTCTGCAAGAGAGTCCTGGTTTTTCTTCTCAACTTCTGACAGCTTCTTCTTCATTTCCTTGTAGTTCCGAAGGATTGATGTGTACTGAGCGAAAATTTTTTCTCTGCCCTCCACTCCATTAGACAGTAATTGCTGCAACTCTTGATCATCTGGTTCATCACTTAGGCTAACATTATCATCTGCTTCTGATAAACATTTCTCTTTGAGAACCTTTAAGCCACTTGAAACTCCAAGAACTTTAGAACCTATCTTCTCCTTCTCCTGTATGTCCTGAATGCAGGGAACTTCTTTTTCTAGAGTATTTTCAGGCTGGGAATCAAACTTAGAGGGAGTGCAGCTTTCCGCATCTACGTTAGTCTCCTTGCCTTTGTGATTTTGAATTTTAGCTACCTCATTTTTAACTTGATCTTGTTGACAATTGGGAGATTGCAATTTCTCGGATAGATCATTAAGGCTGTGGCAAGCTTCAGTGAAGTGAGTAGTGAGGATGTTCTTTTCATCCTTGACACATTTCTCAAGATGTTGAATCATTTGTAGCTTCTCTTCTGCTTGTTTCAACCTTGCACCGAGAATGTTTGCATCATTGGTTGGGGCTGCTTTCTCATCTTCCAAACCCTGCAGGTGCTTATGAAGCTCGTCAGTTTCCGATCTCAACTTCCTTATCTCCACATTCTGTGATGAAATAGTGAGTTCCAAGCTGATGACTTTCTCCACCAGCTCATCAATCTTCTCTGCAAGATCCACAACTGATGCTTCTGAATTCATCTCAAAATGTTGCTTAACTTTATCACAAAACGACTGTAACTCAAGCCGCTCTGGTTTCAGAACGCATACATGCTCATGCTTCTCAGAGACATCTTTTCTATTCTCCATCTGAGAAGGCTGACTGCTAGGTTGCCCACTGAGAGCTTTTAACCTCAGCTCGGCTTTCTTAATTTTCTCAGACTCTACCCATGCCTCTTGTGCCGTTCTGTTTTGTTGTTCCTGCAAGTTAACTAAGGTATCCTCACACGACTTGAGTGCTGCTGCAGCCATCAAGGCCCTTGCTTCATTATCATCAATGACTGAGCTAGTATTGAAATGATCTTGCAAGAAACAGACCTCTTCTTGCATCTCTGAAATCTCCCTCTCTATGTCCAAGTACTTTGTGAATCCACTCTCATAAGAGCTTTTGATAAACTCTTTCTGAGTTTGAAGGACCAAGATTGCTTTTTGAAGCCTGTCAATCTCTTCCTGTGCCTTCTCTTTGCTAATCTGAGAAGTCACTCTCCTGTGCTTGAGCTTCTTAATATCTGTCTGCTGGTCCTCCTGTCTAGTTTTGTTTCTTGAGCTGATTTGAGGGATTTCTGCAGGTGCTTTGTGAATCTTACTGGAATCAATGGAAGTGATTGCTTTCGGCAAACCATCATCGTCTTCATCTTGGATTGCAAACTGGACTTGGTCAGGAAATGCAGTGGCTATGGTGTGATTAGCCTTGTGCAGTTCTCCGGAAATGCGATCATACCTCTCAGCCAATGCTTTGTATGCCTTGTATGTCTCTTCCACATAGTTCATCAGCTCTGGCCTCTTCTTGTAGTACATCTCTGCCCTCTTTGCAAAAGAGTCAGCATCCTCATCAATTATTTTCAGCATTGATTTCATCTTTTCCTCCATCTCTATAAGTAGTAGAAAAAGAAAATTCAATCCTCGTACAATATATACTCTTGAGAAAAAAAAATATATATATATATATATATTCACTACATTGATGCCTTTCAAGTTTCAGGGGCATTGGATGTGTAAGGATCAATATAGTCTTATGATGAATCAATGAATGGCGCCTTAATATTAAATCATAAATCAGAGATGAATATTCTAATATTCTCATAAAACAGATGAATAAATAAATAAATAAATAAAACAAATGGCATGATGATTCCAAAACAATAAGATTGTATAGCATAAGAGAAGAGGAGGAGGCTAGCCTTGGAGGTTGTTGTCAAGCCATTTGGATTGGGAGGTCCTGATGTGGCTGGCCCACCACCATGAGTAGGCATTGCTAGCAGCACGCTGCAGCATCTCTGTCCTTGGCCTACCTTCCTCCTCCTCTACCAAGCGCTAATGGTAATGGTAATGGTTATCATGAAGAGATGAG
The DNA here is from genome assembly GCA_020875875.1 of Dioscorea alata. NCBI lineage: Eukaryota > Viridiplantae > Streptophyta > Magnoliopsida > Dioscoreales > Dioscoreaceae > Dioscorea > Dioscorea alata. The sequence goes on along the minus strand of CM037022.1, from coordinate 19,142,482 downwards.
CATGATGGAATGAGAGAATGAGGAGGTCAATGGAGGAGAAGGCTAGAGATGGAACAAATGGAAGGGAATCATGCACCTCCAATAATCAAGGATGACCGAGTCATTACATCCCACTCTAATGCGGAGCTTTGCTGGAGCTTGCTTGGATTTAGTTCCGGATCCAGCATAATAGGCCTCTCTCGCCCATGCTATATTTGGATTGTGTATCACTGGACCCACCTGTTAAAAAATAAAAAAGCACTCTCAAATTTCAATTAAAATCTAATTAAATAGGATACATGAAATGGAGAAGCAAAGTGGGGAAAAAAAAAGCAAAATGCCGTCATATTTTACTTAAATGGTGCTATGGATACTGAGCGGTGAGATAAGATGAAAGATTTAGGACTAGTCATGCTTTCCGTTTTTCTTTTCAATTAAAATGAAAAGTTTTTATAAAACATGTTTAAACACTTACTGCAAAATAATAATAATAATAATAATAATAATAATAATAATAATAATAACAATAACAATTTCCAAAAAAGCGTATCTCATTTTTTATTTAAAATACATCAAAAACCAATTTTGATAAAATATTTCATTTTATCAAAAAAATAAAAAACAGATTCAAGACTTTTTCCTAATGAATGGTTAAAATAATATATTGTATTTTTCTTACCAAATATTATAATGCAAACTAATTAGCTCTAATTTTTTTTTAAAAAAAATTATTACAACTACATTTATATATTAAAATTATAATAAGAGACCATCTCCACAATAGGTGCATGATGACTTATTTCCCTTGCAACACGACGAAGTCCCTCACAACAATATTTAAGTGTTGTATTTTATCCACATTTATAAAAATAAATAATAATAACAATGATGATAGCACATGACAACACCGCACACCATACCACAAGTTCAGCTGAAACTCACAAAAGCCACATACGTGTCTATTTATCATGTACAAACACATGACAAAAGTGAAACATTTTTACAAATTTCATATGGATTGATAATGTCATCTGCAGAGGTAAACATCCGCATAGACAAGAAAGCAAAACAGGGAGGATTGAATTTAAAGAGAGAATGAAGGCCGTTAAATGGTCTAATGGCCTCAGGGGTACGTCCGCATATTTGCGGTCGTCCCCAGATGACGGGGTTCTTATATGAATCATCATATTACCAACAAGACAACATTGAGATCCATCATCTCTGGTTTCACAGACCACGGAAAAAAATAACAAAGAGATGGACACTGGCAATCAACCGTTTAGACTGCTTTTTGTAGTATCCGAATAAGTACCAACGGTTTATTTGTGCCCCCGCCCCGCGGAAATAATAAAAGTTCTTATTTCATAATTTATATATATATGTATGCAAAAAATGATGAGACACAATGTCTGCATCTTCAATGGTAACACCAAATAAAAATTTTACAAAGCCAAGTAAACTCAAATTTTCATTCATAAAAAACTTAAGTCAAATGTAAAAATAAACTCATCATTTGGAATGACAAAAATTCTAACACAAACCTCCTTGACACAATCATTTTGAGATTAATAAACCAATTTAATTTAAAGTTTTATAATGTAATGTCTTATAGAGTTAATGTCACTCATTATCACCGCAATAGACCGCAATAGACGAATGATTATGCCATTAACTCTCATAAAAAAATCAAGTGTTCAACTCTCCCATAATTGAGTTAAAGTGTGTGGGAGAGTACCTTGTTGATATTGCCAAAAAAAACACACACACACACACAAAAAAAGAAAGATAAAATCACTCTAAAGGATAAACACACCACTCAATTTAGTTTCAGAGAAAGAGAAGGATAATTCTGAGTTGTCTGTCTTTACTCTACACATTTCTTAATTCAGTGAAAACATCCATCCGTTTTTGAGTTTAAAAAAAAAAAAAGTGCCAACACACGCCACTCAATCAATCAGAATAAAATAATGTCAAAATAGATATATCACACATAAGTTAATTTTTTTTTTTAAAAAAAAAGGATAAACAATAAGAAACAATTGGCAAAAGAAAACAACTTTCAATAGATGTAATTCACAGAACACATCCCAGCAGATTTTACTATGATAGATATAAATCTTAATTTTTTTTTCAAAAAAAAAAAAAACCTTCAATATCCAAATTTTTAAAAGAAAACCGCATATCTATCAATAAACCAACATATGCAATCTTCTAGCAACTTTAAACTCGTTAGTTAAACATGAATCTTTGCAATCAGAATATATTGTTTTTCTCATGAAAAGAAGTAAAGGCATGAGTTCAATTCTTCAGATCAAATTGAATAAAAGCAAAATTCCTACAAGAGATTCCCATTTAAAAAGTAAGATAAGCATTAAAATGTAATGCACACTGAAATAACCTAACCTGAGAAGAAACAGTACCTTATGATGCCAGTTTACTCCGACGCTGATGAGGTCACTTGGTTATTGTGTGGTTGAATTACTATTTCACTGGAAAAGCTCAGCACCGTCCACCCTACAGGATATGTTAGTCTATTTCAACAATCTCAGACAGTAATTTTTTATCCAATCACATGCAGATCTTAAAACACAAAGTTCCCCTTCCAATACATCTCTTGCCATTTGCCTTCTATAAGTGAATCTGCTGTGGTCATTATAAGTTTGAGCTGAACTCAAAGCCTGTCGAACAAATCAGGAAACAGTTACAAACCAAATAAAATCTAGACTTAGTTCTGAGAGTGGGTGTGTGTGTGTGTGTGTCCGAAACAATATCAAATTCAGAAGAAATATTTGTTTCAGTTGAGGGTTGTATACTGAGGTGCTGAGGTCAGAATATAAGAGGTCTGCACATGAGTAAGGGAGTAAATAGCAATATCCAGTCGTACATAACTGATTTCAAAAACAGATCTTATGCATGTTCAAACAGAGAATTTCTATTCCTCAACTAGAATTTCCACCCAAAAAAAACTATCAATTATGTTTATTGTCTTCCCATCCAAACTGGGAATTTAAAATATCAATTCAAATCAAAATCTGGAAGGAATTCAATTTTGTGCAACAATTAGAGTTTACCGTGATTGCAGCAACATGTGAGTGAACTGCACGCTCAAGTTGCGCAAGCAGAATGTGATGGGCTAAGATCTCCTTACTCATGTCCTTCACAGTTCTTCGACCAAGCCGTCCATCATTTTCAGCAGCCTCAGTTTCCATTGCTTTGAGTTCTGTAGGTTAAGTATAATCAATTAATCGCAACACTAACCTTCTCCAGTAGAAGGCATAGTACAAATTCATTCCTAAAACAACTTGTGAAGAATGAAAGAATCACTTAACCTTCATTTGATGTGGCAGATAAGAGTCGAGAAAGTGCACGGAGAGCTTGTGGAATGCCTTTTCCTTTTTTACTGCCAGTTTTCACTTTCCTAGTCAAATAGTTCATTATTTAGACAAAAATTGGCAAGATGAGAAGTTGCATAAAATAAGATGGTACGGCTAACTACTTGATTGAACAGAAATATTGTAGAGCACAAGTTCTAATATTGAGTTTAGAATATAGAGCATGGACAGATATAAATTGACAATCACATGATAGTACAACTTATTACTTAATTTGGAGAGTTCATGAGAATGTTATTTTATACATGAAGTGATACCATACAAAGCAATAGATACAAGCAATAGAACAAACCAACACCAACTTGAGTGTGAAGAAATTTCCGGATGAGCTGAAACCAGGTGCATTGTTGACTGTTGGCAAGCTATATTTCTTCCAGAGTTCCGATTTCACTTTGTACAAAGGATCACCTAAAGGTATATCCATGCATATCTGAACCTAAACATAATTTGCAGGAATCTATCAGAATGAAGGAAACATCATTGGGAAATAAAGATAGAGCATAAAGTCTAATAAATCAATGCCACAAAAAATTGTAATTGTCCAAAAGTGTAAAGAACCCAATTCTGCACTCATGAAGTACAGGTTTACAAGATACTAGACAATGTGTTACACTTTCAGCTTGAAAGATGCTAATCATAACATGATATGAAGACGCATCACATTATCTTGAGAGACATTTTCGTATCATATAAAATAACATCATGTTCAATCTGCACAAGTAGAATTATCCACACCCCAACGGTAAAACCACAGGAGAGACAGCACCCCCCAACTTATAGTGCATCCATACATTAGTGTTGTTTTATAGAGACAACAATACCAAACCTTCAATTTGTCAACCATTTCACCAAAATAATTTTAATATATCAGTTTGTGGAGGAAAATACTCTTAAATATTTGTCTTAAAACAAAAGTTAGGCAAGTGCAATCATGTAGCCCCACTCATTATAGCAATCATAGTCAAAGGTCACCCTATTTTAAAGACCTCAAATATGATTTTAATTATATTATCACCTACAACAGCATAGTAAACAAAGATATCACTTTAAACCTGGTCATAGATGTTACATTGAAGTGTGAAACCAAAATCCAGTAGGAGTGTCGCATTTGAAAACTTTCCATATCTTATCAGAACCTGGGAAAAAAAAGTTAGACACATTAATTATACAGTATTAGGAATTGGTGAGTCAAAATCATAGAAAGATTCAGCTAAACTATCCATTATATAAGGTTCACACCAAGGGTAGCCCCTACACATAATCAATCAAGATAAGAGATTTGATGTCAAACTTAAAGAACTCAAAACATTAGATGCAAGAACAAGAGGCATCTATTTGGATTCGATTATCAATATCCTTGAGCAAATAGATCTCCATCAAACTTTCAAATCACATGTAAACAAAAACATTGAATTACCAGAATATGGTTCTGATATAGACCAAAGTTAGACTAGTGTACAAAATTGAACATGAGCATTCATTTGTCAGCACACACAAAAAAGACAAAAGCAGCACATCTGATATGTGTGGAAAACAGCAAATAACAAATTTGCCAATCAGAAACACCTACTAACCAGCTTTAACCTGAAATCACATAGTTGTTTGGCAGCTGATTACAATGACAATATGATAATTCCCCTCAAAATAAATAAACATTAAGAGATGTTAATATGAGACATTAGAAGGGATAAGATAAAACAAACCAATAACCAACAATAAAATGATCAATCCATGAACACTCTAACCTGTTCACAGGCAGCATAATCTCTATCTGCAATGACCTGCATAATTAAGCAATGAATCAACAAGTGCTACACTGCTACTTGACTAAAGTTACAGTCAGGTGAAAAAATAAGCATCAGATAAATGTTCAAGGCTACGTTTCACAACCAAGTCACAAACAAGGGATATGTACCTCTGAGATTTCTTTATCATCATCACTTAGCAAGACAGCTTCTGAAACCCCATCATGGTTTAGGTAATCTGCAAACGGAACCTAAAACATATGCTTCAAACGAAGAATCAAGAGAACAACATATATGTACATTGTTCCAATGTAAGTAAAAACTTTAGGGCTGACAATACATACCAAAGAAGCACCAAGTGATGTCCTCCACGCTCGCGATTCAACTGTCAGATCACATTAAGTTATCAGCACAAGACTCTAGTTTATCAGAGCAAACGACACTTGAAAAAAAAAAACAGGAGGGAAAAAAAATACAATGACAGACAAGTCAAGAGAATGAAGTGACTTCATATGAGTGATTTTGTCTCCATTAGCATATGGACAAGTACAAGAGATAAAGAAGTAATATTGCTGGTCAGCTTCACCAGCAAGAGAAACTGAGGCAGAGGATTTGCACACAAGCTTTTGAAGGTTTCATAGCCAAGGCACCTATACAACAATTTTACAAGGTATAGTGAATGATAATTTGAATGTGCTTGTATATAAACACCAACATTAAATATTTTAGAAACATGTGTAGTTTCTTGGCCAAGTAACAAGGATGCTAGACAAGGCTCCACATTTTCCTTCTCTAAGATGAATCTCTGACCACCATATTGCAGGAATCAGGGCACAACCTCAATTTTGATTACATAGAAATTTAATTAAGAAATCCAAACATTAAATAAATATCCAGTAGAACCATCAAAACCACAACTTTGGATGTTAACACATTTCACTAAATCCATATGAAAAACACAAAGCTTTACATAAATGGTCAACTGTACCCAAACTATACGCATGCATGAAGTCCACCAATTTACAATCTCCATATATTTGAGGGACACAGCTCAAGGCCTGAAAACAAATGTAGTCCAAAGTTTACTGAATCAGTGGTTTATGAAATAGAATAAAATCATGCTAAAATACCATCAAATGCAAAGCGGATTAATATTATACTGAAGATGAAAAAATAAAACCCAAGGTACAATGTTATGAAAAAGAACTTGTCAAAAAGAAATGGCAGCAACATGGCCTACAAAAGCCTCAAAATCAACATTTGTTTAATAAAAGCTGATAGCAATATATCGTGTGCGCACACACATACAACAGCAATATATGAAATTTGTGTTTGTCTAGATTAGTCCTTTTGACACTAAAACATACATGAACTTTGTGATTTTCTAGATTAGTCTTTTTTACACTAAAACATACATGAACTTTGTGTTTTTCTAGATTAGTTATTTTCCACTTATCCAGCAACCCAGTAATATAACAAAACATCTAATTAGAATTTGAACAGTTTTATAGAGGTAATAGGCAGTCCTTGCAGTTTACAAGGAAGTTGAATTGGTTGAATAAGATGTAATTACAGTAACAACCCATGGACAATCAGGTGAAGGTGGTGTAATCTAACCTACATTACATATACGTGGTGACTAACCAGCCACAAAAGTTAAGCCTCTTTAACAAGTCTATATTGCTGCAATTGTCATATTGCCAACAAGCTTAAAATTCTAGTTCATGTCACAAATCAAATTCAATAAAAGTGGAATTAAATGTAAAATAGATAATAAATAAGCCATCTGTAGCACATAAAACAGGTATATAGGAGAGAAAAATGAAGAATCATTGTTCCCAAGAACACACAAGGAAGAAAATTGCCATAACACATTGATATTTACTAGATGAAAAATGAATATCACATGTATCTATCAGCTAATATTTTGAAATACTTGACAAGTAAAAAGAAATACATACCGGTCTAATTGATGAAAATTCATTCTCAATAAAAGCCTTTTTATCCATAGTTTCCTGGTACACTCTGCTCCCGCGAAGCATTTCTAATTCTTCTTCACTCCAAAATATCTGAAATGATATATTCACACCAGTGCAACCACTCAGTATCAAGAAATTCTGCCATTATATGACATCAGGGATTTAAATATATTCAAACCAACTACACTAGCAATAAACAAAACAAACTAACAGTGAAAAAAAACATCATCACACCATTATTCTCCCAACAATATTAGTTCAGATCACAAATAGACAAACACATTTAAAAGGTGGTCACCAGACAACGATATTGAATTAAGAGTCACAATTTCTCATTAATCATAGCTTCAGGAATGTGTGTGTGTGTGTGCGCGGGGGCGTGCGTGTATACATTTATCTAAGGAAAACAGTGATCTTAATATATGCACCGTGCTATGCATCTCATTGATAGAAGGAAGACTGGTGATGTACGGCGCCCATTCAGAATCCTGAGGATAGAAAATGCATGATTTGTTATGCCATGTTTTCATTACTATTTTGTGCTAAAATAAAATAATGATTTAAAGATAATGAACCCAAACAATATTGAGCATTGGCATACAACCTGTCCCAACTTCTTCTCAGCAAGAAGAACAAGAGCAACTCGCGATATATTAGAGACATCACTAACAAGATGCGACTCAATCTCAGGGGGCAGGTTCTCCTGTGTGATTTGCTGCAAAAATAACACAAGCTAAACCACATCCTTGGACATCAAGAAATCAATGAGAAGTAACATACAACATTGAAGGGAACCCTCAATATGCAATCCCCAGCTCGGATGGACTTTGAAGCGAACAGCGACCTGCAATTATAGCACAATCTCTTAGTCAAAATCATCATGCATAAGATGATGGACTATGAAGCATCGAAACCCTAACCTTCCGAATTTGGAGAATCCAATCAATAGAGTGGACGAAATCTCGCTGCCCGCTTTGCGCTGCAGCCATGGCAAGAACTCATCGCACTCTCCACTAGACTGAGAGAAAACCCGAAGGTACATCGATTAGGATTAAATATTGGGTCCTAGAACTACGACGAGAGAAACAAAGAGCAAGAGAACGGGAGAAACGAACCTCCGACGATGCGGCGGAACAGTATTCACGGCGGCGGAGCAACAAGAGAGAAGAAGATGATCGAAAGGGGAGGAAACGAGGGATTCGGCCACCGACGAGCATCTCCTCCGACGAGAGCTCTGAAAGATCGAAGCTTGAAGCTCAAGATAATTTTTTTTAAAATTTTTTAATAAAAAATAAATTTTAGCGGGATTTTTAAAACCCTCCGAAAAATAACACAAACCCGCCAAATCCACGTCATCGATCCATGTGTTTCCATTGAATCAATCTAAACCGTTGATGTGTTTATAATCAACGGTGCATAACGTTTACAACGACTCAACCTGGATCGAACTCTTTGAAGAAGCATTCTCCAAACTTTTTCTATAAATAGGTTGGTCATCGTCCCCAATTCATCATCGTCTTCGTCTCCAGTCGCGAAACCCTAGCGTAGCTTTTGAGCGTAATCCAGTGAAATCACCGATCCCTTAACGATGTCGGGACGCGGGAAGGGAGGCAAAGGGCTTGGCAAGGGAGGAGCGAAGCGTCATCGCAAGGTACTGCGTGATAACATCCAAGGCATCACCAAGCCAGCGATTCGCCGCCTGGCTCGCCGTGGCGGAGTGAAGCGGATTAGTGGGCTGATCTACGAGGAGACGCGTGGTGTTCTTAAGATATTCCTTGAGAATGTCATCCGAGATGCGGTGACGTATACGGAGCATGCTCGCCGGAAGACTGTGACGGCGATGGATGTGGTGTACGCGCTTAAACGTCAGGGACGCACTCTCTATGGTTTCGGTGGTTAGGTATTCCCACAAATTGTCTTGCTTCATAAAAAAAAAAAAAAGAAAAAAAAAGAAATTTTTAGTGTTCTTAGTTCTGGGTTCTGTTGAATGATGCAATGCTGCTTTGCAGAACCAGTTTTTATGTGCTTTTCAGGGTTTCATACTGAACATCATGGATCAATCATTTAGAATGTTGGCAAGTTTATCAATGTCTCTTGGATTGGTGTGATTGTGCTTCCCTCAATCTAATTGTTCCTTTATTTAGGAAAATTTTCTCTTATAATTAGTTAAATTCTGGTTGTTTCTTCAAAATTGGGTGATTACTATGGTCTTTATATTTGAATGCTTGTCTTAGTTTGTGAATGGAAATCTTTAATAGGAATGTTGCTTTTGTTGAATTTGACCTGAAGAATTGAATTCATGTCTGAACTTTTCATGAGGAAAACAATACATTTGGATTGCAAAGATTGATGTTTGATTACATACTTTAGAAAGTTGTTAAAGAATTGCCTTTGTTGGTCAATTAAATGATATCTAGTTGTTGTTTTGAAAATTTAGATATTAGAGACATCTATTATGAATTCAATTTGCTGGAATGCTTTTATTAAAAAAAAAAAAATTTATTTGCTGGGATGTGTTTGTGAATTATATGTGTGTGTGTGTGTGTGTATTGAGTGTCATTTTTTGGTTAATTGTTTCTTATGGTTTGTCTTTTTTCTTTATCAAATTATATGCATCTGGAGATTTATATCTATTTTGACACTATGGTATTTTCATTGGTTAAATGCAGTGTTTTAAAAACAAAAGTTTTTATTATTTACACAAGTACAAAGAAACAGTTATAGTGTTTTCTCAGGTCCTACAAAAATCAATCCAGATGGGTTAATCACCCAGTAATAGTATCTATCTGTCTGGTATCTTTTGTGTCGCTAGTAAAGCCCAAGATAGATGACAATGTTGCTGTCTTATTTTGTTAATAGGTTTTTTCTTTTGGTATATAAAGATGTTTAACTTTGTTCATGTGTTTGTGTATGTATATATATTTTTTATTTGCCTTACATGAGCTTTTGTTAAACTTGCAGTATGGACCAAGGTTGGTAAGTGTCCTGAGTTATCATGTGCATTCATGATTATTCCTGTGGAATTCACTTCTGTTACAATTTGTTGAACAACCGCCGCCAAATCATTCAAGCACATATATTATGGTTATTTCTTATATGTACTTAAGTTTGGGCAAAATCTATTTATATGCATAGCAATATACATTCACTATAATTAGAACACAAGAGAGTTATTTAATTTTTGAGAACAAGATTTTTTTTTTTTTTTTTGGACAAATTAGTGATAAAATTTTTTTTGCATTATATTTAAGAGGTTTTGAATTTGAAACTTCTTAAACACAAGACAAAAAAACGTGAACTTATGGTTATTTGAGGTCAAGAATTTAATGTAGTGATGTATTTGTATTTTAAAAAAAAATAAAAAATAAGTTGAAAATATTAATTTCACATAATAATAATAATTTTTGAAGGATTCAATTTTTTTTTTAAGTATTATTTTTTTAAATAAAAATAGATAGTCTACCGATTTATTGAAAAAAAAAGTAAAAACAAAACATCTAATAGAAACATAAAAAAAAAACAAGCACACATTGAAACAAATAACTCTTATTTTTAGAGATAAGTGAGAAATAAAAAGCAGACAAAAGAGCTATAAACTAGACAGTGAAACCAGCGAAATCAACCAACTGAAAACACAATTCTTCGTAATATTAACTTATGAAGAACGGGTCTAAATTGTCATCCCCATACCTTTCAAATGTTCTTCAGTCAATAAATGGGTGATGTAAAACAGTTGTCTGTGATGTATCTCATTATTCAACATTCATAATGACATTGATTAAAAAATATCTTAAATCAATCAAAACCATTTATAATTCCAAATTAATAATTTGATAAATTTAGGCATATTTCTAAACAATCAAAATCTCTTTTTATATATAAAAATAAATAAATCATAAATTTATTAAAAAAAACAAGCGCATGACAAAAAAAACCAACAATAGACAAAAAAAAATATCAAATTCAATCAAGTTAGAATGCCATCATCAGAGGTGCGAAGACCGCCAGGAAATGAATCCTTTTTAAAAAAAAAAAATTGGATAAACCACAAATTTATTAAAAAAACAATACAACTCGGTATAAACTCAAAAAGAAAATGAACAACTTCACATGAAAAGAAGACAAAATTGAGTTCTCACCAGGGGTGAGGGGTACAACACACATAAAAAAAAAGAAACAACAAAGGGAAAGATAGTGGAAGCTAGGTCCGCAAGACAACCGTCTAAAGTCACAGGTTAGACCAAGCAAAAAGATGTGGGAGACTACTCCCGATCAATGTTACGCCCAGTGTCTCCTAAATGATCTGCTAGTCGAGTGTTCATGCCCTCGAGGGAATGCTTAATCTTCATGAATCCAATTTTTTTTAAAACAAACAAATCAATCAAATCAAAATCCAAACAAAGCTTGTTTCAAACAAAACAATAAAATTAATGAAAGTAAATGAATAGATAATAAATCTGCAACCATACAAATCATGCACCATGATTCCTTCAAGTGGGGACACCCACACACTTGAATAAAAAGAAAGGGAACAAAGACTCTTCTTCTCATTCACTTTCCTTCAATCCAAAGCTTCTCATTCATACTTCCCACTTTATACATGCACTTTCACTAGATTTAAAAAAATAATAACAATAAAAAAAAGAAATAAAAGTAAAAGAAAGCCATAAAGCAAGGAAAACAGAGAAAGAAAAGAAGAAAAGAATGAGTACAGGGTGCAAGAACTCAGTGAGCTGTGTTGATTCCAGAGCTCCGGTGAGAGCTAGCTACATCAACCTCTACAAATGGCCGGACTCCGACTTCGAGTTTGTCCGTTCAGTCACCGGCAAACCCTCCCACGGTGGCCGGAGAAGATGGTCGGAGAGTCCCAGAGTGGTTGATAGCTATTCATGCAGACAGATGTATCTAAGGAGCTACACCTTCTCTAAAAAAGAGACTATTAATGAGAAAACCAGAAAGTGTTTGGCCAAAGTGAAGGTGAAGATGATGAATAACAAGAGAAATGAGAAGAAGAAGATGAAGATGAAGAACAAGAAGAAGGATTGTGTTGTTGTGATGAAGACTGTGGTTTGTTCTTTATTCCGGCGTCTTCTCTCTTGCACCACCTCTGTTGATGTTGTGGATGAGCATCACTCCTTTCAAGGATAAGAACTCTTGCTCTTCAGACTGAGTTTGTTTTCTATGGTATGTGTATATCCATTGGAAGTTTTTTTTTTCAAGAAGTTCTTGTGTTTTGGTTTCTTGTTTCCTCCTTTTTTTTTTAATTTTTTTTAAGCTGTGCTTGTTAATGGAGACAATGGAATTAATTGTAGTTTGGAGTAGAGTTACTCTGTTTTTCTGTTTCTGTTATTCTTCTTCTTTTACTCTGTTTGGTTTTCTTTTCTTTTCTTTTCTTTTTTCTCATATTTGATTGGGTTGTTTTCAATTGTATGTGTACATATGCATTGGAATTTTCATTCAACAAGTTCCTGTATTTTTGTTTCTGTTTTTCTCCTAGTCTTTTTAAGATGTGTTTGTTAATGGACACAATGAAATTAATTGCAGTTTGGAATTGAGTTACTCTGTTTATCTGTTTCTATTATTCTTCTTCTTTTACTTTGTTTGGTTTTCTTTTCTTTTTTTTTCTCATATTTGATTGGGTTGTTTTCAATTGTATGTGTATTTATGCATTGGAATTTTCACTCAAAAAAGTACCTTGTATTTTTGTTTCTGTTTTTCTCCTTTTCTTTTTAAGCTGTGTCTGTTAATGGACACAATGAAATTAATTGTAGTTTGGAATAGAGTTACTCTGTTTCTCTGTTTCTATTATTCTTCTTCTTTTACTCTGTTTAGCTTTCTTTTCCTTTTTTTTTTCATATTTGATTGATTTGTTTTCAGTTGTATGTGTATGTATGCATTGGATTTCTCATTCAAAAAGTCTGTTACTGTTTCTGTTTCTGTTTTTGCTAATGAAGACTATGGAGTAGAAAAACTTTTAATTTAGTTTTATTTTGTATTTTTTTACTGTTTTTCTATGGTTTGTTTAGTGCTAGATGATGGAAAACATAATATTAATTGCTCTGTTTTTTTTATATATACTTTTCTTGTTTCTCATATTTGTTTTTGCCGTTTTAATTGCTTGTTTTATGTTCGTTAATGGAAATTTTGAAAATGATATTGTTTGATTTGATAGGTGTCTTAGGACTCTTATCTCTCTCTTTATTATCATTGACAATGTCATGCATGGTTCTTGATTAGTTCTTCTCTGTTGTCTCTACAAGTGTAAGAAATTGAACCACAACTAAAAGCTCCTCTTTTTTCTGTGTTTCTCGTGCTTCTTTAATGCTCATTAATGGAGATTATGATGTTAATTTGGAGCTCATTTAGTTTTTATTTAAGTGGTTTATTTAAATAGAACTTGTTATTTATCTGAATATAATCTGCAGTTAAATCAAACATTTTGTGTTATCTTTATAAAAATTGAAAAAGACTGATGATAAAGTTAATGCATGGGATTAAGAGATTAAAAGGTGGCAAATAAGATGATAAGCATGACAAGATGGGAATAAAGTGGATTAGTGATATTATTTTGGCTAATCAAGTGTGTGGCTGCATGTGGGCATGATTGGACTGGACAAATAGTGCTTTTAGTGGTGATGCCACTACAAGCACTTATTATGTAACCAACTTCCATTAGCTAAAGTTTCATTCATTGCTTTTCTTGTATGTCTTATGTTTATTTGTGCATTAAACTTTAATATAGAAAATATTAACAAAGTCTTAAACCCATCCCTAGGGTTTTAGCATGGGATGTGTGTTATAATATTTTATGTTAATATGTTTTATCATAAGAAAATAACAAGTGATCCTTGTGATGCTTCCAATTTCATAAAAAATCGTTCAAGTTTTTTTATATATTATTAAAATTAAAATATAACCACAATTATGAATCAGAATGCAGTTAGCGACGATCTAGAGCAATGTTCAAATTCTCCAAGAAAAATAAACAATGCTGGTAGTCTTTTCTCCAAAAGTACTTCTCACTACTTATTTTTCTCAAAGAGTTTGAGCATTGCTCTAGATCGTCATCGACTCCATTTTGATTTAGGGTTTCTCCGTTGCAATCTCAAATCTTAGGTAATTTCTATATTTTTTCCTTTTGATTTCCCTTGCAATCTCTTTTCTCGCTCCTTATTTTGTTGTTTTTGATGTTTAGGGTATATATCCTCTTCTCTAATAACACTCATTGCTTCTTGTCTTTTTTGAAGAGTTTGAACATTGTTCCAGATTGTCACCGACCACACTCCGATTCAGGACTATGGTTTCACAAGAAATTAGTATGATCGTCATAGTATAAAAATGATAATTAAAATGTTGATTTGTTGGTGAGCATTTGTATGTGTGCATTGATATTAGACTGATCCTCATAGTATATTGTTATTACTCTATGATTTAAGTTGAGAAGTTTTATCATTAATTATATTTGAAAATACGAAAATTTACATTTATTACTCTAAAGAGCCACAATAGTAAGACAAGCAATTATAATTTATTCAACCTAAAAAAAATATAAATAGAAATTAAATTGAACCCCTTCCATGATTTCAGTAGAAGTGTAGAACATGTCTTGCTATGGGCCAGGTTACAAACCACAATCCATGACAAAAACATGGGCCTATGAATATAAAAATGACGAATAACCAACATTATATAAAATTGCCCCAATTTACTACCATATTAAAATTAAAAAAATAATCTGTAAATGCCTCCCAAACTTCAAGTCTTCAATAGGCCCAAAAGATGTCTCTAATTTGCCTAATACCTCAAAAGTTCCCCCATTTTCAGAAACTTATATTGTTAATAAACTATTTTAATAATTTAATTATATTTTAAATTACATTTATTTTTTTAATGTAATAAATTAATTAAGTTTACTAGGGATGCCCAAGAAGCAAGACGGGAGCGGAGAGTTCCTCCCACTCACTCCCATGAGGAGTCCCCGCCTTTGTTGGAAAACTTGAGAGAAAGAAGTCCCCCGTTCTTGCTTCCCCCTCTTTCTTTCTTTTTTTTTTTTTAAGTTTTTTAATTTAACGAACTAAGTAAGCTCACTAGGGATGACCACAAAGCAAGACGGGGAAAGTCCCTACCTACTCATTCCCCTATCCTAGACAGGGATTCCTTGTTCCCGCCCTTGTTGGGAAACAGGTGAGGAGAAAGTCCGCCCCCCTGCAGCCGCCGCCTTTAAAATCATTTTTTTTATGAACAAATCCAATAAATTCCTACTCTATCTATTCCACAAATAATTCACTGGATATTCATACTTCTAAATTTCTAATACTTTTAAGTTCAAAATGTTTACTACAACAAGCATCAAATCCTCATAATCCAAAACAAAATCAGGTTGAGAACACAAAGCTACAATTTATAATTTACAAGAGAAGAGAGGAAGGGTCTAATGGAGATTAGTGGAGACAATAAGATGACAAAAACTTGAGAGGAAAAAGCACCACTATTATGTGTAACGAGAGAAAAGAGGGAGGCAATTTGATGGAGGTTAGGGGAGGCAACTTATGAGTCATGAAAGAAGAAAGGAAGGTGATCTAATGGAGAATGTGGATATTAGTGGAGTTAATAGAGTAATAAAACGTTGAAAAAAAAATTAGGCTTACTTCCTATTCCGTGTAATTCTTACAATCACTCAATGAAGCAATTACTCATACTATAAGTCATACAGTAAAACAATAATTTATATAAGAAAAAAAAAGTAAACAGTAATTTAAAAGGCCTATAAAGTATAAACTTTATATTTTTAATTAAAAAATTAAGATATTAAAACGTTTATAGGACATGCCTTTCTTTGGAAGTGCATCTAAAATATAAAGATCCTTTTCAAATAAATAAATAACCCAATGATACAATTAAATGATTTTATGGTACAAACCAGGATGGGCCCACTACACGTTCCTTAAACAGAACATTAAAGTCCTTAAACGTACTTTTCTGAAATAGATGACGTACACGTGTCCATCCAGAGTATCCAAGATTCAGATACGCAAGTGGCTCGTGGGCCTGTCCTTTCACTTTGGGCCCCACATGGGCTTCCATTATATCTGTCTCATTGGGCCCGTTCTCAAGTGCCAACCTTATCGGATCTTTTCTTTCTCGGGTTCACGCCCGTTAACAATTGAGTCAGCTCACCTGAGAAATTGTTTTTTTTTATTAGTATTTTAATAATTAGATATATTGAAATATTCAATCCATGTCTCGAAATTAACAAAGTTTAATCAAATGAAGGCATGCGTCACACCCAAACACAAGAAATTCCAAACTATGGTTTTACAATTAAATAATTGCTAAATTTTGGAGGATGCTCCAAAAAAATTTTTTGTTTGCTTTCTATTGCATTGTCCCAAAGTTTTTAAGACAACACAATACACAACACGCCCACGGAATTCCTATTTTATTTTTATATTTATATAAAATATTTCACATGATTACAACATCAGGCCTGAATTGCCCAATTTTTATTCATTAAATTATTTGCAAGAAAGGTAAGATCGCTAATTGATTTCAAATATATAATAAATTATACAAAGGATAATTTAATGAATTCAATTTTGGTACATTTTATAAAGAAGGGATTATAAGACATTTTTGAAAAATAAGTGAGTGTAACTTAAAAAAATCCGTAAAATAAAAAAATTTGGACCTAATAAGTTACTGACAATCATTGGTTAATTCAGTGGTAAGTCATTAGGTAGTGGGTGAGTAAAACTTAGAGTTAAAATCTTATACTGGAATTTTATAGTAGAAAAATTTATTTTTTAGTTCGGATGTTGTATTTATTTCTTTCAAAATTATTTTCGATAGAGATTCATTGTTATGAAATTGTTAAGTCATTGCAACACTTATTGCTTTTGGAAAAAAAAAAAAAAAAAAAAAAAAAACTAACGCTATTGGATTCGGATCTTTTTCTCGGAGTGGAATAGTTTAGTTTAAAAAGTACGACAGGAACAAGTTAACGGATACCACCAACTATTATTTAGTCTATAACTAAGAAGGCCCACCAATGGGCTTTAGTGGCCACGTCAGCCCAAAAGCCTTTTTTTTAAACTTAATTTTTAAGTCAATCTACGAAGCCTCCGCGAAGTTTCGCCCAATAAATTCCGGTCATTTATTAAGTCCTCACGCAACCAAATTCCCACCTTTTTTAGTCTTTTACCCCAACAAATTAAAAATTACATTTCAGCCATTCACCATTTTACTTTTCAATCCTCATTTTTTAAAACCCAGAAAAAAAAATAAAAATAAAAATTGCTTCATCTCCTACACTCATCTAATTAAAAAAAAAAACTAAAATAAATACTAAAATAATTGTTTTTAATAAATATGATGTAACTTTTAATATTTAGCGAGGTTAATTAGTAAAAAAATAATTATAAATACGGATGGAGAAGCTTCATGGTAACAGTGACGCTTCCATTTTCACTCTCTTGTTGTCACGAACTCGATTTCGTTTTCTTAGTTTTTTTAGTTCTTTGTTTTTTAATATCTTTGATTTTTCCTCTTGGGCCGCCATCGACGCCCCGATCGAGGATTCAAAGCTTCGATCATCTCGGTAATGGAACCTTAACATCGATCAAACCCTAGTTTCTCAGCTGAATTCGTGTTGTTTTGCTTTGATCTCTTGCGTGATTACTGTTGGATTTGGTTTTTTTGGTGTAGATTTGGGTTTGGATGGGAAGAGGAGGGCAGGATGAAGGGAGGAGAAGCTCTGGGGAGAGTCCGGCGTCAGGGTTTCCGGCTTGGGCTCGGAGCGTGGTGGAATGCGAGGAGGAGTTCAAGGTTTCGGTCAGTCATGGCCTCAGTGCGGAGGAGGTTGCGCGGCGGCAGGGGATCTATGGGTTGAATGAGCTTGAGAAGCATTCGGGGCCTGCTATCTGGCAGTTGGTGTTGGAACAGTTCAATGATACGCTTGTTCGGATCCTGCTTGTTGCTGCTGTGGTTTCCTTTGTTCTTGCTTGGTATGATGGGGATGAGGGTGGGGAGATGGAGATCACTGCGTTTGTTGAGCCGCTGGTGATCTTTTTGATTCTTATTGTGAATGCGATTGTTGGGGTTTGGCAAGAGAACAACGCGGAGAAGGCTTTGGAAGCGCTTAAGGAGATTCAATCAGAGCATGCGACGGTGATGCGGGATGGGAAGTTGATTCCTGATTTGCTTGCCAAGGAGCTCGTCCCGGGGGATGTTGTGGAGCTTAGAGTTGGGGATCGGGTCCCTGCTGATATGAGAATTGTTCGGTTGATTAGCTCGACGTTGAGGGTTGAGCAAGGGTCTCTCACTGGAGAGAGCACTGCTGTGAATAAAACTAATCGAAGGGTTGAAGCTGAGGATACTGATATACAGGGAAAAGAGTGCATGGTCTTTGCTGGTACCACTGTCGTGAATGGGAGCTGTGTTTGCTTGGTTACTGAGACTGGTATGAGCACTGAAATCGGTAAAATTCACTCACAAATCCATGATGCTTCTCAGAGTGATGATGAGACTCCTCTGAAGAAGAAGTTGAATGAGTTTGGTGAGGTGCTTACCATGATAATTGGTGTGATATGTGCTCTGGTTTGGCTCATCAATGTGAAATACTTTCTTACCTGGGAGCTTGTTGATGGGTGGCCAAGGAATTTCAAGTTTTCCTTTGAGAAGTGCACGTACTATTTTGAGATTGCTGTGGCTCTTGCTGTTGCAGCGATACCAGAGGGATTACCAGCGGTGATTACCACTTGCTTGGCTCTGGGAACCAGGAAGATGGCAGCGAAGAATGCTCTGGTGCGGAAGTTGCCCAGTGTTGAGACTCTGGGCTGCACAACTGTGATCTGTTCTGACAAGACTGGCACATTAACAACAAACCAGATGTCTGCTGCCAGACTTGTTGCTATGGGAGGCCAGGCAGGTCAGGTTAGAAGTTTTAGAGTGGATGGGACCACATATGACCCTCACGATGGGAAAATACACGATTGGCCTACTGGGAGCATGGATGCTAATCTTGAAACAATTGCCAAGATTGCTGCTGCTTGTAATGGTGCCAATATTGCACACTCAGGCCATAATCAGTTTATTGCAAGTGGAGATTCCACAGAGGCAGCTTTGAAGGTAAGAAGCATTATACAATTTATGCCATCTTATCGCAATCAGTATATTGGTCTTATGACCATCCTTAGTGAATTTGCTGTTGAGAAAAATATCTGTAAGGTTGAAGTCAAGATCTTCATTTGGTACAAAAAAAAAGACCTATGTTTTATATTCAAGAGCAACCCTGAAACTCTAGGAAGTTGATTAAACTAATTGATTTCACGCTTGAATTATTCTTCTCAAAGGACCATTGGTGCTAACCTAGAATAGGTATTTTTTTTTTATATCATTCATTGGCAGGATTTCTGTTGCTTATTCAGTATTCATAATTGGTAGCAATTTGTGGAAGGTGCATCTATAGTTTGTCTGCTCATTTTATGCAAAACTTGTAGTTATTACCTCTTTGATAATTCTGATCCGAGGGATTCAGTTCTTTACAAATCTCCATGTGTTTATCATTGACAGGTTCTAGTTGAGAAAATGGGAATTCCTCGTGGATCTGATATGTCATCATTGAATTCTACAGAAATATTACGTATGACAAAAATTCTTATTATTGTACAATTAATTAAAGGAGATTTATGTTAAAAATGTTGCATTTAACTTCTGTTTACAATCTAAGGTTGTTGTCAATGGTGGAATGGGGTCACACCTAGAGTTGCAACTTTGGAGTTTGACCGCACTCGGAAATCAATGGGAGTAATTGTGAGGTCAAAATCTGGAAGAAACTCCTTGCTTGTGAAGGTACTTTATCAATCGCATAAGTGAATTTACTTGGATTTTATTCAATTGCAAGCTAAAAATAGTTAACTGTCATATAAAGTACTGCTGTACGGTAGAAGCCACATTTTAGATTAAATACTGTTTGTTACTTTTCTGTAACAATTTGGTATTTGTCAATTCTGATTGCTCCTGTAATAGGATGCTTCCATTAATGTTTGCTATAGATCCAATAGGTAGATTCTATTGAGGTTTTTCTCTTGCATGCTTTTCATGCTTTTTTTTTAAGAAAAGGAATTTATTTTGATAACCACTCAAAATTTTCATTTTGTCAGGGAGCTGTTGAAAATTTGTTGGAAAGAAGTGCATATGTTCAGTTGCTTGATGGCTCCGTCGTCGTGTTGGATGATGGTGCAAGAAATCTAATTATGGAAACCCTAAAGAAATGTCGACCAATGCTTTGCGTTGTTTAGGTTTTGCTTACAAGGATGACCTTTCAGAATTTGAAACTTATGACGGTGAAGATCATCCAGCTCATAAACTTCTACTGGATCCCTCCAACTATTCGGATATTGAGAAAAATCTTGTTTTTGTTGGCTTGGTTGGACTGAGGGTGAGTTGGAATGTGCTCTCTCCATACTTGAGTAACTTTTAGGAGTGTTCTTTCTCCTGCAGTGGTATTTCTTCTTTTTGCATTGAACTTACAAAATAAAACACAATCTAGGATCCTCCCCGTGAAGAAGTACATCAGGGCAATTGAGGACTGCAGAACAGCTGGCATTCGTGTCATGGTAATAACAGGTGACAACAAACAAACAGCAGAAGCAATCTGTCGTGAAATTGGTGTTTTTGGGCCTGAAGAAGATATCAAGGCAAAGAGTTACACTGGAAAAGAATTTATGTCCTTGCCAGATAAAAAGAATCTTTTAAGGCAAAGCGGTGGACTTTTGTTCTCAAGGGCTGAACCAAAGCATAAACAAGACATTGTAAGATTACTCAAAGAAGATGGGGAGGTTGTTGCGATGACAGGTGATGGAGTTAATGATGCCCCTGCTCTGAAATTGGCTGATATTGGTATTGCTATGGGCATTGCTGGGACAGAGGTATGCTTGTAGTTATTTTACATAATCTAGAAATCGGTGGTGTATCCCATCTTAGTTTTGTTTGGCCGACATAAATATCTGTCCTTCTGCATCAGTTCTGTTTGTATGCCTATTGCTCTTCATTTTGTATTACTTCATAATCTGATTGCTCTTCATTAGTGATTGTAAACTATCTACTTATGCTTGGTTGACATAAATATCTGTCCTTGGGTATCAGCTTTGTTCATTTGCCCTTGGCTCTTCATTTTCTATTACTTCATAATCTGATTGTTCTTTATTAGTGATTATAAACTATCTACTTATGCTTGGTTGACATAAATATTTGTCCTTGGGTATCAGCTCTGTTTGTAAGCCCTTGGGTCTTCATTTTCTAATTCTTCATAATTTGATTGCTCTTTATTAGTGATTATAAACGATCTACTTATGCTTGGTTGACATAATTATCTGTCCTTGGGTATCAGCTCTGTTCGTAAGCTCTTAGCTCTTCGTTTTCTATTACTTCATAATCCGATTGCTCTTCATTAGTGATTTTTAACCATCTACTTTTGCTTGGTCAACATAAATATCGGTCCTTGTGCATCAGTTCTGTTTGTTAGCCTTTAGCTCTTCATTGTCTATAACCTCAATCTGATTGCTCTTCAATAGTGATTGTAAACTATCTACTTGGTCAGCCAGTGACTTCCTCCTCCTCCCTCTTTTTTTTTTTTTTTTTTTTTTTTTTCTTTTGTTGGTGTTGCCTGCATCTTGAAGCTTCTCTTTTTGCTGTGGAGATATTCAGAATTTCACTTATTTATATGATGGAGAATGCTTAGTCTTAATTTTTTTTTTAAAAGCTTGTCTTAATAACATCATGTCAGTGCAGCATATTGCCTAGTTTATCTAACATCCTTTAATCTGTTTATCACTTCCCACAGGTTGCCAAGGAAGCATCTGACATGGTGCTAGCTGATGATAATTTTAGTACCATTGTTGCAGCAGTTGGTGAAGGGAGATCTATCTACAATAACATGAAGGCTTTTATAAGGTCACTCATTAACACTGGCTATATTGTGTTTTTTTCCCCTGTTTCTGCCATGGGTTTCTTTAATAATACAACTCTTTTTCTTAAGCTTTATTTGGTTGAGGGATTTTGTATGAGAGGCATTATGAGATTTTTGTGTTCTCTTCTAGGATAATCCAATGATTTCATGTGCATAGATGCACAGAAAATCCTGGAACTCTTCTTAGTGGGTCAGCACTTGAGAGTATTGGGTGCACATATAGATCAAATATATAATATTAACTGAGTATCTGTTGGAAATTTTGTTGTTTTGCTTGTAGTTCTTTATGGGACCCAAGCCTTTAAAAAAACCAATTAAGGGATCAGGGTACACAAAAACAGACCTGTGTGTTATCCCTCTGTAGGCGTTGTGCTACATATATGAAATGAGGTATGCCTGATCAAGTCTTTTCTTTTTTTCTTTTCTTCTCTCTGTCATTGTGCAGATACATGATCTCTTCAAATATGGGTGAAGTCGCCTGTATTTTCCTGACCGCTGCTTTAGGCATTCCTGAAGGGCTGATACCAGTTCAGCTTTTATGGGTGAATCTTGTCACAGATGGACCACCTGCCACTGCTTTGGGATTCAATCCACCTGATAGAGATGTAATGAAGAAGCCACCCAGGAGAAGCAATGATTCGTTGATCAGCGCTTGGATCTTATTTCGATATCTGGTATGTGATCCTCTTTTGACCATATTCTGGATAGCATTTGTTTAAATTGTGTCCTGAGTTCTAGAGTTCAGAGCCTAAGCTAAACTATTATCGGGGTTGATAATGATTTCACTCTACATACACACTTATTCCTGTGTGGACTCTTTTAGATCCTGAATGGGTTCTTAATTATGCTAAGAATGTATTGTCACTATTCTATCCGACAGAATTCTTGGTTTGATCTATAGACTTGACTCTGTTTCAACTCCATCTGCAGGTCATTGGGCTCTATGTTGGAGTTGCCACTGTGGGTATCTTCATCATTTGGTACACTCATGGCTCCTTTTTGGGAATCGACTTGAGTGGAGATGGGCACACGCTTGTTA
This sequence comes from Dioscorea alata, assembly GCA_020875875.1. Lineage (NCBI taxonomy): Eukaryota > Viridiplantae > Streptophyta > Magnoliopsida > Dioscoreales > Dioscoreaceae > Dioscorea > Dioscorea alata. Next base: position 19,119,380 of record CM037022.1, on the reverse strand, counting down.
CCTACTCTCAGCTCTCCAACTGGGGCCAATGTTCTTGGTGGGATGGCTTCAAAGTCACCCCATTTACTGCCGGATCCCGAGTCTTCAACTTCGACAACAACCCTTGTGACTATTTCCAGACGGGTAAAGTGAAAGCCATGACCCTCTCGCTCTCCGTCTTGGTAGCCATTGAGATGTTCAACTCTCTCAACGCCTTGTCTGAAGACGTGAGCCTTTTGAGCATGCCACCTTGGGTAAACCCATGGCTGCTTCTCGCCATGTCGATCTCGTTTGCGCTACATTTCTTGATTCTATATGTTCCATTCCTTGCTCAAGTGTTCGGGATCGTGCCTCTCAGTTTCAATGAATGGCTTTTGGTTCTGGCTGTTGCCTTTCCGGTGATCCTTATTGATGAAATTCTAAAGTTCATTGGTCGGTGTACAAATTCTTCCGGTGCACAGAGACTGTCAGCAAAGCACAAAAATGAGTGAAGCCATAGTTTGCAGTTTGGAGCAGTCTTTGAAGAGCAATCTGCTGCAGCTCGGCAAACTGTAAGCTTCTCACCCTTCAATCTCTAACCCCAGACTATGTATTGGTTTCAGAGTTTTCCAATATTGCTTACCTTAGCAGTGGCCTGGGAATTGAACTTTTGAACTCAATCTTTAAAAAAGAAAAAACCAAAACGTATTCACGTTCAATTGATGGTTTTAGTTTTCATTTATCAGAACGTAAGTTTAAACAAATGAAGCTGCCACAATGGTGGTGCCTTTGCTTTTGTATTTGCTTTTGTAGTGTATTTTGCATTGTTCTCTTTAGTATAAAATATCTACACATCCTTGTTTGTTGTGATAATATTTGCCTCAATTTGTTTGGATCCAGTGTTCAAGATAAAACATAGAGAACAGTATGAAAGCAGGTTGTTAACGATAATTGGCAGCCTACTCAGTCATACTCTCCTTCTCATAAAATAAGATTTTGATCTGGGTGAGCTCATGAGTTTCAGAAACTAATTGGTAAATAATAATTAATTAATTAATAATAATAAATAAATAAAGGGAGGAGGAGGCGAAGGTTTGGCCCAATTTGATCTTAAAGACATTGTAATACATTATGTTAATCACATAACTGAGAGTGATTACTGCCTCCAATACACACCCTTCAATTATTTTCACCCCCATGATTTAATATATGCTTTATTATAATCTCCACACATACATGTTCAGTGTCTTATTTGTAACCTCACTACAATTCACTTTCAATCCAATTACATCTCAATGATCTTCAGATATGCAAGGGGGGGAAAAACACATAATCATATATAACTCATATTATAAAAACTCTCAACAATCAAACCATGAACTGTCTACCTCCCTTCAGACTTCAGTACCTATGAGAAATTAAACTCTGCTCATTGAAACATCAGACAGATCATTTGTACTTGGTGCAAGTTCACCAACAGTAATACTTTTAGTATTGCTGATGTTCTGAACCTGAGTTGGAAGCTCATCAATCTTTGTAAATACTATCAGCATCTGTAAACCTAGATTCATCAGCCTCTTGAAGCTGCAAAACATACTCCAAATTCCACAGAACATCCCTCATTGCTGGTCTTTGTTGGGTCAGCCCATTCAGGGTGACCAAAGGCAAGGCTCAAGGAATAAGTGTCCCAAAAATTAAAAAAAAAAAAATCCATGTCAACTTTAGAGTTTTACTGTGCAAAAAATTGTGAAAAGAACCAATTGTGATGATGCATGGGTTGTTTTTTTTTTTTTTTTCACCAAGAAGAGCGGTCTAATCACTAAGAAAGGTAGAGACATGCACAAGTCTCAGCAGAATAAGTGGGAGTAGGCCCATACACACATGGATGCTGGGACCACCTACACACAATCACTATTCACATTACCAGAAATGTATTCTCGTCCAAGATTCTAACTTTCACCATTTGTGAAGGGTTCTACTGAAGACCCGACTATCAATAGATCACTTGGCCATTGGTGATGCTGCATGCATTGTTAGTATCTTTTGGTAATTGTTGATAGCATTGTGACATTATACCTCTTGTTGAATGTAGAGAGGATTTCATTTTTCCATTGTTGGTATAGTACAGTGGAAAAGTTTTGAGTGGTTTAAAGTTATGTGGTTTTTCACCTTTACAACGGAGAGGTTTTTTATGCTAAATTGTGCGTTGCATTTGCTGTGTTTGATTGATCTTTTGGTATTTGATTTAGACTTGATTTTGTGCACAGGAAAATTTTAAAGATCCTGGAAATTTCAGATTTTAGTTCAGATGCTACAGTAACATGTAGAGGTTGTGTTGATCACAAGTCTAAAGTTTTAAACAAGATGTTACAATACCACTTCTACAATTAGAGAATTTTTAAAACAACATTAAACACATGTTTGTGCAGAGTCTATGCTAATTACAAGTTGAGGTCTAATGGTTGTAATTTTTATATCCTAAGTTTAGTTTAATAGGAGCAAAAAAAATCAAGTTGATTAGTGGTATTTCTCAGTCTTTTCTTATTAAGAAATGGTATGCAATTCTGTAATAATACACATACATAATGATATATTTTTTTTTTTTGTGATTTCACTGATTTGCTAAAGAGGGACAATTTTTTTTCCCAAAAATACGTGGTTTTTTCAACTAATAAAAAAAAAACATTAACCATATTAACCATATTTAGAAAGAGTAAAACTAATATTTTAAATAAGCAATAGTTAATATGTTGTTTCGTGCATATTCTAAATCGAAAAAAAACTTTGACTATGTTATGAATATTATAACAAATAGAGGATGATTATTGTAGCAAGCGACAATACTGCAACATTTGATGACACTGTAGCACGCTTAATTTCGAAGTTATGATGAAATACTATGTTTTAATGTTGGTATGATCACATCCGATAGATGTACACTCGAGTAGAAATAAATTAATGGCCGATTATAAGAATTAGATAAATTTAATAATTAAAAGAAACGGATGGAGTATGATTTATCAAAATGACGTCATCATAGTTTTGTCCAACCCAAAATATTCTTCTAAACGTAAACAGTACGTAAGGGCCGCCATGAAAATGAAAATGTTAGAAGTAGAAAAATGATAGCATTAAATACTTTAAAAATGACATTGCAATAATAGGAGAAAATTATTTTTGAGAATATTATTTACATGATAATCAATGCATAAGTCTTGAAATTTTTTCTTTTCCTGCAACGACAAAGCGCACGTCATTATGAAAATGAAAATATGAAATGTTCAAAAGTGGCAGTATTACAAGATTTCAAAATGGTGCTTTAGTAATCGAAGAAAATTATTCATAAAGAAAATTGTTTGTAAGTTAAATGACTACCGGTCTTTGAAATATATATATATATATATATATATATATATATATATATATATATATATAATGACTTTCAAGTTTTTGACTTTTTTTTTTACTTGAATGTTTTTTTACTTGAATGTTTTTAAATAAATAATTCATTTTTTTTCAAGCGTGAAGATTTTTTACACCATAAATAGATAAGTAAGAGACACCATGAATATGAAAATATTAGAAGTTGGAAAATGATAACATTTAATGCTTTGATAATTAATGATGTCGTAATAATAGGAAAATATTCTTGAGAAGATTTTTTACACGATAATTAAAATGTATAAGTCTTGGAAATTTTTTTTTTTCTGCGAATACTTGTTATGAAAATGAAGAATGAAATGTTGGAAAATTAGTGTATTAAAAGTTTTAAAAATGATGCTTTTGAAATAAAAGAAAATCACTCGTAAAAAATTATTTGTAAGGTACATGACTACAGGTCTATGAAATATAATATATATTTATATGTTTATGACTTACTAGGTTTTGAGATTTTTTTCAAAATAACGTTTTAAATTTTTATTTTGATATATATATATATATATATATATATATATATATATATATATATATATATATATATATATATATATATTTGAAAATCAAACTACTTTGTAAATGCTTATTGTATTAAAAAATTTCTGCGAAGACTTATCATGAAAATGAAAGAATGAAATGTTGGAAAATTAGTGTATTAAAAGTTTTAAAAATGATGCTTTTGAAATAAAAGAAAATCACTCGTAAAAAATTATTTGTAAGGTACATGACTACAGGTCTATGAAATATAATATATATATATATATATATATATATATATATATATATATATATATATATATATATATATATATATATATATATATATATATTTATGACTTACTAGGTTTTGAGATTTTTTTCAAAATAACGTTTTAAATTTTTATTTTGATATATATATATATATATTTGAAAATCAAACTACTTTGTAAATGCTTATTGTATTAAAAAATTTCTGGGAAGACTTATCATGAAAATGAAAGAATGAAATGTTGGAAAATTAGTGTATTAAAAGTTTTAAAAATGATGCTTTTGAAATTTCTGCGAAGACTTATATATATATAAGTCTTGGAAAAAAAAAAATTTATGCGAAACCTTATCATGAAAATGAAAAAATGAAATGTTGGAAAATTAGTGTATTAAAAGTTTTAAAAATGATGCTTTTGAAATAAAAGAAAATCACTCGTAAAAAATTATTTGTAAGGTACATGACTACAGGTCTATGAAATATAATATATATTTATATATTTATGACTTACTAGGTTTTGAGATTTTTTTCAAAATAACGTTTTAAATTTTTATTTTGATATATATATATATATATATATTTGAAAATCAAACTACTTTGTAAATGCTTATTGTATTAAAAAATTTCTGGGAAGACTTATCATGAAAATGAAAGAATGAAATGTTGGAAAATTAGTGTATTAAAAGTTTTAAAAATGATGCTTTTGAAATTTCTGCGAAGACTTATATATATATAAGTCTTGGAAAAAAAAAAATTTCTGCGAAACCTTATCATGAAAATGAAAGAATGAAATGTTGGAAAATTAGTGTATTAAAAGTTTTAAAAATGATGCTTTTGAAATAAAAGAAAATCACTCGTAAAAAATTATTTGTAAGGTACATGACTACAGGTCTATGAAATATAATATATATTTATATATTTATGACTTACTAGGTTTTGAGATTTTTTTCAAAATAACGTTTTAAATTTTTATTTTGATGTATATATATATATATATATATATATATATATATATATATATATATATTTGAAAATCAAACTACTTTGTAAATGCTTATTGTATTAAAAAATTTCTGCGAAGACTTATCATGAAAATGAAAGAATGAAATGTTGGAAAATTAGTGTATTAAAAGTTTTAAAAATGATGCTTTTGAAATTTCTGCGAAGACTTATATATATATAAGTCTTGGAAAAAAAAAAAATTTCTGCGAACCCTTATCATGAAAATGAAAGAATGAAATGTTGAAAAATTAGTGTATTAAAAGTTTTAAAAATGATGCTTTTGAAATAAAAGAAAATCACTCGTAAAAAATTATTTGTAAGGTACATGACTACAGGTCTATGAAATATAATATATATTTATATATTTATATATTTATGACTTACTAGGTTTTGAGATTTTTTTAAAAATAACGTTTTAAATTTTTATTTTGATATATATATATTTGAAAATCAAACTACTTTGTAAATGCTTATTGGTTATCAAGTGACTGTTTTGATTAAAAAGATATCTTCAATCGTTATATTATTAAAGAGTTTAATGTCGATGTCATCTCAGTAATCTATTAATTTTTTTTTTTTTTGAAAAAGTGGATAAACCACTTCTATTAATAAAATGACGAACACAGATACAACCCACAACCAGATGTGGTAACAAACCAAAAACTAGTCCACTAGTCGTGGAACAAACCCAAAACCAAAACCAAGAACAAAACACAACCCCACAACCACAGAGAAAGAAAACTCTTTCTTAGCCCCCCAGAGATCAACACACAACTAGCTCATGATCTGATCAATCGCCTCCTCGGCCTTTACTCCTTCAACCTGCACTTCCTCCCTTTGCTGCAAAAACTCCAGACTACGTCAAGCTATGGCGATGGAGTCATCAAACTTCTCCTTGATATTATCTGCAGTTGCTTCCCTAGTGCCTGCCCGAGCAACTTTCTTTTTAGCTAATTTAGGTGGCTCCGCCACAAAACCATCATCCTCTATCTCACCAATGTTCTTAGGCTGCATATCACCTATATTAGACCCCGACCCGTTAACAAGAAATTGGGCCCAAGTTCTGGATGAGAAACTCCATTCAAAGCCCACAGATGGAGGCATAGAAGGCTTGGTCTCAGGATTTCCAAAATCCAAAGACTCTTCCAACACAGAGCCTGACCCAAACGACTGGCCCACAATTGCGTCAGATGTAACATTTATGGGCCTCCCTATGGGCCGCTAGCTTTCCTCCACACCGCACATCCTCCTTTCCAGTAACATGGATCAAAACTTGGCCCCCCTCACCTAACAACAATGGGTCATCCGAAGCCCACATCTCATTCTTATCTCCACATCTCATTCTAATCTATTAAACTTTTTTCCCATCAAACTATCTCCCATAATAATTATATTACATTGTGGATACACAATCATTTCATCTATATATATATATATAATAAAAAATTATCTAATAAAAATAATTTTTATATATTAAAAATTATATTTTTAAATGCATTATCGAAATATTTATAATTTATACAAATTTTTATAAAATAATAATAAGAAAACATGAGTGTGTCCCATAAGTAAGTGTTAAGTGGCAAATGCTTGGTCACCACCATCTCCTTGCGGAGCCTTTAATTATTAAAAGTTCATTAAGTTCAATGGAGCGCTAAAGATCTAGAGGAACTTATATGAATTTATGATTTTTTTTTTTTTTTTTTTTGACAAAAGCTATAGCATCAACAAAATGACAGACACGTCAGTTATGATAACTTAATAAATTCTTAAAAATTTACCACGTAAGACGAACTAATATGCGGGACAATGACGATCTACCATATGCACCTAAGATAATAGATCATGGGTCATAACTTCACAATAATAAATTTTTTAATATAAAATACTTTTATAGTATTATAAAACACAGTAATGCATTGAGACCAAGGGGTTTCAATACTTAGCTAGGTTACCCAATCACCATTCTAATGCGATACCAGAAGGCTACCGGTGGATCTTATTTTAGAATCATTAGATAAAATCCTTTTAATCATAATAAGTAAATAGATTAACAAAAGCAATTAATTAGGCTAGTTAAAAGTTTAATGAGTTAACTTAAGATTATCCAAAATTAGCATTGACCAGTCCATATATTAAAGTTGACCATCAATATCTGTTTTTTCATTAGCTTATGACGTGCAGTGTAGCCACTATTCTATGATTAATTTCTGATGTAATAGCTAAAGAAAATATTATTAAAATAGACAAGCTTATTAAACTTAATACTATAAGTAAAATTATATGAATTGTCTAGACGTTACGCCTGTGCGTGTGTTTGGGTTTGTGTTGGTGTATATAAAGGGTAAGAGACAATGGAATGGTGAGCAAAAGTGATCTGAGAGATCAATGGCATCTGCTAATTACAAAACTTCACAACCACTCATGCTTCCTTCCGCAAAACTACAACAAGTATTGTTCATATTATTGTTATTATTATGTCTTGCTTTAATGATGCCCTCCATCACTAGTACTAGCTCTAGCACTAGTGCTAGTGGTAGGAATTCTACTACCAAAGGCTGCATCAAGGCAGAACGAGACGCCCTCCTCGCATTCAAATCAGAACTCATATATCACAAGGCTCATCCCATCTCGTCGTGGGGAATTTACACTGATGATTGCTGCCAATGGGCCGGCGTGCACTGTGACAACAATTCTGGCCACATCGTCCGCCTTAACCCCCGTCTCTGGCGACCACCACCAAATATTTTTGATGATTATAATGATTATGTTTGGTGTGATAAGTCAGGCCTGAGTGGCACCATCAGTGAATCTCTTATTGGCCTCAAGCACCTCACATACCTTGATCTCAGCTTCAATTGCTTCCTCAATATCTCCATCCCAAAGTTTTTGAGTTCCTTGGAGAACCTGGTTCATCTTGACCTCAGCTATTCGGGCTTCACTGGTGTTATACCTCATGAGCTCGGTAATCTCACTAGGTTGCGTTACCTCAACCTAGCAAATTATGATAACAAGGTTGATGATGCTGAGTGGCTATCTGGTCTATCCTCTCTGAGATACCTGTTTCTGAATCACGTCAACTTTTCTGGCGTGAACAACGTCATGCAATCACTCAACAAGCTTCAACATTTGAAAAGTGTTTCTCTGTTAAACTGCACTATGAACATTATCCCTGAGTCTCTCCCATATCTTAACTTCACCTCCCTCACCTTTGTGGATATCAGCTTCAACATGTTCGACAACACTAGTATCCCAGAATGGCTCTTCAGAATACCCAACTTACGTCATCTCACGGTGGCAGACTGCGGGTTGACCGGCACCATCCCTTCCTCTATCAGAAACGCAACTTCTCTTCAATCACTGTCCTTAGCCATGAATAAAGGAATTTCTGGTGATTTTCCCAGAGGATTTGGTGACCTATGTAATCTCCAGGAGCTCTACTTAAGTGGCACTTTTGTGGGGCAGAGCTTGGAGGATTTCAGAGATGCATTCTCTGGATGCATTAGGCGAAATTTGAATGTACTTACATTTGAATTTAGCTGGCTACAAGGTCCTTTGCCAGATTGGTTGGGTGAATTAAAAAATCTCACCAAGCTTTATCTTTCCGTTAATTCCCTCCACGGCTCTATCCCAGAATCCCTCGGAAGACTCTCAAGACTGCAATATTTGGATCTTCGAGCCAATGAATTAAATGGCTCTGTCCCAGAAAGTCTCTCGCAACTTTCAAATCTGGTTCAATTGGATCTTAGTTACAACTTTGACTACCATTCTGTTATCACTGAAGCTCATTTGGCTAATCTCACTGGTCGCAAGAACCTAATCCTTCATCGTACCAATTTGGTTCTCAATATAAGCACTGATTGGATTCCAGGGTTTCAGGCTTTTTGGATAGACTTATCTTATTGTCACATTGGACCAAAATTTCCAGTTTGGCTTGCCAACCAAGTGAATCTTGCCTCCCTGGGGATATCTAATAGTGGAATCAAGGATTCAATGCCTGATTGGTTCTGGAACATCACATACACCATGATTTCCTTAGATCTCAGCAACAATGATATCAACGGACAGATGCCTCAACGCTTCAAATTTCAAGACGAAGAAGATGATGTTGAAATACTCCTTAGCTCCAATCACTTTGAGGGATCTATTCCTTATTTTCCTTCTAATGTTTATGCATTAGACTTATCCAATAACTCATTTTCAGGAATTATTCCCTCAGATCTTGGAAGCTTTGTAGGAGTAAGACCTCGACTCACTCACTTATCTTTATCTTCAAACAACCTCATTGGTGGTATTCCAAACTCTCTATGTGATTTCATGGAGCTTATATTTTTAGAACTCTCCAACAATCACTTGGAAGGAGTGATCCCGAGTTGTTTGAATAATTTGACAAACCTACAATATCTCATCTTGGCAAACAACTCGCTGGTAGGTGACATTTCAAATTCCCTCTTAAGTCCTTCTCAATCTTTACAAGTGTTACACTTAAGCAACAACCAACTGCATGGCGAGTTTCCATCATTCTTGAAGAAGTGTACTTCCATAACCACTCTTGCTCTAGACTATAACAATTTATCAGGAAACATTCCTAGTTGGTTGGGAGAAACTATGACTTCATTGAGGATCCTCACCTTGAAAGCCAATAATTTCACAGGTAACTTGCCATTATTATTCAATCTCACATCACTTCATTTCTTGGATTTTTCCCACAACTCATTTGTAGGAAGCATACCACAATCATATGGTAACCTCATGGGTATGACAAACATTAATATGAATGGAAGAGCAATAATGTTTCCTTATGATTCATTTGCAAGTAACCGGCTCTTAATTAAGATTATTGTCTTTACAAAAGGATTAGAACTCCCATATGGAACCATTCTTTCATCTCTTATATTCATAGATCTCTCTGCAAATAATCTATCGGGCCAAATTCCAAAAGAAATAGTTAACCTAGCTGAATTGCAAAACTTAGATTTATCATCTAATAATCTATTAGGTGCAATCCCTAGTGATATTGGTTTAATGCAAAAATTGGAATCTCTTGATCTCTCAAGAAATGAGCTCATTGGGTTGATACCTCTTAGTCTCTCCACATTAAATTTTTTAGGAAGTTTAAATTTATCCCACAATAACTTATTTGGAAAAATCCCATATACAAACCATTTGACCACATTTAATGACCCATCTATCTATGCTAGTAATGTCAATCTCTGTGGAGCTCCTCTAGATAAGAATTGCTCAAGTGATGAACCACCATCAAAAACCCATAATCAAGAAGATGAAGATGATGATGATGATGATGATGATGATGGATCTTTTTGGTTTTACATTGGTTTGATGCCAGGCTTTGTGGTTGGATTTTGGATAGTGTGGGGAATAATACTTTTCAAAAAAGAATGGAGACGAATTTATTTCATATTTCTGGACCACATGTATGAGATGATATATGTAAAAATAGTAGTCACTACATCCCAGATCAAGAGAGCTTTTGCTGTAATGAACTCAAAGTAATTAGCAAAAACCATGTTTACTGCTAAATTATTATTGTATCACTAGCTATAAATAACGCTACTCAAGCTACTGGGAATGAATTTATAAGTATTTCTGTATTTCTTTATGTTGATGCCACAAGTGAAATATCTTATTATTTTTTCTTTATATGTATATATATATAGTACACACGTGGCTTTTCACCAACTACTAAAAGTGTATTTGGATGGAGGTAATAAACACTGTTAGAATGGAAATGAAATGTGTAGGTAATTAATAATGGTAATGTAGAAACATATGCATTAACCCCAAAATTGGAAGGAATAGATCTATTTAAGAATGAATGAATAGTGTTAATCTTTGAAATAACACTTTTGTTTCTATGAATATTTAAGTAAATAAAATTTATAAAATTAAATAATTAACTATAATAATTAAATTAAATAATAATTAAAATAAAAATTATTATATATAATTAAATAATAAAAGTAAAATGACAATTTTGTCTATTAGACTAATAATTAATTAAAATGAGATATTTAACGTGAATATTTAATTATAATAACTATTTTTAATAATAATATTCAAAATATTTTTTAGATAAAAAATTTATTTATCATTAATTAGATTTTTTGTATATCAAGGGTAAATGAAATATTCCTTTAACCAAACACAGTTTTCATTCTCATTTTTATTCCTACAGTATCATTACCATTACTTTTCTCATTCCTCTTCCATTCACATTTTGTGAACCAAACGCATCCTAAGCTTTTTTTTTTTTTTTTTTTTTGATAAAAGTGGATAAACTACAAATTTATTAAATAGGGAAGAAGAGAGTACACAAAGCACTTAAAGTAAAAGAGTTGCCAATTAACCCTCACCAGAGGTAAGGAGCTGGGCTACAAAACAAGCAAAATACGAACAAGAACCGAAGGGTAAAAGCCTAGAAGACGAGAGCCGACATCTAGAAGCATAGGTCTCCAAGGACAGAAGATGGAGTGACCTACTCCGAAGCAAACTAAAAAGCAGGATCGCCTGACTGATTGGGGGCCCTAGCGCTGATGAAGGTGAGTGAGCGCTTGCTCTTTTGTGAAGACTCGTGGTAGTCCGTAGTGGCTGAAAACCAATATAAAAGCATATTAGCAATCTTAATCAAAATAGAGTAAATAGGTAGAACGAGCAATTGAATATGCGACAGTTTCTTTCTATCCAAATATTCCACATAAAAGCTCGAAAAATTAAGTCCCAAAGAATGCGGTATGGATAAGGAGAATTGTTTATCCATGTAGTCCAAATTTCGGAGGTTGAACGAGGTAGAGTGTGAATATCAAAGATTTGAGAGAAGAAAGACCAAATTGTAAATGAGTATTCACATTGAAGAAAGAGGTGATCCACACTCTCAGAGGCCTTGTGGCACAGAACGCAAGTGTCTGTGACAATAAGAGAGTTACAACCTTTGCTAGAGAGGTTAGATAGAGTAAGAAGTTTGTCCTCCCTGGCATGCCAGCAGAATAAATTAATTTTACTAGGACATTTGGTTTTCCAAAAGTGGGAATAGAGAGGACACCGCATGCCTCCATCAATTAGAAATTTGTAAAATGATTTGACAGAGAAGGAACCATTTTTCTCCAAAGTCCAAGTTAAAAGGTCCTCCTCATCCCTCAAGCAGTCTGGAATTGCTCTAATGAGTGGGGTAAAGTCAATAGAAGATGGATTGTAGAAGAGATTCTCAGGGGTCTGAATTAGCTGAGCGAATTGATTAACATTTATCCGCGGGAATTTACAATCAATAAATAGAGATGACCAAATATCTTTAGGAGCTCTACCCAAAAGCCATCTATCAAACCAGAATAGAGTGTTGTGGTCATTATTGATTGTCTTGGAAGTGCAAGCCAAAAAGGGGTCCCGTGAATAGTGGATACCAGCCAAAAAGAAAGATTTATTCCTGGAAGGAGGTTAAAATAGTAACTCATGTGGGTTTTTTTTTCAAGTTATTAAATTTAGAGACTTTGGCCCAACAGCTGTCAGGGTTAGTGGAAAGTTTCCACCACCACTTTCCAAGGAGGGCTCGGTTAAAATTCTTGAAGATTGAGAATACCCCAACTGCCCAAGTCTAATCCTCTTCCAGGCAACCAGTCGGGTGCCTTTAGGTCCCAGATCCGGGCCTTTCCAGAGGAAGTCCCTACGAATTTTATCAATTTCTTTCAGTACCCAAGTAGGGAGCTTGAAAACAGACATCCAGTAAACTGGAATGGTCGAGAGAACTTAGTTGAGAAGCGTTAAGCAACCTCCAAGAGATAAGTAAATAGATTTCCAATTTGGGAGTCTTGCTCGAACCGAGCCTATCAGAGATGACCAATCAGTTCTTCTTGGTCTTTTACCCGATACTCTTTCCATTAATTAATAACTTGATTACAGAGCTTATCAGAGATGACCAATCAGTAATATTTTTACCCTAAGCATTTGATCCTATAAATCAATTCTCTGTCATCAAGGCCATGCCCTTTCCATTAATTAGTAACTCTCATAAAATTTCAATCAATTTACTGGGAACTTTTTTTTTTTTGAAAAATTTTACTGGAAACTATATGAAACCTTTTTGTTTTATATTTAATTTGTTCTTCTTTTTTTTTTAATCACTGTGAGCTCCTACTTCGTTTTCTGTGTTTTGAAATAACAACGTAAAAGAATACTGATTGGTTCTCTAACATCCCTAGCTACATGCTTTCCTTTTACCTTGATTCATTTGGTCTGTCACTTTATATAAAAAATAAATATTTGTTCTACAAAAAACTTATGATTAAACAGAGCATGCATGAGAAGGTTCTATATAGGATAGGACGTAAATATGACATGGCAAGCCTTGCAGGGGTAACACATCCAATGGCTCTAGCCTCCTCTCAATTAGCTTGCCTTGGAGTCTTTGTATTTATCTTTAAGCAAGATTTTAATTTATGAGTCCAAGTCATCAGGATAGTTCTTAATTAATTCCTTGACTACTCCAACAACATTTTGATTTTAGAGTGTTGCCATAAATGCGGTTTTTAATTGATTGAATATTGCTTTAAAAACAAATTGACTTAATTAGTTGGTGTCTTTTATATATATATTTATTTTTATTTTATAAATAGGGCACAAACGCTTTCTATTTAAGAGTGACAAATAAGAAAATAGACATAAAGATATATTTGTTATGATGGTTGAAATTTTTTTATGTGAAATAGGTTAACATGTGGAACAATAATAATACTTGTCACGTGTACATCAAACACCATAACTTTACAATAGTAAAAACCATTACTATGCCACTACCTAATATACAATGAATATAAACACTATTTTATAAAACTGTGAGTAAGTAGTTTTGGACTCGCACCTATCCACTCATTATCAAAATGAGAAACTATTATTACTCTTTGAGGTGGTCCTAAGCTTTTTTTCATCATTAGTACCTTCATCATAAAATGCTAATAATTCACAAAGTTAGTGAATTATTTAGCCGTGATTTTTAGAGCCGCATCAATTTTTTTTCTCCATGTTTTACGTTACTTATTAAAATCTCAATTTAAAAATAAAAAAAAATATTACAAACATTCTCCACATATCATAAGTCTTTTTTTAATTATTTAGGCTTGATTTGAAATTATATATCAGTTACCAATATATTTTTTTAATATTTCCCATAGCATTTGGTACTTACGGTAGTATCAAGCATGCCATAAACAATTTTTTAAGACTTTTATTTTTTGAATAAAGTGGATAAACCATAAACAAGTTTTTAAGACATAGTAATGCATTATGTTAATCTTATAATAACTGAGAGTGAATGTAAGTTTTTGATGCTATAAACCGATTTCTCACAAGGCTCAACGGCTTGGATCAATATGAAACCTTCTTGTTTTTTTTTTTTATTTTTTCAGCTCTAGCTTCGTTTTCTATGTTTCAAGATAACAGTACAGAAGGCTGAAATCATTTCGCCTGGCTCCAGAACCAAGTTATTTTCTAGTTCTTTGCTATCACAGCTTGACACGTGTCTTCCAACTACAACATATAAAAATAGCAATATATGTGTCAGACTGTGATAGGAGAGAATTAAAAAATAACCTGATTTCATAACCATATGAGATTAATTCACATAAGACTACCCTACCTAATTGGTTCTATAACATCTTTACACGCTTTCCTTTTACCTTGATTCACTTCGTTTAGTCACTTTATGTAAAAAAATTATAACATCTTTACACGCTTTCCTTTCACCTTGATTTACTTCATTTAGTCACTTTATGCAAAAATTAAACATTTGTTCTTCAATAATATAACTCAGGATTGAAAAGGACATGAGAAGGTCTTTTAAGGCACAGAACATATGGCCAGAAGTATCACATCCAATGACTCCAGTTTCCTCACAATTGACTTGACTTGGGTTCTTGTATTTGTCATTAAACAAGACTTAGATTTTTTAGTCATGCCATCAAAGAAGGTTCTTAATTTCTTGATTGTCTCTAACAAGATTTTGATTGTGAAGAGTTGCCACGGTTCTTAAGTGATTGATTGATTTAACAAGATTTTTGACTTGGTTGGAGTTTTTTTATTTATCATCAATAGCTTTATAAAATATTAATAATTCACAAAATTACTGAATTATTTGTCTGTGATTTTTAGATACACGTCAATTTTTTTTTTCTTTCATGTTTCAACCTTCAATTGTTCTTCAATTATATAAGATTCTCATGGCTGAAAAGGTCATGAGAAGGTCTTTTAAGGCACAGGACTTACGGGTAAGAGTGTCACATCTAATGGTGGCTCCATTTTCCTCACAATTGACTTGACTTGAGGTCTTGTATTTGTCATTAAACAAGACTTTGATTTTTGAGTCTTGCCACCAAAGACGATTTTTAATTAATTTTTTAATAACTCCAAAGTCTCTAACAATATTTTGATTATGGAGTGCTGCCTTAAACACAGTTCTTAAGTGATTGATTTCTTTAACATGACTTTTGACTTACTGAATTAGTTGGAGTCTTTTAATAATCATCAATTGCTTTGTAAAATATTAATAATTCACAAAATCACAAAATTACTAAATTGTGGAGTGTTGCCTTAAACACAGTTCTTAAGTGATTTTTAGATCCACATTATTTTTTTTTTTACTTGCATGTTTTACCCTTCAATTATTCTCTTCGCCATAATTTAACTCAAATTCTTTTTTAATAGTCTCCATGGTCAATGAATTATATATTTGCAATCTCAAGACAATTCATATTCAATCCAACCGATCCAAGTTTTATACAACAAAACATATGAAAACTAAATGAACATTACAACAGTGAAGATAAAAAAAAAAAAAACATAAATTACATCTCAATGTTCTTCAGATATGCAGAAATAAAAAAACAAATTCATGATTGTGTGCATATATATATATATATATATATATATCATATTGTAAAAACTCCCAACAATCAAACCATGAAATCTCTACCTGATCCCTTCAGACTTCACTAACTGTGAAAAAACTCTGCATATTGAAACATCAGACAGATCATTTGCACTTGGATCAAGCACACTAACAGTAACACTTTCAGAATTACTGATGTTCTGAACCTGAGTAGGAAGCTCATCAGTCCCTGTAATACTTTTAACATCTGTAAACCCAGACTGATCAGCATCTTGAAGCTGCAAAACATACTCCAAATTACATAGAACATCCCCCAATTTGATCTAGTCTTCATCTTCTCTGAAACCTGATTAACCATTCTGCCAAATTCACCATTTCACTTTGGCAATATAGTGCAACTCGGAAGGAGTAAACATCAGATTTCTCTGTTAGTTTTAGGATTTTATCAACTCATAATTGAACTTTTGGATGTACAGGTGGACCACAGTCCGGTAAGAGGGACCCAAATATGTTGAAAGGCTAAGTTTCTCTATTTCTACTTCTCCCGTTGGTGGGAGCAACTTTACCGTTATTGTATTTTTCTTTTATAATCTTTACTGTTATTTTTTGTTCATTCCACTTTTAATGGATGTTTTGTTTTTTTAGTGTTTTCAATCAACGTTGTTTATTTATTTTTTTTTAATGTTTAAACTTTTATATTTGGTTAAATTTTGGATTCATGGTATACAGTTTGGGTGATATATTTGACTGTTGTAATTTCTATATTCAAGTTTAGTTTTAAAGAAAATTGGTGAGTTGATTAGTATTATTTCTTGGTCTTTTCTTATTAAGAAATAGTATGCAAAATTGTAATACATACATAATGATGATATGGATAATAATGATGTAGATAAGGATATAACTTGATTGTCTTTATTAAAATATTTATTATGTGTTTATGATTTATCAAAATGACTTTATCATATTTTTATGACCAATTCTTGTCATTTATTCTAGACATTAAGTAAGGGCCATCATGAAAATGAAAATATTGAAAGTTGGAAAATGCTAGCATTAAATACTTTGAAAATAATGTGATAATAATAGGAGAAAATTATTCATAAGAAGATTTTTTACACGATAATTAATATATATGTCTTAGATCTTTATTTTTGGCCAAGACAAGGGGTCATCATGAAAATGAAAATATTAAATGTTGGAAAATGAGAGTATTAAAAGCTTTAAAATGATGCTTTAGCAATAGAAGAAAATTATTCATAAAAAATTGTTTGTAGGGTAACTGGGTAAGTAAATACAAGTCTTATATATATATATATTAGCTTAACTTGACTTGACTTTGGCATGTGGCCACATCAAGGTTTCTATTGTGTGATTAATTTCTGATGTGATATCTAAAAAAATATTATAAAAATAATTAAGATAAAACATTTATAAAAAATTACAATGTAATTTAGGTTCATTTAGATTTTAACTTATTAGGATTAAGTTTTCATTTAAGAGCTAACAAATTTGGAAGTATTGGCATTATCCAAACTATAATTAATCTCAACACACAAAGCTCAACAATAAATTATTTAATAAAATTAAAAAAAAAAATTTCATAGCCTAAGTTTCTCACACAAACTTTAATAATTATTTAGAATTAGCTCTTTAAAAACAACACAATGCAATATTAAAAATGATAAGGTAGTGTTTAACTATGTTGGAAAATTTTTTTTCATCCAATTTTTAACTATTTTTAATTCTTAATTTCTAGTTATTAAATTATGTCCACTTATATTTTGTTTAGATAACAAATTTATTGGATGCGCATAATTTGTCAACATTTTTTAAAAAATAGGCGAGCTTTCTATATGTAATACAAAAGTGAAATTATATGAATTGTCCAAGCCTTACGTCTGTGTGTGTGTGTTGGTGTGTATAAAGGATAAGAGACATGGAATGATAAGATCCGAGGGATTAAATAATATATCCAAGATCAAGAGGGCTTTGGTTGCAATGAAATCAATTAGCAAAAGCCCCTAAATTATTATTATTATTATTTTTATTTTTATTTTACAAAGATTATAAACGCGCCCCATAAAAAACTGTTAAAAGAACAAATATGTACGATCAATTATGTTGGCATATAGACTCCTAATGATTTATTAACTCAAAGAAACATCATATATGGTGATTAGAGTCATATTATATGCACTTTCAGAAGATTTTTAAAAACAAAATTGAGCTAATAAATTTCTCCTATCATGCAACTCTAAAGAAAACGACATTCTCATACAAAATGACCAATGAACATTGAATGAACATTGCTACTATAATATTTATATAGTATTTTATAATATATGTATAGTTTTATGATAATATTATTGACCCGATACAAAATTCAACTAGGTGTACTCATTCATCATTCAATATAATTACACTAGGCCGTGGTTCTAAATTGTATCACTAGTGATAAATAACTCTACTCAAATTACTGTGGATGAATTTATGCGTATTTCTGTATTTCTTTACATTGATGGCACAAGGGAAATATCTTGTTATTTTTTTCTTTTTCTTTTATACAATATGCAGTACACATGTGGCTTTTCACCAACTACTAAACTTTTGATGCTATCAATCAATTCTCTGTTATCTGGGGACATATCTTTTCCATTAATTACTAACATCCTTGCCGGCTTTCCTTTTACCTTAATTCACTTGGTCTAGTCACTTTATATAAAAAATTAAATATTTGTACTACAATAATATCATATACTTATGATTGAAAAGACCATGAGAACAACCACTAAACAGCGGTGGGAAAAATCACCTTGAATAGTGTGTGGTGGTGCAAAATTAAATCACTTATGTTGTAATATTATACAGTACTATATAAAATGTTATAAAAATATTATAAAAAATACTATATTGATACCGTTACTCCATTATTTATCAATTTTAATGCGAGAGGAGTTGAATTCTCCATCCATCAAAAATTTCATGACAAAAAAAATTTACTATTGTACGGTTACAATATTTAACATGTCATCATGAATGCATGTGATAGGCCCTAAATTTTATTTAATAAAAAAACTTCTCCGTCTTTTCTTATTAAAATATAATATGCAAATGTGTAACAATACATGCACATAATGATAATGATAAGATAGGGTTTAATTTGACTGTCCTTATTATAATATTTATTATGTATATATGATTTATCAAAATGACCCTATCATTTTTTTCCCCAACTCTATTTAGTCTTTTAAACGACAAGGGCCATCATGAAAATGAAAGTATTAAAGGTTGGGAAATGATGACATTAAATACTTTGAAAATGATGTTGTACTAATTGTAGAAAATTATTCTTAAGAAGATAATTCACACGATAATTAATATATAATTTTGAATTTTTTCCCCTACAAAGACAAAAAGGGTAATCCTGTAAATGAAAATATGAAATATTGGAAAATGAGATTATAAAAATAAAAATAAAAATGATGCTTTCGTAATAGAAGAAAATTATTTATATATATAAAAAAAATTCTTTGTGGGGCAAATGACTATACGTCTTTATGATTTTGAATTTTTGCTTAGATAAATAATTCAATTTTTTTTGTAAATGCTTATTGGTTATTAACTAATTGGTTTGGCCAAAATTTCATATTTACTTTTTTTTTTTTTGAGGGATCAATCTCTGAAGTCCTATTAGCGAATTTTTTTTTTTTTTTTAACAACACTTACCCTCTTATTATATAGCTTTAGAATATTAGATAAAATCTTTTTAGTCGTAATAAGTAAATAGATTCATAGAAATAATTAATTGGGCCAATTAAAAGTTTATTAAGGAGTTAACTTAAGCTAGCTCAATTTTGGCATTGACTAGTAAGTTGACCATCAATGTCTGTTTTATTTATTAGCTTATCTTATCTAGCACATGTAACCATAAAATTTCTGCTGTGCGATTAATTTCTGACATGATAGCTAAAAATATTATAAAAATAATTCAGATAAAACATTTTCAAAAAGTTAATAACATCATTTAGGTTCATATGGATTTTAATTAACTTATCACGATTATGTTTATATCTAAGAGTTAACAAATTTGCAAATATTGGCATTATCCAAACCATAACTAATCTCCATACACAAAGTTCAACTTCAAATTATGTAATAAAAATAATAAATATAAAACAATTAAAAACAATAAATTTCATAGTCTAGCTTTCTCACACAAACTATAATAATTATTTAGCTGTGAAGGAAGAAATAACTCTTGAAAATGAACATTGCAACATTTAAAAAAGAAAAAAAAGTAGTGTTTGAAATTGGATTCGAATTTTAACTCTTTTTAAGTTTTTTTAGTTATTAAATTATATCCATTTTTATTATGTTAGATAATAAATTTATTCGATGAATGTAATTTTTTTTTAATAAAAGTGGATGAACCATGAATTTATTGAAAAAATTTATTCGATGAATGTAGTCTTTGTTAAAAAAAAAAAAAAATCGAGCTTATATAATACAAAACTAAAATTATGTGAATTTTCTAGACCTTACGTTTGTGTGTGGGCCGCCCTCGCTAGTGAATGTATAAATGCAGGGTAAGAGACAATGGAATGTTGTACCGAAAAGAGAAAGAGATCAATGGCATTTGCTAATTACAAAGCTTCACCACCATTCTCATTCCCTTCCACACAACCACAACAAGTATTATTCATATTATTATTATTATTATTATCATGTCTTGCTTTGATGATGCCCTCCATCACTAGTACTAGTACTAGTACTAGTACTGTTAATACTACTACTACGAGAGGCTGCATCAAGGCGGAACGAGACTCCCTCCTAGCACTCAAAGCCCAAATCATATATCCCAAGGTTCATCCCATCTCATCTTGGGGCGACCACACTGATGACTGTTGCCAATGGACTGGCGTGCGCTGCGACAACATTTCTGGCCATGTCATCCGCCTCAACCTGCAACCCAAGCGACCACCACAACTTTATCCTCATTATGATTATGATTATCATTATGAATATTTTGATTATTATTGTGATGCTAGGTGCAATGAGTGGGGCTTGAGTGGCGACATCAGTGAATCTCTTATTGGCCTCCAACACCTCAAATACCTTGATCTCAGTTTCAATTGCTTCGTCAATATGATCTCCATCCCAAAGTTGTTGAGTTCGTTGAAGAACCTGGTTCATGTCGACCTCAGCTTCAATTGCTTCACTGGTGTCATACCTCACGAGTTCGGTAATCTCACTGGGCTGCGTTACCTCAACCTAGCAACATATTATAAAAGAAACAAGGTTGATGATGCTGAGTGGCTATCTGGTCTATCTTCTCTGAGATACTTGTCTATGGATGGCGCCAATTTCTATGGTGTGAACAACGTCATGCAATCACTCAACAAGCTTCGTCATTTGAAAAATGTTTATCTGAATGGTTGTAATATGAACAGCATCCCTAAGTCTCTTCCACATCTCAACTTCACCTCCCTCACCTTCATGGATATCGAGTTCAACATGTTCGACAACACTAGCATACCAATGACCATGTGGTCTATTGGTAGTCGGGTCCCCAATAGAACCATTCACAAGTGGTGAGAGTTCGAATCTTGGGTGATGGCATATTTCTGGGAGTGTGAGTAGTGGTTGTGTGCGGGTGGTCCCTGCGCCCATGTGTGCGCGGGCCCCGCTCCCACTTGCTCCGCCGAGGCTTGTGCACGCCCTGTCTTAGCGGTCAGGCCGCTCATCTTGACAACACTAGCATCCCGGAATGGCTCTTCAGAATACCCAACCTTCGTCATCTCAACATGGCAGACTGTCTGTTGACAGGCACCATCCCTTCCTCCGTTGGAAACGCAACTTCTCTTCAATTTCTGTCCTTGTCTGGCAATAGTGGAATTTTTGGTGATATGCCGAGAGGATTTGGTGACCTATGTAATCTCCAGCAGCTCGACTTAAGTGTCACTTTTGTGGGGAAGAGCTTGGAGGATTTCAGAGATGTATTCTCTGGATGCATTAGGCGAAATTTGAATGAACTTTCATTTGTATATAGCTCACTACAAGGTCCTTTGCCAGATTGGTTGGGTGAATTCAGAAATCTCACCATCCTCTATCTTTCTTTTAATTCCTTCAACAGCTCTATTCCTGCATTTATTGGCAGAATGTCACGGCTGCAAAAATTGGGTCTTTCTCACAATGCACCAAATGGCCCTATCCCTGAATTTTTGGGAAGACTCTCAGGATTGCAACATTTGGATCTTGCGGGCAATGAACTAAATGGCCCCATCCCTGAATTTTTGGGAAGACTCTCAGGATTGCAATATTTGGATCTTGCTGGCAATGAACTAAATGGCCCCATCCCTGAGAATCTCTTTCAACTATCAAACCTTTTTGTTTTGGATCTTGGTGGCAACAACTTTAACTACTCCTCTGTTATCAC
Source organism: Dioscorea alata (assembly GCA_020875875.1). NCBI lineage: Eukaryota > Viridiplantae > Streptophyta > Magnoliopsida > Dioscoreales > Dioscoreaceae > Dioscorea > Dioscorea alata. The sequence continues at coordinate 19,096,910 of CM037022.1, read as the reverse complement.
TGAAGCTCATTTGGCCAATCTAACCAGTCTCAAGTACCTGTCGCTTAATCAGTTGGTTCTTAATATAAGCATTGGCTGGAGTCCAGGGTTTCAATCTCTCCAAATAAACTTGTCTCATTGTCTCATTGGACCAAAATTTCCAGTTTGGCTGGCCAACCAAGTGAGTCTTAGCAATTTGGACATATCTAATACTAGAATCAAAGCCTCAATTCCTGATTGGTTCTGGAACTTCACGGAAACTATGACTGCCTTAGATCTCAGCAACAATGAGATCAACGGACAGTTACCTCAACGCTTCAAATTTCAAGACAAAGAATATTCTCATGTTAGAATATTCCTTCAATCTAATCGTTTTGAGGGATCTGTTCCTTATTTTCTTCCCAATGTTGATGTATTAGACTTATCCAATAACTTAATTTCAGGAATCATTCCTTCTGATCTTGGCGACTTTGATGGAAGAACACCTGATCTCTACATCCTCTCTTTATCTTCAAACAACTTGACTGGTAGCATTCCAAACTCTTTTTGTAATTTAGCGGGCCTTATAGTATTTGAACTCTCCAACAATCACTTAGAAGGAGCTATCCCGAATTGCTGGAACAATTTGAGCTACCTAGAATATTTCATCTTGGCAAACAATTCATTGACAGGTGAGGTCCCTGATTCCCTTATAAGTTCATCACAATATTTAGAAGTATTGCACTTAAGTAACAATCAACTGCATGGAGAGTTTCCATCGTTCCTGGAGAAGTGCACTTCTATGACCACTCTTGCTCTTGACCACAACAACTTATCAGGCGAGATTCCAAGTTGGGTGGGAAAAACCATGACTTCATTGATGATCTTGACTTTGAAAAAAAATAATTTCGCAGGTAACTTGCCTTTATTATCCAATCTGACATCACTTCATTTCTTGGATATTTCCCACAACTCATTTGTAGGGAGCATACCACAATCGTATGGCAACCTCATGGGTATGATAAAAAGTACTAATGGTGGAGCAATATTTCCTTTTGATGTTACTGGAGTGGAATATCTCATAATTAAGATTTTTGTCTATACGAAAGGAATAGATCTTCAATTTGGAGTCACTCTTTCATCTCTCAAATTCATAGATCTCTCTGCAAATAATTTATCAGGTAGTAAATCTAGTTGGATTGCAAAACTTGAATTTATCATATAACAATCTGTCAGGTGAGATCCCCATAGATATTGGTCGAATGCAATCATTGGAATCTCTCGATCTCTCAAGAAATGAGCTCATTCGGTCAATTCCTCCAAGCCTCTCTACATTACATTTTCTAGGAAGCTTGAATCTTTCATACAACAACTTGTCTGGAGAAATCCCATATGCTAGCCAATTGACCACTTTCAATGATCCATCCGTTTATGCTGGTAATCTTAATCTATGTGGAGCTCCTCTAAAGAAAAATTGCACAAGGGAGGAATCACCATCAAATAGGCAAGTTGATGATCAAGAAGATGATGATGATAATGATAATCCAACTATTTGGTTTGCCATTGGCTTGATGTCTGGGTTTGTGGTTGGATTTTGGATAGTGTTTATAACACTGTTATTCAAAAAAGAATGGAGGTATGCATATTTTAGGTTAATGGACCACATGTATGACATGATGTATGTAAAGATAGTAATCACCATAAACAAGATCAAGCGAGCTTTGTCTGTGACGAGCTGAATGTAATTAGTAAAAGCTCTGTCTTATTGGTGTATCACTAGCTTTAAATAATGGCACCAAAGCTACTCTTCATGAATGTATGAGCAATTCTCTGTTTATTTTCATTGATGCAATAAATAATATACCGTATATCTTCTTTTCTTTCATACCATGGTGCTACAACTATCAAAATTTTTTATGCTATAAAACAATTTCTTTGTTATCAAGATCTTATCTCTTCCATTGCTCCCTCTCACAAGACTGAATGGTCTGGATCTATTTGAAACCTTCTTGCTTTTTTATTTATTTTAATTTTTATATTTTTTAATTATTGTAATTTCTAGCTTGGTTTCTTATGTTTCAAGAGAGCATCATAGAAGGATACGCAATTAATTCATAATTAATTCCTTGATTACTTCAATAAGAATTTGATTTTGGAATGTTGCCATAAACACGGTTCTTAATTGATTGATTGTTTTAACAAAACTTCAACATGGTTGGAGTCTTTTATTTATCATCAATATCTTTATAAAATACTAACAATTCACATAGTTATTGAATTATTTGGCCGTGAATTTTTTTTTTTTACTTTTCATGTTTCATCCTACTTATTAAAATATCATTAAAAAAATATTAAAAACACTTGAATTCTCATATGCTCTTATTGAATTATTTAGGCTTGATTTGAAATTATATACTGGTTACCAATATATTTTTTAATATTTCCCATAGTATATAGTAGAGAGACACAGGCAATCTTTGGGCCTGGCCCAACCAAGCAAGCCTAGTCAGGTGACTGGTTGGGCCAGGCCTGTAACACTTAACCTGCTGACACTATAGCAAGGCAGATTACCTGATTGAGCCCTTGCTTTTTTATTTTTTAATAAAAAGAATAAAATTAAAAAACCCTCCCCACTCTTGGATTTGAACCTATGACCCCATATTCACAAAACCAACAAATTAACGACTTAACGAAGCTTTAATATTTCTTAAATTTGATAAAAACTAAAATATAAAAATATGTTTTAACAAAACAGAAAATCTTAAACATTATAAAAAAAAAGGTTGGTCACTAAACATTATAATCCATTGTTTTTTATATTTTATTACTCACCTCCATTATTGACATAATTTAAAATAAATAGAATTTATACCAAATTATTTATGTAAAAAAATATTGTTATAAAAACTTTCAAAGCAACATAAATACATAATGTCAATGATGTGTGCTAATATAAACATATTGTTAATTTAAAACCCTTTCTACAATATTTATGTGTATCTTTTGAGGTAAATTTTTTAAAATCATGCGTATTTTTAAACATATTATTAATCATAATATTTTCTAAAAACTTGATTAATAAATAATTAATTTAAAATTTTATTAAATTGATAAAAAAGTTTTTTACTTTAATATAATATACAGAAAAATCTTTTAATTATAAAATATTCATCATCTCATATTGTTAACAACTATTGGTGCTTAGCAAGGCTCCAAATCAAGACATACGCGCTGTTATAACACCCTTCAACCAACCCAACTACAATGTATTTTTTGGTATTGTTCTTTTACTAAAAGATATAAGCAGTGAATTACCCTTAATGTTCTGCACATTTAGTCTTACATTAACTAATCTATGAAAAATAACATGATAATGACCTATAAAAGCAGTTAGAAGTGTCGAGAACCCAGTTTTTTTTTTTATTATTATTGTTTTTTAAACTTTTCTGTTATTTTTAAATTATCTTTGATAATTTTATTTAAAAAATAATAATAATATCCGGTGCTTGTAAACCGACAGGTTTTGGCCCAGCTCGTCTGTTTTGGAAAGTGGCACGAGCTGGGTCATCTTAGGGTTGGCCCCAAATTTGTTGGGTCTTTTAGGCCAACTTTACCGCCCTGGCTAGTTCTATATCAATTCCAGTGGGCCTTGTTAACAGGCCTTTGCCCCCTAATATTATTATTATTATTATTATTATTATTATTATTATTTATGTATAAGTAGATATATTATTTACTCCCAAATTAATTCAAGAAATAAATTTAAATTTTTTTATTATATCTATGATATTAATAATTAAAAAGCTTTAATTATATTTATTTTTTGCAATAAACATTCATAAGACTTTTAAAATCCAAAATATATAACAATTTTCATTGTAGGAGTTATTTAATTGTATTATTTTTTATACATGATATATATTACCTTAAAAGTTAAAACTCTCACAATTTTAAAAACTCCAATGCGAAACAGGACAGAATGCCCAGTAATAATATTAATAATAATAATTAGGTATTCTCAACCATGCCATAAACAATTATTTAAGATATATTAATACGTTATGTTAATCATATAAGAGTGATTACTGCCTCCGGTACACGCTTCAATTATTCTCTTCCCCAGAATTGAGTTAGACTCACATTCTTTATTATAATCTCCACACAAAGATGTTCAGTGTCTTATTTGCAATCTCAAATATAGTTCACATTCAATCCAATTCTTCCCAGTTTTATACAACAAAACCTATAAAAACCAAATGAACAGTACAACAATGAAAGATAAAAAAACTCAGTCCATAACAAACAACTTAAATTTTTTTTTTTTTTTGAAAAAGTGGATAAACCACAATTAATTAGAAAAAGAGCACAAGAACCAGGGGTACAAAAGGAGTCACAGAACCACAAAGGCCATCCACCAGAAGTGGTCAACACAAACAAAAACAACAAAAGCAGGAGAAAGAAACAGAAAAGCCCTAAAGGATAGCGACATCCTTTTAGGGGAACATCAGCAGAACAACGCTAACTCTCGCCCGGGAACGAGGGGGGCACCAACGGATCCTCCTGCTCCGCGACTCTGGAAGTCGTAAACTCCAAGCTTCTCTTAATCTTCGACATCGGCTCCTCCAGCTTAATTCTTTTGGCATCCGGAGCTGCATTAAACCAGAGGATTAACATGTGGTCAATCTTAAGAATAATAGAAGCAGATGAGAGACAATTTGAATTAAAGATGCGAGCATTTCTTTCTATCCAAATATTCCAAGTGATAGCTCTAACAAGCAAGTCCCAGAAGGGAACTAAAGCTTTAGCAACCTTCCTTCTCCAATCCCCCCACAGTTCCAAGAGTGAGCCGGGGGGGCGGTGAACCCCAAATAACTGTCCAAAGTAGTTCCAGACATGTGAAGCAAAGGGGCAAAGAATGAGAAGATGCTCATTAGTCTCCACAGCTGCGTGACACATCACACAGGTGGTCGTTTGAAGAAAGTTACTTTTACGTATGGCGAGATTCTCAAGAGTCAAAATCTTATTATCCCAAGCTAGCCAGTTGAAGACATTAATTTTTTTGGGACATGATCCCCTCAGAATGATGGGGGTGTGAAAACATCTAAGACCTCCATCAATCAAAAAGTCATAGAAGGATTTCACAGTAAATCGCCCATTAGCATTTAAAGTCCACCGTTTCTCATCTTGCTCAGTTGAAAGATGCGAGATGACATTAATAATTTGACTGTTCCAAACAGGGGAATCATTCCAATGGGACAAGGTTATAGCTCTGGCGTAATCCCGAACAGTTATCTCTCTACATTGGTCGGCTCGGAAACGCGAGGGCCAAATGTTAGCCGGGGCCCTGCCCTCCACCCAGTTGTCCATCCAGAAAAGAGTAGAGGCACCATCCCGGATGAGAGATGATAAATTTATTTTGAAGGCAGGGAGGGAGTGGAGAACGCCATTGAAGAAGTAGGATCGCCTACGACAGTGCCTATGGTGTAGGTTCCACATGGGGGTGTTTCTGTAGTAGTTTTCTCGAATGATGTTCTCCCCACACCAGTGAACCCCTATAGCAGCCTTCCACCACCATTTCCCCAGCAGTGCACAATTGAAAGCTTGTAGGTTGAGAATGCCCCATCCACCCTGCTCTCTAGGGCGACATAGTCTTGTCCAGTTAACAAGCCGAATTTTACCATGTTGCGCGTCTGGGCCAAACCAGAGAAAATCTCTACGAAGTTTGTCAATATTCTGAACAACCCATGAAGGTAATTTAAAGATCGACATCCAGTAGGTGGGGATGGCCGTCAAAACTGAATTTACCAATGTAAGTCTCCCACCTAGAGAGAGGAGTTTAGATTTCCAAGAGGCAAGCCGGGATCTAATTTTGCACAACAGGATGTCCCAATCTTGTCTTCTTGGTCTTCCCCCAGAGACTGGGATACCAAGGTAGGTCACCGGTAAACTACTCGATCTACAGTGTATAGTTCGAGTCAAAGTACTGTGGGGTATGAGATTTCTTTGGGAGGCATACAGACAGGTTTTTTCAGAATTAACCTTGAGTCCTAAGATGCCTTCGAAGATGTAGAGAATAAATTTGATAATGCGCAAGTCTTCGCATCCCCTAGTCGTCAGAATAAGAAGATCATCTGCATATTGCAAATGACACATCTTAGTTCCGGTATTAGGTAGAGGGACCCCGTGAAGGATACCAATATTGAGCGCATTGTTGAACAGGGTGCTCAAAACATCAACCACTAAGGCAAAGAGAAGAGGAGAAAGCGGATCCCCTTGCCTTAGGCCCCTATGATACCTAACATAACCGCTTTGGCAGCCATTAATGAGGAATTTGGCCTTCGTGGAAGTGAGGATGGAATTGATCCACATAATCCATTTTTCACTAAAACCCCTAGCTTGAAGGATCTCCAACAGTGCACACCAGTCAACAGTATCAAAAGCTTTCGCAAAGTCCACTTTAAGAATCAGCCCAGGAAGACGGTATTTTTGCATGTGAAAAATTAATTCATTAGCAGTAACAATGTTATCTGTGATACATCTTCCTTTAATGAAAGCCGACTGGGTTTCATCAACTAGGGAGTTAATTTTGGATCTCAAACGATTTGCTAATATCTTGGAAATAATCTTAAGAGTGGAATTAATCAAACTAATTGGGCGGTAATGTGAGGGATTCTCATGACCTTGTCCTTTTGGAATAAGCGCAATGTTAGCCCAATTAATTCTCTCAAGATTGGCATGCCCACCATAAAAATCCGCACAGAGTTTAAAAAGGTCCTCCTTGACAATATCCCAGTATTTCTGAAAGAAGAAAATTGGGAAGCCATCCGGCCCAGGGGCCTTATCAGCATTTAGATCAAAAACCGCTCTTCTAATCTCATCCTGTGTGAACGGATGATCAATTGAAGAGAGGTCCTGATTCGCTTTTGGACCTAGGAGATGGTGCCAATTAACCTTGTAACGGAAATCTTGTCTTGATCCACAGATATTTTTATAGTAATTGGTGAAGGAAACACCAATGCCTTCCACATCACTCACCCTAGAGTTGTTATGCTCAATCCAAGGGATAAAATTCCTGTTCCTTCTTCCATTTGCAACCATATGGAAGAAGTTGGTGTTCTCATCACCCTGTTGTACCCAATTCACCCTAGACCGTTGTTTCCAATAAATTTCTTCCAATTTTAGGATTTGGTACAACTCAGCCCTAAGGGAGGAATCTTTGCCATATTCCTCCTCCAAGAGGGGGCGTGACTGTTTGATGGTATCCATCAGATCAATCTCATTTAATAAGGCTAACTTTTTAAGTTTCACAGAACCAAATTCTGTTCTAGCCCAAAGAACTTAAATTACATCTCAATGTTCTTCAGATATGCAGAAATTAAAAAAAAAAAAAAATCATAACTTTATATATATGTTTCATACTATAAAAGCTCTCAACAATCAAACCATGAAATCTCTACCTTCCTTCAGACTTCACTAATTGTGAGAAAACTCTGCTCATTGAAACATCAGACAGATCATTTGCACTTTGATCAAGCACACCAACAGTAACACTTTCAGTAGTACTGATGTTTTGAACCTGAGTAGGCAGTTCATCAATCCTTGTAATACTATCAACATCTGTAAACCCAGACTCAGCCTCTTGAAGCTGCAAAACATACTCCAAATTCCACAGAACATCCCCCATTCCCGGTCTATCCACACCGCAATCTGCTAGGCATTTCTCGACTGTCTCCCCGAACTTCCTAAGCGAGCCAGGCCTTATAGTACCGGCGACACGGGGATCGATAATTTGATCCAATTCTCCTCTTCTCTGAAACTTCATTGCCCATTCTGCTAAATTCACCATTTCCCTTGGCAATGTATCAGATTTATAACCGGCCATGCACATAACACTTCTACTAGTAAAAACTTTGAACGAATAAACGTCAGATTTCTGTTAGTTCTGTGATGTCACCTGCTCATTATTAAACTTCTGCATTAGGTTAAATTTTGGATTCATGGTATACAAGTTGGCCGATGTAGAATCAAGTTGATTAGAGGTATTTCTTGGTCTTTTCTTATTAACAAATAGTATGCAAATTTGTAATAACACACATACATAATGCTAATGATAAAGATAAGGATTTAACTTAATTGACTTTATTAAAATATTTATTATGTGTATATGATTGATCAAAAAGGGCCTCTCATATTTTTGTCCGACTCTATTTATTCTTCTCAACGATAAGTGAGAGCCATCATGAAAATGGAAATATTGACTGTTGAAATAGGATAGAATTAAAAGTTGAAAATATTGAAAGTTGAAATATATGATAGCATTAAATACTTTGGAAAAGTTGTCTTAAGAATAGGTGGCTGAGGAGCAAATTATTCTTAAGAAGATATGTAAGGCTTGATTTTTTTTTCCTGCTAAGAAAAAGAGTCAGGTGTAAAATGAAAATATTAAATGTTGAAAAATGAGAGTATTAAAAATTTGAAAATTGATGCTTGACAAATACGCCACAACCCCTTCATTTAATAGAAATTAGAGATGTGTACAGACATAAAGTTAATAGGCGTTGATTAAGTGACTATATGTCTGTTTTTTTTAATATTACGTACTAGTTTTTTAAGATTTTGTATTTTTGTTTAGATAAATAATTCATTTTTTTTAAATCTTACTGTTTTGTAATGCTTATCGGCTGCTTGTTTTCATCAAAATTTAATATTTATTGTTTTATTTTTTTTTTTTTAGGATAAACCTCTAAAAAGGAATTAGTGAAATATATATATAATGTATTATTAATAGACGATAAACTTCCCCCATTTAAAAGATTTAAAAATAGTACTGAACCAGAATGTACATTGCATGAATAACATATGAACAGTACTAGAACCCAGAATAATATTGGACCCGGATGTACATTGCATGAATAGCATATGAACAGTACTAGAGCCCGGAGTGAACAGTGTATGAATAGTATATGAACAGTGTATAAACAATATAGGAAACAGTACTATCATGGGAAAAATTTGAACCAATGACCTCATTTTTACACTTTGGTGTCATACCATTGGGCTATTAAATGGTTGACTATATATATATATATATATATATATATATATATATATATATATTTTTTTTTTTTTTTTTTTTTCTATACCAACCTTTCCCTGACTTATATGGTTTTAGAATCATTAGATAAAATCTTAATTTTTCGTCATAAGATGTAAATCGATTCACAAAATTAAGTCTTTTAAAAAAAAAACAATTAATTAAGCCAATTAAAAGTTTAATAAGGAGTTAACTTAAGCTAGTCTAGTTTTGGCATGTATTAAGTCAACGTTTTTTTTTTTCAATTAGCTTAACTTGACTTTGACATGTATACCATAAAGTTTTCTATTGTGTGATTAATCTCTGATGTGATAGCTAAAAAAATATAATAATAATAATAATAATAATAATAATAATAATAATAATAATAATAATAATAAAGCCAAAACATTTATAAAAAATTACAACATAATTTAGGTTCGTTTGGATTTTAACTTATCACAATTAAGTTTTACTTAAGCTTTAACAAATTTGTAAGTATTGGCACTATCCAAACCATAATTTATCTCAACACACAAAGCTCAACTACAAATTACATAACAAAAATGTTGAAAAATTTAAAAATGATGAAAAGGAGAACCGGAAAGCAATCACACAAATATAAGAGATTTAACAAGATTCGATAAAATATACCTACGTCGGGAGCGAAGCGGCTATCGATTCTCTTATTAGAATTGACTAGAGTTATATATATATAACCATATCCGGTGTAAATTACCAAAACACCCATGTACCGTATCGTTGCCCTCGCACCCCCCAACCCATCTTGTCATCTCCCCCCAATGAGCAGATGTTGTCGCTCCGCTCCTACACTGCGCTCCGTCGCTCCACTCCAGCATCTGTCCGTTCACTTTGTATATGAGTCATATACAACAAAAAAATAATTATTATAAAACAACTAAAATAAATAAATAAATTCCATACTCGCATAAACTTCAATAATTATTTAGCTCTTGCGGAATAATTAGTTGTTGAAAAAGAACACAGTAAAATATTCAAGAAGATAGCGTGTTTGACCATGTTGTTTGTATTTTTGCACCCAATTTCAACAGAAAGTAGAAGCAATTGAGGGAATTCATTGTGGACAGCTGGAAGAAAGGGAGAATAAATAAACAGAACTGCATTGAGAAGCTTGAGGATTGAGCTTGGTTATTCATCTTCTCTGGAGGACAAATACCATGATGGGACTAGAGAACTACAAATCTCTGGTTATGTTTTCTTAATTTCATACTTTCCTTCTTGTTACTTGAGTAGATGAATGCTTCTGTGTGTCGATTTCATTTACTACTTCATTTGATCTATTTGCAAATACTCAGAAATTGTTCTTCTGGAGTTCTTATTCCAAGCTTCTTACTCTGAACCATTTAGCATTACACACTCATGCTCCCTTCCACACAACAACAAGTATTTTTATTTATATTATTATTATTATTATGTCTTGGTAGAACTACTAGTAGTAGTACTAGTAATAGCACCAGAACATGCATCAAAGCCGAAAGGGACGCCCTGCTAGCATTCAAAGCCCAAATCATATATCACAAGGCTCATCCCATCTCTTCTTGGGGTGATCACACTGATGATTGCTGCCGTTGGGCCGGAGTGCGTTGCGACAACATTTCTGGCCACGTCGTCCATCTCGACCCCCATCTCGGACGACCACCACCATATTATTATAATTTTAATTATTATGATTATTATAATAATTATTATAATTATTATGATTATAATTATTATGATTATTATTATGATAATTGTAATGCTAGGTGCGATGAGTCGAGCCTGAGTGGCAACATCAGTGAATCTCTTATTGGTCTCCAGCACCTCAAATACCTTGATCTCAGTTTCAATTGCTTCGTTAATATCTCCATCCCAAGTTTTTTGGGTTATTTGGAGAACTTGGTTCATCTCGACCTCAGCTGCTCCGGTTTTACTGGTGTTATACCTCATGAGCTTGGTAATCTCACCAAATTGCGTTACCTCAACCTAGCAAATTATGAAATTAAGGTTGATGATGCTGAGTGGCTATCTTCTCTATCTTCTTTGAGATACATGTTTATGGATGGCGTCAATTTTTTTGGTGTGAATAACGTCATGCAATCACTCAACAAGCTTCGCCATTTGAAAATTTCTTCTCTGTTTGGCTGCAGTATGAACAGCATCCCTGAGTCTCTCCCATATCTCAACTTCACCTCCCTCACCTTCATGGATATCGGCTCCAACATGTTCCACAACACCAGTATCCCAGAATGGCTCTTCAGAATACCCAACCTACGTCATCTCAGCATGACATACTGTGGGTTTATGGGCACCATCCCTTCATTAGTTGGAAATGCAACCTCTCTTCAGTTTCTGGACTTGTCCTACAATAAAAGAATTTCCGGTAATATGCCGAGAGGATTAGGCGAGGTTTGCAATCTCCAGTTGCTTAACTTGGATGCCACTTTTGCAGGAAAGAGGTTGGAGGATTTCAGAGATTCATTCTCTGGATGCATTAGGCGAAACTTGAATATACTTTCATTCAAAGAGAGTTCGCTAAAAGGTCCTTTGCCAGATTGGTTGGGTGAACTTAGAAATCTCACCTTTCTCGATCTTTCCTATAATTCCTTCAATAGCTCCATTCCTGCATCTATTGGGAGACTGTCACGGCTACAAACATTGAATCTCTGTTTCAGTGCACTAAATGGTTCCATCCCTAAATCTATGGGAAGACTCACAGGATTGCAATTTTTGGATCTTTCATACAATGCCTTGAATGGCTCCATCCCTGAATCCTTGGGAACACTGTTAGGATTGCAATATTTGTATCTTACCGGAAATGCACTAAATGGCCCTATTCCAAAGAGTCTCTCTCAACTATCAAAACTAGTTGTCTTGTATCTTATTGACAACAACTTTAACTACTCATCTATTATCACTGAAGCTCATTTGGCCAATCTCACTAGTCTCAAGTACCTGTTGCTTAATCAGTTGGTTCTCAATATAAGCACTGACTGGATTCCAGGGTTTCATGCTCTTCGAATAAACTTGTCTTATTGTCACATTGGACCAAAATTTCCAATTTGGCTGGCCAACCAAGTGAATCTTCAGACTTTGCACATATCTAACACTGGAATCAAGGATTCAATACCTGATTGGTTCTGGAACATCACAAACTCTATGACATCCTTAGATCTCAGCAACAATGAGATCAATGGACAGTTGCCTCATCGAATGAAATTTCAAGCCAAAGGATATAGTGTTGGACTATTCCTTCAGTCTAATCGCTTTGAGGGATCTATTCCTTATTTTTCTTCAAACGTTTATGCATTAGACTTATCCAATAACTTAATTTCAGGAATCATTCCCTCTGATTTTGGAAACTTTGATGGAAGAATACCTCACTTTGGCTCCCTCTCTTTATCTTCAAACAACTTGACTGGTAATATTCCAAACTCTCTTTGTAATTTGGTGGACCTTGTGTCATTGGAACTCTCCAACAATCACTTGGAAGGAGCTATCCCGAATTGTTGGAACAATTTGACGGACCTGCAATACTTCATCTTGGCAAACAATTCATTGGTAGGTGAGGTCCCAGATTCTCTTATAAGTTCATCGCACTCTTTAAAAGTGTTGCACTTAAGTAACAACCAACTGCATGGAGAGTTTCCATCATTCTTGAAGAAGTGCACTTCCATTACCACCTTTACTATTGACTACAACAACTTCTCTGGTAAGATTCCAGATTGGGTGGGAGAAACCATGACTTCATTGATGATCCTGACCTTGAAAGAAAATAATTTCACAGGTACATTGCCATCATTATCCAATCTCACATCACTTCATTTCTTGGATCTTTCCCACAACTCATTTGTAGGGAGCATACCGCAATCATATGGCAACCTCGTGGGCATGATAAATATTAGTATAAATGGTGGAGCAAAATTTCGTTCTAATACAAGGGAAGATCTTATAATTAAGATTATTGTCTTTACAAAAGGAAGAGAACTCCAATTTGGAGTCACTCTTTCATCCCTCAAATTCATAGATCTTTCTGCAAATAATCTATCAGGCCAAATCCCAAAAGAAATAGTTAAACTAGCTGGATTGCAAAATTTGGATTTATCATGTAACAATCTGTCAGGTGAGATTCCCATCGATATTGGTCAAATGCAATCATTGGAATCTCTCAATCTCTCAAGAAATGAACTCATTGGGTCAATTCCTCCAAGTCTCTCTACATTACATTTTCTAGAAAGCTTGAATCTTTCGTACAACAACTTATTCGGAAAAATCCCATATGCTAACCAATTGACCACTTTCAATGATCCATCTATTTATACTGGTAATCTTAATTTATGTGGAGCTCCACTAAGTAAAAATTGCACAAGTGAGGAATCAATATCAAACAGCCAAGTTGATGATCACGAAGATGGTGATGATAACGATAGTCCAACCATTTGGTTTGGCATTGGCTTGGTGTCTGGATTTGTGGTTGGGTTTTGGATAGTGTGGATAACACTGTTGTTCAAAAAAGAGTGGAGGTATGCATATTTCAGGTTTATGGATCACATGTATGACATGATGTATATAAAGATAGTAATCACCATAAACAAGATCAAACGAGCTTTGGCCGTGAAGAGCTGAATGTAATTAGTAAAAGCTCTATCTATTGCTAAATTATTGTTGTATCGCTAGCTTTAATAATGCCACCAAAGCTACTCTTCATGAATTTATGAGCAATTCTCTATTTATTTTCATTGATGCCATAAATTAGTAAAAGCTATATCTATGCTTACGCTAATGTGCCACACATGTACCTTTTCAGCAACTATTAAGTTTCTGATGCTATAAAACAATGTATTTGTTATAAAGATCGTATCTCTGAATCAAATACATTAACTTGCAGCAGATATAATCAATCTAAGTTATCTCTTCCATTACTCGCTCTCATGTCACTAGGCTGAATGGCCTAGATCTAGATGAAACCTTCTTGCATTATCTTTTTATTTTTATAATTTTTTACTTATTGTAATTTCTAGCTTCATTTCCTATGTTTCAAGATAGCATCATACCCAACGGTAACTATCCGTGTTTGTAATTGAGAGATCTCGAGTTCGGGCCTCTCATATTATATTTCACTTTCTGGGTCCTCTGTGGGAGTTCTGTATGAGGAATACTTCTCGTTCTCCATTTCTGGGTTGTATGGCGGGGGTTATCTCTAGAAGGTCAATCAAGCCATTATAATTAGTACATCTCCGTACCCATTTGTTGTTTGCTTTGTCGCTTGTTAACTTTGTCAAAAAAATAAAATAAAAATAAAGAAGATAGCATCACAGAAGGATACCCTGCCCAATTAGTTGTATAACATCCTTGCATGCTTTCCTTTTACCTTAATTCATTTGGTTTAGTCATTGTTAGTGCAAATGCACTTTAAGTTGGCATAATTTGCCACCTAGTCAAGGTGATGTGGCAACGATGATGATGTTGGAGACATGGTGACATGGCAAGAAGACTTGGCTAGGAGGAAAATATCATAGGAGATCTTAGTGAAGTTATTTTTGGCAAGAAGTTGCAACTTTCATGAAGCCTAAATGAAGACACTTGTGTTTTTCGCAAGTGGATCAAGTAAGCAACAAGTTGAAGACAAGATCTCATCAAGACCATATTTAGGAGATGCAAGTGAGGACTAAATATTGGCGGAGCTTAAATGAAGAAATACCTCTCAATGGAAAGATTTGAAGACTATTATTGAAGATATTATTTGAAGAACCTTAATAGATTTGGATGAAGACTATTAAGGGTATAATTGAAGACATGCATATTTGTGGCATGATTGAGCTGATTGATTAAAGATCTTTAGTAGAAGATTTGAAGACCAAACTTGGTTGAAGTGAAGACTAAGTTTGGAAAATTTCATAAAGAAGCACATAGGACGTGCGCCCCTTGCGAGGGGACTGCCTGATGAGAAGCTAAGGAGGTAGGCTAGTTGCAGGTATTCAGGATCGGGAGATCTAGCTGCATCGACTCAGACTAAGCATAACCGGAGGTTGATGGGTCTTGAGGTCGCTTCGCAACGTAACCAGAATCCAATCAAGTCAGCAGTCAGGGCCATGTTGCAAATTGTGTTACAACAGGAGTTGCAACAGCTAATTTCGGAAAATTCTAAAGTTAGTAACCGCGGAGATTCTAAAAGAGGTATGAGCTATATTTGGGACGTTGAGGCGTCTATATATACTACCTTGGTATGAGATTGGGTGCGACTCTTGAAAGAGTGAGTAGGGAGGCATCGGACAATCTAGAGAGGGTAGTATTTTTGTGAGTGAGAGAGTGATAAAGTGTTTGTACTCTTCTTTTATTTCTCTTTTAGTGGATTGTTTGTCTTCAGGCTTGGCCCCCCAGATGTAGGCGAGTTGACGTCAAACTAGGTTACCAACTTCTTGTGTCTCTTTCTTGTTTGGTTTGTGTGTTCTTCATTTGTAAGTGTTGAGTGTTTATCTACCTACAAAACTTAACCGGCGGAACTAACAGTCACTTTATGTCAAAAATTTAAAAAAAATGTTCATAAAAAATATCACATACTTGTGATTAAAAAGAGCGGGAGAAGGTCTTGTGGAGTCTTGTATTTGTCAGTAAACAAGATTTTAATTTTTGAGTCTTGTTATCAAAGATGACAATTCTTAGTTAATTCCTTGATTACTCCAATAAGACTTTGATTTTGGAGTGTTGTCATAAGCGTTGTTCTTAATTGATCGATTGCTTTAGCAAGACTTTGACTTGGTTGGAGTCTTTTATTTATCATTAAATATTATTGTAGGTCATCAAATTATACCAAAATTTCATTTTAGATGCCAAATTTTGATTTATATCAAAATGGCCACCCAATTTCTATTTGGTTTCAAAAAAATGTTACCCAAACATAGACACCAGCAATCCAACATGGTCAGGGCAGGTGCCTTGCCACATGGACTAAGATGCGCTCCATGCCACACTATTAACGCCACTTCAACCATCTTCTTCTTCTTCTTCTTTTTCTTTCATCTCTTACTTTCATATCTCACATTTGAGTGAGAATCCAGAGTAAGACAATGGAAACCGTGAGAGAAGGGTGTGAACTGCGAGCGATCAATGAAGGCGTGATCCCGGGTACGTATGAAAACAGCCGATCAAAAGCTTGTATCCAAAGCTTGGTCCTTCATTAGATTTCAGATATTTGTATTCAAATCTTGTTTTGCTTTAGTGGGATTTGCGAGGAAATCTTCACCAATGAAAGATATGAAGGTGTGTGAGCATCATTCACATTGTCGTTGCATTCACTTTTGTTTATTGTCTATTTTTTTGTAAAATTACTTGAATGTAGTTGATATCTCTTGAACACGATTATTGATCTAATATTATCCTAATTATTAGTGTGACATTTCTCTTTCAATGAGAGTGTTGTGAAGTTGTAACAAAGACTTTATTAAAAATTATATTAATATATATATCTTCTTGTAAACCTTAGTAATTACTAAAATTTAAGAGCATCTAATGTTGAAAAAAAACAACTTTAGAAATTAATCTTTATATATATATATTAACAACTAACTATTTGTGTTACTTATAGTAATTACTGAATATTAAGAAATCTAATGTTGATAAAAAAAACAACTTCAGAAAATAATCTATATGTATATATACACATAAATACCACAAAGTAACGCAATGTTTTTTTCTAGTTTAAAAGACTTCCTTCCTATAGAATATTGTGAATCATAAGCAAAGCAAAAACTTTTTCATTGTAGAGATAAGAATTTACAAAAGATTTACAAATATCTGAAACCTAATTAAAGACCAAGCTTTACAAGCTTTGGAGAGGCTGTTTTTATACTCGGGATCACACCCTTATAAATCACTCACAATTCACCCTCTTCTCTCCTCGCAGTTTCCACTGTCTTGCTTTGGATTCTCAAGATTCTCAAATGTTAGAGATGAAAGTAAGACATGAAAAGAAGAAGAATAAGAAAAAGAAAAAGGCTAGTGCAACGTTGATAGC
Source organism: Dioscorea alata (assembly GCA_020875875.1). Taxonomy (NCBI): domain Eukaryota; kingdom Viridiplantae; phylum Streptophyta; class Magnoliopsida; order Dioscoreales; family Dioscoreaceae; genus Dioscorea; species Dioscorea alata. The sequence continues at coordinate 19,079,847 of CM037022.1, read as the reverse complement.
ATGACATGGAGCCTATGTGGTATCTTAATCGACGTTGCAAGGCCACTAGGGTAGGTTATGTGGAAATCTAGCGGCCACATCCACATTAGAGTAATCTCACAGAATCTCTTGGGTAATATCTTTTTAAAACCAAATAAAGGTTATGTGATAATTTTGATACAAATTAAAATTTAATATCCAAAATAAAAATTAGATATAATTTGGTGACCTAAAGTAATATTTACTCAATAAAGCACAAAGTTATGGAATTATTTGGCTGTGATTTTTAGAGCCACATCATTTTTTTTTTCTCTTTTCATGTGTTCATCTTACTTATTAAAATCTCATTAAAAAAATATTAAAAACACTCTCAAAATCTCATAAGCCCTTACTGAATTATTTAGGCTTGATTTGAAATTATATACTGGTTATCAATATATTTTTTAATATTTCCCATAGTATATAGTAGAGAGAGACACATAGGCAGCCCGCCTTTTTTTTTTTAATTAAAAGAATAAAATTAAAAACCCCTCCCCACTCTTACCATATTCACTCAACCAGCAACCTGACCACTTAAGCAAGCTTTATATTTGATAACTTGGTAAAAACTAAAAAATAAAAACATGTTTTAACAAAACAAAAAATTATTATTCATTTAAATATTATAAAAATAGTTTGTCATTCAACATTATAAGCCATTATTTTTATATTTTATTACTCACATCCATTATTGACATAATTTAAAAGAAATAGAATTTATATCAAATTAGTTATATAAAAAATATTGTTATACAAACCTCCAAAGCAACATAAATACATAATCTCAATTGTGTGTAATAGTATAAACATATTGTTGATTTAAAATTATAATTCTTTCTACAATATTTTTGTGTATTTTTTAGGGTAAAATTTCTGAAATTTTTTGTATTACTAAACATATTATTAATTGAAAATCATAATATTTTTGAAAACTTTGATTAATAAATTATTAATTTCAATTTTTATTAAATTGATAAGAAAATTTTTACTCTAATATAATTTACAGAAAAATCTTTTAATTATAATTTTTTATCCATCTCCATTAACAATATATTTTAAAGAAAAAAATTTTAATTAGGATAAAAATATTCAGCCTCTAATAATATCAACATTCTCATTGTAAAACAACTATTGGGCCAAGTCTGGGTCATCTTAAGGTTAGGCCAAACTCATTGGGTCCACCGGGCCAACATGGCCAGATGGGGCGCACTGTTGACTGGGCTAGTTCCAAGTCGAACCCAGTGGCCTAGTTAATTGGCCCTTGCCCGTCTAATAATAATTATAATAATAATAATAATAGTAGTAATAATAGTTTGCGAAATTTTTAAAAATAAATTTTGTGGTTTTCCAATTTTGCAAAAAAAGAACACAAATTTATTTTTTTCGTTTTAACCTATATGGCTTCCTAAGTTAGTAAAAAAGTGAAAAAACGTTAACAAGTGTTTAATAGTGTTAACTCACAAAGGTAAAATGGTCAAGTTATTTAAAATCCATCTCATTTGACATAATTTTTTTTAATATATTAATCTCATAAAATTCTAATAAAAACAAACTTAAATTTCAAAAAACAAACAAAATCATGTAAAAAATCATGTTTTTCATACCATGTTTTTTTTATAATAAATTAATATTTTTGCTCCTTGAAAGTTAACCCTGTTAAAAGATTGTTAACGATTTTTCTTTTTTTAGTAGCTGAAGAGACCATATAAATTAAAAACGAAAAAAAAAAAAAAAAAAAAAAACAAGCATATGTCTCTTTTTTACAAAACTAAAAAACCACAAAATTTATTTTTAAATTTTCCCAATAGTTATTACGTTATTACCAACCATGCCATAAACAATTTTTTAAGACAGTAATACATTATGTTGATCATAATAACTAAGAGTGATTACTGCCTCCAGTACACCCTTCAATTATTCTCTTCCCAAGAATTGAATTAGACTCAAATACTTTATTATAATCTCCACATAGATATGTTCAATGTCTTATTTGCAATCTCAAATATAGTTCACATTCAATCCAATTCTTCCAAGTTTTATACAACAAAACCTATAAAAACCAAATGAACAGTACAACAATGAAAGATAAAAAAACTCAGTCCATAACAAAGAACTTAAATTACATCTCAATGTTCTTCAGATATGCAGAAATTAAAATAAAAAAAAAATCATAACTTTATATATATGTTTCATACTATAAAAGCTCTCAACAATCAAACCATGAAATCTCTACCTCCCTTCAGACTTCACTAATTGTGAGAAAACTCTGCTCATTGAAACATCAGACAGATCATTTGCACTTTGATCAAGCACACCAACAGTAACACTTTCAGTAGTACTGATGTTTTGAACCTGAGTAGGCAGCTCATCAATCCTTGTAATACTATCAACATCTGTAAACCCAGACTCAGCCTCTTGAAGCTGCAAAACATACTCCAAATTCCACAGAACATCCCCCATTCCCGGTCTATCCACACCGCAATCTGCTAGGCATTTCTCGACTGTCTCCCCGAACTTCCTAAGCGAGCCAGGCCTTATAGTACCGGCGACACGCGGATCGATAATTTGATCCAATTCTCCTCTTCTCTGAAATTTCATTGCCCATTCTGCTAAATTCACCATTTCCCTCGGCAATGTGGGATCTATAACTGGCCTTGCACATAAAACTTCCAGCAGCACAACTCCGAAGGAATAAACATCAGATTTCTCTGTTAGTTGCTGTCGTCGGAAGTATTCAGGATCAAGGTAACCAAAACTCCCCTTCACTGCGGTGCTAACATGTGTTTGATCCAATTCAGGTCCTGTTTTTGATAGTCCAAAGTCTGCAACTTTTGCCATGAGGTTCTCATCAAGCAGAATGTTCGCAGATTTGACATCTCTATGAATTATCGCCTTTGCCTGACCAGTGTGCAAGTAATGCAGTCCCCTTGCTGATCCAATGCAAATCTCCAGCCTCTGTTTCCAACTGAGATTCGGAAGATCAGACCCATAAAGATGGTTCTTCAGTGTACCTTTCTCCATGTACTCATACACAAGAATCATCTCATTCCTCTCATCACAATACCCAATAAGCGAAACAAGATGCCGGTGACGGAGCCTAGACAACAATTCAATCTCCGTTCGGAACTCATTCAAGCCTTGCTGAGACTTAGGATTGCCTCTCTTCACTGCAACTCGGGTTTCGTCTCTTAAAACACCTTTGTACACCTTCCCAAACCCTCCAACTCCAATCACCCATGCTTCATCAAAGTTGTTTGTTGCTTCTTGTAGCACAGCAAAGGAGAATTGGTACCCAAGGCTCACATTCTGTCCTAATGTAGCAGTTGTTCCATTAGAAAATCTACTCCCCAAGCTCTGTGATATTGTGCCATTGATCGAGAAAGGTAACCAAGCCTTCGTGTTCGGTTTTCTTCCCATTCTGGTTCTTCTTCTCCTCTTGAGCAATGTGAATACTATACAAGCAGCTATAGCAAGTGCTGCCACTGCTCCTAGGACAGCACCCACAATAACACCAACATTAGCCTTGGAACCTTGAGGAGAAACTACATGAGCAGTACCACTGCTGTTCATCTTCATAATCTCAAGGCCATTCAGAATTCCATCAGGCAATACATTGTCCAAACTTGAAGGACCAATGCTGATATTTAGCTTACTCAATCCATCATCCATTTTCACAACAAAATCCAAATAATAAGGAGTAGCTAATACGCTGGCAGTTGCCGTGGAGAGGTCCAGGTTACTCACTGCACTATAGCTACTGATATAAACACTGAAATAGAGCTCATTCAATGCGGTGCTAACAATGTCACAGAAATGCATCCTTATTAAATATGAAGAACCTGCATCGATATCAAACTGCCAAGTAACGTTGAATCGAGCATTTTGAGTGGTAGAGCTCGCCGAAACAAGCTCTGTTGCCGTGCTGTAAACACCATCAGGTGCGATCTCCCTTGTCACACCGCTGCTGGCTGCGTAATTAATGTTGCCAGGGTATGAGAAAGGCTTTGAGAAGTTCTTATCAAGAAGGAAGCTTTGATCAGGTTGCCAAGTTCTCCAGAGCGTGTCATTCTCAGGGGTAACAAGGGGACCTCCATTGTTGATCCTGTAAACAGTCTCTAATGGCTCAACAGAGAGGCCTTGATAGTTTCCAAGAGGATTAACAGTTTGAGCAGTGTCACTGATTAGATTATCAGGAACTGAAACAACTTCAATTGCATTGATGAAAGCAAGGGAATTGTTTGCAGTTGGGACAAAGGAGAGGATAAGAGTGCTATGAGTGATGTTCACCAAGTACTCTTTGAACAATGGAGTTGAAGCACTGTTTGCAGGAAAGCTATGAAGGAGGATTGAGTCTTGAGTGGAGACACTGAAGTTGGCTGTGGAGAGCTTGAAGGATGAGGAGGAGAAGGCAAAGAAGTAGAGCCTGATAAAGTGGCGACCTTGTTGCTTGATTGGGAAAGAATAGGATGAGGGATTGGTGAAGATGCGAGCTGTTTGATAAAGAGATGAAACGGAGTTTGATGAGGCGTTGGCCATGGAGTTTGTTGATGTTGTGAGAGTCCATGAGAGAGAAGTGTCAGCCATGAATGTTCTCTGCCCAACAGTGGTGTTGCTCAGAGATCCACAGTCTATCAAGTAGTTGTCTATGGGATTAAATGCATGGCAAACATACAACACAGCCATGAACATCATCAAAACATAGATCCCCATTTCAACCATTCTTGCAAACATAGAGATCTGAAAAAAAAGAGATCTTTGTCTATCAATGAGAGAAAAGATCCCAACTTTGATAAAAAGAAAAAGGAAAACAGATGAAAATACAATGGGTGCTTCTTCTCAAGATCTAAACTTTAATAGAAAGTTAAAGAAAACAAGATCAAAGAAAGGATTTTTTTCAGAGAAGGAGATGTAAAGATGAGACCTTGAAAGTTTTAAGCTTCTCTGAATATCTGAAACTCTACTCCCAAATGCTACAACGGTGATGAAAAACCTCTGAAGATGAAGATGAGCACATGAAAATCATTAAAAAAAGAAGAAAAACAAGAACACAAAGTCAAAGAGACGAGAGAACTGGCAGCATTGGAGAAGAAGGACAGCTAATAAATGAAAGGAGTTTGTGAAAAACTCCATGGCCTGTTAAAGAATAACACCTGGTTTTCTTCAAATTGTTATTAAAAAGAAAAACTAAATCCAAAACTAAAAACTAATAAAAATCATTCTTTTTTGGACTTACTTGATATAAATAAATTTAACTTCAAAGACGTGCATCAAAGAAAGAATGCTTTTCTTTTATTTTTATTTTATTTTTTTTATTTTGTTTTATTGTTTAGTGTGAATACATTGAGAAGAATCCGAGCTACGCGGCCGTTCTTTCTCGGTTAGTTTACTGTGATTGAATAAATTTTAAAATAAAAATAAAAATAAAAATTGACTTTTTTTAATTTTTGACTCATTGTTTTGTATGTTTGTGCATGTTAAACGGGCTTAATTTTTATTTTATTTTGCATGGATTGCTTCATTTGTTGAAGTGCTGTCAAGTCTTGACAATCACCTTTGCATGTCTTAGCATTTTAATTGGACTACTAAAAAAATTTATTTTTTATTCACTGTTTAATATTCAAAAAGTTAGAGAAAAATAATTAGTTATAGTTCCTACATGGCTTCACATTGGTCATTGTTTTTTAGATAAACATGTGGTCAATAATCCAGTTTTTTTTTTTTAAATAATGAATTTATAGCCATTTTCTCACTTTTATTAATATATAAAATATTTATTAACTTTATAATTAAATAAATGACTTTTTTAATAACTAAGTCTAAGTCCATTGCATTACACTAAATATTTACATAAACTTTATATAAAAAAATTTAAAAAAATTGACAAATATAACAAATGCTGTCAGAAGCTTATGCACAGACTAAGAATTAAATGTCTAACTCATGCATCCTCATTTGGTGATGTGGAGCTCAAATTATAAATTCGAACTCACAATTAGAGATTTGTTATTATCATTGAGTTTAAAGAGATTTAAAATCAGAATTCTTTAAATATCCCATATTATTGACTTTAAGGTACAAAAATAAAATTATCTTTAATTTTTTTAAACAATTATAAGATTAAATGAATAAATTTATGCTATTTTACAGTGATTTAAAAATAAAATGAAGAACTTTCATAGAAAAAGTGAGAATCATGTGCATAAACAACTGCACACAAATGAAATAACTGATTTTACAAGGACACAAATGCAAAACTCCCAAAATTTTAATATCTTGGGAATCGGACGGTGGAGAAGCGTCCTAACAGGCTGGCGGATTCCAAAGCTGAAAACAGTGAAGCAAAAGGCACCTAACATGTAACGTGTTCCAATTGTGAACCATGTTTGAATAATTAGTATTACTTATTGAATGTATTGTAATATATAACTCATATATATATATATTAAGTAATACTAACTAACATTAAAAAAGAAACATTAATAAATATCTAGTATGATTAAAAACCTAATCAATAAATTTAGGTGCTATAAAAAAAGACAGTGTGCTTCTTAAGCTGTCATCATGATTCATGGATATATCAATGACATCAATAATGTGGAATTAACGCGTTTGTGATGTAATTTGAGTGCAAGTTGATGACCATTTTTGTCAAAGTTGGCCACTTGCTGATATTCAAAAGAATCAAAACCATGTTACAATCACATCAATTTGATTTATTTCTGCGAATATATCTTTACTTTATATTTTTTAAAGTAAAATATATAAAGAAATACTTTTACGACACCAAAAATAAAAAAAAAATTGTTTAATAAATTTTTTTTACAAAAATAAGTATCATGTATCAATAATAGGTTTTTCAAACTATGTATATATATATATAAAATTAGAGATAGAGAGACACAGATACAGCTTGGTCCAGCAACAATGTCAGTAACAATAGTCAAATTATGTATCAAAAATAAAAACAGGTGGTTGGATTATCTATTCAGTTTTTATAATTTTTTCTGTATGTACTAATAGAAATAAAATTGAATGACCATGATTGGTTTAGTTACTATAATGATTATAATTAACGATTCAAATCAAAATACTGTACATTTTCTTTTACGGTCTTAAGAAACAGTAACAATTGACGATAAACGTTGGTAGATAACACGGGCTCTATACCATTACTCTAGACATAAACTAAAGAGTTAAGAGCCTAATCAACGCCTGAGATGGATGTCTATAGGCGACTAAATCTTCCAACTTTTATTTCATAAATTTTTAATATATATAACAAAACGATTTTTTTATAATATAAAAGAAGGGACGAATGTGGGGACCCGAATGAGTGGTTAAGTTGGTGTGGTGGAGTTGTTGGTCCGTTGGGATACGAGCTTGAGTTGTTCAATAGTTGTACCCAAACAGCATGATACCATGTGATTGGTGGGACCCAACCCATTCAGGTCTCATCTTTAAACATTTATTTATTTTATTTATTGTGTTTAATGTATAGAAAATAAGGAATATATATATATAGAGAAATTTTCTTTGGTGTGTGTTTTCTAGTGTTTGCTTATGTATATTTATTTATATCTTATATTATTTTTGTTTAAAATTTGAACGTTTTGTAACGTTGGTAAACCCAAGCATCAACATCATACGTGTTGGTATTCCTTCATATATAATATATATAATTATCAGCAATTAGGTGGTACTGAGCCTAGAATAATAATATAATAGCTCTCTTGTCTGAGTAAATAGTCTTTAATATGCTTTTTTTATTTAGTTATTTAAATTTTTTCTCTCTCTTCAACATTTATTATGGAGACTTGAGAATAATGTTTGTTTGCTTCCATTGTGGAATGTTAATAAGGATATGAGTTTTTTTGGTAATTTAATTACAGTGTTTATCACTTGTAGCTGATACAATCAGTTTATTAATGTTCAGTTAAAACAATACTTTGGTTAATGCTTAAAAAAAACATGCTTGTAATAATATAATTAAAAAAATAACATTCTAATGTATTTAATGCTAACATTGTGTTAATGTATTCTTGATTATCACTTTGTTTGAAGAATCTTTGTTCATTTTCATGGGAATTATTAGCATGTTTTATCAAGTGTTTTGGTGCTTTCATTTTAAGTATCCCATGCGAGAAGGTTGGCATCTTCTATAAATTTTTTTTTACTAAATACATATATAATTTTTTATATATTTTTTTTTTTATAAATTGGTGATAAGCATTTTTGTTGTATACTTGTATTGTGTTTTAGAGGTTTCAAATTTAAAACCTCTCAAACACAAGTAAAATAGGTCTTATATTATGATTTTTCAATAAAAATCATAATATGTATGGTTCCTACTTAAATATTTTTATAAATATTAAATAGTTAAAATTTTAAAGAAAAAAAAAAACATTGATGGTTTGTACCAGGCTCTAAAAGAGTTTTCTTGGAACGGTCTTTCTATCTTTATGGGTTGCGATAATTTACCACAAAATACATGAGAGAAGTAGAATTTAAAATTTTGTTATCCGTGCATATTGTTTATTAGTACTAATTATTTACATACTCATATTAAGATTTAATATTATTCATCAATGTTGAACAATAATCTTCCTTACCGTATTTGTTTTTAACTTTGGATGTTGTTTTTTTCCAAAAAAAAATCAAAAAATAAAAAAAAAATATTGAAGAGCCATTGAAATAAAAAATGTTTTTTTTTTAATTTTTTTTCAAACCATTTGAAATTTCAGAAAATTTTAGACCACTGAGGTTTGAGAGATGAGAGTTGTTCCACATTTTTTTTTTATTTTTTATTTTTTATTTTTCAAAATTCTAGTCTTTCTAGATAAATGCGCATTTTTTCATAATTTACAAATAATGTAAAACGTGGGTATATATATTTTTATTTTTTATTTTTCAAAATTCTAGTCTTTCTAGATAAATGCGCATTTTTTCATAATTTACAAATAATGTAAAACGTGGGTTACATATATATATATATATATCTCTTTTTTATAGGTCACGTGTTCTCATCACGTGCCAACGACCGCCGCCGGAGCAAGATCTCTCCGGTTCAAAGGTCTTCCTTTTAGGGCTCAAATCGAAGCCCTAGGTCAAACCTCAAATCCAGTGAACATCCTCCGTCTTCGTCATCGACGATTCACTCCAAGCTGGTGCTAAGGTCAACCTCATCGGCACCGGAGTCCACTACGCCGGTGAGGTCGTCGACGAAGCCTCCCAGATCTTCCAGGATTGCATGGTTTGTGCCCTTGTTTCTCTTTCTTCCTTTTTTTTTCATGTTTCTCGGTTACTGCGATTGTTTATCAGTTACTTTGGTTAATTTTTACTTGATTGTTCGTAGTTAAGTTGATCGTTTCTACATTCACTGCAATCCTTGATTTACAGGATTATAGAATCATTTTGTTCTTGTTAATCCCTCTTGTTTATGATCTATAAAAAGCTTACGAACTTGCAAAATTCCTACTTTCTCTGTGATTCCAACTAAATAGAAGTTTAAAGCCATCTTTTGTGTGTCTTTAATGCTTATATAATGCAATCCCAGGGTTCTGAAGTTATGGAATCAGTGGGGTTTTGTCATTGCTCTTGTAGATGTATAACAAGTTAAGAACTTGTGAATTATCTGATTGCTTGATGATGCCTATCACATTGAAGTTTGATGCTATTGAATCTTGTATTAGATCACCATTTGTCATTCTATATGGTAGAGAACGATTTCGATTCTTATCCGTCTCTGTGTGAAGACGAAACTTAAGAATTTCTTGCTAATTATCTGGCTGCGTTGTGGTCCTAATCACATAAAAATGTCACACTATTTGAATTTTGTTTTATCGAATTTTGTTACTCTATGAATTTCACAGGACATCAAAATGAAGTATAAGAGAGAGAACAATTCCAATTCGAGGTCCAGTATTTTTGGGAAGATATGGTTTTCTATGCGGATGTTTCTCTTCAGTGTGCTCTCCTTTGGTCCTTTGCCTGCACACATTGCTTTCATTATGGATGGAAATCGTCGATATTCAAAGAAACATAATGTCAAACAAGGCAGTGGACACAATGTTGGCTTCTCTGCTCTCATTTCCACCCTTCAATACTGCTATGAATTGGGTGTGAAGTATGTGACTGTTTATGCCTTCAGTATCGAGAACTTCAAACGAAAACCAGATGAAGTCCAGTCCTTAATGAATCTTTTGAAAGAGAAGATCGATGAGATGTTAGAAGAAACCAGTGTCGTCAAGGAGTATGGTATCAGAATTAATTTTTGGGGTGACTTAAATCTATTGACTGAACCTGTGAGGCTGGCAGCTAAGAAGGCAATGGCGGTAACCGCTGAAAATACAGGCCCTGTGCTCTCAGTTTGTATTGCCTACACTTCCACTAATGAGATCCTGCATGCTGTTCAAGAATCTTGTGCTGAGAAGAATAACTGTATGGATGTAGGGTATTCGAACGGATGTATTAATTCTTCAGAAGGTTTGGTTTCAGTGGCCGATTTGGAGCAGCACTTGTACAGTGCTTCTTGCCCGGAGCCTGATATCGTCGTTAGGACATCAGGAGAGACTCGTTTGAGTAATTTTCTTCTATGGCAGACTTCATTTAGCCATTTGCAGAATCCGATTGCTCTGTGGCCGGAATTCTCTCTCAGATACCTCGTATGGTCTATCTTGCAATATCAGAAAGCCTATGCTTCTTTACAAGAGCAAAGAATCAGGAACAAGAAAACACATTGATGTTTTGCTTTGAATCCCTTCATTACTATACCTTGGAAAATAATGCACTTTGTCATGATACTGCCGGTCATACAATACACCAACTATGTAATGCCTTTTTTAAAAAAAAAATCTGAGAAAGAAGAAGATGTTGAAGCTATTGGAATCATGTCAAAACTTCTTTGTTGTAATGCTGATATATCACAGTTGACCTTTGAATTTTGAAGGAAATGAAATGCTAATTACCCAATTATAAAAGTTTTTTTTTTGGTTGTCTGATTTGTATAATGTACCAGCAGAGAAATTCATTTTTGTAGATGGACAAGTTTTCGTGTATTATATCACATTTTATTATTTTGTTGTCATTTCACTAAAAAAACTAATGGATTACAAATCAAAATTTAGAAATGAAAATTTTTCTGTTTCTAATTCTAACATATTAGAAATGGAATTGAATTCTGTTTCTAATTGTAACATATTAGAAATGGAATTGAAATCCATTTCTAAATTAGAAACTCACTACATTTTTAAATTAGAAATGGATTATAAGTTTGTTTTTAATATGTTTCGAATTTAGAATCATATTAGAAAAAGACTCTTAAGTTTTAAAAACTCATAAATTACTTTTATATATATACATATCATTTATTTTAAAAATTATTATATGTATATACCGATGGGATTATGATATATATATATATATATAACAGACCTAAAATCCATTTCTAATTTTATATTTTTGTAACAATATTTTTTGGTATTTTAGAATTATTTAAAAAACTCATAAACAACTTAAATCTATATACATAATATATAAATTGTTAAAAATATTATATATATTATGATTTCAAAATTTAAAATATAAATCTGTAAATTTCTTTTTAAGATATAATTCATTTTTAAAAATAATATATATATATATATATATATATATATATATATATATATATATATATATATATATATATATATATCTGTGTGTGTATTATAAAAGAATTTCTTAATTGGTTTCTAATTTATTAATATTATAAAAATAATTCAAAAAATAGTTATTATGAAAACCAAGGTTTTCAGACTCGGACCGGGTATCGACCAGAAAAGGTTTAGGGTCAGGAGTCGAGGGGTTCAACCGGTTTAACCAGTTTAACCGGTTAAACTGGTCAACCGGGGTCAACAATTGTTATTAAAAATAATTTAAATTTTAATTATATATGATTCAAAAAATCAAATATTGAAGAATAAAAAATAAAAAAATAAAAACATGACTTTTAAAACTTTAAGCAAGTATTCCACATAAATAAATATTGAAATACACCACATTTAAAATGTGAAAAACACCAAATAACATAAAAATAAACTAGTAAAAAATCAATTGAAAAACATAAAAATATTCAACTAAGAAATCCATAAAAAATATGCATAAAAATATTCAAACTTCATAAATTCAAATACATTAAATACCATAAATAAAATCTTGTTCAAATCTCCATAAATTAAAATATAAACATGAAATAAACAACAATAATCCTTTAGTTTACATTACTAAAGATAAAAGATCCAAGATTGATGATAAAGCAAAGCAGTGCATTTTCTTGGGTTATAGCCATGAGGAGTTTGGCTACAGATTGTGGGATTAGGGATGACAATAATCCCCAAACCCGACCCGACCTGACCCGATTCGACCCGACCCGAGTTTGACGGGTAAAACCCGGTTTGACCGGGTTTCGGGTTGGGTTCGGGTAAAACCTGATTAATGTAAAGCAGGTGCGGGTGCGAGTATGGGAATCCTGATACCCGACCTGAACCCGACCAGAAATTAATTAACAAATATACCTAATTATATATATTCAATTTTTTTTGTTAGGGTTTTTAAATTCTTACTCTATGATGTTGAATTTGTCTATTTTGTGTTGCTTTGAATGTATATTTTCAATTTCTACTCTATGGTGTTCATTCAAACAAAAAAACTATGATTTTTTATTGACATTTTAATTTTTACTTGGTATTTTAATTGTATTTTAAATATTTTTAAATAGGATCAAGGCAAGGCGGTTATCTCGGTGGGTAGCCGATTACCTGTTTGGTGCGAGTGTGGGTTGAGTTTTTGAAAATCCATCGGGTTCGGGTTCGGGTTCGGGTTCGGGTTTAGGTATGGGTGCAGGTTAGCGGGTGCGAGTGTGGGTATGGCAAAACCCGCACCCGACCAGACTCGTTGCCATCCCTATGTGGGATCCAATAAACATTAAGGTTGTTAGGATCAGAGATGTTGTGTTTCTAGAAGACCAAATATGATGACTGATTTTGATGAGTAGGGTGAGACCTCTAGTTCCTCATTTGAGATTCCTATTAGTGTTGATCTAGTTCCTTCACTAATACAGAGTTCAACTTAAGGGGGAGATGTCCTAGAAAATGGTAATGATATTGTTAGTGATGAAGTTTCTCCAGTTGAAGATGTAGAGCCAATTGAAGAAATTGAAGAAGCATTTCCAACACCATCAGTTGAGACCCAAGTGAGAAAATCTACTAGAGACTGTCATCCCTTTAGTAGATACAATACAAATGAATATGTTATACTTAATGATGGAGGAGAGCCAAAAACATATGAGGAAGCTATGCAACATGAGAAGAAACAGGAGTGGTTTGGAGCTATGCAGGAGGAGATGAGTTCCTTGTGTGAGAACCACACCTATGATTTGGTGAAGCTTCCTAAGGGCAAGAAGGCACTCAAGAACAAGCAGGTGTACAAGTTGAAGACTAATAGTAATAGCTCACAACCAAAGTACAAGGTAAGGTTGGTTGTGATGGGGTTCAATCAAAAGAAAGGTATTGACTTTGAAGAAATATTTTCTCCAGTTGTAACAATGTCATCCATCAGAGTTGTACTTGGTTTAGCTACTAGTCTAAACCTAGCGGTGGAATAACTTGATGTGAAAACCGCATTCCTTCATAGTGATTTAGAGGAGGAAATATATATTGATCAACCAGAAGGGTTCAAAGTCAAGGGCAAAGAGAATCTAGTGTGCATGTTGAAAAGAGTTTGTATGGACTCAAACAAGAGCCAAGGTAGTGGTATAAGAAGTTTGACTCATTCATGATGACTCAAGAGTACAGTAGAAGTTCTGTTGATCATTCTGTGTTTGTGAAGAAGCACTCAAATGAAGATTTCATTATTCTTCTACTCTATGTTGATGGCATGCTTATTGTTAGTTGCTTCGGTGCTTCCACGAAGGCTAGGTAGGTTTCTTGCTATCTTGTTGGTAGTAGAGTTTGGTGCTTGAGTAGTATAAGAATCTTGCTTGAATCAAAGTTTATAGCATATTTGTAGGCTAAATTCAGGTGTGAGACATGTTTGGAAGCATTTAATTGCATGATGTTTAGTGGGTGGTCATCTTAGTGCAAAGCTTCTTCATGTTAGCTAATATGAGGCTTTTTTGTATACTCACCTTTGTGAACATCTATCTTTGTTTTTCTGAAGAGCTACACTCTTTTGATTGATTTTTTTTTTGGGTTTTTTCATGCATGAAACCCTGTCTTCTTATATGCTGAAAAACACCTTTGTGTCTAGTGGATTAATTATAGTTCATGGCCTCTAATGTACATGTATACTCATACGCATGAAACCATCTCCATATATATACATATATGTTTGAAACTGTTCAAACTTATGGAGGAAACCATGTCTTCATTGCATGAAACCATATATTTACACCCTTGAATGTCAGCCTGCATGATCCATGTATTGTGCATGTGTGCATTAATATAGTTCTTAAGTGGGTCTGCATCCTGGTTGTGATAATGTGAATTTTAATTATATATAGGCATAGTTAAACCACTACTCAAGTTAGACCTTGAGTTGTGTTCAGTTAAATATAACTACTGATTCTTTGTTTTTGTTGCTCCCTTGAAGCTATAGGCTCTGATTGTGGTTAGAAATGCCATGCTTTGTTGTAGAGTGTTGGTATTAGGCTAGCTTATCTTTACTCTTTTACAGGAACTCTCCATGCTTAGGTATTCTTATCTTTTGGTTGGTTCTTCTCTTTGGGTTATAGGACCACCTTTAGAGATAACCTTGAATTTCAATTGGATTTAGGAGATCATCAAGTAAGTAGTCCCCTTAAACCTTTGTATTTATTTTGTTTGATTCTTAAAATTTCATAAATTTATTTCAAGTTATTCCTTATAATTATTAGTTTGAGAGTGTCATCTTATTTTGGAATTGTCATCCTATTTTTATGAATTATGTTTTAGTTGGATAATTCCTAAATTGATCAAGTGGAACCTTGCTGTTGTTACTTGCAAACATGTTTATATGTTTATTTTCCACGATTAATTAATTTTGTATACTGATATGTCTATTTTCAACCAACCAGTATTTGATTCCTTTCGAGCCTTTGTTAAATTTGAGTGTTGGGTTATATTATTATTATTATTATTATCCATGCAATTATGCAATGTAATTACTTTTGAAATTTTATTTTGTTTCTTCACAGTGGAAATCAGGTTTGAAAAGCATGTATACTCCTGGTTTGTTTTTCTTATTTTATTTTATTTTATTTTATTTATTTAATTGCTTTTTTTGTTATTACATGCATTTGTTTTTGGCAAAATAATTGTGAATTGTTGTTATTATTTCTTCAAAATGGGAACCAGGCTAAAGCTTGGAAAAGTTGGTATATTCTTTTACATTTAATTATTATTTATTTATTTGTTTACTTTATATAATTACATGAATTTTTGGAAGATACTTGTGAATATTATGTATTTTAGCTTTGAAATCTATCTGAATATTTTGGTCTCCAAACATGTTAGTGGGAGGTTAAACCCTAACCATATCGACAAGAAGTTATGGAAAATAAAACTGCAGTTTCGCACCATGTCCGTTCGGTAAAATAATCAACGGTCATCTGATATTCAGTCTTAGGTTACCGAGGGTAAATAAATGGCCTATGTTATTCTAACTCGAATCATCGAGGGTAAACAAATGACCTCTGGCATCTATAATGAATTTGGAGACTTATCCAGGAATTTCTTACATTCAGCTTAACCTTTTGTTTGGATCACACTAATTTTTGTGTTATTGATTTTGTGCCAGTTTCAGATTTTAACGTTTGTTTTCTGTTTATTTTGGATTACTTACTGAGCTAGTGAGCTCATGGATTTATTTTAAATCCTTTTCAGATAAAGAACAGTAGACCCAGGGATCTTAGAAAGCTTCCAGTAGACACTTTCCTTTGGAGTTGCGTTTTATGTTTGTTTATCAGTTGTTTGGTTGTTTCAGAATCTCTTTGTGGGCCATTCTATATTTTCATTACTCTGTATTTGAACCTGGTTGTTACCCTTAAGGTGTACTCATATTTTGTATTCTTGTCAGTTTATCTTTTATCTTTGCTCTGTGTTAGGTTTTGAGGCATTGCAGATTCACTGGGCTCCCGTCCTGTGGGTCTGCAGCCATTTATCCACGTACTGAGTCCTGCCAGACCAGGTTCGGGGCGTGACACCTACCTCTTGGGCTCATCCTTCTCCTCCTTCAAGATTTTTATTTCCATCTCTAGGCGTATTCCTGTCAGTTTATCTTCTATCTTTGCTCTGTGTTAGGTTTTGAGGCATTGCAGATTCATTGGGCTCCCGTCGTGTGTGTCTGCAACCATTTATCCGCGCACCGAGTTCAGCCAGACCAGGTTTAGGGCGTGACACCTACCTCTTGGGCTCATCCTTCTCTTCCTTCAAGATTTTTATTTCCATCTCCAGGTGCTATTCCAAACGAAAGATTAACGTCTGCCCATACCTCAGCTATCAACCTCATCAGCTCCTTGTTGTTTTCCTCGGTAAATATTTGCCTCTTCTCATTTATGGTTGCTAATATAATTTAATAAATATATCCGACAATGAAAAAAAATTGGTATTTAAAAAATATTTTGTTTTTATTAACAAAAATAGCATTTTCTACTATTGAGTGAATATAAAAACTTTTAATAGATTTTTTATTTTTGAAAAAAATAAAAAGAGATTGATTATATTATACTTCAATTAATATTTAATCTAATTGTTGGATTAAATATGACGTAATTATTTCGTGATGTAGAAAAGGGAAAATGAATTTAATTACGCCAACGACTACCATGGCTCAAATTAACATATTACTTATTAATTATATATCTATACAATTCTCTCTCTCTCTCTCTCTCTATATATATATGAACCACTACTTCTTGAATATTGCATGCATGCATGCAGACACCCATTAATTGAAAAAATAAAATAAAACTCAAAGCCTTCTCAATGTACGTACGTAACTCTTCTGAAGTCCAACGCCATGAACACCACCACCTCAAAACCAATGTTTTCCTCCCTGCATCAATGTCCTCCTTCTCTTATTAATTATTTCTTTGTCCTATTGATAATTCTCCTACGAGATTATCATTTGCATCTCCGGCCGGCTAGCTGCTCCATAGCCTCCATCTCCTACGAGATTATCATTTCCACTTCCCACTTTTTTTAAAATAAAATAAAATGGATAATCACACTTTCATTCAAACAGAAATACAAGTTTAGAGACGTAAGAGACTAGGAAGAGTAAAGAAGTTAAAGAAAGAGTGTTAGTTTATGTTTTAGCGGTGAAGAAGAAGAAGTTCATGTTTTAGGAAAAAAAAACAAGAAGTTCATGTTATACTTGTCAAAGGGTATTAGTTTTCTCTTTTACGTGTGAAGGTGATTTTTTTTTTTTAATAATATGTAAGTATAGCAGTTAATTATTTTAGATATACAAGTATTCATTTATTGCGATGATATTTTACTGTTTTATTGTCATTTTAATAGTTTTTATAAAGTTCCATTTGTTTTTAAGTAAATATTTAAGACAATAAAAATAAATTGGTATTTAAAATATTTGGTAATAATTAACATAAATAGCATTTTTAAGTATTAGTGAATATTATAAATTTTAATATATTTTTTATTTTTTAAAATTAACAAATTCAAGAAATAGATCATACTATACTTCAATGATATCTTGATGTAATGTTGGATTCAGTTTTACTTAATTATTTGATGATAAATAAAAATAACTATCACACTCACTTTAACATATTATTTATAAATTATATTCAGTTTCATAAAAAATAAAAATAAATTATATACAGAACTTTAAGTATATACTCCTAAATATTTTATTTGCTTAATTTGTTTTTGTTTCTGAAAAATAAAGCTCATTTGAAGTCATTAAGGCAAGAAAATACTATATATTTCGAGAATGAGATGTGTGTTACATACCTGTTCGAAAAGAAAAAAAAAACCCACTAATTCTTGAAAAGAAAAAAAAAACCCACTAATTCTTGAATATTGCATGCATTCAGACACCATATTAATTGAAAAGAAGCTCAAAGCTAGTTCTATCAACGTACGTAAATCTTCTAAGCTAAGAACACCATCTCAAAATTGAATCACAGAAATAAACCAATGTTTTCCTCCCATATGAAAGTCCTAATTATTATTTATAGTAAATATAAATTGGTGGTAAATATAGATTACATTGAAAATAAATTGGTATTTTAAAAAATATTTTATTATAATTAACATGAAGAGTATCTTTTCAGTATTGAGTGAATATAATTAAAAATTTTTAGTATACATATATTTTTTGAAAAATAACAAAGAAATCGATTATACTTTAATGAGTATTTAATCTAATTGTTGGATACTTAATAATTTGATGACAAGGAAAAGAAATTTAATTACGCCAATAACTATTGCGGCTCAAATTAACATATTATTTATTAATTATGTACAAGGCTTTCAGTATATATTCCTAAATATTTCACTGAATATCTTTTTTGATTTCTGACAAATAAACCCCAGTCTAATTTATTAAGGCAAGAAAATACTACATACTTAAAGAATGAAGTGTGTTATACTTTTTTTCTTCATATATATATATATATATATATATAAAGAACCACTAATTCTTGAATATTGCATGCATGCAGCTAGACACCCATGAATTGAAAAAAGCTCAAATTCTATGATCTTCATATGTATATAAAGAACAACTAATTCTTGAATATTGCATGCATGAAGCTAGACACCCATCAATTGAAAAAAACTCAAAACTCTATGATCAACTAACGTACGTGACTCTTCTAAAGTCCAGCACCAAGAACACAACCTCAAAACCAATGTTTTCCTCCCATACATCAATGTCCTATATATATTTCAAAGTCCTAATTATTATTCTTCATCATGCACCTTCAGCTCGTCCTCCTTCTCTTATGATTACCTTGTCCAGTTCCTTGCTGCTGAGCTCCTTCTCCTCCGGGGTGATCGTTTCCACTTCCAGCTCCTATTCCTTGAGCTCCTCCTCCTCCTCCTCCTCCTCCAATATGATCATTTTCATTTCCAGGCGTCAGGCCAAGCAACCTGTCCAGGTCCATGGTGTCTTCCTCCGGCCACATTTGCCCCTCATTTTCAGTTCCTACTTCTTGAGCTTCTCCTCCTCCTCCTCCTCCTCCTCCTCCAGTATTATCATTGTCATTTCCAGGCATCAGGCCAAGCAACCTGTCCAGGTCCTTGGTGTCTTCCTCCGGCCACATTTGCCCTTCCTCATTTTCAGTTCCTACTTCTTGAGCTTCTCCTCCTCCTCCTCCTCCTCCAGTAGTATCATTTTCATTTCCGGTTCCTACTTCTTGAGCTTCTTCTTCTCCTCCTCCTCCAGGATTATCATTTTCATTTCCAGCTCCTACTTCTTGAGCTTCTTCTCCTCCTCCTCCTCCACCAGGATTATT
Source organism: Dioscorea alata (assembly GCA_020875875.1). NCBI lineage: Eukaryota > Viridiplantae > Streptophyta > Magnoliopsida > Dioscoreales > Dioscoreaceae > Dioscorea > Dioscorea alata. Next base: position 19,060,334 of record CM037022.1, on the reverse strand, counting down.
ATGATCATTTACAGGCACTGTTTCAAGAGAAAGCCCACATTAAAGAAAAAATAAAAGAAAAAGAAAAAGCTAATAATGATCAGGTGTATATATATATATATATATATATATATATATTTAGCCGCACCGTCAGGGTTGGGATTATCAGGCCTCTTTGAGAGCACGGAATACCATCTCCGTCTACAGGCTTCATGAGTTCTTTTATACTGGAATTCCTTGCTAATGGCTAACCAGTTAAAGCCATCACGTACCAACCTCCGCAGCTTCTTGTCTTCCTCCTCCGTCCATTTGTTCTGGCGAAATACCATTCCTTCTTTCTCTCTTTCTCTATTCCACTCTTTCTCTATCGCCGTTTTATTCTTTCAGTGATTTGCTTCTCTCTGTATATATGTATTTTGAAATTGAGATCAAAGTGTTAATATATATATATATATATATAGTTGGAGAGAAGTTATAAATGCAGTTAAGTAATCAGCTTAATTAATTGTTAACTAATTACTTAACTGTTTGCATGGACGTACATGCATTCATGCACATCTGCACGCCCCCTCGGATGTATATAAGGTATTGGGGGTATAATTTAATAAACTAAAAAATAATCTAAAATTAATACAGTCAGTGCTAGAAATGAATAAAGTAATAGAAAGTCTAAGTTAGTCTTTGTTGGTTTTTTGGTTGAGTCCATCTGTTATTTGTTTGGTTGAGTCTATATATATCTGTATAAATATATATGTATATGTGTGCATATATATGTGTACATATATATGTGTATATACATATATGTATATGAGTATATATATCAATATAAGTATATGTATGTGTATTTGTGCATATATACACATATATACATACATATATAGGTCTATTTGTATATGTAAACATACTATGTACAAGTATATCTAGAAGTGTATATGTATGTTTATATAAATATGTATATGTATATACATACATATATCTATATGTATGTTTATATAAATATGTATATGTGTATGTATATACGTATAAGTATATGTATGTGTATATGTATATGTATATTTATGAGTATGTGTATGCATATATGTATGTGTATGTGTGTATATGTATATGTATATGTATGCATATGTGTATGTGTATGAGTATATGTATGTGTGTATATATGCATATGCCTGTGTATACGTATATGTATATATGCATATACATTGGTTTTGAACTCCCGGGATTTGGTTTTAAGGTCAAAATGACCGTAAACCATAATCCCTCTACCATGATGTTTTGAAATCCTATGGAAAAGCAAATCTCACAAAACAATCACATGATTTCAAAACACAAGTAACTCTAAATCCCTTGAAACAAACGCATCCTTTACTTTTTCTCAAGTTTATTCATTTTTTTTTTAAATGTGATGTACTATAGGTTTGGATGTAAAAACAAATTGAAAGGAAAGCGAAAAATTATCATTGCAATTTAAAATAGGCATGGATTTTTTTATAAGACATACTCTAGATTAATAAAATTTAGGTAAATCATTTAGATATGGTTATATATATAGATATTTAAAAAAAAAAAAAGCGGGTCAACCACTTTAATTAAAAAATAAAAGGAGGACAACGGAATAGAGAAATAGAGAAAACATATTTGATCCACGTTAAACTTAGAAATTAAAAATCCAAATATCACTAAAAAAAATAAAGAAAAACAACACAATAAAAAAGCTGAGCTCTTGCATAACTCCAATAAGAAAAAAAAATATTGTTCACAGTGCCCTCTGACAGCAGTTGAGAATCCACAAAATGGAGTAGGGGGACAATTTTTTTTTCAATTAAATATATTTCATAATGTATATTTTTTAAATATGAAAATAAATTTTGTGTTGTAACTATATTGTTGGTTGAGAAAAATCATTGGAAATGGAGTGAAAAAGAATCTGCAATCAAGAGACTTGTTATGCATGATGTGGTGAAAAAAAAATTAGGTTCTGCTGATGAGTTTGAGAGATGTCAGCATAATGTATCAGTTAGTGATACTATAACAAAATCTAATACTAGTGCCCAAGTTTTACCAGAAACTCAGTCTAGACAGGAAAATATTCCAACAGTTGATGACTCACCAGCTCAGAGAGTTAGAACTCTTCATGATATCTATGAGAGTTGTTCTTTTGCTCTCACAATTTCAGACCCATTAAATTTTGAAGAAGCACATAAATAAGCACATTGGAGGAAAGCTATGACTCTCCTACCAAAAATAAAACTTGGTAGTTGAGTATTCTCCTACCAAAAAAGAAGGTAATTGGGGTAAAATGGGTTTATAAAACCAAATACAAGCCCAATGATGATATAGACAAATACAAAGTTAGATTAGTAGCCAATGGTTATTTACAAAAACATGGGGTTGATTATGAAGAGGTTTTTTCACCAGTAGCCAAACTAGAACAATCATAATTTTATTGGCTTTGCCTACACATAAAAGTTGGCATGTTTATCAGTTGGATATTAAGTCAACATTTCTGAATGGAGAAATTACTGAGGATGTATATGTGGCACAGCTCAAAGGTTTTGAAATATTTGTAAAAGAACATTAACTTGGTGTACAGGTTATTGAAGGTTTTGTATGAATTAAAGCAACCTCCAAGGGCTTTGTATGCAAAACTAAATTCTTGGTTTCAATTACAGTGTTTTCAGAAAAGTATGACGGAACATAATTTGTATAAAAAGCTGAGAATAATTGAGAGATTTTGCTAGTTTGTGTTTATGCAGATGATTTAATCTACATGAGTTCTTCATTAAAATTACTGAATTTTTTTTTGAATAATTAAAATTACTGAATTCATTTAGAGAAGCAATGTAGGATAAATTCAATTACAGGTTAATTTTAGAAAAAAAGGCTAGATATCTTTTTGGATTTGCGCAGCATTCGATCAGCACCGTCCATTTGAATCAGTTGTATTTTATCAGCGGCTCTCCATTCGCCACGTCATCACCCACGCGCCAACGACTACCGCTACGCCACTGTATATATATCTTGGTTCGGTGTCGCATTTAGGGCTCGGAACGGAATCGTCGGAGGAATCCCAAGCGAAGCGAAAGCCCTCTCAGCTCGTTGTCGGCGCCGGTGATCCGCCGTGAGATCGGCAACGATGTCGTCGTGGATCCGGAACGCCATGAACAAGGCCGTCGAGGCGGGTGGGAAGAACAATCTCACCCGCACCGTTCGTAGCTACGCTGACACCGTCGTCCACCACGCCGGCCAGGCTATGGCCGAAGGCGCCAAGATCCTCCAGGACCGAATGGTTTGTTTGCCCTGATTTCTATTTGCTTGTCTGTGCTTCTTATTGTGTATCATTCTTCGCTGAAATGCGATTTAGGGTTTAGTATCTGCAAGACTGCTAGTTTCTCAGAGATTGATGTGTTGTTTTGGGATCTCGAATTCATTCATCGGAAATGTTGTTGTTTTGCGTAATTTTGGAAAGGTTAATTGCATCTTAGCCCTAGTTTTTTTTTTCTTTATCTACTAGAGTTTTGAATTTGCCCTTTTTTATGTGAATCATGAAATCAGGTTGAATCACGTCATGCCTTTACCTTTACAATTGTTCTTCTTTATCCTTTCAGGAGTGATTTACAAGAAGTGCTTGTGAATTATCTGATTGCATTGAGTTTGCTAATTACATTGAAGTATCTTTGTTGTGCCTTTTCTGATACTGTTTAGAACCTCCATCCCTTCTTTCCTTTTGTTACATCATATTGGAGCATTTGAGTTTTCGGTGCTAAGTTTCTTAGAATTTGAAGATGGACTTGAAGAAATAATTTGGTTTGCAAATATTACCACTTATGAAGTGAAAGTAGTGAGCTGACTTTTCTGAGCAAGTAGGATGAGAGTGTGTAAATAGGACCATAAGTAAATATCTTCCTCTCTTGATAGTTTGATGTAATTTCATACTGTCAGTTATCTTATACCCGGTAATATTCTGTATCTTGCATAATTTGCAGGGCATCCGAAACTATAAAAGCTTTAAGCAGACAGTTAGAAGATTGGAAGAAGCTTCTGTCTCGTTCAGAGGTTTAGAGAGAACTCAGCTGCTGAGAAGATGGTTAGTTGCTCTTAAAGACATTGAAAGAATGTCTGCAGATCCTGCTGTCTCTGAGCAATCTCAATCCTCAGATGAGCCTAACTCTCCTAGAAATATTTCTACAGTGAGTGGATTATTGGTTTTGAATTGAATGATTGTGTTATTTGTTTCTAAATGACCTCAAAAATTTGTCCTGATCTTGTGTTCTGGCTTTTTGTTGACTTTTTTTTTTGTTGGAGTGAGATTCTTGTCAGAGACTTGTTTTTGCAAGTCTAACATATCGGATAACAATCTTAACATAAGAAGCTTGATTAGCTTGTACATTATCATCATTTTGTACCATGAATAATTAACAGTTTTGAACTTTTTAAGTGTTTAAAGAACATGAACTCACAACGTTGTATTTGAATACAGTCCTAGCATCTGGCAGTCGAAAGTACTTTATGTATTCAGTGAAAGTTATAGACTTTTAAATTCCAATAGTATACAGCAATCCCAAAGTGGATCAGAATTTAAAAGTTTAATTAACGTAAGATACAGATTTGGGATTTTTGTATTTAGTATTTTGTTATAGATCACCATAATTATAGATATTGGTATATCCACATTTTTTTCTTTTTGTATAAATAATAAAATCTGTTAATATTTCATTGTCTATGTTTGGTACACGCTGATAATTCATAGGCGCATAATTGCTGCTTTATGTTCTTGAGCATTTATATCCCTGATTGTCACTTTCCACAATGCTATCCTGTGGAAAGGTTTCATTCATCTAGGCTTGCTTTAAAGATTATTATGAATCCTAACTCCTCTGAATGCATTTGCTAAGATTATTTTGGATGCTTGAACATAAGTAGCATTAAATTTCACTTTGCACAATTATCTGCTGTAGAATGTTCTATTTGTTAAACCTGCAGATTAGGAAATCCTAAATTCTATCTGCTGTTATGAAGTCCTGGTAGTATGTACAAGCAGGTTGATTATACATTTGTAGATCTTCATTCATTTCTGCTGCTTCATACTTCCTAATTTGATCTCCAGATACATCATGTTAGGGAACAAGTTCTCCATTGTTGGTTAATTACATTAGAGATAAATTAGAAAAGTTTAGGTGTCATTATGCATGGTTATAATAAGAATGTTTTTTGTTGCTCTTTATTGTTGCAAACAGGTGCTATTCTTTGATTCAGATATGGAAGGCGAGCCCATGAACTTCCGTGATGTTTTTCTTTATAGTCAAGCTCTTGAAGGAATAACAATATCCATGGTAAGTTCGTGCTAAATTTATTTGACATTGATTTTTCTTTGTACAAGAAAGATGGAATATATGTAGAGGATACCTAGCTTTCTTTGCTACTCAACATGACCAGACAAGAACAATGACCGGTCTACTTTGCAAAATTTGAAGTTGTTAGTAATGGTTAAGTTGTCATTTCTTGTCTCTTGCTATGTGGTTGGTGGTCACCAGGGCCAGTCTACTTCATCTTTGTTTTTTGTTACTTAAACAAAACTAAAATTATTGCAATGGTTGCTAAACAAGAAATAAAATATTTAACTTTCTGAATGTTGCCTGAGCAGCATATGGATAATGTTGAGTCAAATCTTTATTTTCTGAATTCATGTAAATTTTGAGATTTTTCTGGCTGTTTTACCACAACTACATCTTTTCTGCGACAGATTCTAGAAGCACCAAATGAGGAAGAAGTTTCTTTGCTTTTGGAGATATTTGGGTGAGTCCTGGTTCATATGGTTCTTTTTTGCTATAATACATGATTCATTTAACCCCCGGTCATGTTAGTCCATACCCAGACTTATGTAGTTGATTTTTGATTAAGAATATAATTCTAAGTGTAAGCAGGCCCACTTAGGCCGCCATTTTGTCAATCCCATTTATGTAACTTAAACTGAATTAATCTAGCCCCTAGGTTGACTCATTCAGGAAATTGATGCAGGCCATGGACTGCGTTCCTTTTTGCATAGTTCTGTGTCTTAACTAAGTTTCCTTTCTGTATAGCCCACCTTGAATTTAAGGCTCAAGCTAGGACTACTTTTCCTAAGTGCATCTCTACTGTTAGCTAATGATTCTTTCACTACCTCTCTTATCTAGAAAGTTCACTGTGCATATCAAATTAAGGGTATAGAGCTAAACATCCTTGAAATAGGCAATCCTCATTGAGTCAGATGTCATTTTAAATTTTATAAAGCTTTTTATTTTTTATTTTTTATTTTTATCTCATGAGTTTGCAAAATCTTGTTTCCTCATTATGTAAAACTTGTCTTTTCAAGTTTAAATTGTAGGTCTTTTCTGTAAAATTCTATAATTTTAACAGCTTTTGTGGTTTATTACATGCAGACTTTGTATTACAGGGGGAAAGGAAGTCCATAATGCCATTGTTAGCAGTATTCAAGACTTGGCAAAGGCATTCGCAACTTATCAGGATGAAGTATTGGTATGTTTGTTACTTATGTCCTTTCTTTTTTCTTTTTTGAGCTACAAGCAGGACATCATCATGGCATGTATGCACTCATGAATGTGACTGTGCATGCTAAACTTATAAAATTATCAAGATCGCTCTTGGATTAAGGTTGCAGCTGCTTATGCCATGTCCATGTGCAAATTTAATTCATAAACCATAAAAATCATGTATCAAACGGATGTATTTAGGGTGTTTTTAAGAAAAAGATGTACTTTGGAGATTTTGATCTGCCAATCTTAAATTCTGAACCAGTGACACATTCTGTTAGTTTTTAATAGGAATTAATATGATCTTATGAGAGAATATGCTATGTTATGGAATCACACCTTATATTGAAGCTGTAGCCTTGGAAAGCTGACATAGCTGCCTTGACAAAAATGTTTATTAGCAAAGTCATGACATAGTATGATAGCTTTCTGGTGGTGTTCTTGTGATTTGTAGAACAATTTGGGTATCTAAATGCTGCATTAATGGCATTTTTTTTTCTAAATTTCATAAAGTGATTTATTGTTTTTCTCGAAAAGAAAACAAAAAATTCAGAACACACTTTACATTTTCTTTGTGTGGTTTATAATCAGGTAAAGCGAGAAGAGCTACTTCAATTTGCACAGAGTGCCATTACTGGACTGAAAGTAAATGCTGATGCATCACGGTATGATCAATTAGACTTTTGGTTATTCTTTAGATATGCAAAATCATCTATGCTGTAGGAATGTTAATATACTGGTTTATGCCGCCAACATGGCTTCACTACGTGGCAAGATTATCAATTTGGTTGTTGAACAGTGACGCTATTATACTTTGGGACATGATGCTAATTATTATGATATTGTTGAAGGGGGCAGGGTTCAAGCAGGAGGGTAATGGTGTGCTTTTGGTCAAATCTATTTTCACTATGTTTCTTGTATGCATTTCTTGACTTGGTGCATTGTTAATGAGTTCATGAACTCCTATTAGTTTCTTGCATGCAGAATATCCTGTCATATACCTAAGTGTCCATATGTTTGCAATCTACTTCAGAAGAGAAAATTACCTGGTGAATGTTCTATCAGTTTTGGAAAAGAGAAGTTCTAGGTTCATAAAGCTTTTCATTTTGTTTGTTCTTGCTTCTACCATACTATTACTAAGTTTTCTTCATTTGATCATCCTCAATTTTGTTATTTGGAATGAAAATAAGTTCATTGTGATGTGGGGAGACTGATTATGTGTAAGCCAAACTGATTCTCAGTTATTTGTTCTTTTGTGTGTGTGTGGGTGTTTTGCAGAATTGATGCTGAAGCCTCAAAACTGCTGCAAAAGATCAACAAAGTAAAAGTGTTGCAAGTTCCATTAGATGAAGATGATAATGAAAAAACTGGAAAAGCATCCCTGCCATCAGTAGAGGTATCCTTGTTGTTAATAATTTCCTTTGTTGTGCCCGTAAACTTGTTGGGTGAGACTAAGTGCTTGAATATGGGTATGCTTTATGTGAATATGCATAATTTTTTCTTTTGTAGACGTGTCTAACAATTGTTTATTCAATATTTTGTTATTTTAATTGTATTTTGTATTTTTCACTTTTTTAGAACTCCGATTTTAGAATTCTGACTCAATTATGTAGGTACAATGTTAATGAATTATATGCTTGACTCTTTGTTGCAATTACATCTTTATGACCTATTTGAAGGAATTAAATAGAATGATATTCTGAGTGAACAAAAAACAAAGAGAACTTTTGTGCTAATTGAAATATTGCTGGTTTTGTGGACAATTTCTCCTAATGATGATGAAATATCATCATAGTTCAAAATAAAAAGGAATCTTCTAGAGAGGTTTTCCTTTCTGCCTTTTCAACTGAAGCAGGATTTCTGTTCAGTTCAAATGGTTCCTTTCTTGCCAGAATGCCAACTTAGTTGTATCTAAAGGTATTCTTTACACAATGTTAGAATTATTTCGTCAATAAATGATTGAACAATGTATGTATATTGGGTTTTTCGTTTAGTAGTCCTGTTTGCCCATCTATCATAGCAATTTTTGTTATGCTACTTTGGCTCGCTGTTTGTAATTTTCTTATTAAACTTGCAGGCTTTAAAAAATGCACTTTTAGAGGTTCGTCTATACTCTAGGTTGGAAGCACTTTTATTGAAGAAGCAATCCATCAACTATGGCGACTCATTGGAGATCCATTCTCAAAAGGCATGTTCATTCAGTAGACTCTGAGCAAAAAATACTATGGGATCAAGTACTTCTATAAGTTTTCTTTCATATTTTTACAACTAATTGGTGACTAATCTTGAACTATCTTTACTGGTAGTTCATCTGAAAGAAACTATTCTGGAAAGAATTTATTTCTAATATAAATAGCAAAGGAATTATATGAAAAGAGAAAAAGAATTTAACCTTTTTTTCTCAACTTTTCTCTTCTTTTTAGTAAGGTCATAATGTGGTACATATTGCAATGTATTCTACTTTTGTTCCAATATTTGTTTTATCACTGTTGTTAATGCAAGTTGTATTTTAACACACGTTATGTGACATATTTTTGCGTGCCATTTTGGAGCTTCACTTTAGGCCTTTCATCATTAGATCAGTTACTCTGGTCACCAGTATTTGTTAATGAAGGTTCAAAGTTTTCTTGGTGATAAATTTTTACTGATTGATATATGCACTTATGTAAACGTTGGGTTGGTACATGTCATTTACTCTTTTCTGTTCTCTGTGCAAGCATGGCCTCTCAGTTCTGAACTTTTAGTTATTGGTGCATTCTCTTGAAAATTTTCTGCAGCTATGTGTTGCTTTTTTTGTGGAAATAAACTTTAAATTACTCATCAGATGATATGCCTGTGTATTATTTCACATTGTGTGAATTGGTGTATTTACCCTTCCTAGCATAACTAGAACTACGTAAAATATGTCCCTTGGACTGGTGATAAATCAAAATGTGGTTTGTGATATATTATCTTCAAAATGGCAGGTTGATAAGTTGAAGGTCTTGGCAGAATCTCTTGCCAACTCCTCTGCAAAGGCCCAAAAGCGCATCGCAGACCACAGGTTTAATAACTAGTGTTTTTCTTGCGTTTGTTGTCCGGTAATGTTCTTCAAGAATTGCATTCTGCTGCAGGTTAAGGAGTACACATTAGAACTTGTCTTTTCCTCCAAGATAGTCCTAATTTACTGTGTTTTATTAACTACCTCGTCCATTTTTCTTCCCTATGGCTTGAAAAGTCCCACATATATGCCTTGGCTTAGTTATCCTCTCCATTTATTCTATTACCTAAACCTTGATTAGTTGAGAGGACTAGGGGATCTTTCTTCTTCACTGGATATTGGTTAAATTTTGTATCTTTCATTGATGTGTCACAAAAAATCATGATTTCTATATCGATTAACTTTTTAAGATTTTCTTCCTTGACAAATGCAGGCATCAGAAAGAGGAAGCCCTCAACTTTCGAGTAGTCAAAGAAAAGGAAGTTTGTGAGATTGAGGAGGTTGTTCATGCTCTAGTTAAATTATTTGACTTTTTTAACAAATTTTGGAAGTGAAGACATGTATTAGAATGCAGCACGAATGCTTACTATTTTAAGCAAGAGAGACAAAGTATTGGAAGTGCCTATATTGGAGAATATCCTATAAGAATAAATAGCGTGTTAATTTATTGATAAAATTCATGTTGTATTCTTTTTAGTTTTGGTTACCTTCTGATTTCACATTTGAGTTTTCTGTTTTTCCCCTTTATTGGCATTATCAGTGGCTTATTGTATTTTCTAGACTTACAATTCAGGGTGTTCTTCACAACTAGTTGAATTATTAGGGCTATATGTCTTAAGTGTTTGTTTTATGTAAATTAATTATGCTTTGACTTTTTCTGCTCCCATAACAGCTTGCTGGGAAAAATATAAAATTCAATGATCTGCCTGAAACTTAGGTTTACTTATCATGCATATTGTTAATGTGGAGAGTCTATTTTAGTTTAGAATCGATCCTCTAAACCACATGTTAACAGCCTTTTTCCCCCCTTTTTTGTTACCCTGTTTATGTATTGTCTTCTCAACCTTCTGATAATCAAGACTTCTTCTGGTTGATTTATTTCAGGAACTGGGAGCTGAGATTGCAGCACTTGAGAAGCAAAGGGATGGACTTGAGGCTGAACTTAAGAAGGTTTTATGTTGCTACTCTTGGAAAATTTCTATTGGAGTTGATTTTTCTACTTGGTTATGATTGTTCTGACCTACCTAAGCCGCAGCGCTATCATATCAAATTGATTAGTTGGAGCCATGCTCTAAGCCTCCTTGCCTTTGGCTTCATGTTCTTGCAAAGAATTCAGCCTATAGAAGTCAGAAGACTAAATTGCGTGCTTCTTTTAAACCAAACCGCAATTAAATCTTCACCCACCATTTAAATCTTTGCTTAAATGGGTAAATCTACTTTGTTCTCCCATTATGCTATTCTCAAAGGACCTTATCGTCCATTTCAACTACGTTGGATGGCTGTGTCAGGCTATACCTTTTCATCTTTTTACATTTTTTGGTTATGTACTTGCATCTATGAATCTTTTATTTCTATTTCTATTTTTTTTTAATTTTTTGTTTGCTTCACACCATGGAGTTCCTTCTATTTAAGTTATAAATACTTGGTGATAATGTCTAGTTAATTATATACATAATGATGTTGGATGATGAGCTCTATGGTAATGGCAGGTTGAGTAAGCCGCTCCCTTACTATCTAGTAGGGGATGCAAATTTAAAACTTTGCATAAGATATTTCTTTGCTGATAAAATTCTTGGATCTGAACTTTCTATTTTTTCTTATTGTGTGGACCAAGTGACTTCTGATATCCTGGCTGTAATTTTTCTATTATTCTCACTGTTATTCCCATGAGCTATGGCTCTTTCTTCACTTTACCAGGGCTAGTGAAGCTGGTTGTTTCTGCCTATTTTTGCAACTACCTATTCCATTATCATTAGCATTTATAGCTTTGTTTATTTATAGTTCTTTGAATGTTGATTTACATATTTTAACTGAATTTTGTAGGTCAATATCTCTTTGGCATCTGCTATGTCACGCCTTAATAAGAGTAGGGAGGAGAGAGATCAGTTTAATGAGGCTAGTAATCAAATTGTTTTGCATTTGAAAGCAAAGGTTTGAAGCTTCTTTTTTCTTATTTTGGTGCTTTTTTTTGTACTACATTTTAAATGAAAGTATATTTCTCCATTGTTGAAGATAAAAGATGGTCTGAAGTTTGCCATATTTTTCAAAATATAGGAGGATGAGCTTTCCAGATCTGTTGCTTCATGCAAAGTTGAAGCAAATGTTGTTCAGACTTGGATCAATTTCTTAGATGATACATGGAATCTCCAGTCCTCAAATTCAGAACTGAAGAAGAAGCAGATCGAGTATGTATGTTCTCTTTCTGATCAATAAATATTGCAAGTATCATTTACTGAGGAAAAGTTCACAAGTTTCCAAAAGGAATAGGTGATTGGAGATTATAGTCCTAGATATTTTTTTTCTGTTTCCTGGTCAATTTATCATGTCTTGGCAATCACTTTAATTCATCAATTTTTTGGGTGCATTTTCTGATCATGAAGTGATGAGCTAGAGAGGAATGAAAGCCATTTCCTGAATCTGACTAAACAACACCTTGCTGCATACAAGGTATTTCTCTGACTCTTTCAATTATCTTGTTGATTTTGTAGATGTTGATTTGCGAATAGTACTATCCATCTATTTCCATTTGAATTTGCTTAATATTTGTGATTGTGTTCTGTTCGTTTATAGGAAGAGTTGGGACCTTCTATAAGCCGTATTAGGACATTTGTGGATAATCTAATGACATTGAATGAGAGGTATTGATTCTCTCTATCAGATATGTCTCTGCAAGCCTTCTTGCTCATGTGAAGGGAGTGACATTTTTAACTGTTGATTCTGTGCTTTTGTGTTTAGGAGGTCAGAGGAGATGCAGCCAGCTGTAGGCAGTGAGGTTGAAACAAATCCACAGAAATTCCTTGAGGAAGAATATTTGGAAACTGAGACCAAGGTATATACATCTAGATGATCTCCTGTTCTTTTCACTGTGATTCTAGGTGGTTCCTTGCTTTGGTCTTCAATTTAGTAGTTCATTGTGATTCTGGATCCTTAGGAATGTTTACCTACTGTCTATTACATGTCTATTTTGCAGACCTTTGTTTTTGCCCTGACTGGTATTTTACCATTTTTGACCCATTTTGTTAAACCTTCTTATATCCTAAGGCATATGCCTAGCTTTTTAAAATTTTCAAATCTTGATTCTCTAAATCCTACAGGGTAATAACGGTGTTCATTGTGGTGGTTGACCCAAAGAAATTAATTATGCGACCCATGTTGTGCCTCTGCATATTAGGTGCGAAGTTGGAATTCCTAGTGACTGTAAATGAGGGCACTGCATATATCATGGTGGTGACAGTGGCACTTCTAATATTTTCTACGGAATCCTTCTGAATTAAATAAAATTAATGCTGTCTTTGGCAGCCATAAATTGGATTTTGCACAGGTTAAGAGTTGGCTTTGCAATGAGGTTAAAAGATTTCAAGTTGATGTTTTTTGAGTTGTAAACAAAGTAGTACAATGATTTTTACTGGCAGTGGATTTGACATGGGCCTGGACCTGGACCTTTTGGAGAAGGCATTGGTGAAGACGTGTAGAGAAAGAAAAGAGTTTTTGGTCAATGAGTAACCTAGAATAACGTTTCCTTTGGCCTCACGTTTGTTAAGAGTAATTGGGATATAGACCACGATTCTTTTTTCTTATTGAAATTAGTAGCACTTGAGGGTTAAGTATAGCCTATGTCATTGAAGCCATTGGTGTTGGAGTCCTTTTGGGGGAGTATATTCAGTATAACTGATGATTTTATGGTTGTTTTAGTTTGTTGTGTGGCAATTTTATGATCAACATTTTTAACTCTCATTTGGTAAATGCGCGCCCCCGCACACACACACACATATGTGTAATTCAATCATTCTAAAGATAGAAGAGTTGTTTTTGCGTATTTATTTATTTTTAACAAGGTCTTTTGGCAACTGATGGTGAAATATAATGTAGTTTATGAATTGTTATTGGTTTGAAGTAATTTTGTAACAACTTTCTTTATCTGTTTGTTTTTTCTGTAGTACAACTCTGTCAATTAACTTGATTTTCCATCTCAGATTGTAGCCACCTTCAGTGTGATTGAGCATATGAAAAAGCTGTTTTATGAACAAGGACGGAGCTCGAGGTATTATCCTTTAACTACCTTAACAGTCTCCCATGATTTTTACTGTGTACGATGTGTCAATTCATATTGCAAGCACTTAAATTCTTCTGCTGAAAAATATACTGATTATGATTTACTGATCATAGGAGAGATGACCCTGAGGTCATAGAACTGCTTACTGCAATTGAGAAAGCTAAAGAAGAGTTTGAATCCATTGAGAGGCCAACACTAGAAATTGAGAATCCTAAAGAAAAGCAGATTCCTACCGCAAAAGCCATTCCGTCTGAAGATTCACAAAATAGCCACTCTCATGATCCGCAATCCACTAGTTCCCCGAAATCAACAGTCATTGCAGGGTCACCTAAATCTACTCGAGTGTCGACTGAACTGGATCCAGATTCAGAGCTGGCTAAACTAGAACTAGAATTTGGAAAAGTTAACAAGGACTACTCTAGCGAAGAGATCAGCGGTTGGGAGTTTGATGAACTTGAAAAGGAGCTGAGGTCGGAAACATATAATAATCCTTGATCTCATGACATACACATGGAAAGAATTAAGAAGTTATTCAATCTGAAGCAACTTTACTCTTTGTTTTTCACTTAAAATCTGGAACCTATTGTAAATTTATGCATTGGGATGTATATTTATTGAGCTATTCCTCTGTTAACCAAATGACACTGTTCATCAAACCTACTTGATAAGTTATACTGTGAATTATGTTAGGAAACAAATGATATTTTGTTGATATATCATACAGAGATGCCTGTTTGAGGAAACCAAAAATTTGATTTTGCCGAGCAGATGGAAATCAACGGCAGTTCAGTTCATGCAAATGTTTTGCTGGTATGCATGAAAAGCAGGGATTTCTAGTGGGCGGAAAGTTAAAGAGATCAGTGTCTTTAATTTTATTATGTTAATTATAATTTCAATAAGTTAGGACAAAAGTAGTCTCGAGCTTCACAAGATCACTTACTCTACTTTTGACCAGAACTTTAGATGATACTCGTGTGTAACTCTTTTAGGAATATTTGTTAGTTCTCGCTTATTTGTGTTATGTGGCTTGTTTTTCATTGCACAAGGTGGGACCTTTTAGTCCTTCAACTAAAGTATATATTATTTTTATGTTTGTTTTTTTTTTCCCTCTGTGCACGTCTGTCTTTATGACGCATGAATGTGGGTTGCGACATCATTTGAGAGTTAATTTCTCCAATAAAATATTTATTTTTGATCCCGTTAAACACTTAATCTATGACTTGGTTTTACATGCTTTTCCTATGTGATTTTATTACTATGTGAAAATTTGATCTTGTTTTTGTTAAGTACATATCAACAACATTGCCTATCAGCAACTTTTTTGTTTTTTTTGTTTTTGTTTAAAATTAAATGTGAAAACTTTTAAAATCACATGATAAGTGATAAGTGGCATCTAACATGTATATCATAAGCAAGGTATCTTACATCAAGACTGAAAATAATATTAGATATCATTTGTTAAGGATTCATTGCATCCAATGTTTACTAATATTTATACATCAATGTTTGAAACCACTTAAAAATAATAATAAACATTCACAGACAAGCCTTCCAAACCGATTATATATATATCAATTGACAGCAGTTCATGGACCCATATGAAAAACCCTGCCCATATCTCTGCACATTCGCCATCCAAAACTTCTGACAAATTCCATCCCTCTATACATGTCCCATCCCTCCTTCAAATCCTCCAATTTCCCTCCATATTCAACACTAGGACAAAGCAATATAGAGATAAACATGGCATATGAACACTCAATAGAAGAAGAAGAACAAGAATATATAGACATGGACATCAGTTCAACAAGCCATTATCAACTGAACAAAGTCTCATCTCCTACAAACTCCAGAGAGTTTGAGTTCCCAATGTCTTTCAACAACACACCACACAAAGATCCTGTTTCTCTTGCCTCCCCTGCTGATGAACTCTTCTACAAAGGAAATCTCCTCCCTCTCCACCTCCCTCCTCGTCTTCAAATGGTGCAGAAACTTCTCCTTGAGACTACCAATCAAACAACCACTTCAACTCCTTTCCACTCCTGCACCATCTCCCCTGCCACCTCTTGCTATGTCAGTGGTGAACTTAATCCTGATGACTACCTCCATGACATTGATTTCTCTAAATATTTTACTCATCCTCACCAGAAGAAGTCATGGTCTAAGAAGTTCAACTCCAAGCTCAAGGCTTCCAGAGCTTATATCAAGTCTTTGTTTACTAAAGCCAAGGGCAGTTCCATTAATGGTTTTATCAATTCAGGGAAGAAGAGTTTGTATTCTGTGGCTCATGGTGGAGAGGACTCCACTCCTAGGAGATCCTTCTCTATGTCCATTAGACGAAGTCCGAAAAACAAGTGCTCTTCTTCGATATCTTCTTCTTCATTTTCATCATCATCATCATCATCATCATCATCATCATCATCTTCTTCTTCTTCTTCTTCTTCTTCTTCTTCTTCGTTATCTTCATCAGTGCCGTCTTTTTTGAGAAGGCATGGTTATGGATCACAAGGAGGACAAATGCTGAGGAGCAGCAGTGTGCACACAGAGGTTGAGAGTTCAATTCAAGGAGCCATTGCTTATTGTAAAATGTCAGGACTTTGTGGAGGTTGAGAATCTTGCAATTCGTTGTTTTAACAAGAGTTTTTAAGCTTGTTTTGATCCATAATTCTGTAAAATGTTCAATCAGAGCTCAACTTGAATCACATTACTAATTAAGCAATGTGTTTGTTTTATCAGATTTTGTTTTCTATCATTCAAGTAAACACTCAGAGCTACGTTCATTGCTTTGCTTTCTTTTCTCTAATAAGAAAAGAACGTGATAAAAAGGTGACAAAGCTTCATTGGTGCATCAACAGACATCACTACTGGTCCTGCTCCACTGCCAAGTTAAAAAGAATGGAGCTTAATCTAATTTACCAAAAGCAGCTGATAATGCCAAATCTAGGCAGACTCCAATAGTACTAATTTAACCAGAAAAACTAATGTCGGAAAGTATCAAAAGCTTGATGCTTGTGCTAATCAGTGTCACAGACACACTCAAAGGCCAAATGCTTCCTTGATTCTTAAAAAAAAAGAAAAGGCATGTAAAGAAGCTCAAGATGCAGACAAACTAAACTAAAACATGGTATACATGTTACTAAAAGGTTTGGCAAGATTAAAGCTTAAGGAAACAGATAACAAACACAACAAACTGGTGTTCATCACTTTGCCCGAACTTGTAGGCATATAACAGGGACCCTTTGGATTTTTTGGTCTGAAAGTACTGAAAAGAAACATTAGTGGAAGTTCAGTGGAATTTCTCTCCAAATCTAATTCATGAGTAGAGATGATTAGTGTACTATCAATTAAATATTTACTGACCTTCATAGTTTGTCATTCATTCACTCATTCATTCTTCTTCTTTTTAAACCAAATTAGTAACATTACCAATGTTATTGTGGATTTAGAACCAAAAGATGAAAAAGAAATAAAGAATGAAAAGCAAAGGGCCAAAAAAAGAGCACAATTGTTTTTTTATTCTTCTTCTTAATTGATTAGTTGTTCAAAAGAGCACATATTAAGATTAGCAAATCACTTTGCTTCGTATTGAAGACAAAAAGTTTACTATGATTTACCTCACCAAGAAAAATGAAATGACTCTGCTGAAAGATAGAGAGCTGTTTTTCCACACATTGATTCTGCTTGGTTTTAATAATAGCAACTGCAGACATCATGATACTTAATTCATCTTCTCTGCTTACTGCAGTAAAAATAAATCTCTTGTTTTAGATCATCATTTCTTCTTTCAAGTAATTTAGTTCTTTAACTTCATTGATCATATACAAACATTAAACGACAAATCTCTCAAATTCAAAACTAGGGGTTTCCTCAATGCACAATCCTATAAGAAAAGAATGGGCTTTACATCAAATAAAATTAAAGGAAAGAAGTGATTAACCAAAAACATTGTGCCATCAATAAGAATTCACAAAAAGAACAAAATCAAATAAGCTCCACTTCCACATAATTACTAACATAGAAAAACATTCAAGTAAAGCATAAATTTGAGTCTAAAGCTCAAATATAAACAGAAAGGGTAAAAAAGAAGTCTATGACAATATACCTTTCTCTCTTTCAAAGATTCAAATCCATTCAGAAACTCACTAATTCCAATGAGTGACAAAAGTATGGAAAAGAAAAACAGTGATAAAAATAGAGGTGAATTGTGCATGTAATTAACAGCTAATTTATGAAATTAAGACATGTGATAAGTGATGGAAAGCTGTTCTTGAGGATCTTCCAGTGTTGTTAAACAACTCTAAAAAGATATCAACAAAACCAATCAAGAACACAACAAGAATAGTGAACTTGCCAACTCATTTATTAGTCATATTGTGTGTAAAGGAGGGCCATGGATGAACTGATTTACCTAGACAACTTTGTTGTTTGTAACTGAATGCTATTCTATGTGGCCTTTAGAATTTGGAGGAATTCAGAGATGTATTAATCTCTGTGGATGAACTAACTAATTAGAATAGTATGTGTGTGTGCTTTTTTCCTCATTCAAAATTGGTTAGCTGATCTTATGAGCTTATTATGTCATAGTAAAAGGGTTGGATGAAATTGTTGCACCACATTTTTTTTTTTGCCAAGATGAGCGGCCTAGCCGCTAAGACAGGGGCGTGCACAAGCCTCGGCGGAGCAAGTGGGAGCGGGGCCCGCGCACACATGGGCGCAGGGACCACCCACACACAACCACTACTCACACTCCCAGAAATGTGCCCTCACCCAAGATTCGAACTCTCACCACTTGTGAAGGGTTCTATTGGGGACCCGGCTACCAATAGACCACTTGGTCGTTGGTAATTGTTGCACCACATTATGATATGTCCCATTCTAATCAATGATTGCATTCCATTGTTATGATGCCGGATAGGATTTATGGGTTTTAAGTTTTAGATTTAAAAGTATAGGTTTTAAAATTTAAGGTTTAAGATGGATTTAGTGTTTTGAATTTAGGATTTAGGGTTATTGTGAATGAAATTATAAGCAGATTTTTTAAAATAACTAAAATTACATAAAAAAAATTGTAAGCATGTTTAAAAAAAAAAAAGAATTTGAAAATAAGGTGGCTGATGATATGGCACAAGGGATATGTAAAAAAAAACCCTAACATAACAATTAACAATCCGAGTGAGTAAAAATCATTTTCATTTCTTTTGCAAAGCAATATATATATATATATATATATATATATATATATATATATATATATATATATATATATATATATATATGATTCATCACTTGAACAACAAAGAATGGTTCTTGGATGTCACTTGTCATTAAAATTTTGTATTAAGTTAAATTTTGGACTCCTAATCAATTTGTACAGTACCTTTAAGTCTTGGCTACCTAAAAAATAATATATAAATTTGTAATACACACATAATATTTATGATAAAGAAAATAATTTATTTGGATTTTACAACTTTTGTTGAAATATTTACTAATTATATAAATCAACAATATAATTTATGCTCATTAATATTTACTTTTGAAGAGGTAAATAAACCATAATTTATCAACAATATAAATCAAATTGGGCTTGTCATATTTTAGTTTTAATTTATTTATTCTCCTAAACTGTCGTACTATCATGAAAATAGAAATATCATAGGTTAGAAAATAATAGTATTAAACACTTTGAAAATGATACCCAAATAATTAGACAAAATTTTTTATAAAAAGTTTATTTAAGGAATAATTGACTTATAAGTCTTCCAACTTTTTTTCTACCAAAAAAAGGGCCAAATATTGGAAAATAAGGGATGCTTTAAAAATGACACCTAAGAATTTTCTTTTTTCAATCAAATATTTGTGTTCCACATTCCAATCAAATATTTCATTAAATAGCCTTAATAAAAGATTCTAAATATCATAAAGACTAGACTTCTTTAAGGGCAAGAGGAAGAGGAGGACAAGAGATGTTGAAAATATAGCAAAAATGGTCCCAAATTTTTGGAAGAGAATGGGCATTTGATGGAAAATCAGTCAATTGATTATGCTTCAAACACACAGCATTCCATGTATTAAGTTGACCGTTAATGCCATTTTTAATTGGCTTAACTTGACTTTGATGTGTAGCTATCAAGCTTTTTCTATTGTCAGTGATTAATTTCTGATATAAAAACGGATAGAAATAATTAAAAATAATTTATAATTTATAATAAGTTATAATATAATTTAGGTTTTAACATAAACTTTAGCGATTTTCATATTCATTCAATGGATAAAAAATGCTTATAAAAAGTTGGAATAGTTTAGGAATGGATTAAAATTTGCTGGAAAATTAATAGAATTTTATTTTATTTTTTTCTCTTCATTGTTACTTATTTAAACAATTTAAACTTCAACAACTAGAACCAAATCTTACTCATTATTTTTCTAATTTTACTTTATTCATATAGTCATATACTTAATTATTGATAAATAACATGTCATAATTTTTTAATAGTTTTATTTTTACTTAATTTCACATAAATTACAGCAACTTTCAATATATTATATAATCAATAAAAATTCTAAATTTAAGATATGATACAAACTACCGAACTAAAAGCACAAAGAATAACTTAGATGCGAATTGTTGTTCACCACTTTGCCTGAACATGTAGGCATATAATAACAGGGACCCTTTGGATTTTTCTGTGTGAAAGTGAAAAGAAACATTAGTGGAAGTACTTCTGTGGAATTTGTATGCACAGATGATTGGTGTATTATCGCCTTCAATAAAATAAATATTGATCTTAATAGCTTGTCATTCATTTACTCATGCATTCTGCTTCTTATTAAACCATATTAGTAACATTGCCAATATTATTGTGAATTTAGAACCAAAAGGAAAAAAGAAATAAACAATGAAAAGCAAAAGGGTAAAGAAAAAAACACAATGGTTTTTTTTCCTTCTTAATTAACTAGTTGTTCAAAAGAACACAAAGTGTGTGGTATACTAAGAATAGTATGTGTGTGCGTGTTTTTCCCTATTCAAAATTGGTTAGCTGATCTTATGAGTTTATTGTGTCATAGTAAAAGGGTTGGATGAAACTGTTGCACCACATTATACAATGTCCATTCTAATCAATGATTGTCGTGCCACATGTTTTTAACATATCACTTATTCCATTGTTATGATGTCGGATACGACTTATGGATTTTAATGTTTAGAGTTTAAGATTATAGGTTTTAGAATTTAGGGTTAAGGTGGATTTAGTATTTAGAGTTTAGGATTTAGGGTTATTGTGAATTAAATAATAATCGGATATTTTAAAATAATTAAAATGGCATAAAAAATTTGTAAACATATTTTTAAAAAAAATTGAAAACAACGTAGCTGATCATATAACACGTAACATGTAAAATAAAAACTCTAAAAAATATAAAAATATAAAAATAAAAAAAAAAGAAGGAAAGAAGATCCAGAAAGAAAAGAACGAAAGAAAAAAAGATAAGAAAGGTACACTTATGCTCCTTTTAATCTAAGAAATATGATTTATCTACTTAAACAACAAAAATGGTTCTTTGATGTCGTTTATGATTAAAATTTTTCATTAAGTTAAATTTTGGATACCTAATCAATTTTGTATAGTACTTTTAGGTCTTGGCACGCTAAAAAAATAATATATAAATTTGTAATATATACACACATAATGTTTATGATAAAGAAAAGGATTTATTTTGATTGATTTAATGATAAAGATAAGGATTTACCTTGCCTAATTGTGTTGAAATATTTATTAATTATATAAATGCAATTTATTTTTTGAAAAAAATTAAATAAACCACACTTCATTAAAAATATAACTTAAATTGACATTGTCATATTTCAATTTTAATTTATTTATTCTCCTAAACTATAATACCATAATAGCAATATCACAAGTCAGAAAATGATAGTGTTAAATGCTTTGAAAATAATGCCCTAATAATTAGACAAAATTATTTATAAAAGATTATTTACGCAATAATTGACTTATAAGTCTTTTTTTTTTTTTTCTACAAAGACAAAGGCCAAATATTGGAAAATAATGAATGCTTTAAAAATGACGCCTCAAGAATTTTCTTTTTTCAATCAAATATTTGTATTCCACATTCTAACCAAATATTTCATTAAATAGCCATAATAAAAGTTTCTAAATATCATGAAGACTAATATCCCCCGTGCCTCCAGAAAGACTAGACTTCTTTAAGGGCAAGAGGAAGAGGAGGACAAGAGATGATGAAAACATAGCCAAAATGGTCCCAAATTTTTGGAAGAGAATGGGCAATTGATGGAAAATCAGTCAATTGATTATGCTTCAAACACACGGCATTCCATGTATTAAGTTGACCATTAATGCCATTTTTAATTGGTTTAACTTGACTTTGACATGTAGCTATCAAGCTTTTCCTATTGCCAGTGATTAATTTCTGATATGAAAATGGATAGAAATAACTAAAAATAATTTATAATTTATAATAAATTATAATATAATTTAGGTTTTAACATAAACTTCGGCAATTTTCATATTCATTCAATAGATAAAAAATGCTTATAAAAAATTGGAATAGTTTAGGAATGGATTAAAAGTTGCTGGAAAATCAATAGAATTTTAATTTTTTTTTTCTCTTTATTGTTACTTAATTAAGTTCTATCAATTGCATAACAAAAAGAAAGTTATGCATCCACATCTTTTTGCCTATATATATATATTGACTAATAGGCCACAAGTGCCCCACTTAAGGGATTTATCAAAAGTAGAGATAAGTACAGAGGTGCATCAGTTATGGTGGTTTACAGACCTCCTAAAAAAATCCCACTGTCTTGCAACTTGATGCCTATAGTTTAAGAATGGATTAAAAATTACTGGAAAATCAATAGAATTTTATTTTTTTTTCTCTTTATTGTTACTTAATTAAGTTCTATCTATTGCATAACAAAAAAGAAAGTTATGCATCCACATCTTTTTGCATGCATATATATATATATATATATATATATATATATATATATATATATATTTGATTGATAGGCCACAAGTGCCCCATTTAAGGGATTTATTAAAAAGAGAGATAGGTACGGAGGTGCACCAGTTACAGTGGTTTACAGACATCCTAAAAAATCTCCTTGCCCTGCAACCTGATGCCTATATTTTTCATCTATCAATTAATTATCATATTCTAATACATGCTAATATATTATAATAAATAACTTTTAACCATTTTATTGAATGACATACATGAGTTCTTTATAATATTTCGTATTAATGGAAATATGTAATGGATGACTAATTCAATTTTGATTTTGAATTAATGTTTTCTTTTGTAATAATATCATTTTACTTGGTCAATATTATTTCTCTTTTCTCGTCAAATCATATCATGTTAAGGGGTAAAAACACAAAAATATATGCTCTTATTTATTTTTAATATTAGAAATATGATTTGTATATTTGAATAATAATAAAAAATTCTACGCCTTCACTCGTTTGAAAATAGAATACAAATTTGTAATAATGCACATACATAATGATAATGACAAGGATAATAACAATTTAAATTGACTAATAGACTTATAACAATATTTATTATATGCATATAATTTATTACAACTATTTTTGTAAATCATTATTGGCTCTCATACTTAGTTTTTTTTTTTTTTTTTTGGGATAAAATTCTAGATGGACTATTATTGAAATTTATTATTATTATTATTATTATTATTATTATTATTGTATACCAATACACTTCCCTCTTGTTTATATGATTTTATTATTATTGGATAAAATCTTTTGAGTTGTTTATGTTTGCCCTTTGTTCGTTGCTTTTTTCTTCAAAAAAAAAAAATTATGATGTATTTATTTATTTTAAATTTTTTTTGTATTTTGGTAGTAATAGATAAATAGACTTACAAAAAGTAGTATAATTAGGCCAATTAAAAGCTTAATAAGGAGTTAATCTAATGTAGATTTGGCATTGACTAGTTCTTGCATTAAGTTGACTGTCAATGTCATTTTTAACTAGCTTAGCTTGACTTGTATACGTAGCCATCAAGCTTCATTTTTGCCGTGCCACATGTTTTTAACATATCACTTATTCCATTGTTATGATGTCGGATAAGACTTATGGATTTTAATGTTTAGAGTTTAAGATTATAGGTTTTAGAATTTAGGGTTAAGGTGGATTTAGTATTTAGAGTTTAGGATTTAGGGTTATTGTGAATTAAATAATAATCGGATATTTTAAAATAATTAAAATGGCATAAAAAATTTGTAAACATATTTTTAAAAAAAATTGAAAACAACGGAGCTGATCATATAACACGTAATATGTAAAAAAAAACTCTAAAAAATATAAAAATATAAAAAAAAAAAAAAGAAGGAAAGAAGATCCAGAAAGAAAAGAACGAAAGAAAAAAAGATAAGAAAGATACACTTATGCTCCTTTTAATCTAAGAAATATGATTTATCTACTTAAACAACAAAAATGGTTCTTTGATGTCGTTTATGATTAAAATTTTTCATTAAGTTAAATTTTGGATACCTAATCAATTTTGTATAGTACTTTTAGGTCTTGACTCGCTAAAAAATAATATATAAATTTGTAATATATACACACATAATGTTTATGATAAAGAAAAGGATTTATTTTGATTGATTTAATGATAAAGATAAGGATTTACCTTGCCTAATTGTGTTGAAATATTTATTAATTATATAAATGCAATTTAATTTTTGAAAAAAATTGAATAAACCACCCTTCATTAAAAATATAACTTAAATTGACATTGTCATATTTCAATTTTAATTTATTTATTCTCCTAAACTATAATACGCGTTAAATGCTTTGAAAATAATGCCCTAATAATTAGACAAAATTATTTATAAAAGATTATTTACGCAATAATTGACTTATAAGTCTTTCAATTTTTTTTTTCTACAAAGACAAAGGCCAAATATTGGAAAATAATGAATGCTTTAAAAATGACGCCTCAAGAATTTTCTTTTTTCAATCAAATATTTGTATTCCACATTCTAACCAAATATTTCATTAAATAGCCATAATAAAAGTTTCTAAATATCATGAAGACTAATATCCCCCGTGCCTCCAGAAAGACTAGACTTCTTTAAGGGCAAGAGGAGGAGGAGGACAAGAGATGATGAAAACATAGCCAAAATGGTCCCAAATTTTTGGAAGAGAATGGGCAATTGATGGAAAATCAGTCAATTGATTATGCTTCAAACACACGGCATTCCATGTATTAAGGTGACCGTTAATGCCATTTTTAATTGGTTTAACTTGACTTTGACATGTAACTATCAAGCTTTTCCTATTGCCAGTGATTAATTTCTGATATGAAAATGGATAGAAATAACTAAAAATAATTTATAATTTATAATAAATTATAATATAATTTAGGTTTTAACATAAACTTCGGCAATTTTCATATTCATTCAATAGATAAAAAATGCTTATAAAAAATTGGAATAGTTTAGGAATGGATTAAAAGTTGCTGGAAAATCAATAGAATTTTAATTTTTTTTTTCTCTTTATTGTTACTTAATTAAGTTCTATCTATTGCATAACAAAAAGAAAGTTACGCATCCACATCTTTTTTCCTATATATATATATATATATATATATATATATATATATTGACTAATAGGCCACAAGTGCCCCACTTAAGGGATTTATCAAAAGTAGAGATAAGTACAGAGGTGTACCAGTTATGGTGGTTTACAGACCTCCTAAAAAAATCCCACTGTCTTGCAACTTGATGCCTATAGTTTAAGAATGGATTAAAAATTACTGGAAAATCAATAGAATTTTAATTTTTTTTCTCTTTATTGTTACTTAATTAAGTTCTATCTATTGCATAACAAAAAAGAAAGTTATGCATCCACATCTTTTTGCATATATATATATATATATTTGATTGATAGGCCACAAGTGCCCCCATTTAAGGGATTTATTAAAAAGAGAGATAAGTACGGAGGTGCACCAGTTACAGTGATTTACAGACATCCTAAAAAATCTCCTTGCCCTGCAACCTGATGCCTATATTTTTCATCTATCAATTAATTATCATATTCTAATACATGCTAATATATTATAATAAATAACTTTTAACCATTTTATTGAATGACATACATGAGTTCTTTATAATATTTCGTATTAATGGAAATATGTAATGGACGACTAATTCAATTTAGATTTTGAATTAATGTTTTCTTTTGTAATAATATCATTTTACTTGGTCAATATTATTTCTCTTTTCTTGTCAAATCATATCATGTTAAGGGGTAAAAACACAAAAATATATGCTCTTATTTATTTTTAATATTAGAAATATGATTTGTATATTTGAATAATAATAAAAAATTCTACGCCTTCACTCGTTTGAAAATAGAATACAAATTTGTAATAATGCACATACATAATGATAATGACAAGGATAATAACAATTTAAATTGACTAATAGACTTATAACAATATTTATTATATGCATATAATTTATTACAACTATTTTTGTAAATCCTTATTGGCTCTCATACTTAGTTTTTTTTTTTTTTTTGGGATAAAATTCTAGATGGACTATTATTGAAATTTTATTATTATTATTATTATTATTATTATTATTATTATTGTATACCAATACACTTCCCTCTTGTTTATATGATTTTATTATTATTGGATAAAATCTTTTGAGTTGTTTATGTTTGCCCTTTGTTCGTTGCTTTTTTCTTCAAAAAAAAAAAAATTATGATGTATTTATTTATTTTAATTTTTTTTTGTATTTTGGTAGTAATAGATAAATAGACTTACAAAAAGTAGTATAATTAGGCCAATTAAAAGCTTAATAAGGAGTTAATCTAATGTAGATTTGGCATTGACTAGTTCTTGCATTAAGTTGACTGTCAATGTCATTTTTAACTAGCTTAGCTTGACTTGTATACGTAGCCATCAAGGTTCCATTGTCAATGATTAATTTATGATGTGAAGGCTAATATATATATATATATATATATATATATATATATATTGAATAATTTAGGTTCAATTAGATTTTAGCTTATTACGAATAAGTTTTTATTTATGACTTAACGAATTTGGAAGTGTTAGCATTATCCAAATCATAATTAATTTCAATGACAAGGCTATAAACTAAGAATTAGATAATAGTAATAATTAAAAAAAATTAAAAGAATATTCCATAGTTTACCTTTCTCACACAAACTTCTATATATATGGAAAGACACAATGGAAGGTTGAGCAGAAGAGATACGAGATTTAACAATGGCATCTGCTAATTACAAAGCTTCACCACCATTTTTAAGATTCCCTTCCACACAACAACAAGTACCAATATTATTATCATTATTATTATTAATATGTCTTGCTTTGATGATGCCCTTCATCACTAGTACTAGTACTGCTAGTGATTCTACTACCAAAGGCTGCATCAAGGCTGAACGAGATGCCCTCCTCGCATTCAAAGCCCAAATCATACATCACAAGGCTCATCCCATCTCATCGTGGGGAGATCAAAATGATGACGACTGCTGCCATTGGGCTGGCGTGCGCTGTGACAACATTTCTGGCCATGTCTTTCGTCTCGAACTCCAACGCAGGCGACCACGACAATATTATGATGATGATTATGGTTGGAATCCTAAGTGCGATGAGTGGGACCTGAGTGGCAACATCAGTGAATCTCTTATTGGCCTCCAGCACCTCACATACCTTGATCTCAGCTTCAATTGCTTCCTCAATATCTCCATCCCAAAGTTTTTGGGTTCTTTGGAGCACCTGCTTCATCTTGACCTTAGCAACTCGTACTTCACTGGCATCATACCTCACGAGCTCGGTAATCTCACTAGGTTGCGCTACCTCAACCTAGCAAATTATGATAACAAGGTTGATGATGCTGAGTGGCTATCTGGTCTATCTTCTCTGAGATACTTGTCTATGGATGGTGTCAACTTTTCTGGTGTGAACAACGTCATGCAATCACTCAACAAGCTTCGTCAATTAAAAAATGTTTCTCTGGATGGCTGTAGTATGAACAGCATCCCTGAATCTCTTCCACATCTCAACTTCACCTCCCTCACCTTCATGGATATAGGATGGAACATGTTCCACAACACTAGCATCCCGGAATGGCTCTTCAGAATACCCAACCTACGTGAGCTCTACATGTTCTCCACTGGTTTTACAGGCGCCATCCCCTCATCCGTTGGAAATGCAACTTCTCTTCAATTTCTGGACTTATCTGAAAATAGCGGAATTTCTGGTGATATGCCGAGAGAATTTGGCGACCTCTGTACTCTCCAGTCGCTCTACTTAGATGGCACTTTTATAGGGAAGAGCTTGGAGGAAGATTTCAGAGAGGCATTCTCTGGATGCATCAGGCGAAATTTGAATGTATTTTCATTTGTAGGAAGCTCTCTACAAGGTCATTTGCCAGATTGGTTGGGTGAATTCACAAATCTCACCTTTCTCTATCTTTCTTCTAATTCCTTCAACAGCTCCATTCCTGCATCTATTGGCAGACTATCACAGCTGCAAGAATTGTATCTTTCTAGCACTTCACTAATTGGCTCCATCCCTTCGTCCATTGGCAACATAACTTCTCTTCAAATTCTGGACTTATCCTCCAATGAAGGAATTTCTGGTTATATGCCGAGAGAATTTGGTGACCTCTGTAATCTCCAAACACTCCACTTGGATGGCTCTTTTGTGGGGAAGAGCTTGGAGGATTTCAGAGACGCATTCTCTGGATGCATCCGGCTAAATTTGAATGTACTTTCATTTAGTTTTAGCTCGCTACGAGGTCCTTTGCCAAATTGGTTGGGTGAATTCCAAAATCTCACCTTTCTCGATCTTTCCTATAATTCCTTCAACAACTCCATTCCTGCAGCTATTGGCAGACTGTCAAAGCTACAAATATTGTCTATTTCTGATAGTGCACTAATTGGCTCCATCCCTTCATCTATTGGCAACGCAACTTCTCTTCAATTTCTGTCCTTGTCCAACAATATTGGAATTTCTGGTGATATGCCGAGTGGATTTGGTGACCTCTGCAATCTCCAGTCGCTCAACATGGATGGCACTTTTGTAGGGAAGAGCTTGGAGGATTTCAAAGATGCATTCTCTGGATGCATTAGGCGAAATTTGAATGAACTTTCATTTGTATATAGCTCACTACAAGGTCCTTTGCCAGATTGGTTGGGTGAATTCCAAAATCTCACCTTTCTTGATCTTTCCTATAATTCCTTCAACAACTCCATTCCTGCAGCTATTGGCAGACTGTCAAAGCTACAAGAATTGTCTATTTCTAGCAGTGCACTGAATGGTTCCATCCCTGAATCTTTTGGAAGACTCTCAGGACTGCAATATTTGGATCTTCGTTACAACTTTATCAACTACAACTCTGTTATCACCAAAGCTCACTTGGCCAATCTCACAAGTCTCAAGTTCCTTATCCTTGATCATACCAATTTGGTCCTTAATATAAGCACTGATTGGATTCCAGGGTTTCAGCTTGACGGGTTATCCGTATCTTATTGTAACGTTGGACCAAAATTTCCAGTTTGGCTGGCCAACCAAGTGAATCTTTATTTTTTGGATATATCTAATACTGGAATCAAGGATTCAATACCTGATTGGTTTTGGAACATCACGCACAGTATATCATACTTAGATCTCAGCAACAATGAAATCAATGGAAGACTGCCTCAAAGCTTGAAATTTCAAGTCAAAGGAAATGATCATAGCATATTCCTTGGCTCTAATTGTTTTGAGGGATCTGTTCCTTATTTTCCTCCTAGCGTTCATGTACTGAACTTGAGCAATAACTTACTTTCAGGAATCATTCCCTCTGATCTTGGAAACTTTGGAGGAATAAGGCCTCGACTCACTATCCTCTCTTTATCTTCAAACAACTTGATTGGCAGTATTCCAAACTCTCTTTGTAATTTCAAATACCTTGTGTTATTGGAACTCTCCAACAATCACTTGGAAGGGGCAATCCCGAGTTGTTGGAACAATTTGACAAGCCTACAATATCTTATCTTGGCAAACAACTCATTGGCAGGTGAGGTTCCGAACTCCCTTATAGGTTCCTCAAAATCTTTACAAGTGTTGCACTTAAGCAATAATCAACTGCAAGGAGAGTTTCCATCATTCTTGAAGAAGTGCACTTCCATGACTACTCTTGCTCTTGATCATAACAACTTATCAGGCAACCTTCCTACTTGGTTGGGAGAAACCATGATTTCATTGATGATCCTTACTTTGAAAAAAAATAATTTCTCAGGTAACTTGCCTTTATTATCCAATCTCACATCACTTCATTTCTTGGATCTTTCCCACAACTCATTTGTAGGCAACATACCACAATCCTATGACAACCTCATGGGCATGATAAATATTAGTATGAATGGTGGAGCAAGGTTTTACACTAATGTATCTGTGCTAGTAATTACAATGATTGTGTCAACAAAAGGAGATGACCTTCAATATGGAGTCATTCTTTCATCCTTCAAATTCATAGACCTTTCTGCAAATAAATTATCAGGCCAAATCCCAAAAGAAATAGTTAACTTAGTTGGATTACAAAACTTAGATTTGTCATGTAATAAATTGTCAGGTGAAATCCCTAGCAATATAGGTCTCATGCAATCATTGGAATATCTCAATCTCTCAAGAAACAAGCTCATAGGGTCAATTCCTCCTGGTCTCTCTACAATCGATTTTCTAGGAAGCTTAAATCTGTCACACAATAACTTGTCTGGAAAAATCCCTTATGCTAGACACTTGACCACTTTTAATGATCCATCTATTTATGTTGGTAATCTTAATCTTTGTGGAGCTCCTCTCGATAAGAATTGCACAAGTGATGAACCAACATCAAATAGCCAAGCTAATGGTCAAGAAGATGATGATAACGATAGTCCACCAATTTGGTTTTACCTTGGTTTGATGCCAGGATTTGTGGTTGGATTTTGGATTGTGTGGGGAATAATGCTATTAAAAAAAAAATGGAGGTATCTTTATTTCAAATACTTGGACCACATGTACGACATGATGTATGTAAAGATAATGATCACTGTACCCAAGATCAAGAGGTGGTTCTTTGTGATGAGATCAATGTGATTAGCTAAGGGTCTGTTTGCTGCTCAATTATTAATGTATCACTAGCTTTTAATAATGCCACTCAAGCTACCGTACATGAAATTAGTTGTATTTTCCCTGTTTGTTCTCATTGATGTCATAAATAAAATATCTTTTCCTTTTATTTGTTTTTTCTTTTAAATCATGTAGAACCAGACATGCTTAATCTGGCATAGTGACATACTACGGCCCTTAGCTTTTCAACAAACTGTTAAGCCTTTGATGCTATAAATCAATTTCTTTGATCTCAAGGCAGTGTCTTTTCATTGCTAACTCTCACAAGTT
Organism: Dioscorea alata; assembly: GCA_020875875.1. NCBI lineage: Eukaryota > Viridiplantae > Streptophyta > Magnoliopsida > Dioscoreales > Dioscoreaceae > Dioscorea > Dioscorea alata. The sequence goes on along the minus strand of CM037022.1, from coordinate 19,029,096 downwards.
TTTTTTTTTTTTTTTTTGAAAAAGTGGATAAACCACATTCATTGAAGAAAAAAGCGATACAAATAGTAGAAGCAGCGACAGAGAACAGACTCCTGTCAACCACGAGCAGTGGAAATCAAAAGTACAACCAAAGGCAATGAAAGAAAAGAAAACCCCTAAGGACGGGAGTCCAAAAGGGGAGAAACATCAGATCCAGGCTAAGTCTCGTCCATAGGCAAAGGCTGCGATGGCGGGGCATCCTGCACCAACTCCGTACCTGATAGAAAATCCAGACTCCTCTTAATCTTGGACACAGGATCCTCCAGCTTTGTCTTCTTCGACTCTGGAACTGCATTAAACCAAAGGATTAACATACGTTCAATCTTCATAATGATAGAGACAGTTGGGAGACAAGTGGAGTTAAAAATGCGTGAATTTCTTTCAATCCAAATGTTCCATGTAATGGCTCGCACCAACATATCCCAGAAGGGGATTAGTGGTTTGGAGACCTAACTCCTCCAAGGCCCCCAGAGATCCTTGAGGGACCTAGGGAGCTGACCCAAAGCAATGAGATGTAAAAAATAGCCCCAGATACTCGAGGAGTAAGTGCAGTTAAGGAGAAGATGATCGTTGGTCTCAAGATCAGAATGACATAAGACACACGTGGCATTTTGGATAATATTACATCGACGCTTGGCCAGGTTATCTAATGATAAGATCTTATTGTCCCAAGCCAACCAATTAAAGAGGTTAATCTTTTTAGGGTAAGCCCCTTTCAGGATAACAGGAGTTCTATGGCAACGAAGGCCACCATCATTGAGGAAGGTGTAGAAGGATTTCACTGAGAAACGTCGATTGGCGGTGAGAATCCAGAGTTTCTTATCTTTGCCCGGACAAAGACGAGCCAAGGTCTGGAGGATAAGGTTATTCCAGACGGGATAATCGGCCCAGTGGGCCGTAGAGGGCCTGTAGGCAAAGTCTTTGATCGTTTCCATCTTGCACTAGGTCAACTAGAAGTGATTAGGCCAGATATGTGCCGGGGCACATCCGCCCACCCAGTTCTCTAGCCAGAAGAGGGTGGACTCACCATCACGGACAGTGGAGGTTAAATTATTTCTAAAGGCAGGGAGGGAATGCTGAATGCCACTCCAGAAAAAGGAACACCTTCTGGGACGCTTATGGAACAGATTCCACATAGGAACGTTTTTGAAGTAGTTTTCTTTAAGGATGGTCTTTCCACACCAATGGATACTCATGGCAATCTTCCACCACCATTTCCCGAGCAGGGCACAGTTGAAGGTGTGGAGGTTGAGGATCCCCCAACCCCCCTATTCACGAGGACGGCACAGCTTCCCCCAGCTGACAAGCCTGATTTTGGCTTGTTGTGGCTCTGGTCCAGACCAGAGAAAGTCTCTGCGAAATTTGTCTATCTTCATATCGACCCAGGTTGGGAGTTTGAAAATCGTCATCCAATAAGTTGGGATAGCAGTCAGGACAGAGTTAACCAGGGTGAGTCTTCCTCCCAACGACAGCAGTTTAGATTTCCAAGAAGCGAGTCTGGGGCTGATTTTGTTTAGCAGAATGTTCCAGTCCTGCCTACGTGGTCTCCCACCCAAAATGGGAATACCAAGATAAGTAAGAGGAAGGGTGCCCGCCTTACAGTGAATTGTTTCGGTCAGGGCGTAGTTGGGCGTTATGTTTTTTTGGGAGGAGTAAAGACAGGTTTTGTCAAAGTTAACCCTAAGGCCCGAGATTCCTTCAAAAAGGTAGAGAATAAGCTTGATGATACGCAGGTCCTCTCTGCTTCCGTTTGTAAGGATTAGAAGATCATCAACATATTGCAAGTGGCACATCTTGAGCCCAGTATCAGGCAGTCTTACACCATGAAGGATTCCAGTGTTTAACGCAGTATTAATCATGGAGCTGAGCACATCAGTCACGAGAACAAAGAGAAGAGGGGAGAGGGGGTCCCCCTGTCTTAGTCCTCTGCGATATATGATATAGCCACTTTGGCCACCATTAATTATGAATCTGGCCTTGGAGGTGGTGAGAATGGAGTTCACCCAACCTATCCATTTATCACCAAAACCCCTGGCTTTGAGAAGATCCAAAAGAAAATTCTAGTCTACTGTGTCAAAAGCCTTGGCGAAATCCACTTTGAGGTTTAACCCTGGGAGCCTATGTTTTTGCATTAAGAAGATGAGTTCGTTGGCAGTGACAATGTTGTCTGTGATGCATCTCCCCTTAATGAACGCCGATTGGGTTTCATCAATTAACGAATCAATCTTTGTTCTTAGTCTATTAGCAAGGATCTTGGAAATGATCTTAAGAGAGGAGTTGATTAAGCTAATCGGGCGGAAGTGAGAAGGGGTCTCAGGGTTTTGGCATTTTGGTATGAGCACAATGTTTGCCCAATTGATCCTTTCCAAATTAGTCTGGCCCGAAAAGAAATTGTCACAAAGTTTGTAGATATCGTACTTGACGATTTCCCAAAATTTTTGAAAGAAGAAGATCGGGAAACCGTCAGGGCCCGGGGCCTTGTCAGCATTTAAATAAAAAACAGCCCTTTTTATTTCATCCTGAGTAAAAGGGGCATCCAATGGTGACAAATCTTGGGGAGTTTTGGTCTCAAGAAGGTGGTTCCAGTTGGGCTTGATACGGACATCTTGGACAGTTCCACAGAGATCCTTATAGAATGCAGAGAAAGAATCCCCAATGCGATTAGAATCAGTGATCCTGAAGTTGTTTTGGTCGATCCAGGGGATAAAGTTACGGTTGCGTCTACCGTTGGCTACCGAGTGGAAGAAGGCGGTATTTTCATCACCATCTTTGAGCCAAGTGATTCTAGCACGTTGTTTCCAGTAAATCTCTTCAAGCTTAAGAATCTGGAACAACTCAGCTCGAAGGGTGGAGTCCTTGGCGTGTTCCTGAGTGGTGAGGGATCTCGATTCTTTAAAGTTGTCGAGAATATCAATCTCGTGCAACAAGGCTAGCTTCTTAAGTTTGATCGATCCAAAGTCCGATTTGGCCCAGCGCCTGAGGTGGCTTCGAATGGTAGAAATTTTCTTGGCTAGGATGAAGGCCCCGCACCCATGGAAATGAGAACCATTCCACCAATCCTGAATGAGTGCTGGAAAGTTGTCCACGGAACACCAGGCACGTTCGAAGTGAAAGGGACGTGACACAAGAGTGTGGGAACCCGCCTCAAGTCTAATAGGAACATGGTCCGATCCTAATCTCGGAAGACAATTTTGAGAGGTCTTGGGAAACAAAAGAATCCAGTCGTGGTTGACTAAGAACCGATCAAGTTTAACCCAAATCGGATTAACTTGACCGTTAGTCCAAGTAAAGCGTTTCCCAAAGGAAGGAGGCTCTATCAGTTGGAGGTCATGCACAAGCAGTTGTGCCTGTCTGATGTCCTCCAGGTTAGGATTACCATTAGACTTGTCAGAAAGGGAGAAAATCGAGTTAAAGTCCCCACAGATTACCTAGGGGACGGCCATCCCAGGCTGGGAACTCCTAATTTTAGTCCAGAAATCATGTTTGAGGTGTCTGTCAGTAGGTCCGTAAACCGTAGTACAGACCCAGTCAATGTCATTAAATTTGGATTTAAATTTGACAGAGAGGCTAAATTTGCCTTGGAAGAGCAAGTGGCCCTCCAGGAGATTGCTAGACCACCCGATTATCAGCCCCCCCCGGTCCTTGAAGCAGGGGAGAGGGTAAATTTATCTAATCGTGGGCCACCAATCGTTCTCCAAGTGCAAGAATCCACAAAATTGAGTTTGGATTCCTGGAGGCAACAAATGTCGGCATGGTGCAAAAGGAGGAAATCTTTAACAAGGAAGCGCTTAGAGGGCCTTCCTAAACCTCTAACATTCCAATTAATAATATTCATGTAAAAACTAATTTGTGCCTGCAGCGGAACCTAAGGACGAGGTTCCAACTTCTAAGTTCAAGTGAGACGATCTAGTTGATTCGAGCATACGCAAATGAGATAAGCAAGTATCTTTATGATGCAAGGAATCAAAAGAAATGCCACAAGCATTACAGTAATTAACAAGCTGTAAATCATTCCAATCATTGATAAGGAGGGGGGTTGTGGAGGTACCTTCCGGTGTTGTGCTGGGATTGCCTTTCTTTTTGGAGGATCTGGGAGGTTCAGGTAGGAATCCGGCCTCTTCATTCCATCGTGAGGATGGCTTCTTTCTTCTTTCACTCCTTCTAGTGCAATGGGAAGGTCCCTTAGTGTGACCAGTTTGGAGCAGTCTTTTAATTTTTTCCTCGAAGTCTGACTCCGATTCTTCAATCTCTTGGCTATTAACACTACCCCTCACTTCCAGTACCTTCAGAAACCTGGACAACCTGGTCTAGGATAGCAGTAAATTCTGTGTTATCCTCATTCCACTGTTCCAAATTCTCTAGATGAGAAGGTTCCTCATCTAACTGAGATCAGTGTGCTAAATCCTTGGAGAATTTAGTAGGGAACAAGGTCCACACCCCATGAAGGAAGACCCAATTAAAATTGGGTGGTGGCTTGAAATTGGGTGGTGGCTGCACCGGGTTGCAAAAGACCGCATCAGTTTCATCAGAAATAATCTCACAATCGACATGTTGATCAGACATGGTGGAGTCTCTGATGAAATGCTTAGGCAAATTAGGCTGGGAGTCAAGTGCTTCTCTTGATATGCAGGCTAAACTCCTCTGGGATGGACCCTGGACCATTGACGGTAGGATCCTGCAACTTTTTGAATGGCGTGAGTCCTTCCAGCCTGCCTTCGAAAAACTCTCGACGGCAGCTGTCTGGATTCAACTTCACCATGTCCCAATGGAGCTTTGGAATGGCGATCTTCTGGAAAACATTGCTTCTCACTTTGGCCGTGTGCTAAAGATTGATGAGCACACCTTAAATCTCTCTCGCTCCAAATACGCTCGAATCTGTGTGGATATTGATCTTAATCTCCCTCTTCAGAAAGGGACTTGGGTAAAATATGGGGACAATTCTGTTTTTATTTTAGCTCTCTATGAAAAACTCCCTGTCTTTTGTTACAGGTGTGGCCGTGTTGGTCATGGAGAGTCTCATTGTTCCTTCTCTAGCAGCCGAAAACCGGAGTTTGGTCCTCAGCCTCCCCCTGTCTCTGATGAAAGGGTTATGGAGATCGATGATCAACCTTGCGATTTTGGCGTGGCTACTGAACGGATGGATGACTGCCCCATTTCTGATAATCCTGCTTTGGCACCTCCGTTGGGGGGTGAGGATGACTCTCATGACTTTGGCTCCTGGCTGAAGCCCCGTAACCGTCGTGGTCAGGGTCGCGGTCGGGGTCGCGGCGGTGGCAGTTACCCTAGCCCGCCCTCTCGCTCTGGGAACGATGGCCAGGATCCGAACACGAGGCAACTCGGCTTGGAACCGCCATCTTCCGTTGCGACACGTGGCGGCTTCTCTCGACGCGGCTCTGCGGCTTTTCGTTTATCGAGTAAAACTGCTTTTCCCCATCTCTAAAAAAATAAATCCGTTGATCCCTTGGATACCGTTGATCTTGGGAACTCTTCTTGTCCCGAGGGAGAACGTCAGAATCCTTTTTTGGGGCCCGAGGAAAGACCTGCCGTCAACCCCACTGATCTTCCCGAATTCCAAGGTTCTGACCTTGCCCTTGTCCCGACATTCGGAGCTCCTAATGGCCTTGGAACTCCCATTCTACCATCCCTTCCTGTCCCCTCCCATCCACCTCCTATCAAATCGCATTTGAATCTCCAGCTGGCCTCTGCTCAGCAGGAACCCCTTCCCCTTCTCACCCCTCCTCTGCTTCTCACTTCGGCTCCCCCCCTTGCAGATGATCAAAATCATTCTAATCTAGTCAATCGGGTTAAGCTTGCCCTTCATGCTTCCCCCCCTCCCCCCCCAGACCATCTTATGGATGACTCTGGGTCTCTTGAGGGATCGGAAGACTCCGGCTCTCCCCTGGAACCGGATGATGACATGCTTATTTCTCAATACCAAAAAGATATCAAGTTGGAGGCATTGGCTCGTCGTGCTCCAACCAAAAACAAGAACCGATCCAAGAAAGGGAGATCCGCCTCCTCCTCTTAACCTTTCTCCTCTCTTTTTTATTTTTATCAATCTTATTTATGATGCCTTTTCTTAAGATTCTTTGCTGGAATTGCCGTGGAGTTTCTAACTCCCGCACCATTGATCGTATTTGGGATTTTAAGCGTCGTTTAAAACCTCACATTCTTTGTCTTGTTGAAACTAAAACTGACCCTGACCGCTCTCTTCGGTTTTGCAGGAGATTTTCCAGATACTGGGAATGGGCTGCTATCCCGGCTATTGGGTTCTCTGGTGGCATCATCATTCTTTGGTCTCGTGATCTTGGAAGGGTGACCCCCATTGCGGTCTCTCGAATGGCCTTAACCTTGGTGATCTCGTCCAACAATGGGCCTTGGCTGCTTTCAGTCATTTATAACTCTCAGATTCTTGCGTCTCAAAAACTCCTCTGGGACTCCCTTTCTGGCTTATCTAACACGCATCTTCCCTGGCTTGTTGCTGGAGATTTTAATGCTGTTTTTGATGAGATGGACATCAGAGGAGGGAATTTTAGATCCTATTCTTGTAAATCCCGTTTTTTCAATAACTTCATTATTAATAATAACCTGTTGGATATTGGTTTTTCAGGCTCCCGCTTTACCTGGTGCAACAACCAGTCAGGTCTCGCCCGTCGTTGGGCTCGACTCGACCGTCTGTTGGCTAACCATGCTTGGGTAGCTTCTTTCTCTTCTCTCAACAATCGTCATCTTCCTCGTGCTTGTTCGGACCATTCGCCTCTCTTCCTCACGGCTAGAACTTGCGCTCCGTCTAAGCATTCTTTTTTTCGCTTTGATAACATCTGGTTGGAATACAATGCTTGCCATACAAATGTTGCTAACGCTTTTGCTTCTGTCTGCAGTTCCTCCCCCATGCACTCCTTTTCTCATTATATCTCTCGTGCTAAACATAATATCAATTCTTGGAGATCTGCAGGTTTGAGATCGATTGATGGTGAGATTGCCAATCTGGAGTCGGAGATAAAACTTATTGAAGATCGTGACTGTTTGTCTCCTGACCCTTGGCACGCCCTCTGGCTCCGCTCCTTGAGAAATAGACTCTCTGCCCTTTACCGCCAAAATACTACCTTTTGGGCCCAGCGTGCTCGTATGCAATGGCTTAATAAGGGAGATACTAACTCGGCTTTCTTCCATCGGGTTGCTAAAGTCCACCAAGTTAAATCCACGATTCATTCTCTTAGAGATAACTCTGGTAACTTTCTCTCTTCCAGAATTGATATTGAAAATGAATTTCTTTCTTTTTACCGTAATTTGTGGTCCTCTTCTTCTTCTCTTCCTCTTGAGTTTACGTTAAATTCCCTGCCTGATGATTTCCCTACGCTGGAGTCCGATGACAAGGACGATTTGATCAAGCCTGTCACCAAGGGGGAGGTTTTCCGAACCCTTAGGTCTATGCCGCGTGGGAAATCACCAGGTCCAGATGGATTTAATGTTGAATTCTATCTTTTTTACTGGAATTTACTGGGGGATCATATTTTTAAGGCCATTTCTCACTTTTTCTCTACTGCCAGCATGCCTAAATCTTGGGGTAAAACCTTCATTGTCCTTATCCCTAAACATGATCACCCTCGGTTGGTTTCGGACTTTCGCCCAATTTCCCTCTGCAATGTCTGTTACAAACTTATTTCTAAAATTTTGGCTTCTAGGCTTAAAACTGTGCTCCCTAAATTGATCGGCCCTGAGCAGTCTGGATTTCTCGCTGGTAGATCTACTTTTGATAATATTATTGCCCTTCGGGAGATGGTTCACACAATGGAAACTGATCGGTTAAACCCCCCTAGGATGGTTGTTAAGGTTGACATTGAAAAGGCCTTTGACACTGTTGAATGGAATTCAATCCTTGCAACCCTCCATAGAATGAATTTTCCTGGCATTTGGATTCGTTGGATTGAGTCTTGTCTTTCCTCTGCTTCCTTTTCTTTTCTCATTAATGGTAAACCTAGTGGTTGGATTTCCAGTTCTAGGGGAGTGAGACAGGGAGACCCAATTTCTCCCCTTCTCTTCCTTCTGGTCACTCAAAATCTTTCGGCCATTCTCAATCATGCCCTCCGTTCCAATTTTCTTTCCGGTTTTGACGCTTCCCTTCCTAGAAACATTAACCACCTCATGTTCGCTGATGATCTCATTCTCATCACCAAAGCATCCAGACTTTCGGCTAGGAATACCCAATTTTGTCTCAATCTGTATTCTAATCTTACTGGGCAAAAACCAAATCTCATCAAGTCAGCCATTTATCTCCCTACTTGGTTCAACAAGCGCGTTTCTAAATCTATGGCTGCTATTTTAGGCATTAAGCTTGGGAGTTTTCCTTTCTCTTATTTAGGAGCTCCTATCTCCCCTTTCCGTCTCCCTATTAGCCACTTTCAACCTCTTATCACCAAAACCGCTTCGGCTATTGGGGCCTGGAACCATGCTTCCATTTCTCAAGCTGGTCGGGTTATCCTGCTTAATTCCAGCATCTTTTCCCTTCCAGTTTATCTTCTCTCAATTTTTTACCTCCCAGACTCAATTCTCGATTCCATCTCCAAATTGGCTCGCAATTTTCTTTGGGGTAGGCATGGCAGGGGCTCTGGATTCCATTCTATTGGTTGGTCTACCGTCACTCTTTCAAAAACTGAGGGGGGTTTGGGCCTGCGCAATCTTAGAAATGCCAGACTTGCTCTTTTAGCCAAACATCTCTTCTCCATTGTGAATCAGGATAATAAGATCTGGGTTTCTATTTTCTTGCATAAGTATCATGCTTGGAAAATTTGGAATTCTGATTCTCATTCTTCTGTGTCCAGTTTTCACAAATGCATTGCAAAAGTTGCCATTGCTCTTAAACCTAATGTTCATCTTGCGGTTTGTAATCCTAATCTCTCTAATTTCTGGGAGGACCCTTGGATTTTGGATCTCCCTCTTAGTCGCAAACCCACTTTTTTAAATATGCACCTCACTGATAATCTCTCGATTTCTGCTTTTGTTTCTAACGGTGCTTTTGATCTTCAGGCTTGCTCTTCTCTTTTTGGAGATAGTTTGCATCATGTGAATTTTAATAGTACTATCTTTGATAATGATTTGCCTAATGATTGGGTCTGGCGCCCTATTTCTAACAATGCTTCAACTGTGGCAGCTGTGTATGATCATCTTAACTCGGTGAGTTGTGATTCTGTTCCTTGGCAGGGTTGGCACCTCATCTGGAAGCTTAAGGTAGCTCCTAGGGTTAAAATTTTTCTTTGGAAATTGAATCATGGAAAGCTTCCCACTGGAGCTTTTCTTTATAATTTAAACATTGGGCCTGTTTCTGTCTGTCATTTCTGTGGCCTTAATCCTGAAACCGCTGAGCATATCTTTTGGCATTGTCGGTCTGCTGTTTCTTGCTGGAATGTCATTCGTTCTTGGTTGGGTTTGGATCAAACTTTCTTTAATTCTCTTGTTGATGGCGCTTGGCTTTATCCCAACTTTATCCATAATTCTAATTGTGACTTTTTCAGATCATTAGTTGCTTATGTTGCTTGGCACATCTGGACAGCTCGTTGTAACTTCATCTTCCGGCAGGAGACTCCAAATTTCAATCTGTTACCCTCTAAGGCGTGGCGTGATGTTCTGGATTTTTACATTGCGAATGGTTTATTCTTACCTCGCTCACCATTTTTCACTCATCAGGACCCACTATCAATCTCTATCACCACTGATGCTGCTTGGGCTGCGCTATCTGGTAGGGCTGGATTTGGATTTTTTATTTCCACTAATCATTTTACTATCCTTCTTGCAGGGGCTGCTGGTGGCTCCTGCACTTCTTCCCTGGAAGCTGAGCTCCGTGCGATTCTTTTTGCCTTGGAGCATTGCCGCTTGAATGGTTGGATCCCTTCTCATCTTTCGACTGACTGCCCCTCTGCAGCCCTCCTGATCAAAAGCTTCAACAATATCACTGCTTGGCGAATTTCTAACATTCTGGATTCCATTAGATTCATTCTTCTTGAATGGCCGGATCTTTCCATTGATGTTATCAATCGCGAACACAATATCCTTGCTGATAGTCTTGCTCACTTTGGCAGCTCCAATCCTGCAATCTCTCTTTTCGCTCAAGGACGTGATCGTCCTCGTTGGCTGGAGGATCTTTGCCTCGCTTCCGGATTTTCTTTCTAAGTTTGCCTTTTTGTTTTTCTGTTTGTTTAGCTTCTTTAGCTCTTTTTGCAAAAAAAAACAACAAAGTCTGGAAACACTGAGGTAGTCTCAGCAGGATTGCAGTCAAGGCCCATATTCAGAGTATCACCAGATCCAATCTGCGGCCCAGCTTGCAAAGGGGGCTCAGGAACTTGGCTTAGCTTCTTATTAGCCAACGCAGTTGAGTGATCATCCCGAGGCACATCAGTGGGAAGAGAGCGCAGTTCATCACGAGGCAACAAATCCTTATCACCACGTGAAGAAAGAGCGCCACATGGTGACGCCACATTCGTCTTCATGGGTTCCTCGTACTGACGAGGGGCAGAAGTGCCAGGAATCCTAAGTGCGATGAGTGGGACCTGAGTGGCAACATCAGTGAATCTCTTATTGGCCTCCGGCATCTCAAATACTTTGATCTCAGTTTCAATTGCTTCCTCAATATCTCCGTCCCAAAGTTTTTGGGTTCTTTGGAGAACCTCGTTCATCTTGACCTTAGCTACTCAAGATTCACTGGTGTCATACCTCACGAGCTCGATAATCTCACCAGGCTGCGTTACCTCAAACTAGCAACTTATTGTTATTATGAAAGAGTACTCAAGGTTGATGATGCTGAGTGGCTATCTGGTCTATCTTCTCTCAGATACTTGTCTATGGATGGTGTTGATTTTTATGGTGTGAATAATGTCATGCAATCACTCAACAAGTTTCGTCATTTGAAAAATGTTTCTCTGAGTGGCTGTAGTATGAACAGCATCCCTGAGTCTCTTCCACATCTCAACTTCACTTCCCTCACCTCCATGCATATCGGAAGGAACATGTTTGACAACACTAGCATCCCGGAATGGCTCTTCAGAATACCCAACCTACGTGAGCTCTACATGTACACCACTGGTTTTACCGGCGCCATCCCTTCATCCGTTGGAAATGCAACTTCTCTTCAATTTCTGTCCTTGTCCGGCAATAAAGGAATTTCTGGTGATATGCCGAGTGGATTTGGCGACCTTCGCAATCTCCAGCGGCTCAGCTTGGGTGGCACTTTTGTAGGGAAGAGCTTGGAGGATTTCAAAGATGCATTCTCTGGATGCATTGGGCGAAATTTGAATGAACTTTCATTTGAAGGAAGCTCTCTACAAGGTCCTTTGCCAGAGTGGTTGGGTGAATTCACAAATCTCACCTTTCTCGATCTTTCCTATAATTCCTTCAACAGCTCCATCCCTTCATCCGTTGGAAATGCAACTTCTCTTCAATTTCTGGACTTATCCAATAATAGAGGAATTTCTGGTGATGTGCCGAGAGAATTTGGCGACCTCTGCAATCTCCAGTCGCTCCACTTAGATGGCACTTTTATAGGGAAGAGCTTGCCAGCTTGGAGGAGGATTTCAAAGACGCATTCTCTGGATGCATTAGGCGAAGTTTGACTGAGCTTTCATTTGTAGAAAGCTCTCTACAAGGTCCTCTGCCAGATTGGTTGGGTGAATTCACAAATCTCACCATTCTTCATCTTTCCTATAATTCATTCAACAGCTCCATTCCTGCATCTATTGGCGGACTGTTAAAGCTACAAGAATTGCATCTTTATAATAGTGCACTAAATGGCCCCATCCCTGAATCCCTTGGAAGACTCTCAGGATTGCAATATTTGAATCTTGGATACAATGATTTAAATGGCCCCATCCCCGAAAGCCTCCCGCAACTTTCAAATTTGGTTAGATTGGATCTTGGTTACAACTTTAACTACTGCAACTCTGTTATCACCGAAGCTCACTTGGCCAATCTCACAAGTCTCAAGTACCTCATCCTTGATCATACCAATTTGGTCCTTAATATAAGCACTGCTTGGATTCCAGGGTTTCAGATTGATGAGTTATCCTTACCTTATTGTAATGTTGGACCAAAATTTCCAGTTTGGCTGGCCAACCAAGTGAATCTCGACTCTTTGGATATATCTAATACTGGAATCAAGGATTCAATACCTGATTGGTTTTGGAACATCACGTACACTATATCACAATTAGATCTCAGCAACAATGAGATTAATGGAAGACTGCCTCATCGCTTTAAATTTCAAGCCAAACTAGATCGTGTTACAATATTCCTTGGCTCCAATCATTTTGAGGGATCTGTTCCTTATTTTTCTCCTAATGTTGATGCATTGAACTTGAGCAATAACTTACTTTCAGGAATCATTCCCTCTGATCTTGGAAACTTTGGAGGAATAAGACCTCAGCTTACTTCCCTCTTTTTATCTTCAAACAACCTGACTGGTACTATTCCAGACTCTCTTTGCAAATTCAAGTACCTTGTGTCACTAGAACTCTCCAACAATCACTTTGAAGGGGCAATCCCGAATTGCTGGAACAATTTGACAAGCCTACAATATCTTATCTTGGCAAACAACTCATTGGCGGGTGAGGTTCCGAATTCCCTCATAAATTCTTCGCTATCTTTACAAGTGTTGCACTTACGCAACAATCAATTGCATGGAGAGTTTCCATTATTCTTGAAGAAGTGCACTTCCATAACCACTCTTGTTTTTTACCACAACAATTTCTCTGGCGAGATTCCTGATTGGGTTGGAGAAACCATGACTTCATTGATGATCTTGACTTTGAAAGAAAATAATTTCTCAGGTAACTTGCCTTTATTATCAAATCTCACATCACTTCATTTCTTGGATCTTTCTCATAACTCATTTATAGGCAGTATACCACAATCCTATGGCAACCTCATGGGCATGATAAATATTAGTATGAATGGTGGAGCAAGCTTTTCCTCTAATTTATCTGAAGTGCTAGTAATTACAATGATTGTGTCAACAAAAGGAGAAGACCTTCAATATGGAGTCATTCTTTCATCCTTCAGATTCATAGACCTTTCTGCAAATAAATTATCGGGCCAAATCCCAAAAGACATAGTTAACTTAGTTGGATTACAAAACTTGGATTTGTCATGTAATAAATTGTCAGGTGAAATCCCCAGTAATATAGGTCTCATGCAATCATTGGAATCTCTCAATCTCTCAAGAAATGAGCTCATAGGGTCAATTCCTCCTAGTCTCTCTGCAATCGATTTTCTAGGAAGCTTAAATCTTTCACACAATAACTTGTTTGGAAAAATCCCTTATACTAGACACTTGACCACTTTTAATGATCCATCTATTTATGCTGATAATCTTAATCTTTGTGGAGCTCCTCTCGATAAGAATTGCACAAGTGATGAACCAACATCAAATAGCCAAGCTAATGGTCAAGAAGATGATGATAATGATAGTCCACCAATTTGGTTTTACCTTGGTTTGATGCCAGGATTTGTGGTTGGATTTTGGATTGTGTGGGGAATACTGCTATTCAAACAAGAATGGAGATATCTTTATTTCAAATACTTGGACCACATGTACGACATGATGTATGTAAAGATAATGATCACTGTACCCAAGATCAAAAGGTGGTTCTTTGTGATGAGATCAATGTGATTAGCGAAGGGTCTGTTTGCTCTCAATTATTAATGTATCACTAGCTTTAAATAATGCCATTCAAGCTACTGTGCATGAAATTAGGAGTATTTTCCCTGTTTGCTTTCATTGATGCCATAAATAAAACATCTTTTCCTTTTATTTGTTTTTTCTTTTATACCATGTAGAACTAGACATGCTTAATCTGGCACAGTGGCATACTACGCCCCTTAGCTTTTCAACAGACCGTTAAGCCTTTGATGCTATAAATCAATTTCTCTGATCTCAAGTCCGTGTCTTTTCATTACTAACTCTCACAAGTTTCAATGGCCTGAACTCATATGAAACCTTATTATTTTATTTTTATTTTTTTTTATATTTATTTTTTAAATCACTATGAGCTCAGGCTTCATTTCCTTTGTTTTTGATAACAGCATAGAAGGATAAATAATGTTATATGTACGAAATAAGTGTCTCAAATTGGTCCCGAATTCTAATATCAGAGTTGGGGATGGAAACTACGGAGTTGGGGTTTGTATTCAGATGATCAATTTAGTACACCTAGAAGGATACCATGACGGATTGATTTTTTTTTTAATAAACAAAATAAATAAATTATGAATTTATGAAAAAGAGTCTTATAGCATATTTGTAACTTTACATTTTAAAAAAAATTGAATAAATTGCTTTGATTGAATCTTTTGTCTTAATTCATTTTGGTTTAGTTTTTTGTAAAAAAAAAAAAGAAGAAAAAATTGTTATTCAACAATATCATATACTAATATACTTATGATTAAAAATTGCATGAGAAGGTCCCATATGACACATGACATATGTCATGATCAATAATACCACATCCTTTTCTGCACAGTTGGTTGACTTGGAGTCTTGCATTTGCCATAAAAAAAAACTTTGGGGTTAATTTTTCAGGAAGTCACCAAACTTTGACTTATTATCACTTCGGTCATTTAACTTCAAAACATATCAAAGTGATCACTCACATTCTAATTCATATCACCGGGCAGTCACCCGTGGCTTTCCAGCCCAAATTAATCTATGTGGCCGCCGAAAAAACTGAGATTCGGCGGTCACGTAGACTAATTTGGGCTGAAAAGCCACGAGTGACTGTGGTACCTCAGTTTTTTTTGCCGCCATTTAGACTAATTTGGGCTGGAAAAACCATAGGTGACTGCCCAGTGATATGAATTAGAATTTGAGTGACCACTTTGATACGTTTTGAAGTTGGATGACCAAAGTGATAATAAGTCAAATTTTGATGACTTCCTTAAAAATTAACCCAAAACTTTGATTTTGGAGTCTTCGTCAACAACAGGGGTTTTAAGTGATTTTTAACTGGCTAATTACTCCTACAAGACTTCGACTTTGTGAGTCTTCGTCACCCATAGGATTTAATTAGAGTATTTTGGTTGGTTGCTCCTACAACAATTTGACTTCTTGTAGTCTTTTACTTGTCCTCAATATCTTTATAGATCACAAATAATTCACAAAAGTTATTGAATTGTTCATCTTGATTTTGTTGAAGTTGTATCAAATTTCTTACTTTTCAGTTTCAATCTTAGTTATTAAAATCTCTTTTTTTTTAAAAAAAAAAAAAAACACTGTCCAAATCTCGTAAGCCCTCTTGAATTATTTTTCTTAATTTTTAAATTAGGCTTGATTTGAAATCATACTTTGGCTACTGATATCCTTTATTTTTAATTACCATTCTTAACTTTCAAAGTTAGGTTACATATAAAATTATATATTGGTTGTTTTTTTCAAACTATTTTAGGGTTGATCTTGACCCACATAAAACTTTGAAAGATCCTGAAAGCACGTTTTAAGTATTTTGGAGTCTTGCAATGATTATCAATATAATAAAATAAAAGTTAAGTAGATATCGATCTCCAATACATCATTTTCAATTTGATCTTTATTTTTCATCCGGAAAACCTTTGATCTAGTTTTCACCAACAAATGGGTTTATACAGACCAAAACTAACCTATAATTTCTGGAGGTGGATGAAAATTTTTCATTACAACTCATGGTTTGGGTTAATACTTAAAAAGAGAAGGAAATCACCAACACAGTGTGAATCAAATAGAATTTATATCTTCAAAAGATAGAACCCTGACCAGAGTGCATTACAACAACAACCCTGACCCATGCAATGAACCTCAACATCCAATGCCAGCAACCACCACAAAATAATGAACATACCTATTAATTAGTTTCAAGCACCTCAGATACTCCATTTAATAGCTCCATCACAAAGTTATTGGGTTTCTTGGAGAACCGGATTTATCTTGACTTCATTTAATAGACCAAAATTAGATAGCCATGATACGGATAGTAGTGATACAGCTGTTTGGTTTGCCAGTGCTTTGATGTTAGTATTTGTAATTGAGTTTTGGACATTGTGAGGAGTAAACTATACTAATAGTATACAACTAACCATGTTTTGCAGAAACCCTGTTTGCTACTCATTAATGGAGTATCATGACTAGCTTAATTAATTTTTATTTTACCATCTATTTTTATTAATGTCATCAATCAAATCTCTTTCTTTCTTTCTTTCTATTTTCACTTACATCAATGGCCTCAATAGATCTCATCACTATACATTGCATCAACAAGCCCTTGGATGGAATTTCAAACACAAAGCTTTTCCCCAAGTGACTTGCTTTTGATGCTATAAAAAATAAGTATATTAATTATCATGTTCACGAGGTAGATGTCAATTTAGAATTATCTTTAATCAAAAAAAAAAAAATTTGAATTAATTTTTTTTTCCGGTAAGAGGAACAGACAGTCCATAGACCCTGCTAGAGTACCAGGGGCGTGCACAAGCCTCGGCGAAGCAAGTGGGGTTGGGGTCCGCGCACACATGGGCGCTGGGACCACCCGCACACAACCACCGCTCACATCTCCCAGAAATGTGCCTTCACCCGAGAATCGAACTCTCACCACTCGGTAAAGAGCTCTATCGGAGACCCGTGTACCAATAGACCATGTGGTCGTTGGCAAATTTAGAATTATCTTTGAAATCGGCATCGTAGTCCTCACAGAGTCAATATTTGATATATCAATGTTGGCGATTGTTATTTCGATAGAAAGACGATCTGACAAGGCAAAAATGGTGAATGAAATATGATTTATGCTAATGCAAGATAGAAAAAAAGTTTACTGATCATAAATGGTATCCACAATAATCTTTTATCACAAAGAAAGCAACATAATAAGCGTGTAAAGTGGATATCTTTGAATTAATCCCTATTTAAAAGGCTCACAGCATGCTCTCATTTGAATAAATGAAGTAGACAAGTCATGTGTTAAGTATGTGTGTACCACCGGAAATTGATCATTTGGCTCATGCTTATTCACCCAATACACACAAGGATTGGGTTACAAGTCCGCTTCCACAGCCAGGAGACTCTTTTTAGCATCACTATGTTGGACACGTTTCAATCTTTGGTTAATGAAAATTTCTATAAAACACATTTTTGTAGTGGGGCTAATACCATTAGATCAAAAGTTTTTTGATAAATTTTACGGTGACTCATCAACATCCCTTTCTAAAAAATATTAAAATAGACTTGATTTGAAATCATATACGGTATTGGTTACCAATATCTTTTTATTAATTTCCTTTTGTAAGCTCACATTTGAGATAGTATGTTGGTTCTTTTTTTTTTCCATAATAGACTTCAAATAATAAAAAAACATCACAATTATTTTGGAGTCTTGTAATTGTTAACAATATAATAATGGAATAAAAGGCATACGTATGTATCGATCACGGACAAACTTCCATACAAGAGTTCATAATAAAAACACCAGGCGTCATGTTGAAACTGTAACAACAGATAAAGGGCAGAAAGTCATAAATCATAACAGACTGTAAGACACAAGCATCCTAAAGGACTGTCCTCCACAACAATATTATCATGACCTGAAAGATCAACATTACGAACATTGCAGGATGAATAAATTTATAATTCCATAAAGTAAATCAAAGAAAATAAAGCATACAATTGGTCATAAACTGATTAAGTGTACAGATTTTAAGTTGCTTGACTAAAACTGTAGACTATCTTCAAGCAAAACAGACAACTTCCATTAACAGCATTTGGTTTGGGTGCTGTATGATCCCTTGTAAAACATACCATTTGAAACAATCTTTAAATTCAAAGTTTATTTGAACTGCTTAATGTTGGTGTCAGCAGGAAGTGCCTCAAGATGGTGATTAAACCCCATGATAATTATGAAGGTACATGTTTGCCATCTGGACCTTGCTCTTGGGGAGCCTCCAAGTGATAATTACCAAATATTTGATTCTCTGTCACACATACATATCCGGTTACATATAAGCAAGATGATTCAGAGCTTCTGTGAAGCAACAAAAACATAGTTCAGGAGAGCTCAACATAATTTTTTTTTTTTTTTTTTTTGAAAAAGTGGATAAACCACATTCATTAATGAAAAAGGAGAGCTCAACATAATCTGCAATGTAATTTTACTCGATATAAAAAATTACCGAATCTTAAAAACTTTAGAATGTAATATTATTTACAAAGTCTGAACATCCATGTAAACAACTGGATTATATCAAACAAAACTATCAGAAGAATTCCAGTGATTATTGTCCAAATCAAAGGTTAAAGGGATCAAAATCTGCAAGCTAGAATAGTAACACCTGAAAAAAAAAATCAAAATTTACAATCAAACAACATGCGGTTATTATTTGAAAAAAAAGGCATAGCTTTCTACTTCATGTACCTTGCCATTAAAACAGGGACCTTTTCGGTTTTTTGGTCTGAAAATAAAAAAGCATCATTAGTGGAATTTGTATCCAAACCTACTTCATGAGCAGAGATGATTACTGTGCTATCAGCCTCATTTGTTAAGGATTCATTGCATCCAATGTTTGCTAATATATATGCATTAATGTTTGAAACTACTTAAAAATAATAATAAACATTCACAGACAAGCCTTCCAAACCGATTATATATATCTCAATTGACAGCAGTTTAGGGACCCATAAGAAAGACCCTGCCCATATCTCTGCACATTTGCCATCCAAAACTTCTGACAAATTCCATCCAGCTATACATGTCCCATACCTCCTTTAAATCCTCCAAATTCCCTCCATATTCAACACTAGGACAAAGCATATAGAGATAAGCATGGCATATGAACACTCAATAGAAGAAGAAGAATATATAGACATGGACATCAGTTCAACAAGCCATTATCAATTGTACAAAGTCTCATCTCCTACAAACTCCAGAGAGTTTGAGTTCCCATTGTCTTTCAACAACACCACACAAAGATCCTGTTTCTCTTGCCTCCCCTGCTGATGAACTCTTCTACAAAGGAAACCTCCTCCCTCTCCAACTCCCTCCTCGTCTTCAAATGGTGCAGAAACTCCTCCTTGAGACTACCAATCAAACAACCACTGCCACTCCTTTGCACTCCTGCACCATCTCCCCTGCCACCTCTTGCTATGTCAGTGGTGAACTTAATCCTGATGACTACCTCCATAACATTGATTTCTCTAAATATTTTACTCATCCTCACCGGAAGAAATCATGGTCTAAGAAGTTCAACTCCAAGCTCAAGGCTTCCAGAGCTTATATCAAGTCTTTGTTTACTAAAGCCAAGGGCAGTTCCATTAATGGTATTATGAATTCAGGGAAGAAGAGTTTGTATTCTGTGGCTCATGGTGGAGAGGACTCCACTCCTAGGAGATCCTTCTCTATGTCCATTAGACGAAGCCCGAAAAACAAGTGCTCTTCTTCGATATCTTCTTCATTTTCATCATCATCATCATCATCATCATCTTCTTCTTCTTCTTCTTCGTTATCTTCATCAGTGCCGTCTTTTTTGAGAAGGCATGGTTATGGATCACAAGGAGGACAAATGCTGAGGAGCAGCAGTGTGCACTCAGAGGTTGAGAGTTCAATTCAAGGAGCTATTGCTTATTGTAAGATGTCAGGACTTTGCGGAGGTTGAGCGTCTTGCAATTTGATGTTTTAACAAGAGTTTTTAAGCTTGTTTTGATCCATAATTCTGTAAAATATTCAATCAGAGCTCAACCTTGAATCACAGTACTAATTAAGCAATGTGTTTGTTTTATCAGATTTTGTTTTCTATCATTCAAGTAAACACTCAGAGCTATGTTCACTGCTTTGCTTTCTTTTCTCTAATAAGAAAAGAATGTGATAAAAAGGTGACAAAGCTTCATTGGTGCATCAACAGACATCACTACTGGTCCTGCTCCACTGCCAAGTTAAAAAGAATGGAGCTTAATCTAATTTACCAAAAGCAGCTCATAATGCCAAATCTAGGCAGACTCCAATAGTACTAATTTAACCAGAAAAACTAATGTCGGAAAGCATCAAAAGCTTGATGCTTGCGCTAATCAGTGTCACAGACACACTCAAAGGCCAAATGATTCCTTGATTCTTTGAAAAAAAAAAGGCATGTAAAGAAGCTCAAGATGCAGACAAACTAAACAAAAACATGGCATACATGTTACTAAAAGGTTTGGCAAGATTAAAGCTTAAGGAAACAGATAACAAACACAACAAACTGTTGTTCACTACTTTGCCCGAACTTGTAGGCATATAACAGGGACCCTTTGGATTTTTCCGTCTGAAAGTACTGAAAAGAAACATTAGTGGAAGTTCAGTGGAATTTGTCTCCAAATCTAATTCATGAGTAGAGATGATTAGTGTGCTATCATTTTCAGTAAAATATATACTGACCTTCATAGTTTGTCATTCATGCACTCATTCATTCTTCTTCCTTTTAAACCAAATTAGTAACACTGACAATGTTATTGTGAATTTAGAACCAAAAGAGGAAAAAGAAATAAAGAACGAAAAAAAAGGTGAGACAAAAGAGCACAATTGTTTTTTTAATTCTTCTTCTTAATTAACTAGTTCAAAAGAGCACATATGCCTTTTTTTTTCTTGAATAAATTAGGATTAGCAAATCACTTTACTTCATGTTGAAGACAAAAAGTTTACTATGATTTACCTCACCAAGGAAAACGAAATGACTCTGCTGAAAGATAGACAACTATTTTTCCACACATTGATTCTGCTTGGTCTTTATAATAGCAATTGCAAACATCATGATACTTAATCCATTTTCTCTGCTTACTGTGGTAAAAATAAATCTCTTGTTTTAGATCATCATTTCCTCTTTCAAATAAATTAGTTCTTTAATTTCAGTGATACACAAACATTAAACGACAAATCTCTCAAATTCAAAAGTATGGGTTTCCTCAATGCACAAACCTATAAGAAAAGAACGGGCTTTACATCAAATAAAACTAAAGGAAAGAAGTGATTAACAAGAGAACATTGTGCCATCAATAAGAATTCACAAAGAGAACAAAATCAAATAATATAAGTTCCACTTCCACATAATTACTGATGTAGAAAAACATTTAAGTAAAGCATAAATTTGAGTCTAAAGCTCAAATATAAACAGAAAAGGTAAAAAGAAAAAGGAGTCTATGACAATATACCTCTCTTGCAAATATTCATATCGATTTGGAAACTCACTTTTTCCAATGAGTGACAAAAGTATGGAAAAGAAAAACAGTGATAAAAAATAGAGGTGAATTGTGCATGTAATTAACAACTAATTATGAAATTAAGACAAGTGATAAGTGATGGAAAGCTGTTCTTAAGGATCTTCCAGTATTGTTAAACAACTCTAAAAAGATATCAACAAAACCAATCAAGAACACAACAAGAATAGTGAACTTCCTAACTCATTGATTAGTCATTGTGTGCAAAGGAGGGCCATGGATGAGCTGATTCACCTAGACAGCTTTGTTGTTTGCAACTGAATGCTATACTATGTGATCTTTAGAGCTTGGAGGAATTCAGAGATGTATTAATCTCTGTGGATGAACTAACTAATTAGAATAGTATATGTGTGTGTGTGTGTTTTTTTTTTCCTTATTCAAATTGATTAGCTGATGTTATGAGTTTATTATGTCATTGTACAAGGGTTGGATGAAACTGTTGCACCACATAATGACATGTCCCATTCTAACCAATGATTGCCATGCCACATGTTTTTACATGTCACTTATTCCATTGTTATGATGTCCGATAGGATTTATGGGTTTTAAGTTTTAGATTTAAAAGCAAAGTTTTAGAATTTAGAGTTTAGGATGGATTTAGTGTTTAGAATTTCGGATTTAGGGTTATTGTGAACTAAATTATAAACAGATTTTTTAAAATAACTAAAATTACATAAAAAAAAATTGTAATCATAATTAAATTTTTTTTTTTTGAAACTAAGGTAGTTGATGATATGGCACAAGGGATATGTAAAAAAAAAACCCTAACATAACAATTAGTGATCCAAGTGAGTAAGTAAAAATTATTTTCATTTCTTTTGCAAAGTAAAATAAGAAAAATATGATTCATCGATTTGAACAACAGCAAATGGTTATTGGATGTCACTTGTGATTAAAATTTTGCATTAAGCTAAATTTTGGATTCCTAATCAATTTTGTATAATATCTTTAGCTCTTAGCTAGCAAAAAAATAATATATAAATTTGTAATACACACATAATGTATATGATAAAGAAAATATTTTATTTTGACTGATTTACTTTTACTAATTTTGTTGAAATATTTATTAATTATATAAATACAGTTTATTTTTTTTGAAGTATTTTAGTTTAATTTATTTATTCTCCTAAATTGTCATACTATCATGGAAATAGAAATATCACATGTTAGAAAATAATAGTATTAAATGCTTTGAAAGTGATACCCTAATAATTAGACAAAATTATTTATAAAAAGTTTATTTACACAATAATTGACTTATACGTCTTCCAAGTTTTTTCTACAAAGAAAAAGGTCAAATATTGGAAATAACGGATGCTTTAAAAATGACACCCTAAGAATTTTCTTTTTTTAATCAAATATTTGTGTTTCATGTTCCAACCAAATATTTCATTAAATATCCCTAATAAAAGATTCTAAATATCATGAAGACTAATTTTTTTTTAAATGTGGATAAACCACTTCCATTAAAATAAAAAGGATAGAACAAAACACAGAGAACAACTATTGACTAACAAGAGACGAACGGACACACAAGAACAACACACGGAGTTACCACAAGCCGTGATAACCGCAAACCGAAACTGACCCAAACAAACAAGGGGACACCATGATTAGAGCCAGCACTCCCCAACCTGACCACCGACCATCACCTAAGTCGCCTCCGAAGTGTGATCGTCCCCAGTCTGTGGAGCCAACCCTAGCATCCATTGTCCTATGGCCCAGGAAGTCTAAGCTTCTTCTGACAATAGAAATATCCTCCTCGCACTTCTTTCTGGGACTCTCTGCCACTGAAGATAACCAAAATAAGATCATTCGGACAATTTTCAAGATAAGACAGTTCACAAGCAAAAAATTTTCATTAAAAATGCAATCATTTCTGGTGAGCCAGATATTCGACACAATCGCTTTCGAGACTAAATCCCTGAATTCCCTTTTGGCTTTCGGCCAAGTCAACCTCCATTGTCCCCAGAGATGGCATATAGACCTGGGTGCAATCTGGAGATGAAATAGCCTAATGAAGTGGCTTCATACCTGGCTGGCCACAAGGCAAAGAAAATATAGATGATCGATAGATTCAAGATCCGAGTGACACAAAACACATGTTGCCATAGGAAGTTTGTTGCATCTCCTACGCGCCAGATTTTCCAACGCCATAATCTTGTTCGCCCACGCAAACCAGTTGAACAAATTCACTTTTTTAGGGCACCAGTAACTCTAGAAGAATTTAGCTAACGGGCATCTGTGACCCCCATCAATGAGGAAGTTGTAGAAATATTTAACAGTGAAAGTCCTATTCCCCGAAAGCTGGCATATCGTCTCATACCCAGGGAAAGATCCTACTCGAATGGCAACGATATCTCCATCTGGCGGCGCACCAACGCGGAGATGAAGAACTTGTGAGGCAGCGAAGCTTGCGAGAGGGCAATGAGATCTCCCACCGGCTTCAAAACCTCGGCGATGATGGAACGGCACTAGCCATGGAGTGGAAGGTTCCAAATTGTGATCCATTGTCCTTCACCTGAAGCACGACCCGTCTCCCCTATCTCCGCCGACAATGGCTCAAGCTGCACCACGCACGGACCATCCTTGGTAGTAACCCTGCACTTGCCCAAGGAGCACACCTCTTTAACCTCCTTATGGGTAGTCAAAGGGAGAAGGAAAGCATCGTCATTAAGCGGTGTTATCGGTCCAGCTAAATCTCTGTTGATAATCGTTGAAACCATCTCCACGATACTGGCTTCATTCACCGACCCCTCCAAAACCGTGAGTACAGCCACCTTTGCGAGCTTCCCCCAGCTGGTCCTCAATATCCGGGGTAAGAGAGATCGAAATTGACGCGCTTGAAATCTTCCGAGTTAACGACGGCGCCCTCACTTTCGCTTCAGTATCACTGGTCTGGATTGGTTGCCTTGATGTGCCACCTTTCTTTGAGCGAACATGCAATTTCTTCCGATGAGGGCTCCGCTCTATTGGACATCTTGCAGCCATATGGCCCGTTCCTGCACAGCGGAGGCAGACCACCTGATGGCGGCACTCCGCCGTCTTGTGGGTCAGTCTGAAGCAACGTCCACAAGAGGCCTCCGAGGGAGAGAGTGGCCTCTTCGAACCGATTAGAATGTGACCCGCTGGACCTTGCACCGACGAGTTGCCCTTGTCACTCATCCTTCTCTTCCCTTTTTTTTCAATCGACGCCTTCGAAGAAGAGTAATTGACAGCCTGTGCATATGACTTCTTACCTTCTTTAAGGTTGATCAGCTTCCTGCCTTCACTGGGGTCACCATCAGCCTTATCTCTTCCAGCACCTATCTCCTCAGCCTCTCTGGCCGCTCGCCAAAGGTCGCCGAGGAGCCCCATTCTCCCTGTGGTTGATTTTTCCTTAACTTTTTTTTTTTCTCTCATGCTTCTAGAAATATTACACTTTTTTTTTTTTAATTTAAGAGAAAAGAGAGAACAAGAGATGTCAAACACATGGCAGTTCATGTCTTAAGGTGACCATTAATGTCATTTTTAATTGGCTTGACTGTAACATGTAGCTATTAAGGTTCCTATTGTCAAATATTTAAAAAATAATTTATAATTTATAATAAATTATAATATAATTTAGGTACTTAACATAAACTTTGGCAATTTTCATATTCATTCAATGGGATAAAAAAAAATGCTTATAAAAAGTTGGAATAGTTTAGGGAACGAATTAAAAGTTGCAGGAAAAATAGACTAAATTTTTAATTTTTTCTCTCTTCATTGTTACTTAATTAAGTTCCATCTATTGAATAACAAAAAGAAAATTATGTTTCCACATCTTTTAGCCTATATTTTTCATCTATTAATTAATTATCATATTCTAACATATTCTAATATATTGTAATGAATATCTTTTAACCATTTTATTGAATAAATACATTAGTTGTTTTTAATATTTCATATTAATGTAAATATGTAATGAATGATTAATTCAATTTAGACTTAAAATTAATGATGTTTTTTTTTTAAATAAATGTGGATAAACCACAGCTTTATTGAAAAAGAACAGAAGGAAACAGAAGATAAGTCCTTCACCAGAGGTGAGGAACAGAACAGAGTACATCAAAAAGAAATAAAGTGATAAAAACATCTAAGCTGGCGAAAAACACCGTCTGGCACTCCAGGCTTGCCCAGATAAACAGGTGGAGGACCTTACTCCTATGCTAAATCAAGATCTGGATCGCCAACATGGTTAGAGACTCTAGTGCTTAGGAAGTTGAGAGAGCGCTTAATACGCTGGGAAGCTTCATTAAGAGATTGATGATGACGGTCAGCAGCTGTTGAAAACCAAGAAAGAAGCATGTTAGCAGATTTAAAAATTATAGCGTAAAGCGGTAAAGCATTTAATTGAAAAATACGAGTATTTCGTTCAATCCAAATATTCCACAAAATTACTCTGGAAATGAGATCCCAAAGACTTCGAAGCTGAGAAGTAAGAGAAGGTAGCCAAGTAGTCCAAAGTAAAGGAATTGATTGTGGAGAAGAATTAGAATCCAAGATTTGGAGGGGAAAAAAAAAGCCCAGATTCATTTTGAGAAGGCGCAATCAAGAAAAAGATGATCCAGCTTCTCTAAGGCTCCGTAGCAGAGAACACAGGTATCAGTGGAGTTTTGAATAATGCATCTTTTCTTAAAAGATTTGTTAGAATGAGTAGTTTATCCTTTCCAGCTAGCCAGCAAAAAATAGTTATTTTGCTAGGGCTACAAATTTTCTAGAAAAGGGGATAAAGTGACTACGCATACCACTGTCAATAAGGAATTTATAAAAGAACTTGACAGAGAATTTTCCACTTTTTTCAAGTACCCAGTTGTGAGTATCATCCTGGCCAAAGTTTATGCAAGAGTGAAATGGAAGTAAAGCGGTGTTCACTCCAACCCAAAAAAGGATTTATTTTTAGGTGGATTATGAAATAAAAATCCATTTGGGCTTCTGTTTAGGTAATTGACTTGAATGATTTTAGCCCAACTACAATTTGGATTGCAAGATAGTTTCCACTACCATTTCCCAAGCAGAGCTTTATTAAATTTCTGAAGGTTGAGGATTCCCCAGCCTCCCATATCTCGGGGTCTGGTTATCCTATTCCAGGCAACCAATCTAATTCCTTTGGGACCCAAATTTGGGCCTTTCCATAAGAAATCTCTTCGAATTTGATCAATGTCTTTTATCACCCAGGCGGGTAGTTTGAAAACCGACATCCAATAAACTGGTACAGCTGATAGCATAGAATTAATGGGAGTTAAACGACCACCTAGGGATAAGTATTTTGCTTTCCAAGGAGTAAGCCTAGAGCGAACCATTCCAATGAGTCTTGCCCAGTCTAGGTGTCTTGGTCTTTTCCCTGAGAGAGGAACCCTTAAGTATGTAATGGGTAAACAATTTCTGTTTTTTAATTCTTCTCTATTATGTTTCCTCTTTTTTAATGCATATATGATTTATCTATTTTTTAAATTAATATTTTTAATAATATTATTTCTATTTTCTTGTCCTAGTAAAGAGTAAAAACACAAAAATATATTCTCTTATTTATTTTTAACCTTAGAAGTATGACTTGTCCACTTCATTAAAAAAATAGAATGCAAATTTGTAATAATGCATGTATATAATGATAATGATAAGGATAATGATTTAAATTGACCGTCTTATTTAAATATTTATTATATAAAATAATGTATTGAATTGGGTCATATCTTATATTAGACTGTATTTATTTTTCTAAACGACAAGGACCATCTTGAAGTTGTTTGTCCAAATACAAGGGACCACTGTGCAAATGAAGATATTTAATGTTGGAAAAAACAAGAGCGTTGAAAGCTTAAAAAATGATGCCTTATTAATAGAAGAAAATTATTCATAAAAAAGCTGCTTGTGCGGTAAATGACCATATATGCCTTTAACATATTTGTAGTTTTTTATTTTTTATTTTTAAATTTGCATCCAATTTTTAACTCATGTCTAATTCTTTCTAGTTATTAAATTATATCCACTATTATATTGTCAGTTAATTAAATTTATGGAATGAATATAATTTTTTCTTTTTTGAGAAAAGAATTATTTAAAAAAAAAACATTTGTTAAGAAACAAAAGAGCTTTTTTATATTTAATAAAAAAAAGTTAAATTCTACGAATTTTCTCAGCCTTACATGTGAGTGTGCGTCTATATATATGGAAATACACAATGGAAGGTTGAACAGAAGAGATCCAAGATTTAATAATGGCATCTGCTAATTACAAAGCTTCACTACCATTCTCAAGATTCCCTTCCACACAACAACAAGTATCAATAATATTATTTTTATTATTATTATGTCTTGCTTTGATGATGCCCTTCATCACTAGTACTAGTACTAGTACTACTACTGCTAGTGATTCTACTACCAAAGGCTGCATCAAGGCTGAACGAGATGCCCTCCTCGCATTCAAAGCCCAAATCATACATCACAAGGCTCATCCCATCTCATCGTGGGGTGATCAAAATGATGACGACTGCTGCCACTGGGCTGGCGTCCTCTGCGACAACAATACTGGCCATGTCTTTCGTCTCGAACTCCAAAGCAGGCGACCACGACAATATTATTATGATGATGATTATGATCATAATGGTTGGTGTGATGAGTGGGACCTGAGTGGCAACATCAGTGAATCTCTTATTGGCCTCCAGCACCTCACATACCTTGATCTCAGCAACAATTGCTTCCTCAATATCTCTATCCCAAAGTTTTTAGGTTCTTTGGAGAACCTGGTTCATCTTGACCTTAGCTCCTCGGGCTTCAATGGCATCATACCGCACGAGCTCGGTAATCTCACCAGGCTGCGTTACCTCAACCTAGCAATTAATGATGAACTCAAGGTTGATGATGCTGAGTGGCTATCTGGTCTATCTTCTCTCAGATACTTGTCTATGGATGGCTCTGATTTCTATGGTGTGAACAACGTCATGCAATCACTCAACAAGCTTCGTCATTTAAAAAACGTTTCTTTGAATGGCTGTAGTATGAACAGCATCCCTGAGTCTCTTCCACATCTCAACTTCACCTCCCTCACCTTCATGGATATCGAATTGAACATGTTTGACAACACTAGCATCCCGGAATGGCTCTTCAGAATACCCAACCTACGTGAGCTCTACATGTACTCCACTGGTTTTACCGGCGCCATCCCTTCATCAGTTGGAAATGCAACTTCTCTTCAATTTCTGGACTTATCCTACAATGAAGGAATTTCTGGTGATATGCCGAGAGAATTTGGCGACCTCTGCAATCTCCAGTCGCTCTTCTTAGATGGCACTTTTATAGGGAAGAACTTGGAGGAGGATTTCAGAGATGCATTCTCTGGATGCATTAGGCGAAATTTGAATGTATTTGCATTTGAAGAAAGCTCTCTACAAGGTCCTTTGCCAGATTGGTTGGGTGAATTCAGAAATCTCACCATCCTCTATCTTTCAGATAATTTCTTCAACAGCTCCATTCCTGCATCTATTGGCAGACTGTCAAAGCTACAACGATTGCTTATTTCTAACAATTCACTAAATGGCTCCATCCCTGAATCCCTTGGAAGACTCTCAGGATTGCAACATTTGGATCTTGGATACAATGATTTAAATGACCCCATCCCCAAAAGCCTCTGGCAACTTTCAAATTTGATTACATTGGATCTTAGTTACAACTTTAACTACTACAACTATGTCATCACCGAAGCTCATTTGGCCAATCTCACAAGTCTCAAGGGCCTTCTCCTTGATCATACCAATTTGGTCCTTAATATAAGCACTGATTGGATTCCAGGGTTTCAGCTTGACGAGTTATCCTTATCTTATTGTAATGTTGGACCAAAATTTCCAGTTTGGCTGGCCAACCAAGTGAATCTTCACGTTTTGGATATATCTAATACTGGAATCAAGGATTCAATACCTGATTGGTTTTGGAACATCACGTGCAGTATATTATACTTGGATCTCAGCAACAATGAGATCAATGGAAGACTGCCTCATCGCTTTAAATTTCAAGCCAAACGAAATTATGTTTACATATTCCTTGGCTTCAATCGTTTTGAGGGATCTGTTCCTTATTTTCCTGCTAGCGTTAATGCATTGAACATGAGCAATAACTTACTTTCAGGAATCATTCCCTCTGATCTTGGAAACTTTGGAGGAATAAGGCCTCAACTCACTACCCTCTCTTTATCTTCAAACAACTTGATTGGCAGTATTCCAAACTCAATTTGTAATTTCAAATACCTTGTGTTATTGGAACTCTCCAACAATCACTTGGAAGGGACGATCCTGAGTTGTTGGAACAATTTGACAAGCCTACAATATCTTATCTTGGCAGACAACTCATTGGCAGGTGAGGTTCCGAACTCCCTTATAAGTTTCTCAAAATCTTTACAAGTGTTGCATTTAAGCAATAATCAATTGCAAGGAGAGTTTCCATCATTCTTGAAGAAGTGCACTTCCATGACTACTCTTGCTCTTGACCACAACAACTTCTCTGGCGAGATTCCTAATTGGGTGGGAGAAACCATGACTTCATTGATGATCTTGACTTTGAAAGAAAATAATTTCTCAGGTAACTTGCCTTTATTATCCAATCTCACATCACTCCATTTTTTGGATCTTTCCCACAACTCATTTGTAGGCAACATACCACAATCCTATGGCAACCTCATGGGCATGTTAAATAAGAGTATGAATGGTGGAGCAAGGTTTGACACTAATGGAACTGTTCTAGTAATTACAATGATTGTGTCAACAAAAGGAGAAGACCTTCAATATGGAGTCATTCTTTCATCCTTCAAATTCATAGACCTTTCTGCAAATAAATTATCAGGCCAAATCCCAAAAGAAATAGTTAACTTAGTTGGATTACAAAACTTGGATTTGTCATGTAATAAATTGTCAGGTGAAATCCCCAGCAATATAGGTCTTATGCAATCATTGGAATCTCTCAATCTCTCAAGAAATGAGCTCATAGGTTCAATTCCTCCTAGTCTCTCTACAATAGATTTTCTAGGAAGCTTAAATCTGTCACACAATAACTTGTCTGGAAAAATCCCTTATACTAGACACTTGACCACTTTTAATGATCCATCTATTTATGCTGGTAATCTTAATCTTTGTGGAGCTCCTCTTAATAAGAATTGCATAAGTGATGAACCAACATCAAATAGCCAAGCTAATGGTCAAGAAGATGATGATAACGATAGTCCACCGATTTGGTTTTACCTTGGTTTGATGCCAGGATTTGTGGTTGGATTTTGGATTGTGTGGGGAATACTGCTATTCAAACAAGAATGGAGATATCTTTATTTCAAATACTTGGACCACATGTACGACATGATGTATGTAAAAATAATGATCACTGTACCCAAGATCAAAAGGTGGTTCTTTGTGATGAGATCAATGTGATTAGCAAAGGGTCTGTTTGCTCTCAATTATTAATGTATCACTAGCTTTAAATAATGCCACTCAAGCTACTGTGCATGAAATTAGGAGTATTTTCCCTGTTTGCTTTCATTGATGCCATAAATAAAATATCTTTTCCTTTTATTTGTTTTTTCTTTTATACCATGTAGAACTAGACATGCTTAATCTGGCATAGTGGCATACTGGCATACTACGCCCCTTAGCTTTTCAACAGACTGTTAAGCCTTTGATGCTATATATCAATTTCTTTGATCTCAAGTCCGTGTCTTTTCATTACTAACTCTCACAGTGGCCTGAACTCATATGAAACCTTATTATTTTATTTTTATTTTTTTATTTTTTATTTTTTAAATCACTATGAGCTCAAGCTTCATTTCCTTTGTTTTTGATAACAGCATAGAAGGATAAATAATGTAGTGTCTCAAATTGGTCCCGAATTCTAATATCAGAGTTGGGAATGGAAACTACGGAGTTGGGGTTTGTATTCAGATGATCAATTTAGTACACCTAGAAGGATACCATGCCGGATTGATTTTTTTTTTTAATAAACAAAATAGATAAATTATGAATTTATTAAAAAGAGTTTTATAGCATATTTGTAACTTTACATTTAAAAAAAATTGAATAAATTGCTTTGATTGAATCTTTTGTCTTAATTCATTTGGTTTAGTTTTTTGTGCAAAAAAAAAAAAAAAAAAAAAAAAAATTGTTATTCAACAATATCATATACTAATATACTTATGATTAAAAATTGCATGAGAAGGTCCCATATGACACATGACATATGTCATGATCAATAATACCACATCCTTTTCTGCACAATTGGTTGACTTGGAGTCTTGCATTTGCCATCAAAGAAGACTTTGATTTTGGAGTCTTCGTCAACAACAGGGGTTTTAAGTGATTTTTAACTGGCTAATTACTCCTACAAGACTTCGACTTTGTGAGTCTTCGTCACCCATAGGATTTAATTAGAGTATTTGGTTGGTTTTAAGTGAAAGCACGTTTTAAGTATTTTGGAGTCTTGCAATGATTATCAATATAATAAAATAAAAGTTAAGTAGATATCGATCTCCAATACATCATTTTCAATTTGATCTTTATTTTTCATCCGGAAAACCTTTGATCTAGTTTTCACCAACAAATGGGTTTATACAGACCAAAACTAACCTATAATTTCTGGAGGTGGATGAAAATTTTTCCTTACAACTCATGGTTTGGGTTAATACTTAAAAAGAGAAGGAAATCACCAACACAGTGTGAATCAAATAGAATTTATATCTTCAAAAGATAGAACCCTGACCAGAGTGCATTGCAACAACAACCCTGACCCATGCAATGCACCTCAACATCCAATGCCAGCAACCACCACAAAATAATGAACATACCTATTAATTGGTTTCAAGCACCTCAGATACTCCATTTAATAGCTCCATCACAAAGTTATTGGGTTTCTTGGAGAACCGGATTTATCTTGACTTCATTTAATAGACCAAAATTAGATAGCCATGATACGGATAGTAGTGATACAGCTGTTTGGTTTGCCAGTGCTTTGATGTTAGTATTTGTAATTGAGTTTTGGACATTGTGAGGAGTATACTAATGTTCAAGAAAGAAAGGAAATATATACAGTGACTATCTAATTGTACTTGCTCCATTGAGTTTTCGACGTTGCATCCAGTTCTCTGGAACTTTCAGTGCCGATCCGGACCTAGCCTGGCAAGATGACGCTTCCGGCTAGTCTGTCTATCCTCAGCCGTGTTCGATCGCCAGGAGATGTCTCTCTCTCTTTATTGCGACTTGGGTGTACTTTTTGTTGTTTTCCACCTCTTGTGGAGGCTTTGTTATCTCTATTTTTTTTTGTACTTGCTCTTTCTTTTTAATGCAATTGTGGTTTATCCACTTTTTGTTTTTAAAAAAAAAAATATATATATATATATACAGTGACTATACTTAATTAATGGAGTAAACTAATGTTCAAGAAAGAAAGGAAATATATACAGTGACTATACTAATAGTATACAGCTAACCATGTTTTGCAGAAACCCTGTTTGCTACTCATTAATGGAGTATCATGACTAGCTTAATTAATTTTTATTTTACCACCTATTTTTATTAATGTCATCAATCAAATCTCTTTCTTTCTATTTTCACTTACATCAATGGCCTCAATAGATCTCATCACTATATACATTGCATCGACAAGCCCTTAAATGGAATTTCAGACAGCTTTTTGTCAAGTGCTTAGCTTTTGATGCTATAAAAAATAAGTATATTAATTATCATGTTCAAGAAGTAGATGTCAATTTAGAATTATCTTTGAAATCGGCATCCTAGTCCTCAGAGTCAATATTTGATATATCAATGTTGGCGATGGTTATTTCGATGGAAAGACGATCTGACACGGCAAAAGTTGTGAAAGAAACATGATTTATGCTAATGCAGGATGAAAAAAAAAAGGTTTACAGATCATAAATCATAAATGGTATCAATAATCTTTTATCACAAAGAAAGCAACATGATGCACGTGAAGTGGATTTCTTTGAATTAATCCCTATTTAAAAGGCTCATGCCCTCATTTGAATAAATAAAGTAGACAAGCCATGTGTTAAGTATGTGTGCACCACTGGAAATTGATCGTTTGGCTTATGCACATTCCCCAGTAAACACAAGGATTGGGATACAAATCCGCTTCTACAGCCAAGAGACTATTTTTAGTATCAGTATATTGGACATGTTTCAAACTTTGATTAATGAAAATATCTATAAAACATATTTTGTAGTGGGGCTAATACCATTAGATCAAAGGTTTTTTGATAATTTTTTACAATGACTCATCAACATCCCTTTCTAAAAAATATTGAAATAGGCTTGATTTGAAATCATATACTGTATTGGTTACCATTAAAGTGTGCTCACATTTGAGATAGTATATTGGTTATTTATTTTTCCCATAATAGACTTCAAATAATCCTGTCCTCACATCACAATTATTTTGGAGTCTTGTAATTGTTAACAATATAATAATGGAATAAAAGGCATACGTCTATATCGATCACAGAACCATTCATACAAGAGTTCATAATAAAAACACTGGGCGTCATGTTGACACCATAACAGTAGATAACGGCCAAAAAATCATAAATCATAACAGACTGTAAGAAACAAGCGTCCTAAAGGACTGTCCTCCAAAACAATATTATCATGACCTGAAAGATCAACATTACGAACATTGCAGGATGAATAAATTTATAATCTTTTCAACTGGCTGGCTTGGGACAACAAGATCCTGACCTTAGAGAATTTAGCTATGAGGCGTTGCAACCTTCTCCATTCCACTACTTGTGTTATGTGCCACAGGGAGTCGGAATCTGCTAATCATCTTCTTCTGCTATGTCCATTTGCATCGCACATCTGGAATTTCTTTGGTAAGCTCCTTGGGGATAGTCACCCCCCAGGTCTCTTAGGGATCTCTGGGGGTCCTGGAAGTATAATTTTCCCAGGCCTCTTCGCCCCTTTTGGGACTTCCTTGCTAGAGCCATTAATTGGAACATTTAGATTGAAAGGAATGCTCGTATTTTTACTTCCAATTGTTTAGTTGCAGACTGTTTAATTGTGAAAATTGAACATATGATCACTGTTTGGTTTGATGCAGCTCCTGAGGCCAAAATGGCCAAACTTGAAGAGCCCATGGCAAAGATCAAGAGAAACCTAGATTTCTTGGCATCCAGAGAATTGGCACAGGGTGCCCCTACATCGCCATCACGTCCCCTTTCTCGGGGCAAGGAGTAGGATCTGCTGTGCCCTCTGTTTTCCTAATGGATCGTCTGGTCCTTTAGGCTCTATCTCCCTTTCTGTCTCTTTTCTTGTTTTCTTTTGTGGACCTCGACTTTGTTCCCACTCCTAGTGGATGTTTTGTTTGAGTCGGGTCACATTTGCATGCTTTTATTTTATTAATGAACGTGGTTTATCCACTTTTTCAAAAATAAATAAATTTATAATTCCATAAAGTAAATCAAAGAAAATAAAGCACACAATTGGTCATAAACTGATTAAGTTTACAGATTTTAAGTTGCTTGACTAAAAAGTAGGCTATCTTCAAGCAAAACAGACAACTTCCATTAACAGCATTTGGTTTGGGTGCTGTATGATCCCTTGTAAAACATACCATTTGAAACAATCTTTAAATTCAAAGTTTATTTGAACTGCTTAATGTTGGTGTCAGCAGGAAGTGCCTCAAGATGTCGATTAAACCCCATGATACATTAATATCTCAAAAATCGATGTCAATTATTTAATAGATATAGTTTATCCATCTTTTAAAAAATAAAATAAAATAAAATTGATGTCAATCAAACTCTACATTATAAAAAAAAAGACTCAAACAGAGCTTCTGAATGACTCTGAAATTGAACAAAATAATTAAAGAAAAAAAGTTAATTTCTAAAAGGAAATCCATTTCTAAAAGTTAATTCACCTGAAATAAGTTAGGGAAGCTTGAGTCAGGAGTCAAGACTAGGACGTCTTACAAATGTACCTTCCTATATAACCTTTTGATGCGCCCAGTGTTACCAACAAAAATATGAGTATTATGAAGGTACATGCATGTTTGTCATCTGGACCTTGCTCTTGGGGAGCCTCCAAGTGATAATTATCAAATATTTGATTCTCTGTCACACATACATATCCGGTTACATATAAGCAAGATGATTCAGAGCTTCTGTGAAGCAAAAAAACATAGTTCAGGAGAGCTCAACATAATCTGCAATGTAATTTTACTTGATATTAAAAATTACTGAATCTTAAAAACTTTAGAATGTAATATTATTTACAAAGTCTGAACATCCATGTAAACAACTGGATTATATCAAACAAAACTATCAGAAGAATTCCAGTGATTATTGTCCAAATCAAAGGTTAAAGGGATCAAAATCTGCAAGCTAGAATAGTAACACCTGAAAAAAATTCAAAATTTACAATCAAACAACATGAGGTTGTTATTTGAAACAAAGGCATAGCTTTCTACTTCATGTACCTTGCCAATAAAACAGGGACCTTTTGGGTTTTTCTGTCTGAAAATAAAAAAGCATCATTAGTGGAATTTGTATCCAAACCTACTTCATGAGCAGAAATGATTACTGTGCTATCATCTTCATTTGTTAAGGATTCATTGCATCCAATGTTTGCTAATATATATGCATTAATGTTTGAAACTACTTAAAAATAATAATAAGCATTCATAGACAAGCCTTCCAAACCGATTATATATATATATATTTATCAATTGACAGCAGTTTAGGGACCCATAAGAAAGACCCTGCCCATATCTCTGCACATTTGCCATCCAAAACTTCTGACAAATTCCATCCCTCTATACATGTCCCATCCCTCCTTCAAATCCTCAAAATTCCCTCCATATTCAACACTAGGACAAAGCATATAGAGATAAACATGGCATATGAACACTCAATAGAAGAAGAAGAATATATAGACATGGACATCAGTTCAACAAGCCATTCTCAATTGAGCAAAGTCTCATCTCCTACAAACTCCAGAGAGTTTGAGTTCCCAATGTCTTTCAACAACACACCACACAAAGATCCTGTTTCTCTTGCCTCCCCTGCTGATGAACTCTTCTACAAAGGAAACCTCCTCCCTCTCCACCTCTCTCCTCGTCTTCAAATGGTGCAAAAACTCCTCCTTGAGACTACCAATCAAACAACCACTGCCACTCCTTTCCACTCCTGCACCATCTACCCTGCCACCTCTTGCTATGTCAGTGGTGAACTTAATCCTGATGACTACCTCCATGACATTGATTTCTCTAAATATTTTACTCATCCTCATAATCACCAGAAGAAGTCATGGTCTAAGAAGTTCAACTCCAAGCTCAAGGCTTCCAGAGGTTATACCAAGTCTTTGTTTACTAAAGCCAAGGGCAGATCCATTAATGGTTTTATCAATTCAGGGAAGAAGAGTTTGTATTCTGTGACTCATGGTGGAGAGGACTCCACTCCTAGGAGATCCTTCTCTATGTCCATTAGACGAAGTCCGAAAAACAAGTGCCCTTCTTCGATATCTTCTTCTTCGTTTTCATCATCATCATCATCATCATCATCTTCTTCTTCTTCTTCTTCTTCTTCTTCGTTATCTTCATCAGTGCCGTCTTTTTTGAGAAGGCATGGTTATGGATCACAAGGAGGACAAATGCTGAGGAGCAGCAGTGTGCACTCAGAGGTTGAGAGTTCAATTCAAGGAGCTATTGCTTATTGTAAAATGTCAGGACTTTGCGGAGGTTGAGAGTCTTGCAATTCGATGTTTTAACAAGAGTTTTTAAGTTTTTTTTTATCCATAATTCTGTAAATGTTCAATCAGGGCTCAACTTGAATCACATTACTAATTAAGCAATGTGTTTGTTTTATCAGATTTTGTTTTCTATCATTCAAGTAAACACTCAGAGCTACGTTCATTGCTTTGCTTTCTTTTCTCTAATAAGAAAAGAATGTGATAAAAAGGTGACAAAGCTTCATTGGTGCATCAACAGACAT
Organism: Dioscorea alata; assembly: GCA_020875875.1. Taxonomy (NCBI): domain Eukaryota; kingdom Viridiplantae; phylum Streptophyta; class Magnoliopsida; order Dioscoreales; family Dioscoreaceae; genus Dioscorea; species Dioscorea alata. The sequence continues at coordinate 18,991,817 of CM037022.1, read as the reverse complement.
CACTACTGGTCCTGCTCCACTGCCAAGTTAAAAAGAATGGAGCTTAATCTAATTTACCAAAAGCAGCTGATAATGCCAAATCTAGGCAGACTCCAATAGTACTAATTTAACCAGAAAAACTAATGTCGGAAAGCATCAAAAGCTTGATGCTTGTGCTAATCAGTGTCACAGACACACTCAAAGGCCAAATGATTCCTTGACTCTTTCAAAAAAAAAAAAAAGGCATGTAAAGAAGCTCAAGATGCAGACAAACTAAACTAAAACATGGCATACATGTTACTAAAAGGTTTGGCAAGATTAAAGCTTAAGGAAACAGATAACAAACACAACAAACTGTTGTTCACTACTTTGCCCGAACTTGTAGGCATATAACAGGGACCCTTTGGATTTTTCGGTCTGAAAGTACTGAAAAGAAACATTAGTGGAAGTTCAGTGGAATTTGTCTCCAAATCTAATTCATGAGTAGAGATGATTAGTGTGCTATCATCTTCAGTAAAATATATACTGACCTTCATAGTTTGTCATTCATGCACTCATTCATACTTCTTCCTTTTAAACCAAATTAGTAACACTGACAATGTTATTGTGAATTTAGAACCAAAAGAGGAAAAAGACTATATATGTGTGTGGATTTTGGTATTGAAAGTTAACAGTATCTCTAGCTGTGTGCAATAATTGATAAGAGATATTTGTTTGGATTTTGCTTGGAGTTACTTTGATCGACCTCAACCTCCTTGTTGCCATGAATGACGACGTTGAACACTCCACTGTCTCTAATGCACATTCATAATGACAACCATCAGTGAAATGGAGTTATTTAGCTTTTTTTCCCTCTTTTTTTCACTTTGCTTATTGACAATGAGAACTTTTTCCTGTGTTTAATTCAAGTGGTTTATTTTACGAATATTTTGATAACAATATTTGAGGTAATTATTATGTTTTTGAAATGATTTTTTTTTATTTATAGTTGTTGAAACAATTCATATTTAATAATGAAGCCCGTAGCGTTAGCACGGGTAGCTATACTTGTATCAAGTATAACAAAGACTTTGTTTTGGGTGATCTGAAGTTGTGGAGCCTATGCTAATGACCTAGTCCATCAATGCATTAATGGAGGTTTAAGCTTGAATGACATGATAGGATAGATCAAGCATCCAAGGATCTGGTGTTAGAAATTTAATTAGAGTACGACATACGACATCTAAGCATGTAAATATGATGTATTATAAAACAAGATAAAGAATGAAAAGCAAAAGGCCAAACAAAAGAGCACAATTGTTTTTTTATTCTTCTTCTTAATTAATTAGTTGTTCAAAAGAGCACATATGTCTCTTTTTTTTTTCCAGAATAAACTAGGATTAGCAAATCACTTTGCTTCATATTGACAACAAAAAGTTTACTATGATTTACCTCACCAAGGAAAATGAAATGACTCTGCTAAAAGATAGACAACTATTTTTCCACACATTGATTCTGCTTGATCTTAATAATAGCAATTGCAGACATCATGATACTTAATCCATTTTCTCTGCTTACTGTGGTAAAAATAAATCTCTTGTTTTAGATCATCATTTCCTCTTTCAAGTAAATTAGTTCTTTAATTTCAGTGATACACAAACATTAAATGACAAATCTCTCAAATTCAAAACTAGGGGCTTCCTCATTGCACAAACCTATAAGAAAAGAATGGGCTTTACATCAAATAAAACTAAAGGAAAGAAGTGATTAACAAGAAAACATTGTGCCATCAATAAGAATTCACAAAGAGAACAAAATCAAATAAGCTCCACTTCCACATAATTATTAATGTAGAAAAACATTTAAGTAAAGCATAAATTTGAGCAAAAACTCAAATATAAATAGAAAAAGTAAAAAAAAAAAAAGGAGTCTATGACAATATACCTCTCTTTCAAATATTCATATCGATTTGGAAACTCACTTGTTCCAATGAGTGACAAAAGTATGGAAAAGAAAAACAGTGATAAAAAATAGAGGTGAATTGTGTGTAATTAACAGCTAATTTATGAAATTAAGACAAGTGATAAGTGATGGAAAACTGTTCTTAAGGATCTTCCAGTATTGTTAAACAACTCTAAAAAGATATCAACAAAACCAATCAAGAACAAAACAAGAATAGTGAACTTCCTAACCCATTGATTAATCATTGTGTGCAAAGGAGGGCCATGGATGAGCTGATTCACCTAGACAGCTTTGTTGTTTGTAACTGAATGCTATACTATGTGGTCTTTAGAGCTTGGAGGAATTCAGAGATATATTAATCTCTGTGGATGAACTAACTAATTAGAATAGTATATGTGTGTGTTTTTTCCTTATTCAAAATTGGTTAGCTGATGTTATGAGCTTATTATGTCATTGTACAAGGGTTGGATGAAAGTGTTGCACCACATTACCAACGACCATGTGGTCTATTGGTAGTCGGGTCCCCAATAGAACCCTTCACAAGTGGTGAGAGTTCGAATCTTGGGTGAGGGCATATTTCTGGGAGTGTGAGTAGTGGTTGTGTGCGGGTGGTCCCTGCGCCCATGTGTGCGCGGGCCCTGCTCCCACTTGCTCCGCCGAGGCTTGTGCACGTCCCTGTCTTAGCGGTTAGGCCGCTCATCTTGGCAAAAAAAAAAAAAGTGTTGCACCACATTATGACATGTCCCATTCTAATCAATGATTGCCGTGCCACATGTTTTTACATATCACTTATTCCATTGTTATGATGTCCGATAGGATTTATGGGTTTTTAGTTGTAGATTTAAAAGCATAGTTTTAGAATTTAGAGTTTAGGATGGATTTAGAGTTCAGGATCTAGGGTTATTGTGAACTAAATTATAAGCAGATTTTTTAAAATAACTAAAATTACATAAAAAAAAAATTGTAAGCATATTTAAAAAAAAAAAGAATTTGAAACTAAGGTAGTTGATGATATGGCACAAGGGATATGTAAAAAAAACCTAACATAACAATTAGTGATCCGAGTGAGTGAGTAAAAATTATTTTCATTTCTTTTGCAAAGCAAAAATAAAGAATAAGAAAAATATGATTCATTGACTTGAACAACAACAAATGGTTCTTGGATGTCACTTGTGATTAAAATTTTGCATTAAGCTAAATTTTGGATTCCTAATCAATTTTGTATAATACCTTTAGGTCTTGGCTAGCAAAAAAATAATATATAAATTTGTAATACACACATAATGTTTATAATAAAGAAAATAATTTATTTTGACTGATTTACTTGGACTAATTTTGTTGAAATATTTATTAATTATATAAATGCAATTTATTTTTTTTGAAGTATTTTAGTTTTAATTTATTTATTTTCCTAAGCTGTCATACTATCATGAAAATAGAAATATCACAGGTTAGAAAATAATAGTATTAAATGCTTTGAAAATGATACCCTAATAATTAGATAAAATTATTTATAAAAAATTTATTTACACAATAATTGACTTATAAGTCATCCAACTTTTTTCCTACAAAGAAAAGGGGCCAAATATTGGAAAATAAGGGATGCTTTAAAAATGACACCCTAAAAATTTTCTTTTTTCAAACAAATATTTGTGTTCCACGTTTCAACCATATATTTCATTAAATAGCCCTAATAAAAGATTTTAGATATCATGAAGACTAATCCCTCGTGCTTCTAGAAATACTAGACTTTTTTAAGGGTAAGAGAAAAAAAAGAACAAGAGATGTTGAAAATGTAGCCAAAATAGTACCAAATTTGGAAAAAACATGGGCATTTGATGGGATACAAGTCAATTGATTATGCTTCAAACACATGGCAGTCCATGTATAAAAAGTTTATTTACACAATAATTGACTTATAAGTCTTTCAACTTTTTTCCTACAAAAACAAAAGGCTAAATATTGGAAAATAAGAGATGCTTTAAAAATGACACCCTAAGAATTTTCTTTTTTTTTTTTTCAACCAAATATTTGTGTTCCACGTTCCAACTAAATATTCATTAAATAGTCATAACAAAAGATTCTAAATATCCTGAAGACTAAAATATTTGGAAAAAACGAAGTTGGTCAATTGATTATGCGTCAAACACACGGCATTCCATGTATTAAGTTGATTGTCAATGTTATTTTTAATTGGCTTAACTTGACTTTGACATGTAGCTATCAAGTTTTTCCTCTTGTTAGTGATTAATTTCTGATATGAAAATTCATAGAAATATTTAAAAATAATTTATAATTTATAATAAATTATAATATAATTTAGGTTTTAACATAAACTTTAGCAATTTTTGTATTCATTCAATCGGATAAAAAAAATGCTTATAAAAAGTTGGAATAGTTTAGGAATGGATTAAAAGTTGCAAGAAAATCGATAGAATTTTAATTTTTCTTCTCTTTATTGTTACTTAATTAAGTTTTACCTATTGAATAACAAAAGAAAATTATGTTTCCACAACTTTTAGCCTATATTTTTTCATTTATTAATTAATTATCTTATTCTAATATATTCTAATATATTGTAATGAATACCCTTTAACCATTTTATTGAATAAAATACATGAGTTGTTTATAATATTTCATATTAGTGTAAATATGTAATGAATGACTAATTCAATTTAGATTTAAAATTAATGTTGTTTTTTTAGTTCTTATGTATTCAATTTCCGCTTTTTTTAATACATCCGTGATTTATCCATTATTTCAAAAAAATTAATATTTTTTTAATAATATCATTTCTGTTTTCTTGTCATACTAAAAAGTAAAAACACAATAGAACTCGTGTACTATTTCTATAATATTCATACACTGTACACTCGGGCTATAGTATTGTTCATACACGATTTATGCAATGTACATCCAGGTCTAGTACTATTCTTGTATTGTGTAATGCCTAAGTGTGGGTCTTCTGTGGGAGAAATAATGGTTTCACCCATCCAAGTTATAGGACATAAGGATTTTTTTAAGAGGTCTGTAAACCGCTATAACTGGTGCACCTCCATATTTGTCTGTCATTTTGATAAATTCCTTGAGTTGAGGCGTTTGTCGCTTATTAGTAATAAAAAAAAAAAAAAGAGTGAAAACACAAAAACATACTATCTTATTTGTTTTTAATCTTAGAAGTATGACCTGTCCACTTTATAAAAAAAAAATTGTTCATTAAAAAATAGAATGCATATTTGTAACAATGCATGTATATAATGATAAGGATAAGGATTTAAATTGACCGACTTATTAAAATATTTATTATATGAAAATAATGCATTGAATTGGTCTCATCAAATATTAGACTCTATTTATTTTTCTAAACGATAAGGACCATTGTGAGAATGGAAATATTCAAGGTTGGAAAATGATAGCACTAAATGCTTTGAAAATTATGCCTTAAATAATGAGAGAAAATTATTCTTAAGAAGATTGGTTACACAATAATTTTCATTAAATCTTGAAGTTGTTTGTCCAAATACAAGGGACCACCGTGCAAATGAAGATATTAAATGTTGGAAAAACAAGAGTGTTGAAAGAATGATGCCTTATTAATAGAAGAAAATTATTCATAAAAAACTACTTGTGTGTAAATGACCATATATGTCTTTAACATATATTTTTTTTACAATGCGGGAGTTTTTATTTTTTATTTTTTAAAGAATTTTTAACTTCATGTCTAATTTTTTCTAGTTATTAAATTATATCCACTATTATATTGTCAGATAATAAAATTTATGGAATGAATATACATATATATATATATATATATATATATATATATATATATATATATATTAGAAAAGAAATGAATATAATTTTTCAACATTTGTTAAGAAACAAAAGAGCTTTTTTATATTTAATAATAAAAAGTTAAATTCTACCAATTTTCTCAGCCTTACTTGTGAGTGTGCGTCTATATATATGGAAAGACAAAATGGAAGGTTGAGCAGAAGAGATCTGAGATTTAATAATGGCATCTGCTAATTACAAAGCTTCACCACCGTTTTTAAGATTCCATTTCACACAACAAGAAGTATCAATATTATTATCATTGTTATTATTATGTCTTGCTTTCATGATGCCCTTCATCACTAGTACTAGTACTGGTACTGGTACTGCTACTGCTACTGCTACTGCTACTGCTAGTGATTCTAGCACCAAAGGCTGCATCAAGGCTGAACGAGATGCCCTCCTCGCATTCAAAGCCCAAATTATACATTACAAGGCTCATCCCATCTCATCATGGGGTGATCAAAGTGACAACTGCTGCCACTGGGCTGGCATCCGCTGCGACAACAATACTGGTCATGTCTTTCGTCTCGAACTCCAACGCAGGCGACCACGACAATATTATCCTGATAATTATTATGATTTGGATTATTATATTTGGAATCCTCCTAAGTGCGATGAGTGGGACCTGAGTGGCAACATCAGTGAATCTCTTATTGGCCTCCAGCACCTCACATACCTTGATCTCAGCAACAATTGCTTCCACAATATCTCCATCCCAAAGTTTTTGGGTTCTTTGGAGAACCTGGTTCATCTTGACCTTAGCTCCTTGGGCTTCACTGGCATCATACCTCACGAGCTCGGTAATCTCACCAGGCTGCGTTACCTCAAACTAGCAACTTCTTATTATTTTTATGAAAGACTACTCAAGGTTGATGATGCTGAGTGGCTATCTGGTCTATCTTCTCTGAGATACTTGTCTATGGATGGCGTCGATTTCTATGGTGTGAACAACGTCATGCAATCACTCAACAAGCTTCGTCATTTAAAAAGTGTTTCTCTGGTTGACTGCAGTATGAACATCATCCCTGAGTCTCTTCCACATCTCAACTTCACCTCCCTTACCTTCATGAATATTGAAAGGAACATGTTTGACAACACTAGCATCTCGGAATGGCTCTTCAAAATACCCAACCTACGTGAGCTCTACATGTACCACGATGGTTTTACCGGCGCCATCCCTTCATCCGTTGGAAATGCAACTTCTCTTCAATTTCTGGACTTATCTGAAAATAGCGGAATTTCTGGTGATATGCCGAGAGAATTTGGCGACCTCTGCAATCTCCAGTCGCTCCACTTGGATGACACTTTTATAGGGAAGAGCTTGGAGGAGGATTTCAGGGATGCATTATCTGGATGCATTAGGCGAAATTTGAATGTAGTTTCATTCAAATTAAGCGGGCTACAAGGTCCTTTGCCAAATTGGTTGGGTGAATTCAGAAATCTCACCATGCTCGATCTTTCCTATAATTCCTTCAACAGCTCCATTCCTGCATCTATTGGCAAATTGTCACGACTGCAACAATTGCATCTTTATGGTAATGCACTAATTGGCTCCATCCCTTCATCCATAGGCAATGCAACTTCTCTTCAATTTATGGACTTATCCTGGAATGGAGGAATTTCTGGTGATATGCCGAGAGGATTTGGTGACCTCTGTAATCTCCAAACACTCCACTTGGATGGCACATTTGTGGGGAAGAGCTTGGAGGATTTCAGAGACGCATTCTCTGGATGCATCCGGCGAAATTTGAATGAACTTTCATTTCAAGGTAGCTCATTACAAGGTCCTTTGCCAGATTGGTTGGGTGAATTCCAAAATCTCACCTTTCTCGATCTTTCCTATAATTCCTTCAACAACCCCATTCCTGCATCTATTGGCAGACTGCCACAACTGCAAGTATTATATCTTTATAGCAGTGGACTAAATGGCTCCATCCCTAAATATCTAGGGAGACTTTCCAGATTGCATTCTTTGGATCTTAGCAATAATGCTTTAACTGGCTCCATCCCTGTATCCTCGGGAACACTCTCAGGATTACAAAGTTTGGATCTTAGCAATAATGCTTTAACTGGCTCCATCCCTGTATCCATTGGCAGACTCTCAGAATTGGAGTATTTGGATCTTAGCTTCAATGATTTAGAAGGTTCCATCCCTGAATCCCTAGGAAGACTCTCAAGTTTGTACGTTTTGAATTTTCGAGCCAATGATTTAAATGGACCCATCCCAGAAAGTCTCTCACAACTTTCACGTCTAGTTACCGTTGGACTTAGTGATAACAACTTTAACTATTCCTCTGTTATTACCGAAGCTCATTTGGCAAATCTCACCAATCTCAAGTATTTGTATCTCGATCATTTGGTTCTCAATATAAGCAATAATTGGATTCCTAGGTTTCAGGCTATTGAAATAGGGTTATCTTATTGTCGGGTTGGAACAAAATTTCCAGTGTGGCTCGCCAACCAAGTGAATCTTGACTACTTGGACATATCAAATACTGGAATCAAGGATTCAATACATGATTGGTTCTGGAACATCACATACACCATGAGCTACTTAAGTCTCAGCAACAATGATATCAATGGGAGACTGCCTCATCGCTTGAAATTTCAAGCCAACAATAGAGTCAGCATATTCCTTGGCTCCAATCACTTTGAGGGATCTATTCCTTATTTTCCTCCTAATGTTTATGCATTGGACTTGGGCAATAACTCATTTTCAGGAATCATTCCCTCTGATCTTGGAAACTTTGGAGGAATGCAACCTCAGCTCACTTTCCTCTCTTTATCTTCAAACGATTTGATTGGTATTATTCCGAACTCTCTCTGCAATTTGGTAGACCTTGTATTATTGGAACTTTCCAACAATCACATTGAAGGAGCGATCCCAAGTTGTTGGAACAATTTGACAGACCTACAATATCTCATCTTGGCAAACAACTCACTGATAGGTGAGGTTCCAAATTCCCTTATAAGCTCCTCCAAATCTTTACAAGTGTTGCACTTAAGCAACAACCAACTGCATGGAGAGTTTCCATCATTCTTGAAGAAGTGCACTTCCATGACCACTCTTGCTCTTGACCACAACAACTTCTCAGGTGAGATTCCTCATTGGGTGGGAGAAACGATGATTTCATTGATGATTCTGACTTTAAAAGAAAATAGTTTCTCAGGTAATTTGCCATTATTATCAAATCTCACATCACTTCATTTCTTGGATCTTTCCCACAACTCATTTGTAGGCAACATACCACAATCCTATGGCAACCTCATGGGCATGATAAATATTAGTATGAATGGTGGAGCAAGGTTTTCTTCTAATATATCTGAAGTGCTAGTAATTACAATGACTGTGTCAACAAAAGGAGAAGACCTTCAATATGGAGTCATTCTTTCATCTTTCAAATTCATAGACCTTTCTGCAAATAAATTATCAGGCCAAATCCCAAAAGAAATAGTTAACTTAGTTGGATTACAAAACTTGGATTTGTCATGTAATAAATTGTCAGGTGAAATCCCCAGCAATATAGGTCTCATGCAATCATTGGAATCTCTCAATCTCTCAAGAAATGAGCTCATAGGGTCAATTCCTCCTGGTCTCTCTACAATCAATTTTCTAGGAAGCTTAAATCTGTCACACAATAACTTGTCTGGAAAAATCCCTTATACTAAACACTTGACCACTTTTAATGATCCATCTATTTATGCTGGTAATCTTTATCTTTGTGGAGCTCCTCTCGATAAGAATTGCACGAGTGATGAACCAACATCAAATAGCCAAGCTAATGGTCAAGAAGATGATGATAATGATAGTCTACCAATTTGGTTTTACCTTGGTTTGATGCCAGGATTTGTGGTTGGATTTTGGATTGTGTGGGGAATACTGTTATTCAAACAAGAATGGAGGCATCTTTATTTCAAATACTTGGACCACATGTACGACATGATGCATGTGAAGATAATGATCATTGTACCCAAGATCAAGAGGTGGTTCTTTGTGATGAGATCAATGTGATTAGCAAAGGGTCTGTTTGCTGCTCAATTATTAATGTAACACTAGCTTAAAATAATGCCACTCAAGCTACTGTGCATGAAATTAGGAGCATTTTCCATGTTTGTTTTCATTGATGCCATAAATAAAATATCTTTTCCTTTTATTTGTTTCATCTTTTATACCATGTAGAACTAGATATGCTTAATCTGGCATAGTGGCATATTACGACCCTTAGCTTTTCAACAAACTGTTAAGCCTTTGATGCTATAAATCAATTTCTTTGATCTCAAGCCGTGTCTTTTCATTACTAACTCTCACAAGTTTGAATGGCCTGAACTCATATGAAACCTTATTATTTTATTTTTATTTTTTTATTATTTATTTTTTAAATTACTATGAGCTCAGGCTTCATTTCCTTTGTTTTTGATAACAGCATAGAAGGATAAATAATGTTATATGTACGAAATAAGTGTTTCAAATTGGTCCCGAATTCTAATATCAGAGTTGGGGATGGAAACTACGGAGTTGGGGTTTGTATTCAGATGATCAATTTAGGACACTTAGAAGAATACAATGCCGGATTGATTTTTTTTTTATAAACAAAATAAATAAATTATGAATTTATTAAAAAGAGTTTTATAGCATATTTGTAAGTTTACATTTAAAAAAATTGAATAAATTGCTTTGATTGAATCTTTTGTTTTGGTTTAGTTTTTTGTGCAAAAAAAAAAAAAAATTTGTTATTCAACAATATCATTAGGGGTGAGCAAAAAAATCCGGATCCGATGATCCGATCCAATATCCGGTTTTTTACCCGAATTTTTTGGGTTCCGATCCGAAAAAGAGGGTCGGGTACCCGGTCCGAATTTTTAAGGTGAAAACCGGATCGGATCCGGGTCGGGAGAAATTAAAACCCGGGTATCCGAATCTGATCTGGTTTTTAGTATATTCTTATCATATATATATATATATATATATATTTAAAATTTTACAAGGGCTTAAGTAGAAAAAAATCAAAATCCCTCGTTTAAAAACTTAAAGAGTTATATACTTAATTGCTTATATAGTTGTATTTATATATGTACATATTAATCAATTTAAACTCTTCTAGGGTTAAAATTAAAAAGGAAAAAACTTTAAACCCTAGCCTCCTAGTTCTCAACGTCCATCACCCCACATCTTCTCTCTAGCCTCCATCCCTCTCTAAGATTGATGCTTCAAAAGATATTTGATTTTTTTTTTTAATGTGTAAAATTGATAAAGTTCTTTATTATTTTTTTATGACTTTTTTTTGTGGGGTGAATAATGTAAGGTTTTAATCCTCTTTGTAATTTATAAGTTTTTCATATTTGTTTGTTTTTATGAATATTGATGTTGTTGTAAAAAACAAATTCATGGAATAGATGAAACTTAAATTAGAATCCGGATATCCGATATCCGATCCGGTTTAAACCGGGTACCCAGTTTTTAATACCCGGTTTAAACCGGGTCGGATACAGGTCGAGTTTTTGCCGATCCGAAAAACCGGGTACCCGATCCGGTTTTGAAAACTGGGTCGGGTATCCGGTTTTGCTCACCCCTAAATATCATATACTAATATACTTATGATTAAAAATTGCATGAGAAGGTCCCATATGACACATGACATATGTCATGATCAATAATACCACATCCTTTTCTGCACAATTGGCTGACTTGGAGTCTTGCATTTGCCATCAAAGAAGACTTTGATTTTGGAGTCTTCGTCAACAACAGGGTTTTTAAGTGCCTACAAGACTTCGACTTTGCGAGTCTTCGTCAGCCATAGGATTTAATTAGAGTATTTGGTTGGTTGCTCCTACAAGAATTTGACTTCTTGTAGTCTTTTATTTGTCCTCAATGTCTTTATAGATCACAAATAATTCACAAAAGTTATTGAATTGTTCATCTTGATTTTGTTGAAGTTGTATCAAATTTCTTACTTTTCATGTTTCAATCTTACTTATTAAAATCTCTTTTTCTTCTAACAGAAAAAAAAAAAAAAAAACACTGTCCAAAGCTCATAAGTCTTTTGAATTATTTTTCTTAACTTTTAAAATTAGGCTTGATTTGAAATCATACATTGATTACTGATATCCTTTATTTTTAATTACCATTCTTCACTTTCAAAGTTAGGTTACATATAAAATTATATATTGGTTGTTTTTTTCAAACTATTTTAGGGTTGATCTTGACCCACATCATTATCAATATAATAAAGTAAAAGTTATGTAGATATCGATCTCCAATACATCATTTTTAATTTGATCTTTATTTTTCACCCGGAGAACCTTTGATCTAGTTTTCACCAACAAATGGGTTTATACAGACCAAAACTAACCTATAATTTCTGGAGGTGGATGAAAAATTTTCCTTACAACTCACAATTTGAGTTAATACTTAAAAAGAGAAGGAAATCACCAACACAGTGTGAATCAAATAGAATTTATATCTTCAAAAGATAGAAGCCTGATCAGAGTGCATTGCAACAACAACCCTGACCCATGCCATCCACCTCAACCTCCAATGCCAGCAACCACCACAAAATAATGATTAATGAACATACCTATTAATTGATCTCAAGCACCTCAGATACTCCATTTAATAGCTCCATCCCAAAGTTATTGGGTTTCTTGGAGAACCAGGTATATCTTGACTTCATTTAATAGCTCTATTAATTAGCTGTTTGGTTTGCCAGTGCTTTGATGTAAGATTTGTAATTGAGTTTTGGACATTGTGAGGAGTATACTAATGTTCAAGAAAGAATGGAAACATATATAATTGGTTTAGATGAGACCAGGTTAGACAGAAACCCTGTTTGCTGCTCATTAATAGAGTATCATGACTAAATTAATTTGTAATTCACGTCACAGCACATGAATTTACGAGTATTTTACCTTTTTTTTTTATTGATGTCATCAATAAAATCTATTTCTTTATTTGTATCCGGCATTCCACCTAGCCCTCAACATATTTATCCTAATCTACTTGGAACTTCACTTAGATCAAAGGTCTCAATAGATCTCATCACTGCATATTGCATCAACAAGCAATTGCATGGAATTTCACAAACACAAAGCTTTTCACCAAGTGCCAAGCTTTTGATGCTATAAAAAATAAGTATATTAATTATCAGGACAGTGGAAAAACATGCACATGTTCAAGAAAGTGATGTAGATTTAGAATTACCTCTAAAATCGGTATCCTAGTCCTCACAAAGTCAAGATTTGATAAATCCATATCAGCGATGGCTGTTCTGGTAGAAAGACAATCAGACAAGGCAAAAGCCGTAAAAGAAGCATGAATTTAAGCTGTTTGGTACTTCTAGGGTTGGAGATCAATAAATGTGAAATAAAATGAGAAAATAATATTGAACATAATGCATCAATGCCAAATGAAGAAAGGCTAATTTACTGATCACAAATCTAAATGGTATCTACAATAATCTTTTATCAACAAAGAAAGCAGCATATTGTGAAATGCCTACCTGTGGATTGATCCTTATTAAGGAGGCTAAGGTCCTGTCCTCATTTGAATTAATGATCACGTTCAGCTCTCACCTCTACAACTCTCACTTAACCTCTACAATCTAATCAGCTATCTCAATATAAAAGAAAAAATGTTGTGATTTAATTGGTCCAACTTCAACATTTCATTTTGGAGGGCAAGTCAAGAAACAAAAATCTCTCAAGGCGACAAACTCAGCATGTAAGCCGGTAAAAGTTTCATTGAGGTTGCATTTATAATTGTATTGTGATCAGCATCCTTAAACCAGCATTGTAAAAAACATATGCACAGTGCACCACTGGAAGAAAAAAATGCAGACACTCACCAGGTAGTCGAGCAATAATACTTTGCCATGGATCAATAATAAATGAATCACCATAGCTTTCTCTTTTCTCATTGTGCTTTACAGCTTGAGCGGCTGCAACTACCTACAACATAGATGCACGAAAAAAAAAAATTACAAATGGCCACTTCTCCTATAACAGAGGTTCTAAATTCTGATTATTTCTTTTGTATTCAACTGTGCCACACATTTCTATATTACCAACAGTACCAAAACAAATTCTTTGTAATGCTAATTATCGATTTGAAGACTCAAGCGAACTTTTCAAAGCAAAGACTGAAGGAATCACGAATAAAATCCATTCAGAGTCCAAAATAAAAGATAACATCATTTTTGGTGTTTTCCCCTTTAAATCATAACAGATAAGTCCTCATTATAAAAAAGTGATTTATTTAATTAAGATCCTTTGATATCTTGACCACTTGTATGACCAAAACATCTGATTGAAACATGAAAAGTAAAAGTAAATAGGTAAAGGAAAATACAAAACACTAAATCTCAATTACTGGAGCATGTAGAAGATTTCCCCAGTGTGCCTCCCAGTCACTCTGGTAAAAGCAGCATGAACCAACAAAAACTTAATTTATTTACAAGTGCTCAAAGTGAGAGACTGGTGACATAGGAAAATAATGACAAAAAAAAAACTGGTGAAACACGGACAGACATCAATATAAGAGTTCACCATCAAAAAAGACATCTATAGAGGAGTTCACTATCAAAATACACACCTGGGGGCATCATGTTGAAACCATAACAGCTGATATAGTTCAGGAAAACTTCACTCATAACAGACCATAAGACCCAAGCGCCCCTGCCCTCCACAACAATATAAAAGAACAACGATATGAAGGTTGCAGACAGGACTAGTAAATTTAATTATAATCTCATAAAATAAATCAAAGAAAATAATGCATAGAATTAAGTATTCTAACAGTAGAAGACAGTAGAAAGTAACACATGATTTCAACTTTTCAAAAGAAGAATCTGAAATGAAGTTCTGATATTGGCCATAAACTGATAAGTTTACGGATTTCAGTTGATTGGCTAAAAATGTAGGCCATCTTCAACATAAATAGACAACTTCCACAAACAGAATTTTCTTTGGGTGCTTGACGATCCCCAATGTTAAACGTACCATTTGAAACAAATTTTAAATTTAAAGTTTATCAGAACAGCTTAATGTTGGTATCAGCCAGAAGTGCCACAAGAGGGTGGTTCAATTCCATGATACATTGGCAACTGAACAATGTCAAACCAAACTCTACCATTTTATAAATAAAAAATAAAAATAAAAAAAGAAACACCCAAACAGAGCTAGAAGAAACCCAGTGAAGTTAATAGTACTATGAAATTGTACAAAATAAGAAAAAACCAGCAAATGAAATGCCGACGTACCAGGTGTGGTCAATTTACTCTCCTTGTAAACCATGTTTCCAGGAACATCCACATCAAACCTTAATAAACAAAAAGGAAAATCCATTTATAAAAGTTAATTCATCTCAAATGAGTTAGCAAAGCTTGGGTCACGAGTCAAGACTAAGACATCTTACAAATGTATCTTCCTATATACGCTTTTGATGCTCCCAGTACCATCCACCAAAACATGAGTATTATAAAGGTGTTTGTCATCTGGACCTTTCTCTTGGAAGCCTCCAAGAGATAACCAAATATTTGATTCTCTGTCATACATACAAAGCTGATTACATGAAAGCAAGATGATCCAGAACTTCTGTGAAGCATCAAAATCACAGTTCAGGAGAACTTCAACATAATTTACAATCAAATTTTGTCCGAAATTTAATAACACAAAAAAATAAATAAAGAATTTTGAAAAGCTTTACGATGTAATATTATTTACAAAGTCTGAACATCCATGTATACAACTGGATTATATTAAACATAACCATAGGAAGAATTCCAATATTACTTTCGAATCAAAAGTTAAGGGATCAAAATCTGCAAACGGGAGATAGTACCATCTAAAAAAAATTCATAATTTACTGTCGAACAACACGCGCATTGTTATTGAAACAAAAAGCATGGCTTTCTACTTCAAATACCTTGCCAGAGAACAATATGTCTGCATAATAGGTCCATCAATAGGTTCAGCAAACTCAAGAGACTCACCATCTCGGTAACTCACAAAGGAGAAAGCCTCCGGAAAGCAAAGCAAGTTTACATCAGCAGCTGATGCTTCCTAGTTCCTATCAAATCAAATCAAATCAAGTGTTCACGATTCCACGGCCTAAGACTATGAAATCTAACACGAAAACCAAGCTAAAAACAATACTAGAATCAAGAAACAGCAATGGATCGATGGGAAGATGGAAAGTAGAGGAAAACCTGGAAGAGACGAGACGAGAGCAGGTGTTGAAGTTGGCTTCCATATCGTTAGTGGAGGTCATCTGAACAGATCCCACGCGGATGGAGCTCTGCCGCCATGGAGCACTTGAAGGCCCTGGAACGATGAATGGGATTTCGCACGAGGGACAAGGCCATTGAAGGAGTTCCCCGAACTCGATCAGCGAGAGAGATGGAGTTATGGTCTGGTGTTCCTGAGGTACTATCTACTGGCGGAGTTTGGTTTGCATCTTATTCCCATACTAAACAACTAGTGTTCCGCCACGTGTAATAAAGTAGTTTACTAATTCGAGAAGACAGCACAACTTACCCACAGCTTTTCAAAAATATAATGTAAATATTCTAATCTTAAAAAAAAAAAGGGCTCTATAGTTTAATATAATTTTGATATTAATCTCATTATCAAATACTATATTACTACATGAATGTGTAATAAATCACCCCTTTAGTCCCACATCGACTACGAGATGGGTCTTTTGTGTGCATATAAGTGGTGGACATCCTTCACTAACAGGCCGGTCTTTTGGTGACATGCTCTCCTCACCACTTGTGTGCATAACATTGGTGCTTTCGTTGAGAGCTGGTGTGGGGCACGATTGGGCTGGCCCCGCGTTGGATCCGGGCGGGTGTGCAGAGCGAGTGAAAAACCCTGGTGGGTCCCGGTCTGACGAGGGCGTTTCTTCTTTGATATCTTGGTCATCTTCTTCTTCTTGGTCATCTTCATCAATGTTGTCTTTTCTGAGAATGCATGGTTATGGATCAATGTTGTCTTTTTCCGAGAATGCATGGAGGAAAAGCAGTGCACACTAAGATTATGAGAGTTCATTTCAAGGAGCTATATATGCTTATTGTAAAATACCGTGACTTCGCAGAGATTGAGAGTCTTGCAACTCTATGTTTTAACAAGAGTTTTTGAGCTTGTTTTGGGCCATAATTCTGTAAATGTTCAACCAAAGCTCAACTTGAATATCACAGTACTACAACAAAGTGTTGGTTTTATCATATTTTGTTTTCTTTTATTCAAGCAAACACTCAAACTATGTTCATTGCATGCATCAACCACTGTCAAGTTAAAAAGCATGGAGTTTAATCCAGTTTACCAAAAGCAGCCAATAATGCCAAATCTAGGTAGACTTCAATAGCACTAATTTAACCAGAAAAACTACCATCCGAACGTATCAAAAGCTTGATGCTTGTGCTAATCAGTGTCACAGAGACATACTCAAAGGCCAAATGATACCTTGATTCTTAAACACAAAAACAAAAAGGCATGAAAAGAAACTTAAGATGCAGGCAAACTAAACTTAAACAACCAAAGGCCTTCGGATCAGTTAGTACCGGGTCCCTTACGTAAGGCGTTCATTTCTAGAAAAACCAGAAATCGAATCCCATATCCGCGCAAGGTGAGGGCACAGGTGATGTTGAGGTTGCGGTTGCACTCCACACACGTGCATGTCCCTCCTGACTTATCCTTAAATGGAGGGCACTTATCGTTTATTGTAAAACAAAAACTAAACTTAAACATGATATACATGGTACTAAAAGGTTTGGCAAGATTAAAGCTCAGGGAAATAGATAACAAACCCATCAAACTGTTGTTCACCGCTTTGCCCGAACATGTAGGCATATAACAGGGACCCTTTGGATTTTTCTGTGTGAAAGTGAAAAGAAACATTAGTGGAAGTGCTTCAGTGGAATTTGTATCATAATCTAATTCAGGGGCACAGATGATTGGTGTACTATCACCTTCAATAAAATAAATATTGACCTTAGTAGCTTGTCATTCATTCACTCATGCATTCTGCTTCTTATTAAACCAAATTAGTAACATTGCCAATATTATTGTGAATTTAGAACTATAGAGGAAAAAGAAATAAAGAATGAAAACCAAAAGGGGAAAGAAAAGAGAACAATGGTTTTTTTTTCTTCTTAATTAACTAGTTGTTCAAAAGACACACTATAACAGTACGTGGTTTATATTTCCTTGCCTTCTATTATTATTGTTGTTGTTATTACTATTTCTGAATAAATTAGGATTAACCTAGACAGGTTTGTTGTTTGTGCCTGAATGCATAATATGTAGTCTGTAGAGCTTAGAGTAATTCAGAAATGTATTAATCTCTCTCGATGAATTAACTAAGAATAGTATGTGTATGCATGTTTTTCCTTATTCAAAATTGGTTAGCTGATTTTATGAGCTTATTGTGTCATAGTAAAAGGGTTGGATGAAACTGTTTCACCACATTATGCAATGTCCCATTCTAATGGATGATTGCAGTGCCACATGTTTTTAACATATCTCTTATTCCATTGTTATGATGTTGGATAGGATTTATGGATTTTAATGTTTAGAGTTTAAGAGTATAGGTTTTAGAATTTAGGGTGGATTTAGTATTTAGAGTTTAGGATTTAGGGTTATTGTGAATTAAATAATAAACGGATATTTTAAAATAATTAAAATTACATATAAAATTTGTAATCATATTTTAAAAAAATTTGAAAGTAAGGTAGCTGATCATATAGCACAAGTAACATGTAAAAAAACTCTAAAAAATAAAAAAAATAAAAAAATAGAAAGAAGAAGACGAAGAAAGAAAAGAACGAAAGATAGAAAGAGAAGAAATATACACTTATGCTCCTTTTAATCTAAGAAATATGATTTATCTACTTGAACAACAAAAATGGTTCTTTTGATGTCATTTGTGATTAAAATTTTTCATTAAGTTAAATTTTGGATTCCTAATCAATTTTGTATAGTACTTTTAGGTCTTGGCTAGCTAAAAAATAATATATAAATTTGTAATACACACATAATGTTTATGATAAAGAAAATAATTTATTTTGACTAATTTACTTTGACTAATTTTGTTGAAATATTTATTAATTATATAAATACAATTATTTTTTTTGAAGAGGTGGATAAACTATAATTTATTAACAATATAAATCAAATTGACCTTGTCATATTTTAGTTTTATTTTATTATTCTCCTAAAGTGTTGGACTATCATGAAAATAGAAATATCACATGTTGGAAAATAATAGTATTAAATGCTTTGAAAATGATACACTAATAATTAGACAAAATTATTTATAAAAAGTTTATTTACACAATAATTGACTTATAAGTCTTCCAACTTTTTTTCTACAAAGACAGAGCAAAATATTGGAAAATAAGGGATGCATTAAAAATGACGCCTAAGAATTTTCTTTTTTCAATCAAATATTTGTGTTCCACATTCCAACCAAATGTTCGCATATTTCAATTACTTGATTTATCTTTTCATACTGTTATCTTTAAAATTGCTAATATACTTCTTTCTTAGTTCTCCACAACTTCTGATCCTCAACAACAAAATCTCAATGAAGTATCTCAGAAGATAAAGTGCTCTCTCAACTTCATGAGCGCAAGAGTCATGCACAACATCGCCGATTCATCCTACTATAGCACAGGAGTAGTCAGCTCCTCCTAGTAGCTCTAGCAGGCATGTGATACCAGACTGTAATTTTCGCCGGCCCAGTTGTCTCTTTCATTTTTTTTTATTTTTCCTTGTTAAGAGTGCCTCACTGCTTGTGAGAGCCTCAGACTGTTCTTTCTTTTCTTTGTAACTTTGTACTCCTTCGTGTGTTTGTCGTGTTTTTTCTTCTTTTTAATAAAATTGTGGTTGTCCACTTCAAAATATATATATATATATATATAAGATTCCAAATATCATGAAGACTAATATCCATGGTGCTTTGAGAAAGACTAGACCACTTTAAAAGCAAGAGGAAGAGGACAAAAGATGATGAAAATATAGCAAAAAAGGTCCCAAATTTTGGAAAAGAATAGCCATTTGATGGGAACCCGATCAATTGATTATGTGTCAAACACACGGCATTCTATGTATTAAGTTGATCGTCTATGTCATTTTTAATTGACTTAACTTGACTTTGACTTGTAGCTATCAAGCTTTTCCTATTGCCAGTGCTTAATTTCTGATGTGAAATTTGATAGAAATATTAAAAAAATTATAATATAATTTAGGTTTTTAACCTAAACTTTAGCGATTTTCATATTCATTCAATGGGATAAAAAATGCTTATAAAAAATTGGAATAGTATATAAATATATATATATATATAGCCTTAATAAAAGATTCTAAATATCATGAAGACTAATATCCCTAGTGCTTTCAGAAAGACTAGATCACTTTAAAAGCAAGAGGAAGAGGACAAAAGATGATGAAAATATAGCAAAAAAGGTCCCAAATTTTGGAAAAGAATGGCCATTTGATGGGAACCCGATCAATTGATTATGCTTCAAACACACGGCATTCTATGTATTAAGTTGATCGTCTATGTCATTTTTAATTGACTTAACTTGACTTTGACGTGTAGTTATCAAGCTTTTCCTATTATCCGTGCTTAATTTCAGATGTGAAATTTGATAGAAATATTAAAAAAAAATTAGATTTAAAATAAATTATAATATAATTTAGGTTTTTAACATAAACTTTAGCGATTTTCATATTCATTCAATGGGATAAAAAATGCTTATAAAAAGTTGAAATAGTATATATATATATATCATTAAATAGCCCTAATAAAAGATTCTAAATATCATGAAGACTAATATCCCTAGTGCTTTCAGAAAGACTAGACCATTTTAAAAGCAAGAGGGGAAGATGACAAAAGATGATGAAAATATAGCAAAACTGATCCCAAATTTTAGAAAAGAAGGCCATTTGATGGGAAACCAGTCAATTGATCATGCTTTAAACACACGGCATTCTATGTATTAAGTTAATCGTCTATGTCATTTTTAATTGACTTAA
This sequence comes from Dioscorea alata, assembly GCA_020875875.1. Classification (NCBI taxonomy): domain Eukaryota; kingdom Viridiplantae; phylum Streptophyta; class Magnoliopsida; order Dioscoreales; family Dioscoreaceae; genus Dioscorea; species Dioscorea alata. The sequence continues at coordinate 18,971,024 of CM037022.1, read as the reverse complement.
CTTGATTTTGATGTGTAGCTATCAAGTTTTTTCTATTCCCAGTACTTAATTTCTGATGTGAAATTTGATAAAAATTTAAAAGAAAATTAAATTTAAAATAAATTATAATATAATTTAGGTTTTAAACATAAACTTTAGTGATTTTCATATTCATTCAATGGAATGAAAAATGCTTATAAAAAATTGGAATAGTTTAGGAATGAATTAAAAGTGGCCGGAAAATTGATAGAATTTTAATGTTTTTTTTCCTCTTCATTGTTACTTAATTAAGTTCTATCTGTTGAATACCAAAAAGAAAGTTTTGCATCCACATCTTTTTGCCTATATTTTTCATCTATCAATTAATTATCATATTCTAATACATGCTAATATATTATAATAAATAACTTTTAACCATTTTATTGGATGGCATACATGAGTTCTTTATAATATTTTGTATTAATGGAAATATGTAAAGGATGACTAATTCAATTTAGATTTTAAATTAATGTTTTCTTTTGTAATAATATCATTTTACTTGGTCAATATTATTTCTCTTTTCTTGTCATATCATATCATGTTAAGGGTAAAAGCACAAAAATATATGCTCTTATTTATTTTTAAAGTTAGAAATATGATTTGTATATTAATAATAAAAAAAATTCTCCACCTTCACTCGTTTGGAAATAGAATACAAATTTGTAATAATGCACATACATAATGATAATGACAAGGATAATAACAATTTAAATTGACTAATAGACTTATAAAAATATTTATTATATGCATATAATTTATTACAACTATTTTTGTAAATCCTTATTGGCCATTAATTCGTTGTTTTAACTTAGATCTCATACTTAGTTTTTTAATTTTTTTTTTTAATTTTTGGGATAAAATTCTAGATGTCCTAATAGTTATTATTATTATTATTACTATTATTATTATTATTATTATTATTATTATTATTATTATTATTGTATACCAATACACTTCCCTCTTGTTTATATGATTTTATTATTATTGGATAAAATCTTTTAAGTTGTTTATGTTTACCGTTTGTTCTTGCTTTTTTCTTCAAAAAAATTATGATTTATTTATTTATTTTTAATTTTTTTATTTTGGTAGTAATAGATAAATAGACTTAAAAAAAAGTAGTATAATTAGGCCAATTAAAAGCTTAATAAGGAGTTAATCTAATGTAGGTTTGGCATTGACTAGTTCTTGCATTAAGTTGACTGTCAATGTCATTTTTAACTAGCTTAGCTTGACTTGGATATGTAGCCATCAAGGTTCCATTGTCAGTGATTAATTTATGATGTGAAAGCTAATATATATTATTGAATAATTTAGGTTCAATTAGATTTTAGCTTATTATGAATAAGTTTTTATTTATGACTTAACGAATTTGGAAGTGTTAGCATTATCCAAATCATAATTAATCTCAATGACAAGGCTATAAACTAAGAATTAGATAATAATAACAAGGGAGTTTTGCAGGTGTACACCTGAATAATTTTAAAATTACATATTTATCTTTGAATAAAAAATAATTAGGGCTTTTTGTAGGTGTACCCCTGAATAATTTTGAAATTACATATTTACCCCTGAATAAAAGATAATTGCATACATACCCCTGAATAATACATATAATTGCGTATATACCCTTGGGGTTCAAATTAGTTGAAAAATCATTAATTAACAAACAGCAGATACATGAAATAACCATTATACCCTTTGCATATATACCCCTGAAATTTTTTTTATTATAAAATGACCATTTATGAATACACCCTTGAAAAATCTGGAATTTAAAATAATTAAATTTTTTTATGTGCAATTATACCATCCTATTTATACATCCAAATACTTTTGATAAAAACCTAAATGAGAAATACACCATTAAATACATTGATCTACATGTATACATTTACAATAATGATTTACTAAACATAACACATATATCTAGTATCATCAAATCAATTGCAGACAACCTCAACCCACAATCAAAAGAATGAAGTTTAGAAACATAATCAAAAGAAATTAGTGGGGAAATTAGTGGTATTAGAGAACATGGGCTTCGTTTCACACAGCGCGCAAAATCTAAGAGAATGGGGCCAAAAGTTAAAGTGGAATCATTTGTTCTCCATCCTCTAAAACCAAAAGGACAAAGAAAAGAGCAAACATTAGTGGGATTCTCACTATGATCAGAGAAGCTCGCTGTGGTTTTCTTGTACAGCAAAAACCCAAAAACAGCTTCCTTTGTTGGTGTATAATAGCAAGCAAGGACGTATTCAAGCTCCCAACTTTCCAATTTTGACAAAATTGCTCTTTCACGTCGTCGGGCTTCTCATCGTCGGGTTGAACTTGCTCTTTCTCGTCGCCAGGCTTCTCATCTTCTAGTTGAATGAGAGAGAGAGTGAGAGAGAAATGGGAGAGAGATTAGATATTATTGGTAAAGTTATAGAAGGTTATTTTAGATATTTTATATATCTTAATCAAGATTATAACCATAGTTAATAAAGTTAATTAATTTCTGTTAACGGAATCTAACGGTAGAGGCATATCCGTAATTATCTATATTTCTTGGGGGTATATACACAATTATATTTTTTCTGAGGGTAAATATGCAATTATAGAATTTTTGAGGGGTATATACTCAATTTTCTCAAATAATTATATACATACCTCTGAATAATACATATAATTGTGTATATACTCCTAGGGTTCAAAATAATTAAAAAATTATCCGTTAACAAATAGCAGATATATAAAATGACCATTATACCCTTTCATATATACCCTTGAAGAAAAAAATTATTGTAAAATGATCACTTACAAAGGTTATTTTGGACTTTTTTGTATCTTTTAATCCAAGTTATAACCATAGTTAATAAAGTTTTATTAACTTCTGTTAATGGAATCTAAGGGGTATATCCGTAATTACCTATATTTTTCAGGGGTATATATATAATTATGTTTTTTCTAAGGGTAAATATGCAATTATAGAACTTTTGAGGGGTTTATAACCAATTTTTCCTAATAATAATTAAAAAAATTAAAGGAATACTCCATAGTTTACCTTTCTCACACAAACTTCTATATATATGGAAAGACACAACGGAAGGTTGAACAGAAGAGATCCAAGATTTAATAATGGCATCTGCTACTTACAAAGCTTCACAACAACAAGTATCAATAATATTATTTTTATTATTATTATGTCTTGCTTTGATGATGCCCTTCATCACTAGTACTAGTACTGCTAGTGATTCTACTACCAAAGGCTGCATCAAGGCTGAACGAGATGCCCTCCTCGCATTCAAAGCCCAAATCACACATCACAAGGCTCATCCAATCTCATCATGGGGTGATCAAAATGATGACGACTGCTGTCATTGGGTCGGCGTGCGCTGCAACAACATTTCTGGCCATGTCGTCCGCCTCAACCTACAACCCAGCCGACCACAATCTTCTGATGATACCTGTGACAAATGGGACCTGAGTGGCAACATCAGTGAATCTCTTATTGGTCTCCAGCACCTCACATACCTTGATCTCAGCAACAATTGCTTCCTCAATATCTCCATCCCAAAGTTTTTGGGTTCTTTGGAGCACCTGGTTCATCTTGACCTTAGCTCCTCAAGATTCACTGGTGTCATACCTCACGAGCTCGGTAATCTCACCAGGCTGCGTTACCTCAACCTAGCAAATTATTATAACAAGGTTGATGATGCTGAGTGGCTATCTGGTCTATCTTCTCTCAGATACTTGTCTATGGATGGCGCCAATTTCTATGGTGTGAACAACGTCATGCAATCACTCAACAAGCTTCGTCATTTAAAACATGTTTCTCTGAATGACTGTAGTATGAACAACATCCCTAAGTATCTTCCACATCTCAACTTCACCTCCCTCACCTTCATGGATATCGTAGGGAACATGTTTGACAACACTAGCATCCCGGAATGGCTCTTCAAAATACCCAACCTACGTGAGCTCTACATGTACTACAATGGTTTTACAGGCGCCATCCCTTCATCCGTTGGAAATGCAACTTCTCTTCAATTTCTGGACTTATCTGAAAATAGCCGAATTTCTGGTGATATGCCGAGAGAATTTGGCGACCTCTGCAATCTCCAGTCGCTCCACTTAAATCACACTTTTTTAGGGAAGAGCTTGGAGGAGGATTTCAGAGACGCATTCTCTGGATGCATCAGGCGAAATTTGAATGTACTTTCATTTCAAGTTAGCTCACTACAAGGTCCTTTGCCAGATTGGTTGGGTGAATTCACAAATCTCACCATTCTCGATCTTTCCTATAATTCCTTCAACAGCTCCATTCCTGCATCTATTGGCAGACTGTCAAAGCTACAAGAATTGGATATTTCTAACAATGCACTAAATGGCTCCATCCCTTCATCCATTGGCAACGCAACTTCTCTTCAAATTCTGGAATTATCCTACAATGAAGGAATTTCTGGTGATATGCCAAGAGGATTTGGTAATCTCTGCAATCTCCAGGGGCTCTACTTGGATGGCGCTTTTGTGGGGAAGAGCTTGGAGGATTTCAGAGATGCATTCTCTGGATGCATCCGGCGAAATTTGAATGAACTTTCATTTCGTGATAGCTCGCTACGAGGTCCTTTGCCGGATTGGTTGGGTGAATTCAAAAATCTCACCTTTCTCGATCTTTCCAATAATTCCTTCAACAACTCCATTCCTGCAGCTATTGGCAGACTGTCAAAGCTACAAAAATTGTCTATTTCTAGCAGTGCACTGAATGGCTCCATCCCTGAATCTTTTGGAAGACTCTCAGGACTGCAATCTTTGGGTCTTAATGGCAATGATTTAAATGGCCCCATCCCCAAAAGCCTCTCGCAACTTTCAAATTTGGTTTGCTTGGATCTTGGTTACAACTTTAACTACTACAACTCTGTTATCACCGAAGCTCACTTGGCCAATCTCACAAGTCTCAAGAACCTTATCCTTGATCATACCAATTTGGTCCTTAATATAAGCACTGATCGGATTCCAGGGTTTCAGCCTAACAACTTACACTTATCTTATTGTAACGTTGGACCAAAATTTCCAGTTTGGCTGGCCAACCAAGTGAATCTTTATGCTTTGGATATATCTAATACTGGAATCAAGGATTCAATACCTGATTGGTTTTGGAACATCACATACAGAATATCATACTTAGATCTCAGCAACAATGAAATCAATGGAAGACTGCCTCAACGCTTGAAATTTCAAGTCGAAGGAAATGATGTTAGCATATTCCTTGGCTCTAATCGTTTTGAGGGATCTGTTCCTTATTTTCCTCCTAGCATTTATGCACTGAACTTGAGCAATAACTTACTTTCAGGAAACATTCCCTCTGATATTGGGAACTTTAGAGGAATAAGACCTCGGCTTACTTCCCTCTTTTTATCTTCAAACAACCTGGCTGGTAGTATTCCAGACTCTCTTTGCAATTTCAAAGACCTTGTGTTATTGGAACTCTCCAACAATCACTTTGAAGGGGTAATCCCGAATTGTTGGAACAATTTGACAAGCCTACAATATCTTATCTTGGCAAACAACTCATTGGCAGGTGAGGTTCCAAATTCCCTCATCAATTCTTCGCTATCTTTACAAGTGTTGCACTTAAGCAACAATCAATTGCATGGAGAGTTTCCATCGTTCTTGAAGAAGTGCACTTCCATGACCACTCTTGTTATAGACCACAACAACTTCTCTGGCGAGATTCCTGATTGGGTGGGAGAAACTATGACTTCATTGATGATCTTGACTTTGAAAGAAAATAATTTCTCAGGTAACTTGCCTTTATTATCAAATCTCGCATCACTTCATTTTTTGGATCTTTCCCACAACTCATTTGTAGGCAACATACCACAATCCTATGGCAACCTCATGGGCATGATAAATGTTAGTATGAATGGTGGAGCAAGGTTTTACTCTAATATATCTGAAGAGCTAGTAATTACAATGATTGTGTCAACAAAAGGAGAAGACCTTCAATATGGAGTCATTCTTTCATCCTTCAGATTCATAGACTTTTCTGCAAATAAATTATCGGGCCAAATCCCAAAAGACATAGTTAATTTAGTTGGATTACAAAACTTGGATTTGTCATGTAATAAATTGTCAGGTGAAATCCCCAGTAATATAGGTCTCATGCAATCATTGGAATCTCTCAATCTCTCAAGAAATGAGCTCATAGGGTCAATTCCTCCTAGCCTCTCTACAATCGATTTTCTAGGAAGTTTAAATCTGTCACACAATAACTTGTCTGGAAAAATCCCTTATACTAGACACTTGACCACTTTTAATGATCCATCTATTTATGCTGGTAATGTTAATCTTTGTGGAGCTCCTCTCGATAAGAATTGCACAAGTGATGAAACAACATCAAATAGCCGAGCTAATGGTCAAGAAGATGATGATAACGATAGTCCACCAATTTGGTTTTATCTTGGTTTGATGCCGGGATTTGTGGTTGGATTTTGGATTGTGTGGGGAATACTGCTATTAAAAAAAGAATGGAGGTATCTTTATTTTAAATACTTGGACCACTGGTACGACATGATGTATATAAAAATAACGAACACTGTACCCAAGATCAAGAGGTGGTTCTTTGTGGTGAGATCAATGTGATTAGCAAAGGGTCTGTTTGCTGCTCAATTATTAATGTATCACTAGCTTTAAATAATGCCACTCAAGCTACTGTGCATGAAATTAGGAGTATTTTCCTTGTTTGTTTTCATTGATGCCATAAATAAAATATCTTTTCCTTTTATTTGTGTTTTCTTTTATACCATGTAGAACTAGACATGCTTAATCTGGCATAGTGGCATACTCCCGTTAGCTTTTCAACAAACTGTCAAGCTTTTGATGCTATAAATCAATTTCACTGATCGCAAGGCCGTGTCTTTTCATTGCTAACTCTCACAAGTTTCAATGGCCTGAACTCATATGAAACCTTCTTATTTTAATTTTAATTTTAATTTATTTATTTTTTAAATCACTATAAGCTTAAGCTTTATTTTCTTTTTTTCAACATCACAGAAGGATAAATAATGTTATATGTACGAAATAAATGTCACGAATCAGTGCCAAATTTTAACCTCGGAGTTGGAGATGCAAACTCCGGAGTTGGGTTTAGCATTTAGGTGATCAATTTAGGACACCTGACGGATTGATTTTTTTTTTTATAAATAAAACAGATAAATTATGAATTTATTAAAAAAGAGTTTTACAGCATCTTTGTAACTTGACATCTTTTTATTAAAAAACTGTCAATAAATCATTTTGACTGAATCTTTTGTCTTAATTCATTTGGTTAAGTTTTTTTTTTTTTAAAAGGTGATGAATCACAATCATTAATATTGGTTAAATTTTTTGTGCAAGCAAAAAAAAAAAAAAATGTTATTCAACAATATCATATACTGATATACTTATGATTAATAATTGCATGAGAAAGTCCCATATGGCACATGACATATGACATGACAAGTAATACCACATCTAATGGCTTTTATGCACAATTGGTTGACTTGGAGTCTTGTATTTGCCATCAAAGAAGAGTTTGATTTTGGAGTCTTCGTCAACAACAGGGTATTTAATGGGTTTTTAATTGGCTGATTACTCCTACAAGACTTCGACTTTGAGAGTCTTCGTCAACCATAGTGTTTAATTAGAGTATGTGGTTGGTTGCTCCAACAAGAATTTGACTTGTTGTCGTCTTTTATTTGTCGTCAATATCTTTATAGACCACAAATAATTCACAAAACTTATTGAATTGTTCATCTTGATTTTGTTGAAGTCGTATCAAATTTCTTACTTTTCATGTTTCAATCTTACTTATTAAAATCTCTTTTTTTTCTAACAAAAAAAAAAAAATTGTCCAAATCTCATAAGCCCTCTCGAATTATTTTGCTTAAATTTTAAATTAGGCTTGATTTGAAACCATAGATTGGTTACTGATATCCTTTATTTTTAATTACCATTCTTAACTTTCAAAGTTAGGTTACATATAAATCATATATTGGTTGTTTTTTTCAAACTATTTTAGGGTTGATCTTGACCCACATAAAACTTTGAAAGATTCTGAAAGCACATTTTTTAAGTATTTTGAAGTCTTGCAATGATTATTAATATAATAAAATAAAAGTTATGTTGATATGGATCTCCAATACATCATTTTTAATTTGATCTTTGTTTTTCACAGGGAGAACCTTTGATCTAGTTTTCACCAACAAATGGGTTTATACAGACCAAAACTAACCTATAATTTCTGGAGGTGGATGAAAAATTTTCCTTACAACTCATAATTTGAGTTAATACTTAAAAAGAGAAGGAAATCACCAACACAGTGTGAATCAAATAGAATTTATATCTTCAAAAGATAGAAGCCTGATCAGAGTGCATTGCAACAACAACCCTGACCCATGCCATCCACCTCAACCTCCAATGCCAGCAACCACCACAAAATAATGATTAATGAACATACCTATTAATTGATCTCAAGCACCTCAGATACTCCATTTAATAGCTCCATCCCAAAGTTATTGGGTTTCTTGGAGAACCAGGTATATCTTGACTTCATTTAATAGCTCTATTAATTAGCTGTTTGGTTTGCCAGTGCTTTGATGTAAGATTTGTAATTGAGTTTTGGACATTGTGAGGAGTATACTAATGTTCAAGAAAGAATGGAAACATATATAATTGGTTTAGATGAGACCAGGTTAGACAGAAACCCTGTTTGCTGCTCATTAATAGAGTATCATGACTAAATTAATTTGTAATTCACGTCACAGCACATGAATTTACGAGTATTTTACCTTTTTTTTTTATTGATGTCATCAATAAAATCTATTTCTTTATTTGTATCCGGCATTCCACCTAGCCCTCGACATATTTATCCTAATCTACTTGGAACTTCACTTAGATCAAAGGTCTCAATAGATCTCATCACTGCATATTGCATCAACAAGCAATTGCATGGAATTTCACAAACACAAAGCTTTTCGCCAAGTGACAAGCTTTCGATGCTATAAAAAATAAGTATATTAATCATCAGGACAGTGGAAAAACATGCACATGTTCAAGAAAGTGATGTAGATTTAGAATTACCTCTAAAATCGGTATCCTAGTCCTCACAAAGTCAAGATTTGATAAATCCATATCAGCGATGGCTGTTCTGGTAGAAAGACGATCAGACAAGGCAAAAGCCGTAAAAGAAGCATGGATTAAGCTGTTTGGTACTTCTAGAGTCGGAGATCAATAAATGTGAAATAAAATGAGAAAATAATATTGAACATAATGCGTCAATGCAATATGAAGAAAGGCTAATTTACTGATCACAAATCATAAATGGTATCTACAATAATCTTTTATCAACAAAAAAAGCAGCATATTGTGAAAGTGCCTACCTCTGGATTGATCCCTATTAAGAAGGCTTAGGGCCTGTCCTCATTTGAATAAATGATCACATTCAACTCTCACTTAACCTCTACAAGCTAATCAACTATCGCAATATAAAAGAAAAAATGTTGTGATTTAATTGGTCCAACTTCAACATTTCATTTTGGAGGGAAAGCCAAGAAACAAAAATCTCAGAAGGCAACAAATTCAGCATGTAAGCCAGTAAAAGTTTCTTTGAGGTTGCATTTATAATTGTATTGTGATCAGCATCCTTAAACCAGCATTGTAAAAAACATATGCACAGTGCACCACTGGAAGAAAAAAATGCAGACACTCACCAGGTAGTCGAGCTATAATTCTTTGCAATGGATCAATAATAAATGAATCACCATAGCTTTCTCTTTTCTCATAGTTCTTTACAGCTTGAGCGGCTGCAACTACCTACAACATAGATGCACGAAAAAAAAAATTACAAATGGCCACTTCTCCTATAACAGAGGTTCTAAATTCTGATTATTTCTTTTGTATTCAACTGTGCCACACATTTCTATGTTACCAACAGTACCAAAACAAATTCTTTGTAATGCTAATTATCGATGTGAAGACTCAAGTGAACTTTTCAAAGCAAAGACTGAAGGAATCACAAATAAAATCCATTCAGAGTCCAAAATAAAAGATAACATCATTTTTGGTGTTTTCCCCTTTAAATCATAACAGATAAGTCCTCATTAAAAAAAGTGATTTATTTAATTAAGATCCTTTGATATCTTGACCACTTGTATGACCAAAACATCTGATTGAAACATGAAAAGTAAAAGTAAATAGGTAAAGGAAAATACAAAACACTAAATCTCAATTACCGGAGCATGTAGAAGATTTCCCCAGTGTGCCTCCCAGTCACTCTGGTAAAAGCAGCATGAACCAACAAAAACTTAATTTATTTACAAGTGCTCAAAGTGAGAGACTGGTGACATAGGAAAATAATGACAAAAAAAAAAAAACTGGTGAAACACGGACAGACATCAATACAAGAGTTCACCATCAAAAAAGACATCTATAGAAGAGTTCACTATCAAAATACACACCTGGGCATCATGTTGAAACCATAACAGCTGATATAGCTCAGGAAACCTTCACTCATAACAGACTGTAAGACCCAAGCGCCCCTGTGAGCAAGATGTATGTAAAGATAATTGTCACTGTGAGCAAGATCAAGAGGAAGTTGTTTGCGATGTGATCAATGCAATTAGCAAAGGATATGTTAGCTGCTAAATTACTAATGTATCACTAGTTTTAAATAATGCCACTCAAAGTACTATGCATGAGATTATATAAGAGTTTTACTCTATTTTCATTGATGTAAATATCTTCTTTTTTTTATTTTTTCTTTCATACCTTTTACTTATAGTACTAGACATGCTTAATATGGTATATTACACAAATAGCCTTTCCACAATTATTAAGCTTTTGATGCTATAAATCAATTTCTCTGTTATCAAGGCCGCGTCTTTTCATTACTAACTCTCACAAGTTTGACCTGAATCCATATGAAATCTTCTTGTTTTAATTTATTTTATTTTTTTTAAATCACTGTCAACTCCAACTTCATTTCCTATGTTTTAGACAACAACACATAAGGGCACCATGCCGGGTTCGTTCTATGGCATCTCTATATGGTTGATTTTTTTTTTTTTTAAATGGAAAAATCACATGTATTAAAGTAAAAAGACTCACAAGAGAAATAAGAGAAAGACATCAAGAACAAAAAAAAGAGTATAAAGGGACGAGAATAATAAGAAACTATGGGATACAAGGGAAACAACCAATCCACTAGCTAGAGATGAACTAACAAACAGAAGAAAACATCAAATCCTAAGGAAAAAAAGAGAAGGTTTCCCTAGGTTGGAGCAACTCAAATGAACTGACCCGTGCCTTGAGAGCAAGCCACCTGGCCAACGTCATTCATTTCAGCGAGCTCTGTGCAAGGTCCCATGAACTCGAAACCATGTTTAACAATCGCTATTGTATCCTCAATTTTTGCTCCTTTTGCCTCCGAGAGTGCAGATATCCACAATAATAGCATATAATCAATTTTTAGGATAATCACAGACAAAATACCAGTCTTAGTATTAAAAATATGCTCATTCCACTCTAACCAGATATTCCAGTGATAGCTTGTGTCAAGAGATCCCCAGTTTCCCGCATTAAGGTCCTTAGGGCTGTCCTCCACGAACACCACAACTCTCTTAGTGAGGTTAAAACGGCTTGTAAATCAAATAGATAACCAAAATGACTCCAAATCCTCTCAACAAAGGTGCAACGAAGGAATATGTGATCTACTGATTCAATTGCCAAATGGCAGAGCACACATATCACCGACAACAGTTTTTTGCATCTCCTTTTTGCCAAGATTTCCAGAGATTTTGTTGTTCTATGCCAACCAATTAAAATTTAATTTTCCATAGGCATGCACTCTTCCAGAAGGCTAGGGAAACCCGACAATGAAGGCCCCTATCATTCAAGAACCAATAAAATGATTTAACAGAGAACTTACCATTTGATGCAAGGCACCACCATTTTAAGTCTATTCCATCTAGGAACTGACCATTGATCCTTGAGAGGATGTCGGTTGCCTCTGTATTAAGATCTAAGGTATTTGCAAGTTTTTTTTTATTTTTTTGGGTGTCCTTAACTGTGCCCCAATGTTACAGAGAAGCCCTAAATAAATCCAACCATATGTTCATCAGGGCATAACCATTGAGCCATCTGTCCATCCAAAACAGAGTTGTAACCCCATCTTGAATCTCATGAGTGATGCAAACCATAAATGCAAGTAAGCAACTAAGAATACCGTTCCTGAAAAAGGATCTCCTTCTGGGGAATGTGGAGAACATATTCCAAGGCAGATCATGCCTATAGGATTTGAACAAAGTGACTTTAGATTCGCACCAATTGTTCTTGGTCACGATCTTCCACCACAATTTTCCCATAAGGGCATGGCCTTCTAGGTCAAGTATGCCCCATCCCTCTTGATTCCTAGTCCTACATAAATGTTTCCAGCTTACAAGACGATAACCAAGATGTTCAATGTATAGTCCGGTTTTCTTTGTATAATTTTCTTTTGCCTTAATTCATTTGGTTTATTATTTTATGTATAGAATAAAAACTTCTTTAACAAAATAACATGCTTAGGATTAGAAAGAGCATGAGAAGTTCCTTTTATGGCACATGGCATGCAACATGGCAAGGGATACCACATCCAATGGCTTTTCTACGCAATTGGCTAGCTTGGAGTCTCCGTCAACAATGGGGCTTTTAATTGGTTGTTGCTCCTACAAAACTTTGACTTGTTAGAGTCTTTTATTTGTCATCAATATCTCCATCAATCACAAACAGTTCACAAAGTTATTGAATTATTTGGGTATGATTTTTTTTTTTTAATCACATCAAATTTCTTATTTTCCATGCTTCATCTTACTTATTAAAATCTCTTTTTTAAAAAAATATTAAAGAGGCTCTCCAAATTTAAGTCCTTTTCCAAACTTTTTAAAGTTAGGCTTGATTTGAAATCTTATATTGGTTTTAGTCAAAACTATATTAAGGTTAATTTTGACCCGCAAGATTGTTCACACATTTCAAAAATTTTTTTTAATAAAATGTGGACAAATCCCATCAGAGACTGCCCAAGCATGAAATTAATCCTTCAATAAACTTGTGCCTCGCCCTGTATGTACTAAGGTTTGAATCCATCTCTTCAACAAGACACAAATATTTTATGCAGGAACCTAATGCCAATAGCCCAATTGGCCATTTCTACTATTTTGGAGTCTTATAATGGTAGTCTTACAATGGTTTTCCAACCACTAGAATAAATGGACCGTATACAATGTACATGTTAGAGTTATATTATGGTTTATATTTAGTTAATGGGCCATATTGGGCCCATACCACAAAACCCTAATATTTCTTTATATATATCCTTGTACTCTTTTACCAATGATATATCCAAACTATTTTTCCTATTCTCACATGGTACCAGAGCACTGGGTTAGACCCTAGAGGCCACCCAAAACCCTAGCCGCCGCCGCCGTTGTCGTCGCCACTAAACCCTAGCCTTCAATCCGCCACCGTCGCCGCCGCCGCCTCTACCGCTAGCCACCGGTCATCTCTCGCCATTCCCGTTGTTTTACGGGCACCTGGTGATGTTCCTCAGTCATCACAAGTGATGCCCTTGTCTCGTTGCTGAAGGATTTGTCTTTTCGTCGTCATGTCTTCGTCTCGTGGGCGTGGTAAACGCTCCTCTCGTGGTGGTCGAGGAGCCAACTGTGGTGATTCTCGGGGTAGGTTTGTGTGCACCTTTTGTCGACGAACGGGCCACACTGAGAATTGTTGCTGGGATAAACATGGTCGTCTGGTAGTGGTCAATGCTAGTACAGAGTTGGCCAATCCGTCACATACTTCTGGTGCTGAACAGTTAGTCATTATCTCTCAGGCTGACTTTGTGCGGTTCCAGCAGCTACAAGGCACAGTTTCTCATGCCATAGTCTCTTCTCCTATTTCCTCAGGTAATGCCTTTCTTGCTTCCAGGGACAGTTCCTGGATTATTGACTCCGGGGCCTCCTCTCACATGACAGGTACAAAATCTTTCTCCATCTGCTTTTCGTTCTGTGGCAATTGCCGATGGACGATCTTGCTTAGTGTCCGGAGAAGGAGTTGTGCAGGCTTCCTCTCAGCTTAAACTAACTGATGTTCTTTTTGTACCTGAATTTCCTGTCAACTTGCTATCTGTTTCTGCGATCACTAAACAGTTGAATTGTAGTGTTACCTTTTTCTCTTTTCACTGCATTTTTCAGGATCTGCGGATGGGGAAGAGGATTGGTTTGGGGTGTAATCGTGGTGATGGCGTATATACGTTGGTGTGTGATGATATTCCTTGTGGTTTGGCAGCTTCTATTTCGAACACCGAGTCATCACTCATATGGCACTGTAGATTGGGTCATCCTTCTCTTAGTCGTCTTCAGCAAGCTTTGCCTTGGATTAGGGTCGAGTCATTTCAATGCCAGTCGTGTCAATTGGGTAAGCATCATCGTGCTACTTTTAAACGTTCTACTCTAGTGTCCAGTCGATCGCCATTTGATCTTGTTCATTGTGATGTTTGGGGACCTTCTAGAGTCGCGTCTATTTCTGGTTATCGTTACTATATTGTGTTTGTTGATGATTTTTCCCGAGTATCATGGGTATATTTGTTAAAAGACCGTCAGTCGATTGTTGATGTCCTTAAAAAATTTATTTTGGAAGTACAAAATCAGTTTTCCACTGTTGTCAAATGTCTTCGTACTGATAATGCTTTAGAATTTGTATCTTCTGCTGTGAATTTTTTGTGTGCGTCCTATGGGATTATTCATCAAACCACCTGTCCACACACCTCTCAGCAGAATGGGGTTGCTGAAAGAAAGCATCGTCACATCTTAGATGTTGCACGCACTCTCTTAGTGGAGCGTAATGTCCCTAGGTATTTGTGGTCTGATGCTATCTTAACTGCAGTATATCTTATTAATCGTATGCCTTCTGCACCCCTAAGAGGAGAGGTCCCTCTACGTCGTCTTCTTCCTGATACTGAGTTGTTTCGCTTGTCTCCTCGTGTTTTTGGTTGTGTTGGTTTTGTTCAGGATTTAACTCCTGGTTTGGATAAGTTGTGCCCGCGTGCACTTAAATATGTCTTTGTCAGATATTTCCGCACCCAACGTGGATATCGTTTGTACCACCCGACTAGTCGAAAATATTATGTGTCCATGGATGTCATGTTTTTTTAGTCTCAATCCTTTTTTTCTGACTCGGATTGTCACGATGTGTTGACTACGTCGTCTGATATTGTTCTTCCCATTCCTGTTTCTATCACTCCGCCTGTGCCTATACCTAGTGTGATGCCTCCTCCAGTAGATCCAAATGATGGTCGTTTTGGATAGGTTTATCATCGTCGCCAACATGTACCACCGCCAGATTCGGCCCCTCCGATCGTCTCCCCGAATGATGCAGACCCATCTCTTGATCTTCCCATTGCTTTTCGCAAAGGTATCCGTTCTTGTACCAAACATCCCATATCACTTTTTGTTTCTTATGATAATCTTCACCCGTCTTTCCATACCTTTGCTCTTTCCTTGTCTGCTGAGTCAATCCCCAGGAACTACCAGGATGCACGTCTAATTCCACAATGGCAGATGGCAATAGATGAGGAAATGGAAGCCTTAAGATCTTGGTGGCCCGTGGTTTTACTCAAACTTATGGTGTTGATTATGCTGAGACTTTTTCACCGGTTGCTCGTCTGAATTCCATTCGCATTCTACTATCGATAGCTATAAATCAATCATGGGCCCTCTGTCAACTCGATGTGAAGAATGCCTTTCTCTATGGAGATTTAGTTGAGACTGTGCTTATGGAGCAACCTCCGTGGTATGTTGCTCAGGGGGAGAATCTAGTCTGCAAGCTAAAAAAAGCGATATATGGTTTGAAACAAAGTCCTCATGCATGGTTTGATAAGTTTAGTGTAATTGCAGTTGCAGATGGTTTTCGCATGTGCAATGTGGATCATTCTGTGTTCTATAAGAACACTTCATCTGGATGTGTTGTACTTGCGGTATATGTTGATGACATCTTGTTGACTGGTAGCGATCGTCAGGGCATTTAGAGAACTAAGGAGCATTTAATGAAGCATTTTGTTACACGAGACATGGGATGACCTAGATACTTCCTTAGTATTGAGTTTGCATATGCCAAAGGACAGATGATGCTCTCACAACGGAAGTATGTGTTGGACTTACTTGAAGAGACTGGTTTATTGGGTTGTAAACCAGAGAGTACACCTACTGAGCAGTCACCATCATTCTGGAAGACATCTTCCCCATTTCTCAAAGATCCGGGTCAATACAGGCGTCTGATTGGCAAACTCATTTATTTGACAGTTACTCGTCCTGATATATGTTACGCAGTTGGACTCCTGAGTTAGTTTATACATGAGCCACGAGAAGTTCACTGGCATGGTGCTCTGCGGGTTCTTGCATATGTTAAAGGAGCTCCTGGCAAAGGTCTTCTCTACAAGAATCATGGTCACCTGGACGTTGCAGCCTATTCTGACTCGGGTTATGCTGGCGATAGAGGAGACAGAAAGTCAACGTCAGGCTTCTATACGTATGTTGGTGGAAACTTGGTTACTTGGCAAAGCAAGAAACAGAATGTGGTTTCAAGATCGAGTGCAGAAGCAGAGTACAGATTGATGGCACAGACAACTTGTGAGATGGTTTGGGTACAGTCTCTTCTATCTGAGTTGGGATTTCCCATCAAAATACCTATGCATATGTTCTGTGATAACCAGACCGCCATCTTCATTGCAAATAATCCAACATTCCATGAGCATACCAAGCATGTGGAGGTTGATTGTCACTATGTACGTGATATGGTACTAAAAGGAGTCATCTCTACGCCATATACCCAGTCATCTGAGCAACTAGCGGATATTTTCACCAAGGGTTTAAATGTTAAAGTCTTTAGTAATTTATGTAACAAGCTGGGCATGCTCGATATATATACTCCAGCTTGAGGGGAGTGTTAGAGTTATATTATGGTTTATATTTAGTTAATGGGCCATATTGGGCTCATAACACAAAACCCTAATATTTCTCTATATATATCTCTGTACTCTTTTACCAATGATATATCCAAACTATTTTTCCTATTCTCACAGTACAAATCACCAATATCATTTTTAATTTGATCTTTATTTTTCACCTAGAAACACTTTGATCTGGTTTTCACCAACAAACAGGTTTGTATAGAGCAAAACTAATACACAACTCCTGCATGTGACGAAAATTTAAACCCTACAACTCATGATTTGGGTTAAAATTTAAAAAGAGAAGGAAAATACCAACAGAATGTGAATCAAGTAGGATTCATATCTTCCAAACCCTCATCAGAGTGTGCTGTGACAAAACTCTGGCCATGCCATCCACCTCAACCTCCAAGGCCAGCAACCACCACAAAATAATGAAGATACATGTTGGCCTAAAGCACCTCAGATGCTTCATTTAGTAGCTCCATCCCAAAGTTATTGGTTTTTTTTAGAGAATCTAGTTTGTCCTCTTTCTCACAAGGATGGGTTAACTAACTCACACCCTGCAAGTTGCTCATGTTGAGTAGCTATCTAGTCTATTTGCTCTAAGACATCTGTTCATGGATGGTGTAAACTTTTATGGCATGATTAACATCATGAAATCTCTCAACAGCTTTACCATTTAAAACAGGTTTCTCTCATGATCATGGACTGGGAGGAAACAACTTGGCAAAATCCCATATGTTATATTTTCTACAAAGGTTAAATTTGTCATACAGTTGTTTATATGGAGAAATCCCATACATTAGCCAACTGACCATTTCCAATAATCCATCTATTTGTCCTAGCGATCTCAATGTTTGTGCAACTCCTCTAGCTAAGCAATGCACAGGTAATAGACCAACATTAGATAGCCAAGCTGATGAATATGGAAAATCAGATAACAGTGACACAACTGTTTAGTTTGCCATTTCTGTGATGTTCAGACTTGCAGTTGAGCTTTGGCCAATGTAGGGGTGTACTATTGTTCAAAAATACATAAATAAATAAAATAAAAAGGAAACATAGTGACTATCCAAGGGCAACAGGGGTTTGGTTTGGATGAGATTAAGTTTGAACAGAAGCCCTGTTTGCTGCTAAGCAATAGAGTATAAATAGCTTAATGTGTAACTCAAGCCACAGCACATGAATTTATGAGTATTTCTCCATCTACTTTTATGGATGTCATAAATAAAATCTCTCTCTTTTGTTTCCAGCATTCAACACAGTTCTAGACATACTTGCTCTCATCTACTAGGAACTTCACTAACATCAATGGCCTTAATAGATCTCATTGCTATATCTTGCATTCACAAGCTCTTGCATGGAATTTCACAGACACGAAGGCTTTTGCCAAGTGGCTAGCTTTTGATGCTAGTCAAAAATAAGTATATTGATTATCAGGACAATGGAAAACCATTTACATCTTCAAGAAAAAGATGTCGCTTTAGAATTACCTCTGAAATCGGCATCCTAGTCCTCACAGAGGCAATATTTGATAAATCAATATCAACAATGGCTATTCCAGTAGAAAGACGATCTGACAAGGCAAAAGCCGTGAAAGAAACATGAATTATGCTGTTGGTAGTTCTAGACTTGTGAAACAATAAATGTGAAAGAAAATGAGAAAATAATAATGCACATAATGCATCAACCCAAGATGAAAAAAATGTTTACTAATCACTAATCATAAATGGTATCCACAATAATCTTTTATCAACAAAGAAAGCAGCACATTGTGATACATACTTCTGGATTGATCCCTATTAAAAAGGCTCAGGGCCTGTCCTCATTTGAATAAATGATCATGTTCAGCTCTCACTTAGCCTATACTATCTAATCAACTATCTCAATATAAAAGGAAAAATGTCGTGATTTAGTTGGTCTAACTTTAAAGTTTCATTTTCCAGGGAAAGCCAAGAAATACTGATGTCCCAAGGCAACAAACTTAGCATGTAAGATTATCAAGTTTCTGTCAGGATGCATTTATAATTAATTGTATTGTGATCCACATTCTTAAATCAGCGTTGTAAAATCATATGCACACTGCACCATTAGAAGAAAAAGGTACAGAAACTCACCAGGTAGTCAAGCTGTAATTCCTCCCCATGGATCAATAATTTGAGAATCACCATAGCTTTCTCTTTTCTCATTGTACTTTCCAGCTTGAGCAGCTGCAACTACCTACAACATGGATGCAGGAAAAAAGTCACAAATGGGCACTTCACTTATAACACAGTTTCAAAATTCTGTTCTTTTTTTATTCAACTATGCCATATATCTCTATGTTACCAACAGTAACCCCTCAATGTGAAGACTCTGTAAACCTCTCAGAGTCTCAAAGCAAAGACTGAAGGAATCATGAATAAAATGCATACAGACTCCAAAATGAAAGACAGCATCATTCTTGGTGTTATTCCCCTTTAAAACCTAACAGTCCTAATTAAAAGAATGATTTAATTGTCAAAGATCCTTTAATATGTTGACCACTTGTATGGACAAAATATCTGATTTAAGTATGAAAAGTAAAAGTAAATATTAAATAATGTAAGGAAAATACATAACACTGAGTCTCAATTGCCCGAGCACGTAGAAGAATTTCCCAGTGTGCCTCCCCAGTCACTCTGGTAAAGGCAACAGGTACAAACAGAACCTTAATTTATTTACAAGAGCTCAAAGTGAGAGAATAACCACATAGAGGAAATAATGACAAAGAAAAACCAAAAAAAAAAAAAAAAATTGGTGAATCACGGACAGACATCCATACAAGAGTTCACCATCAAAAAGACATCTATACAGGAGGTCACTATCAAAACACTCACTTGGGCATCATGTTGCAACCATAACGGCTGATATAGCTTAGGAAATCTTAAATCATAACAGACTGTAAGACCCAAGCGCCCAACAGGACTGTCCACCACAACAATATCATGACCTGAAAAATCGACATTATTAAGGTTGCAGGCAGGAAGAATAAATTTATAATTCCATAAAATAAATCAAATGCAGGCAGGAAGAATAAATTTGTAATTCCATAAAATAAATCAAAGAAAATAAGGCATAGAATTAAGTAGTCTAGCAGGAGAAGACAGTATAAAGTAACACAACATTTCAGGAGAAGAATCTAAAACAAAGTTTTGATATGGGCCACAAACTGATTAAGTTTACAGGTTTTAGTAGATTGACTAAAAACATAGGCCATCTATCTTCAACCATAACAAACAACTTTCACAAACAGTATTTGCTTTCAGTGCTGTATGATCCCTTTGTAAAACATACCATTTGAAACAATCTTTAAATTTAAAGTTTATTAGAACTGCTTCATATTGATATCAGCCAGAAATGCCATAAGAGGACAATTCAATTCCGTGATACATTGACGACTGAACAATATCAAACCAAACTCTACCATTTTATAACTAAAATAAATTAGAAAAATAACACCTAAACAGAGCTAGAAGAAACCCAGTGAAGTTAATGGTCCTCTGAAATTGTACAAAATAAAAAACCAGCAAATGAAATGCCGACATACCTGGTGTGGTAAAATTACTCTCTTCGTAAACCATATTCCTATATAAGCTTGAGTCAGGAATCAAGACTAAGATGTCTTACAGATGTATCTTCCTATATAAGCTTTTGATGTTTCCGGTATCATCCACCAAAACATGAGAATTATAAAGGTGTTTGTCATCTGGACCTTTCTCTTTGAAGCCTCCAAGAGATAACCAAATATTTTATTTTCTGTCATACATACATATCTGGTTACATGAAAGCAAGATGATCCAGAACTTCTGTGAAGCATCACAATCACAGTTCAGTTCAGGAGAACTTCAACATAACCTACAATCTACTTTTGTCAAATATTTAATATAAAAAAAATCTAATCTTGAAAACTTTAGAATGTAATAATATTCACAAAGTGTAAACATCCATGTATACAACAGGATTGTATTAAACAACAAACATAACCAACAGAAGCAATCAAAGTTAAGGGATCAAAATCTGCAAACCGGAAATAGTAAAATCTAAAATAAAAAAGAAAATCACTTTGTGTGAAAAAATTCACAATTTACAATCGAACAACACGCGCAATGTAATTAAAAAAAAAACCTGGCTTTATACTTCATATACCTTGGCAGAGAACAGTATCTCCGCATAATAGGTCCATCGATAGGTTCAGCAATCTTAAGAGACTCACCATCTCGGTAACTCAAAGGAGAAGGCCTCCGGAAAGCAAAGCAGCTTAACACCAGCAATTGATGCTTCCTATCAAATCAAATCAAGAGTTCACGATTCCACAGCCTCAGACAATGAAATCTAACACCAAAACCAAGTTAGAACGATGCTGGAATCAAGAAACGGCGATGGATCGATGGGGAGATGGAAAGAAGAGAAAAACCTTGACGAGACGAGAGCAGGTGTTGAAGTTGGCTTCGATATCGTTGGTGGAGGTCATCTGAACGGCTCCCACACGGATCGAGCTCGCCGCCATGGAGCACTTGAAGGCCCTGGAACGATGAATGGGATTTCGCGCGCAGGGGCAAGGCCATTGAAGGAGTTCGCTGAGCTGTCTCTCATTAGCGAGAGAGGGAGTTGCGGTCTGGTGTTCCTAAGGTACTCAATAATGGCCGACTGTGCCTGCAGCTCAGATTACATGATAAATGAGTAGAGTTTCGCCGCGTGGAAGATAGTGGTTAACTAATTCGATAATTCAGCACAGCTTACCGCATTTCTGCAAGATGTGAAATAATGATAATAATATACCTTGATTAACTTTATTAAAATATTTATTATATAAATATAATTTATCAAATTGGCCACATCTTATTTTAGTCCAACTCTGGCCATCACTAAAAGAAAATATTAGAGTTGGAATTTTTTTTTCTTGATAAAAATGAAAAAATCACAATTCATTAAAAAAGGCAAAAAAAAATTTGAGAAAAAAAAAACAAAATGTACAACAGACTTAGAAGCAACAACAACCACAAAAAGTGGGAAGATCAAAGCTAACAACATGATATTGACAAAGTAAGAAAACATAGAATGGAAAATATAAACATAAGTAGTTAGAGTTAACTTGCGAAGTCAAGAGGATCAATTTGGGAGAAATTGGTTTTTGCCAGGTAGACGATGCTAAAGTTGAGACTCCTCTTGAACCTCAGGATGGACTCCTTAAGTAATATTATCGGGAACTGCATTTATCCAAATAATAAGCATATGGAATGCTTTGATTACAAAAAATTGTATAATAAAATTTTGCTTTATTTATTTTATTGGGCATACCAGCATCTTTTTAGTTTTATGGTTTTAGCAAAATTAGATAAAATCTTTTTCTTTGTAATAGCTAAATAGATTCACAAAAGGAGTTGATTATCAAGTTCCCTCTTTTCCTAGAGGATGTTTGGGGAACTTGGCTTTGGGGTCTCTACTTGAGCAGAATTCCTTAGGACATAGTATTTAGAGCTATCATCTAGCGTATTTGACTGGGGAAAAACAAGCACATATTTAATTTCAGGACACTTTCGGTGTTTGCAATTATTCTTAAAAAATCAACCATATGTATTTTTTTTTAAGAGTATGCAACACTTGAAATCAAAAGGAAAAAGCTGGATAGTTCTTCCGTTATTGTAAAAATGAGTCTTCAGTTTCCAAAGCCTCTATTAGAGATGAGTATGACCTCGATAACCAACTTTTTGACCTAATGGCCGGGTAAATGCTTCTGAACTTGTCCCTGTCACTTTGGAGGAGATCTTTTCTACACACAAGGGTCTATTTTCTCTCCTATTTTGTTTCAGTTGGTTGTATTCACTCTGAGTGAACTCCTGATTTGAATCTGTTTCCCTTTTGTTTCTTTTTTTTTTTTTTGAAAAAGTGGATAAACCACATCAATTAAAATAAACCGCACAGAAAAACAGGTCTCACACCAGACAGGTGAAGAGACAGATACAGAGCACAAAAGAACCACTAGCAGGCAGTAACAAAATGAGGAACAGGCCTCATCAAGCCCCAAAATAAAGGAAACCCTCTCTACATCTCAGTCTGGCTCCGACCCTCTCTACACACAAGGGTCTATTTTCTCTCTTATTTTGTTTCAGTTGGTTGTATTCACTCTGTCCCGCTTTTTTCTGTCTTTTATTCCACTCAATTTTTTTTTTGTTAATTTCATGTATGTCTCTAATAAATTTGTTGTTTATCACGGAAAAAACAAAGCAAAATATTAGACTTGTTAAAAGTCTAAGGAGGAGTTAAAGCTAGTGGTGATTTGTTATTGACTAGTCCACGTATTAAGTTCGCCATCAATGCCATTCTTAATTAGCTTGACTTTGGCATAAATCCATCAAGTTTCCTATTATCAGTGATTAATTTCTCATATGAATGTTAGATTTTAGATTTTTACATTAATGAGCTTACTATATGATTGGGCTATGATAATTCAAATAATGGTATATATACCAAAATCTCAAAGTTATTAATGTGATTCCACTTGAATTATATAAGTTCATTAGACTTTTAATTTATATCCAATGTGAGGCTATTATTTTACTTTATCATTTCAACAATTTAATCTAAAAGAAAAAATTACAAAATAATTAATATAATAATTTATAATAAATATAAAATTATTTAGTTCCTCCACATAAACTCTAGTAATTTTCATATTCATTCAGTGATAAAAAACAAAAAAAAAAACCACAAAAATGTTGGAACAGTTTAGAAATGAGTTAAAAGTTACTTGGAAAATAGACAAATTTAACCTTCTTTTTCTTCGTTATTACTTAATTAATTTAATTCCATCTCAATACTAAAAGATAGTTATCCACCACATCTCCATCTTTTATCTACTAATAAATTATCATATTCTTTTATATTTCACTATTGTAGTGAATATGTTTTAGCCATTTTATTGAATAAAATACCGGAGTCCTTTATATTTTACATGATTGTAGTTGATAATTAATCCAATTTACATTTTAAATGTTTTTTCTCTAATAATATCATCATGACTTGGTTGGCCCAGTGCAATGTCCGGGTTGACTTGCTACATACTAAATTTTTTTTTAAAAGATAGATAAATCATTTTAATTAAAAATAAATAAAAATTATTCATATAAATTAAGTTCACTGTAAATATCATTTATTATGCATTTATTTTTATTATTTTTTTAAATGAAAAGTTTACATTAGATTAAATTATAGATTTGTGGTATACAAAGTTGCATGTATTTTATATCTTAAATTTAGTTGGTTAGTAGTATTTCTCCATATTGGATTATTAAAAAATAGTATGCAAATTTATAATAATATAAATGCATATGATTGATAAGGTTAAGGATTTACCTCGACTAACTTTATTAATTAAAATATTTATTATATGAATATGATTTATCAAATTGGCCTCATAATAGTCTGATTTTTTATTTTTTTAAAAAAATAATAAAGACCAATCGAAAATGACAACATTAAGTGTTTCTTTCTTTTTCAATAAATCTGTGGTTTATCCACATTTATCAAAAAAAAAAAGTGCTCTGAAAATGATGCCGTAGTGATAAAAGCAAATTGTTCATAAAAAAAAATTGCTTGCTAGTTTCTGAGAATTTTTCCCCATAAGATTTTGGATTTTGGATTTTGGATTTTTTGTTTAGCTATATATATATATATATATATATATATATATATATATGAAGTGAACTATGCAATTTCTCTTTTTGTTTTAATCCAGCTAATCTTACTAATATTTAACTGGTTGCTTTTACCCAAGATCTCATATTTACTCCTTTATTTTTGTAATAAATCAGGAGAGGTTCTAACAATGAAATTTTCAATTCTTTATTTTCATAAACCAACACTTCCTCTTGTTCATATGGTTTTAGAATCATCAGATAAATTTTCCGTGGTCCTACCTAATAGGTAAATCTAGATTTTTTTTTTTTTTTTTTTTTTTGAAAAGGTAGTAAATTTAGATTCACAAAGCAGTTAATTGCTTGCTAGTTTCTGAGAATTTATCCATATTTATCAAAAAAAAAAAAAGTGCTCTGAAAATGATGCCGTAGTGATAAAAGCAAATTGTTCATAGAAAAAAATTGCTTGCTAGTTTCTGAGAATTTTTCCCCATAAGATTTTGGATTTTGGATTTTGGATTTTTTGTTTAGCTATATATATATATATATATATATATGAAGTGAACTATGCAATTTCTCTTTTTGTTTTAATCCAGCTAATCTTACTACTATTTAACTGGTTGCTTTTACCCAAGATCTCATATTTACTCCTTTATTTTTGTAATAAATCAGGAGAGGTTCTAACAATGAAATTTTCAATTCTTTATATTCATAAACCAACACTTCCTCTTGTTCATATGGTTTTAGAATCATCAGATAAATTTTCCGTGGTCCTACCTAATAGGTAAATCTAGATTTTTTTTTTTTTTTAAAAAAAGGTAGTAAATTTAGATTCACAAAGCAGTTAATTGCTTGCTAGTTTCTGAGAATTTATCCACATTTATCAAAAAAAAAAAAGTGCTCTGAAAATGATGCCGTAGTGATAAAAGCAAATTGTTCATAAAAAAAAATTGCTTGCTAGTTTCTGAGAATTTTTCCCCATAAGATTTTGGATTTTGGATTTTGGATTTTTTGTTTAGCTATATATATATATATATATATATATATATATATATATATATATATATATATATATATATATATATATATATATGAAGTGAACTATGCAATTTCTCTTTTTGTTTTAATCCAGCTAATCTTACTAATATTTAACTGGTTGCTTTTACCCAAGATCTCATATTTACTCCTTTATTTTTGTAATAAATCAGGAGAGGTTCTAACAATGAAATTTTCAATTCTTTATTTTCATAAACCAACACTTCCTCTTGTTCATATGGTTTTAGAATCATCAGATAAATTTTCCGTGGTCCTACCTAATAGGTAAATCTAGATTTTTTTTTTTTTTTTTTTTGAAAAGGTAGTAAATTTAGATTCACAAAGCAGTTAATTAGGCTAGTTAAAAAGTTGGTAAAATACCCAGATTAGTCCCTCTATTATAGTGAAAATACCCTTTCAGTCTCCCTATTATTTTTTGTCCTTCTGGGATCCCTCTATTTTCCCATTTAATGTAATGCAAGTCCCTTTCACTCATATAATTTGTCCCTAGAAGGTCCCTGAGAGGGACTTACATTACACTAAATGGGAAAATAGAAGGATCCCAGAAGGACAAAAAATAATAGGGGGACTGAAAAGGGCACTTTCACTATAATAGAGGGACTAATCTGGGTATTCTACCTAAAAAGTTTAATAAGGAGTTAATTAACTTGACCGAGTCACCAACGGGCTTGTAGCCTAGTTGTACCTTGGGTCCCCTCGTTTGGGATTGTGGCAATTCCCCCGCCCGCGTTCGCCCCTGAGGGTTGGTGCTTCTTACCCTACCTAAAAAAAAAAAAAAACTTGACCGAGTCTAGGATTGGCACTGGTTGGTCTATGCTTCAGGTAGAACATCAATGTCATTTTTAATCAGCTTAGCTCAACTTTGACAAGTCAATGTTGGTGGTTGGTTTCTTTATTAATTTTCTTTTAAGTTGGATCCAATGCCTGAACTCTTTTCTGATTCTTTTTATAGTTATCAAATTATATCCAGATCAATAAATGAGGACCACACCCATAACTCCATCTTTGATTTTGTCAAATAATTAATTTATTCAGATGAATATTTAAAAAAAAACTTTTTATTAATTTGAATTTTCTAACCCTTACTTATCAGTTCCTTGCATGCATATAAATAGAGTAACAGACAATGGAGTGTTGAGCAGAAGATATCCAAGATCAATGGCTTCTGCTGGTTACAAACCATCACCACCATTCATATTTCTTTCTACACAACCACAAGTCTTGTTATTATTATGTCTTGTTTTGATGATGCCCTTAACCACTAGTGCTACTGCTACTAGCAATGGTAATACTAAGAGAGGTTGCATCAAAGAAGAACGAGAAGCCCTGCTCGCATTCAAAGCGGAAATCACATATCACAAGGCTCATCCGATCTCGTCGTGGGGTGATCAGAATGACAACTGCTGCCACTGGGCCGGCGTGCACTGCAACAACATTTCTGGCCATGTCTTCCATCTCAACCTCCAAGGCAATGGTCCACCACCCCCTTATTATACTTGTGATGTTGGGTGCAATGAGTGGGGCTTGAGTGGCAACATTAGTGAATCTCTTATTAGCCTCCAGCACCTCACATACCTTAATCTCGGCTCCAATTGCTTCCTCAACTTCTCCATCCCAAAGTTGTTGGGTTCTTTACCAACGACCAAGTGGTCTATTGGTAGCCGGGTCCCCAATAGAACCCTTCACAAGTGGTGAGAGTTCGAATCTTGGGTGAGGGCACATTTCTGGGAGTGTGAGTAGTGGTTGTGTGCGGGTGGTCCCTGCGCCCATGTGTGCGCGGGTCCCGCTCCCACTTGCTCCGCCGAGGCTTGTGCACGCCCCTGTCTTAGCGGCTAGGCCGCTCATCTTGGCAAAAAAAAAAGTTGTTGGGTTCTTTGGAGAATCTGGTTCATCTTGATCTCAGCTTCTCGTGCTTCACCGGTGTCATACCTCACGAGCTTGGTAATCTCACTAGGTTGCATTACCTCAACCTAGCAACTAATGGAGTTAGTTACAAGGTTGATGATGCTGAGTGGCTATCTGGTCTATCTTCTTTGAGATACTTGTATATGGATGGTGCCAACATTTCTGGTGTGAACAACATCATGCAATCACTCAACAAGCTTCATCATTTAAAACTGGTTTCTTTGTCTAATTGCAGTATGAACAGCATCAATGAGAGACTCAGGGATCTCAACTTCGCCTCCCTCACCTTCATGGATATCGGATCCAACATGTTCGACAACATTAATATCCCAGAATGGTTCTTCAGAATACCTAACCTGCGTGAGCTCCACATGAAAGAATGCGGGTTGACAGGCACGATCCCTTCCTCTGTTAGAAATGCATCTTCTCTTCAATTTCTAGACTTGTCATACAATGGAGGAATTTCTGGTGATATGCCGAGAGGATTTGGCGATCTCTGCAATCTTCAATCACTCTACTTAGATGGCACTTTTATGGGAAAGAGCTTGGAGGATTTCAAAGATGCATTTTCTGGATGCATTAAGCGAAATTTGAATGTACTTTCATTTGGAGTTAGCTCTCTGCAAGGTCCTTTGCCAGATTGGTTGTGTGAATTCAGAAATCTCGCCATTCTTGATCTTTCCTCTAATTACTTCTACAGCTCCATTCCTACATCTATTGGGAGGCTGTCACGGCTACAAGAATTGTGGCTTTATAGGAGTGCACTAAATGGCTCCATTCCTGAATCTCTGGGAAGACTCTCAGGATTGCAAGTGTTGGATCTATCAGACAATAATTTAAATGGCTGCATTCCTGCATCCATAGGAAGACTCTCAGGTTTGACATTTTTGATTCTTTATAGCAATGCATTAACTGATCCTATACCTGAGAGTCTTTTTCAACTATCAAATCTAGTTGAGTTGGATCTTAGTGACAACAACTTCAACTACTCCTTTGTTATTACTGAAGCTCATTTGGCAAATCTCACTAGTCTCATGTTCTTAACGCTTAATCATTTGGTTCTCAATATAAGCACTGATACAATTCCAGGGTTTCAGCCTTTCCAAATACACTTATCTTATTGTCACGTTGGACAAAAATTCCCAGTTTGGCTCGCCAACCAAGTGAATCTTGAATCTTTGGACATATCTAATGCTAGAATCAAGGATTCAATGCCTGATTGGTTTTGGAACATCACAAATAATTTGTATTTCTTAGATCTCAGCAATAATGAGATCAGTGGAAGATTGCCTCAAAGCTTGAAATGTCAAACTGAAGAAGTTAATTTGGGAATATTCCTTAGTTCCAACTGCTTTGAGGGATCTGTTCCTTATTTTCCTCAGAACATCTATGCATTGGACTTATCTAATAACTCACTTTCAGGAATCATTCCTCCTGATCTTGCATACTTTGGAGGAACACGACCGCAACTCAATTCCCTTTCTTTATCTTCAAACAACTTAACTGGTGGTATTCCTAACTCTCTTTGTAATTTGGTGGACCTTGTGTTATTGGATCTCTCCAACAATCACTTGGAAGGAGCTATCCCGAATTGCTGGAACAATTTGACAAGCCTAGGGTATCTCATCTGGGCAAACAACTCACTAGCAGGAGAGGTTCCAAATTCCCTTATAAGTTCATCGCGATCTTTAGAAGTGTTGCACTTAAGTAACAACCAACTGTATGGAGAGTTCCCATCATTCTTGAAGAAGTGCACTTTCATGACCACTCTTGCTCTTGATCACAACAACTTATCAGGCGGGATTCCAAATTGGGTGGGAAAAACCATGACTTCATTAATGATCTTGACCTTGAAGGAAAATAAATTCACAAGTAACTTGCCTTTATTATCCAATCTCACATCACTTCATTTCTTGGATATTTCCCACAACTTATTTGTAGGGGGCATACCGCAATCGTATGGCAGCCTCATGGGCATGATAAATGTTAATACAAATGGTGGAGCAAGGTTTTCTTCTTATACAAAGGAAGGGCTTATAATTAAGATTTTTGTCTATACAAAAGGAAGAGAACTTCAATTTGGAGTCACTCTTTCATCCCTCAAATTCATAGATCTTTCTGCAAATAATTTATCAGGCCAAATCCCAAAAGAAATGGTAAATCTAGTTGGATTGCAAAACTTGGATTTATCATGTAACAATTTGTCAGGTGAGATCCCCGAAGATATTGGTCGAATGCAGTCATTGGAATCTCTCAATCTATCAAGAAATGAACTCATTGGATCAATTCCTCTTGGCCTCTCTACATTGCATTTTCTAGAAAGCTTGAATCTTTCATATAACAACTTGTCTGGAAAAATCCCATATGCTAGCCAATTAACCACTTTCAATGATCCATCTATTTATGCTAATAATCTCAATCTGTGTGGGGCTCCTTTGGATAAGAATTGTGCAAGTGATGAACCACCATCAGCTAGCCATGATCAAGAAAATGATGATGATGAAGACGGACCAACTATTTGGTCTTACATTGGTTTGATGCTAGGATTTGTGTTTGGGTTTTGGATAGTGTGGGGAATACTACTATTCAAAAATAAATGGAGGCATATTTATTTCATATTTCTGGACCACACATTTGACATGATGCATGTAAAGATAGTAGTCACCATACACCGGATCAAGAGGGCTTTGTTGTAATGAAATCTAAGTAATTAGTAAAAGCCTTGTTTTTTTGCTAAATTATTATTGTATTACTAGCTATAAATAATGCAACTCAAGCTACCTTGGCTGAATTTATGAGTATTTCTCTCTATTTTCATTGATGGCATTAGTAAAATATCTTATTATTATTATTATTATTATTATTATTATTATTATTATTATTTTCTTTTATACGATGCATATAGCAGTAAACATGCTTAATCTCATCCTCATGGGCTATGTTTGCTCTGAAGTATGTAATTTACATTTTTTTTTTCAAAAGAAAAATAAAAGAAAAGAAAAGAAAAGGAACATGCTTAATCTCATATGCTACGCATGTGGCTTTTCACCAACTGCTAGACTATTGATGCTGTAAATTAGTCTGTTATCAAGGCCACGTTTTTTGCATTACTACAACAACATGTTTCAAGCAACCCTAAATTTTGTTTGAAAAAATGCCAAATGCAGTTGGAAAAATCGCAATTCAACATGAGATGATCTCCTGATTCCCAACACCTGTGACATAGCACACAAGTGTCTGTTGCACATTGAATATTACAACCTTTCTTGACTGAGTTGGTGGGAGTTAGAATTTTATTATCCCAAGCAAGTCAACAAAAAAAAGGGTTATTTTACTAGGACATCCTGTTTTTTAAAAGTGGGGGTAAAGGGGGTTGCGAAGACCGCCATCCATTAGGAATTGATAAAAGGATTTCACTGAGAAAGTCTTTTTACTTTCCAAGGTCCAGATTCGCACATCATCTTGTTCATCAAGATAATCTGGAATAGCAGACAAGAGAGGCGAAATTCTTTCTAAGGTGGCTATGTGGAAGATCCTTTCTAGAGAGTGAATTTCATAGAAGAAAACTCTTAAAAATGACCAGGGGAAACTACAGTCATTATAAAGATCAGGCCATATATCTTTGGGGCTCTACCATCTAACCAGTTGCCATGCCAGAATAGAGTAGAAGAACCATTCTTAACGATCTTTGGGGTGCAAAATATGAAAGAAGGTAGGATGGGTGTAATTCCTACCCAAAAGAAAGATTTGTTTCTTAGTGGTATGTAAAACAAAGGTTTAGGAGGACCTTTATTCAAATAGTTAAAGTTGATGATGTTAAACTAACAACTTTTATAATCTGTAATGATCCTCCACCACCACTTACCTAGAAGTGCTCTGTTGAAATCTTAGATGTTGAAGATACCCCAACCTCCCAACTTGCAAGGTTTGCAGATCCTACTCCAAGCAACTAGATGCATTTCTTTAGGACCCAGCTCGGGTCCTTTCCAGAAAAAGTCTCTACAAGACTACAAATCCTATCTATCTCATTGGATACCCAGGACGGTAATTTAAAAACGGACATCCAATAGGTAGGGATAGAAGATAAGACTAAGTTTAAAAGAGTTAGTCTTCCTCCTAGAGAGAGGTAATTGGCTTTCTAGGAAGTAAGCTTAGATCGGACCAATAGAATAAGTTTCAATCAGTCTTGTCTCCTTGGCCGTTTCCCAGAAATTGGAACCCCCAAATAAGTTAAGGGAAGGCAATCCCTTGTACAATTAAGGGTAGCAGCCGAATTTGCATTTGGTTGAAAGCCAAAATAGGTGGAATACAGACAACTTTTGGAGAAATTAATGGTTAGACCGGAAGAGCCTTCAAAGAAGTAAAGAATTAGCTTGATAACCTTTTGTTGTTCTATCTTAATGTTTGTTTAGAAAATTCCTTTTATCTCAAATATAAATCATATTTAATTACTACCTTACTTTCCTATAAATATTTGGATAAACTATATAAATAATCATTCAATTATTTATTATAAACAATATCAATTGGATCATCTTGACACCAATTGATCAATTGATGATCAAGAGATGCGGATAACAGTGATACAATTATTTTATTTGCCATTGCTGTAATGTTGGGATTTGTGGTTGAGTTTTGCAGTGTGGGGGCATACTAGTGTTCAAGAAAGAATGGTAACATAGTGACTATATATCCAAGGCCAACAGGGGTTTTCTCTGGATTAGATTAAGTTGACAGAAGCCCTGTTTGCTGCTAATTAATGGATTATCACAAGCTTAATTGTAACTCAAGTCACAGCACATGAATTTACAAGTATTTCTCCTTCTCTTTTTGTTGCTGTCATAAATAAAATCTCTTTCATTTTTGTTTTCAGCATTTCACATAATCCTAGACATACTTGCACTCGCCTACTGGAAAGTTCACTTACATAAATGGTCTCAATTGATCTCATCAACATATATTGCATCAACAAGCCCTTGCATGGAATTTCACAAACATGAAGCTTTTCGCCAAGTGCCTAGCTTTTGATGCTATAAAAAATAAGGATATTAATTATTACGACAGTGGAAAAACATTCACGTGTTCAAGAAAGAGATTTAGATTCAGAATTACATTTGCAATGGGCATCCTAGTCCTCACTGAGTCAATATTTGAGAAATCAATATCAGCAATGGCTATTCCGGTAGAAAGGCGATCCGAGAAGGCAAAAAGCCATGAGAAGAAACATGAATTATGCTGTTGGTAGTTCTAGACTACTGAAACAATAAACGGGAAAGATAATGAGAAAATAATATTGCACACATCGCATCAATGCAGATGAAGAAAGGTTTAGTGATCACAAATCATAAAGGGAATTCACAATAATCTTTTCTCAACAAAGAAAGCAACATATTGTGAAGTGCATACATCTGGATGGATCCTATTTAGAAAGCTCAGGACCTGTCCTCATTTGAATAAATGATCAAGTACAGCTCTCACTTAACCTCTACTATCTAATCAGCCATCTCAATATATAAGGAAAAATGTTGTAATTTAATTGGTCTAACTTTAACATTTCATTTTCCTGGGAAAGCCAAGAAATAAGAATCTGCCCTCAAGGCAACAAACTTGGCATGTAAGATGGTAAAGTTTTTTCATGATGCATTTATAATTGTATTGTGACCCGCATCCTTAAATCAGCATTGTAAAGACATATGCACAGTGCACTGCTAGAAGAAAATGGTACATAAACTCACCGGGTAGTCGAGCTATAATTCTTCCCCATGGATCAATAATTAACGAATCACCATAGCTTTCTCTTCTCTCATTGTGCTTTCCAGCTTGAGCAGCTGCAACTACCTACGACATAGATGCAGGGGAAAAAATTACAAATGGCCACTTCTCCTACAGTAGAGATTCGAAATTCTAATTCTTCCTTTTGTATTCAACTATGGCATACATTTCAATGTTACCAACAGAACCAAAATTTTCTTTATAATGCTAATTATCAATGTGAAGGCTCAAGTGAACCTCTCAAAACAAAGACTGAAGAAATGACAAATAAAATGCATTCAGAATCCAAAATGAAATACAACACTGTTCTTGGTGATCCCTCCCTTTAAAACCTAACAGATAAGTCCTCGTTAAAAGTAAAAATGATGTAGTTATTAAAGATCCTTTGATATCTTGACCATTCGCATGGACATAACAACTGATTGAAGTATGAAAAGTAAAAGTAAATAGGTAGAGGAAAATACATAACACTGGGTCTCAATTGCCCGAGCACGCAGAAGAATTTCCCAGTGTGCCTCCCCAGTCACTCTGGTTAAAGCAGCAGGTACCAACAAAACCTTAATTTATTTACAACAGCTCAAAGTGAGAGACTAACCACATAAACAAAATGATGAGAACCAAAAAGAAAAAAAAATTGCGAAACACAGACAAACATTCATACACAAGTTCACCATCAAAAAAGACATCTGCACAAGAGTTCACTATCAAAATACACACCTGGGCGTTATGTTGAAACCTTAACAGCTGATATAGCTCAGGAAATCTGATATCATAACAGACTGTAAGACCCAAGCGCCCGACAGGACTGTCCTCGACAACAATATCATCACCTGAAAGATCAACATTAGGAAGGTTGCAGGATGAATCAATTTATAATTCCATAAAATAAATCAAAGAAAATAAGTCATAGGATTAAGTATCTGGGGCGAGAAGACAGTATAGAGGAAGGCATCAATTCAAGAGAAGAATCTCAAATGAAGTTCTGATATTGGCTAATAACCGATTAAGTTTACAGAATTTAGTTGATTGACAAAAAAAAGTAGGCTATCTTCAAGCATAACAGACTGCTTCCACAAACAGCATTTGCTTTGGGTAGTGTGTGATCAATTTGCAAAACATACTATTTGAAACAATTTTTACATTTAAAGTTTATTAGAAATGCTTAATGTTGGCATCAGCCGGAAATGCCGCAAGATGGTGATTCAACTCCATGATACATTGACAACTGAAAAATGTCAAGCGAAACTCTACCATTTTAAGAGAACAAAAACTAAGACAGAACTAGAAGAAACCCAGTGAAGTTAATAGTCCACTGAAATAGTACAAATTAAAAAAAAAAAAAAAAAAAAAAAAAAAAAAGCCAAAACGACCAGCAAATAAAATACAGCGTACCTGGTGTGGTAAAATTACTCTCCCTATAAACCATATTCCCAGGGACATCCACATCAAACCTTAATAAATAAAAAGGGAATCCATTTCTCAAAGTTAATGTACCTGGAATAAGTTAGGGAAGCTTGAGTCAGGAGTCAAGACTAGGATATCTTACAAATGTATCTTCCTATAAAAGTTTTTTATGCTCCCAGTATCATCCACCAAAACATGAGTATTATGAAGGTGTTTGTCATCTGGACCTTTCTCTTGGAAGCCTCCAAGTGATAACCAAATATTTGATTCTCTGACATGCAAACAAATAAGATCACATGTAAAAAAGATGATCCAGAGCCTCTGTGAAGCATCAAAATCATAGTTCAGGAGAACGTCAATATAATCTACAATATAATTTGGTCCGGCATTTAATTTAAAAAAAAAAAAAAACAAATCTTAAAAACTTTAGAACGTGATAAAATTTTTGAAGTCTGAGCATCCGTGTATACAACTGGATTATAGTAAACATGAACATCAGAATAATTCCAGTATTTAAGGGATCAAAATCTGCAAAGTGGAGATAGTAACATCTAAAAAAAATCACATTTTGTGAAAAAAAATCACAATTTCTGGTCGAACAACAAGAGCATTGTTATTGAAACAAAAAAGCATGGCTTTCTACTTCAAATACCTTGCCAGAGAACAATATCTCTGCACAATAGGTCCATCGATAGGTTCAGCAATCTCAACAGACTCACCATCTCGGTAACTCACAAAGGCGAAAGCTTCCGGAAAGCAAAGCAAAGCAACTTTACACCAGCAGTTGATGCTTCCTATCAAATCAAATCAAGTGTTCCCGATTCCACAGGTTAAAACGATACTAGAATCGAGGAATAGCGATTGATCGATCGGGAGATGAAGAGTAGAGGAAAACCTTGACGAGACGAGAGCAGGTGTTGAAGTTGGCTTCGATATCGTTGGTGGAGGTCATCTGAACGGCTCCCACACGGATCGAGCTCGCCGCCATGGAGCACTTGAAGGCCCTGGAACGAAAGGACGAAAGGGATCGATGAATGGGATTTCGCGCGAAGGGACAAGGCCATTTTTTTTTTTTTTTTGAGAGATAGACAAGGCCATTGAAGGGGTTCTCAGGCTCTCAGCAAGAGAGAGATGGAGTTCCGGTCTGGTGTTCCTGAGGTACTCTCTACTGGAGGGGCTGGGTTTGGGTCTTAGTCCCATTGTTGCATGTATGGTTTTGCCACGTGGAAGAAAGTTGTTAACTAATTCGAGAAGGCAGTACAACTTACCCGCATCTTTACAAAATAAGATGTGAATATTTTAGTAACATTATATATTTTTGTAAGATACGATAAACCAGTATTCACTGAAAATAATAAATATAAATTTTACTTACTTAAAAAATTTTATGACATGTAAGTTTTTTTTTTATATGGAAGGAATTAAATTTAATTTCTAATTAATTCATATAAGGCTTGAGACTTCAAACTGGAGCAAATATATTCAAACTAATTTGAAGCTCTACAACGCTATCAAGCTCAAATTATTTACAATTCAAGCAAATTAAAATAAAATAAAAAGGCTCAAAAGAAAACTCTTTAAAGTCAACATTGTACCACATTCACATTTTTTCTATTCTCAAGTGAGAAGTTGGGCAATTGACTAACTCTTACAATATTAGCTAGCTTATAAAAAAATTAAAAAAATAATCAACACCATAAATCTAAAAAAGTTAAATGGTAACATTTTAGACAGTTGAGCTTCACATTCACCTTCACCTTCGGTTTACTTTGATACTAAATTACATTTGTTATCTAAAAAGTAAAAAAAATCATATAAAGTTGGTAAATCACAAATTTATTTAAAAAACAGTAAAAACAAATGACAGTAATGTCCAAAACGAAGAAAGAGACCGACTACCAAAAAAGCAAACAAATACCGACTCCACTGAATGTGGAAGATGTCAACGGATAGCAACAGATAGCAGAGCACATTACGGCAGGGACGCCCGCAGATGGGAGGCTTCGCTGCATGAGGGTAGCAACAAAATGTTATGAAGCACATTAAGCAATATATTTTCATTGGCAGGCTGTGCTGCCTCAAGATGATAACAAGGCCTTGGTGTTCGGAACTTTGCTAGGCTGCAGTTGAGCGAATAGATGTTTGTGAAAACCTGGCAGCACGCACTTTCATTTCTCTTCTTCAATATTAGCCTTGTTGTTCCAAGCAAATCTTCCAAGCTAGACCAAACCTGAGAAAACCATTAGAAAGATCTTATACCTTGTTTAGTAGTACGCTAGCAGCCACTGAAACTCAGTTAAATAAAGCAAATGTATTTATGTATGCCACAGTATAAGATGCACCTCTCTGCTCAGGCTTGTCAATTTTCTGTACCTCTAGTTTACCTTTAGTTTTTCCAGATCCAAACAAAGCTGGTAAATAAGATAAAAATGGTGAACTACATCATCCTCTACTTCGGTAGACTGAATTTTTAAAAATTTACAGGCAATTGATATTACTCCCAGTTAATGAATGCAGAACTAAATAATAATTAGTCAAGACAAAAAATAAAAAGGGACATGAAGATTAAAGAATACTAACTGGGAAACTAATAAGATATCTGATGCTATGAACCATATCGTATGGGGAATTTGCATTGTCTGTCGGAACAACAGGCAGGGAAGCCAAGTAATACCTAATAGATGAACCATACTACCAAACAGTATCAACTATAAAAAAGAACAAGCCAAGCTGATCAAATGGACAATCAACATTACCGTCCTACCAAACAGTATCAAAAGAAAAACAGGTGCAGAATAGATAAGTGACATGTGAACGAACATCATGAAGGTGGGCTGTGAGAAATGACACAATGCAAAAAACACAATTAGTAGTCAAACAATTGTGATAAATGGGATTGACAGTTTATTACTGTCAGAATAAAAGTCTCCATGTATTTGCTTATTTAATCAATGATTATGGTTCCCTGAAATGTTAAGGAAGCACAGCCAGTCGAACATCTAAACGCTTGGGAACTAAACTGGCACCAACAACGATGAGTCTAAGATTTAAACTTGCAAGAGAAAACATGTTTGGGACCACTGGATGCACATAGGTTGCAACTAACGTTGTGTGACTGGTTATGGGATTGAGACTTGAAATTGATATGGTTCTAAAACCACCAGGCAAAGAAAATGCAGGCCTTAAAATTGAAGTGCCTTCACCACCTTAATGAAGCACAAGGTCAGAGAAGATACTATTTATATAATTATTATATCTCTGGACTGTTCCACCTATCGTCAAAATGGCAGAAATGCTGTTTGGGGAACAGTACCAATTCGCATTCGCAATTGAAACAAATAAAAGAAAGCCTCGACAAAACCACATTGTGAGAACAGAGAGTTAACACTTAATCCACTGGCACAACTCACTATACACAAAGTACCATGATTCAACCCTCTAACAAAAACTATAACGAACTGCAATCCTAAAAAATTCATAAGCCCATCCTAGCTTATCAACATCTGGAAGCTGACTCAAACAAAATCACCTGGAAGATTTGTTCCGAAGGAATGAAAAACCAGTCAATGGAGTTGTCTTTGCTAACAACTTGTTTGATATCAAACTCACAATGCGGGAGAAAACCAGCCGGTTAGACATGCATGGTACAATGTTTTCTAAGATATGATGTGTGTGTGTGCATTATACAATTCAGAGTACATTTGCAAGCACTGTACTTTTGTGTATATAACTCAAACAAAACAGAACTTATGAGTATTTAAGAGAGTAGAACAAACTTTTATTTACTTTTCCTAGAAAACCATCAGCATCATCTTATATCAAATCCATAGTAGCTGACAATCAAAACTAGTCAAATCACCATTTGGCATTCACTACAACCAAGCACAAGAAAGCAGTTTTCTTTATCAATGCCTTTTACTTTACTCACCAATCTATCATGTTTTCTTCATTTTACCATACACAAGAAACCAATTTTCCTTCTTGTTTTCTCTATTTCTCCTTCTATTTTCACTCAATTCCATCATAAACTAGCATCTTGAGATTGACCTCACTAACATCATCCTTCTGTCTCTAAGACAAACGACAAATCATGATGTTCATGTCTATGCGTATGCAAATGCTCCACCAAAACGAACATATAAATCCTAAAACAATACCTCATTCAAAAAGCCCTAATCGAGATAAACCCTAAACAAAAGAAATCCCAGGGCAAGAGACGGAAATGTTCGACCTTTCAGCTCAAGGGTTGCGCTTCTCCTCCTCCGACAGCATCACAATAATTCCAAACCTCTCCACCCGGCGAGCCTTTTTCTCAAGGTCAGAGACCTCTACAAGCGCCACCCCTGTTGTGCCGCTTCCGAGCTTGTTCCCTGAATCCTTCCCTCCATTTCTCCATCCTTGACCAGGAGCTCTTCGAGAGGCAACACCATCGTGATGCCATGGATTCCAGGGCTTTTGGCGAAGAGCTTTCTTGAGAGCTGAGCTTCTTCTCTTCCTTTTAGAGCGCTCGATGCTTTCGTTGGCAAAGACCCCAAAAATGCTTCATTTTCAACCGTTCACTACTGATTTTGGAGGGAAGGGAATAACAAATAATTATAAATAAATTATTTATTAATAATAAAAAATATTTTTAAAACTCTATAATTTAAAAATAAAAAATAATTATTATATTTTTAGTAACTAGTTATGACAATTCTCTGGAACATATGATTAAAGTGGATTACCATATTTTTAAGTAATTTTTTTTTCTTTAATGTCATTTTATTTTCTCAATTATTTTATCATTTGTATCTCCTAAACTACAAGTGGATTTCTTATATTTATGTTTCGTCTCTTATATTCCTTGTTTTTTTTCCTAGTGTTCTAGTTATAACTTTTTTTCTTAAATTTATTATGGTTGATTATTTTTTTAATAATTTAATTAAATATGGTTTATCTTTTTTGGAAAAATAAAATTAAAGAATAAACAAATTTAAAATAAAATTGTAAAAAGATAATTTGCCAGTAACATTAAAGAAATATTCAACCATGAAATTATATCGTATACTATCCTAATGGGCTAATTCTTAAGCTTCAATTTGAGCTATACAAAATTTAATTAATTATGACATGTATTTTCGTGTAATTTTCTCTCAACCAATAATTACATCTTAAACTAATTATATTCTATCATTTTATATATTTTTTAAAAATTTTTAAAGGAAGTTACTTGCCCAATTGACAAACGCTGTTGCTTATAAAGAATAATTTTTTTTTTTTTGTAAGGATTTTAACATAAAAAAACTGTAAACTCAAAACTAGTCATTTAAACAATATAAACTTCGACCACTAGAACCAAATCTTACGCATTATTTTTCTAATTTTATTGATAAATAACATGTCATAAATTTTTAATAGTTTTATTTTTCACTTAATTTCACATAAATTACAGCAACTTTCAATATATAATATAATCGATAAAAATTGTAAATTTAAGATATGATACAAACTACCGTTGAACTAAAAGCACAAAGAATAACTTAGATGTGAATCTTAGACTAACCCAATAAATAAATC
The DNA here is from genome assembly GCA_020875875.1 of Dioscorea alata. Lineage (NCBI taxonomy): Eukaryota > Viridiplantae > Streptophyta > Magnoliopsida > Dioscoreales > Dioscoreaceae > Dioscorea > Dioscorea alata. The sequence goes on along the minus strand of CM037022.1, from coordinate 18,930,656 downwards.
AAACCCAACAAACTGTTGTTCACCACTTTGCCTAAACATGTAGGCATATAATAGGGACCCTTAGGATTTTTCTGTGTGAAAGTGAAAAGAAACATTAGTGGAAGTACTTCAGTGGAATTTGTATCCTAATCTAATTCAGGGGCACAGATGATTGGTGTATTATCGCCTTCAATAAAATAAATATTGACCTTAATAGCTTGTCATTCATTCACTCATGCATTCTTCTTCTTCTTATTAAACCAAATTAGTAACATTGCCAATATTATTGTGAATTTAGAACCAAAAGGAAAAAGAAATAAATAATAAAAAGTAAAAGGGTAAAGAAAAAAACACAATGGGTTTTCCCCTTCTTAATTAACTAGTTATTCAAAAGAACACAAAGTGTGTGGTATATATTTCCTTGCCTTCTATTATTATTATTATTATTATTATTATTATTATTATTGTCGTTGTTGTTGTTATTATCATTTATGAATAAATTAGGATTAACCTTGTTTGTACCTGAATGCATAATATGTGGTATGTAGAGCTGAGTAATTCAGAAATGTATTAATCTCTCTAGATGAACTAACTAAGAATAGTATGTGTGTGCATGTTTTTCCTTATTCAAAATTGGTTAGCTGATCTTATGAGCTTATTGTGTCATAGTAAAAGGGTTTGATGAAACCGTTGCACCACATTATACAATGTCCATTCTAATCAATGATTGTCGTGCCACATGTTTTTAAGATATCACTTATTCCATTGTTATGATGTCGGATAGGATTTATGGATTTTAATGTTTAGAGTTTAAAATTATAGGTTTTAGAATTTAGGGTTAAGGTGGATTTAGTATTTAGAGTTTAGGATTTAGGGCTATTGTGAATTAAATAATAGTAGGATATTTTAAAATAATTAAAATGGCATAAAAAATTTGTAAACATATTTAAAAAAAATTGAAAATAACGTAGCTGATCACGTAACATGTAAAAAAAACTCTAAATAAATAAATAAATAAATATATATATATATATATAAAGAAAGAAGAAGACCAAGAAAGAAAAGAACGAAAGAAAGAAAGAGAAGAAAGATACACTTATGCTCCTTTTAATCTAAGAAATATGATTTATCTACTTGAACAACAAAAATGGTTCTTTGATATCGTTTGTGATTAAAATTTTTCATTAAGTTAAATTTTGGATACCTAATCAATTTTGTATAGTACTTTTAGGTCTTGGCTCGCTAAAAAAATAATATATAAATTTGTAATATATACACACATAATGTTTATGATAAAGAAAAGATTTATTTTGATTGACTTAATGATAAAGATAAGGATTTACTACCTTCACTAATTGTGTTGAAATATTTATTAATTATATAAATGTAATTTATTTTTTGAAAAAATTGAATAAATCACACTTCATTAAAAATATAACTTAAATTGACCTTGTCATGTTTCAGTTTTAATTTATTTATTCTCCTAAACTATAATACCATAATGAAAATAGCAATATCACAAGTCCGAAAATGATAGTGTTAAATGCTTTGAAAATGATGCCCTGATAATTAGACAAAATTATTTATAAAAGATTATTTACACAATAATTGACTTATAAGTCTTTCAATTTTTTTTTTTCTACAAAGACAAAGGCCAAATATTGGAAAATAATGAATGCTTTAAAAATGAGGCCTCAAGAATTTTCTTTTTTCAATCAAATATTTGTGTTCACATTCTAACCAAATATTACATTAAATAGCCCTAATAAAAGTTTTTAAATATCATGAAGACTAATATCTCTCGTGCCTCCAAAAAGACTAGACTTCTTTAAGGGCAAGAGGAAGAGGAGGACAAGAGATGTTGAAAATATAGCCAAAATAGTCCCAAATTTTTAGAAGAGAATGGGCAATTGATGGAAAATCAGTCAATTGATTATGCTTCAAACACATGGCATTCCATGTATTAAGTTGACCGTTATCGTCATTTTTAATTGGCTTAACTTGACTTTGACATGTAGCTATTAAGCTTTTTCTATTGTCAGTGATTAATTTCTGATATGAAAACGGATAGAAATAACTAAAAATAATTTATAATTTATAATAAATTATAATATAATTTAGGTTTTAACATAAACTTTAGCAATTTTCATATTCATTCAATCAGATAAAAAATGCTTATAAAAAGTTGGAATAGTTTAGGAATGGATTAAAAGTTGTTGGAAAATCGATAGAATTTTCATTTTTTTCTCTTTATTGTTACTTAATTAAGTTCTATCTATTGAATAACAAAAAGAAAATTATGTTTCCACATCTTTTAGCCTATATTTTTCATTTATTAATTAATTATCTTATTCTAATATATTTTAATATATTGTAATGAATATCTTTTAACCATTTTATTGAATAAAATACATGAGTTGTTTATAATATTTCATATTAATGTAAATATGTAATGAATGACTAATTCAATTTAGATTCAAAATTAATGTTGTTTTTTAGTCCTTCTATATTCCGTTTCTCTTTTTTTAATACATCCGTGATTTATCTATTTTTTCAAAAAAACATTAATATTTTTTGTAATAATATCATTTATATTTTCTTGTCTTAGTAAAGAGTAAAAACAAAAAAAACATATTCTTTTTTTTTTTAACCTTAGAAGTATGACTTGTAAAAAATAGAATGCAAATTTGTAATAATGCACATATATAATGATAATGATAAGGGTATGACTTGTAAAAAATAGAATGCAAATTTGTAATAATACACGTATATAATGATAATGATAAGGATAAGGATTTAAATTGACCAATTTATTAAAATATTTATTATATGAAAATAATGTATTGAATTGGTCTCATCATATATTAGACTCTATTTATTTTTCTAAACGATAAGGACGATCGTGAGAATGGAAATGTTAGAGGTTGGAAAATGATAGCACTAAATGCTTTGAAAATTATGTCTTGCTAAGAGGAGAATTATTCTTAAGAAGATTGATTACACAATAAATTTCCATTAAATCTTGAAGTTGTTTGTCCAAATACAAAGAACCACCATGCAAATGAAGATATTAAATATTGGGAAAAACAAGAGTGTTGAAAGCTTAAAAAATGATGCCTTATTAATGGAAGAAAATTATTCATAAAAAAACTACTTGTGCGGTAAACATGCCTTTAACATATTATTTTACAATGTGGGAGTTTTTTATTTTTTATTTTTTAAAGTTGCATCCAATTTTTAACTCATGTCTAATTTTTTTCAAGTTATTAAATTATATCCACTATTATATTATCAGATAATAAAATTCATGGAATGAATATAATTTTTTTCTTTTTTGAGAAAAGAAATGAATATAATTTGTTTTTTTTTTTTTTTTTTTTGACAAATAGGTAACAAGCACCCTCCATCTAAAAGTAAGTCAGGGACGGACACGTGGGAGCGGCGCTCACCGAACCGTGCACTCACCTTGCGCGAACAAAGATTCGATCCTGGGTCTCCCCGAAACCGAATACCTTACGCAAAGGATCCAGTGTCAATTGACCTAGCGGTTATTGGCATATAATTTATCAACATTTGTTAAGAAACAAAAGAGCTTTTTTATATTTAATAATAAAAAGTTAAATTTTATGAATTTTCTCGGCCTTACATGTGAGTGTGCGTCTATATATATACATATGGAAAGACACAATGGAAGGTTGAGCAGAAGAGATCCGAGATTTAATAATGGCATCTGCTAATTACAAAGCTTCACCACCATTTTTAAGATTCCCTTCCACACAACAACAGCAAGTATCAATATTATTATCATTATTATTATGTCTTGCTTTGATGATGCCCTTCATCACTGGTACTAGTACTAGTACTACTACTGCTAGTGATTCTACTACCAAAGGCTGCATCAAGGCTGAACGAGATGCCCTCCTCGCATTCAAAGCCCAAATCATACATCACAAGGCTCATCCCATCTCATCGTGGGGTGATCAAAATGATGACGACTGCTGTCATTGGGTCGGCGTGCGCTGCAGCAACAATACTGGCCATGTCTTTCGTCTCGAACTCCAACGCAAGCGACCACGACAATATTATTATGATGATTTTGATTATTATTATTATTATTATATTTGGGATCTTCCTAAGTGCGATGAGTTGGACCTGAGTGGCAACATCAGTGAATCTCTTATTGGCCTCCAGCACCTCACATACCTTGATCTCAGCAACAATTGCTTCCTCAATATCTCCATCCCAAAGTTTTTGGGTTCTTTGGAGCACCTGGTTCATCTTGACCTTAGCTACTCGAGCTTCACTGGTGTCATACCTCATGAGCTCGGTAATCTCACCAGGCTGCGTTACCTCAACCTAGCAACTTATTATTATTATGAGCATGGTTACAAGGTTGATGATGCTGAGTGGCTATCTGGTCTATCTTCTCTGAGATACTTGTCTATGGATGGCGCTGATTTCTATGGTGTGAACAACGTCATGCAATCACTCAACAAGCTTCGTCATTTAAAAAGTGTTTCTCTGAATCAATGTAGTATGAACAGCATCCCTGAATCTCTTCCACATCTCAACTTCACCTCCCTCACCTTCATGGATATCGGATGGAACATGTTCGACAACACTAGCATCCCGGAATGGCTCTTCAGAATACCCAACCTACGTGAGCTCCACATGTCCATCAATGGTTTTACTGGTGCCATCCCTTCATCCGTTGGAAATGCAACTTCTCTTCAATTTCTGGACTTATCCTACAATGAAGGAATTTCTGGTGATATGCCGAGAGAATTTGGTGACCTCTGCAATCTCCAGTCACTCAACTTGGATGGCACTTTTATAGGGAAGAGCTTGGAGGAGGATTTCAGAGGGGCATTCTCTGGATGCATCAGGCGAAATTTGAATGAACTTTCATTTCATGATAGCTCGCTACGAGGTCCTTTGCCAGATTGGTTGGGTGAATTCCAAAATCTCACCTTTCTCTATCTTTCCCGTAATTCCTTCAACAGCTCCATTCCTGCATCTATTGGCAAACTGTCAAAGCTACAAAAATTGCGTCTTTATGATAGTGCACTAATTGGCTCCATCCCTTCATCCATTGGCAACGCAACTTCTCTTCAATTTCTGTCCTTGTCTGACAATAGTGGAATTTCTGGTGATATGCCGAGTGGATTTGGTGACCTCTGCAATCTCCAGTCGCTCAACATGGATGGCACTTTTGGAGGGAAGAGCTTGGAGGATTTCAAAGATGCATTCTCTGGATGCATTAGGCGAAATTTGAATGTATTTTCATTTAGAGATAGCTCACTACAAGGTCCTTTGCCAGATTGGTTGGGTGAATTCCAAAATCTCACCTTTCTCGATCTTTCCTATAATTCCTTCCACAGCTCCATTCCTGCATCTATTGGCAAACTGTCACAACTGCATGAATTGTATCTTTATAGTAGTGCATTAAATGGCTTCATCCCTGAATCCCTGGGAACACTCTCAACCTTGCAAATTTTGTCTCTTTCGGGTAATGCTTTAAATGGCTCCATCCCTCAATCCTTGGGAAGACTCTCAATATTTGCATTAGACTTGTCCAATAACTTAATTTCAGGAAACATTCCCTGTGATCTTGGAATCTTTGATGGAAGAACACCTCAGCTCAACTCCCTCTCTTTATCTACAAACTACTTGACTGGTAGTATTCCAAACTCTCTTTGTAATTTGGTGGGCCTTGCGTTATTGGATCTCTCCAACAATCACTTGGAAGGAGCTATCCCAAATTGCTGGAACAATTTGACAAGCCTAGAGTATCTCATCTTGGCAAACAACTCACTAGCAGGGGAGATTCCAAATTCCCTTGTAAGTTCATCGCAATATTTAGAAGTGTTGCACTTAAGTAACAACCAACTACATGGAGAGTTTCCATCATTCTTGAAGAAGTGCACTTTCATGACCACTCTTGCTCTTGACCACAACAACTTATCAGGCGGGATTCCAAGTTGGGTGGGAAAAACCATGACTTCATTAATGATCTTGACCTTGAAGGAAAATAATTTCACAGGTAACTTGCCTTTATTATCCAATCTCACATCACTTCATTTCTTGGATCTTTCCCACAACTTATTTGTAGGGGGCATACCGCAATCGTATGGCAGCCTCATGGGCATGATAAATGTTAATACAAATGGTGGAGCAAGGTTTTCTTCTAATACAAGGGAGGAGCTTATAATTAAGATTTTTGTCTATACAAAAGGAATAGAACTTCAATTTGGAGTCACTCTTTCATCCTTCAAATTCATAGATCTCTCTGCAAATAATTTATCAGGCCAAATCCCAAAAAAAATAGTAAATCTAGTTGGATTGCAAAACTTGGATTTATCATGTAATAATTTGTCAGGTGAGATCCCCAAAGATATTGGTCGAATGCAATCATTGGAATCTCTCAATCTCTCAAGAAATGAACTCATTGGATCAATTCCTCCGGGTCTCTCTACATTGCATTTTCTAGAAAGCTTGAATCTTTCATATAACAACTTGTCTGGAAAAATCCCATATGCTAGCCAATTGACCACTTTCAATGATCCATCTATTTATGCTAATAATTTCAATCTGTGTGGGGCTCCTTTGGATAAGAATTGTGCAAGTGATGAACCACCATCAGCTAGCCATGATCAAGAAAATGATGATGATGATGAAGACGGACCAGCTATTTGGTTTTACATTGGTTTGATGCTAGGATTTGTGTTTGGGTTTTGGATAGTGTGGGGAATACTACTATTCAAAAATAAATGGAGGCATATTTATTTCATGTTTCTGGACCACACATTTGACATGATGCATGTAAAGATAGTAGTCACCATACACCGGATCAAGAAGGCTTTGGTTGTAATGAAATCAAAGTAATTAGTAAAAGCCTTGTTTTTTTGCTAAATTATTATTGTATTACTGGCTATAAATAATGCGACTCGAGCTACCTTGGATGAATTTATGAGTATTTCTCTCTATTTTCATTGATGACATTAGTAAATATCTTGTTATTATTATTATTATTATTTTCTTTTATACGATGCATATAGCAGTAAATATGCTTAATCTGATCCTCATGGGTTATGTTTGCTCTGAAGTATGTAATTTACATATTTTTTTTTCAAAAGAAAAATTAAAAAAAAGAAAAAAGAAAAAGAACATGCTTAATCTCATATGCTACGCATGTGGCTTTTTACCAACTGCTAGACTATTGATGCTGTAAATTAGTCTTTTATCAAGGCCTAATCTTTTGCATTACTACTCCAACAAGTTTCAAGCAACCCTAAATTATGTTTGAAAAAAATGCCAAATGCGGTCGGAAAAATCGCAATTCAACATGAGATGATCTACTGATTCCGAACACCTATGACATAGCACACAAGTGTCTGTTACACATTGAATATTACAATTTTTTTTGGCTGAGTTGGTGAGAGTTAGAATTTTATTATCCCAAGCAAGCCAACAGAAAAGGGTTATTTTACTAGGACATCTTGTTTTCTAAAAGTGAGGGTAAAGGGGATTGTGAAGACCGCCATCCATTAGGAATTGATAAAAGGATTTCACTGAGAAAGTCTTTTTTACTTTCCAGGGTCCAGATTCGCACATCATCTTGTTCATCAAGACAATCTGGAATAGCATACAAGAGAGGCGAAATTCTTTCTAGGGTGGTTGTGCGGAAGATCCTTTCTAAAGAGTGGATTTCATAGAAGAAAGCTCTTAAAGATGACCAGGGGAAACTACAGTCATTATAAAGATCAGGCTATATATCTTTGGGAGCTCTACCATCTAACCAGTTGTCATGCCAGAATAGAGTAGAAGCACCATTCTTAATGATCTTTGAGGTGCAAAATCTGAAATAAGGTAGGATGGGTGCAATTCCTACCCAGAAGAAAAATTTGTTTCTCTGTGGTATGTGAAACAAAGGTTCAAGAGGACCTTTATTTAAATAGTTAAAGTTGATGATGTTAAACCAACAACTTTTATAATATGTAATGATCCTCCACCACCACTTACCTAGAAGTGCTCTGTTGAAATCTTGAATGTTGAAGATACCCCAACCTCCCAACTTGCAAGGTCTGCAGATCCTACTCCAAGCAACTAGACGCATTCCTTTAGGACCCAGCTAGGGTCCTTTCCAGAGAAAGTCTCTACAAATCCTATCTATCTCATTGGATACCCAGGCCGGTAATTTGAAGATGGGCATCCAATAGGTAGGGATAGAAGACAAAACTGAGTTTAGAAAAGTGAGTCTTCCTCCTAGAGAAAGGTACTTGGCTTGCCAGGAAGTAAGCTTAAATCGGACCAATAGAATAAGTTTCAACGAGTCTTGTCTCCTTGGCCATCTCCCAGAAATTGGAACCCCCAAATAAGTAAAGGGAAGGCAATCCCTTGTACAGTTAAGGGTAGCAACCGAATTTAATTTCGGTTGAAAGCCAAAATAGGTGGAATACAGACAACTTTTGGAGAAGTTGATGGTTAGATAGGAAAAGCCTTCAAAGAAGTAAAGAATTAACTTGATGACCTTTTGTTGGTCTATCTTAATGTTTGTTTAGAAAATTCCTTTTATCTCAAATATAAATCATATTTGATTACAACCTTACTTTCCTATAAATATTTGGATAAACTATATAAATAATCATTCAATTATTTCTTATAAACAACATCAATTAGATCATCTTGACACCAAATTGATCAATTGATGATCAAGAAAATGCGGAAAACACTGATACAATTATTTTATTTGCATTGCTGTGATGTTGGGATTTGTGGTTGATTTTTTTTTTTTTTTTTGCACAGTGTGGGGGCATACTAATGTTCAAGAAAGAATGGAAACAAAGTGACTATATATCCAAGGGCAACAGGGGTTTTCTTTGGATTAGATTAAGTTGACAGAAGCCCTGTTTGCTGCTAATTAATGGATTGTCACAAGCTTAATTTGTAACTCAAGTCACAGCACATGAATTTACAAGTATTTCTCCATCTCTTTTTGTTGCTGTCATAAATAAAATCTCTTTCATTTTTGTTTTCAGCATTTCACATAATCCTAGGCATACTTGCACTTGCCTACTGGGAAGTTCACTTACATAAATGGTCTCAATTGATCTCATCAACATATATTGCATCAACAAGCCCTTGCATGGAATTTCACAAACATGAAGCTTTTCGCCAAGTGCCTAGCTTTTGATGCTATAAAAAATAAGGATATTAATTATTAGGACAGTGGAAAAACATTCACATGTTCAAGAAAGAGATTTAGATTCAGAATTACATTTGCAATGGGCATCCTAGTCCTCACTGAGTCAATATTTGAGAAATCAATATCAGCAATGGCTATTCCGGTAGAAAGGCGATCTGAGAAGGCAAAAAGCCATGAAAAGAAACATGAATTATGCTGTTGGTAGTTCTAGACTACTGAAACAATAAATGGGAAAGACAATAAGAAAATAATATTGCACATATCGCATCAATGCAGATGAAGAAAGGTTTAGTGATCACAAATCATAAAGGGTATTCACAATAATCTTTTCTCAACAAAGAAAGCAACATATTGTGAAGTGTATACATCTGGATGGATCCTATTTAGAAAGCTGAGGACCTGTCCTCATTTGAATAAATGATCAAGTACAGCTCTCACTTAACCTCTACTATCTAATCAACCATCTCAATATATAAGGAAAAATGTTGTAATTTAATTGGTCTAACTTTAACATTTCATTTTCCTGGGAAAGCCAAGCAATAAGAATCTGCCCTCAAGGCAAAACTTGGCATGTAAGATGGTAAAGTTTCTTTCATGATGCATTTATAATTGTATTGTGACCCACATCCTTAAATCAGCATTGTAAAGACATATGCACAGTGCACTGCTAGAAGAAAATGATACAGAAACTCACCGGGTAGTCGAGCTATAATTCTTCCCCATGGATCAATAATTAACGAATCACCATAGCTTTCTCTTCTCTCATTGTGCTTTCCAGCTTGAGCAGCTGCAACTACCTACGACATAGATGCAGGGGAAAAAATTACAAATGGCCTTTTCTCCTACAGTAGAGATTCGAAATTCTAATTCTTCCTTTTGTATTCAACTATGGCATGCATTTCAATGTTACCAACAGAACCAAAATTTTCTTTATAATGCTAATTATCAATGTGAAGGCTCAAGTGAACCTCTCAAAACAAAGACTGAAGGAATCACAAATAAAATGCATTCAGAATCCAAAATGAAATACAACACTGTTCTTGGTGTTCCCTCCCTTTAAAACCTAACAGATGTCCTCGTTAAAAGTAAAAATGATGTAGTTATTAAAGATCCTTTGATATCTTGACCATTCGCATGGACATAACAACTGATTGAAGTATGAAAAGTAAAAGTAACTAGGTAGAGGAAAATACATAACACTGGGTCTCAATTGCCCGAGCACGCAGAAGAATTTCCCAGTGTGCCTCCCCAGTCACTCTGGTAAAAGCAGCAGGTACCAACAAAACCTTAATTTATTTACAACAGCTCAAAGTGAGAGACTAACCACATAAACAAAATGATGAGAACCAAAAAGAAAAAAAAATTGTGAAACACAGACAAACATCCATACAAGAGTTCACCATCAAAAAAGACATCTACACAAGAGTTCACTATCAAAATACACACCTGGGCGTTATGTTGAAACCTTAACAGCTGATATAGCTCAGGAAATCTGATATCATAACAGACTGTAAGACCCAAGCGCCCGACAGGACTGTCCTCGACAACAATATCATCACCTGAAAGATCAACATTAGGAAGGTTGCAGGATGAATCAATTTATAATTCCATAAAATAAATCAAAGAAAATAAGTCATAGGATTAAGTATATGGGGCGAGAAGACAGTATAGAGGAAGGCATCATTTCAAGAGAAGAATCTCAAATGAAGTTCTGATATTGGCTAATAACCGATTAAGTTTACAGAATTTAGTTGATTGACTAAAAAAAGTAGGCTATCTTCAAGCATAACAGACAACTTCCACAAACAGCATTTGCTTTGGGTAGTGTGTGATCAATTTGCAAAACATACTATTTGAAACAATTTTTACATTTAAAGTTTATTAGAAATGCTTAATGTTGGCATCAGCCAGAAATGCCGCGAGATGGTGATTCAACTCCATGATACATTGACAACTGAAAAATGTCAAGCGCAAACTCTACCATTTTAAGAGAACAAAAACGAAGACAGAACTAGAAGAAACCCAGTGAAGTTAATAGTCGGCTGAAATAGTACAAATTTAAAAAAAAACAACAAAACAAAACAAAACAACCAGCAAATAAAATACAGCGTACCTGGTGTGGTAAAATTACTCTCCTTATAAACCATATTCCCAGGGACATCCACATCAAACCTTAATAAATAAAAAGGGAATCCATTTCTCAAAGTTAATGTACCTGGAATAAGTTAGGGAAGCTTGAGTCAGGAGTCAAGACTAGGATATCTTACAAATGTATCTTCCTATAAAAGCTTTTGATGCTCCCAGTATCATCCACCAAAACATGAGTATTATGAAGGTGTTTGTCATCTGAACCTCTCTCTTGGAAGCCTCCAAGTGATAACCAAATATTTGATTCTCTGTCATGCATACAAATATGATCACATGTAAGCAAGATGATCCAGAGCTTCTGTGAAGCATCAAGATCATAGTTCAGGAGAACGTCAGCATAATCTACAATATAATTTGGTCCGGTACTTAATTTAAAAAAAAAAAAACAAATCTTAAAAACTTTAGAATGTGATAAAATTTTTGAAGTCTGAACATCCGTGTATACAACTGGATTATAGTAAACATGAACATCAGAATAATTCCAGTAATTAAGGGATCAAAATCTGCAAAGTGGAGATAGTAACATCTAAAAAAAATCACATTTTGTGAAAAAAAATCACAATTTCTGGTCGAACAACAAGAGCATTGTTATTGAAACAAAAAAGCATGGCTTTCTACTTCAAATACCTTGCCAGAGAACAATATCTCTGCATAATAGGTCCATCGATAGGTTCAGCAATCTCAAGAGACTCACCATCTCGGTAACTCACAAAGGCGAAAGCTTCCGGAAAGCAAAGCAACTTTACGCCGGCAGTTGATGCTTCCTATCAAATCAAACCAAGTGTTCCCGATTCCACAGGTTAAAACGATACTAGAATCGAGGAATAGCGATTGATCGATGGGGAGATGAAGAGTAGAGGAAAACCTTGACGAGACGAGAGCAGGTGTTGAAGTTGGCTTCGATATCGTTGGTGGAGGTCATCTGAACGGCTCCCACACGGATCGAGCTCGCCGCCATGGAGCACTTGAAGGCCCTGGAACGAAAGGACGAAAGGGATCGATGAATGGGAGTTCGCGCGAGAGACAAGGCCATTGAAGGGGTTCTCAAGCTCTCAAGAGAGAGATGGAGTTCCGGTCTGGTGTTCCTGAGGTACTCTCTACTGGAGTAGCTGGGTTTGGGTCTTAGTCCCATTGTTACATGTACGGTTTTGCCACGTGGAAGAAAGTTGTTAACTAATTCGAGAAGGCAGTACAACTTACCCGCATCTTTACAAAATAAGATGTGAATACTTTAGTAATATTATATATTTTGTATGAGACGATAAACCAGTATTCACTGAAAATAATAAATATAAACTTTATTTACTTAAAATATATTATGACTTGTAAATTTTTTTTTATGGACTGAATTAAATTTTATTTCTAGTTAATTCATATAAGGCTTGAGACTTCAAACTGGAGCAAAAATATTCAAACTAATTTAAAGCTCTACCGCAATATCAAGCTCAAATTATTTACAATTCAAGCAAATTAAAATAAAATAATAAGGCTCAAAAGAAAACTCTTTAAAGTCAACATTGTATGATATTCACATTTTTTTTATTGCCTAGTGAGAATTTGGGCCATCGACTTACTCTTACAATATTGGCTAGCTTATAAAAAAATTAAAAATATATATAAAAAAAAAAGATATTCACATTTTTTATTTTTTTATTGCCAAGTGAGAATTTGGGCCATCGACTTACTCTTACAATATTGGCTAGCTTATAAAAAAAAAATTAAAAATATAAAAAATTAAAAAAAAAAAATCAACACCGTAAATATAAAAAAGTTAAATGGTAACATTATTTACAGTTGATCTTCACCTTCACCTTCACCTTCACCTTCATTCTCAGTTTACTTCTTTGATCCTAAATTACACTTGTTATCTAGTTTTTTCACAATAAAAAAATTTATAATTTTTTTTATATAAAATTGGTAAATCACGAATTTATTAGAAAAAAAACACAAAAAAAAAAAAAAAAAAAGCGAGAGTAGCGTCTACAAGCAAAAATAGAGACAGACTACCAATAAAAAAAACAAATACGACTCCACTGAATGTGGAAGATGTCAGCGGATAGCAACAGATAGCAGAGCACATTACGGCAGGGAGGCCCGCAGATGGGAGGCTTCGCTGCATCAGGGCAGCAACAAAATGTTATGAAGCACATTAAGCAAGATATTTTCATTGGCAGGCCGTGCTACCTCAAGATGATACAAGGCCTTGGTGTTCGGAACTTGGCTGGGCAGCAGTTGAGTGATAGATATTTGTGAAAACCTGGCAGCACTCGCCTTTCATTTCTCTTCTTCAATATTAGCCTTGTTGTTCTGAGCAAATCTTTCAAGCTAGACCAAACCTGTGAAAAAACATTAGAAAGATCTTATAGCTTGCTTAGTAGTACGCTAGCAGCCACTGAAACTCAGTTAAATCAAGCAAATGTATTTATGTATGCCACAGTATGAGATGCACCTCTCTGCTCAGGCTTGTCTTTTTTCTGTACCTCTAGTTTACCTTTAGTTGTTCCAGATCCAGACAAAGCTGGTAAATAAGATAAAAATGGTGAACTACATCATCCTCTACTTCGGAAGACTGAATTTTTTAAATTTACAGGCAATTGATATTACTCCCAGTGAATGAATGCAGAACTAAATAATAATTAGTCAAGACAAAAAATAAAAAGGGTCATGAAGAGTAAAGAATACTAACTGGGAAACTAATAAGATATCTGATGCTATGAACCATATCGTATGGGGAATTTGCATCGTCTGTTGGAACAACAGGCAGGGAAAGGCAAGTAATACCTAATAGATGAACCATACTGTCCAGGGTCAACTATAAAAAAGAACAAGTCAAGCTGATCAAATGGACAATCAACATTACCGTCCTACCAAACAGTATCAAAAGAAAAACAGGTTGCAGAATAGATAAGTGGCATGTGAATGAACATCATGATGGTGGGCTGTGAGCAATGACACAATGCAAAAAACACAATTAGTAGTCAAACAATTGTGATAAATGGGATTGACAGTTTATTACTGTCAGAATAAAAGTCTCCATGTATTTGCTTATTTAATCAATGATTATGGTTCCCTGAAATGTTAAGGAAGCACAGCCAGTCGAACATCTAAATGCTTGGGAACTAAACTGGCACCAACAACGATGAGTCTAAGATTTAAACTTGCAAGAGAAAACATGTTTGGGACCACTGGATGCACATAGGTTGCAACTAACGTTGTGTGACTGGTTATGGGATTGAGACTTGAAATTGATATGGTTCTAAAACCACCAGGCAAAGAAAATGCAGGCCTTAAAATTCAAGTGCCTTCACCACCTTAATGAAGCACAAGGTCAGAGAAGATACTATTTATATAATTATTATATCTCTGGATTGTTCCACCTACCGTCAAAATGGCAGAAATGCTGTTTGGGGAACAGTACCAATTCGCATTTGCAATACAAAAAAGAAACATATACTTCCACACCCATACAGTAACATGCTGCTAAAGTGAGCAAAGCATTCAAGTGAGCTCAGTACTCAAACAACATTGAAACAAATAAAAGAAAGCCTCGACAAAACCACATTGTGAGAACAGAGAGTTAACACTTAATCCACTGGCACAACTCACTATACACAAAGTACCATGATTCAGCCCTCTAACAAAAACTATAACGAACTGCAATCCTAAAAAATTCATATGCCCATCCTAGCTTATCAACATCTGGAAGCTGACTCAAACAAAATCACCTGGAAGATTTGTTCCGAAGGAATGAAAAACCAGTCAATGGAGTTGTCTTTGCTAACAACTTGTTTGATATCAAACTCACAATGCGGGAGAAAACCAGCTGGTTAGACATGCATGGTACAATCTTTTCTAAGATATGATGTGTGTGTGCATTATACAATTCAGAGTACATTTGCAAGCACTGTACTTTTGTATATATAACTCAAACAAAACAGAACTTAAGAGTATTTAAGAGAGTAGAACAAACTTTTATTTACTTTTCCAAGAAAACCATCAGCATCATCTTATATCAAATCCATAGTAGCTGACAATCAAAACTAGTCAAATCACCATTTGGCATTCACTACAACCAAGCACAAGAAAGCAGTTTTCTTTATCAATGCCTTTTACTTTACTCACCAATCTATCATGTTTTCTTCATTTTACCATACACAAGAAACCAATTTTCCTTCTTGTTTTCTCTATTTCTCCTTGTATTTTCACTCAATTCAATCACACACTAGCATCTTGAGATTGACCTCACTAACACCATCCTTCTGTCTCTAAGACAAACAACAAATCATGATGTTCATGTCTATGCATACGCAAATGCTCCACCAAAACGAACATATAAATCCTAAAACATTACCGCATTCAAAAAGCCCTAATCGAGATAACCCCTAAAATAAAAGAAATCCTAGGGCAAGAAACGGAAATGTTCTACCTTTCAGCTCGAGAGTTGAGCTTCTCCTCCTCCTACAGCATCACAATAATTCCAAACCTCTCCACCCGGCGAGCCTTTTTCTCAAGGTCAGAGACCACTACAAGCGCCACCCCTGTTGTGCCGCTTCCGAGCTTGTTCCCTGAATCCTTCCCTCCATTTCTACATCCTTGACCAGTAGCTCTTCGAGAGGCAACACCATCGTGATGCCATGGATTCTAGGGCTTTTGGCGAAGAGCTTTCTTGAGAGCTGAGCTTCTTCTCTTCCTTTAGCGCGCTCCATGCTTTCGTTGGCAAAGACCCCAAATGCTTCATTTTCAACCGTTCACTCTTGATTTTGGAGGGAAGGGAATAACAAATAATTATAAATAATTTATTTATTAATAATAAAAATTATTTTTAAAACTCTATAATTTAATGAAATTTAAACATATGAACAAATATTTGTAACGATGAATTATAATGAACATAAAAATGTATTCCACTGATAATTGCCTTTCTGATAACTAGTTAGGACAATTATTTAGAATATATGATTAAATGAAACGATATTATATGTGGATGCTTATAATTCCAAGATATAAAAAGGCTGGTATTTATCTTAACCGTGAAGAGAAACTTAAAATTCATGGATTTTACACTTGCAAAGTAACAATATCCTATCTGACTAATCTTGAAGACATTTTATTCACGGCAACTCTCTCATAGATTCTCCTCCCAATATCATATAATGTGTCATTTTATTTTCTCAATTATTTTATCATTTGTGCCTCCTAAACTATCAGTGGAATTCTTATATTTATATTTCTTCTTTTGTGTTCATTGTTTTTTTCTACGATGATCTAATTATAGCTCTTTTTCTTAAATTTATTATGATAGATTGTTTTTTTTTCAATAATTTAATTAAATATGGATTTTCTTTTTTAAAAAAAGGAGAATTAAAAATAAAAAATAAAAAATTAATTTGCTAGTAGCATTAAAGAAATATTCAACCATGAAATTATATCCTACACTATCCTAACTGGCTAACTCTTAAGCTTCAATTTGAGCTATAAAAAATTTAATTAATTGTGGCATGTATTTTTGTGTAATTTTCTCTCAACCAATTATTACATGTTAAACTAAATTATATTCTATCACCTTATATTTTTTTAAATCTTTTTTTTAAGGTCTTTACTTGGCAAATTAACAAACGTTATAGCCTGCAAAGAATAGATTCTTTTATAAGGTTTTAGTAAAGGGTTTTTAAAGTATACAAAAGTGCAAACTCAAAAAACTAGTTACTTACACAATTTAAACTTCCACCACTTAGAACCAAATCTTATTAATTATTTTTCTAATTTACTTGTATTCATATGGTCATATACATGACCATTGACATAAATTACAGTAACTTTTAATATAGGATATAATCGATAAGATCTGTCAATTTAAGGTACAATACAAACTACTAAAATACAAGCACAAAGAATAACTTGAATACAAATGTTAGACTAATCCAATAAATAAAAGAAAAGAAAAAAAAAACAAAAATGAACTTTCGTGTTTGTGTTTAATAGAAAGTAATTAAAATTATAATTTAATGTCGTTAAGGATTGCAGAATTAATCATAAAAAAGTAAAAAAAAAAATTCATGCCATTATCAAAATTGAAGGTCTCTTTGGGCCAGTTTAAAAGTAATGAGAGACTGCAAGGTAATTTTTCCAATAAAAAACAACAACATCAACAACAACTTGGGCAACATTAATTAATATGCCACTTGGACTAGTTGGAGCCATCAACACGTCACGCCAGAGTTATTTTAAAAAATAAATCTATGGATTTGGGCATGAGATTGAAATAGGTTGGAAAGAGATGTACGTACACAAAAAACAATCATATTGGACTCAGTAACTCTGATCATTGGACCCACTTCTTAGTCAGTCAGGTTCATTCTTTAACAAACATGGACCATGTTCATTGTCTAGTTTAACAAGTGAGCCAGACTAGTGATGTGAGTTCTGTAATTAAATCATGCATTTCAGACAAACAGAAGAACAAGTGATAACTTAAAAAATACTAATTTCTTAACTAATGAATTTGATTTGTCTTTTGTTAAGAACTTAATTGTTTAGAGATTAATGTATTGTTATAGTTCCATATGTCAATCCTTTTCATGTCTTTCCAAAGTCTCAAGTTCTTTTGTTAATCTTTTGGATTAAACATATCTTAATGCATGCTTAATCATATATAAGCCTAATCTCTCCCAAACTAACCCTATTCATTGATGTCACATTAGTCCTAATCATCAAACCAACCAGCCTCATTAAGCACTAGCCCCATGCTTATCCTTGTTATCAAGTGCAATCACTCTTTTCTATTAATTATTTTGATAAAATGCTTACAAGCCATGTGTCTGGGAGAAACCACATGCACATATGCACTTCAATAATAGCTCACCACAAAATATACAAAATGATATTTGAAACTCTTATAATATTATCAATATTATTCTTACTTAATTCACTGTAAATCCAGAAAATACTGTAGTGTCAGTCTATTATAAGAATCATTATATTCTTCATATTTTTTTTAAGTTACATAGTACGGAGAATTTATTATTATTGAATCATGGCCTATTATTAATTATCTTGGACACGCATGTAAGCCTTAATTGACTCATGTGTTAGTTTACCTTATATAGTAAATCTCTAGGTTATCGTTAAACCATTGTAACTAGTGCACTATGTATTTGTATCTAACTGTTCTTTTGATGATGTTTATCATTTTTATAAAATAAAAAACATCAAAGGCATACATAAGCAAAAAACATCAAAGGCATACATAAGCGTGAAGTTGATACTTCTGAAATATATGCACTCATTCTGTGTGAGTTAAGACTTAAACTCACTTTCTCAATAAGACACAAATATTCTAAATAAAAGAATCCAATGCCAATAGATTAAGATGTAGTTCACACTCATTTTTTTTTTGAATAAATGTGGATAAATCACAGCTTTATTGAAAAAAAAATACAGAAAGAAACAAAAAATAAGTCCTTTCACTAAATGTGAGGAACATAAAAAAGTGCAACAAAGATAAAATAAAAGCAATAAATAATAGCTGGGTTGGCGAAAAATATTGTCTGGTACTTCAGTCGAATCAGCCCTTCCCAGACTAACAGAAAAGAGGGACCTACTCGTGTAACCAGCTTGGTTTGAAACTCTAGCGCTTAGGAAGTTGACTTCACACTCTTTTTCATTGGTTAAGTATAAAATAAAGATCTAAATCAAGAGTTTATAAATATAAAAATTAAAAACAATATGAACATTTAATTAAATAACAATTTTGTTAAGTAACTTAAAATACATGAATAATTAACATAATTAAAATTACAAACTAATTTAAAATCATATCCACTAGAATGGGCCCTACTTTGTCTTCTCTCAAGCACACCCAATGATGCCAAGTTACAGCATGCCATGCTACTAGTGAGTGAGTGACGCACATCAGCACATGACACCCTCTTCATTTTAAATCCATACATCTACATATATCCACTCAATTATGTTCACCTCTATCTACTAATCACGCCCATTAATTATGTCACCTTGTTTATTAATTAAAAAACTCACCTTCTATTTTAATTAATAAAAATTTTCTCCCATTCTTATAAATAATAAAACCTCCAAATTTAATAAATTACACAAATAACACACCAATTACAATCAACTAGTACCTATTATGGGGGGCCCATCATTAGTAGTATCAGATCTACCACGTGGCACGATCCCATGATTCTCATCACCACACCATCTCCACCGTACATTCATTCCTCGAGATCTGGTTCTTGAGGGCCGGCAAGATGAGAAGATGGGGCCGCAAGCATGAACAAGCGCAAAAAGGCGTGTCAAAATAATAATTAATTAAATAAATTTGTCAAAAATAAATAAATAAATAAAAAATCAAGGATCAGTATCTCTTCCATTAAAACCAAAGACTCGTCTTCCTCGCTGTTCTTCTCCCCATGCAACGAGATCCAACCTTCTCCGCCGCCGTCGCCGTCGTCGTCGCCCCCGCCGCCGGGTTGGTATCTCCACGTTGACAAGGAGAACGGTGGGCGGCCGGAACGGAAGCGCCGACACCGAGATTTCTGGGGTTTTGCTGAGAAACCGGAGAGATCCGCCTCTTTGCGCCGGAGGAATTGCGGCGAAGGCGGAGATGAAGGGGAAGAGTCTGCCACTCATCACCTTTGAGCACAAGAGGTGAGTGTCATTGGTCTAATTGTTTCTCAGACTGCCGCGTGGCTATCAGTGCGTCAGCCACCGTTTTGTTGCTCCCGTGATATGCTCGCTGTTTTCTAGGGTTTCTGTTAACTTTCTTGGTTGTTTGTTTTTTTGGTTTTGCGTTTTCTTGGCCGGCTACTTCGAGTTCGAGCAATGTGGTTGCCGATGTCGTCTTTGTTTGGTCAAGATCGCTGTATGGGATCTTGAAAATGATTTGGAATTGTAGGAATGGCGTTTGTAATTTTAGGGTTTTGTTTAGTTGCCGGCCAGATTGGATTTCGTTAGAGTTCTTGAGTAGATCCATGGTTTGTGTGAGTAGGGTTTAAGCTTGGATGGAAGTATGGACTTAGCGCAATGGACGATTAGATCGGATTGTTTGATTGATTTAGGGTTTCATGACAGTTGAGTTCAGGTAGTTGCCGGGTTTGCTTGTCCCTGCTTCTGTTTTTCTTTTCTTCATGATTTGCTTCATTTTGTACTTTTGAAGTGTTTTGGCAAACTTTTTTCTTTTGAATTGTTTTTATTTATTTATTTATTTATTTTTTCTTTGGTTGATTGTGCGGAATGTGGACAGGGATGCGTATGGGTTTGCTGTGCGGCCTCAACACTTGCAGAGATATAGAGAGTATGCAAATATCTATAAGGCAATGTATTCATTTCCATCTAGTTTACTTCTGAGAGCATTTTCTTGATACTTCAATGCTAATGTAGTCTCTTGTCATTGTGTTTACAGGAGGAAGAGGAAGAGAGATCGGATCGATGGAAGAACTTCTTGGAAAGGCAGGCAGAGACTGCCCAGGTGCCGTTTGAAGATCCTCTGGCACAGGAAGGTGGTGCCCCGTCACCAGTGACAAGTGTCCACAGTACTGAATCTGATCAAAATGGTATTGATGACAAAGATAATAAGGTGGTGAGACCTCACAAAATCCAGATTTGGTCTCATATTAGACCATCTTTGAGTGCCATTGAGCAGATGATGAGTGTTCGGGTGAAGAAAAAGAAGGAAGCATCAAAAGACGAGCATGATGGAGTGAAAGTTTCAAATGGTTTAGCACCAATAGAGGAGGGGAGAGCAGCCAAAGGGGCCTCAGAAGAGGACTCTGAGGAAGAGTTCTATGATGTGGAGAGGTCAGATATTGCGCAGGAGGTACCTGCAAATGATAGTGGGAGTTCTGATCTGGCCCCTAATTCTGATAGTCAAGAGCCCTTTGTCCCTTGGAAGGAAGAGTTAGAATGTCTTGTCCGTGGAGGAGTGCCTATGGCTCTCAGAGGAGAGGTGTGGTGATTATTATTTGAAATGATATCACATCTAGTTTTTGTTTGTTTAGTTGTGAGTTAGCTCGTGACCACCCTCCATTGTGACTGCAGCTATGGCAAGCCTTTGTCGGAGTGCGAACACGCAGAGTGGAGGGTTATTACCAGGACTTGCTCGACCAAAAAACTAATACTAGCATTGGAGAAGAAGTTGATGCTTCAAATAAATCTCTAGGACTTGCGCCTGAAAAATGGAAAGGGCAGATAGAGAAGGTCACTATATGGCCGCATTGAATTTTGCTGATGCTCTTTATTGTCCCAGAAAAGCTTTTGTTGTTGACAGAAACAGGAAGTGATTTTGAATTATACCTTTCGCAGGATTTGCCAAGGACATTCCCGGGGCATCCTGCACTAGATGAAGATGGTAGAAATGCTTTGAGGCGGTTGCTTACAGCATATGCTCGGCACAACCCATCAGTAGGGTACTGCCAGGTATCTGGGTCTAGATTTAAGACAGTTTGAGTTCATAATTAACTCTTCTAGTATTTGTATTAGGTGTCAGTGCACTTTTGAACCTAAATTATGCCAGGATATTCATTACTGCCCTTGAAAACAGAAAGGTTTATCTTGGTCAACCGCTTGGAAAAAATCAAATAGGGACAGAAGTGCTCATTTTTTCATGGACAATTCCTTAATTCATTTTCTTAGTTTGGGGAACAGAGAGAACCTTTTTTGGGTTCTGTGTCAAAAATAAACCTATAGGGGTAAAGTTCAGACTGTGACCAACATCCACCCCTAGTTTTGTATTGTTCTATGTCGGTTTTTGGTTTGCATAAACTTTTTTTTTTTGGGTGACGCTTGGTTTAAATAGTTGATTCTTGTGGTTGTTCAGTAGATTTGGTTAATATTGATGTGTGCATTGCAATTCTAAATGTCAGTCTTTTGATTTGTCCTTTTCTTCTAAAATCCATATAGATATGTGGTTAACATTCAGAGAATCTCAAGGACCGCTAGCCAAACCAGAGTTTTAACTTTTCCAACCTCTTTCAAATTTATGTTCTCTTGTTCTTGCTTGTTGATGCCTAATTTAATTACAAGTCATGGTGTGTAAATTCTGTGTTACATACTACCAAAAGAATACTTGATTAAAATGCATATGGATTGCTTTTCACATTAGTCAAACATAATTAGTTTGAAACATTGTCAACTTACACGGTTTCTCTTAGGGGACAAGCAGCGTACATGTAGCACTTTCATGTTCTAGTTATTTGTGCTTTAGTTTTCTCTGTCTTTATAATTAAGCATTGTTGCATTAATGCTGCACATACTCCTCTTTCTTTTCTATGCAGGCAATGAATTTTTTTGCAGGCTTATTGTTGTTGCTGATGCCGGAAGAAAATGCATTTTGGTAGGTCTTAACTATTATTGATTCATTAAAGTCTAAAGTTAAACAGGAATATCTCTAGATCATAAAGAGAATAAGTGATTTAATAAACATGACTTTTCATACATTTTTAGCATGATTGTAGCACCTTTATTAAGGCCTTCTGATATATTTCAGGACTCTAATGGGGATAATTGATGACTACTTTGATGGTTACTATTCTGAGGAAATGATAGAGTCTCAGGTAACTTTTCATTGTTATTCCCTCTTGTTTGGGGTTGTTCGCAATCATCTTTTTATTTTTCTTGTATTTATTCATCTTAATCAGGAATGTTTGATAGTATGATTGGTTTTTTTAAGATATTGCGTTGCTTGAATTTGGTGCTATTCATTAGAATGGTTTCTATCTGCCTCAGGTGGATCAGCTTGTACTAGAGGAGTTGGTGCGTGAGAGATTCCCTAAATTAGGTTGGAGTATTTCTTCTACATTTTTAGATCATTCAGTCATTCACTGTTGTTAGATAGTCTTGTAAGCTTATATGGTTCTGTTTTGCAGTTAATCATCTAGATTATCTGGGAGTGCAGATTGCATGGGTTACTGGCCCTTGGTTCCTTTCCATTTTTGTGAATATGCTCCCTTGGGAAAGTGGTCAGGTTTTACTTTATGTCATATTGTGTTTAATTTAGATATTGGCGAGAAATCAGTTATATTGGTGTTTTTCTTATTTGTGTTTGATTATGTGATTTGCTTGCCTTCTTCTGATATTCTGATTCAAATGAATATAAGAATTATTTCTAATTTGTGATGTTCATTTTAATCTCAGTTCTTCGTATGTGGGATGTGCTTCTCTTTGAGGGAAATCGTGTAATGTTATTTCGTACAGCTCTTGCACTGATGGAGTTATATGGTACTCATTGAGTTGCATATTACTATCTTTTTCATGGGATGCAATAGTATGATTTTTTTTATCCTACATTTTGAATTGCAGGCCCTGCATTAGTGACTACGAAGGACGCTGGAGATGCGGTTACGTTGTTGCAGTCCCTATCTGGTTCTACCTTTGACAGTAGCCAACTAGTCTTGACTGCCTCAATGGGCTACCAAGCAGTGAATGAACTAAAACTGCAAGAGTTACGGAAAAAGCATAGGCCTGCCGTTCTAGCTGCTATGGAGGAAAGGAACAAAGGGCTTCGTGTCTGGAGGGACTCTAAAGGTCTTGCTTCCAAGTTATATAGTTTCAAACATGAACCGGGATCATTGTCCGAAAAACTTTCTGCAGAAAAAGCAGGTGGCATGCTTACAAATGGGGATGCTTACCTGTTGGAACCTGAGTCTACTGATTTTGAAGGATATATGAGCAGTCAAATGGTTGATGCTGAATTGGACACTGTACCAAGCCTTAAAGAACAGGTATTCCTCCCCTTTTGACCCCTTTTTTTTTAATAAATTTTGTTACAGTCAATTTATGCCATGTTAGACTACATTATTGGTTCAACAGGTGTAATGTAATGGAAGCCGGTTAAAAACACCCTTTTTTTTTGTTTTCTTAATGTTGGCTGGACGATTATAAACAATATTTGTGGTCTCGCACTACTAAATAGAATGAGATAATTTTACAGCATACATAGTGCATGTGAGAAGAGAAAAAGAAAGGTTAGAATTTATTGTCTATTAATTAATCAATTATTGTACCAATAGGGGTTGGTCAAGTGGTAGAGGCTTAAGTCACTTAAGCAAGTGGTTTCGAGTTCAAATCCTTGTGTATGAAAAAAAAAAACGCTCACTGGGAGATGTCTACCCTCTTATAGGGCTCTAGTACCTCAGCTTGGGTGCTCAGATTTTTTGACTCTAGAACCTTGATGAAGATTTTATACCAGCATTGATAAATTATCTCTTTCCTTGTAATATTGTAGAATTTGATTACATGATTATTCCTGTGAACTTTTAGTGACTGACCTGGTTGTTTTATTATGCCATGGGGAAAAGCATGAGGTATTTTTTTTGTTAAATTCTCAAGTTTAATATTTGAACTATTATTTCTTATAACTGAATCAATTCTGTTTAGGTCTCATGGCTGAAAGTTGAGTTATGCAAGCTCCTTGAGGAGAAAAGATCAGCCATTCTCAGGTTGGTTTCCATATGCACCTTTACTGGCTAAATCGTGTTGTAATTGTTTAGGACAAGGGACATTAATATTTACATGTTTCAAAAATAAGAAAGCTATTGGTTGACTTGTTTGGGGAGCATTAAGCATGAGCCGTGGTACTTCAACTTTTTTCCCTTTCATGTTAAAAATTCTAAATGGCAAGGATCTGCCTTAGCACACTGGCTTGAGATGAGGAAACAGATTCTTAATATTTAAAATTTAACTTTGTACATTTTTAACATTTCAGACTGGTGCTTTGGAGATTTTAGTTTGCAAGGTATCCCTCATCTTATTGCACCCAGTTTTATATACAGTATTTTAGATTAGAGTGCGTCTTCCATGCCAAACTTTGGCTGAAAGCTTTAGCAACTTTATTAATAATGGTTGGCTGTCCAAGATTTGTGCAAGTGGGAAAAGCAAGTGCAACCTGATTCTCACCAAATTGACATTTCTCCCATACCATTTTTTTATTTGAACAATGTTACAGAAAAGATATATCTGGTTATTATCGAACCAACATTGTCTCCCATCTCAAAATTATGTCCAATCTGTTGTTGCTAAGCTCTTCATTTTCCCTAAAGTGAATGTGGTTTATCTCCTATAAATGCGACATAGTTCTTGTCAAGTCAACCTATTTTCCCATTTCAAAATTTTATAAGCTATCAGTCTTTGCAAAGCTATTATTTCCTTGCTTCTGTCCGCAAACTGAATATCATTAATCTCCTAAAATTCTTGTGTCTTGTTTTCATCCATTGGTTATCGATATCATTTTTTTTTTCCATATTTTGCCTTTCATTGAAATTTTAAATTGCGAATATAATCCTCAGAAGTGGAAACTTTTTTGGTTTTGTACTAAATCAGAGCGGAGGAATTGGAGACAGCACTCATGGAGATGGTGAAGCAGGATAATAGACGTGCTTTGAGTGCAAAGGTGTGTAAGAAGTCTGTGCTTGCTGATTCAGCCTAGTTTAATTTCGGGCACTCTTGTTCGAAGTTTGATTCTATTTATTATTTTTTTTAAAAGAAAAATCAATGTAGATTTTAGTTTAGCTTCTTAAGGACATATCACATTTCTTTATTTTGAGCCTCATTCTCTTTGATTTTTATATAATTTAATTATAGTTCTTTCATATTGATTCCTTTTTATTTATAATCGTAGAGGTTATCTGCTTATTGCTTTCTATCTGGCTTCATGGTATAATATGTTGTGATATTATTATATACTATTTTAGCTTTAATAGAATATGCTGAAGCGACTTTACTATGGAATGACATGAACACAAATTTATTATGAAGTGTTGCCTATTAAAAAACAAGTGTTTTCAGCAACAATATCATTTAAATATTTTTTAGGGATGGTAAAATTACTATATGCCACCAGTATGTTCATTACTACCATGATGTACATATGTCTAGATCTTTCTGGATGAACTAACTATACACCACATGACACTGGGGAAAAAACAAGATGTCACATTTTTTCTTCGCTAAGTTTCAAACATATAATATTCTCTTTTTTCATATCGTAGGTAGAGCAATTGGAAGAAGAAGTATCTCAGTTGCGGCAGGCTCTTTCGGATAAACAGGAACAGGAGCATGTCATGCTTCAGGTGTCATCATATTTTCTTGTCTATTACTTTCTTCCTTGTATTTCTTTAGGATTGCCATGCATTATCTTGAACAAGCATTTGCATGCAATTTTTTAATTGGTATAGGTTCTAATGAGGGTGGAACAAGAACAAAAGGTGACTGAAGATGCTCGCATATTTGCTGAACAAGATGCTGCTGCACAGCGTTATGCATCTCATATGCTTGAGGTCAATTTTATCTTTTTTTCTTTTTTCCTTCCTGGGCGTCTTATGTCTTATTCCATTGCTGACCTGCAAAGTAATGTTAGTTCACAACTTGCTAATGTGTGTGGATCAGGCTTTTACATGCTCTTGATTTAATGGATTTTTCTAATCTGTGTTTTAACTACTTAAATTTTAATAAAGCACGCTTTCGAATCTGTTAAGAGGATCATTAATTCATTCTTCGCCTAGTATGAAAGGAACTTTTGAATCTGGCTTATTTTTCCCCCTATTTTGTTCTCTTGAACTTTTTATGCTTTCTGTCATTCTCTTGTGGCTGTGCACTTTTATCCATTCTTACCAGATATATACAGGAAAAATATGAAGAAGCTATGGCTTCACTGGCAGAAATGGAGAAAAGGGCTGTTATGGCAGAGACAATGTTGGAGGCTACTTTGCAGTATCAATCTAGCCAGGTGAAAGCGCAGCAATCTCCATCTCCTTCTCCAAGGTATCCCTTGGTTGATTATTCACTTAGGTCATGTATGCATATTCCACAGTATCTGCAATATAAAATTGTCTTCATGCTTTTATTCTGTTTCCTCCCCCTAGTGTCAATTTCTTGCGGTTCAATTAGAGCTTCAAATGTCAAAAATTAAATACTTAGTATTCATATTGATTTTTCTTGCATAGATGTCAAACCCTCATCCAGTGAGCCTCTACATTACTTGCTGAATCAGTTATACTTCCGCTATCTATTTTTGCAACCCTTATTTAGCTCATTTTGCTGACATTCATTATTTCGGCATCAACATCTTATTCATGATTTACACATGGATGAATGGGCTCCTTATATATTTATTTATACTTAAAATTATTGGTTTAGAACTCCACGAGCGGACAACATAATCCCTTCAGTTAATCAAGAGTTGCCTCAGGATGCACCATTATGGAAAAAGGGCTTGCTTTCTAGACCATTTGGACTTGGTTGGCGAGACAAGAACAAGGTATAGAACATACAATTGCATGCAGTTAAATTCAGTCTGCCTAGGATGTTTCCTAAAATTAGTTATGCGGCCTTTCTGTGGAGCAAATTTCTTTGCTTATTTACAAAGAAAAACCAAAAGCTCATACCTGTTGCATGTATGACCTTTGAGAAGATTCATGACTCTGGGTTTTATGGTTTATTTTCGACCAATATTCATAGTTTTGGTTGTCAACTTACAGGGTAAACCAACCAATTTGGAGGACTCTAGTGATGAAAAAACCCTAAATGAAGGACCTCAATACACAACCACGCCGCCTAAAGACACAAACGAACTTCTAGTGCCAGACAAGTAGCTTTTGCTAGAAAGCATCGTCACTCACCTGTTACATTTCTTCATCATCTTTAAAAATATCTCGGCGGATGTCCTATGTTAATTTGTTCATTGTTGAGAAGAAGACCCTATATCCTATCAGTGTCGGATGGCTCAGGGTGCAATCAGTCACCTCTTTCAAATGTATTTCTTCTGTGTAGGGTTTGCAATTTTATTGTAATTTATATAATTTATTACTATATATATATATATAAAGAGAACGTGTTAATGTATAAACTGGTCTGTCATTATTTGATTAATTATCAATAAATAGGTGATATGATAAGGAAGAAGAGGTGTAGAACAATGTTATGTAAAACGTACCAAGTTTAAGCCATATCAGTGCTCAGGTTTCTTGACTGTGCCTGTCTTCCTTTTGGAGTTATTTTAGAGCTGCACTAATGTAAATTCACAAAGCAATACATGCCAATGAATTATAGCAATAACTCAAATATTGTGAGGCAACTCTTAAATGTATTTATTTGTCTATTTATATAAACATATGAACCTTTATTATTTCACATTGATTAAGTTAAACATGCAGGTATAAATGCTGGTCTCATCATTTTAGGAAGTGAAATAATGTATTTTGTATGTAATAAAACTAGAGCACTATTTCCTTGATAGATATCACAAAAAAACAACCAGAACAACTCGTTGATACAATATTCAATCCAAACAGTGGTGAGAAGAATAAAAGAAGATGATTAATCTTGGTAAGCAATATAAAGTTGTTAGTGATGCCAAAATATGCCAACACATGTATCAGAATACAATGACCCTTACATTTACATATACGAGAAATATAACATTTCTCCAAAAGAATTTGATACCATTTGTGCAGCATTGGTTTATCTAAAATGTTTCAAAATTTCGGTAACCACTCACCAAGTAGACGACATCCAAAGAGGGAATATCACTGAACCTTTGATCATGGAGACATACAACAGCACATTCATTCTCTCCATTAAAGACCCACAGATATCAAAATGGTATATTGACGCTTGGAAGTGTTACATCATCTGCTCCTTTTTCCCAGAGCCTCACCATTTACGAGCATTATTCGATTCCGGATTGGCCAATTGGGTTTTTCCTTCACTGGCCCCTTTTTGATCTTGGAGGAGTACCAGGTGTCATCAAACGAGGATTGCTTTGCGGTGTTTGGGTTTCGGGGTCATAGTTTTGAGAAGCCAGGTATGTCAGTGCAGTGACCACGTCGGCTATAAGCGGCCTCATGGTGGGTTGCTCTTGAACACACATTGCAGCCACAGCAAGTGCTTGATACAACCCCCTTGCAGGGTATTTTCCCTGCAGCACAGGATCTGCCATTTGTGCAAACTTTCTTCGGTCTTTAAACAATGGTCGTGCCTACAAATATGACATTTTACGTGTCATGGAGTTGATAATCAATCAAACAATCTCTTCGCACAGGAAGATTATCATACTATGTGAAAGAATCATGGTCTTCTGTGGTACAAAAGATCAAATCATTCCTGAAATATTTTATATGCCCAAGGTGTTAGTATACATATGAAGGATTGGGACAGGACACTCTAGATAAAATAGTGAAAGGAACCATGAAATGACCTGGGCCAATTTCCAATTTCATGGACATATCATCATTTATGTGTGTTATTAACTAATGTTTTTTCAAAAGTTTCAAATCTGACATCCAGAATTAGTTTCATGAAAATATTGACATGGATATAAAAAAATGCCGGATAACAGTCTTTGTTTCAACAAGTGAATGATTTTTCAAATAACAGAAATGTAAACATAAATCATATTTGCTTACCCAAGCAACAAGATTGTGCTCTCCTGAAGCTCTAGAATTGTCGATGGCCTTCCGTCCTGTAATGAGCTCCAAAAGCACAACTCCAAAGCTGTAAACATCTGATTTTAGAGTCAGCTGGCCAGTCATTGCATACTCCGGCGCACAATATCCATATGTGCCCATCACCCTGGTGGAAACATGAGTGTTATCACCCACTGGTCCAAGCTTCGCCAGTCCAAAATCTGACAACTTGGGATAATATCCCTCTCCAAGTAAAATATTGGAGCATTTCAAATCACGGTATATAACAGGTGGATTCCCTTTGTCATGCAAATGCTCTAGTCCTTTAGCTGCACCGGCAGCTATCTTCATTCTTGTATTCCAGTCTAGATGCTTCTTATCTGAAGTAAGATCTGTGCATGAGAATAAAAAAAAAAAATGGGAAGCATGTAGCTTAGTTTAAGCCAGTACACAAAGCTGAAAACTATAAGAGACATTAAATATATTATACCATGAAGATGATCTTCCAAGGATCCTAATGGCATGTACTCGTAAACCAAAAGCCTTTGATCCCCATCAGCACAATAACCTATTAAATTAACAAGGTTCGGGTGGTGAAGCAGGCTCAACATCAAAACCTCCATGAGGAATTCTCGGTTCCCTTGCAAGCCATTTCGATCAAGCTGCTTTATAGCCACAATCTGCCAAAAACCATAAGAAATATTCAATCTCAGTCACTAGTTGCATTAATGCAGCAAACATGTATTATTATGAACCTCATTTCAACTCACAACTATTTCATGCTTTTAATCTCAACATGCAGGTTTAAACATTCACAACAAAGAGGCCACCTTTCTCTAGTACCATCAAGGAATTGACAGAATTGAAGAGAAAGTGTTAGAGAGATTAAAGCACCCAACATAAATAAAAAATACAAATTCCAGAGAATAAAATAAGAAGCATCATTAGCATTAAGATAAAGAAAAACAGATTAAGAAAGAAGGGAAGATCCTGATTGACAGTTCATCATTAACATATAAACCTTTGCCTTAATTCACCTATAGTAGTTGACCCATAAAGAAGTAACAGGAACAACTGAAAAGTAAAAACAAATAACCTAACCTGGTTTACGCCCTCTATCTTTCCTTTGTAAACTCGGCCAAAGCCTCCCTCCCCTAAAAGGCAATCAGCTCGAAAATTCTTTGTTGCAGCTGCCAACTCCCGGAAGGTGAAAGTTTGAGCAGCAATATGTTCAGAACAATTATCTGAGTCTTCCTTCTTTGCTTCTACTAAGTTTTGCATTGTGAGCTCCTTATTTACTTCTAGTGAACTTTCTTTCAGTGACTCCTTCGCTTCCCATGATTTTTGTTTCTCTATATCAGATGGAGGAGGGTTCACCTTTGCGCTTTCTGAGAAAGTAAATGCCATTGAAATGCAATATTCATTACTTTCTATACACTCATTTCACCAAACCAATAAACCTGAATCTGTATATAAGATTTTCTTCAACACAATCTAACACCTCATGGAACATCAAGATGAAACATTAGAAGTTATTTCACTCATGTAGTGAACAATGAACATCAATCAGTTTAATCAGAAAGAAATTGCCTAAGTTGGTCAGAATGAAACAACATGCTAACCAAGCTTTTGCATCCAAATTGAACAAAATAAGAACTAACAACTCATGAACACATCACATCTCATTATGAAGAAGAACGAGCATGAACTCCTTCAGCATCAATATGAGCATTTCAATGATGGAAGAGCATGCATTTACCATTTTCTGGCAAAGTTTTCACACGGATTATACCCTCTTTTAAACTAGAAGATTTCTTTTATCCTGAAAGAAGCTCACTTTGAACCAAACATACAAGATCAAACTGCAATAAAAATGCTGCGAATGGGCAATTGCATCAATTATTTCCCACAAAATCTCCCAAAAAAAAAAAAAAAAAACCATCTTTCCAAGAAATTACTGCCAATACAGGAGAGACAACCATCCAAGAAGGATCAAAAATCCAAAATCAGACCAAAAACAATGGAAATGCATGACCATAAACACATCTAAACCGAATGCCACCAAGCGAAGCCTTTTCAGCTCAAAGCCACAGCAATGGAACACAAAACCAAAAATAACCAGCAAAAATTCACCAAAACACCAAAGAAATCACCGATCCAAACATTTCACTGAAAAAAACCAAAATTCCCAAGAAATCGTCAACAATCAAAGCACCTGATGGAGCTGGCCTCTGATCCTTCTTCTTCGCCTTCTTCCTCCCGTTGCACGGAAACCAACCCATCTCCTCCTCCTCCTCGTTGTCGTCCTCTTCTCCAACCCCACCCTCTCCTCTTCTCCTCTCCTTCGGCTCACAAAGAACGAGAAGCGAAAGCAAAAGCGAGGAAAGAGACGAACAAGAGAGACAAAAGACGAGTGTGAGAAAAAAACTAAATTATGTCTTTTTTTTAAAACATAATAAAAAAATATATAATAAATTAAATAATTAAATATATAAAGCTTAAAAAATTAAGAAACTTTATTTATTATTTATTAAATTTCCTGTCTCGACTATCCAATAAAATGATACCATTGTGGACCCCACATGGTTCGAATTTAGAATTATTTTTGTCTTTATTCCTGGTTTTTTTTAATTTTAAATTTTTTAAATTTGGTTGCTGATTTTTTAAATGCTTTGAGGTCCATGAAAACGAGATGGCAGAGACCGGCTGTCCTCATACTCATATGGACATGGCTACACAATATCATATATATTTTATAAATATCTAAAGATGAGGTTGGAACGCTTTTTGGTTACAACTCTCTCAAATTCTAAGACAAATCAAGAGCAAGTATGCAAGTAAAAATTTGATAAATTAGTTGTTATTCTTTCCCGCGAAGAACCACCTACCATTCTTACAGTCAGAGGTGTTCATTTCAAGAAACTAGGCGAAAGTGCGGAAGTAAGAGAAATTTCAACTAATATCACTTCAAGTAGTTATAGTATTTATTCGTTGGTAAGTGAGAAGAAAACTAAAGAATTTAGGTGTTGGGTGAAGTTCTATAAATTCAAAAATAATTTTAGAAATGAAAAGAAATGAGTTTTTATAAATTGATTAATTTTCCCTTTTTCAGTAAAAAAAAATACTGAAGTTGATTAGTTCAAAATTCACTTTAATCAGAAATAGGGGAAGTGGGGGAATTCACTTTAATCAGAAATAGGGGAAGTGGGGGAAATTAGACAATTTTCCTACTTTCACCCTGTTCCTCCAAAATGAAAGCCCCTTCATAAATTTTGTTTTTTTTTAAATATAAACTTTATTTTACAATTTTTTTTTATAAATCCATTATTACATAAATCTATACCAATATTTTAATAACCTAGATAAACTATAATTTTATTAAAAAAATAAAAATATACAAACAGACAAAATAACTGAAACAAATATATAAAACATAAATACAGACAGAAAAATATATTGGAATGAAGACTCATATGTATATAGATTTGTAAATGTAAAAATAATAAATTATTTTAATTTAAAGTATTAACCATTTTTATTAATTTTTTTAATATAAGTGAATAAACAACACACTTTTATTAAAAAACAAAAAAAAAACAAATAACACAGTTACATATGAGGAATAAAATATGAAAATTTTAAATAAGACATACAAAGAAACAATCTAGGAGGAAATTATTCAACGAAAATGGCACTGCCAATTAACTAAATACTTTTATTAAATGATAAAATTTGATACCTCACAGTGAGATACACAAAATTATCAGTTAATAAAAATTTAATAGAATCAAAACAGTATTATTACCACCACCAAAATCCACCATGATCACAACTATAAGAAAGAGCTTGAAAAAAATAACCAGGTAAAAAAGTTCAAATATTTAAATGAATCTCTAGCATAACTATTATTCCATTTTTTTTCCTTTTTTTTTTTTTGAGAACAGAGAAACTATTCCTTCTGTTGTTTGTAAGTTCTTGCTTCATCATCAGAGTTTCTGCAGAGAGCCATGCAAAACACTATTGACTCTGGTTCCTGAACGGCATTTCATGGTTGTGTTTACCTTCATATGTTGTTATGAAGGACCCCGAATCATCGGAAGCTCTATCTACATGTTTTCGCACTTTGCATTTGAGACCAGTGCACTTGTAGTAACTTCTGCAAGATAAATAACTCTTACTCAATGAGCAAAAGAAATATATATATATATATATATATATATATATATATATATACTGCATGAAAATGGTGTTCTTATGATGACTCATTTCCAATTATGTGCATAGTGACTCATTTCTAATCATGTGCATAGTGACTCATTTCCAATTATGAGCATATAGTGTCAGAGAAGCATGATTTAAACAAGCAGAAAGACTGATTGAATTATTTTGTTTTTTCTTCTAATTGTCCAATCCAACCTAAAAACTTAGCTAGATAGGATGATAAACTTTGCTTTGATACTATATTAAATACAAACCAAAGATATGTTGGCCAGATTTAACCCAAAAAACTTGCATCGATAGGATGAGAAACACAGACTTATATGTTCAAATTAAAAGGCGTCGGACTGTTAGTTATACTAGCACTAAAAACTATGTTTCATTTTTGTTGTCAAATGATTTTTTTTACCATTAAATTCAAAGAAAAAGAGGTGACCTGGGATATGGATTTCCTTTCACAACTTTCTGGCCGTATTTTCGCCAATGATATCCATCACTAGAGACATCAGGTTCACCTTGATCTCCCTCACCTACACTAGCTTGATCCTCTGTTCTCCTGACAAACATATGTTTCATAAATAAAACTAAAAAAACATGTTTTCATTTTACTCAGTAATTGTAAAGATTTAGTGAGTTATGCATTGGTCCTTACCCTCTCTTTGAGCTAACCCTGCTACTCTCTGCATCAGCTGTGCCACTTGCAACATCACTATGACATGTTGAAGTTAAATGCCGACCAGTTTTTCCAGAATACGAAGGAATACCCGATAAACCGACTTCACTGTGACTCTCCAACCTACTCTCAGATGCATCATTTCTCTCCACATTGAGATGACTCGATAAAGTATTTCCACTGCTGCTCGCATTTGCATTTCCAACTGTTTCTGATACCAGATGCTTTGGTGGTTGTGGTTTGGGGTGATTGTGTTCACCCTTGTAGACAATTTCAGCAATGTGCCCTTCCAACGATCTTTCGACCTTCTTCTTCACCGGGCAGCTTGGATGTGTACATTTGTAGTAACTACGCGGATATTCACTTCCTTTAACTTGCTTTTGCCCATATTTTCTCCAGTTATATCCATCATAAGAAGATCGATCTACGGCGTTTGCTGACTGATGAGATCTGCTACCTTGTTCGACATCCATAGGCACATCATTAGACTGATCTCGGTGTGTCGGAAAGCTCTGGCACTGTTGCTTTGATCTATCCAAAACTTGATCTTGGACCATTGTCTCCACAAACATTCCTTCATGACCAACATCAACGTTGCCCTGGTAAGTTTCATGATCAGAAGAAAATAATTTAGAAGCCATAAAAAAGAATAAAATTAAGTTCCTTGACAACTAGAAGCAGGCAGCACTATAAAAAAAAACGATCTCATTCTTTTTGTTGAAAGGATTACAAAAAAGTGAAAAAGAAAACTGACCAGATTAGGCAGGAAACTGGAAGTATCAGCTTTGGAAGCCAAATTAGAGAAATCATGAGCTCCAGGTTCAGACAAATGATCCTGCAAATTGTATTAGAGATAAGTGAAAACAACAATAGAACAATGACAACTAAAAAAGAACAGTAATAAACTCAGTTATTACCACAAAGACAATGACTTGAACTCACAAGAAATGGACCAATTTCAACTTGAAAATGGTTGGATGAAGGTCTTAGCCTCACAGTTTTAGGCCTAATGATATTGGTTGCCTCGGCTGATGAACTCGGAGAAGAGACATTTCCGGCACTGGTAGTGTGCTTTGTGGACTTGAAATCCGAGCGCGGTCGCCATGGCACAGGCTTAACCACAACTGTCTTCTCTTTATTCTTATCCTCCATTGGCTCTGACAATGAATGCTTGAACTCTCAAGACACAGAAACAAACTATAAAACCTCAACAATTACAGTAGTTCTTCAGCTAAGAGAAATTCAATTGAATAAAAAATGCCATGCTATAATCACACATGTGATGCTCACAAAGTTCTACAGTTTTCTTTCATTCTGATCCTAATTAGCTAATTCATTACACTACAATCTGCAAACGGGGCATTCAGATAAGTAAAAGAAAGGAAACGCACAAAGAGTGAACACAATACAATGATAAAAAGGAAAAGAAAAAGGGAAACAAACGGCTTTTAAGAGAAAGTAAGCATAGAGTTAGAGAGTACCCCAAGAGAGTCACCAAGTGAACCACACTCCTGAAAGCTTATTCTCAGAGCTCATAATCTGGAAAATCATGGAAAGGGAGCAAAGAAGTGAATCTCTACACGTGCTGTTCACGTGCCAACCAGTGGAGCGGCAAAGACACAACAGTTGACGAAGGTTGAAGACTGTTTGGTGGGAAGAAGATTAGGAAGGCTTGAAAAAGTCATGACTAAGTGCAGAAAACTGGCCGTTTCCCATCACATGCATACAAGAAACAAAATAATTTCAGGTACAAGACAAGTATAGTAAATAATGAAACAATAAATTAAAAAAAAAAGTTGTGGTAAAATATGAAACCATAGATTCTTTTCAAGAATCAAGATCCGATTACATGCTCTGGCACTTTACACTACTGCACTGTTCCTTTTGAAAGAGAAGCATACTATTGAGAGAGAGAGAAAAAAAAAAAAATCATTGCTGTCTAATAGAAAAAGACACAGCTTTTTCTTTTCTCTTTTTTTCCCCCTGTACACGTTTAAAGAAATATAGTAATCAATCAATGCAAATAATAACATGTAACTAGTCTAAAGAAGCATTATAGCCATAAGCTGTTGTGATGAGCAAGTAGGTGAGAAGGTTTGGTGGGTGCTGTACTATTTTCTAACATAAATGTAAAACTGAAAAACAAAACTGGATTACGAAAGGGTCCATACTCGAATGGTAGTTGATAGTTGGCTGATAAGAACCAGTGAGAGAACTAGAGGCTTAAAAATAACTTGAAGATAAGGCCCCATGATTAGAAAGTTCTATCAGAAACCAGATTGATTATCCTGGATGACACAAGCCTAAGAACATGTATGTATAAATAACACACTGAGATTACCTCATTGCAGAAGGCACTGAGTTCAATTGTGCATAAAGAGGCCAGCTGCAGATCTGGGGAACAGAATCATGGGAATGAATAAAAGGTGAGGGTTCATATGATCATTAGTTAAGGTTCGTACCTGCCGACGTTGCAATTCGGAGTATCTGCAATGGTGTAAGAACAGCAGATAATCCAGAGCCATGGAACCGTGAACAACAGTTCATTACAGTTTAGTCCATTTTATTAGCACAACAGATGCGAATATAGTCCATGTAGTAGTAAACAACAGGCTCACATTACACATTTTTAAAGTACAATCATATTTAGTCCATTTCAGTTTGCTCACAACCAGTACAGCAATTGTCTTGCTACTTCGTGGATAAGAAATCCATTAACATGGTGGTTCTATGTACTAGTGTATATATCAAGCTTGCTAATGCTCTCGAGAACCCACATAACTATGATGAGTGTCAGCTGCTTCCTTCTCGACTGGTGTGCTCATGTGTAGTTCGCCGCACAAATTGTCCCCGTACACGTGGCCTTTGCTCTGCAAGCCTTTTCCGACTTTGATATCGGACCTGAAATCAAAAGCAAGTACTTCTGGTTCATACTTTCGATATCGAGCTCGAGCTCGAGCTTAAAGTTGGGCTAGTTTAGTAAAAGAACTCGAGCTGGAACAAAGGGGTGTTTGAGCCTGAAAGCTCTCGAGCCCAGCTCGTTTAATATATTATATGTATAAATACATCCTACATTACATATGTAATGTATAATTTTTTAAGGATTATATTTAAAAAGCCAGGACTAAACAACGACAAGCCTTATAGTGGTTTAATCAAGCTGATTGATCCAAACCCAAACAGGGGGTGTTCGAACTCAGATCCATTCCTCATCACCCCTAATTAGGGCACTTTCAGAATGTCGCTAATAGGTAAGTGTACCTCCTTTTTGCTGTCAATCCTATGATGATGAATGACTATTTTTTTTATGCAATTTGTGCAAGCTAATAAATTCCAGAAAATGCACGGATGAAGGACAAAAATGATGGCAACCTTAATGTAATAATAACCCATTTACTCAATACTGCCCTAGTATGTTGCACATAATGCTAGTTAACTGTGTAATTTCATAAAATATGATTCTAGAGATAGCATGACATTGAAAGCCAGTTACCTTCTTTCCAAAGTTCCTTTCTTTCCTTTTCTGACGGAATTTGTTCAATGCCACTTCTCTCTGTGAGAACCTATTCTGATCAACTAAACTGGTGCCTCCAGCCTCACCATTTGCTGCAACACCAGCATCACAATCCATATTCTTCACTCCAGTATTTACAGCTCTACTACTTCCATTATGACCATTGCTCATATGATTACTGCCTGATGCACTCCCATTTAGACTATAGTTCATTGCATTGATCTCCATCGATCCAGGAAACATATTTGATGACCCACATTGCGGGGCAGTTGTCACCATGTTATTTTGAGATATGTCATCACAATCAGACGGAGGCACCAGTTGCTGCTCCTGCTTGCTGTGAAGATGGTGGTGATGGTGATGATAGTGGTGATGGTGATGCTGCACCTGGATCTCATGTTGTACACCCCTTACCTGTCCTGCCATTGCTTGTGCAGCCACATCATCAACTTTTTCCTGGATTGGTGACTGAGTAGAGGAAGGCCGATGTGGGGCGTGGTGTAAGGTTGAGGGGTAAATGGTCTTGGCTGCTGCTGTGGAGGCGATCTTTTCCTTATGTGCTGGCAGCTTGGTGAATGCATCCTTAGTAGTGGAACCCATGTCATTGTTATTGCTACTGCCATTTGAACCTTGTTTCAAAGCGACAGAATTTAACATGTTATATGTAGATTCTGACTTAATCTCCTCTGAGGTATCATGTGGGTTAGAAGAACTAGCACCACGTCCCCTGGGAGCTTGAGAGTTGGGACTATTATATCTGCATCAAAATAGAGTTTGGGAATAATCTAAAGTCTGCACTTCAAAAATAAATAATAGAAGTTGAAAGAGTACAACTATGCATTTCACACCTTGAGAATGCCGAAAGATCTGAATGTCGCAAAATATTGTGATCATCAACATCACCACTAGATCTTAACCTCTTCAAACTCAGCTCAAGAGTAGGCAACTCCTTGGAATCTTCATTAGCTTTATCCTTGCATTTTGAGATTTTGGAGAAGCCATCAGGAGTCTCAGGAACTCTGCTTGCTAGGTGTGCCTCACAATTATCAGCAATCCCATCAATTAGACCAGCAACCGGGGTAACTGGTCCACAAGAAGCATTGCTGCTCTCTCGTCCAGGTACATTCTCATTCATTACGTTCTCATTCATTTCTACCTTTGGATTGCATTCAGGCAATCTTTCCATGCTTGCACCTGTCACACTAGAGGCTTTTTCAGTTGAATAAGGAATCTGTTCTCCGTCAGGATTCTGAGGTGCCCCCTTTTTCAGGTCTTTTCCTGAGGAATTTTTGTCTGGAAAGCAAATCATAAAACAGCATATATTCTGGTATTGTTCAGCAAATGAATTGATAGGCACAAATAACAGATGTCAAAATAATGCAACATTGTCATACCAGCAGCTTCCCTTTGTTCTTGACACCCTTGGTTGGTAGACTTGGGCATGCCATGCTTGGAGTGAATGACCTGTGCACAAGTACTATCATATGGATCTGCCCAAGGATCTGATGGAGACATTTGTTGAGGACTATCATCTTCAACTGCATGCTTTGTCCAAGAACTCTGCAAATCAAAGACAATGTTATTTGACATCCTGTTTAAGATCATGCTTCTGACTCTCAAGAACTAGGACGATTGTACTGCTTTACTCAATGTAATTACTGAACAAGAGAACTAAACCAACAGATATCATTTGTGCAACTCAATTACTTCTAACTCTGCACGAATGCAGTAGAGAAGTTGATCCAAGAACAAAGGAGTGATTCAACATCTAACATCAAGCCAGAATAGCAACGTGATGAACGTCCTTCTGCTTTCATCAATCTATTAGTAGGATATGTAACGAAGTCATAGGTGCATGGTAGGTTGAGTTCATGTTAAGTTGATCACTTACCATCCCTATCTCAAACTATTTATTACAAAGAAATGAGAAGACACAGTTAATTAGCATAAATATAACCTTGGCAGAAAGAACTGTTCATTTAGGAAAAAGGTCAAAGCTGTGAATGCGAAATGAACAGTCTATTCATGAACAATACAAGTGAATGTCATACAATGCAAGTGTCTGAAATCTCAAAGTTCTAAGTTCAAAATAAGTTTTGCTTCAAACGCATAAATCCATTAAGTTTCATGGGAATTCAGTCCTATATGCTGCATGCTCTTCCATTGCGACTAGAAAGTGGGACTATTGAATCCTAAGTTGAGTCAAATCTGCAGCATAAGCTGTCATTTACCTGGGTTCCACTCACATTATCACTTCCATCCCTTAAATTCTGCCTAAAGCTACCATTATCATCCTCATCATTGCTGTCAGTATTATCATCAGAATCAACAGGCCTCTTTGACTTGATAGAGTTTTGGTGTTGTATGCCACTTTCACTTCCACTACCACTTGACTGCGACAAAACAAAATAACAAATTTATTAGGAAAAATATAAGCAATTAAAAGTATGAAATAAATTTAATAGAGAAAATTCTGAGAAACAGGAGTCCTTAGATTGCATTAATCATAAAAGAACCTAAGCAGAGCACACACCAAAAAAATTGCAACTCACACTGTGGCATCTCCTCCAAACATGCTGCCAAAGGTTTTTAAGCTCGTTCTTCCGGATAGGCTTCACCAAAAAGTCAGCTGCACCTTTAGATAAACATTTAAAGACAGTGCCCACTGAATCATTTGATGACATCACTGCATGCATTCAAGCGTAAGAGAAGTATCAGACTTAAATAGTCAGAAAAGAAACCTCATTTGAATGGTTGATTCCAAAAAGTGATATAAGAGATAAACTCACTAATCACAGGAATATTCTTGCGGACTCTATGACTCATGATCTTGCAAAGTAGACCAATTCCAGATAAGCCCGGTATATTCACCTCAGTCAATATTAGATCAACTCGATTAGTCAAATCTTCTAAGATTCTCCAAGCTTGGAATGCATCAGCTGCAGCAGTAACTGCCAAGAAGAATATATAAATCAGATAGAGAAGGAAGCAATTACCCAACCAACAGTTGATATAATAGTTCCTTAGCAGGCATTGAACAATCAAACAAGGGCCATGAGAAAGCATCCATACATTCACAAAATCAGCATATTGGATTCTCAAGAAAAGCATGTAGTTATTGCCAAAATTTGAGAAAACTGTTGACAGGAATCCAGACTCGTAACACCAGGCTATTAAATACACATTAGAAGTAAAGAATTATGCTTTTGCTGTTAATATTTTATCATGGCAAGTCATCTGCATTTTCATAACCATTAATCAGGTTTCCCACCAACACAGAAAGCCCCCGAAAGAAGTAAAAGGTATATTGCCAAACTGAACTTAACACTACAAATTTGGTCATACAATCCAGGCAAAGGAAATTGCATGGCAATAAAAGGGCATGCACAAATAAACCAACGATGAAAGTTTGTACCTTTATTTCTAACTTTTTTATTTCATATTTTCCTTGAGTCGT
Source organism: Dioscorea alata (assembly GCA_020875875.1). Classification (NCBI taxonomy): domain Eukaryota; kingdom Viridiplantae; phylum Streptophyta; class Magnoliopsida; order Dioscoreales; family Dioscoreaceae; genus Dioscorea; species Dioscorea alata. Next base: position 18,889,046 of record CM037022.1, on the reverse strand, counting down.
TTCTCTTTCTTTCAACACTTAATTCTTCTCTAATGGTCCACGTGAATTCAGAACATCACTTCATTGTTATGTGGCAATCAATGGTTTCCACCACAGTAAAAACCTACTATAAAGTCCACTTGAATCAAAACCTTCACTTCTTACCGTTGTTATTCATTTAACCAAGATTCCAACTAAACAATACTATTAAATGAAACTCCTAAACTTGAAAAGAGAAAGAATAAATAGCCAATTAAAATTGGATAATACACCAATTAGGCCTCAGTCCGCTCCCATAGCTCAATCCTTCATTGAAATTGCATTAGAAGGAGAAGCAATGGTCAGAAGAATTCTGTTTGCGAAGGAGCAAAGCTGAAAACCAAGCAAAAGTGATGATACTTTTCTACAAAAGAGGGAGTGGGTTTTCTAACCTTATTCTTTGTTTGGAGTAAGGTATGGCACAAGACAATCAAGTTATAGAATTTTGTCTTTCTGAAGAAGAAAGGATAAGGGTGAGGGGAGGAAGGAATATAAAAAAATAGAGGGGCCGATACAAACAAGCACCATACGGAATCAAATATCATCTTGTTCTTGTCATTACCTCAATTGGACCATCTTTCTTCACAAGCTTTTCAACTTCTTCATATGACGAAAGCACTATACTCAAGAAATCAAATTGTCATAAAACGATAAGAGGATCAAATTAGGTTTACATTACAATATCTTAAATTTAGGAATTCCTTCTGCAGCATTAGATGCATGTATCGTCAAGCAAATTACTCCCATATAGTTTTTCCAACTCCTGTATCAAGAAAACTATACCACAAAACTAATAGTTTATTTCCTCCTCAAAAAACCAGCAGGGAAAATCTGGAGTAAGCGAAGTCAAACAATAAAAAGCAATGATGAGCCCTGGTACCTCCTAATTCATGGCCAGATCACACTAATCACGTTCACTGATCTCTTATTTTTTGTTTTTAATTTTTCTCAAGTAATACCTGGGGAAATATCTACCTTTCGAAAAATCTCAATCCAACAGAGGCAAACAATAAGAAACATATAATTATGAAAAATCATTTGCATGCAAAGACACCAAGCCAACTATGCAGAGTGCTGGAATAATATAACAGCAATAGTTAATGCAGTTTAGAGCTTTTATCTGTGCACAGATGAGTAGATAACTCAATTTTTGGATACCTACTTGTAGCAAGCTCATTCTCAAAAACAATTATTCTGGAGAGCTTGCTATAATGTGCAAGTATCAAGACAAGACCAAATGACTTACCTTCATAGCTACAGTTACGAAGTAAGGCACTGACCAGTTGACGGGTTGAATCATCACTTTCCACAAGCAAGACATTGAGGGATCTAACAGGAAGAAATCTCTCCCAGTGAACAATGGGTCCCAGAGGTGGAGGCTGCTGTGGCTGCGCAATATCTCCTTTTGGAAAATCTTCTACACATTTAGCAGAATCATTTACCTTGGTCTCATCTTCTTCTAAAATACCCTGCCTCTCCAGATCAATACCTCTGATATCCTTGGGCTCATCATGCATTTCTTGGTTAGCTTCCATGGGGGCTTCTTCTCCAGCCCCATTAGAATTCATTTGATTGTTGTTTCCCATCAGCCAGACTCCAAAAGGCTAACAATGAGAAAGGATATTGCTGACAAGGGTTCCATGTTCAAAATACACAGCTCAAACATCACAACTACTGTCAGGAGCACCACATCTCTGTTCCATACCACATAAGAGACAGATACAACACTATCAAAACCCTAAGAATCAAGATTTTCATAACAAGCTGAAAATCATTTTCAAATCATAGACATTCATTAACAAGAAAAAGAAACCACATAGGAACAATAACAAGAATCTGAATATCCACAGGAAAAAAACAAGAGCAAACCAACTCAAAGAGCTTCATCTCCAAAACAAGAAAAAAACAAAAAACAAACATTCACCACAAGAACATTAACAAGAACCAAACTAAATAATCAAAACACAAAACCCCAAGAAAAATCTAAGAATATGAAAACATCAACCAGCAAATCTATTTCAGAGCTCTGATCTAAAGAAGGGGAAAAAAAAATCAAGAACACCATAGCTGCAAAGCATAATAAAAACACATATCCTAAAAAAAACAAGACAAAATGCAACCATACACCTCCAAAACCCCAAAGAACACCACCCCTTTAGACCTCTGATCTAAAGAATAAGCAGAAGAAATCAAAGAAACTCAAAGCATAAAAACACAAATCCCTAACAAAAATCAAAGAGAGAATGGAAACCCAAACCCAAATACCTCCAAAACCTAGAAAAACAACCGATTCGGAGCTCTGATCCGGAGAACAAGAAATCAAGAACATCGGTAACGCAATGGTTCACATCTTCTCCAACGCGAAATCGATCGAAGCTTAAGAGCAAACGCAAAGAATGTTAGAAAATGGAGAGAAAAAGCTTGAACTGATGAGAGAGAAAGAGATAGAGAGAGAAAATGCCAGTAATGAGTGAGGAGAGAGAAGATATTAGAGTAGAGGTGGAAGGGTAGAATGGTAAAATACAAGGTGATGACGTGGCAATAGTGGCGGTGCACAATGCGCGCCCGGATCCGAAATGGGGATGCGCTGACGTGGCAAAGAAGGTGGGGCCCAATGGAGCCGGGGCCAGCTGTACCGGTGGATCAAAAACTAGTAGCGCCTGAATGGTTTAGATGGGCCCACTTGAGGGATTTGGGACACGTGGCTGGTTCCTGTTGACTATGTGGGACCACTTTGTATTTATTTATTTTGGCAATTTTTAAGACAGTGTTTCAGAATCTTTTGACGGAGGCTTGACGGCGTATTTGTTTTGGAATTTTCTTTATTTCCCTTGTTTTGTCTCATTTCTCATATTAATGATTTTTGGGAAAAAAATTTATCATCACTCTCCCTATATATTTTTCTATATTTGTCTTATTATGTCTCATTAGTTTTTGGAAACAATTTAACATCTCTTTCATTGGTCAACACAAAAATGTGTTCTCACCTCTCACTTATAAAAAAAAATCTAAATGTTAAAGATAGAATGTCCTAATCTGCCTCTTTAATCTCTCTAATATAATTTATTCCTAGGAGATCTCTCTTTTTTAATATTTGAGAAATATAAGTCCCTCCTTCTAATATAATTTATTCTTACAGGAGAAATTCTATTTTGTCTCATTATTTTTGGAATGTAATATATTTTTCATCGGTCAACACAAATGTGCTCTCACTTATTAAAAAAACATAAATTTTAAACTAGTTTTTTCAATAAAGTACGAACTGATTTAGTACCAATAAACCAAGTGATATGACTTTTTTAATATACTATTTTTTAAAAAAAAAATTATTGTATTATATTTATAATTCAAAATATGTGTGAAAATAGAATAAACCTATTATTAATATTTATGCAAGGCACACATAAAATAAAAACAAACAAAATAAACAAAGTAATTTTATTTTATGTTAATTGATATTTAGTATCAATGTATTATTTTATATTTTTGCCCATACACACTTGTCTTTTGTCATCTCCATGCCATATAATGTCAAAAAAATACAGGTCAAGAGAGCTTGATAAATATCTCCAAAGGCAGTGGCGGAGGAAGTTTCTGGAACGAATGGACTAGAAACAGTTTGGCATGCTGGATATTCAGAAGTTTCTTTAGTACTAGTAATAGATGCAAAGAGATTAGGTTACATCAAACGCATAAACATTGATTAAAAAATTAATTAAGTTGGTTGTTAACCGTATCAAATTAACATCATTATTATATGAGTAATAGAATGCAAAATGTAGCATGCTCAATGGCTTGTCGGTGTTGTGCTTTTATATATATAATATAATAACTAGCTGATAAGTAAAGGTTGGTTAGGCAAGAAATATATCATAAAACACTGAGACTTTGAAGACAAGCAAAATGACAGTTAAGAAAAGTAATTAGAGGAGACTTAGCACCAAAATTTACTTTTTAAGATTCACTGGGTTCACGAATGTATTTGAATGGTTCTTTACACTCTTGAATCCTCAGTTAAAAGCATATGCTACATAAGATTATGTGATAATCTCTGAGCCATGGCCATTCCAGAGAGTTTGGCGTATCTATGTTGTATCCGTGTTGGACACACAGAACCCATATTCGACACGGACACACCATGGATATGGCCAGACACTCATACACTTTGTGAATGGTTTATTTATTTATTTATTTTGCCAACATAAGCGACTAGACCACTAAGAAAGACAAGGACGTGCACAAGCTTCGACGGAGTAAATGAAGATAGGACCCACACATACATGGGCGCTGGAACCACCAGCACACAACCACTACTCACACTCCCAGAAATGTGTCTTCATCCATAATTCAAACTCTCACCACTTGAAGAATTCTAATGGAGACCCGACTATCAATGATTTTTCTAAATTAGCCATATATATTTCTTAATTACTTCTCAATACACAAGATCACCAAATTAATCTATGAAGGCGTTTGGTTCGCGGTAATGTGAAAATATTACCGCCTGTCACGTGGTAATCTGAAAAGATTACCACGTTTGGCATTGCACTGAGAAAGATTACCAGTTGTTACGTGGTAATCTGGATGGTAATATGACATTACCAACAGGAGAATATTACCAATAAGGTGGTAATCCTATTACCACCAAATTTGGTGTCTATCTTGGATTACCATGGTAATCTCATAACTTTTTATATTTTACCAAATTGATTACCATGAACCAAACAAGGTAATGAACTATTCCCAGTAATAAGAGTTCCCAACCAAACATGGTTATATCAAATTAGCACAATATTCCCAACCATATAACATTCCCACTCATATTACCATGGTAATCTCATTATGTGGTAATATGTTATTACCACGAACCAAACGACCCCTATAAGTATGATATATATTACATAAAAAATATATATAAATTTATATTTATAATAAATATTTTATATAAATAAATAATTTTTTATAGCCACATCGCAGTGTCCTTGTCATATTGTTAACCATGAGATATTATTTGTGTCATATATTATTTGTGTCACCCGTCCGTGCTTCTTAAGGTGATAATATAAGAAATTTTATCTTTCAGTGATATGTTAACCATGAGATATTCATAAACTAGAAGAAATAATTATGACATTCCAGTTATTTTGATTCAATAAAATAGTAACAAACATTGTCCTGGTAAATCAGTCATTTGAGAAATTTAGTCACACAAGAGAGCTAAACTCAAGATGGTTGAAGTAATGAAAACTTTTATGGATTACATGCTTCAATGGCCTGAAAAGAGACCAATTAATGGACAGAAGCATAATTAAGATTGGTTTAAACATATCAAGAGAAACATGGGTCCTGTTTCTCCAAAATTTCGATGAGCATATCAATACAAGGCAGAAAAATCATCCCAACTTGTTTGATGAGAAGAATAATTGTCGTGGGTTGTAGTCGAAAATAATCATCAATCTGAGGCCAGCCGAAAAACATAATTAGATTCATCATTAAGGTAGAATACCAAAAAGGCAGAGATTAGAAGTTATGAGATACATAAAATGTAAAAGGTCATCATGTGAGCTGTTCTTCAAAGTTCAAACTATAGTGATGGTTCTCAAGTCTCAAATATAATCGCAAAACCCCAGATGCGGAAATGACTAGAGCATGGGAATGTGCCAACCAATTAATCAAATAAAATTGAAAGAAAGAGAACATAAGAAGCATATGGATTTCGATGAGGAAATGCTTCTAACACAGCAAATCCAATACATATTGGAATTATTCTAAAGGAAGTTCAGATAGCATGAAAGTATAGTATGTGGTATGAACCAACTTCACCAAACCAGAGTTACACCTGTCCAACACATACACATTATTTTCCGCCGATGATACCATCAACAAGGAAAACAAGTACCCAGTTAGGAATTAGTCAAACAAACAGAACAAAACTAAAGATTCATCAACAAATCACCAATGGTTGAGTTGGGAAAATCAATCATCAAACTATTACACTATTCATGAGATAACGTCATAACAATTCTCTCTTGGAATCATAGCTGGATCATATACACATGCGTGCAAGATTCATTCGCGTACTTGCTTATCTTGGAAGTTTTGGTTGTTGAGTAAATACAGCCAGAGGTATGATTAGGGAATAAGACTGGTCGACCTTATGTAACATCACTAACAGGCTAAAAATGTAAGGCAGTAACTGCTAAAAGAACGCCTCGGGACAAATGTAATTCGTCCCTAACTTCATAGTCATTACTCACTAGTTACTTGCTAGGGTGTAAGAGAATGAGGGAAAAAAAGGAAGCATCCATTATTACATTATTTACATGTTAAGGTTAGAATAATCTCAGTTAAACTAACAAGTCACAACTAAATCCACAGTAATTAAAAGCAAAATCTATGCGTAATCGAAGCAAGTCTATGCTTCCGAGATAACAAAATCAAGAGTATAGATCTAACTAGCAACAATACTGTCATTACCTACATGAACTTTTCATTAACCAAATTAACAAACAGAAGTTGTCTTTTATCCAATTTAGCATATAAATTGAACATGACCAATACACCCAAGCTTGTGATGCTCACATAAACATCACTACAAAGGCTAACATTAAGTATAAGCTAACAAACAACTCCTCAGGATAAAGGTATTTCCTTCCTGGCTTAATATTCACCACACCAAATGGATGGGAATCAAGAATCGTTTCTGTCAATCTTAGCCTAAAGTGTAAGGAAATACAAGCATATAAGCATCCATCATTTGATTGTTACTTGTTAGCATTACAGTTATCTAAGTTTCATCATATTCATTCCTCGCACTTTGATCAAACTCAGCAAGCCTATGAATCCATTAAAAGAGAACCAGGACTACAAATGAGGCCAGCGACAATACAATTATTACCTCCATGAACTTTCAAACATGTAAACATACTCCATTTAACCAAAGAGAAGTTGCCACATTTCCATTAGCATATAATTGAATATGCAATCTTATAAACCAATATACCCAAGCTTGTGATGCTTAGAATGTCAAGCATGTAACTTTGAGAAAGCCAAGCCCAATTTGTCATTACTAAATCTCAAAACAGAAAGAAGGAAAACGAAAAGAAAACTCACTATGCTTGTGTAGCTTCTTCTCCAGTGGAACTGGGAATGAGACCCATGTCCTCAGCCTGCAGAGTGCTAAGCAAATTAATCGCGGGCACACGAAGACACCCCAATAGATAAGAGTACACCTCCTCCTTCGTCGGCATGGTCTCAAGGGCCTGAAACTCCTCGGGACCATATACCTCACCTTCAAACACTGCCCCAACGAAATCATTCAGCAAGAGCCCCGTCCTGCGCTGGAAATCACGGCAGGCTTTGAGGGCACCGGGGATCTCGTCAGTGTGGACGAAGAGCCACGCGTTGGCACCGCGCATGCAAGGGTTTAGCTTGGACCAAGGGGTGTTCGCTAAGACGTTGGCAAGCACGGTGTTTTTAGCGACGAGGAGGCGAGCAGTGGGAGGGAGGGCGCCGCGGAGATCCTGGAGCTGCCGGACGGTGAGTCCATTGTACCAGATTCCGGCCACGAGGTGGCATCCCTCCAGTTGCCTGCGTACTGCCTCCGCCCTGGTCCGGCGGATGGCGGCGCGGATCGAGGGGACGGCGGAGGAGGCCATTGATGAAGATCGAAGGGTTTTGAGCGAGAGTGGTGGTAAAATTTTTATTTATTTATAAATTGTTATGATTGAACAGTGTGCAAGTGTCACACGTTGGAAAATATTTTTAACATTCTCTTTTAAAAAAATAAAATAAAAAAATATTTATATTTTTATCTCTATATTAAATCACCGCAAACAATATATTTGTAGCCTGGATTATTTGTGTATAATGTAAATTAGTCTCTCTTTTTTTTTTTTTTTTTGGGCATATCTACACCTTGAAAAATGGGTATTTTACATGATTATGTCATTGTAAATATGAATTTTTTTTTCATATATATAGATATATATATATATATATATAATTTCTATTATATGTTTTTTTGGATAGTTGATTAATATCAACGTGTGTGTCTATATATATAATAGAATGAAAAAAATATTACTAAAACCTTATGTATTATTGTACTCTGATTTTTTGAAAATTTTTAAAATATAATATAAATCTTTTAATTAAAAAAAATAGAAGTTTAGCTACAGAGAAAGACAACATTGATTAAAGAACAAAAAATTTTACCCAAAAAATAAAAACTGCTTAACTTGATAAATACACTTCTACACTTAAAGAAACCGGAAAACAAACGCTAACAGTCATGTTATTGTTTCCAAATTCCAAAACCCTGGAAAAAAAAAATGAACGGACTATTGAATGATTTGATTTTGGTATAGGAATTTTAAAAATAAGCACAATTAATTAGTCATGCTGCTATAAAATATTAGGGATATCTCTCCAAGAGTGCAGTCCATTAAAGAATTCTGAAAAAATATGTAACCAGTTGTCCTTTGGAAAATTGTTTCAGTTTGCATCATTCATCTAAACAAGAAGCAATTTATTAATCTTTTCGGATTGTTACCGAAACAAAAACCCTCAATGGCAGGAAGAGCCTTCAACACTCTCTTCTCAAAATATAATCAACAGCTTTCTCAACAGTGTCAACAACCTGCACAAGCAAAAAAAACCTAATAAATCACAGTTGTAGACAGGTCATTACTCATTCCAATAAAAGAAAATTGAAAAAAGATTGCAAGAATTCAGGAATGAGAGTGAACAAATAAGTGGGAATATGTACAACACAACCAAATCCATCAAAAACAAATTTCCTGACAACAAATGCTTATTATAAATGACAGCAAAAACTAAAAAGTTGAGTTTGTGTATCTTTGCATTCAAAGATATTGTGCATTATTGGAGATACCAGATCGGCAGGGTGCTCTGGATGGTTATCTTCACCCTTGAAAACTCCAGTCCTTGTAAGAACGGAAAACCAAGGATGTCCTGCCTGGAAGTAAATAGGGTTCAGCACAATGCACATATCTAAGATAGGGTTTTGCAGAGACAAACCTCTCTGGCACCTTTGATGTCTACTGAAGGGTTATCACCAATCATATAAATTTTGCTGAATGAGTGTGCTCGCGCTTCATTAATAGTAAGCTGGTTGTGGTGAATATTCAACAGAATTTGTTTGAGAGTTGCCTCAGAATTTTTAAATACAAATGGGTTTGGTTTCCCGAAGGATGTATATTCTAGAGGATCATCATGAGTTCTGCACAGTTAGACTTGAGTATGAGTTTGCAAGTTGATTAGAAAACAGAGAAAAGGCAGAACTGGGAAATCTATTCACCTATTGAAAACAGACTCCAACGCAATCCTGAAAGCACCCATTCCAAGACGCTCAGAAGGAAACTTAGCCTGCCTTGGCATTCACATAAAAATCAGTCACCATAACTTCAAAGAGGGACTAGAAACTAGGGTCCTGGAAGTAAGACCAGCCAACAAGTTAATGAGCATGTCCAGTATTCCCATGAAGTTACAAACATCAAAGGAAACTAGCTGAGGGATGAGATTTCAAATGTCAAGCCTAAACTTACCTGGTATTCAAGATCATCAGATGCAAAGAATAAAGGTGGCTGTTGATGACCTCTTCCTCTCACGGGCAGGCCGCCAAACCCCAAAATATCACAGAGCACCTGCAGAAGTGGGCCATTCATTAAAACTTTGCCTGAGGCAGGCAACAGGTGATCCCAATTTGCAGTGGGCAAGGACCAAGTGTAGGTTGTCGAATGGTTATAGACCTCAAAATAAATGTCATGTTATAGAAAAATTATGTAAAAGATTACTTTTAATGTGAACATAAACAACTGAATAATATGCACAAAGAACATCTAATACTTAGATTGTAAGCTTCAATATGTAAGACCAAACATAAGATGTGGCTTAAAGTGATATGCCATGCGTCACAGTACCAGGCCAATTTAATCATACTGTGAGCACTGTGAAAAACTGCAAAAGAACACATAGAACCATGCAAGTTATGTACCTGAATATCCCTTCCCCAGTCAACAGGATCACTAACAACAAACACTCCCTTCACTGTGTCTGAGTGCACATCATATCTTGGTTGTGATTTCTTGGAGTCCTCATCTATTCTGTCAGCTTGCTTGACTTTCCAAGTCTTGTATGAAGATAAGGGATCAATGTCATCAAAGTAAGAAGCATACTCATCTATGGAAAGAACTTTTCTGCAAATAAAGACAAGTGTTGTAAGAAAAACAACATAAACTGAAGGCTGCCCAAGCAATAATTTAGGCAGCCACACACCACAGAACCACATTGTGACAAATGAAAACCAACTATTCCTTGGACTTACTTAAAACCATATTCTGACATCACTTGAGCAGGCTCTCCTTTACCAACAGCAACAATTAGATCATTTTCAAATCTGGCACAAGCACACACCAAACAAAATGACATGAAGACAAAACGTAATAGGTTCCAAACAAGGGACAGCTTAATAATTTATGCAAAAGAAAGGAAGGTTACTGATGCTAGATTTGAATGTGATATGTTGTTCATGTTGGCTTTGCCAATAATTCACCATAAGCAGTCAAATATGTAGCCAGTGCTCACATCATAATACCTTTGCACAAGACGTCTAAAAGGTGAATGCCCCTGCAGAATCTGTGAGACATTCAAACAAATGCAGTATACATCAAAGATGAGCTAATTAGGAACTAAAACAGATAAAACCCAATTAAAGCAACAGAGGGGAGTGTATGATAGATACATCTAGTTTAGGACTGTAAATGCAAGGACCAGCAAAAATATAATGAAATGGAAAAGAAAGTTTCATGGCATGATTGTTACACATGTATTCAAGAGGCACAAGATAAATACTTCTTAACTTGCATTTCTTGTTCAAATAACTTGAACACCAAAGTTTAGTTCTTCTTCAAGTTTGGTCTTGGAAAGCAATCAAACCTAGCATCTCTAGCATCATAAAAGGTCAGGCTCTTGTTATGTCTATTTGACCATAGAACGACTAGCCATATAACCATCATAAAAAGGTACAAGTTCAGATATAAGTGTCTCTCATCCAATGGCAAGCTTTGAACTAAATCTGCTCTTGAAAATAGACAAGGTGACTCTTGTCACTTTCAAGGTTACCATACCAAAAACATTTGCACATCTTCAAACTAACCACCTTTAAGAATGTACATATTGGAAGTTTATTGTACAACATACAATCATAGTAAACCATAAATCCTCACCTGCTGAGCTAAAATCTTAACTTCCAATAATCCACTTAACTCAATAGCCCGTGCAGATTCCGGAACACCACCTCCTTTTTTAAAAAAAGAATGCCTCAAGTTATTTCAAAGAAAGATAGTAAATGCACAACTTTTTCTCATAGAAATCAAAATATGACAAAAAAACTTAACTATAAGGGTGTGGTAGGATTAAGATAAAATGAAGAATAAGGTGGAACAAGATTAAGAAAGAAGCTATCTATTCCATTATTGTGTTTGGTTCTCATTCTAAGAATAAGCCAGTGCAAGCCAAGGATGATTTTAGCTTATTGCAAATAAAAACTCTTAATTGGAATTAATAATCTATTCCAAGTTCTCTGTTTCACATCTCCTATATGCTCACCATTGGTCAAGAACAAATAGGGGATCTTCAAGGTGCCTGCGAAGAATTTCACGGAATAAAAACACAGGTAGTAAGAGAGGAGAAAAAAATCCAATAGATTGAATGAAAAAGTCATCTTCGAACACAGGTTCACACATACCATCATCGTTGTAGAGTCTTCGCAAGGCCTGAGGAGACCCTCCAATGGGATCATGGCCACGAAGAATCACACCATCAATATCGAACGCAATACCAAACGAAGGTCTGCAACACACTAACCAAAGAAATCTCAGCCGGAGAAGCCAAAACTCCGCAGGAAGAAAGGGTTAGAGACGACCTCGCGGGTTGAGATTGACGCTGATAGTGGGAACGCTGAAGGCGCTGCAGCTGCGAATGGCATTGGATCCCGACCTTCGACGCCCTGAACACGGAGCGAAATCTCATCTCTTGATTTCAACCCCAAAGCCACGGTTGCCAATCATCTCTACTCGCCTTTCCATTGATGAATGCCGCCAGAACTGATCACCGATCTCGAGGCAGATGGACGACGATGATATTGTGTGAACTATATTCTTCATAAATATATATATAAATAGTAATAATAATAACAAAGTAATATTAAATGTGATTAAAAGTATACATATTAGATTTTTTTTATTTTCTTTTTGAGAATTGTTGACAATCCGATCTTTAAGCAGAGAAGAAAATGTACAGACTTATTATGGCTATATTAACTATAAAAATGATATAAAATTTCACTGTGAACCCAAAATAATGAGTGGATAAATTAAGGTAGCCCAATAAATTCAAGGCGTCTGCTCCAATTACCAGGCCCGAACCTGAAATGGAAGATCACCACTAAATCATCAAAATATAATAATAATAATAATAATATGCAAATAATAAAAAAGATATAAGGACGTTTGTCACCTATTGTCTGTTTTTCCTCTGCAACCAGTGACAGAGTGACTCCTTTGTGACCTTTAGCAGACCAATATCTTGTGGCCGTCTTGCCTGGTATTTCTGATCTTTGGAATTACCAACTGGGCCAGTCCCATGTCCAGTATTAACTTCAAGACCCAGTTCATCCTGAAGAACTTTGATGATTGCATGTTGCACATCTGGTTCATGACTGGCAGCATCATTCACATACTTCCTGATCCCGGAGATGATGAGAATGTCATCTTCGATGGGTTTTCCTGTAACAGAAATTAAAGATCTTGAGTTTTTCATGTAGAAGAGACACTGCAAGACTGAAAGAACTAGACAAAATTTAATATCTGTTAAATAGAGAGCCATTCTTACCTGATTGATACCTCTCTTTGATCATTCTCAAGACTGAAAGAACAATAATCCTAGCTTCAACCTATTAGTTTGGCATTGTAAATGGTTTAGAAAGCTTTAGATGGTAGTATTAAGCAAGAAGCAGGATAAAACAACCAGTAGAGCTAATTGTAAATGCAAGATAGAGGCCCCAGATTTTGATAGGCATGTTATCAAGTTGCACATAATCTGGCTGATATAAGGTTTTACCCTACCAAGTCCCAACTTCGATGTTGTATATACATTAAGAGTAATTGAACACCCAACATGAAGCAATAGCAACCTTATGCTGTGTTTCATTCTTCCATGATAACTATGGAATGTAAAGGCCTTCTTGGCTTGAAGATTGCTGCTCTAGAAGACACTTAGTTTTTTAATTTTTGAGCTATTTTGCTCTTTGTTAAAAAAAAACTATGGAATGTAAAGGACAGATGAAGTGTTACCCAAATAAGTGACATACGGATTGGATGCTGACACAAACTCATTTTGATTTTAAATAACGCACCACAAGATGGTTTTACAAGCCCTAATCTGGTATTTTCATGAAATCCTTGTAGTTGAATTCCTAAGAGGGTCATGGATTCTGATGTTCCAAAAGGGCATCATCCCCTTCGAGCACAGACACTTACTACCCATTTTCACTATTTCCCCATGGAGAGAACTTATTTAGAACATTCAAGAATCAGTTAACTTCGGTAAACTCGGGTTCCCTGTCATGTTCAATAGCTAATAAAAGAAGCAGATATCAAAGTTGCATACTGCACTTAGACTAACCTTTGTAAGGCCTCGAATATCAATAGCTTGGTTGTCACCAACATCTTTTTGCAAATGAGTTGCTACCTTCTCGATAAGCAAGCTGTAAGGCTTCTTCATAGTGTGAGAACGACCAGCACCAGCTAGAATCTTATTTTGATTGCCACCAGATAATACGCCTTCACACCATTCCTCAAGTAATTCCTTGAGATGATAATCAATAGAATTGTAGCTGTAACAGGAATATTATAATATTAGTCCAGGAAAACATTATATTTATTTGTACAATATTGAAAAGAAACTGAAAAACATACATAGGTTCTCAAACAAACAGCAATTCAGCATACTCCACTACCACATGCAGAATGTACAAAAGATAATAGTTGCTTAATTTAATGCGGTATAGTCAACATTCGGTTAAAGAAATTAAAAAAAAAAAAAAAATCTTTTTCACGTCTGGATGCAGGATATGGATAGAAACTTGCCTAAAAACTACATCATAACCATTTTTTTCAGCATCGCTACTGTTAGTATCACATTTAAATACATGCATCAATTGGCACAATTTTCCAAGAGAGGATTTAAAACAACAGAGAATAAATTCAAGATTGACATGAATACACATCTGTAGGAAGCCAAAAAAGATTCTTCATACCCCGCTTTCCTCATGTCCTGATACATGGCTAGGCATTGTTGAACATCATGCAATGATCCATATCGAGTAAGAGCTCTTAAAAGCGTATTATATGTCACCTGAAATACCATTTCACAAAGGGCTGACTTAATTCTTCACCCAAAATGAGATCTCATCATGGTCAAGGCACAACACTAGAAGCAAAAAAATAAAGATATTGGCAGAATTCTACTGCAATTCAGCAAGCATGACAAGATAAGATATAAAACTGAGCGTGGCAGCAACATAGAACGTGTAATAAAGTTATGGTAGCAACTTGATAGAGAATAGCATCAGGGCTTGCATAAAAGACAAACTTGTCTATTTTCATTATGAGCTAATGGAAGAGCGGAACACAAATCTGACGGCAATACATGTTGATGAATTGGAAAGGAGGACAAGAATGTCAGAATGTGGTACAAGAGTGGTAGATCATAAAATACACAAGGGAAATTTCATATGAATGTATAGGAAGACAAAGGCATATGCACACCAGACAAATATCAAGCATAAAGATTTGCATAATCGAAACAAAAACTGTTTCTGAAACAGCAAGACATTACATGCCCATTAACTAGCATGAGAGAAAAGACTCCCTAAGATGAAAACAGAATTACTGATGCCCTCACAAAGTTGGCCAGACACAATAGTGAGCTCATTTTATTTCATCAGGGCCTCAGGTTATCTTTTTGGTTGACGGAGATAATGCCTTCAAATAATAATAGATTCTAGTCTATTGTCTGTTATTGGGCAGAAGTTCTAGTTGCTCGCAACTCTTTATCAAAAAATAAACAAATAAATAGATAAAGCAACAAGACAATTAATTGTCGATTATCATGACAAAAGGCTCACCAAATTGGGTTGAATTTTATGTCTTTTCATCTCTTCAAATAAAATGAATGCCATCTTTGGGTTTTCATTTTCCACACAAGCCTGCAAAATAATAATAAAGCTGACAAAAGCAGGTTGAAAACATCTAACTTTCTAAATAATGACAGCAAGAATCTTCACCAAATAAAAGTTAAATAAACAAACCCATCAATTCTACACCATTCCCTCTTCAAAAATTTAGATACTATAGACATAATTTAGCCGATCGTCAAAGCCTCATTTTTTATTGCCACTTCCATTATTTACTCCCTCATCTTGATATTGGAAGAAATTTGAAACTCTTTGATTAAAAATATGTCATTTCTAAAGAATTGTAAAAATCAACACAAAGTTGAAGATTTACATAGAAACAATTCTTACTGTCACCAGACTTGTCAAATTATGGAATAAATCTTAAATCCTTTTTTTCCTTCAAATGGGGTTGATCAGTTGTAGAAAAAGCAAGATCAAAATAATCAAAGAATATTCCTAGATAGCATTTTCTCGAAATTATCTTTCTAACATTGTTCTGTTCATCTCTGCAGTTCAGGGTTTCAGCGGGTATTGATTTTCTCTTACATCCTAAGTAGAAATCCAATATTCAACAACTTTTAACTTGTATATTTTTACACATGTTACCAGTTACATGTGAATAGTGAATATCAAGACAAAACTTGTTAAAATTATTAGGGTACTTGGATCCTAGAAAATAAAGGCACATAGGAATAGAAGCAGGAAGTAATCTCCATAATTCAAAGTAATTGAAGAGGGACATCAAACTTAAATTAATATATAAAATTCTCTCAACCTTAATTGCTGTAGTGTATGCAATAACATCAGGCTTAATTCCAAATCTATGCATCGTTTTGAATGCCTGTATCAAAAAACAAAGTTACTATTAGCTTAAGAAAAATAAATGACAGATGCTATAAAGCATGCTCAAGCAGAAAGTTTGATCAACAAGAAAGGGGAAACAAACAACAGCCAGAGTCAGTTATTAAAATATACTCCATCCTAATTATACATTAGGATATGCATGAAGAGAATGTTGTGAATTGATATGCATGAATTCTAGAAGCGACCTGAGCTCATATTTTTACATGGGGTGTTATAAACAAAGATTGTATCTCAAAGAAATAAGAGAGGGAACGCCTTAAATGCATATAGTATGTCAAGCCAAGATTGTATACAGACATATTTATGGATCTTGAATATCTTAATCTTACTACTTGTTGGAAATATAGTCCCACATCGGTTGTGTTATAGAAGTGTAATGGGTTTATATATAGGTATATGGGTTGAGCCACTAAGTCTTGAGACTTTTTGGTGTAAGGCCCATAGGCTTATGTATAACCCATATAGGGCCCACTAATACAAAAATACAAAATCTAACATGGTATCAGAGCAATATAGTGGAGCCCATTTAAAAAAAAAAGACACAAGTGGTGTATAAATCCATGTGAGTAGGACCTCACAAGTAGTGTACAAGTCCATGTGTGTAGGACCTCTGAGACACAAGTAGTGTACAAGTCCATGTGTGTAGGACCTCTCCTAGTAAAAACAGACCTCTTATGTACAAGTCTGAACAAGTTCAAACTTGGAAAAAAAATGACCCAGTTGAACTTGAGGGAGGGTGTTGGAAATATAGTCCCACATCGGTTGTGTTATAGAAGTGTAATGGGTTTATATATAGGTATATGGGTTGAGCCACTAAGTCTTGAGACTTTTTGGTGTAAGGCCCATAGGCTTATGAAAAAATTTGAGGCTCAAACTAACCTGTATGGCACCCCAAATGTCTTGAGATGTCCCATAGATATTAATCAAGATAGACCAGCTGATATGGTTGGGTGAAAGGTCCATTATTTTCATTTCATCCATCAGGGATTTTGCTCGGTAGTGATCAGAACCACAGGCCTTCATTAGAATGTTAAACGTAGCAACAGTTGGTCTGAAGGGAACAACTACCATGTTGCCTAAAGGTTTTGAATCATATAAACAGATTGACTGAGTATGACCATCTCCAGTAAGTTGATCTGGTATTGAGGAATCATGAGTATTGTCATGCTCCCTCTTTTTCATATTCTGAAAAACTTTAAATCCACTCTCTTTCCAGGTATAGAAAAGTCGAAAAGCTCTGTCATACTGGCATGACTCAACAAAAGCATTAAGCAGAATGTTACAACACTGAGCATTGGGTGCACATCCAGCTCGAATCATTTTTTCAAACATCTGCAAAGCATGATCTACATCACCAGCATTAGTGAAAGCACTGATTAATGAAGACCATGCTACTATATTAAGATCAACACCAGCCCAAAGCATGTCTTCTTTTACATTCAAAGCCATCTGCGACAATTTTGCATCTGCAAATACCTAGACAAATGGAAAAGTTGTGAGATAAGATTGGATTAGGAAGGGTAAGGGTAAAAAAGGTAAGAAAAAAGAGAGGATTTAAGGATGCTATCTGAGCTGAAATACAACAGACTTTTATCATTGTACTGTATGTGATAACATCCAATTTGAAGACACCCATTGATTGCAGGTCTTTCATCTCCTTATACACATCTTGGGCTAAATCAACTCTTTTCGCATTGCAACAAGCCTTCAAGATTATGTTATAAGATGCCACATCCAAAGTGACACATAAAGCCTAATAAATGGTAAAATTAAGTTAGCAGAACACACTAACAAGATCATGGTTAACAGGAAACTAAATATTCAATAGTTTTTGTAACACAACAAAACACAAATTTATGAAAGAAAAATAGTTCACTGGAAGAGAAGAAAAGCAAGATATAAGTCTGAAAAGATTACATGCTCCAAAAAGCCACTAAAGCATCTTTAACAGAAGATTGTAAGATCATATCCCCAAGGACAACTAAAGCCAATATTCTAGGGTAAAGAAGACCTTATGTTTAGCTATGAGACAGCATAATTGATAATATGGGAACTACCATACATTCTAAAATGTAAATTTAAGGTTAAGCTCAAAAGCAGTATACAATGAGATGCACCAGAAATGCAAATAACAGAAGAAAAAGAAACAGAAAACAAAGAATGTGACAAAATAATTGTAGACTTCTTAGCCAAATATTATACAAGAACGTACCTATATATGTGATCCTATATATACTTTCTCTTGATACATAACTGACTGCATATCTCATGAAAAATCTTGAAGATGCAAATAAAGGCTATCAACCAACCTAAGTACTAATTCTGTGTGAGGAAAACAGATTATATGACATAGACAAAAGAAAAAGAAAACCAACAGCAGCACCTACCTATAAATGCCAACATTAGAAAGAAGAAGATTTCATTACTTGCATATGTCTGTAAACATGCAAGGTGTAGCTCAAATCACGGGCATTGACATTCATAAGGCTGTTGAAGACGTAGGTGTTTGGTGTGATCTTCTGAGCGAGCATCTCCTACATTAGATCCTCCAAATATAAAAAATCAAACTTCATAACAGCATCAAAAGAATTAAAATCCATGCAGAAGCAAAATTTGAGACTGCTAGCAAAAATTATATCCATATAGCCCCTAAGTAAAACAAACGCACATCTGGATATTTCATCCTGAGAAATTGGCATATTGTGTAACAAATTATGCTGTGCTGCTAATTAAGTAATTATCCAGCTCCAGGGGGAGGCATGCATCCAGAAATGAAAAATAATACTCTTATTACATGAAAAGTTAAGCGTATACATCCTTCTTTTACCTCACCGAAGGATCCTGTCTTATATACTTCTATGGTTAATTAATATGCATGAAATCATAAAGGACCTACAAATCTAGCTTAAGATTTAGATCCATATCCCATCAGTAGCCAAGCACAAGACAGTTTGCAGCACATAAGTAATCCTGACTTAAATCTGAAGTGCTGAAGTAATCCAACTAGACGAACATGCCATGATTTGCATAGCAAGATATTGATAAAGCTTTGACAGCCATCTTTGATATTGTTTCTCACTAAGATAAATTTGCTTTGAGCAGAAAAAATTGCAGCTCATATAGTAAACAAGGCAACTTAGTGCAGAAGGGTCCCACTAGTCAATTTCAGGAAGGAATATGACAGTTCAAGATGTAAATCACCAATTAAACTTGAGAAGGAAAGTGAAGGCAGAAGATGAAATGCTTATGCACATACATGAGAACATCAAGTAATTTGGCTTAACAAAACTCACATGGTATTATCTGAAACCAGAAATACCGTCATTTTCATATATCATAGTGTAAACCAACTTAAAACAATCATCTTACCTCAAAAATACTCCTGGATTTCAATAAATCCCCACAAAGTCCACAAATATCAATTATGCTGCGGCAAGCAAACATGTTATAGCCACCGCAAGTTGCTTTAATTGCTTCAAAAGTTCTTATGGCTGATTTTAAGTCACGTTTCTTCCCAAATTCGTTCATGACGGAACATAGAAGCAGTTGGGAATGGGGAAATATGCTTGCATATCTGCAAATACATGTCTAGCCGTTAAATAGTATATTTGGCAAGCAAGCACAATAGAAGTAAAGATCCCTTAACCATTTTGATAGTAAAGCAAAAATGTACATAAATCTCAATTGTCACAATGCAAAAAAATCATAAAATACAACTTTCTGAAGAAAGAGAGAATGACGACACAAGGATGACAAGAATTAGTTCAAACAATTCTACCTGCTTACCTGATAACCTCTGCTTTGGAGACAAAAGAATAACCTTGAACGGCCAACTAAAATATGCAAGAAGTTTCTATGTGTGCGATCACGTTTTAGCAATCTTGGGCTAATCAATGTATGGTAAAACCATAAAGAAAAGACGCCTTGCTTAGTTTTACCTGACAGCCATATCTACATTACGCCTCTGGACAAATATCCTCAATACAACATCTGGATCAACGACTTCTTTAACAAAGAACTGATAATCTGGAGATGTGAAAACAACTGAACAATCAAATGATAACATCTTTTCAGCTAAAAAACAATTGAAAACTACTAAATCCCTCACTTACCTGCCAGAGTTTCCATTATCTCCACGAACTCCTCCAACCTTCTTCTTTCCACTAACCTCCGACATTCCACCCCCAAAGCTCCAATCGCAGCTTCATCAAAGAACGAAGCAGGACAAAAGCCGAGCCTCTCAGCCCCATTCAAGAAATCAAGAACCACATTAAGACCCCCATTCCGCAATACATCATGGATCCCTCTGGAGATCATCCGGGTGTCAACACGGGCCACGAACTGCGACGACTCGGCAGCGACGGCGTCAGAGGTGAGAACGCTCTCGGCGATCATAAGGAAGTCAGTGAAGCGACCATCCCGGGCGATCTTCGAGGCGAGTCGAGCATAATACTTGAGGAGACGGCGGGTGGAGGGTTCGGAGGAGGAGGCAGGGGCGGTGAGATCGATGCGGACATCGGAGAGCAGGGGTTGCGGCGAGAGGCGAAGATTACGGCGAGAGGAGCGGCGGGAAGGGGATGAGGGAGGGATGTGGAAAGAAGAGGAGACGACGACGCCAAGCTCCGCCATTGTTGAGCTCTGGGTCACCCGCGCGATTGGGAGGAGGGAAAGAATGAAAGAGGACACTATAAAGATATCT
The DNA here is from genome assembly GCA_020875875.1 of Dioscorea alata. Lineage (NCBI taxonomy): Eukaryota > Viridiplantae > Streptophyta > Magnoliopsida > Dioscoreales > Dioscoreaceae > Dioscorea > Dioscorea alata. The sequence goes on along the minus strand of CM037022.1, from coordinate 18,868,203 downwards.
TAAGAGCTGTGCTTTGAGATTCGGAAAAAAGATATTTTTAGGAAATTTGGCGGCTTTGATTGGATACGAGGGATGGAACAGCTTGCGTCAGTATTACATGTAAAAATAATAAGGGTAAATTACATAATTGATCACTAAAGTATGCCTCAATTTCTATTTTGGTGAGTGAAGTTTAAAAAATTCTATTTCGATCATTATATTTATTAAAACCTTCCAATCAACTCACTCAGGCAATTACACAGTCTGACCTAGCTTTCACTTCAGAATGGCTCTTTTTTTTTTCTTGCCAACAACATAGGTTATTTTTTCCATATAGCTAAAAACCCTCTTTCTTCTTCTTCATTTTTCATCTTTTTGTTCTCTTTTCCACTATATCCCTTGATTCCTTTTCTCTTGCTTGTTAAATTTCATGGAGGACATGGTAACTAGTTGGAGCAGTCCGAGGAATGTTAGTCGGAGTGATGGCCGAAACCATGATAGCATGGATGGGGAGATTGAAGTAGGCTTTTTTTGTCTAGTTCTTAGTAATTGCCGGAACCCTTTTCCCAATTCCCTTCCTTCATCTATTCTTGTAATTATATTAATAAATTGGAAATTTTTGCTCATTTTTAGAAGGTTTTATTTTAGAAATACATGAATGATACCTAATTGTTAGTGTTTTGATCTCATTAGGTATGGTTGTGTTCTGATTGTGTATGATTGAATTTAAGTGTGAGTAGGTAGGAAGGAAATAGAATTGTATAGGTTTTGGAATGGGTTTTGTATAGGGTTTATACATGTGATTTTTTATGCTTGTCTTAATTGGAAGATGCATATGTTTGTTCAATGTGATGATTTTTAATGTCATATTTATTTGTATATAGTTTGGACATTTGATGATGCATACATTGTTATAGTTTTTTTTTTCATGCTCTGATTTTTCTACTAAAAGAAAATGTATACATTTGTTCACCGTTTTGTTTTTTGATTTTTTTTTATTTTTTTTTGCTTGATATATTTATTGCATGCTCTACATTATAAATTGGTTTTGTATCTCCATATCCTTAATGAAAAAGTGGTTTTGGTATAGATTTTGGACATGAGAATTTATATGTCTAACTTAATTTGAAGTTTTCTTGTTCCTTTTATGCCCTACTTAAGCTTTGTTAGTTAAGGTCTTTGCTTTGTTTAGTGATATAAAATCATGCTGCAAGTTGATCTAGGGTCTGGTAATTCAGGTCTTCAACATCTCCCTTCAATTTTTATAACTTCAACAAATGCTGGCAAAGAATTCCAACTTGATTGCTCATACAAACAAAGAAGGGTACAAACTCCTCCATTTTTTGCCGGGGTCTTTGATTTTTTGATGTTCATTGGTGCATATAAAGAATTTTAGGGTTCTAAGGTTTTTGTGGCAAAAAGAATAGGGGCGCGAGAAAAAGGCACGAGAGAAGATAGGAGAAAACAGGAAAGACGATTGACAAAGCATAAGCCCTTCTGAGGTGGAAGCGACGTCAGACTGCCGTTAACGGCGTCTGCTTGGATGACTTGATTGGAAGGTTTTAATAAATTTAGTGACCCAAATATAATTTTTTAAACTTTAGTGACCAAAATAAGAATTTAGGCATACTTTAGTGACCAATTATGTAATTTATTCAAATAATAAATAATTTGATTTGATTCCCTTGATAATCTATTTGCGATTGGTCCCTTAATTGAAAAAGAATAGCTTCGGCATCCATATCCTTATATGGAAAGAGTTCGCCCAGAGAAATGATAATAATATTTCAATAGTTCCAAATATTTTAAAATAAAAAAATAAAATAAACTAAATTTATTTATAAATTATAAGTACCTGAAAGTTTACAACTTCCCTTATTAATCCCTCAATTTTCTTTTATACTTCTCAATCTTATATTTTTAAAAATTTAAAAGAGGACAAGCTCACGAGAGATTGTTAAAGGTGACAAATTGATAACCCTTTATGGATTTACCATATTAGACGGGCTAATATTTGAGATAATGACACTTTATCGCATACGTCCAAGATGATATATTATAAATCACAACTTTACAATAATAAATCTCATTATCATGTAATCCTATATAGGTGAAAAATACAGCTCTTTCCACAAAGATAAATAACAGTGCTAAAATATTTTTTACAAAAATTGAACAATGTCATGCAATAGCATGACACGGGGATCCTGTTCGGATGATTTATCACCGGATCATTTAGTGGTTGTCATTTTGTTTTTTTTTTAATACGGTTGGAAAAAAATAAGGCAATAAGAATAAATAATAAAGACTAGGTTTGCTGTTTAGAGCACCACAGCAGATACAATCCACGTTGGATGGGGCCCACTTTATCCACATCAGGCACTCAAAGAATAAGGGAATGGCCACGAATGAAGGAGAAACGCCTTCTTCTGATTCTCTCACTTCCAATCACTTCCCCACTGTTTCACTAGCTTCCTCGCCATGAATCTGGGCATGAGAAGGTTAGCAGCTAGGGTTCCCCTTCTCCCTCGTTGTTCCAAAGATGGCTCTTCATCACGAGACAATGGGAAGAATGACAACGGTATTCAATCGCCCAATTTTTTCATCAATTTTCAGTATTTCTGGTTTGATATGTATTAGATTAGTGTCAAATTTTGGATTGCATGAACTCTTTTGTGGCAGAGAGTTGTAGAAAGAGATTGATTGCATGAAAGATGTGATTTTGGACCTTAGAAGAGATAGAGATTGTTTATTGTTGAAGAGATTTTGTTTTCATAGATAAATGGAAGAGAGTGCACTGATTAAAGCTTCTTATGTTTGTGTGAAACATGAATTTGATTTGATTCCATTTATTCAACTTTGCATTGATTTTGCATTGTTTTAGAGTTGTCATTTATGAATGTGTGTTTTGATTTTGATTACCAAAAAAAAAAAAGGAAGAAGCTTTATATATTGGAACATTGAAGGTGATCATTGAACTCATTTTGAGCAAAAGAAGAAGTGATTTTGCATTTCTTATACTCCTATCAGATTTGGAAAGCAAAGAAAAATGTCAATTAGTTTGTTATTGCAATTCAAGAGATAACATGTATTGAGTCTATGCTACTCATTGCGGTAATAAATGTGATCATTCATTGTCAGAGTTGTGTACATGAAGAAGATACAATGGATGGACAAATGAGAAAAAGTTGTACTGATGAAAGCTTATAATATTTGTATGATAGATAACTTTGTTTCAATCCCATGTATTCAACTTTGCATAGACTACAGCGCATTGTTTAAGAGCTCTCAAATCTAAATGTTTATTTCTGCATTTCATGTTGTTCACTATGATTTTTTTTTTTTTAGATTGCTTTAAGAGAAAAGATATTTTATTGAATCATTGAAAGTGATTTCTGAACTCTTGTGGCAGTGAATTGCTTAAAGAAATTGATTGTGAAGCTAAAAAATTAATGAATTTTATGTTAAGTCTATGCTGTTATTATGCCAAGAGAGAGATCATTTATTGCTAAAGTGTCAACAAAACCATAGAATAACTCTTCAATTATAGATGAATTGGATTTGATTCCATTGTATGTTCAACTCTTTGCATATATGGTGAAGTTTTTGCAAGCTCTCAAATCTGAATGTTTATTTTATTCCTGCAAATCAGGTGATGAGACATCCAGAGACTGGGACAAAGCATGGTCAAGTTTCAGAAATCAAGGGAAGAAATCAGCAATGAGAAAAAAAGCAAAGAAATCTCTTTTTTCACAATTCAATGCAGACAAGTATGTGAGCTGGAATCCCCGGCGCTCCGAATATCCGTTATCGGAGGAAATCGATCCTATCAAAAGAACAGAGAGATCAAATCTGAAGTTATGGACAAGTCCTCAATTCACTTTGGCAGGTGCAATTGTTGTTGTGACAATGCTCATTGTTTACACCCTCAGTGTTCCACTCAAGTGAGCATCATCCTCTTCTCTATGAATCTTTCAATATGAAGAAGTATGCTTGTAACTTTGTTAAGAAAAAGAAACTTGAAGTTGTGTATTTTAGTTTATTAGTGCTCATCATCCTAGTTTCTATAAGATACCAATATTTTCTTATTTTCTTAATTGAATATCTTACATATGGGCAATTCCTCGATATATTGTTCATCCTCACAAAATACTTTTTTTTTATTGCGTGTAAATAAAATATATTTTTTTCCAAGACTAAAGCTCTCTCGGTAATGATTACCATAAGAAGAGCGGTCTATTGCATCGGATATTTCTAGGGTGTCATATGTTCCTGATTTGATAATAATTATCCGTCGATGGTCTTTGGTGAAGTTCATTAATATTTACATTATATATTTACTTATTTGTATTTTTTTTTGTTTTAGTTACGTAACCATTATTATTTTTTTAATAAAATTGTAGTTTATACTATATTATCAGATAAAAAAACTATTTCACCAAAGCATGAATGGTAATAATAATCAAATATAAATCTAAGTTGTCAATCTTAATCAAGCACTGTCTTAACTGACATAAGCACCAATGTCATCTCCAAATAAAAACACATAACAATTAAGATATTCCCAAGCTGACATATTGTACTACGTCATAAGACTTGAAAATTTCAAGGATGCTCTCTCAAGTCACTTGCCACACAAGGAAGCAAACAATTGACTTCATCTCTATAAATATAACTCTAAAACCAACATCCACTCTTCACTTCCAATTAACAAAGAGAAGCAATGGAAAACAATCATCAGAGACTTGCAGAGAAGTTGAGGAAGGAGAGAAGGAAACCTCTTCCAAAAAGAGGCCAAATCAAAGCCAAGATCTTTGGAAGTTTAATTCATTCAATGATTCCCAAGTTTTCCAAGAATGGAGGAAGCTCAACATCAATAAACACTTCTCCTGTTTTGAGTGGCTACACTTCTGATGCAAGCTCTGATTCTTGATGTTGATGATGATGAGGAGGAGTTTTGGTTTGGGTGTTTTAGTCTTTGGTTTTTGTTTGTATAGGAATTAGGAAAGACTTAGTTTTCCATCAATGTACAAATGGAGTTGAGGATGGTGGATTTTTCTTTTCTTTTTTTTATTTTTATTTTTCTTTTTGGGGTGTAAATTTGTGAATTTTTATGAACATACTATATGCTTGATTTTTATGTGCATTATTTGATGCAGTATGGGATTTAATTAAGGTTTTTTTTGTTATCAACTACAATTTGTGTTAATTTTGCAAAAAAACTTTTATGGTTTTTACATAATTGGATATAAGTTTGTTACTGGTTGTGATTTAAAAAAACATTAAAAAAAATTAGTGGCTTGGATTATCTGTTTGGAATGGTATATTAATATATTATGATATGTGGTAGTATGGTAAAAAAATTTAATTGTTGATTTTTGGATATACAATATAAAAAACTCACAATTTCAACACTGGGGAATGATATCTCTTTTATATTTAAGCATGCTTAGCAATTAATTTAATGGATTTTATATCGAAATAATTTAATATGAGTTCTTACAGAAGTTTGTTTATTCATTAAAAAAAATAAAAAAAATTAGATATAAAAAATTAGAAAAATTTTGAATCCCAACCCTACTTTCATAGACATGTGAGACCTGTGGTTAGTTTTTTTTTTTTTTTTTTTTTTCTACTTATTTCACTCTTATTTTTCCCATGTATTAATGCATGAGGTTATCCGCTTATTTTAAAAAAAAAAACTCACAAGAGAATATATACATATTTATTTATATAATAAAAAAATTAATTATAATTTTATAAAAAGATTAATTTACCTCTCCCATTATTATATTCACGTGAAAAGAAAAGAAAAGAAAAGAAATGGCAAAATAAATTCATATTTTTATTGACTTTTTTAACCATAGAACATAAAAAAATTTTAGGAGTTTTGCATGTGTATCCTAAATAATTATGAAATTATATATTTATCTCTAAATAAAGATAATTACATACATACCCTGAATAATATATATCATTATATACCTTTGGGTTCAAATTAGTTGAAAACTATCAGTTAACAAACAACAGATATATAAAATGACCATTATACCTTTTGCATAAAAAAAAATTTATTGTAAAAAAATCATACAAGGTTTTTTTTTTACCATTCGTATATCTTAATCCAAGTTATAACCATAATTAATAAAATTTAATTAATTTTTGTTAACTAAATCTAATAGTAAGGCATATCCGTAATTATTATATTTTTCAAAAATATATATATAATTATTTTTTAGGGTAAATATATAATTATTTGTCAGCATATATTATGTCAATGTGGGCTCCCTAATCTTGATTACTTCCACTCCAAGTCTCATGTGTGCAAAAATATAATAATATTCCATGAATATTCACATCTGACATTGTGACTCTATGGATAACTCCAAATCTTGACTCACTGTTTACAATATTAAATATATATATATATATATATGATGTAAAGGAAAAGTTGTAATTTGTCTATTTTATTTAGTTTCTCATGATATTTATTATATCCAATTCAAATAAACAACAAATAAATTAAACGAAAATTAAAAATCCAAATTCATTAATATTTCCCTTTTTTTTAATCACTAAAAAAAGATGCAAATAAAATTCCATAAATTGGTTAAGATATAATGGTATTCTGATACTCATCTTAAAACTGTTATTATTAATTGATGTATTTCTTAATAGTTACTTTTACAACAATATATATTATTAGATATAAGATGAAATCATTGATTTATTAATTAATTAAATTTTATTTTAATATTTTACCCATGACATCAAATCATTTGTTTTTTTAATAAAATAAATAAATCACATATATTAAAAAAAACAAATACACAATCACCAAGTATATTTGAGTACTGTCCGAAGTATTTGAAATACGGGAAAAAAGTATCATTCGGGTAATATTTCTAAAGGAGTTGCAAATGGATCCACCGGTTCACCAATCATTGACGGTTCTAGAACTGCTAAGCCTACGTTACATGCAATAGTACTTAGAATTACTATTGGTGGATGGTTTATTTGTTCTTTACTTATTTTTTATAATTTTTTTTTTTACAAAATCAATAAGCAGGTAGAGAGCTGCACTGGTGACTTGATTGATTTTTTAGGAGATAACCCCCACTACACAATATTAGAGGGGAGAATGAGAGATAATACTTATACAGAACTCTCACAGGGACCCTAAATATAAAGACTATTCAATCACAAAAATGGTACACTTTAATAATTATAAAAAAATTCAACAAAAGATAAATGAGGCAGCCGGCTACCGGGATTAGCTGCGAAATTATTTGCATTAAAAAATTAAAAAAAAAAATCATTTGCATATGGAATAACTACATAAAAAAAAAAGTACCAAAAAAATGACATGAAGTGAGTGCACGTTGCTTTAGTGACCAAGTTGCTTGTTATGTGATTATGACGTCATCTCAATGATACATCACTGACGTCATATTTCATTATTTGCTTTTAGTTATTATTTTTTTCATAAAAACTAGCTAAATTTTAATGGATTATTATTAACTATTTCCTAAAAATTTATCATTTACAAAAATTATATATATATACATCTGTGTGTGTGTGTTTTTGAAAAGAAATATTATATATTTTTTAATGAACGAAATTTTATATATATAAATGGACAGAGCAATAAAGGGAAACGTATAGAAACACCCAACTTAATGACATGAGTTCTGCGGTTTTATCCTACTGACTTTTCAAATATTAATTAATAATTTTTTTTTTTCTAAAAAGCGGATAAACCGTGTTCAATAAACAAGAAAAGAAACAAAATGTACAATAGACCAGGCTCCAACAAAATAATCACCAGGGATGGTAAGACAGAGCCAACTGAACAAACATTTTTTTAATCAATAAAATTATGTTCATCTTAAATTAACATTAAATTAATTAATTATATATATTTATTTAAAAGAAGAAAGAAAAATATTTAATCTATAAATAGATCCAAGCTCTTGCATTTACTCTCACTTCTCCTTCTTCATTAGCTCGCTTATACTAGAGATATATATCAACATTAATGCCAGGAGGACAAGCTACTACCACTCCAAACACAATGAGTTCTTTTAGTAACCAGCCACCACCAAGAAGCAAGATAAGGGAAATGATCATTAAGGACTTCGCAAAGGACATAGCCTCCATGGTTTCAGGCAACTTCTTCTCCTCCTCCACCGCCGCCGCCGCCGCCGCCGCCACCAAATCTTCTGGTATCCGGAACTAGAATAGTTGTAGCTTGTGATCCTTGTAATGTCTTTGTGTTTTTCTTATGTGTGATCTGGATCTCTTTGTCCTTCTCTGTTTTTTCAATTAATGGTGTTCTCTTCTTATGTTTTCAAGAGTTAATTTGTTTTTGGTTTGAAATCTCACTCTCACTGTTTGTGTTTGGTTTCTAGTTGGTTTGGTGGATGGGTTTCATGTTCTTTCTTCTTATGAATGTTTTTATTATATAAACATTTTATTTAAAGTTTGTTTCATTACATGTTTCTGATTTTTTTTTTTTAAATGAAGTGTATGTTGTGTATTATGAATTAAAAAAAAAACAATTGAAAACCGCCTGTGAACACCAACTATTTGTAACCTTGTGTTACTCCAGGTCTCTTAGTTTAAAAGAGATGTGAGTATGATTCTCCCTAACTGTGATCCTCAATTTCAAGAATGTGAGAACGTCATGACAATTTGTGAGTCTGATTCTCCCTAACTATGATCCTCAATTTTAAGAGTGTGAGAACGTCATGGCAATTTTTTTGTTCGTGTATGTCTTTGAAAATTGGTGCTTGTTCTGATTTAATTGGGTAAAAAAAATAATCAATGAAGCATTTTAATTTGGGTGATTATTTGAGCATCTTAAACATAACTTTGATTTCCTATGGATTATGGAAGCTCTACCTCAGCCGCCCTTCACCATCTTGTGCTTACTCATTGTTGATGGTTTGGTCTATTTTTCTCTTTTTTTTTACTATGTTATTGACATATTGTCCGTGTACTATATATATATATATATTTATTTAATCATCCGTACCTTCACTCTGAAATGTCTCATATTTTGGATGGTTTGGTGTATTTTTTTTTTTCTACGTTTTTTCTTTTTTTACCAAACTTCTTTTTGAATTGTCCATCCTTTCAATATGATGCCTTCAATCATTTTTGGTGGTATGACGTATTTTATTTTATTTTTATGTATATAGATAAATCATAATTTATTAAAACAAGAAGAAAAAATGGATACATATACCAAAAAAAGGCCAAACAACAAAGGCCCACATAGCAAGACTTCTTTCATTTTAATTTGTCTATTTTAATATAATTTTAGTAATTTATCATTATTTAAAAATTGGATTTTTTTAACATATATAAAACTCAAAATGACTTTAAAAAAAATGCATACTCATTGTTCTAAAGCGCCTTTTCTATAATTACAATTAAGTGTAGCTTTAGTTTTATTAGTATTTTCTCTCATACTTTTATGAGAAAATGATTACTATTACTGATTACATGTCCAAAATCCACCGGAGAAAGTTTGATGTTTTCCTGTCTCTATTATTTTACATGTGCATAATATTTACAGATAATTGTTTTTTTAGTACTTACTTTTTTTTTTTTTTTTATTTGGTCATCTTCTAGTTACGATGATTAAAACTATTAATTTTTTTGGAACTTTTTTAATATCTATGGCTTATTTATTAAAAAGCACAATACACTGAGGGAGAAATGGACTATTGCTAAGAAAAATTCTTTTAAAAAATAATAATACATACAAAACAAATGATAATAATTAAAAATTAAATAAATAATATCTTTAGTAAAATAAATAAATAAAAGAGTACCGGAACAACAAAAGAAACTATTAGGCAAAAGTGCAAATTCATTGAATCAAAATAAGAGTGTGTTAGTTTCAATGAATTTCATTGTCATTGAATTTGTTAATCCCAAGGTTTCTTAAATCCCATGTTTGTTTCCCTAGACTTGAATTTTGCTTTGATTTTCAAATCCCATAAATGAGGGACTTTAATTTCCTGTCAAAATTGGAGTAAACTGAAATCCTGCACACAGGTGGCCATGTGAGGGATTCACGGGTTCATCAAGGGTGAAACAATCTCCATGCTTCTTCTCATCTTCTTCTCATTTTCAGCCATTCAACAAATCAGTTCAAGATTTTGATTTGTGAAGCTTCAACTTGAATCCAAGGTGCTTGCATATATTTTTGTGATGTTTTTTCTTCATTTTTTTTTTTCATTCTCCTCCTCCTTTTTCTCATGATTAGATTTGAGAATTTGTTGTAAATCCAAGGTGCTTGCATATATTCTATGAATCTTTCAATATGAAGAAGGATGCTTGTGACTTTGTTAAAAAAAAAAAAAAAAAAACTTGAATTTGCTTATTTTGGTTTATTAGTGCCCATCATCCTATTTTCCATCATATACAATATTTTCTTATTTTTTTAATTTAATATCTTACACATAGACAATTCCTCAATATATTGTTCATCCTCACAAAATACTTTTTTTTGTGTGAGTAAAATTTTTTTTTTTCTGGGCTAAGGCTCTCACGTTAATGACTATCATAAGAAAAGTGATCTATTGCACCAAATCTGTCTAGGGTGTCACATGTTCCTGACTTGACAATAATTATCCGTCTTTGGTGAAGTTTATCAGTATTTTCATCATGTATTCACTTATTTGTATTTCTTTGTTGTTTTAGTTACATAACCACTACTATTTTTTTGAATAAAATTATAGTTTATACACTTTTATCAGATAAAAAAAATTATTTCACCAAAACATGGATGGTAATAATAATCAAATATAAATCTAAGTTGTCAATCTTAATCAAGCACTATCTTAATCAGTGGCAGAGCTAGAAATTTTTTATAAGGGGGCAAATAAAATCTTGTCAATCAAAATTTGAATACAATTAAAATTATATAATAACGTAAGTTAAATATCATAACTATTAAAGTCTTTTACATAAACAACTAGGACAAAACATTAACAAGAAAAAATTCATAATTGACATCTACAAGGTTTCATATTTTGAAAACAATGAATAATAGTTTCATTATCTATGCAATCAAAAAATATCTTTCTCAATTTACGTCACCAATTCTATTTCGCAATTGAGTCTTCACAATCTTCATTGCAAAGAAAATCTTCTTCATAGTTGCAATTGAAATTGGTAAAATTAGAGGTAGATTTAGAAGCCTATAAACTAGCGGATAAAAAAAAAATATCATATTCAATAATAGGCTTTCGTAATCCAGGATCTGAAAGAAGATTTTCAAAATCAAATTCCATGTGATTCCTCTCTGAGCCATGAATTCAAAATCCACAATATTGTTTTCATTTTTTTAAGACATTTCTAATTCTATTGTTGTATTTTTATTGAAATACCGCTCCATAAAATCTCTACAAAATAAGAATAAAAAATTAAAGTCCACTGTATTGAAATATCTGAAACACAAAATTTCTATACTTAAATTTCAATTAACCCAAATCTAACACAAGATTAAAAAATAATTAGAAAGGTGTGAAAGAATCTAATGATGAGAACCCTAAGATCTAAATAATGAAAAAAAAACCTTGTTCTTAAATCTTAATGAGAGATAGTGTACCAAATCCCAGAGCGCCGGAGCTGAGCGGTGATGACTGATGAGTGATGAGATTGAGAGCTAATAATCAAGGTGAAGATTAGAAACATGTCCAAAGATTCCTATGGATAAGATGAGAGCGTGACTAATTGAAGATGAGAACCTTATTCTTAACCCTAATTGAAGGCAAAATTGAGTGAGATAACGTACCAAATATCGAAGGCGGATTCCTATAGATAAGTTTCTCTTTCAAAGACTAGAAAAGTAAAAGATAACTGATAAATATTTATGTTTTGTGACTTGTGAGAATAAACATGTAAATATAATTTTATAAGAGCATATATATAATTATATATTTTTATAGGGGTGAAAATATAAATATTCTTATAATAATTTATAATAAATAAAAATAGAAGGTGGCAAATGAAATATTAAAAATTAAAAAGGCAATTGACCCTTTTCGTGCAGGTGACTCCGCCGCTGATCTTAATTGACATAAGCACCAATGTATCTACAAATAAAAACACTTAACAATTAAGATATTCCTAAACTGACATATTGTACAACTTCCTAAGACTTGAAAATTTCAAATATGCTCTCTCAAGTCACTTGCCTCACAAGGAAGCAAACAGTTGACTAATTGACTTCATCTCTATAAATATCACTCAAAGCCACAACCACTCTTCACTGTCAATTAACAAAGAGAAGCAATGGAAAACAATCATCAGAGACTTGCAGAGAAGTTGAGGAAAGAGAGAAGGAAACCTCTTCCAAAAAGAGGCCAAATCAAAGCCAAGATCTTTGGAAGCTTAATTCATTCAATGATTCCCAAGTTTTCCAAGAATGGAGGAAGCTCAACATCAATAAACACTTCTCCAGTTTTGAGTGGCTACACTTCTGATGCAAGCTCTGATTCTTGATGTTGATGAGGAGGAGGAGTTTTGGTTTGGGTGTTTTAGTCTTTGGTTTTTGTTTGTACAGGAATTAGGAATTTAGGAAAGACTTAGTTTTCCATCAATGTACAAATGAAGTTGAGGATGGTGGATTTTTCTTTCTTTTTTTTATTTTTCTTTTTGGGGTGTAAATTTGTTAATTTTTATGAACATATTATATGCTTGATTTCTATGTGCATTCTTTGATGCAGTATGGCATTTAATTAAGGTTTTTTGTTATCTCCTACAGCTTGTGTTAATTTTGTAAAAAACTTTTATGGTTTTTACATAATTGGATATAAGTTTGTTACTGGTTGTGATTTAAAAAAAATATTAAAAACATTAGTGGCTTGGATTAATATATTATGATATGTGATAGTATGGTAGAAAAATTTAATTGTTGAATTTTGGATATACAAAATAAAAAACTCACAATTTCAACACTGGGGAATGATGTCTCTTTTATATTTAAGCATGTTTAGCAATTAATTTAATGGATTATATGTCGGAATAATTTAATATGAGTTCTTACAGAAATTTGTTTATTCATAAAAAATATCAAAAATTAGATATAAAAAATTAGAAAAAATTTGAATCTCAATCTTACTTTCAAAGATATATGAGACCTATGGTTAGTTTTGTTTTGTTTTTTTCTACTCATTTCACTCTTATTTTTGTCATGTATCAATGCATGAGGTATATATTCCCTGCTGACGTACTCAGAAATCAAATCTGAGTATGTTTAGTGATAACCCCTTGGATGATAAATCAACGGTTGAGATCATTCAGATGCATAGTATCACTATATTTATGAATAGTAATGCACAGTGTTTTAATCTAAACCACAAATCATAACCGTAATAGTGACTGATTCAATTTCAACCGTCAAACTTGATTCCTACTAAACCTTCAGGGAAAGAAAATGAAAACTTATATTAAACCAGAGGAAGACCGAAACAACCCTTACTGTTCCCGGACCTCTTCTCTTGCTTCTCTCTCTAGTTTTTTCAAATCTGGGGACGTTGCTGTGAACGTCCCCAGATGACGTTTCTCCATATATATATAAATCATTTGTGGACGTTCATAGATAAAAAATCTATGGATGTCCATTATCAACCGTTGGATCTCGATCCAACTGCTTACAATGAAGAACTGTAATTGCTATGAATTATGATCTATATATATAAATCATCTGTGGACGTTCATAGATAAAAAATCTATGGATGTCCATTATCAACCGTTGGATCTCGATCCAACTGCTTACAATGATGAGCTGTAACTGCTATGAATCATGATCAACTGTCCATTATCAATTGTTCATCAATATCAGCCGTTGGATTGTGATCCAACAACTGATAATTGGACATCTATAGATTTGTTATCTATGGACGTACACAGATGATGTTTTGTATATATATATATATATATATATATATATATATATATATAATAAAAATTAATTATTATTTTATAAAAAAGATTTAATTTACGTCTCCCTTTATTATATTCACGTAAAAAAAAGAAATGGCAAAATAAGTTTCATATTTTTATTGACTTTTTTAACCATAGCAACATTAAAATTTTTGGGAGTTTTACAGGTATACCCCTAAATAATTTTGAAATTATATATTTGTCTCTAAATAAAAGATAATCGTATATATACCCTGAATAATACATATAATTATATATATACCCTGGGTTCAAATTAGTTGAAAAACTATCGGTTAACAAACAACAAATATACAAAATGACCATTATATCTTTTGCATAAAATTTTTTTTATTATAAAAAAAATTATATAAGGGGTTTTTTGGACCTTTCGTATATCTTAATAAAAGTTATAAAAACAATTAATAAAGTTTGATTAATTTTTGTTAACTGAATATAATAGTAGGGCATATCCGTAATTACCTATATTTTTTTAAAAGTATGTATATAATTATTTTTTTAAAGATAAATATGTAATTATAGAATTTTTGACATGTTTATAACCAATTTTTCCAAAATTTTTCAGATATATGGCAGGATATATTATGCCAATGTGGTATTATTAATTGGTTAAGATATAATGGTATTCTGACACTCATCTTTAAACTGTTATTATTAATTGATGTATTTCTTAACAGTTAACTTTTACTACAACATATATTATTAGATATAAGATGTAATCATTAATTTATTAATTAAATAAATTTTATTTTAATATTTTACACATGGCATCAAATCATTTGTTTTTTTAAGAAAATAAACAAATCACATGTATTAAAAAAAAATACACAATCACCGTATATATTTTTAAAAAAATAAGTAAAGAATATGTAAACCATCCACCAGTAAAAGAATGAAAAATAAGATTACTTTTATTTTTTTAACAAAGTCGGTACAGAAATGTATTAGTTACAGTAATTTCATTAATTTTCTGGGATAACCCCTATTATGTAATTCTAAAAAAAAAAAAAATGAGAGATAATACTCATATATAACTCTTATTGGAGATCCTAAACATGAATACCATTCAATTACAAACACGTACACTTTAACAATTATAAAAAGATAAAAAAAAAAAAAGTTGCGAAACCATTTGCATTAAAAAAAAATAAAAAATCATTTGCATATTGAATAACTACATAAAAAAATAAGTGCGAAAAAGAAATGACATGAAGTTAGTACAAGTGGCCGTTGCTTAGTGACCAAGTTTCTTGTTATGTGATTATGACGTCATCTCAATCACTGACATCATATTTCATTATTTGCTTTTAGTTATTATTTTTTTTAGCGTATTCACTTTTTTATATTTCTTTATTGTTTTAGTTAGGTAACCCCCACTGTTTTTTTAATAAAATTATAGTTTATACGGTTTTATCAGATAAAAAACTATTTCAACAAAACATGGGTGGTAATAATAATCAAATATAAATCTAAATTTTCAATCTTAATCAAGGACCGTCTTAATTGATATAACACCAATGCCATCTCCAAATAAAAACACACAGTGCTGTTTGGATATACCAAAATTATGATATAATTTTCAATATGTTATAATTTAATAATTTTTAATAATTATATTATATTGGTTGTTGGGTTATTTATTTTAAAATATAAAATTATGACATAATATAAGTATTATGGTATAAAAAGTTATTACACTAAGAGTAGAATATTTTTTTTTAAAAAAATTTCTTTTTTTTTATTCAGCCACCAGCCACCGGTGACCTGTGGTTGTGACCGACCACCGGTCTACTGGCAATCTGGTCGCCTACTGGCTGATCTCCAGCGATCGACCACCAGTGGTCCGGCCATCGGCCGACTGGCCTCTGGTGACACACTGACGGTCTACCGATGGTCCGATCAGCCTCTAACAACCGATTTTCATAATTTTTTTATTTTATTAATAAAAAATTATAAAAATAAAACATTTAATAATCACTTGAATTTCTTACGTAATTAAAATATATCATATTATTTTATTTTGCAGCCAATTAAGATATTCCTAACATATTGTAGAACGTCATAAGACTTGAAAATTTCAAAGATGCTCTCTCAAGTCACTTGCCTCACAAGGAAGCAAACAGTTGACTAATTGACTTCATCTCTATAAATATCACTCAAAGCCAACAGCCGCTCTTCACTGCCAATTAACAAAGAGAAGCCATGGAAAACAATCATCAGAGACTTGCAGAGAAGTTGAGGAAGGAGAGTAGGAAACCTCTTCCAAAAAGAGGTCAAATCAAAGCCAAGATCTTTGGAAGCTTAATTCATTCAATGATTCCCAAGTTTTCCAAGAATGGAGGAAGCTCAACATCAATAAACACTTCTCCTGTTTTGAGTGGCTACACTTCTGATGCAAGCTCTAATTCTTGATGTTGATGATGAGGAGAAGCTTTGGTTTAGGTGTTTTAGTCTTTGGTTTTTGTTTGCATAGGAATTAGGAAAGACTTAGTTTTCCATCAATGTACAAATGAAGTTGAGGATGGTGGATTTTTCTTTCTTTTTTTTTTATTTTTATTTTTCTTTTTGGGGTGTAAATTTGTCAATTTTTATGAACATATTATATGCTTGATTTTTATGTGCATTCTTTGATGCAGATTGGGATTTAATTAAGGTATTTTTGTTATCAGCTACAGTTTGTGTTAATTTTGCAAAAAAACTTCATGGTTTTTACATAATTGGATATAAGTTTGTTACTGGTTGTGATTTAAAAAAAATATTAAAAAAATAGTGGCTTGGATTATCTGTTTGGAATGGTATATTAATACATTATGTCTATGATATGTGGTAGTATGGTAAAAAAAATTAATTGTTGATTTTTGGATATACAAAATAAAAAACTCACAATTTCAACACTTGGGAATGATATCTCTTTTATATTTAAGCATGTTTAGCAATTAATTTAATGAATTTTATATCGGAATAATTTAATATGAGTTCTTACAGAAGTTTGTTTATTCATAAAAAATATAAAAAATTAGATATAAAAAATTAGAAAAAATTTGAATCTCAATCTTACTTTCATAGATATATGAGGCCTGTGGTTAGTTTTGTTTTTTTTTTTCTACTTATTTCACTCTTATTTTTGCCATGTATTAATGCAAGTGGTTATCCACTTATTTTGAAAAAACACATAAGAGAATATATATATATATTATTAATTTATATATATTTATGTGATAAAAATTTAATTATAATTTTATAAAAAGATTAAATTACCTCTTCCATTATTATATTCATGTAAAAAAAAGAAAAGAATATAAATGGCAATGCATTGTGTCAATGTGGACTTCCTAATCTTGATTACTTCCATTCCAAGTCTCATGTGTGCATGTGATGGAAAAGCAAAAATATAATAATATTCCATGAATATTCACATCTGTGACATTAATGGATAACTCCAAATCTTGTTCACTGTTTACAATATCTAAAAATAAAAAAAAATTATATATATGATGTAAAGGAAAAGTTGTAATTTGTCTATTTTATTTAGTTTCTCATGATATTTATTACAGGTAATTACCAAAGAAACCCCAAAAGTTTGCAATATGCATAAAAAAACCCCACACATTTTCATATCCCTAAAAACACCCTCCTTTTGATTTTATAGAAATTTAAACCCCCCAATGCTGTAACGGTGATTGACGGTGTTAAGTTTGAATATATATGACGAAATTGCCCTTACGTGGGATGCTGTGTCATTTGAAGCGTGGATTGACTATAATGCCCTTGTGTGCAATGATGTTTCCGCTTAAAGAGGAAGCGGTTTATTTTTATTTGTTTAATCACTGGAGAACACCATTACTGGCGCCGGTTATTTCCTATCATCGCCGCTTCATCGGTTGGGCATCTTGCTATCATCGCCTGTTCGGCAGTGTTTCGAAGGAGAACTCCCGCTCTAGTCTTCGTCATTTCGTCGATTTTCCAACCAAGGTAATGAGGCGATGAAGCTGTGCGGTTTTTCTTTTGTTTTTCGCCATTTCGTTTGTAAAGTATCGTCTCTGTTGTTTTTTTGGCCATACATTTTCATGGTTTCATTATTGGATGATATTGTAGTTTGCAGTGAGATTTTCCGTCTAGGGTTTTCTTTGTCTGTGCACAGTATCGAGAGCGAGAGTGTTGTGGTGCAGGAGATTTTTCGATGGTTATGCAAACTCATTCTGTTTTCAAATGATTATAATGTGTGTTTCCCCGTTAATTTGATGTGGGTATGAGTTGTGTTTAAAAGTATCAGTGTAATGGTTGGATTTTATGTTGAATACATGTCGTTTCCGTTTAACAATCGTACTCTCCGTTTAACAAAGGAAGTTTCTGTTTAATTAATAGAGTTATTGTTTAATAAATCACTCTAAACAAATGTATTGTTCTTCTTGTAGTGTATTGGTCATGGCGGTCAACCTAGTTAACGGCCGATGCTACTTGACACCGGTGGTCCAGACTTTGAATGAATTGAAAGTTCACATGACTGGACGACACTGGGAGATCATCAGAAGGACACCGTTCGCGGCTTTGACCGAGATTGAAGCCGTCCTCCAAGAGAGAGCCCTCCTTGATTCTCTGCTGCAGAGGTTCGATGGCCGCAGCAGCAAATTCAGGATCGGGGCCAGCCTCGTGAGTTTCAGACCTCAAGATGTGGGTCTCATCCTTGGTCTACGCTGTGATGGGAACGCAGTCGTATTCCAGAAGAAGAAGACACACTCGCCGTTCGAGCTGAGGTATTTTTCAAGATCTTACGAGAGAAATAAAGACTCCATCAAGAACACACTTGAGCGGATAGTTCGCGAGAGGGGGGAAGAGGAGAATTTTGTAAAGCTCCTCATGGTGTACCTCATGGGTACTATCCTCTTCCCTAACACTTCCTGCTCTGTTCCTGTTTGGATCGTTGACTACGTCGACGACCTACCAGCCATGGGACGATTTGCATGGGCTCAAGCGACCCACAAGTGGATAATGGAGGACGTTCCACAAGCGGCCGCTCGAGTGCAAGCGAGATGCGCCGGGAACAAGACCAACACGGGGTACGTCAAAGGTTGCTCGGTTGCGTTGACCACCTGGTTCTATGAGCTCACCGGCACCGGCAAGAAGTTGCATTTCGGAAAGACCCCAAGGATCCTGTGCTACGGTGAAAACAGCTACCGGAAGCAAGTGTCGACGGGGACTTTATTTTCATCACTTGAAGGAAAAGAGGTAATGAATCTATTTAATGAATCTTCATTTAAGTTTACCGTTTTTGTGTTTGACAATCTGTGTTAGTGTTTAAATATAATAATTCGTATTTAACAACTATGTTTACAATTTAAATTATTTTCTTAACATTTAACTCGTATGTTTATTGTTTAAACGTATTGGATTTTTACAATTGTTAGTTTCCCGAACTGGTCGCCGCCAACCAGGACGAACAAATATTTGTTGGGGCCATCCGCGGAGCTGCCACCGGCCACGGAGGTGTTATTCCTCCCGCTTCCGCTCCCGTTCCGCTGGCGAGCAAGACTCCCGCTCCGCCTGCGAGAAAGAGAGATGATCGGGCAGCATCGTCAAAGCGCGTCCGACGCCGATCACCTTCTCGGAGCCCGCACCGCGCACGGACTGCTCGCCGACGGGCAAGCCCCCTTCCACCCCCCTCCCCGACACCAACAGGCGACGAGCTGACCAGACGTCTATTGCAGACGTGCGAGTTAATGTTGCAAGAGATCCCACGTCTTGTTGCTCGCGTTGATGCTCTGGAGGCGCGTTCGCAGGCCACGACGAGGCCGGATGACTATGATACGATCTCCGGCAGCCCGAATGCAACGGACGCAGCCCCGGCGATTGCCAGAGCCGACGTTCTCGCGAGGGCATTCGCGAGAGTCCCGCGCAGGAAGAGGCTTATGTGGAGGACTGCAACGATGTGTCTCCCTCCGCCGGCCGACGTCGAGGCAACAGAAGTACCAAATGCTGTCGAACCAACAATGGCGGAGGCTCAGCCAACTTCAGGTCCGAGCTCGCCATTGGAAAAAGGACAGGCAGCGGTGCCGCCGGCTGCAATGGATGTGTCTCTGCCCGATGATGCGACTGCCGCCGTCGACACGTTAATTGAATCCCTTTTCAGTGACCTCCCTGTGTTGGAGGCACCGGCGCCGGCGTACGATTGCTGCGCGACGAAGGCAGACACAATCCTGGCGCCAGTGGCACCAGAAGTGAATAAAGACTCCGTGGCATTGCCGGTGTCGAGTCAGCCCACGTTAGCAGCTGAACCGAAAAAAGACGCTGTCGCCGACGCTGTGGCCTTACCGGCACCGTCACATGTTAAAGACTCTGTGGCAGTACCGGAGTCGAATAAAGAGGCTGCCAAGGAAGGGCAACGAGACGTCGACGACGCTGTGGCCGTACCGGCACCGTCACATGTTAAAGACTCTGTGGCAGTACCGGAGTCGAATAAAGAGGCTGCCAAGGAAGGGCAACGAGACGTCGACGAGGCGCAGAAAAAATTCGTTCCGAAGAAGAAAAAATATGCCGGAATGTCGCGTCTCGACGAATTCGAAGAGAAGATAATAAGTATATTTATGTTAACAGTTAAATAAATACACTTGCGGTTTAACTATCTCCTTTAATATTTAATTGTTTGTAAATTGTATGTAACTATTTAAGTTATCAATTAACTATATCATTATCCACTTAACTATGAACGTTATTGTTTAACATCAGGACTATCGTATGGAGGACTGACGCAGTTCAGACGACACGCGAGGCCGTGTTCACGTTGGTCGAGGGTAAGGAGAATGTGACAGACGATGTCGTCGATGCCTTCGTCTGCATCATCCAGAAGTCGCTGAAGCTTCAACCGTATCCTTATAAGAAGCGCGCTTCCATTACCCGTCCACTTGCACTATTCCTCTCCCAAAGGGAGGACACGGCGGAAGACGCTCTCCACATGATAGACGATGCTGCGCGGAACGTCCACGAAGTCGACATCGTAATAATGCCTATAATTTTGCATGACCATTTCCATATCGTCGTTCTCGACAACATAGCGCAAGAGTACAGGCATTACTCTTCCTGCCAGAGCGAGGAATACGACGAAGACGCCGCCGAAATGGTAAGCTCCCGTGTTAACTATAACGGAAATAACTTACTTCCTAATTTTCCATCTCGACTTCAAAATTTATTTGTTTACAGCGGAAACTATTCGATAATTGCATCGAGATGGAGCTTGGCGAGGCGGCGACGTCCTCGTACGCCCTCATTCACGACAGGAGCACTCCAAGACAAAAACGAGGAAGTCTTGACTGCTCGGTGTATGTGATGCGGTTCATTGAGCAACTTCTTGCTGACGAAAAGCTGCGGGTACCGCAAACGGACGTGCCGTACTTACGTCTGAAATACGCCGCACGCATACTTTTGGATGGGAGGGCAGCCGGCGTCGGGGATAAAGGGGAGACGTCCTCGAGAGTCAATCCTGTATAAAGTTCTTTCTCAATTTTACTGTAAAGTTTGTAACATACATTCTTTTGCAATAACTAAGATAGTTAACATTTAACGAAAACCTTTACCTATACATACGATAAAAACTCTCTGTTTAAACTAAGATAGTTAACATTTAACGAAAACCTTTATATTATAACTATCAGATTCTATGTTTAAATATAAAATCCTTCGTGTACGTAATCAGGCTTCTGTGTGACAACACTGATTGAGAGAACGAAACGTTTTTTTTTTTTAACTATACATGGGAAGTCGTGGGCGGTTCGTAACGGGCACTGCAATAACTTGTCCGTGTTAGGCGGAGGTTGGGGATTTTGAATATATTCTCTTTTCGCCACTGTACGACCGGAATTAACCTTTCGAACATCGTCTCCACGGAGGACTTATGGCGACAACCCTAGTTAATGGGCGATGCTCCTTGGCAGCGGTAGCGGAGACGATAGCCGAATTGAAGGTCTACATGAATGGACAGCACTGGGAACTTATACGAATGACACCGTTCGAAGCATTGACTAAGGTGGGAGCGGTATTCCAAGACAGGGCCCTTCTTGATTTCCTATTGCAAAGTTACGATGACCGCACAAGCAAATTCAGGATCGGGACAAGCATGCTAAGTTTCAGGCCTGAAGATGTCGCCCTCGTTCTTGGTGTGTGTTGCAGTGGAGAGGAAGTCGTCTTTCAGAAGAAGAAATCACGCTCATCTTTCCAAGAGAGGTATTTCTCGAGAACGTACGAGAGACACAGAGACTCTATAAAGAGAACTCTTGAGCAAGTTGTTCGACAAAGTGGACAAGAAGAAAATTTTGTCAAACTCCTGATGGTTTACCTCATGGGTACGGTCCTCTTCCCAAATACGTCATGCTCTGTTCCAAATTGGGTCGTTGATTATGTCGACGATCTACGTGGCATGGGCCGATACGCATGGGCGCAGGCGACACACAAGTGGCTTATGGATGACGTCCCACAAGCTGCCGCAAGAGTGCGAGCAAGATGCGCCGGGGAGAAGATTCAGGCGGGGTTCGTGAAGGGTTGCTCGATCGCATTGAACATATGGTTTTACGAGCTAACCGGTTGCGGAAACAAAGTGAATTTGAGCAAGACACCAAGGATGCTTTGCTACGAGAAGCAAGGGTCGATACAAACCATTTTGCCATCTCTGGAAGGAAAGGAGGTAATCATACCGAATTCTCCGTATAATTATGGATATTACCATTTACTATATGTAGTCTCTGTTTAACTAGAAGCATTACTATTTAAATATTTCGTTTACCGTTTACATATTGACGTCTTTGTTTAAGAAAACATGTTCTCTAACCTTACCTTGCATATGTTAGTTTCGTGAGCTGGTTGCCGCTAATGCGAATGAAGATATAACTGTTGGGGCCGCACGACGGACAATGCACGATGAAACTACAATCTCTCCCGAGCGCGTAAGCCGTCATTCACGTACTACGAGTTCAACGCGCCGTACGGGAACACCCCCCTTGACGTCGGCTGCCCCCCCGACGACGGCAGCCACCCCGCCGGCTGAAAGGGACGATGTCAACGAACGTCTGCTGCAGGCGTGCCAGTTATTAACATCCGAATTCCGAGGGCTTGTTGCTCGGGTTGATGTAATGGAAGGACGGTCACATTCGAATGAGCCGTCCATACAAGCAAATGAAGTTCCCGGTTCGGATGCACCGGAGGTAGACCAGGCGAATGCGGGGGCCTTCACTGAGACCAGCTCGGAATTTGACGACGATGAGGTCATTGCGGTCGCCATTCGAAGACGGTCAAATTTGAAGAGACCCGCGAGAAAAACCAAAAGAATAAAGCTGATCGCTCGAGAGGCTGACGACGCAACAGTAGCAGCGTCGCAGACAGACACAAATCCGGGGACCAATGTCGTGGTCGCCGCAACGCATGCGGACAATAGCAACAATGAACCACCCGAACAGGTACGGCACGATTTCATTCCGCAGCGGAAAAAATACCCCGGCCACACGCGGCTCGACATATTCGAGCAAGAGTTAATAACGATCTTCGTCAACGGCTATATTGACGAGTATGTAGGAAGTTTTTACATCAACATTAGCCTTTACCATTTAACTATAATTGTTACCGTTTAACCATATCTTTTAACGTTTAACTATGTCTGTTGTCGTTTAACTCTTTCTTTTACTCGTTAATTATAGTTTTCTTTCTCTTACTGTGTCTGTTACCGTTTAACCGCAGCACTATCGTTTGGACTAATGGCTTTGTCAGCACTACACGGAGACAACTATTCTCCATGCTTGAAGGACAAGAAACGGTTCCCGACGATGTCATGGACGCGTTCGTATGCATAATTCAAAAGTCACTGAAGAGGGTACCATACCCTTATAAGAAACGCGCGTCCATCACACGTCCACTGGCATTGTTTATGTCCAAGCAGCCTGACGCGTGCGAGTCGACGCTCGCTATGATCGGAGACGCGGCGCGAAACCGGCATGAAGTTGACATTGTTATCTTCCCAATCATCATGATTGGCCGCTTCCATGTGGTGGTGCTTGACAATGACAAACAAGAATACAGGCATTATTCGTCATGCCAAGGTGACGAGTACGAGAGAGACGCGTTTGAAATGGTAAGTGCCTCGGTCATTCAGAGGAGACTTTTTAACATCAGTAGTTTATTAACATCAGTTTGTATATCTCAACAGAGGAGACTTTTTGACTATTGTGTGGACATGGAGTCCGGCGAGCCGGCGACTATACTGTACCCTCTAATTCACGACGATGCCACCGCACGACGGAGACGAGGAAGTGCCGACTGCGCCGTTTATGTGATGAGATTTATCGAGCAAATACTCGAAGGTGACAAGCTACGCCTTCCTCGAAAGGATCTACCATATTTCCGATTACAGTATGTTGCACGCATACTCATTGAAGGTCGAAGGACCAGAACCATAGAAAGAGGCGAGTCTTCGACTGGGGGGGGGGGGGGGGGGGGAAACCGACTTGAGTTATTGTTTTGAGATATTATGTTTAACTAACTATGTTAATCTTTAACAAATGTTATTTATGTATAACTGTAAGTGTATATATTTAAATTTAAAAGTTTCTGTTTAACTATCAGCCTGGCCATTGTACTATCGGCATTGTAGTCCTTTAACATTAATACTTAAATGGTTAAAAGTAACCGTTTCTGTTTAACTATGAAATGAAATATGTTTATTGCAAATACGAGAATAACTCATTACATAAATTGCAAATACGAGAATAAATATTAAACAAGGACACGTTTTAAAACAATTGATAAGATATCTGATCCACCAGGACATGAGCAAGATGCAACTCGGCGACGTAATCGTAGGAATCTTGCACATCAGAGGCTTCGCAGGCAGTTGTTCAAATTGCAAGTTGAACAACCACCGGGGAAGCCTCTGATATCGAAGAAATCCCCGATTACATTGCCAAGATGCATCCCGCCGATCCCCTGGTCGAGCAGATGTCACATCAATTGTTTTTGGTAACTTCATCCCTGGCCATTGTACTATCTTCGCCTGCAAAATCTGTTGGTGTCTAGAAACCTTCATAAAGTTTTAAAACAATTGATGGGATATCTGATCGAACAGGGGATGTCCAGGATGCATATCAGCAATGTCATCGCCTCCGGATTCTCTGATCTCGAAGGATGGACCGATTACATTGCCGATATGTGTCCCGGCGATCCCCTGGTCGAGCAGATGTCGCATCAATTGTTTTTGTAACTTTATAATCTAATCACTCCACTCCAAGGCAATTTATACAGTAGACGGGAAATTGAAGGGTCGTTCAACTCGGCTGCTTCGATTCAGGAGATACGTTAAATGTCTTCGAATGAGAATTCCAAGGGTCGATCAATTTTGACCGGACAACTACGCTTTGGTGTGATATGTACTACATTTCTATGTTATCCTTCAAACAAACCGTTCTCCATTTAAATATAACTTAAACCATTTAAATAGTAATGTCTCCATTTAACGAACATTGGTACTCATTAAAATAATATTTTTCTGTTTAAACTTACTGTGTAAATATCAAACATATAGACATAAATATGCTTATTATGAGTTAAGACAGGTGTTTATTTACAATGCCTACTCGGCGACAGGTTCAGTACAAGATCTACGATTATGGCCGGACGCGTGGCAGCGGCTGCACCGTAACTCGCGGACCGCGGAAGCTTGCGACTCGATCCTCTTACGTCTGGGTCGCCCAGGTTGCCTTCTCGTAACCGGCGGACGCAGATGGAGTTCTCGATTGTCATCTGTAGGCTTGTCGTCGTCTGGTATTGGGAAAATAGCTTCCCTATACGCCAGTTTGTATGTCTCGACGGTGAAGTAGTCGCTAATAAATTGATGAACGTTGGTGTCTGTCTGCATTATTGCAGCGCAAGCGTGTGTGCACGGGATACCATAAATTTGCCACCTGCGACATGAGCATGTTCTACCCGATAGATCGACGGAGTTGCTGCAATGGTCAAGGACTTCATAGCGATCATCGACACAACGACCAACATAAAGATTTCGGCTTTCCGCAACCACTTCGTCTACCTTCTTATGTATATCGGGGCATAAGTAGGTGTCCCATTTGTTCGCTTGCTCACGACGGGTGCATATCATCCGCATTAATTTGAACCTGTATCATAACAAATTATAATTGATTGTTAAGGTAAACCAAGAATAGTTAAACATAAACGTAATTATTTAAACAGAGAAAATTATAATTAAACACGAACCATCATAGTTAAACAAAAACCATTATAGGCAAACGTAAAGCACACGAAGTTAAACAGTGACGAAGAAGTTTAAACCGAATGAAAATCAAACATTCAAATACCGTATGGAGTCGACCATTCTCGTCACTGGTAGATGGCGAGCTTCTTTTATCCACGCATTGAAGGACTCTGCGACATTTGAATACATGTTGCCCCAACGTTGACCTTTAAACAAATAATTACACCAATGTGACAAATCTGACTTTTCAAGCAACCAGCGGTGCGCTTCTGGTGATATGGCCCGCAATTCATTCACCGTATCATCAAATTCTTTAGCCGTTGACGCCCACGCAATACGAAAACATATGGACCAGCACTCGTCCTTCAATGCCTTCCCAAGTCCGCCATTTGCTTTCATAAAATTCGCCTCCAAGTGTCGAAGGCAATAGGCATGTGGGGACGAGGGGAAGACCCTTGCAATGGCGTTCACAAATGTAATAATCTCTTCATAATCGCCGTCATCGTATAACGCATCACCTAACTTGGAAATAAACCACGTCCAATTCGCATCTGTCTCGTTGTCGACGATACCGAAGGCCAAGTGGAAAAACCCATTGTTACCATCTTTGCCTGTGGCGCCCAGCAACGTACCACGATATTTTCCAAGAAGATGGGTACCGTCGACAAACAGCAGCGGCCTACAACCCCGCTTGAATCCCATGATACAAGCACGGAACGAGAAGAATGCGCGTTTAAAACGGTCACCGTCTCTTTCTACAATCGCAATGCTGCCGGGATTTGTCTCGGCCACCTTATCCACGTACCAAAGCAGCAGATCATAGCTGGCGACGTCGCTGCCGTCGAGAATCACCCGGGCACGCTCTTTACCCAACCAAGCTTGCTTGTATGGAATGTGGACACCGTGTTCCCGTAACATGTCCTTCTGAATGTCGATAGGCCTGTACAATGGCTGGCTTTTAAGCTTGTCAATCACTCGTGCGCTTACCCATTTGTTCGACGCTTTCGGATGTGACACCGAGCCAATTCCACCACCGCAATTGTGTGACGGGTGCATTGTCTTTATTCTGAACGTATTTTTATTGTATTCCTTCGATGCATGAAGGCGCCAGCCACAACCAACGGCAGCGCATTCTATAGTCACCCTGTGTTTCTCATTCTTTATGAATTTGAAGTCGAAATTCCTCTTGATTGCAAAATTCCGAAGCGCGTCTCTTAAATGGTCAACGTCTACGAAACGTTGTCCGATATCCAACGACAGCACTTCGGGATGATCCGAGGAGGACGGAAGACATGCTCCACCGTCCGGGTCGCCATGAGATGGAACAGGTGCGCTGGCAGAATCAGAATTCCTGCCAACACTTCAGTTAAGCGGAAAACATCAGTAACTTAATCGGAAACAAAATAAGTTACCTTGAAACATGTATATTTAAACAATAAAATAATAAGTTAAACACAGAAACTATTTGTTAAACGGAAAATGGTGTAGTTAAATAAAAAATACAATATTTAAACGGTAACTATAATAATTAGGCGAACACATATGACTTCAAAAGTAAAGATAAAGGATAAGAACTTTACAATGACAAGAATTCGTTTTGACTATGATGCGACAATGGCACATCATCTGTCTCAACAACGAGATCGACTGCAGCGCATTTGAAGAGTGAGTATACATGACACATGCGCTGGAAGTCAACCTCATTTTCTATTGGACAAATCGTTTTATGTCCATCGGGTGTGATAAACTTCACCCTAACATGGGAAACATCAAGACCCCATCGGTCACATATCTCCGCTAAGATTGAATCCCAAGAAGTCTGTGCCGTGAACACTAGCACTCGTCCCTCACCGTTGTATCTTGCAATTGCACAAAAACTCTCCATTAAAAACCTGAAACCTGCATATAAATAAATATAAATTGGTACTCTCACTTAAAGGATGATCAAAGTGATGGAAAGGAAGACATTCTCACCTTATCTCAGCTTATCGGCCAACCGGCGGAGTTCAAACGAATGCAAACGATGAATCTTCCAAACTTTATTTCAGAAAAATCAACGCAAGCAGGGATAAAAAAGATTGACAAAAGCCAAATAAAAAATGTTTAACATGATGTGACTGGGCGGTTTTTTTCCCACCATTTGCAAGGGCACGCACGGTATTTCACAGCATAAACCTTGTACAAATGAACGACAGGGGGGAAAAAGGAATTCAAACACTAACGGAAGGGCTTTCTGGGGTATTACAAACTTGCAGGGGCTGTCTGGGAAGTTTTGCAATTCGCGAGGGGTGAATAGTAATTTTCCCTATTTATTATATCCAATTCAAATAAACAACAAATAAATTAAAAGAAAATTAAAAATCCAAATTCATTAATATTTTCCTTTTTTTTAATCACTAAAATAAAGATGCAGATAAAATTCCATAATTTGGTTAAGTTATAATAGTATTCTGACACTCATCTTTAAACTGTTATTATTAACTGATGTATTTCTTAATAGTTAATTTTTACAACATATATCATTAGATATAAGATGTAATCACTGATTTATTAATTAATTACATTTTATATATTTTACACATGGCATCAAATCATTTGTTTTTTAATAAAATAAATAAACTATATGTATTAAAAAAAAACAAATACACAATCACCACATATATTTGAAGAAAAATAAGTAAAGAACAGGTAAACCATCTACCATGCAATAATAGAATGGAAAATAAGACTATAAACATTAATATTTTTTTTATAAAATTAATAAATGGATAAAAAGATGCACTAATTACGGTGATTTGATTGATTTTTTTTTGACAACTTCAGTTATATAACTTTACAAGAGAGAACAAGAGATAATAATTATATAGAACTCTCATAGTGACCCCTCTTAAAAGGACGCACTTATGGTGTACCAGTTATAGTGTCCACAGTAAACGCTGGGTAGCCAAGTGAATATTGGATCAAGGCTCGATCGACCACTTAATCATATGAAGGAAAAGCTCGCTATAGAGCATTTTTTTGTTGGTGTCAATGAGGAAATGCAAACCCATGATTAATTTAGGTCTTTTTTTCTCACGTAGTTCGTAGGGGTAAGTTTCGACCTGCACGAAAGGCGTAATGATCTGGGTACTAATGTCAAAGACGGGGCTAGTGACTAGAGTGAAATCATAACAAGGTAACCGTACTGGAAGGTGTGGCTGGATCATCTCCTTTTAAGGGAAAGCTAATGGTACCCTCCACATAAAGACCATTCAATAAAAGGAAAATACACTTTAACAATTATAAAAAGATTCAACAAAATATAGATGAGGCGGCTACCGGGATAAG
Organism: Dioscorea alata; assembly: GCA_020875875.1. Classification (NCBI taxonomy): domain Eukaryota; kingdom Viridiplantae; phylum Streptophyta; class Magnoliopsida; order Dioscoreales; family Dioscoreaceae; genus Dioscorea; species Dioscorea alata. The sequence goes on along the minus strand of CM037022.1, from coordinate 18,838,673 downwards.
TGCGAAATCATTTTCATTAAAAAATTAAAATAATCATTTGCATATGGAATAACTAAAAAAAATAATAATAATAAGTGCGAGAAAGAAATGACAAGAAGTGAGTGCAAATGGCGGTTGCTTAGTGACCAAGTTTCTTGTAAAGTGATTATGACGTCATCTCAATGATGCATCACTGATGTCATATTTCATTATTTGCTTTTAGTTATTATTGTTATTATTTTGCATAAAAACTAGCTAAATTTTAATCCATTATTATTAACTATTTCCTAAAAATTTATCTATATATATATATATTTATTATTTATGGAAAAGAAATATTATATATTTTTTAATGAACGAAATTTTATATATATAAATGGACAGAGCAACAAAGGCACGTCTAGAAAAACCCTACTCAACCAATGACATGAGTTCTGCGGTTTTATCCTACTGACTTTTTAAATATTAATTGACAAACATTTTTTTTTCATCAATAAAATTATGTTCCTCTTAAATCAACATTAAATTAAGTACATATATACACATATATTTTTTTTTTAAAAAAAGAAGATATTTAATCTATAAATAGATCCAACCTCTTACATTTGCTCTTGCTTCTCCTTCTTCATTAGTTCACTCATACTAGAGATACATATCCAAAAATGCCAGGAGGACAAGCTACTACCACTCCAAACACAATGAGTTCTTTTAGTAACCAGCCACCACCAAGAGGCAAGATAACGAAAACGATCATAAAGGACATAGGTTCCGTGTTCTCAGGCAACGCCATCTCCTCCTCCACCACCGCCGCCGCCGCCGCCGCCGCCACCAAATCTTCTGGTACCCGGAACTAGAATAGTTGTAGCTTGTGATCCTTGTAATGTCTTGTGTTTTTCTTATGTATATATAGATCTTGATCTCTTTGTCCTTCTCTGTTTTTTCAATTAATGGTGTTCTCTTCTTATGTTTTCAAGAGTTAATTTGTTTTTGGTTTGAAAGCTCACTCTCACTGTTTGTGTTTGGTTTCAAGTTGGTTTGGTTGATGAGTTTGGTGTTCTTTCTTTTTATGAATGTTTTTATTATATAAACATTTGATAAGATCCATTTTTTTGTGAAGATGTTGGTTTTGACTTTTGAGGATATATATATTCTGAAATATTCCAATTTTATTTAAAGTTAGTGCTATGTATTTAAAAAAAGACTGAAAACAGTGTGTGAATTTTGATTTAATTGGCCAAAAAAAAATATATATATATATATAGAATGAGACACATGATAAATTCCTTGGTTTAGTCAAAAAAAAAAAAAAATGATAAATTCCTTGGATCCAACAAGAGTGAGAACGGGCATTGTATCATATAATTGAGTTAATTCATTGTCAAAAAAATCAGTGGAGCATTTTAATTTGGGTGATTATTTGAGCATCTTAAAAATCAGTGGAGCATTTTAATTTGGGTGATTACTCATTGTTGATGGTTTGGTCTATTTTTCTCTTTTTTTTCCTATGATATTGTCCGTGTACTATATATATATGATTTGTTTAATCATGTTTTGATGGTATGACGTATTTTTCATTGTGTTTCTCTTATGTCATTATTTGTGTAATTCACCATCCATTTCTTTCATAATATTTTTTTTATAAAAATAAATAAATCATAATTTATTAAAACAAGAAGAAAAAAAAAGTACATAAAAAAAACAAACAAACAACAAAAGGTCAACAGAGCCTATTTTAATATAATTTTAGTAATTTATAATTATTTAAAAATTGGATTTTTTTTTAACATATATAAAACTCAAAACGACTTAGAAAAAATGCATACTCATTGTAGTGAAGCCCCTTTTCTATAATTACAATTTACAGATAATTGTTTTTTAGTACTTATTTTTTTTATTTTTATTTGGTCATCTTCTAGTTATGATGATTAAAATGATAATTTTTTATATATACTTTTTTAATATTTATGGCTTATTTACTAAAAAGCACAAGACACAGAGGGAGAAATTGACCATTGCTTAAAAAAAACGCAAAAATTCTTTAAAAAATAATAATACATACAAAAACAAAAGAACAAAAGATAATAATTAAAAAATTAAATAAATAATAACTTTAGTAAAATAAATAAATAAAAGAGTACCGGAACAACAAAAGAAACTGTCAGACGAAAATGCAGGTTCATTGAATCAAATTAAATATTTTGGATTGTAATGTTTTTATCTGCTGTCCGATTTGATGTTGATGATAATAACCATACCAATTAATTGGATTTTTGAGTTAACGTTGGAAACAGCTGTCCATTCCTTATAAACTTATCTATGAAGTATATGACAAAAGAGATCATCACATATAAATTAATGGTAGTGATACTGTTTGAGTGGTAATTAATTAATTTTTATTTTCATATCTAGAACTGACTTTGTTGGGGAATTAATTAACTTAATTTAATAATAATAATGTGTTAATTTTCCGACAAAGCTGACGTGGACCACTGAAGTCCAAATTGACGGCTGTCGTTGAGTGCCCACTATTTGTTTGGGCAAATCAGACGGCAACAATAGACAGGCTGTCTCATCCACTTGCTCTCTCGCGTGGTTAAAAAAGTGTACTTTTTTTATTTTTGTAAAATAATAACAGAGGGTTTTTTTTTTTTTTTATTCCATAACAAATGATTTATATATATATATATATATATATATATATATATATATATATATATATATATATATATATATAACAAATGATTTAAATATATATATATATACAAGTTCCCTGAGAATGTCCCTAGGTTTACGGATGTTCTCATCACAGCCACTGATTTCTCATTTGAAAGTTATGATATTTTCTCATATTTTCATACACAAATTTTTCCCTGATGTTGCAATTCCTCAAGTTTTCACAATCATTGTAAAATCATCTATTCATGTAAAAAAAACTTCACTTGACATTAAAAAACAAGAAAATTTTTTTAACATGATTTTATTTAATTTTTTTTCTTAATGTAAATTTTGTGATAGATTAATCCAGTTATATATATATATATCAGTTTTTAAAAAAACTCCACTTGGCATTAAATACTCCACGTGGTTCAAGCAAGGGTTACTGCGCATGCACGACCAACACAAGGGTTGCCCTAGTTATTAGCGGGCCATGCGGCCCAATCCTACCAAACTCCACCAGTGATGGAGCACATCAGGGAAAAATTGTAATTTATTATTATTATTATTATTATTATTTTAACAAATGTAACCAGCACCGCTCCAAAAGGGTTGTCAAGGGATATACAGATATAGTGATGTATTAATTATGATTGCTAAATAATTTTTTAGAAATTTATTAATTCAGCAAATTGTCACATTTAGTGATTAAAGTGTTATTATGAATATGTCCAAAAGATTTTTCAGGAACCAAATTGACTCTCATAGAGAATCCAGTGAACAATGGATAAACAACATTGCTACAATATTATACTATTTTATAATATTTATACAAAACTATAATAATATTTATTGACATAAAGATTCAAGATCCAACCTGGGTTAATAAAATATTTATTTTTGAAAAAAATTAATTCCCCATGGACACAAAAGTCGGTGGTTAACTTTGTCAAACCCCTCTACGGTGACATACAACTTCCAGAAGGCTGATAAGTCTTTTCCCCTTAAAAGTTCTAGATGATTCTTAACTCCTATTTATCAACTTCTAAAAGTTAAAGTTAATTCATTACTTTTATTTATCAATTTATACCTCATTAATATATTTCTTTTGACAAAAGTGGATAAGATGTTGACCCTCAACAAGGTTTGATGGAACGGAGTCAAATCTCATCAACATCTCACATAAGTTATGCAATTAATCCAGCTTAATTTGGTTTATATACATCACCATTTATATCAATTTATAATTTTTTTATTAATTTAAAATGTTTTTTCAAACAAAGGAAGAAGAAAATTGAGGGTTTTTTTTTTTTTTTTTTTGCCGAAGAAATGAATTTCTTTATAGATTTGAAGAATTGTGGTCATGGATGACTAAGGTATTTATTGTGATAGTGTCATATTTGACTATGAATTATATTTTATTCTAGAAAAATACATTTTCTTAATTTTCTAATTAATTATTATATTGAATTAATTGACTTTCTATATTCGTCTCCGTGAAATTCTTGTCCCGTAGACATTTTAACAATTTGACTTATTTTATTCTAATAATAGTAAATAAAATTAATTAATGATTTTAATTATAAATTAGTTAAGTATTAATTATTTTGGTTCAAGACCTACAATGTTTCAGCTAGTCTCATCTTCAAACAAGTAACTATATATGGGTGCGTCAACTGCGTATTAACTTAGAGTTATTATTCCCTAAAGATGTTTGATAATAACCAATAAATTATTATCTAATGGTTAATACTGTATAAAGAATTATACATAATTATTATTGCTCAATGTATATAATACTATTTGATACTATACATAAAATGATGATAGATGCAAATCCAGCATTACTGCGAGGCGTCATCAGATTTAAAATCTAGGAATATTTCTAATAACCGCACACTCATCTACATCTAATTTATATATCCTACATGTGTATAAATATACAATGTAAAAAATAATTCCAAAATAAATTAAGGTATAATTCCCAAAATAGTTTCTCTACTTTTCCAAATTTATCTTTTATTTTATTGTTCTTCACAAAATTATTTTAGAGTATATATAACAATATATTTTATTCAAGAGATTTAGAATTATATTATTTGCTGAACCATATAAGATTTGGATTAGTTAATAAATAGCACAAATCTAAAACAAGTTGGACTTCTAACTTCTAAGAAGCTCTTCCAAATTCTTTAAGATTTACAATTGATGTATCTCAACATCCATGATATTAATGCATAACCAAACATTATTAGTAAAAAAATCTAAATTAAGAAACCAAAGACTAATTTATATGTTAATAAATAGATACAATCTTCAAACAAGTTGGGGTAGTTGTTATGAACAAGAGTGCAAGTTTTTCATTAATTTGATGCAGTATGATATATATATATATTATGTTGTTGTGCCCACCAGTTAAGTAGATGGGGACGGAGAAGTAGGTCCAAATATTAATTATATATTTATGATTGGAAAAACTAGTTGTTCAACCAATAACTACTATTATTTTCATTTAAAGATTCATGAGAAAAATTCAACTGTTTTTTTATGGAAGTATATATATGAAACTTTTTTCCTATAAAATAACATGAAACAAGATATCTAAGAATATTAAGATTGAAAAGAATGATAAAAGTGGGAATTGGATGAATGATGAAAGAGTAACACAATTGAGAACTCTATTCTCCACTAAAATACATTCAGAAAGGAACAAAGTTTGGTGTGTGCTTTCTATCAATCATTCATCCCAAGTGAATCTATTAGTTAATATCAAATGGGTATTATCACACAGTCCTAAAGACAATGGGGTGGGGACCCTTAAATAATGCCATACCTTTTGCCGGAGAACACAATGAAAAGCAAAACACAGTGCAATTGAAGATAGGCAGACATGTAGAGGGAGCTAGAGCTAGATGTTCTTTCTTTCTTTCTTTCTTTGTTACTCACAAGAAAGATTAGAAGTTATGAGAGAGTTCAAAAGATAGTACAAAGACAGGTAAAAAACATAGCAAGAATATTAAAAGATTCAAATCATTCATACAAACAAGAGCTTTTCTAAAGTCAGAAGATGATAAAATAGCAGCACTGTCTAGATGAATAAACAAAAGTTAAAAGGCAAGCAACACAATGGTTTTTATTTGAAATTGAAGATACCTTAAGGGATGGGAATACACTGGTGTTCAGCCACTGAAGTAGTAATGATGAGTAGCAGAGGCAAGGGGGAGCTCTGATGAATGGTTGGCTGGAATGGTAGTGTTGGAGAATCCTGATGATGCTGCGGCGGCGGGACTGTGCCTTGACATTTGCCAATTCCACCAGTTCAGAGTGGCTGGCGATGTCGTTTCTAGAGGCCTCTTCTCTCTTGTTCTTTCCTGCATTCATAATAATCTCTAATAAAACCATTTGAATATACAGTCAAATTCGATATTTTCGAATGTAGTTCTTAATACGATATCTACAGGTAGTATTGTTGATATATATGTTTTTAACCTTATTTCTCTGATGCTGTCAGTACAAACTGCAAAAAATGAATGAAGACAGGTTGAATAATCACTTTGTGAGGACATGCCATTTGTAATTTTAGGGATCAGATGGACAGGATGTAGTACAATAGATACAGACTGGGTGAGTTGTGACAATCATACTAATTTAATATCAGGCAACTTCACAATAAAATGAAGCTGACACTGAGAACAATATGTTGTGAAGATTACTAGGGAAACAAACGTAAGTGCTGACGATTTAAATGTCAGTTTATGTTGCCAGAAAACAATATAATTTGGAACAAAGAGGTCACTTTCTACAACTTAGCTTATCTGGGAGCAATAATTAAGAGTTCAAGGTTAACAACGTAAGAATTTTAAACTAAAAGCAAACTCTAACTTCTTGATTTGTGGAAAAGTATGTAGTGAAAAACAACAAAAAAGTTGTTTTCTAGACAAGAACTTTAGAAAATTAAGTACTGGAAACTTTAAGTATTCCAGGTTGTATAACCTCTGAAACAATATGCCAAATCTTAGTGTGAACCATTAAAGTTGAAAAAGACAATATGGGGGCATTATATGAATTGGGGACCAATAATGTTATGTGGGGCTAAACATCAAGTGTATGGGAGACATAAAAATTAATTACCTCATACATGGGTAGGAAACCAGAAGGAGCAGACCAGATGCGTGACTCCTCATTTGTCATCGTTAAGTGATTTGGTTGAATGCTCAAATGGGAGGAAGGGTCAGCAAACTGGAGCAGAAAACAAGTAGAAATTGCCACAACCAAATAAATTCAACTTAATTTAATCAGTGAAAAAACATCAGTACGCCTTACAATGTTAAGAGAAGGAAAGCATCACCTACATGTACTCAATATACTCCTAGGATGAAAAGTAGAAATCAAAGAAAATTGTGATATGAATTTATATTTCCAAAAATAGTAATTACCATAAAAAGATCATGAGCATTCAATTGGTAATAGTAGTTAAGATATGTGTTTATTAATGACATTGGGGTAATGGGAAGACAAATTACCCTAGCTTTCCTGTGATCAGAATCATTGAAAGAAACACCCTGTAGGTGGAGACCCATCATATTTAGGTCCTTCTCTAGATTATGAACTGAAGGTTGAGAAAGCCGCAAGTTCAGATCAAGGTCAGCATCTCCAGCTACAGGATTCAAATCAAATGAATAATTGAGCCCTATGTGACCGCTGAATGAAAAACATAACAGAGTTAGACATGAATTTCAGGTTAACAGTATCCGCACCATCAACTTCAGGAAGTAGTTCCCCTTCATAGGTATTTGGCTCAAAGTTAGTAACAGCTTCCCTCCCATTGCATCTGAGAGCTGCTTTGTCATAAGCTCTGATACCCAAGATCAAAAGTTATCAAAAGAGAAGAAAAAAGTTTGAAATAGAACTATGCCACTATTGAAATTTGGAATGGAAATTGACAACAAGAAAAGAATAATAACAAAGCAAAAGGCAAGACTTCACACTAAGTACGACCTTGCAGCCTCTATTTCACTGTCGAATAGCCCAAGATATATGTACCTGCATGCAAGCATTGCTTTCGTATTGGTAAAGGATAGATAGTTCAAGGCTTTTAACTTCCCAAAGAAAACCAGGAAGCAATCACACCATAAATACAGAATTTTGGTGTCACTAAATAGATGTACTTTTAAGATTTATCTACCACATTTGGCATCCATGGGAATCAATCCTTATCATATTTCCATAAATAAAAACCAGAGAAACAAAAGAGAAAAAAAAGATCAAGAGAGACTTTCTCACTTCTTGCCAAGAAGCTGCCCCATGCGAGCCTCCCAGCGGCCGCACTTGTGAAGGGTCACTCCTCTATACTTGGAACTCCCTCTGGAGAACCCGGTGCTCTGGCGACGGAGCGAGTGCACAAATTCCTCCTTAGTTAAATTCCCCATCTGCAGTTGAACCAACAAAACAGAGAACAACATTGAATTCACAGCCTAAAAACATCTAAAACCAATACAACCATGCATCCATGAGAGCACCTGCTTCAAATCTTCATCATAGTCACTGAGATTGAAATTAATATCAGCATCAACACCCCGGAACTTAATCGCCGCCCGGTCATAAGCCCTGCAATCTCAACAACAACTAATTTAAATAAAAAATAAAAAATAAAAAATTCAATCTTTATGAGCAACAGAATCTTGAAGAACAAATCCAACCTTGCAGCAGCATGAGCAGTGTCAAAACCCCCTGAAACCCCAATCCAGACAAGGAAAACACGTAGTCAGATGAGCAGAGATCAGTACATCGATCAAACAAAATCACAAGCTATATAGATTCTCACCCAAATACACTTGTTTCCCACAATCCCTGCAAACGAGCACCAAACTCCGATTAAATCAAAGACACTCGATAAACATCAGAGAGATTTCGAAAGAGAAGAAAAGGAAACAGACCATATATGCGATTCCCAACGCCCAGTGCGACGGTAGAACGTGACCCCACGGTACTGCGAGCTCCGTGACCTCGGTCCCCGCCTGCTCTTCTTCACCTGCACCTGCGGCGGCCGCTGCTGCTGCGACGCCATCCCACCAATGCTGGGTGGAAGAAACCTCGGATCAGTCCATGGCGGCTTCACCGCCGCCGAGTCCCCAGCCACCAGCGCCGGTGGAAAGAACATCCTCGTCACATGCTCCGCCTCCTCCACTGGCACCCCATTCTCCCCCTCCCCTTCCTCCTCCTCCTCCACCGCGCTTCTCAGTATTCCAAAGCTAAGCGCCATCGGAGCAGGGTTCGAGCACGAATCCTCATCCCCCGGCCCATTCAGCACCGACGACTCCGACGTCCCGGAGCCCTCCGCTGCCACCCGCGTCTCCAAAGAAGCCGAGCACTCGTTGAGATCAAGCACCATCCTTCACAGCCTTGAATCCCCTATCGATCCTTCACCTCTATGCTTCGCCTCCCGCTTCACTCATTCCATCGCAGCCACGATGAGAAGCAAAGTACCCCGAAGCTCGCCGGCGCCGGCGATCGGAGACGAGAGCGAGAGAAAACCAAAACGCGAGAACAACAACGAAGGGCACCAAAAGACAAAGAGTACAAATATATAGAGCAAGAGAAAAAAGAAATACAGCGTTCACAGTGCCGTACACGCATCCACCGGCAAATTTCGGTCATCCGGTTTCCCATTATGGCATCCCCAACCAAACCGGCGCCGTGTAAATATCTAGGACTGCCTTGTTTTGGGAAGGTGAATCTTGACCGTTGGATTGCAGTGGACGGATAGGATGAGATTGACCTACATTGTCATTTGAATAATTTAATAAATTATGTATCTTTCTATACTTATTGTACCAAATATAGTAGTTTTAGTTTGAATTGTTTGCCCAAAAATATATTTTTATATTTAAATTTATATAAAAATACGAAAGCCAAAAAAATCTATAGAAATTGAGTAAAATTGAGTTTCATCATATATTGGTTGTATATTACCTTCCGCACATAAGTCACAATTGCCAAACGACCTCAATTTTGAGAAAAATAATTTAATATATACATATTTGTTATAAAATTTTCTTGTACAATAACTTCCTTTTAATATTTTGAGTTTGTCATATACGTCATTTATTAATTGTATCATTTCGGATGAAAGCCACGTGATTAAGTGACAACGAATTTTAACATGAATGATTTACTAAACGTGTCATCTGGATAAGTTTTGTGTAATATACTAAATATAACAAAATTCAACATTCTTGTAAAAATTTCTATACAATATACAAAATATGTCTAAATTCAACAGTTTTCCAAAAATTTATACGTAATATACCAAATGTGTCAAAAATCAGCAGTCTTGCAAAAATTTTTGTGGTATATACTGAATGTGTCAAAATTCAACAACTTTGCAAAAATTTCTATGCTATATATCGAATATGTCATAATCCAACAACCTTGCAAAAGTCTCTCTACGATATACCAAATGTATTAGAATTCAACAACTTTGTAAAAATTTCTATGCTATATACTGAATATGTCCGAACTTAATAGTCTTGCAAAATTATCTATGTAATAAGCTATCAATGTCATAATTAAACAATTTTGTAAAAATTTCTATCTTATATGGCAAATATGTTATAGCACAATAGTCTTCTGCCATCATTTATTAATAGAACAACCGTCAATATAAGCCATGCGGCTAATAAACAATGAAATTTCAATGAAAGGTTTAAATGTTCTTTATTATCAAACATGTCTACTACAAAGAATTTACGTAATATACCAAATATATCAAATCTCAACATCCTTATGCATATTTTATTAATTGTATCACAATGACTTTAAGCTGCGTGTCTAATTGACAATGAATTTTGTGATAAATAACTTAAATATAATTTTGTTATTAAACACGTCTTAATATGTTAAATGTGTCCCACTCAACATACTTAACACCATTTATTAATTACATCAACCAATTGATTGATTAATAATGAATTTTAAAATGAATGATTTAAATGTGATTCGATTGGTAAACAAGTCTTCTGCAAAAATTTTCATGTAACATACCAAATATGCCGAAACTAAATAGTTTTACACATTATTTATTAATTGTATAGCTGTGGATGTAAGAGACATTGATGATTGATAACAATTTTTTAGATGAATGATTTAAATGTATTTTTATGGTTAAACAGGTCTTGACAAATGTTTTGTACTAAATGTATCAAATCCTAATAATCTAGTGCATTATTTATTAACGGTATCAAAGCAGATGTTCATTATGCGTTAGATTGATCGGGAATTTTGAGATGAATGATTTACATACATCTTTATTGTTAAATAGGTTGATGTAAAGTTTTTGCATAACATACCGAATGTGTTGGAATTCAACCGTCTTTATTTAATAATTGTGGATGTTACTTACCAGGTTTATTAATAATTAAGTTTGAGATGAATGATTTAAATTTATTTTATTATTAAATCTATCATCTAAAAAAAATTTTGTGCAACACATTAAATGTGTTAGGACTCAATAATCTCACATTATTTATTAACTGTATTCATGTTGATGTAAGCTAAGCAGCTAATTTATAGTAAATTTTGAGTTAAACTTGGCTTTTGCAAAAATTTTTGTGCAACATACCAAAAATGTCAGAATTCAATAGTTTTGCTCTCCATTCATTCATTAAATCACCACTATAGATGTAAGTGGCGGAGTAATAGTAAATTTTGAGATGAATAATTTAAATATATTTTTATTATTAAAAAAGTTATCTAATGTGTTAGAATTCAATAATATTTTTATTAATTATATTACTTTGGATGTAAACCACACGAGTTAATTTACAATGAATTTTGAGACGAATGATTTAAACGTATCTTTATTATTAAACCGGTTTTTTGGGAAAAAATTTGTATAATATATTAAATGTGTCTCTTAAGATGAATAATTTAAATATATTTTTATCATTAAATAAGCTATGTCCAAAGCTTTTTATGTAATATATGTAATTTGTTGACAATAACCTTACGCATCATTTATAAACTGCATTAGGCTTGATCAAACTAAAAAGTAAATTTTGAGATGCATGATTAAAATATATTTTTATTATTTAAGTAGTGATTAGGCAATAATATTCATGCAATATATTTGGCAGCATGAAAGTTCATTGTAGCAAATAACATATAATATGCCTTGGTATAGGATATAGCTTTCATTACTTCTCTTTGAGAACTAGAATAAGTAAATAATATACTTTCAATTTATTTATTTCAAATAGATTTTTTTTTAAGATTGATTTGGATATTTTAAGAAAAATAACTCTAGAGGAAAAATATAATTTAAATTAACTTTTTTTTTTTTTAAATGACACATTCAAAGGGAGACTAGGAATGATGTATGTTAACATGTTTTAAAATTTTTGTTTATATATACAGACAAATTTATAGTCTATTATTTATACATTTACACACGTAAGTGCTTAAAAAGTTTTGAATTTATCACTTTAAGAGAAATTTTCATATTTTGAATAACATAACTTGTATTTTAATAATTAAAAATTGAGGGCATATTCTCTCTGTTGAGAGTGAACAAGTTAAAAGCATACCTAAATATGAAAAGTGACAATTAAGTGTGAAAAAAAAATAATGAAATAACTTTATCTGTTAAATAGCTGTTCAAAGAAGTACAATGATCAAGAACTTCATCAAAAAGTGATAATATAGGTGAGGTACATGATGAGTTTTTCACTATTTAGGGGTCCATTGATGTCTTTTATTTTAGTTCATGTTTTCAACAAAGGAATGTGTATATTAACTGTGTTTTGATGGTGAAACAGGTCTTAACTTTTTCTTCATTCTATGTAAATACTTTATTAATTTAATTGCAAGAAAACAAATGAAAATATCAATGATTATTTATTTTTTTTCTTTTAAAAACACTTATAACAGCTAACAATCTGGTTATCTATTAATACTAGATATTTTATATAGAATATTTGTATTATATTATAAATTTAAATTTTAGTTCACACAAAATGAAAGAATAAATAGATTCGGAGATTAATTTTTTTATTCACATAGTTTTGAGGTCATGTGTCTATGTTTATTTAAAAAATAAATAAATAAATAAAACACATGATATTAAAAAAAATATAATAGGAAAAGAAAATGGGTAAAAAGATAAAAGAAAGATTGTGTGCAATTATGATGGTTGCATGCAGGACTATGACAAGAAATGGATGATTAAAAGATGTCATAGAGAAACACAAAGAGGAAAAAAATTGTCAAGGGTCATGCCCAAATTGGTACTTTTAAGAACAGTTAATGGTACTATGGAAGGACATTTTGTTGGTGTGCTGTGCAATATAAGATTTTATTTTTATTTTTTATCTACTATAGAAATCAAAGTACATCCTTATACCGTTTTAAAACATACTGTACAGCTTCTTTTCCAATAAAAAATGATGTATCATTTTGTAACTATTTTTGAGGGTTTAATTTGTTGTATATGAATCATATACATAGTGAACAGACAGATGCTAGAGCGAAGCGGAATGAAGTGACGAAATATAGGGTAACCGTAATTGAATAACAAAAAATCAATAGTCGCTCTGCTTTCGAAAACATAAGCATATTATGTTAAATCTCGTTAAATTTAATGTTTTTGTGTGATTGTTTGTGATTTTCTCTAGAGATCGTTATTCAATTTCTCAACAACTCTATAGCTTTTTCACAATTAAAAAAAAACATGCATTATTTTGATTTAACTTTTATTAATGATATATCAATTTATAACTAATTTTGAGAGTTTAATTTCATTACTTTTTCTCACATTAAAAAAATAATACATTATTTTGATATAAATACAATTTTTAATATCACAACAACAACAACAATAATTCTGAAAATTAGAGTTGAAACATTATTTTAAAAAGTTTTTTTTTTTTTTTTGTGGTTTTAAAACTCACAAACCACCACCAACCATTCATGTCAAACATGTCAAGAAGACAATATGGAGATGGTCACCATTCTAAATTATCTAAAATTAAAATTTTTTTTCAACTCTAATAAAAATTCAAATAATTCATAAAAAAGGAAAAATAAATAAATAAAACAAGGATAAGAGAAGATTGGGCCACATCATCTCAAATCAATCAATCAATGACTGCCAACCTAACCAAAGGACAATGACACATCAGCGAAGATGAAATCAGAGCCGTTGATCAGGACGGTGAACAGACGGTGGGGACGGATAGAGAGTAACACGAGAAACAAATGAAAGCGCGGGACCCACAAGACCACCAACCAAAAAAGAAACATTTCCCCTTCCGGTAACTTTATAACCTTAAACCGGCTCTTCTCGTATTCGCCGTTTTTTCCGGTTATGGAAACCAACCAAGATACGACCCACCGTCTGCTCCCGGTCACCCAATAAAACTGTGAAACGTTTCCGTTTCTTTTTTCTTTTTTTAAATAATTAATTGTTTATTAATTTGTTGGTCACTCTAGAATCTTTTAATATTTTCTTTCCTAAAGTTGTGGACGCCGTTGGTTTGCGTCAAGCCCCTTTAATTTTTAATATTATTTCCCTTCTCGTCCACTAGAAAAATATTGTTTATTTTTTTAGTACCATGATGTTGCATTATTTTAATATTATTTTTTTTTATTGGAGAAAAATACCACTGAGCCCTCCGATTCATGCAATTTCATTAGGAAAAAAATCTTTGGATTTTTTATATCCCTAAATATTTTTTAAATAATTTAATTTTAAATTTAAATTCATACTATATAAAATTACCAAATTGCTTACTAACAAGTAACAATTGAAACTTGAAAGGATGTCGAGCTTGTCTTGTGGGCGTACACGCAGATGAATGCAAAAAAGACATTCTTACCCCTCTAGGGTGTCTGCAGCAAATAATAACAAATCTTGACACTAAATTAAAAATTCAACCGTAAATAATAAAAATATTAGGGGGCTATGTAAAACTTTAAAAACATAAATATATACATTAAAAAGAATAATTTCTGACTGCCTATATATATTAAGTGAAAAAAAAAATTAACTTTTGGAGATGCCAAAATCTCATCAAAAATCTTCTACGGTCAGTCTCTAGTAGCAAATATAAATGACATAGTGGTATGTTTAATGTTCTCTTTGCTCTTGTTACTTGTCTCATTTTAAAAGTTCATCATTTTTACTTGTTCATTTAAAAAATTTGTGAAGCATTAAATATTGTTTTTTCAAATTTACCAATTATATTTAATATATATCTCCACAACTTCTAATAAATTATATTCAACTATACATTTAAAAAAAATATTTTAAATAAAAGCAAGTTTAAAAAATTAATACATTTTTTTTATAAATTTAAATTTGCACTTAACTCAACTGATTTTCTTAAGCCTATGTTTGATTGGGGTAGTGGGGAGGGGTGAGAGGGGGTGATGTGGAGTGGGGAGTGTTTGGTTGTTGGGGGGTGTTTTTTGTTTTTTTTTTGTTTTGTTTTTTTTAAATAATACAAAATGTCAAAAATACCCCCTCACATATTTGCATAATTCCCATTACATCTTCCTTATTATAACCCTATCTTTCTCATTGAATGTTTATGAATCATATATGCTTTTTATTATTGTGATTTATTTTATTTTTTTATTATTGTAAAGTTTCATTTTCTTGTATTATGTTATGACTCATCGTAATTTTTTTCAAATAAATATTTTTTTTCTAATTATTGTATTATATATAACTATGTTTTATAATGTTTATCATATATATATATATTACTCTTATACTGTAAATGGTAAAATAGTCAAATACACATTACACTTTTTCTCTCTCCTCCCTACTCTTCTTTTCAACCAAACAAATAAATAAATAAATTACTTCTCCACACTCCTCCATGAACCAAACACAATATTTTCTTAGACCCTCCATACTCCTACCCTTCTCACTCCCCCTCCTTCCTCCTCCCCTTTGAACCGAACAAGAGGAAGTATTACAAAAATTACTAGAATAGTAAAAATGTAAAAATATTACAAATGAGAGATTTAAAGGTATGAAAAAAATATTAGACAGACTAATTTGAAAAATATGGACTTGTGGGAACTGATAGGTAATTTTATTGTCTTCTTCCTTCCTCTTTCTTCTTCTTCTTCTTCTTATTAGTGTGACCTTTGTCCAACAAGGAGTGGTTGTGAGTAAGTGAGAGAGTTGCATACCTTGAAAGGAAAGAGAACAGGAACCGGGAAGTGGATATGATTGGGACCCAGACGAAACATAAATTATGAGGACGTTATGGTGTGTTTATCATCACCTATAAATAATAATATAGAATATAAGTGGGTCATTTTATGGAAGTTAATTTTAGTTTCTCTAAAGACTTGGTAACACTTGCTTATTTTTGAAGTATTCCTGATTTTAAATTTCAACAGCTCTATATTTAGCTTTTAATAACGGTTTTCCTTTTCTTTTTATATCATGCAATTTAGATAGACTAAAAATGAATTTTCTTCCACAAATAACATTTTTTGAAAACGTATAATTAAACAAATAGTGATGTAAACAAACGTACAAACAATAATAATTAAAGAGAGTAGAGAAATAATTGCAAACAAGAGATGTATGTAAATGAGCAAAAATAAAATTAAAATTTATTTCCTACTGAGTAATCTGTGATAAAATAAAGTAAAAATTCCTCAAAATTATCCACAGTCACATCAACTTGACTCTTTGATTTAAACAAGAGATTTTTCAATTTAAAATCTACAAAATATCTGAAATTTTCTACATCATAAAAAATTAACTAAAATAATTTTAAATCAATTTAAATAATATAATCAGGTGAGACAAACTTAAAAAAAAAAAAATCAAGATACGCAGTCTAAATTATACCCTATTGTCAAGTAGATAAATTGTGATAATAATAAAAATAAAGGAGATGTATTAATATCCTAGTACAGCTAACAGATCTAATAGACAAAGAACAAGTTAGGAACAGGAAAAGCATGTTGAAATAATAAAAACCTTATCATGACTTGGTTGAGATGGAGGATGGAAAAGATAAGCATCATGTGGTTGGAAAGAGACATCAGTTATGGCACTTCAAAGAGTCAAAAACGTTTTTCTGAAACAATCCCAGGTGAAGGTTGGGAATAGTGCTGCATGCCTGCTTGCCAGTGAAACCTCACTAATTTTCTGAGTGGATACCAGGCATAATCCACATTCTTAATCATATCATATCCTTAAGGCATGCTTTTATTCTTGTTATTCCTTAATCACTTTCACTCTCAACATTAACAGGTTTCTAAATAATGATCATTATCAAAACATAATGACACAAAAATCATAGTTTTCAAACATTTAGGATTGTACAAGGGACTTGAAAGTAGTGGTCCTGGAATTGGGAATAAACAGAAAAAGTTTACTTTGTCATGAAAAGACCTCATTAAAATCTTACTAATTATCTGTTGGCTGGGGAAAACAATGCAAACAGGCATTCCACTTTTCATCAAAGAAAATTTCTCATTTCATTGCTTCAAAAATTATATGGTAAAGTAACTTGAAATGGAACAAAGATATTCAAGATAATATCATTCAATTTAGCAAGTGCTAACTAGTAGACTTAATAAAGTAATAATAAATTCACATAAATCAGCAAACATAGGTGAACATATCTCAATCCTCTTCCTTATCAACTTAACCTTTTAATTTAATAATCATTTACCATGAAATTAAGAAAAAGAAAAAGAATAATGGAGCTGTTGTCCTTGAGCTAAAAACCATTAAAGTGAGTTACTTCAGAAATAATCCTTGAACTAACAAAAATAATAACTATTATTATTCTAAACTATATTTTTTTAAATTAGGATCAGAGTGACAAATTAGCTTTGCAGTTACACCTAAAAGTAAAAATAACATTAAAACGCATGTTATATTAATTACTATGGACTTTTAGCACTTAGAAATTAATTATGGAAGGAGGGGCCCACCAAAGGTAAACTAGGAAATTAGGGCATTGTACCGTCGGCAGAAGGGTACGAGGTTACCGATCAAGAGCGGACGTGGGCTCTTCATATCCATTCATAGGAACTCATTTAGTCAATACTCTACCCCATTCTTTTAATGGTAACATATCACATCATATCATAAATCATACTCTCCTTTGCTTTAAATAGTATATATAGCAGATGCACTATGTCCATGATAGTAATAATCTTAAAAAAAAAGATACATTAGAGAAGTGAGGGAAAGATAAAGAGTGGACATATAGAGCAAAACATATTATGTAGTAGCGCATTAGTGGGTCAAGAATGGCTTTTGGGACCATTAGTCTAATCACATGCCAATTCATTAAAAACAACTCCTTTCACACCTTTCACACCACATTAAACATGGCACAGTACATATTGCTTTTAAGTATACTGACTTTTCTTCATTTCCATTTGTTCATAAAAAAGAAGACAAATTAAGAGGTTCTCAGGTCTTCTATCTACAAATGGACTGCTTGAAGTTTAGAAGTTGCTAGGCTGCATTTAGTAAGATTGTAATTGATGAAACTAAAACTTAGTTCAACAGTCAAGGGGCACTTCTGATTGTATTTTAAATTTCAATAATAAAGTTAGGGACATTGATGAAACATATTGAAATAAATCTAATGATTTTAGTTCTTTAGATTTAAATCTTCGAAGTTTTTTAAATTTAATATTTTTAATTTAAAGTTTTATAAATATTTATTTTAAGGATTTTGAAAAAAAAACTAATATATTAAATATTCGTGTTCTTTTTATTTAATTTTAGATATTATATTCTAAATCTACCGGTATGTCAATATCTAAATTTGTTAATTGTATCCTACCAGGGAGTACGTATTTATGAAAATTTTATAAATTTGCATACCTTTGCTCACGTGACTAAATAATGCCTACATCCATAAAAAAAAAATTATAAGAATTTTAGTAAATCAAAAAACAAGATAAGTTATGATAGGGCACAACATACTGGAGATATATATAAAGGAAATAATAATAACATTGCAAGAGACAAAAGAAGTGGGAAGCTTAAGGGTTAAGATGATGAGCAAGTGGTGGTGGGATGGGAAAGAAATGAATATATCTTCTTTTTTCTTTTGTTCTTTTTTTTAAATGGAAGTGGATTACTAAGATGACATTCGAGCATTCCCATAATGACCCAACAAGAGGTCGCTATCTGCTTTTGCCTTGATTGAAATGTCTTCAATTACATAAGAGCATCCTCTTTGGGTTCATTGCTGTGCTATGACATTATTGCATACTTGCTCGAATAGGAATTTGTTGTTTTAGCGTCCGTTCCACATCAAATCAATGGAACCCCCTAGACTCTACACCCTACCCCCCCTTATTTGGCTTATTTTAATCTGTATGGACCATGGAAAACAGCTCACCAGATTAGACTTAGGCCCTCCTTCTCAATTCCCAATCCAATCACTGCTCCTGCTAATGGGGGCATTAGATTTCTATGTTTTTTTTTTCTTTTCTTTTTAAATTTTTAGATTTTATCAGGGCCTTACAAAAATGAATTTTTTATTTGTTGTGTTCAGTGAGCCAGTATTATGGAAATCCACATAAGTTTCTCACTTTACCTCTGTATTTTGAATAAAGCCAAATAACTCGTCTAACAATCTAAGTCCGCTGTGTCTGTGCGTGTGTGTTTTTTTTTAATTTCTCATAAAATGCCAATCGAGGTTTTCAAAGTAAAATGTTTGCCTAGAAAACGATGAACTACAATGAATTCAAATGACCTAAAATGGTTTCTAAATGTCATTATGCTTATGCATAAATATCTGTTGTTCCAGATGACAAGAAAGTACAATGATTTCACCTAAAAGAAAGCAATAAGAGAAGTTAACTACAGTGACTTATGTCCATGAACAACTTTAGCCATCAGCTTTTCAATATATTGGGTGAAACTAGAATAGATCATAGAGAAAAAAAAAACTTTTCAAAAAAAAAAAGAATAGATCATAGAGATCTATATTCAGATTTACCCTATTGATGGTATACGGAAAAATAAATATACAAAACTTGAGTGAGAAATGAAAGAGAGAGCAGTACTTTGACTAAAGAGATGAGCATGCCCATAACTAAAAGGTAGTTGAGTCGTCCAACATCAAGCAACCATGATCAAAGTAAAGCGTTTTCATGAAAGCCTGATTTCTAAGGGTCGTTCAACATCAAGTACCCATGAATCCATGATTAAAGTACAGTGTTTTTATGAAAGCCTGTGTTCTAAGTTATTTGTGCATGTTTAACAACTGGCTGAACATACACGCATCAAAAAAGACTCGGTTTTCTCTGCCATTTATTTAATATTAAAGTCTCATGAGAATAGCTATAAAAATAAAAAATCAATAAGGACATACCAGCTTCCAGATATCGCAATCCCCGCATACTGCCAGAGATATGAGCCAAGGTACAAGCAAATTTTTAATTAGGCATAAAAAGTGCATGACAAGATCAAAATATGTACTAAAACGAAAAAATAATTGACAAGATCAAAAAGTTAACGGCCAAAAATATAAGCATCAGCATCAATGAGGAACATATAAGTAACAAATTCGCAAGAAATTCACAAGGAATAGATCGTCGACTACAACAGTGAGAGTGATTGGAAAAGCATACAAATACAGAATACAGGTTGATTAAATTATGAGAGCTTGTGATAATATAAGAAGATGCGGATCAAACTACGAACTCAGATCAAGGAACAATTATATGTATCAAACGCGTGGAACATGCACAAACTATCAAGATATGTAATTAGAAACTCGCATTGGAATATAGCAAGAAAGATTGAGGGTGCTGCATTCTCGAAGGGCTGACAGGGGAAAGCGACTGGTACAAAATGCAAGTCATGGCAACAACGTAAGTATTGGAAAAATGAGGAGTTTATATCCACTAAAACATGTCTCAACTTCAGATCAAAATTTTAGGATTCTATTATGAGCCTCTACGCAAGCTCAGTCTGCGCTTGTATTCTCTTATAATCTGAATTACGATTTCAGTCTTCAACACGCTATTACAATATTCATGCACCATCACTTGAATTAAAGAGCTGGTGTCAAAGCAAGAACCTATTCCCCAAGTGCGGTTTGGTACTGGCTTCCAATAGAGAAGAAATTAACGGGTGGCTAGGACATCACTATCTTGTCGCTTCATGCACAGACACACTACCTGCTATATGCATTAATTAACATTAGTAGCATAAGATGATTTAAAACCTAAACTTCCATTTCTCAAATTGTTCATGCGCGAGAGACAAATTCACATATAAAAGTGCAAGCATTATAAAATGTACTTTTAGTGTTGTGTGCTACAGTTTGCTGGTTAGAATTCAGTAGTCACTTTGGCAAATATGTATATATTAAAAAAAGATTCAAAAAATTTTGAAATACAAACAGGCTCCCTTCAAAGCCTTCCAGATTTGCTGCACGCCTTTGCAGCCTTGGTCTACCTTGCTAATCATCTCTAAATACTTAAGTACCACAACCTGCAAATTCAAGCAGGCCAGCTTTAAGTAAAAGAACTCGCACCATTGGACATGTCAAAATAGGGAAAACATAAGGAGAATGTGGCCTGGACTTGGCGATGGGGTGGGTTGATTTGACCAATCTTTTGTCCCCTAACTTTGACTGTATTGAATAGAGTTTTAATGAAAATGGCAATGAAAACAATAATAATAATGGTAATATCTACAAAGTACTGGCTTTTCAACCAGGCCCTCTACTACTTATATATATTAAGGATAAACAGATCAAGTGACAGATTATTTTGAATTAAGCTGTCACTTCTAATGGTGATATTTTCATTAAAGATGTATGGGAAACCAAGTCATGCATACACTTAACAAAAATCCATAAAAAACAAGGTATTGAATAAGCGAGGACTTCAGCCACCACATGATTAGATTGGTTGCACTGCATGAAGATTAAAATGACAAAAAAAGATAGGGTGAGAACAGAACGACAGAGCAAGCCAGAATAAATAAAATCATGCAAGCCTTGGTGTTATACCTTGAAAACGGATTGTGCTTATTTCCTGCCCTGTCAACTCAATGCCATCATCGCTCAATGGTACAATCCCTGATGAATCGACGATAAATGGAAAAGCTAATGGTGGAGAATATGGAGACTTTGCAACCTTTATATATCTCTGACCTGAAATCAGAAGATAAGAACTTTTAGGTCTATCAATTGATCACTGGTAATGAACAAAAGATACTGTAAATAATAAATAATCAAAATAAGCATGCAATAAATTCTCTGTAGCCCATGCTTTATGATGCAAGAAAGAATCAATTGCAAGATGAAATAGTATTAGATGTATCTAGGATAAATGCAACAGTTATCAGCCTTCAAGAGGAACAAAAACAAATGGCAATTCAAGTCAGTCATTTAGATGCAAAGAGAACAAGGTTTTTCATGTGCTGAAATAACACTTTGGAACTCCCAGTTCTAATGAAAGAACACAAGATACCTGAATGAGCCTCTAATACAAGACGAATTGTTACAGCATGAGCCCATTGGATGCCTAGAGCAGCAACGAGATGTGATTCAAGCCTCTCAGAGGTTACATTGTCATTCCCTCCAAGTCCTAAAAGTGTTATAAGCTTGGCTTTATTTTATTTACCAATTAAAATGCTATGCGAGTTCGAATAAAGTAGAAGACCTTCAAATGGATAATGAAATGCTTCAGTGCTTTGTCCCCTTACTTGGTTTGTCACCACAATAGGAATCCGTGAAAATTCAGCAACTGACCTATAAATGTATCACACAAATATCAAACCACCAATACTCAGAAAATCTCAAAGGCCATGCCAAAATACTGATCATTAATTGAGAAGGCAAGGAAAATACCCCTACACTAAATAAGAATAAAGAAGGAAGCATTAGCAGAAAATAAAAAACTTAACATGGTGGAGTTGAATGTTTTCAAATATGACACAAAAACAGTTTGGAAGAAAAACAAGAAATCTTACTTCAGAAATGAAAGGGTCCATCCAAGTGGTTGTTGCCTTGAACCTCTAGTACAGCTTTCATTCTCCCTTGGGTTTCTAAATACCGAAGAATTCAAAATATATTCATTCAATATGTGCAATAAGTAAAGATTCACAGCTGAATTAAAGTACTTGCTTTGACACCTAAGAGCACAACATATTGATGCATCTGGATAACAGAAAATGTTGGTCTTATTTACATTAAGAACAAACAATGATCAACTCTAAATAACGATAATGTACATTACACGTTCATTCAAATATTTGGTAGAACAACACAACCAACTTAATTAATAAACAAGCATTACTACATTTGCAAAATGAATTTCCCCTACCCTGATATTAAACCAGCCATGCTATCAATGATCAACAAATTCACCTCACGCTGAATAAGGGATAACTTGATCTTTTCCAAGCTGCAAAAGAACTATCAGGTTTAAAATTAACCATATCTGCTCAAGGCTATGAGGGCAACAATAGAGTCAGTGAGAACAATTTACTAATGAAAAAAGTTTAACAGCAAAGAGAATATAATCAAGCCACACCTTTGTGTAAATTCAGATAAGGATGCTGGTCGCAAAACGACAATTCTCCCAGCCATCTGCAACATAGATGATCGAAATAGCTCAGAGTTACTGTGAAGATAACATAGGTAATAAATACAACTGAGGTTTAAGTTTTAATTAAAAAAAGAGGCATCAAAGTTTAATCCCTGTTTTATCCAAATACCACTGGCCACAGAAGACAATGATGAAGATGCCACACTTGGGATCACATACTCTTATAGTAAGGTAAAAAAGAAGAAAATTCAGAAATTCTAACAAGCTTTTCAAGAAAACCTCCTGTGCCATCCCTTCAGTTTGAAATATCTGTGGAAAACTATTTTCTCCAATCTCTATTATCCTGACAAGAACATTATTTATCCAATCAACCAGAAGGAATCACCAGAAACTTAAAGATAGGGCCAGACAAAGACATACCTTCGTGAACTAAATTTAGATTCTGTATCAATATATATTACACGACCATTTAGCCCTCCATAGCAAGTAGGCAATGCCGCAATAAGTGAAAGCTTTAGGCAAAACTACACAGAGAAACAAACAAGATAAATTAAAAATTCAAAGAGTGCCCTGTATATCAATGTGAGCTGGATGGAGTATGTGAGGGAGAGAGTTTACGCTTTGGTAATTCTAACCTTTGACATTTTACATATGTCATTGGAGATGCATGCATTTATGCTACTCCAAACATAACCATCATCATTTTAGATAACTAAATTGTACTTTCATCGCATTGTGCTCAGTAATATTTAGACTTTAAAATATGTACTAGAATCACTATCCAGTTAAGAACCAGACATCAAGTGAAACAATCACAAGGACACGCAATACAGGACAACAAAAACGAGTTGCCATTTGACAAAATTTTATGGAGCATCCCATCAACCAAACATAGCAAGCCTCACAATCCATCAACCACTAACACATATGCTTGAATAATTACAAACATGTCCAAACCCAAGATTCAAGGCCAAATAGAAAACTACTGATTGGTTTAAACAAACAGTAAAACGAACACAAAAACTCAACCATGCTAATATGCCCCCACATTATCCAGTTGCTTATATGATGATAAACAAAACCTGAGTATCATGAACCAAAAATAAATATGCTAACACTCAGTTTCAATCATATAGTAGATCCACAAAACAAAACCTAGGAATGATTGTCCTACTTGTGTTTTACCAATGCCCGAGGGGCCAACCAACTCTGTCAGCAAACCGGGAGGTATTCCTCCACCCAGAGCCTCATCAAGACCCTTCAACAGCGTCGGGAGACGCCCACCATGGCATCCACTCGTCCGACGGTCCTCCATGAGCGAAAGCACCTGGAAAAGGATCCAAATCAGCTCCATCTCCGTGAAAAACAAAACCAGAATCTAAATCAGGGTACAAGAACAAGCTGTAATCTCACAGTTTGATACGGTGGACATGTGATCTCGCTAATCCTTGCGACGGCGCTCGCAACCTGGTCACGGCCCAAGTCGAGCAAAGCCATCAGATCAGACTCTGGAATGGAGAGAGCATCCTGAAAAACCATAACACGAAATTAGGGTTTCGGCATTGATCCAATGCAGAGATTCACCACGGAATCGAAAGAAAACGAGAAAATGGAAAGAGGACCACGAGGGGAGAGGACCTTGGCGGTAATGATGCTTCGAGCTGCGAAGACATTGGCAATGGGTAGGGGGAGACCCATCTGGCTGATGAGCTTGTTCGCCATTGTCGCCCTCCGAGCTCGAGAGACCTTGCTCGAAATCTAAGAATGGCGGGCTTAATGGGGCGGGGAGGAGAGGGGTTCCTGAACACGTGTTTTGCACGTGAGTTCTTTGAGAATCAAATGAACTCGGCCCATTAACGTAATGGAGTATAATTGATAAACAGTATATTATTTTTTTTTCTAATTTTAAAATACATTGATTTGTGGGAAAATGAATTATAGTCTCCGAAAGCTTCAAAACATCCCGGATAATTTTCTAAACAGTCCCTCATTTTTCAGTCACTACAACTGACTATATCAGTTTATTCTATCTTACAACATGTGTTCCAGCTTAATAAGTATATTATTTATTTAATATTGCTTAAGTTTTTCTTTAATATATTCTTTTTTTACTTAATATTTGTTTTTGATGTTTAATATATGCACTTTCCGTTTAATATTATGTGATTCTACTTCAAAAACTTAGGAGCATGTTGGTCAATATCAGCTATTTTTATGACTGAACGACTGAAAAGTAAGATGTTAGAAAGATTTTTTTTTTTAGGAATACCCTAATTTGGGTGGACAATCTATGCATAAACCAAATTTAAAGGGCCTTTTAGGGTGCTTCAGGTTAATTTGTTGTGGTAATTAAATATAACCACCCAATTTTAACTGTCATTGATATGTTATTTTAATAATAATAATAATAATAATAATAATAATTATTATTATTATTATTATTGTTATTATTATTATTATATATGTTTCTGCATGCCACATATGCTTGCAAAAATATAATTATGAAATTTTTTTATTTTAATGGTAATATATATATATATATATATATTTATTTATTTATTTATAAAAAATGGATCAAATTCGAATTTAATGAAAAACACACATGAAGAAAGATCACTGCTTGTTTGTCATTTACATTATTTTAGTCCGTAAATGTAGTGTCTTTTGCTATTTTTAATGTTAGTGTTTTATTCAAAACTTCTTATGGATTTATTTTTGTTGCATATAGTTTAGTTTTTCTTTCTTTTATTTTTTTATGGGCCTTTTATGATCTGATTTGCCTTAATTTTATTTAATACGTGTGATTATCCACTTTTTTAAAAAAAATTAATAAATTTACTAAAAATCTTTTGGTGTATTACCATTGACTCCCTTGCATATAGTATTCATGCTCTTTGATGAGACAGGTTCAACTCATATATGATGAGAGCACATATGTTACATCTTTACTAGGTTTATCCATATTTTTACGTAACATCAGTTCAATTATCATTTTATAAGATCACTTATGCGGTACTTAGAAACTTGGACTAGAAAAAATTATATTTTTTATTTTCATACAAGAAAAACAAAAAGAATAACAAAATAACTAATTTTAGGTTGAAGGGTGGCTCCTCACATCGGAGCATAAACAAGTCTCTCCTAACATGCAATAATCCAGTGGCAAAATCCAAAGGGACAACCCTATGATCCCCATCAAGCCAACCTTTACATTTAAGGCAGAGTCATATACCCTATATAGAGGAACATTGCCTTCCTTGGCATCCTAAGTGTGAGACTTATTATATATAGAAACTTATGGAGGGAATGGCTTTGGTTTGGCGGGAAACACGTGGCAAAACATGATCCATTGGAGGGTGCCCAACGAGGTTGAGTGGCGTTTGGCCGGTTGGCAAAGGTACCCAAGGCCAAACTAGCCGTTGGGTTTGAATTTGAAGTCAAGGAGTGTTTATATTAGTGAATAGATGGGTAGTGGTGCTATTAATGGAAAGGAAAATTTGGTTCTTTTGTGGCTAGGTGGTTGATTCCTTACACCTCTCATGAACCATTTCTTCTCTATTATTGTTTTTTTAATCAATGTTTTTCTTTGTTATTTTGATTAAAATTATATATATTTTTTATTATTGGCCATAAAGCGGGGAAGTTATTAAGAGGTTTTTAAAAAAATTAGGTTTTTTTATATACATAAAAATTTAGATTTGGAGGACTCTATTACTACTATTCGTCGTCACAGTTTAGAATTCTTAGGTCTTCGGATGGAGGAGTCTAGTGGGACCTCGCACCTTGAGGAGGCCCAAAGTCATACAGTGGGTTTAGGTGTTTTGTTTTGTTAGGGGCTTGAGAAGGCATGTTCCTCGTTTTTTTGTTTTTTTCTTTTCATTGTCTGCTTGGAGTCCCTCTTTTTAACCATGGTTTGTTGTATTTTGTTGCTTTAACTGTTTCTGGCGTGGATTTTGTTGTTTATTTTTACTTCCTTTTAATAGATGTGGTTTATTTATATTTAAAAAAAAACTAGAATCAAAATCACGTACTTAAAATTATAATATAAATATTTTAAAAAATAGACAAATGTTTGTTGTTGTTTGTTTGTTTTTGTTTGAGTTTATAATAAATTCTTGAGTTTCCTAATTTATTAAAAAAAAAAAAAAATGAGTAAACTACTAAATTTATTAAAACAGTAAAAGACAATATAAACTTTTATTATAGGTTTTTAAATTATTATAGATTAAATTTGGACAAAATATTTAAATTTTTAAATTGATTTTATCAAGAAAATTAATACCAACTTTATATTCATTTCCATCCAAACCTAATGGGCATGATAATTAGTATCTCCAGCCTTGCTGACAAGACTATCACCCTATCAAAATCTAAAATGGCCTAACCTCTTCTTATGTTATTAAAGAATATATATATATTGAGATAATGATAAGATGTAAAAAATTATAATGAGAACACATCAATTCCATAGATTAGAAAATTAAATTTAAAAATAAAAAAAGCAAAATACTTCAATTGAATATTAGCGGAAAAAAAGTACAAGCACCAAAGAGCACTTTCCCCGTTTATTAAACAAAAACCCATCTATTAAGTTGATATATATATATATATATATATATATATATATATATATATATATATATATATATTAAAAATTCTCGTTTGTATGATTTTTTTTGTCATTAAAATAGATAAACCAAAGCTTTTCCAATGATTTTAGTCCCATCAAATAATCATATTAAAAAATAAAAAATAAAACTTATATTGCACTAACTAAAAACAGATAATTAATTAGTAATAACTTCGTAAACTTTCTATTAAATTAAAATAAAATTCAGGGGTTAATTTATAAATTCAGCCAAACATTCAAACCCATTCGCGGTTTTCTCTTCCCAAACTCCCCCTTCGCGCGCTCCAGCTCGCATGGCTCATGGAGTTCGCTAACCCTAACCCTAACCCTAATCCTCGGCCAAACTCTCCCTCCGCGTCGATCGAGAAGGCACAGTTCGCTCGCCGTAACCCTACAAATGGTTGTTCCCCATCAATGGTGCTTTGCCCTTTCGGTACATCCTCTTCTTCGCGCTTTTCGCCTAACTCGGCATCCAGAAGAGGAAATTTGAATCGCCAGTTACCGAATCTCGGTCCTTATCCTTATCTTGTTGATCTATTTCTTCATTAATTTCATGATTTGGTGTTTGTTTTGCATCCATGAGTCATGGCGGGGAGGGGCCGACCAAGAAGCTGCGGAAGCCGTACACCATCACCAAGGCCAGGGATCGTTGGACCGAGGAGGAGCACGAGCGTTTCCTTGATGCCCTTCTCCTGTTATTTTCTATTTTTTAATCTGTTCTTTCTTATTTTATGCCAATGTTCTAGCTGCATATCATCTGTTTGATTTTATTTCCAATACGAATTTGTGATTTTTAAAGCATTTTTTTCCTGTTAGATGTTCTAAATACGAGTGAATTAATTTGCATTCCATTTTTTGATTTTTTTATTTTAAATCACAGCATTTGTTTTAAATACCAGTAAAGATTTTGCATAGCATATATTTGAATTTATTCTCTAATGGTTATGGTTGTTCTCTGTTGCCGTTTAAGGTTTGGCCGCGACTGGAAAAAAGTTGAAGATTTTGTTGGTACAAAGACTGTGATCCAGGTGCTTTTATTCATTATGATTTACTTGAATCTCATGCGTGTTGTGTTACAAGTATCTACTACATAGTGAGCGTGTTCATTGAGTAATGCGTGAGCATTTATTGATTTAATGTTAATTAGAGGATATAGCTTCATTGTTCAGTTGAATGTGGATAATCCCATATAATCACTTTTCTTTCTGGTTGTGGGATTTTGCTTGTGTTGGTATATGTTTGGTAGAGATTGACCAAAATTTGGATATAGATTGATGTAATATGGTTGCATACTTGCATTGAAGGTTATGGATTGGAATGGACTGTTTGGAAGGCCAAGAAATGGTTGGAATAAAAAATAAAAAATGATTTTAGAAGGTATCACCTAGGAGGAAAATAAAGGGTATTATTAAGGACTGTTATTAAAAATGAATACTATGTCCAGAGTTTTTTCTTCATAATCTAGCGGCCTAGCCAACTCATGTCTAGCATTTTCTTTTGCAGATCCGCAGCCATGCTCAGAAATATTTCCTAAAGGTTCAAAAGAATGGGATATTGGCACTCGTTCCCCCTCCACGTCCAAAGCGCAAAGCAACTCATCCTTACTTGCAGAAAGCTCCTGGTCATGGTAGATGGTTTTGTCTTCATGTTTGTAGTTTTACTCTTTACTGGTTCTTTGAATTTGTTTGTCACCATTTGTGACTCTTTTGCAGACTCAGAAGTTATGGATGAATCTTTTGTACACCCTCACTCATCTAGTTACTTCATTCCTGTATACAATACATGGGCTGATGCATCGCTAGCAGCAAATTACCCTTTTCCGTCACTGGATTATGTCACTCCCCCTCCTACAGCAGAAGGCATTAACATGATCTTACATATTCTTTCAGAAACGTCTGTCGCATTCATACTGTGAAGATCATGCATTACTAAAACACATTTCATACCTTATGGAATCCAGGTGATAAGGAACTGGAGATCATGGGAGGGATTCATAATGAAAATTTAAGCTGGACAAGGAATGCTAGTATATCATGCGCAACTTACGAGGAGCCTAATCAAGATGATTTTCGAAAAATGCACCCTGGTAATTTTTAAATCATTATGAATTTGTTGTGTTTTATGATGATTGTATTTGGTGCTGCCTAGAAAAACTCAATATAACTAATCTATATTTTATCATACCAAATACATACATTTACATAGCTGACATTGGTGCCACTATGTTTCTATTAATCACGTTTTTGGCTGGATGCTGTTAAATAGATAGTTATATGATATACGTGGGCCCGTTTGGATCACGGAATAGGAATGGTAATGGGAAAGGTAATGACAATGGTAATGAGAAAGTAATGGTAACGGTAATGAAAAAAATGTTTGGTTGGAAAGAATAAATATTGGGAATGAGAAAAGTGGAATAGAGAATTATAGGTAAATTACTTTAATGCCCTTAAGTAATGATATGTTAATGTATAAAGTAATTACATATAGGTAAATATCTAGTTTTTGTAATTATTATAATTAAATATTTAGAACAAACAATTTATTTAATTAAATCTCAACTAGGGGCAAAATTGTCATTTCACTATATAGTTTATTTAATTAAATATATATACTGGCTAAAAGTGTCATTTTACTTTAATTGCCATAATGAAATATTTTTATTTACTATTTTATTTAATTATATAGGGGCAAATATGTCATTTCAGTTTAATTATTATAATGTAATATGTATATTAAATAATTCTTGTTAGTTATTATTTATTTTAATTATTATAATATTTAAATGACTCAATTTATTTTTATTATAATTTACTTTAATTACTATAATTAGTTATTTAAAATAATGATTATTTAATTAAATCTTAACTAAGGTCAAAAAAGTCAATTCACTATCAATAGTATTCATTTCCCTCCATGCCCCCCAATTTTTTGGGTAATGAAATGCCTTTACTATGCATAATGATATTATCTATAATACCCATTCCCAAGTTAATAGTAATATACCTAAACATGGTTATAAATCACTATTTATTATCAATCTCATTCCAATAGTGTTTTATCCCTCAATCCAAACACCTCCTGTATGCTATTGTCTTGCATGGGGGATGTATCCTAACATGGTGCAAACTAGTTGCTTTGTGGCTGAAACAAGAGTTTTAGCACATTGCCTTATGACCCAGCAGAAGACTATACAAATACATGCATGTGCACCACTGTTCAAAACATCACCTAAATTAGGTAATATCATCTTATTAATTGGGAGTAATATGGTTTTGTTACAATTTTCTTTATTTCTCAAGAGTAGTGGCACTTTTATCCTTATTATTAATGACTGCTAAAGAAATCAGTACCATTCTCTTTCCTCATTATTTTGTTTTTACCTATGTGATTTTCCTTAGCATATACAGGAACAATAAGATAATCTAAAGAAGTTTTGTTGATCATGCTTTTTTTTTTTTACCTTGTAGTTATACCCGACCTGGCTGAGGTATACAGATTCATTGCTGGTTTAGTTGATCCTGAAATTAAATGGCCCCTGGGAGTTTATTTGCACAAACTGAAGCAGATGGACCCTATTACTGTTAAATCTGTAAGTTCTGATTTTTTTCTTTTCTCCAATTGACGTGTGGTTTCATTAAACATGTGGTGTTGAAGACATTAAAAAGCCCTACAGACTTTAAAGACAAACTTAAATGCATAAGTGGTTCAAAATGTTATGGTGTTAATGTGTTATAAGCTATTCTATTTCTTATAGTAACCCATCTCCTTAATTTCAGAAAGCCATGTTGATGCTCTTCACATTTTCTTCCCTTTTATTATTTTTTATTTTTGTCTTTCCATTCAAGAGGGCCAATTTAGTATTCTGTAAACTTTTATTTTTTGAAAAATCCTTGTTTGGCTAATAATTATGCTTAGTTCAATTCTGCTTCTCTGTTTTTCATAATTGATCAGTGTATTGCTTTCATGTGGAATCTGACCTTCTGTTAGTTCAATATATCACTGAAAGAATCTGTCTGATAAACTCTAATTCTGTCAAAGATATGATCTTTTTCAATTGATTAGGTTGATTGATGCATATAACTAAATTCTCTTTTCAATTTATTTTTTAGTCGTCTTATTTATATCCACTTCTCTGTTGCTACAAAATAACTTTTGACTTTTTCATAGGAGAACAATTGAAATGTCTTTGTTTGATGTGCAGATTTTGGTACTGGTGAGAAATCTGAGGAACAATTTAATTAGCCCTGAGTTTGAACTGCATGTAAGTTCTTTCCCTTACTGAAAATTTTGTCCTTAAATGTACATATGTTTACTTTTCTTACATATCTGGGATAAACTCATTTATCAGTCATACAACTGAGAATTGATCAATTATGTACTGCAAGATGTGGAGACTCATCTCAATTCTGAAGGATTTAATTTCACATTAAAATCCGGAAATGAATAAATGGAGAAATTGCTGTGAAGTTAGCAAGACATAGTTCTCTTTATCATTTAATGTAATTCAATCTGGCTAGCCTTTGTTTACCCATTCGCTGGTAAGTGGTAACACCTGTCCATATCTTGTCATCGTCTCTTTGTCATCATATTTCATGTACTTATTTTTCAGGCTAATTCAATATTGGGTTAAATTGCTAGCACTAAACATGCTGTCAAGATTGGGATATGGCCAAATACATAAGGTTCCATACGTCATTGTAGTAAACATTACCAAGAAATAGAAGCAAAATGAAGTTTGCCCTTCACCAGAGTCTCAAAATCCACACACACATAAACACACCCGATATGTATAAAAGCTGTGGTTTTCATTGACTATCATCCTAGTATTTGCTTCTGAAAATGAAGTTTCTTCTGTTAAGGCAGAAAATTTTCTCCTCTTATGACTGTTCTTATTCTTTGTTTTATGCAACAGAGGAGCACCATATCAGCATATGATGTGAACCCCAAAACAATCAGGGCCATCACTGGAACTCCTCTTACTATTCCTGCAAGCCAGATGCCAAATTGCATGGAATCCAACTATGTTGGTCTTCTACCACCCTACTAAATACAAGGCTATCCTTGAACCTTAATACTTATTGTGATTGGTATTGTGTTAAAATGTTATAAATCATGGGAGATTGATTTCCATATTTCATAAGTTCTATTCTTGGTGCTGGAATTGCTCTGAAACTATAGAATAATGGTCTGTGCCCATGCAGTAAAACAAGCTTGCATTAAATTATCCAATATCTCAGGGATGGTGCTTTCCGCATAAATGTCTCTGTACCATCTTGTTTGATGTCAATCTCTAGTTTGTTGCTTGTTTCTTGTTGGTAATAGTGGCCATCTAGTGGCAGGCATTATTTTTATTTACTTATTTTCTTTGCAGCTATTACCTATCATTCTCTCCATTTTTACTTATTTTATATTTTTCTTAAATTTAGTGTATTAATTAAATGATTATCCATCAATGTGCTGGCTTTGGGGCTCGGATTTAGTTGACTAATTTGCATGTTTTGAAGTTAATTTTTATGCCTTTTTAATTAATTATGAATTTTAATTTAGTTAATAAATTAAATTATGAAAAAAAGTTAAATTTTTAAACAAAATTATCAAAAACAATTATTGCTAGTACTAATTTTAAATATTAAAACATATTATTATAATTAAAATTAATGTAATTAAAAGATATAATATTTTTTTAGTCTCTATAATATAGTTAATCTGTACCTTTGATCTTTTTAATGTATTTTGTCTTTAGGAGGTCCTTAAAAAGAATTTACATTTTACAACATATTAAAATACAGAGATCTTTTAAGGATTATATTAGAGTGACCAAAAGGGTAAATTAATTATATTAGAGTGACTATCCAGGGTATTATACCTAATTAAAATTTTTTTTGTATATGCATAAATTCAAATCTTTAAAGGGGGTTACAAGTAAAAACACTAAAAAAAATTATCCTGTCCACAAGGCCGTTGGTTGGTGCCAAAGTGGACCCTGCGCAACCATCAAATAATAATTCGCCATGTGTCCCGCCACGATTCGCTCGTTGCCTTTCTTAGCAAAACGGAATCAATCCGACGTGGCCCGTGTTCACACTCTGATTACCTATCATACCCTTCAACTTTAACAAATCACCACCCACTCCACCAAGGGTATAATGATCATTTCACGGCCACCCCACTCAAAAGTCGCTCCCCACCTACTAAAAGTTCATCAAATCGCAGACGTTCAAATCCTACTAAATCACAGCCGTTAACGAGAAGTGATCGGACGGTCATATCAACCCTTCTAGAAGCTTCATTGCAGAGCTGATATAAATATACTGCGATTGTGGCCGGCTCGTGCTCGCCTCTTGGTCTCATCTTAGTACAAAATTTTTAGGTAAAAAGCTCGAAGAAGTCAACGTTCCTTCTTTCCATTTTCTTTCGATTTTTCCATGAATTTTTGTTTGATCTAACGGTGTTCAATCGATCTAGCAGCGAATCAACGGTCAGGATGGTGAAGGCGTACCCAGCGGTGAGCGAGGAGTACCTGAAGGCGGTGGAGAAGGCGAAGAAGAAGCTCCGGGGATTCATCGCCGAGAAAAATTGCGCTCCGATCATGCTCCGATTGGCGTATGATCTCTTGTTTGTGGATTTTTGATCGATTTTTTTCCTATTTTGATTGTTTTTTTTATGAGTATGAATGGGAATGGTGAGCAGGTGGCACTCAGCGGGGACGTATGATGTGAAGACGAAGACGGGAGGGCCGTTCGGGACGATCAGGCACTCGGCGGAGCTCGCTCATGGTGCTAACAATGGGCTGGACATCGCCGTCCGTTTGCTGGAGCCGATCAAGGAGCAGTTCCCCATCCTCTCCTATGCTGACTTCTACCAGGTCGCCATTTATGGCAGTCTTGTTTTTCTCAAGATCTGAGACCTTGAACTATGAAGCTATTGACCTTGAATTGCTTTGCTTCTTTGTAATACGATGATTTCATGGTGTTTTATGGTGGTCTTTGTTGGTTTTCAGTTAGCTGGAGTTGTGGCTGTGGAGGTGACTGGTGGACCTGAGATTCCGTTCCATCCGGGAAGAGAGGTAATCTTTGTATATTGATTTTAGACGCGGATTTGTTTTTCTTTGGTTTTGTTATCTCATCATTTTGAATATTAAGTATTGAAACCATGAATTTAGAGTTGGGTTTGATTTAATCCCATTAATTTAATTTGTTTTACCAGATTTACTCCTGACATTTATAAAACAGAAGAAACAGAAAACATCCTCTTATCCTACTGGCACCATGTCTTTTGTGTGTAGAATGTTCGTTTCGGAGAGGATTCGAGATTGAATCCTAAAGTTAATGTAAGGTGATAGCATAAGCATGTTAAGCTTGCGGTTAAGTTGCACACCTATGCATGTCCTTGACTTTCCTTAAATGGGGGTGCTTGTCACCTATTTGTCTGATTAGAGATTGCTGGGTAGAACTAGATTTAGGGGGTTGTATAGTAACGGATGTTACATTTCTGGGTTTTATTATAATTTTACATAACTTTTTTTAGTTTTCTTTTAATTTTTAAATTTTTTAGTCGCGAATATATTATTAGAGTAAAATATAGTTCAATATATGTTAATTAGGTAAATATGGATTTTGAGATACAAGTCAGGTCGCTTGTATTATTAACTTAAATTGAATTGGGTGTATATAAAATATTTAGTTTACTTCTGACAATAAAAACAGTTAACACGGGTTCAGTGTTAAAAAGTTCTGCTGTAGATTGAAGATCCATGATCTCCTTGTGTTATGAGTTGTATGTGAATAGCTATTTGGATTTTGACACTCCTCTTGGAATGCATTTGTACTTCTCAATGAATAACTGGCTGTTATATTTGGGTCTTAGCTTGATATGTTGTCAAGAGTTTTTACTAATATTTCTTAGGTACATGCTCATTTCAACTATGTAGCACTAGGTCTTTTGACTGAGATTTTTTTTTTTTAAATATTGTTCTATGTACAGGCTGTGTGGTTTATAATAATTAGTACACATATACTTGTGCCCTGTATCTGATAATAGTTGGTATAGTGAATAAAAGGAGCATAAAATTTGAGATGCTGTTTTGTATGTAATGCTAGAGGTTCTAATAAGATTTTGTAGACATATAATCATTTTATATATCTAATATTGTGGTTTTTTGTGTGATTGTTTATTTCATTCAAAGGCTTATCTTGTATCCTATTTGCAGCACACAGAAAATAGTTGGTTATACAAGTTTTAAGGTCTTAGGTTTCAATACAATGCACTGGGTTTTCATAATAGTTGATAGATATAGACTTATTTTATGTATGTAATATTGTAAGATCCATACAACTTAATAACAAGAAATCACATTCTTAATGTATTTTTATTTCAATTTTCAGAACTTGATTTGATAAATTTAATGATGATTGCATTGGTGTTTTTCAAAACATTTTTTATTTCTATTTTTTGTGCCTGCCGCGCACGATCATGTGTGTCTTTTATGTCCCTAACACTGTTGGATTGACAAATTCAATTATTTGGGAACAGGACAAGCCTGAACCCCCTGAGGAAGGCCGGCTGCCTGATGCTAAGAAAGGTATTTCATTTTATTTATTGGTCCATTCCTAATAATTCTGTTGCCAAATTATAGGTATGCAGATATATCCATCACAATGTTTTTATATTATTACTCAATGTGGATCCTCAATTGATCTTAGTGCTTATTAGAAATGGCAAGTCAAGTTTAGAATTATCTGCTTGTGATTCTTCTGTTGGCTTAGACGACCAGCACTACTTCCTTGTCTGCTGGAGAAAATCAGATTTAAAGAAATAGTAAATTTTTCAATATGACAGAAAGCGCACATCCAATATTTTAGAGCCCTGTAGTTTCTTGTGGATGTAGTTATTGGCAGAATGTTGTTAAATATTGGATAAATTCAGTGCTACATGTCAGAAGTGTGTATAATTTTCAGGTATTTTCCTAGGTGTCATCCCTTTTACTATAAAATACTTCGCAGTTGTTTATTCTATCTTCAAGGTATGATGTGTGAGCACTGAATTAAAAAGCTTAATTATTCTTCAGGTTCTGACCATCTTAGGGATGTGTTTGGTCACATGGGTTTAAGTGATCAGGATATTGTTGCTCTGTCCGGTGGGCACACACTGGTATGCTAAAAGCTTTTCCATTTTTCCCAAGATAATGTCCATACTAGTAATTCAAGTTATCTTCTCTGATTACGTTTGATGCTTGCGAATGCTTCAGGGAAGGTGCCACAAGGAGCGTTCTGGTTTTGAAGGGCCTTGGACTGCAAACCCGCTTATCTTTGATAACTCCTACTTCACGTAAATCACTTGCATCAGTGTTGCATTACTATATCTATTGCAATTGTTATATATCACTCACGTTCAATACTTACAATGCTTGTTTTTCTTGCAGTGAGCTCCTGAGTGGAGAGAAGGAAGGCCTTCTGCAGCTTCCTTCTGACAAGGCCCTTCTCACTGACCCTGTTTTCCGTCCCTTCGTGGATAAATATGCAGCGGTATGTATATCCTTTAGTATTAAATTCACTACTGGTCTCTTTGTGGACCATACAGCAAGAATCTCACTACTGAACTCACATTGATGTATACCATGAAAGTTACTGATATGTTCTTTCTTTTAAAAAAACATACCAAAATGAACAATCATGCTTGATAAACAAATACATAGCGGTGTATAGGATTAGTCAAAAAAAATTTCAGATCATTGGCCTCATTGTGTTAATTTATTAAATATAATAGACATGGTTGACATTTTTGTTTTGGCTGGTGTGTTCATAGGATGAGGATGCCTTCTTCACAGACTACGCCGAAGCTCACTTGAAGCTATCTGAGCTGGGGTAAGTAAGGGCTGCAGATGTTGCTTAAATCAATTAGTAACATGTATGTCCACATTGAATCTGAGATCTTTTAACCCTTTGTTTTCTTTCTTCCAGATTTGCTGAGGCTTGAGGTAGCACTTATCTTTCCATTTGAAGCGCAGGTGACATTCTGGAGACCAACATAGAAATGTAAGAAACATCTCTGTAATAAGATCCCTATCATTTTTCTCCTCATCAATCACCCTAGTTTGAGATGCTTCTCTTGCTGTTCGGTTTCTTGTTTGCATTAAAACTTGTAAAATGCAAGTTAATTTGTCATTTCTTTTGAAACTATCTTGTGCTTGTTTCATATATGAAAATGGGTTGAAATTTGGGTGATGTGCTGTTTGTTTGTGCAAAGATATGGTTTCTATTTTTTATTTTGAAAAGTGAATAAACCATAAATTATCATACACTGAAAAAGAACATGTAACTCAATGATATGACACCAATGTGTTAAAGGAGAGGTTATGAGTTCAAATTCTCTCCCCGACAGTACTGTTTTTCGTACTGTTCATACACTGTTCATTCGGGATGTTTGTACTATTTTATACTGTTTAGATAATGTACACTAGGCTTTAATACTATTTATATACTGGGGCGTTTGTCGCCTATTATTCAAAAAAAAAAAAAAAACTAGTGGAGACAAAAGTGAAAGAAGCATAAAAACACAAGTGTCATCAAAGAGAACAGGGAAACTGCAAACCTACAGAATCATTTGACTCACTCTAAGAATTACTAGTTCTTTCGGCGTTAGAAGTCAGAAAGCCTATACATTAGCTTGGCTTTTTTGAGGGTTTGGCACTTTTGTTGTGATATTTTTTTGTTATAATTTTTCAGAATTTGATTTGTTACTAAACAAACGATATGAATTAATTCAATGTTGAAAGTTTCTTATAATTTATTTTTTAAAAATGTAAATTACTTAGTATTTTAATATAATAATATTATATATTATAACCGTAAATTATTATACATTTTTATATATTGAACTATTTATATATTAGTCACTCAGTGATATAATTAATATAAATTTGAGAACTAAGTTTAATAACTATTGTCTGGTATAATCAAATATTATGAAAATGGTGAATGGATCCCTAAATTGATAATACTATTACAGTATTGTGTAG
Organism: Dioscorea alata; assembly: GCA_020875875.1. Lineage (NCBI taxonomy): Eukaryota > Viridiplantae > Streptophyta > Magnoliopsida > Dioscoreales > Dioscoreaceae > Dioscorea > Dioscorea alata. The sequence continues at coordinate 18,799,818 of CM037022.1, read as the reverse complement.
AATATTATATAAATATTGTGACAGTTTCATTCCCTGTTCATGGTAAAAAAAAATTAAAGTTCAACTTTGGTGATGAAAAATTTATACTGAAAATCAATTTTTAACTTAAAAAAATCAAACTCAAAACACAATTAAAACCTGATAATTAGAAATCGAATTCACAAACTTTTCAACCAAACAAATCTCTCAAAAGAAAAGAGAGAGAGATATGGTTGGTAGGTGAAACCGAAGTCAAATTCTCCTTCAAGTATATAATTTTCATTCTGGTGGAGCAATGATGATGCTTCTTCTTTCCAAGTTAACCTTTTATATGATAGTTACCTCCTCTTGTTTTCATTACTTTTATAATGAAAAATAATAATAATAATCCCAATATGAAGAAGATAACCAAGGAATGAAGTATAACAAATCATTACTTTCCTCATCTAACGACCAAAGTTCCCACTTCACATCAACAACGATTAAATATACTATTAAAATTTTTCATCAGAGAAAATTTTAATTATAAATGAAAGTATATTTTTGAAAATGTGAGTAGTTGTAACGTGTGAATAATTCCATGTGTAGATCCTATCTTCGCTAAAATTATGCACATCCCTAACTTTTTTAGTAGTTTAGCGGCTCATCTTCAAAAAAAAAAAAAAAAAACAAAAATAAAATCTCACTTCACATCCCTCCAATTATCTATTATTATCTAATAATAATAAAGCATTGAATTATTATTAAAGTGTCCCTAATTATCCCAAAACGTTACAAACTTACAACCATAAAAGCCCATTTGGGAAGGGAAGTGTGGCTACTGATGACGTCCAGCCAGTCACGTGCTACACGAAACGCCGACGTCGCCTTCTTCTTCGCGTGTTGTATACGCGAAACTCGAGACGACGAATGGTCTGATAACCCTACCGGGACCCACACTTACTTCCTCCCTCACACCGCCCACCGGATCAAAAAGAAAAAAAAACTCCGGTGGGACCCACTTGTGTTAGTTAGATTCCTCCCTTCCTCCCCAATTAAACCCCATTTTGCCACCAAGTGGGTTCCATTATCGGATCCTGAATCAAACCCGATAAGACCCTTTAACCACATGATCCATTATATATATATATATATATATATATATAACAATACATTTTTTTTATGAACGTTGATAGATAAAAAATTTATAGCAGCAGAATCGTCAAACGGGACATCCAAAGCAAAGTAAAGTGGGAGGAAGTTTATCAGCTTGTTGGATTACAATCTAATGAATGACATTAATAAACAATAATTACTGTTCTAAATAATAATTAATATATATATTATTGTGGTAACTACTGGTCATCGATGTTGACTTTTGGATAGAGATTCAATGTCTGATAATGGACGTTCATAGAAAAATGGTCATATATATATATATATATATATATATATATATATAGGAACCAAGATGTTTCTATTTTTAAAATTTAGGCTTTATTTAGATTAGTTTTTGGGAAGCTTGCAAGCATTTTTTTATAAATTAAGTGTTTTTTGACTAAAAAATTTATTTGAATTAGCTTCTGTGAAGTAGTTTTGTGTTACACAATTATTTAACTTGTCTTTATGAAATAAAAAATAATTTAGATTTTTAAAGTTTTTCTTAAGCTTTTTGCATCCCCATCCAATCTTCTTTACCTCCCAAATTTGAGGCCTTCCCTCCTGTCCTCTGCCCCAGCCCCATGTGATAAATACATAATAATTAAGATATTATTATAATTCAATGAATACCCAATTTAATAATTTACTATTAAAAAAGTCTTTTACCGATGGGCATCCAAACAATTTCATAAATATAAAAATACTTCTGTATTAGCATATTCAAACACGAAATACAAAAAAAAAAAAAAAAAAAAAAGCCATTCTACCAAACTTTAAAAAAATATATTTTTTTTTAAAAACCAATCGAAACATGGTCGAAATACATAGAAATCCACAATAATCATTGGATTAGTATTCAACAATTATGGTTGATTTATAAGTAATATTTAATAGTATAAAAACAGTATCAAGCAGTATTATATAATAATCATACACAATAATTCTGTACATTACTTATATAAACAATAGCCAATAAATATGGTAATGACTAGTCCATTGTGTATGTACTTAGATGATTTAAATCTTAAATTATAATATAATACGATAATAAAGTTTCAAGAAAAAGTGAGATGGAAGTATGAGAAAGAGAGTAGAGTAAGTAGTAGTACAGTAATTATAAGCATAAGTCAAGAAGATGAAATGGGGACTTTGGCATGGCATACAAAGCCATGCATAAATGTTAAACATAACGTACTAGTGTTTATATACAGTACTTGCAATGGACCACAACCAAAATAAGACCCATCAAGAATCATGTTGGGTGAGTGAAAGGTGCCTCTGCCGCCCTTGCTCCCTCTTTCCCAATCTCTTCTTTGACTGACATGACCCTCCATTTGACCAGTCAACTCCTCCCTTCAATGCTAATCCCAAACTATAAATTCTACTACCAATAATAATAAATAAATAAACAAATAAATAAATATTATTATTATAAAAAAATATTTATTAATCAGTGTAATTTTTCAAATATCTTTTGACATTTCAATTTTTTCTGCGGTTCTTTTTTTTTTCAATTTACTTACTTTTCAATACCTACATCATTTTATTTTAGTTAATTCTAATTTTACTCTATTTATAAAATATATTTTTATTTATTAATTAAATTTTTTATTTAACATTGTGTATTTTTATATAATTACATACATTTTCATTTAAAATATAACGTTTTTATTTAATATTTATTATTGATATTTAATATCTTAGTTTATTATTTATTATTTTGTATTTTTATTTAAAATTACTGAGAGATATTTTTTTAATAAAAATATTGAAAAATAAGCTAGTCAGAAAAAACAAAAGAATTTTTTAGATATGAAATAGTAAAAAAAATTTTTTATCAAGTGACCAAAGCGGAGGGATGATAAAGTAGGGGTTAAGTTAAACAGAAAAATCGGCGAGTATGTATAGTAGATGATGGCGGCGATTAATCGGTATGGTTATTGGTGGGGCCCACAGTTTGTCGGACTGGGGGCCCATCTTATGACTCTGTTGCGCGTCAAGCCAAGTGATCTCAGGGGCCCACTAAAACGCCTTCCCTTCTTTCTCTCTCTCTCTCTTTCTCTCTTTCTCTTCTCTTCTCTTCTCTTCTCTCTTGCCATGCTTTCCCAGCTTGCAAGCCAAACTAATCTATAGTCTCCTACTCAATTCAATCATCATCATCATCTTCTTCTTCTTCTTCTTCACTTGCTAACTTGATCATTTTGCATGCATGGATATCTCTAAGTTTAACCCCAATTTCCAGGTAACAACAATCTTTCAATTCATCTCCCCTCTTAATTTTACATACATATACATATATGTATATATAGATAGATAGATAGATAGATAGATAGATCTTTTGATGTTTTATTTTGGTTTGAATGTTTTGATGCATAGATCATGGCTGGTAGTCATAGACTGGAAGACATGTTAGGAGAGTGTCCTAAAGAACATCAACAACAACAACAACAGCAGCAGCAGCAAGAAAAGAAACCAAAACCAAACCCAGAAACATCAGTGAAGTGTCCAAGATGTGAGTCCACAAACACAAAGTTTTGTTACTATAACAACTACAGCCTCTCTCAGCCAAGATACTTCTGCAAGGGTTGCAGAAGGTACTGGACTAAAGGTGGATCCCTTAGGAATGTCCCAGTTGGTGGTGGCTGTAGGAAGAACAAGAAGTCCTCTAAAAGAACTCAAGACCATCCCTTGATCACTTCTCCTCTCCCTCCCTTCCCTACTAACCCTAACCCTAACCCTAACCCTAATTTCCCTAACCTTAACTCAGCTGGCTTTCTTGATATTCTAAGAAATGGATTCCTTGACACCACCACCACCAGCAACAACAACAACAACCACAACAACCTCTGCTATGGGTTTGATGGAGGATTCATGAGCAGTAGTAGTGCTAGCCAAGAGGAGAACAAAGTGTTGATGGGTCTTCAATGGCAACTTGGTCATGTTGATGTGGATTCAGCTGCAGTTGGTTCATCTTGGCATGGTCTTCTCAACAGCTCCTTCATTGGTTAAACACATACTACTATTAATACCTTTTGTATTAAATTATAACCTTCTTAGTTTCTTCTTATCTATATATATATATATCTATATATATCTATATATATATGAGCTTTGGTGTTGTTTTCAAGACCTTTATCTTTTATGTCTTGAACTTTGTATTCATGATAGATAGCCATTGTTGGAGCTTGGGAAGGATAAGGAAACATAATAGGAGTAGGGTAATGGAGATGAAGGAAGAAAAGTAAAATACAACCTAGGATGTGATATTGGAATGGTGGCAGGGAAGTAGAGTTCAAGAGAGAAATGATAAGAGTGGGATCCATATCATTGTGCACCACCTTTGGAGCATGTGAAGCAAAGGCATGAGGGGTGGGGGAATGTATTACAGCGTGCGCTGCGCAACGCCAACCATGCTTGCATGCGCTGCACGTGTCCCCATGCACATGCTTTCTTCTTCATTATGACTTTCATTACAAGCTTTGTGTAAGTGGGGTAAGTGATGTGAAAACCATGTTCATTTGAGGTGTTCATTGGAAGCATTGCCTTTGGCTTTAGCTTTAGTGAGAGTCCTGTTTATATATAGTGGAATGCTTTTGAAGATCTATATATATATATGTATGAATAAAGTTATCTTTTATCATTGCCTTGTTTATCTTTTTGGGAGATGAACATTTTGGCCATGTTTGTTTGTCTTTGAATTATATATATATAGTTTCAGAATTGGGTTAGAGTTCTATGATTTGAGCCATGTCTAGATTTGGTTTTTTATGAAGTCATTTTGTTCTTCTTTACATATGTTAATGTTTGAAAGTTGAAATCTTGTTGACAATTTTAAAATTTTTCTGAAACTAGAGTGACAACTGACAAAGAGTTGAACATGAAAATGAAATAAAGGTTTTAGTAATCATCATTGTATATATTCTAATGTAATTTGATCAGTATTAAGATTTTAGGAAAAGAAAATGAGAGATATCTATGCATGTCTATTCATGGAATGGATTATCTAAATTAAGCCTTCACCAAAAAGAGAATGACTAGAGTACTTGTTTGTTGCATATGATTTTTTTTTTTTTAAAGCCATTTTCTCATGATCATAGTATTTTTAAGTAATGCTAAGATTGTTCATATTTTTAAATAATTATGAGCAATTTGTTTATATTCATGAGGAGTAAAGTTATTAGCTGTTTATTTTGGCTTGTGTTTAGTTGATATAAACTCTCAGTAATTTGAGAGTATGTTTGGATTCACTTTTAAAAAATTGCTTTACTTGCAGTTTTAGAAACATTATTTTATAAGTGCTTTTGCATGAGTTATATATTTAGATGCTTAATTCTAGTTATATGCATTAATTTGGATGTAGATACAAGGAAAGTATTTTCCTTTTTTGATGTGATATCATCATCAAGGGCTTATAAAAACACAACTAAAAATTTCTTATATAAAAATATAATATTAATTAATATTCAAGTAATATGTTAACATTCTGACATTTGATATTATGTTTTTATGTTTGTAAACGAAAACAAAAGGTGATGATGTCTTTTCGTTAAGGATATTTTTGTTAATATAATTAAAGTTGAGAAATTTCTTGTAGCGAGTTGGAGATGAGAAAGAACTTAGTTTGAGGAGATATATATATATATATATATATATATATATATATATATATATATATATGACAAAATGGATAAACTATATTTATTAGATTAATGAAGAAAGTACAATAAAATAGATAAACTATATTTATTAGATTAATGAAGAAAGTACATAAGAGTTTAGAAGTACAAGACTAAACTTAATGCAATTTGAGATTTATGATCAGGTCGAGTCAGTGCAATCACACATCTGGGGCTACTAGGCTCGCGCTCCTCTATAATCAATGAACTGCAAACTTCTTTTCATTGTGTTGGACGTCTCCTCTAACTTATGATATTTAAATTCTGGTTCTGCAAGAACCCATAAAACAAATATATGAAATTTTCGTAATCAGAGAAAGAGAGGAGAAAAGCATATGTCAAAAAAGTGCCTATTTCTTTCCGGCCACACATTCTTATGAATAGCTCTAGTTAGGTATAATTGCCCTTTTAAATTGGCTTCTTCATGATCCCCATATGTCTAATGGGGTATTAGGAAATTGGATTGGTCTTAGGATATGACTGAAGTGCACCCATATAAGCTTGATGAAAGATCACTGAAAGAGTAAGTGATTCACCATTTCAATTGCTGAGTTACAAAGTACACTAGTGGCCAGAGTAACTTTGCAATTTCGTTTAGAAAAGTTTTCTAGATGAGGATCTTGTTGTCCCAAACTAACTAGGTGAAAGTCTCCACTTTCCTAGAACTGATAATGTTTTATGTAAAAATTATGGTTTGTCAAAATTACTTTTATCAAAATAATTTAATTCATGTGTGTGAGATTTTTATTATTTTTTCTAAACTTCATGTGTTTTTGTTTCATGTGGACTAATTTATTAGCTTTTGTGCTTTTGCTTTTTGCCCAAAGTGAATGCTAATAAGAATCTAGAAATCTTATTTCATAAATTAAACACTCGGAGGAAAAAAATGTAATTAAATTGACCTTAAAACACACACACACACACACACATATATATATATATATATATATATTATTTATTAATACATGTATATCATTTTAATCAATAAGGATGAACTACAAAATAAATATATTTTTATTTAAATAGCAAACACAAACAATGATTTTCACTTTATATAAACTTAAAAAAAAACTCATACTCATACCTCATTGGATTGTATTATTAGTTTAGTATCAAATCACAACTCAACTTATTCTCACCTTCACTTGATTATTTTCCAACTTCATCAGTCTAAAAGTTATTTATAGAGAGAGAACGAGAGATTGTGTCTTTTGAGACGTTATAATCCAACAGCTGCTTCTTCAAATATATATATATTACAATAAACTCTTTTGGGTCCACCCAATCCATTCTGGCTCTCTCCTATTTTGAGTTCTCTTTTATTTTTTATCAATGTGGATGTTACACAAAAGTCCAAAGATGACTTAAGATAATTATATATTATATATTTATAAATATATATATATATATATATAACACAATACATCTATGGACGTCCATAAAAAAAAAATTTATGGATGTCCATTTATTAGCCGTTGGATCGTGATCCAATGATCTAACGGCTAACATTGATGAACAGTAATCACTGTTTTAGAACAATGATTACTGTTTATATTATTGTAACAACTACTGTTTATCGATGTCAGTCTTTGGATCAAGATCCAACGGCTAATAATGAACCATATATATATAACCCAGAGAATATATATATATATATATATATATATATATATATATATATATATGATGGCATATCTTTAATAAGAATAAATCATTTCCAATAGAACAACCAGTGCAAATGTGCAATGGCTGTCATAATTTCTAAGTCAAATTAGAAAGCTCTGGAATTAATGAAGGATGGAAAACAATCAAACATACAAAGAAAAGAAGTTCAATGTTGTAGTTATTATTAGTTGTTGGCTAGTGAACATGAGACCAAAGGCACTTGAGACTTTGAGAGACTTAAATAACTTTAGGTTAGAGTTAGGTCCCATCAAACCACTCAATCAGGGACGACATGATGGGACTGCACCACTAAATGCTAATTGACTAGAGTTAGCCAGTGTTAAGGCTCAATAGATTTTATTCTTGAAATAGATTGAAGAGTTTTGTCCTAACATTTTTGATCCATCACTTCATTATTTATTAATAACACATGATACTTACTTTCTTGTTTTTTTCATGGTCACGCTTCAATTAAAATTGTTTATTTATTTTTTTATTTTTTTATAAATGTGGGAAGCACAACTGTCGATTATTGTTGTGAGTCGTGACAGGTAGTGAACCTAAACATCTCATTTTAGAGAAAAAAAAAATTACTATTTTCTACTATGCAAATAGTGTGTTTTTTAATTAAGTATTTTTTTAATAAAATTAAAAGAAATTGTTATTTAAAACATGTGCTTTATTTTGTTACTAATTCTCAAATTTCAATTTTATTAATTAAATTATATATTTTTAAATATTTTACACTCTATAGTGATATAATGTTGGATCAACTATGGTGTTCAATCTCTCATATACTCCATCATCATCTAAGATGAATGATCTATTTTGAACAATTATTTTTCAAGTGTTATGTGTATCTTTTGTTTATCTATTGCCTTCTTTTTAAATCGATTAAATTTTCACGGCTAACTTTTTTTATCTTGTTTGTTTAGATTTTTTTTTATTTAATGATATTGTGATTTACTCACTTATATCAACATATTTTATGTTAAAACAACTGTCTTTTTCTAAAGTCCGCTTGTACCACTCCATAAAACATAATAGAATTATAAAAAAATAATTATATTTTCAACTTTTGATAATGTTTTTTAGTATTTTAGGGCAATTCAAAAGTAATTACAAGATTTCTTATTTAACAATTTGTTTCTTTATAGTGATCGAGGAAGGCGGTTTCATTTGTATGACATTTGGTCAAGTGAAAGAAAGATTTTTATAGTTTTAGGTGGAAGCAACAGAGAAATGAATCTCAGTTCACACGATCAGCCAAGCATGGTCTCATAATACATGCTATTTATCGTCAAGATCTTTCGATCTTATTATCCATTTTGTTGATATCAAGTACAATGAGATATGACCTTCCCAAACTGTGCATGTATATCGACAACAGGGCTTTCAAAGCCATATGACCCAATTCCATTTCATTGCTAACTTCAATATCCTCAAATCAAAATATCTAATTTTCACAAAATACAATAACTCTTATCATGAAATTTACTTTTTTTTTTTGTCATCAATGAATATCTTTGTTGTTTTGGCCAATTTAACAATCAAAATGATGTGTTTTAATTGACATCAAATGTACATGATGCATCACGACAAGCATCAAAATGTTTATAGATAAATTTTATTAAATCACGGATTCTATTGATGTATTTCTTATCTGAAACAAAAAATGGGTAACAATGATTTTTATATTTGAGTTAATTATATTTTCATCCCTTTAGCCATGAAATAAAGGCAATCATTTTTTTTTTCCTTTTTTCCATTGCATCATATTTTTGTCTATATGAGTAGCAATTGATTTTATTAAGAACAAATTTTAGGGATATATATATATATAAACTAAAAAAAAATCAGAAACTAATATATAAGTTACACATTTTGTAATTTTAGATTTTACACGGGTATTTATGCAAAACACTCTACATTTTCAAAATAATTAATCATTTCAAACTCAAGCCCACCTTCTTTTCCCTCAAAACTCCAACGTCTCTCTCTCTCTCTCTCTCTCTCTCTCTTTCTCTCCTTCTTCTTCAAAACACTACTCCAGATCCAGAGGGCATTCATGGAGAGCATCACTCTTATCGACGTCTCCTCCGAGAACGATCTCCTCATCTCATCCCCATCTCAAGGTTTGCGCATTCTCCATTCCATCTGTTTTGATCCAGAGGTCCTCTTTTTTCCTTCTGCTTTAGGGTTTTCTCGGTTCTTGATTTGCTGAACTTCGTGTGGTGTTTTTTATATCTCTTTACTTGTTTTGTGTGATTGATTTGAAATTTTCAAGGTAGGTTGGAACTTGGGAGCCATTCTTGTGTGATTTGTTAGTTTTCTTGCAAATCTCGTAGAATTTGAAGACTGATAACCAGAGAGTTAGATCCAGACGACGATTGGATGGATTATAGGAGATTTTTTTATATTAATCTTTGATTTTTCAGCAATATGGAGCTAATCACTGATGTCATACTCTTGTTAGCATGATCTCCATTGCTTAATTCTTGAAATTATACTGAAATCTTTGCTAAATCATTGTTGGATTAGTGTGGCCAAGCTCATCGTCATAATCATTTGATTATGTTTTGAGAGCACGTCACAAAGAGTTCTGAACAAATCTCAGTGCCTCTTGATTTATTGTGCCAAAATTGGATCTTTTTTGGAATGAGAAGACAGTGATTAAAGGGTTAACAAGATTTGCCGTGCTGCATTTATGGTTTTTTTTTTTAGTGATTTTTATTTTCTATTTGTTAATTGACATCTTAATGTTGGTGTTCATAATATTCATCTTGTTGATAGGTTTGTCGACAAATATTGAGGGGCCTGGTTACTCTAATTCAGGGAGTGACAAATTGAATGCTATTTCCAATGCTAGGGAAATGAGTGAAGAAAAACTGCAAGTCCCTGAGTTATCAGCTTCTCCCAAGCAGAAGCGAGGATCATCTAAGTGTAATTTGCGTAAAAGCCTAGCATGGGACAATGCATTTTTTACAAATGAAGGTATGGATGTTCTTCATTTAAAGGTTTAGTTTTCATACAAATAGAGTACCGGTCATCACAGTCTGTGTGCGCAGGAGTGCTGAATCATGAGGAGTTGGCGATTGTTAATGGCACTTTCAAGAAGGCTGAAGCAGATAAACTACCTAGTATTCAAGAAGATTCAAGAAACTCTATGGACTCAAGCACTACATTAGATAGTGATGTTTGGGAATTAGATAACCTTGAAGTAGATTTATTTGAGAACTTGCGTGCTTCCATTCAGAGGTCTGTGGGTAAACTTGGTAAAGCTTCAAGTGTGCTACCCTCAACCAAGCCAACACATCTTGGAAGGCTAGCTACATCACAGCATCAGTGTAAGAAGACATACATTATACAAAAAAATGTCTACATATATTAAGATTATTCTTATTTAATTGTGTTTCTAACACATGAAATTCTTCCCATTTGGCAGCATCAAACATGGCTGAAATTTCTTCTCGTCTTAAGGTTTGTACCGTCTTTGTTATTTTGATGTTTAATGCTGCTTGAAGTATGCTAAAGTTAAAGTTACATCATGTTTTCATTCAGATGAAGCCACCTACTGCTTGTAAAAGAATAGTTAACAGTAAGCAAGCAGCAGCAAATACTACTAAAGTTACTCTCTGTCCCATGCAAGTGGTATGCTAACACTCTTCAGAAATCCAAGCCCTGCTGTGTGGATAAACGTTTTTCAACATCAATTTTGTATTTATGTTTTGCTTGTTAGATTGACATTTTTTAGCAATTTGATCAAAGGTTACTGCTGGGAAAAAAGACCTGAAGCCATCAATAAGGCCACCTAGAAGTGCATCTAGAGCCACAACTGTGCCCAACACCACCCAACAAGAAGGTTTCTACATCTGTAGTCACACAAACGGAAAGTAACAACACCAAAAGTCTACCTGGTATTTACTTCCCTTTATCTTAGTTCAGTATTAAACTACCTAGTTTTCTGCTTGCGGGAATAGGCAGTTCTCATCTTTTGACAAACTTATTTAGGAATTCCAAACCAGACACTATTTCATTGACAAGAAAAAAGATGTTTCCTAAAAAAAAGCTGTCATTGTTTATCCTTCTGGATTTCAGGCACCTTAATATTGGAATCTATGTTGTTTTATTTTTCTGGAAAGTCCTTACTTACATGGCTATCCCAACAGGGAACATTCTTAATCAGCGAACTCTTGTAGCAAAGAAAATTGCTGGAGATTCATGCAGCACTAGGTACGCCATCACCAGATAGATACTTCTATTACAGTATGCAAATCCATGGTTTTAGCAGTCTTTTCATCATAAAATGGTTTTATCTGCAGTTTGTCTGGCGCACTAGGCAAATCTCCCATGAAGACCACAAGAAAAAAAGGAAATATTCCTGACTGTTTATCCAACACAACTCCCAAATCTCCTTTGAAAACATCCAGGACTAAAATTGAGTCCAGAAATGCTATTAAACCTCCAGCAATGCCAAAGTCCAGACTCAGGGTTTCTTCTAGTGTATCTCCCCAAAGTTCTGTGGATAGTTGGACTTCAGAATCTTCTTTATCAGCCTCCACATTAATCAAACACAGTCACTCATTTGGAAGTCCTGATGCTGATTCTTCATCTTCTTCTTCATCACCTTCCTTCAAAGTCACTTTTGATATTGATGCAATTCAGCCTCAAGAGCTGCGCAAGCCACCAATTGATAAGCCTTATATTACAAAAGAAATTACTGGAACAATTCCACAAAGCCAAATTACTACTGAAGAACCTACCAGAACACAAGTTTCAGTCAAATCCTTCATTGGAGACAACTCTACAAGAAACATCAGGCGCAGCTCTGAAGTGAATAATGCCAAGCCGTCTGGGCTTCGGCTGCCTACTCCCAAGATTGGATACTTTGATCCTGTGAGTAATGCTATAACTTTTTATATAACATTTTGCTCTTCTTTCAAAGGGTCAGTTGCCACTCTCCATGGATGATGCGTGCATCAAATTTGTGACTGGTTGAGCTTTTTACGGCTTGCAGGGGCAATCTCTTTTACAAAATCCCAGTAGATATTCACTTAATGCCACGCGAAAATACTTGCCGAAGAACACCTCTTTAGACAGCAATACCATCGGGGCAAGAAAGCTAGACTCTGGTAAGCTTCCTTTATCTAAACCAGCTTCATTGAATGTGATCATGAATATCAGCTCTCCTTGTCATCGTCACTTCAACCATTAAATACTGAACATCAAGAACTGGATTCAAAACTGCCTATTTTATTGCTGTCATTATTAACGAGAAACCTACAATTTTTGTTGAAGGGATGTGTGACCCGACTGGCAAAGATTCAAAACCAAGCAATCAAACTAACCACGAGGATGCATGTTTGAAGGATTCAATTTTATTCAAAGAAGCTAGCATGGAAAATGATCTGCATTCATCTCTGAGAAGCTCAGGGAAGGAAAATTTTTCATCTCAAGATCAAGACGCTGTTAAGGTAAAATCAGAATTCTTAGAACAAAAGCTCTCTTCTTTTAGCCTTTTGGATGAGAAAGATTTGAATATTAATTTGGAGGTATTGTCATCTTCCACATAGACAACCATGCATCTTTTATGTTGAGGGGCTGTCAAAAATACTGGGTCTGCTTGCTTTTTGCGCATTGAGTTTTACATTGTGGAAGAATTCTGCAGAGAAGAATAGTTGAGTCCTTGGAATGTAGCTATACAGATAATAAGAATTCCTAGTGCCTAGAAGCAATTGGCGAAAATAATAAGTCTTAGTAAATGATAAGCAAGATTGATTGACATGTTACCGTACTCTGTTGTAACTTGGTTGCGAACCAAGAATTTTCTTTTGAGAAACATTTTCACTTCAAAATATATAATTTTGGTTTCATGTGTTCTTGTTTTTTCCCCCCAAAACCCTATGAAAGAGAATAAAGCATTTCAAATAGATACGCTATCTTGACCTAAATGATTATAATTGATAACTCTTGAAAAGATTTAGATGTTATCAGCTCAAGACCCATAAGATATTATCTTTTGCTTCCATCAACCAATTCATAAAAGTCATTCAATCAAACAGTGTTGAGAAAAAAAAAATGAAATCAAAATGAATTTTGTTTGCCAATTGATCATCATGTATAATGTACATGTGATACAAATCCCTTTTTAAGGACATCTTGAAATTAGAAAATGAGGCTTATAAGCTTTTCGCCCATCCAACAATTAACTAAAATGCTAAAAAAAAAAACAATCCCTAAAAAATTATAAATTCGATTACTTTTCTTTGTTTTTGTTTCTTTCTCCAGCTCACTGTGTTTAAACTGGTTCTCTAGTCTGATGATATATTATACAATGCACTCACTCTGCTCTTAAGTCTTTCAAAAGCAGAGCAAGCACCAGAACCTGCTGGACTTTAAGTAAAACCTCCTCACTATGATTTTCACTTGTTACGCTTCTTAGATTCACTGTAAAGAATGACACCAATGACTGTAAGGGTGTAACCGAACATCCCTGTCACGGAGACAGGGTTCCTGAATATCAATATCGAAATGACAACCGCCACGGCACCTTTGGCATTGCCAAGAACCTGAAATTGATAGAAATTATGTGCTTTGTGATTTTGGGAGAAAGAGAGATATAATATGATAAGTAATGTACCTGAAGAGTCAAGGCACTTGTATGTTTAGTGACCAAGAAATTAGTCAGATTAACAAAGTACGCCAAGGATGAATTGAAAAGTAGATACCAAATGATTTTCTTGTCTTCCTTGGCAAGTGCTAGTGTGATACCAAGCACATTTTCCTCCATAAAGATTGTGGCGGGAAGTAGGAAAAAGACAGCCATGGGAGCCATGTATAGTAGCAGGTTCATAGAATTTAGCTTCTCCCTGAGAAAAGGCAGTGTACTTTTCAGGCTGTCGGAAATTTTTAGTAGATATAATAGAAAATAAGGAAAATGAAGCAGGAAAAATCGTCTATGAAATGAATAAGCATGTGCAGCATATAATGGCTCTAGATAAATTAGGCTTAAGTAACAAAAATGTTCGGAGCAGAAAGCTAATTGACATTTGAACAATTTTCGGATGAATTTATTACCCTTCAGAAGATAATAAAATCCCTTGTAAGACTGACTTAAGTGCTCTTGCAGCAGTAGCACCAATGCACATTAGAAATCCAAACAAGTGGAAACTTGGTTCTCCCTGCACAGTCAAATCATGAGATGGTAATGTTTGTAAACAACAGCCAACAATCATTGAGTTCATTGCAGCATGTATGTCAAAAAGTAAGAGATTATCAAATGTGTTGACATGTTCAAAAAAGTTCAACTGTGAATTCAGCTGGTTATAAAAGGATTGAATGGTTCTTACATCATGTAAATTCTAGACTTAAAATCCACAATTACACAGAAAGAGTCAAAGCTGGAAAATGATTGCAATGGTCTTTTGGCCTCCAAAATTGAAGGGTTCCAAGTTTCCAACCATGACCCGTGAGGGTTTTCTCTATATAATGATTGTACTTGGCTATGCTATACCTAATACTACTACAAAACTAATATCTAAGCAAAAACAACTCAGCACAATTGACTTTTTGAGAACAAAAAGACCAAATTGAGCCTGCTTGAAACAAAATCATCATTCACTGCATAATTGTGCATCAGTTTTCAAGAGAAAAAAGAAAAAAACATAATTTAGCACAATGTCATGACAAGAACACCCAATAATTGAGAGTATATGAATTCAAAACTAGGCCTGATTCTCAAATGCCATTGATAGCGCAATATAAAGAAAACAGAATTACACAAGACACCATTTTAACACATAATGCTAACATAAACCAAAGGTACATTGTTTCAGTTCAACTATATTACTTTGTTGAAAATGAATCATATGACTTATCCACCATCACAAAATCCAAAATCAACAGCAATACAAAGAAAATGGGGAAGTAAAAGAACACAATACACACACAATAAATAATTAAATAAATTAAATTAAATAAAAAACCTAGCAGCCTAATTCAACGGGAGCCAATGACACAATTTCCTATATACTCTTATAAAGCCTACCAATTTGTCTACCACTGAAGAAAAAAAGGCGAAATTTGAATTTTTTCTCAACGAGTTCTCTAACTTCTATTTGTCCTCTCATGATCGACCAATTATCCAAATTCAAATATCAACCCATAAATTCAACCAAAATCGCACTAAAAACAAAAATTAAATCTCAAAATTCCAGGAAAAAAAAAACTTGTATCTGAATTGCAAGACTATAATTTGTGATAAAAAAATAGAAGACTAGAATTCGCAAATACGAACCCCGCTGGCGATGATGACGCCGGTAACAACCGGAACGAGAGTGAAATAAGTGATCCAGGACTCGCGTTTCACTGTCATGAAATACGCGAACACGGCGGTGAAGAACGGCGTGGTGGCGCCGACAGCCTGATTGAACGACACCGGCAGGTACTTCAGAGAAACATTGCCGCTAACGACGGAGAAACAGAAGACAAGGCTGAGAGCGGCGATCTTCAAGAACTGGATCCGCGACCGCACGGTCTGCAAGGGCACGAGCTTGAGCCACGCCACAGAAGCGTAGCTGAAGAGCGAGCATGCAGTCATATGGCACATCGTGAGGAAGATCGGGTACCTGAATCCGTAATTCGAGAGGAGGTATTTGTTGAGAAGCAGCACACCGATGTTGGATGAGTACCATGAAGCAACGAGGCCGAAGGTGAAGAGGCGCCCACTGCCGCTCGCCGGCGACGAGGCACCCATGATCGGAGCGAGAATTAGGGTTAGGGTTAGGGTTTTGGAGGGGAATGGGGATCTGGATCTGAGAGAACGAGATGGGGATCTCTTGAGGAGCTTCGTGGATTGGCTTGTTTAGCAAGAAGAAGGGTATTTATAGTGTGAACGAGATGGAGACGATGAAGAAGAGTTTCATGAGATCAACGGCTGAGATTTATTGTTCCTTCATTTGATGCTTTTCTTTGGTTTTTGTTTCACGACGGCGAACGCGCGGAGAAGAAGAGAGAATTGGTTTAAATTTTTAATTAATTTTTTCTCGGGGGAGTTTTCTGCTTAATTTGCGTTTTTTGCATTTACACCCCTATGACTAACTAAATTATAAACTAGTCCCTGCTTATTTTTGTTTATAGAATAAAAATTTTAAATTGATAATAATACAGGTATTAAACTAGGAGAGGTCAACTCCTCATGAGCTCCTAGAAAATTGGTGTGCCAAAATAATAATAATAATAATAATTAATTAATTTACGGAGTTATCATCAGTCTCAAAAATTTAAATTTAAAGTTGTCTATAATTTACTAAGTACTTAGTATAACTCACACATTCATGTACAAATAAAGATAAATAAAATAACACGAATATCTCTAATAGTCAGTCCATTTCTATCACCCGGCCGATGGGAGCAAGAAGTACTTTATATTAAAATTATATGAGATGGGTATGGTTTAATTTGATAGAATTGTATTTATATATTAAAAATTTATTTATTTATTTATTTGAGAAAATGTAGAAAGGGTTGACAAGCAAAATTAGGTTGTACTTGCTTGACATCATATTTTGTTTGGTTAGTATGTGATTTTAAACCTAACATGAAAATTACATCTATTCTACCATATGATATACCTAACTCCAAATTAATAATTTAAGAAAAAACATTAATTATAGAAATGAGAAGTAGTTTGGCATAAGTTATTCAACCGAGAAAAGTGTCATTTATGAAACAAATAATGTTCATAAATAATAAAATAAACGATGAAAAACAATGTTACAATAAGTTTTGAAATATAGGTTAAAAAATAATTTGTCGTTATTTTGTTTTGTAATTGTTTCATTCTTTGGTTTATTTATTTTTATAAAAAATAAAATTAAATTAAAAAACCAAAATTATATATATTTTCCTATTTAAAAAAAATAAAAAATAACTCAATCAGTATCATACATAGATTACCACTAAAACTAGTCAACTTCAATGACAATAAATAAATAGATAAATTAATAAATACAAAGAATACATGAAAAATAAAAATTAAATAATTATATTTTTTTATAGGGGTATAAATGTAAGCTTGAGATTTCAACAAACATGCGTGTCGGTGAACACACGGGACGTTGACTTTACTAATTAATATAAATTCCCTTTTATTTATTTATTTATATTTAATTACTTATTATTACGTGTTCTCCATCAATGGAAGGGATTGATTCAATTGGTTTATTTTATAAAATAGCATTGGTTGCTATTTTGGACCTTAGGTACTCTGTTTTGAGCTTTAATTGGGATTGCTTCAGGTCTACCAAATTTTATTTTATTTGCCATATTTATCTAATTTATATATTAAAAAAATTAATTAAAGTTAATTAGTTACTTATATTTTATAAAAAAATTTATTATTTTTTAAAACTATTTTTTATTTAAAAATCCATTAAATAGAGTATATGATTTAATGTTTAGTTAATTGTGATTTATTAAAATTGTACAAGTAGATAAATTCAGAAAAAAATTATTTAATACTGTACAAAATTTCTAATGTGACAAGTAAAAAAGAACATAAAAGAACTCCAAAATATAACAATTAAAAAAGAACCGAGAGAGTAAATTTTTTTTTCCGAAATGTAACACTTGTGTTTTAAGAATGTACATGTAGAGCAAGCTCAATAAGTATTTGTGCTCATATTTTTTGTGAATTTCGGAGTTCGATATCAGATTCTCTCTATTAAATATTTACCCAAATAACTCAATTGTCTAAATATTGATTTTTAAAATAATAACTTATATAACAATTTTAAAAAAATTAAAACATATATAATTTGAAAAGTTTACTGATAAAATACAACAGTAACTGACAATGTTTCAGTTACATATTTGCATCTATGTGATGCATGTTAGGAGGTACAAATGAAGCCAAATTGGCTAATTTAATGAAAAATAAATAAATAATAAAATTACTAATACTTCATTAATTCTTCATTAAGCCTTCAATTTGATCATAATCAACTGCATCCTTTTACTGCTTCAACTGCAAAATAAACTGTTAATGAATCTTGCATCAAATATAAAAAAACTTATATTCATTCCTCTTATAATTAAATTTTTTATTAAGTCTTAATGAAATCATGCAATGAAGAAATAAAAAGTAAAAAAAAAAAGACATTTTAGTGATCATTCCTAATTTGTCATGTATGTTTATTTTACTATCAACATTAGCATCAAGATGAAAGTATAAGATGCTCATCATAATATATCTAGAGGAACCCAAAACAGAAAAAGTAAGATTTCTTTAATAAGCTAATAATATTATATAAATAATAATAATAAGAGTATATATATATATACACAAGTTCTTAAATGCAAACCATATATATTATTTAAATTCTATTAGAATCAAAAGTTTAAATTGATACCAATTTGTATATTTAAATTTATATTTTTAAAATTAACCAATATAAGGCTATTGCTTATTTTAATATATGTAACTTCGTTCTCTATTTTATTTTATTTTTCTTTAAAATTTTGAGTTGAATCCAATAAGATTATATTCTACAATGATGGTTTAATGAATGACACTTTGATCTCTTAATAAAACACTACCTATCATGCTGATATATATATATATATAGGGGGGATTTGTTTGAGAAGTAATAAGCCCCTTTGACATCACTTCATCTGCAAAGAATTCTCGACGTGAAAACATAGAGACAAAAGGCTGATCTTTGAATAGGAAAAAAAATGGATCTGCAGGGTCCCAAATGAATTGGCTTATTCGAAAAAAAAAAATATATATATATAATATCAATGGTTTTTTTTAATATAATCAGCGTAAGTTTTTAGATTGAATTGAACCAATCTGCTTAAAAAAACTTCGCATATTAAACAATAAATAGAATAAAATGAAAAGAGAAATCGACAAACCATTAGTAGGAGACACCGCAAGAGGGTCAGAGATGATGACTGGGAATGTTGCAGTAAAGCCACAGATCGATGCCGATGCCGATGCCGGTGAGAAGAACTGAGCAGGAATGCCTACAACCTGTGGCTGGTGATGCTGAAAATGATAAACAGGATACATATGCAAAATTGCATTTGGAGCCAACACAGTTCCTTGGCAAGAGTACTGTCCCTGATCAACATATTATGACTCTCCAACATTAATTTTTAAGTTTATGTATTTCAATCTCTTTAATTTGTCAGTTTTATGTATTGTTTTCTTAAAAAGGTTTTGGTTCATGTCACCTGAGGGTAGCCATAGTTTGATATGCAGGAAGGAGAATACCTGTTAATGAAAATTGAACAAATTATTATTAATTAATTTGTAGATAAAATTACTAAGCAATACTAAGATCACAATGATTGGCAAAGAATCTGTCTCCCCATTGAGTTTATAGTGTATTTTTTTTTTGGGTAAGATGAGCGGTTAAATTGCTAAGAAAGGCAGAGATGTGTACAAACCTCGGCAGAGAAAGTGAGAGTGGAACCTGCGCACACATGATCACTGGGACCACCCGCACACAATCACTACTCACACTCACAGAAATGTGCTCTCACTCATGGATCGAACTTTTCATCACTTATGAGGGGTTTTTATGGGGACTTAACTATCAATAGACCACTTAGGTGTTGGTTATTAAGTGTATAATTTAGCTGTAAATAAATGTGTACAACGGTTTACCTATATTATAAAAAAAATAAAAATAAATAACTAATGGATAGTTTTACCAAAATAAAAACCCTAATATAAGATTATATATATCATTATGTTATATTTTATTTTTTCAATAACAATATAATTAAAAAATAATTATCTATTTTTATGTTCTTATTCGTACAAAACGATATCATGTACAGTGTATAGACATGTTTATTCATGTTTTGCTTTTGTTAGTTCTAATGTTATACTAATGTTGTATTTAATCGGATAACTACAAGATCACTTCTCTAGGGGTAAAACCGTCTTTTTAAAAGAGAAACACCCAATTATTTATTTTTACCGAGTATATATATATAAAACTTCCCACTCCCACGTGAGTCTCACGTGCACGACAGACATCTCACGTGGAAGGACAAACTGGCAGTCAAAACACGCGGGCCCCAATCAAAACTACATGGTCGGAGTTACGTACCCGTACGCCGGCGCAGCAGCGGCGGCGGCGACGTAGAACGCCGTCATCCCGCCGGCGGTGAAATGGTTGTACGGACCTGGAGCATAACAATACCAAGAAGTCCCCTTCGCCACCACCTTCCTCCCTCCTCCTTCACATCCATGATATCACACATAAATAAATAAGCTCATTGCTAAGCATTCATTAATGATCAAAAGAGTACCTTGAAGTGGTGGTGGTGGAGGAGGAGGAGAGGAGGAGGAAGGGAGGCGGTGAGAGCGAAGAAAGGCGAGATTGCAGTTAACTCGGCGGCCATTGATGAAAGGAGTGGGATTTTGGCAGGCTTTAATGGCAGAGGTGGAGTTAGTGAAAGTGATGAAGCCATAGCCTTTGGAACGGCCGGAGAACTTGTCGGAGATGATGATGGCTTCGACAATGTCGCCGAACTGACTGAAGTGCTCCCTCAGTGTCTCCTTTTCCGTCTCCCATCCAAGTCCTCCGACGAACACTTTTCTTAACTTGTTCTCACTCATCTCTTCTTCTTCTTCTTCTTAAGAGAACTTTGTTTGGAATAGAAAGATGATGAAGGTGGTGATCAATGGTTATTGTTGTGTTATATATGTGTGTGTGTGTGTGTGTGTGTGTGTGTGTGTGTGTGTGTGAGAGAGAGAGAGAGAGAGAGAGAGAGAGAATAATAGTAGTTCTAAAACAGTTTTATACAATAGTTATGCACAATAAATTTGTACATATCTATATTATTAGTCAAAACCAATGGCTCATTAATACCAACTTCTCTTAAATCATCAACTTAAATGAACCATTATTTCACTAAACTATCAACTTAAAACCTTTATTTTGTGAAGTTGTCCACTATTTTTTTTTTTTTTTGCCAAGATGAGCGGCCTAGCTACTAAGACAGGGGCGTGCACAAGCCTCGGCGGAGCAAGTGGGAGCGAGGCCCGCGCACACATGGGCGCAGGGACCACCCGCACACAACCACTACTCACACTCCCAGAAATGTGCCCTCACCCAAGATTCGAACTCTCACCACTTGTGAAGGGTTCAATTGGGGACCCGGCTATCAATAGACCACTTAGTCGTTGGTGGTTCAACCCACTATTCTTCTCTATAAAATAAGAAGAATAAAGCTCATTTGACACATAACTCATTAGAGAAAAGTGAGAGGGAATCATAGAGAAAGAAAAAAAGAAAATGAATGGAGAAGTTTGAGAAAATATTTTTTAGGAGTTAGTCTATTCTTTTAGTACAAGTGAGAGTACTGATTTTCTCCTTATTATTAGAGAGAGTTTATAACCCTTGAAATTTTCTCATTTAGTAAATTCTTCATTTTTTTCCCGTGTTTTTTTACTTTAATTATTTAGGAGTTTTTTCATATAATATATTTGTGTCATTTATTTTACAGTATTATTTTTATTTATTTTGTTATTGTACTGCTCTATTCTATATTTATATGAATAATGGTAGTCCTAAGTTATTTAGTTGTATTATTGAAATATAAAAGTTTATAGTTCCTTAATACCAGTGTAAGAGAGGAATGAGTACAAAGGTGGAGAGACATGGAGATATACTGTTAAACAAAGTTGTGAACATTGGTAAGACAAAAGAATGGCAAGGTCTCTTTGTAGTATTTAATGATAATGATAATTTATGATAATGTCCTACAAACAAAGGAACATAACACAACAAAGCAATAAAGGTGTGTTGTGGGGGCAGGATGGAGAGATATGTATCCATGTTGGGCTATCATGTCATAAGTAACCCCACTGGTTCTTGTTTTATAAGTCCTGTTTTACAGAGGCCAACTGTATCCCAATATTGTAACTTATTTTTATTATTATTAATAATAATTTTGGTCAGAGGATTTTATGGTGGTCAAAGATCAAGGTTTGACTGGTAGAAAAGGATGAAGGCATGAGTAAGGAGTACTATTATATAGTAAACAGTTTGCATGGTTGGGAGTTAGCAGGAGACTGTTCTAAAGCTGAGTTGGCATAACAGCTTAACGGGTAAGTCATTTCACCCTCAAAAGACATCCCCTGTTTTCACTTCTTTAACATTCTATTTTACTATAAAAATTATGCCTGCATACATACACATACACATACACAAAAGAATATCCTTATAAGATCTTGAACTTACATACATGTATAAATAATTAAGTTCAAATGAACCGTCTTTATATATATATATATATAATTTTGAGCTGTAAATATACAGTATTTAATTCTGCAGACACATAGGGCCTGTTTGATTTACGCAGGTACAACACAGAGTATAATACAATATAAATACATAAGTATAACACAAATGCTTTGTATTGTTCTTTGTTTGATATTCAGTGGACATCACAAAAAATTTTGTACTGTCTGATTTACATAAGTATTGCAATAAAAATTTTAAAATTACTATAATACCCTTTATAAAATATTTTGTTGTTTTAGAAAAAAAATAACAGGACAAAATATTTTGAAATTTCTTCTATTTTTAATAGTAATCACTTAATTTTTTATAATTTATAAAATTATTAGGGTATAATTATATTTTTTTTAATTTCTAAAATAAAATAATTAATAATTTTTTATTTTCAAAATTTTTTATTGAGTTGAGGCCATGTGTTGTAATTTTTAATTTTAATTAGTAGCAAACTTATCTTTTAGTTGTGCTGTACCACACTTAAAAAATTATACTGTGATTTTGTTGGGACAAGATTTTTAATAATTTGTGCTGTACTCAATCAACTTCTTGTGCTGTACGCCAAGCCTAATTACAAAATAAATAAGAGACAAGAAAATTTATGCTGTACTATCCAAGATTAACTATAACTTGTTGTACCAAACCATTTTACCCGTGCAAAAACATAAATTTTATTTTATTTTATTTTATTTTGAAAAAAAGGTTGAGAATTTTATCTATCAAGCACCTTAATTGAGAGAACTGTAATTATGTGAGAAAATAGTTTAAAATAAAATACATGATCTCTAAAATTACAAAGGAGATCTCAAGTTTTTTTAAATGTAAGGAATATTAATGACATTTTACATATTCTTCAGAGATGGAATGTAAAAACTATTTTAACACATCCAATGTAATCATCTTTGATTAAAGAAAAGCTAAGAAAGGATTTATGTATTGATTGAGTCTTATCACGCCTTCATAGCTCCAGTTTCATGGTTGCAGATGGTGCCAGTTATAAGACACGGTTAAAACTTTATTATAACTTTATAACTAAGACTCAAATGATAATGTAGTTTATTTAAAATCTAAAACTAGATTAAATGAGAACAAAACCCAAAAAAAAAAGCAGGCATGCCTTTGAAAAACAATGAGGATCAAAAGAAGCTTAAGTATTGCACATGACCTCATCATCTCAGTTCACATTGTTCAGGAAAATGAGAAACATATCTGGCAGGAAATTAGAAATTTAGCTGCAGCAAATCACATTGTTAATAATCTAACTTTAGCATGATCATCACAAACACTGCGGCGAAAAAGATTTACAAGGCAGAAAACAATTCTGAAATGCCCTATTTGTTAAAGGATCCAAGAAAGTCGTGCTGATCATGCAATCATCTAATCACAGCATGATCATGTCAAATACTGTAAGCGAAAAAAAAATTTACAGGATAGAAAACCTTCTTGTCAAGGTGTTGAAGGGCCTAAAATAACTAGGAGAGGCTTGTCGACCAAATCCTTCCACATTGCTTCCTGCATCATTCAATCCCTGCATTGTTCAATCCAACAATCATATCAATATGAATCTCATCCACTTAAACCAGATTAAGTGATACATGCAAACCAAATACATATTACTTGGACTCAATTCAACCTGAGAAAGGTTCTAAGATGAGAGAGCCGGACTTCTATATCCAGATTCATATTTACCAAATTAACTGATATGGGACAATTAGTGTCTATAATAATAATAACAAGAATAAGGCTATGACTCATTTGCATAATATGTTAAAAAAGATGATAAGGACAACTGTAGAACAACACAAAACTAAAATGGATCGTCTTTGGTTTCATTTTATATAACATAGTTTTATGATGTTTCAAACAAGTTTAATGGATCCAAGAGTATATAATATCCCGTGGCTCATCAGTGCCTAGCATGGTTTCTTTGTAGTGTCTCCAAATACATTGAAGTCACGTATAGCAGGTGACTTGCTAATCTGGGCAATTTCACCTTTCAATTGCTTTAAAAGGCGTATGCAGATTGTTTTTTGCCACTTTAAATTTTGGACTTCAGCTTCATTACTAAACAAGACAAGTGATGGGTTCGGGTGCAGCAAGATTTTGACCTATGGATGAAAAATTCAGTGGGAAAAGAAAGGGCTATTAACCTGGATGAGAAGATGCATGCCAGAGATAAACAAGCCATTGATCAACCTGAGAGATCCCCATTGTGAAACTGGCAAAAGAATAAAGCAATATTAAATATATCTCGTGATAATGCTAATTTGCATTGTGGAGGGTGAAATGAGATATGAGAATCAAATAAAATAAAATAGTTATCCTATTCAGATACTTGAGCAATAAGAAGAAAGGGCCATATAAAACGAAATACAGCACAACACCAGAAGTCATTATCAAATGAAAGTAACTGGGCCTCAAAGGACAAAAACACAGAAGAAACAACCTGCACGTAATTGCATACATAGTCCTTAGAAAGAAGGCAAGCCCTTTAATTTCGGTCAAACTTTTAGACTGATATCACAAACAAAAATACAGTCTTTGTAACAGTGGAGGAAAAAGGCCAAATACAAGGCTCTCTACCATATGGCCTATGTTTGATTAGATGTTTGCACTTCTTTCTGTACACACAAACAAACCTACGTATGATCTCCCATAGACCAGTCTTCTGCATGAAACATGGATCTTTGACAAACAAGATACATAAGTAGTTTACTGAGTACTGGCCTATCTAATGACAGTAAATCTAAATCACCCTTCAAAATGTAGCCTATAACTAATTAAAATTTTGAATGCTAGCAAAATTTCTTTAGTAAACACCTAAGATAGTTAGAAATTTCTCTAAAAGGTATAACATGTTTCATCACTATATCTAGACACAAAAATGGCAACTTTGAGCAGCTTACAGTATCAGGCAAAAAAGGGCAATGTAATGAATGATGCATAACATTGCATGCTAAAAAAAAATGAAGTTACCGTGGAATGTGAGTAGTCAGGAACAAACTCGAGAAATGACAACTAAATAATATAAGAAGAGAACAAACTCCAGAAAACCAAAACAAAAATTTAAAAATAAATAAACAACAAAAGGGATTTATCTTTCAGAGTAAGTGCCAAATTTAACTAAGAACTTGAGTAGTGAGGACCTTCATTGGTATGTGATACAAAAATACAAAGGATGGATAGATGAGACTCAGGTCAGCCTATGACATTAGATGCAAATGGAGTATAAGTATCTAGAGCGAAGAACACAGATTTGCAGTTGTTTTATGATGAATTAAGTGAAGGGCATAAAATTTAGCTGCTGGTAAGACAGACAGCACATTAAAACTTCAATTACAGGTCAAAGCAGCATTTTGACAAAGATGGACTAATCTTGCATTTTCTCTGACTACTAGTATCAGTAATGCCAGAAAAACATGGGAAGCATACTCCCCTTTACTACTGTACACCAATTTTCAAAGTAGGTTTATAATGAACAAGATTAGAAATCTCATAGCAATAATACCATACGCGATAATAGCTCATTAATCATTGCTAAAGAAAATGTCAAGAAAGAAAAGGTTGTCTTGAAAAATTGCAAGGGTAAGCTCTGATATACATCACACAAATAGAAGCCAAAAAATGAGTAGAACCTACCTGGGGGTGCATATAGTTCATGCCCTGTGTGAAAGACACATGCTGAGCCATCTGTAAAATTTACTTAAGTCAGCTTCTTGCAATAAGTTCATATCCCAACTGACGAACAAGTGAAATATGCATATATATATATATAAAGTGTACCCCTTGAGAACTTGAACCAGGTTGAGTTCCACCGTGGAACACCCCTGCCTCTTTCCTGACAGAACCATCACTACCTTTGGCAGTTGCTTTACTATCACCCTATCAAAAGCACCAATCATGTATTCATGAGAAAGAAATATGTTACTGGACTTGATTTGCCCATATTTCATCATGACTAAATGTTTGTCGTGCTCTACTTAAATTTTGAATAGGTGCATCCAAATCAGAGTGAATAATAAATATGTCATGTCTCGCATAGTTTGATATTCTAAATCTGGATATTCATATCATGGCATATCATGGCAGATTAAGCCATTAATTGAGTTTCTAGCAATTACATCAGCCATTGCCATGTCGTCCACGTGCTAAGGAAAACGACAAAGCATTAACCAAATAGGGGTTAATGGAGTACTCCTTAGAGCATTGTTAGGATTGGGGATACAACATGTATAAAAGGGTGTGTCAGCAGTTGCCACTTGCTAACCGAAACATCCAAAATGGTTTGGTAAAAATATGGATATTTATTCTGGTCAACCTTCGCTATTATATGCGCTATTTCATTCATATGGACGCCTGAACGTAGTAATCCCACGTTATAAAGATCTAAATTCAATCCAGCCATGTACTATACTACTCTTAGACATAATTTCCTTTTTATCACAATTAAAAACACTTAGTTATCCATCTAGTTCTCAAACAAACCCTTATGTTTCAACCAGAATAAGATCAGATAGAAATAGGACACCTTTAATTTATAAAGCTCAAGTCTTAATCATTCCAATAGTTCTATCAGGTTAACAAACACACCAAATTTATAATATAATTGGTAAAAAAAAAGTGCATATCAATTGACATTTTGAAATTTTTGTATGGTGTACTCAACCTATGGAATCGCAACGAGATTAACCTTTAAAGATACCAAAATAATAAGTCCAAAAAGGAAGAGAAAAATTTTTTTGCTTATAGGAACATTCATTACCTCCATCTGCGCCATCACATCCATCATCCAAACCAATCGAAAACGCATCAAAAGAAAGAAAAAAAAAAAAAAACCATGAGCTCAACACCATCAAAATCATAGCAAAAAAAAGAAGCAAGAAATCAAACAAACGAAATCAAACCACTACCTCCCTATACTTCTGAAGATAAAGCTTCAACGGCTCAATATAATCTTCAAATCCCAACGTCGCCATCGCCCAGAGCAAATCATCGCCATTAATCGTCTTCCTCTTCTCTTTCTGACACTTATCACTCGCCCTAAACAACCAACCCAAAATCACAAAACCAAAACACCCAAATCACAAAACCAAACCCCACAAAAAAACTCAAAACTCACTCAGAAGTGATGAAGCTAATAAACTCAGACACACACTCCTGCACCGTCTCCTTCGCATCCTTCGCGATCTTCCCATTGGCAGGCAAAGCCTTCTTCATAATCCGACTAATATTCGCAATCGGGAGATACCGATCCTGCTCCCGCACTCCCGACTTCGGGCTCCCATCTCCTCCGCTTCCACCCGGGCTTCCCGGCGCTTCCGCCATCACCGATCCCTGCTTCCAAGCTCGATATCACCATCAATCGATCGATGGAAACCCTAGATCTCCCGAGAGAGAAACAGAGAAAAACAAGGTGGGTGTTTTGGTTACCGTTTGGGAAATGGCGCGATGAGATGTTGGTTTATTTTGGGACGAGCGAAGGAGATCAGACGCTGGAGAAGAGACGAGCGAAGGAGACGACTGCGATGGAAGCGCTTCTCTATCGTCACCGTCCGTTCTTCCAACCTACGCACACCCGTTCCTTTTTATTTATTCACCCTTTTTAACATCTTTTATAATTAATTTTTACAAGGGTGTTTTGGGGATTTTAACCCGCTTTTTTTTTTTTTTTTTTAAGTTCCGGTGAATTCGGTTAATTATTTCTGACCACGAGTTTTTATTTTTATTTTTGTTTTTATTTGTTTTTGAAATTAAGTGATTGGATTTGTTGGGTTTTTTTTTAAATATAATTGTTTTGGGTTTTAATGTTTATTGTGTAAATATTTAAATAAATATATTTAATAATTATTTTTTAAAAAGTGTACGGATTCTATTATTTATTTGACTTTCATTGGATTTTAAATTTAATTATGATAATTTTATATTTAATTAATATTGTGTAATTATTGTTCTTTTATTTTGTATAAAGATAAAGGAAATTTACCTCCGTGTAACCACGCTATGTTATGTTTTTATATATGAGGTTCTGCGCTCTAAGAACGTTTGTTGGTGTTGAACTATTGGATTGAAATCCAACAGCACAACATCCATTTACTTATTTTTTATCCTAGTATAAGCTTTTTGGCCCTGTTTATGAATCCATTTGTTCCTGTCTTTTTCTATCTCTTGCTTTTTATTGCGAATGTTTTACAAATATCTGCAGATGTTTGCTATATTTCAAAAAAAAAAAAAAATTACATATATCTGTTTTTATAAAAATTTGTCTATTTAAATAAGGATTAAATCAGTCTTTTTCTTTCCTTCCCCTCCCTTTACTTTTTTTTTACTGTTGAATTCAAACACTATGTAAGTGAGCATATGTGAGAAAAGCAAACATAAGTTCTACAATGTTGGTACCATCTTATATAAGTTGAGATACAAATTTGCTTTCTTAGTAACACACAATTACTCTATGAAGAATACTTGATGCTAATAAGGTAAATCCTGATTGGTGTATATATATATATAATGTTTCAATCTAAAACCATTATTTATCTCCTGACATGGAAGTTTCTTGTACATATTCAATTATGCTCTTGATAAATAATAAACAAATAAAACCCAATTAGAACTAATGGCATAGCCCAAGTAATATTTAAAATCAATATGCACTCTTTTTATAATTATATTAGTACTATGGTGAGGCAATTCAGCCCCCACTTGGAGTTTTTAATAACCATGTCCCTCTCCTGGTTGGTTTTTTAATAACCATATCCCACTCGTGTATTCTCACCTAGTAATACGAGGTTTGGGTTATAATTTGAGTTAAATGCCCAGGAGTCACTTACCTTTGTTTTTATTTCATTTCGGTTACCAACCTTTAATTTGCATCAAAACAGTTACTCATTTTTTATTTTGT
This sequence comes from Dioscorea alata, assembly GCA_020875875.1. Taxonomy (NCBI): domain Eukaryota; kingdom Viridiplantae; phylum Streptophyta; class Magnoliopsida; order Dioscoreales; family Dioscoreaceae; genus Dioscorea; species Dioscorea alata. The sequence continues at coordinate 18,770,140 of CM037022.1, read as the reverse complement.
ATCAACAGAGTCACCCGCGAGGAGGTTTGGGTTATAATTTGAGTTAAATGCCCAGGAGGTCACTTACCTTTGCTTTTGTTTCATTTCGGTTACCAACCTTTAATTTGTATCAAAACAGTTACTCATTTTTTATTTTGTATCAACAGAGTCACCCGCGAGGTATATATATATATATACCTATTGTTAATTCAAAAGTTAATAACTACTTAGTATTGATTGCTAATTATACAAGTATTACAACTAAATATGGTGGATACAAACTAACCGATCTAGTTATTTAACTATATATATAAATATATATTAGATCTTGGAATTCCACTCTCCAAGAATCGCTAAACTAACTCTCCAAGAATCGTTAAACTATATATTCAAGAATCCAAAGAGAGAGAGATGGGTCGTCCATGGAAAAATTACGAAGACGTCGAGTTGTTGAGGTTTCTTCGTGAGATGAGGCTTTCAGAGTCGCGGGCGATATTGTGGACTCAAGTTGGCAACCGCATGAAGGGCAGGACTCCACTAGCTTGTCGCAATAAATGGCGAATCATTCGCCGATGGACGGAATCACGCCAGAGTGAAGCTGTTGCACCGGTGGGATCTCGCCATCAAATGCAACGGAGTGAACCTGAGTACGTTGCTGCATCGGTGGCGGCATCTTGTCATCAAACACAACGGAGTGAACCTGAGTACGTTGTTGCATCGGCGACGGCATCTTGTCATCAAAAACAACTGAGTGAACCTGAGTCCGTTGCTGCACCGGCTGAGAGAGGTTCCATCATCGCACGTGAAAATATTAGTCTAGGTTCAAGACCACGTTCACAAGACTTCTATGAAATGTAGGTTATTTCTTTCTTTAATTTCGTGTTCTATTTTCTTTTTAATTAGATCAATCCCGTTTCTTTATTAATACACACATTTCTTGTTTATGATTAGTTTATAACAAGAATGGCAACACGGGAGATAATGGGCCAGTAGTCAGAGATGAATGTTATGCCAAACACAGCAATAATATTGAGAAAAACAAAAGAAAAATAGTATCACACAGAGATTTACGTGATTCGGTTTATGTGACCTACATCCACAGGCAGGGAGATAGAGATTTTATATTATTTTCTTTCGAGGGAAAAAACTGATTTAGACGATACAAAAAAACCCTATATATATCCGAATTAAAATAAAATAAAATAATATAATATAACCCACAATGGATCAGTTTGTCAGTCAGGCCCAAGCCAAAAGCCCACCACATATCTTCATTGAATTTTCTAATTTAGGATCAAACTCCCTAAATTCTGGTTGAGTCAAAACAATTCAGATAGGGTTACCATCACAATCAAATTCAAGGCATTTCAACAAATCTCCACCTTGACTTGAATTTTTCCTATGCATCAAGAACCAAGAACATCGCCATGCCATCCATGCCCCGAAGGGGCTCATGATGTGCGGATATTTACCAAGTCCAAGCTATGCTTGAACTTTTCTGTAGGTAAAGACTTCGTCAACATATCTGCTGGATTATATGTTGTGGCTATTTTCTCTATGGAGAGTAGTTTGTCTTCTATAACATCCCGAATGAAGTTCAACTTGACATTATTATGCTTTGATATTTCATGATAGACTGGATTCAACTTGACATCCAAGCTTAATGCACTCTGACTATCACAATAAATAATTGGTCTCTACACATTCAAGCCCAAACTATCAACAAAACCATGCAACCACATGCCTTCCTTCATCCCTTCTGTCAAGCTTCAGTGGTAGACAAAGCAACTGTAGACTGAAGTGTTGCTTTCCAACTGATGGCATAGCCAAATAGGGTAAACATATAGCAAGTCAGAGATCTCCTCTTAATAAAGTCTCCACCATAGTCAGAAACTGTATGGCCAACAAGACCACCAGTACAACTATCAGTACTACAAAACAAGCAAATATCACTCATACCTTTCAGATATCGCATAATCCATTTAACTGTCTCCCAATGAGCCTTCCTTGGATTACTTATAAACCTACTTACCACACTAACTGCATAAGCCAAATCTGGCCTAGTACATACCATTCCATACATCAAACTGCCAACAACATTCGAATAAGGGACTCTACTCATATAATCCCTCTCATCATTTGTACTAGGTAAGATACTAGCATCAAATTTAAAGTGCGCTGCCAAAGGTGTACTTTGAGTGCTCCATCTGAAAAGACTACAGTAACTTTTCAATGTACTTCTGTTGAGAAACATATAACAGTTTTGTCTTCCTATCTCTCCAAATCTCCATACCCAACATCTTTTTGGCTGCACCCAAATTCTTCATTTCAAACTCATTGCTCAACAATGCCTTCAAACTGTCAATTTTAGCTTTATTCTTAGCTACAATCAACATGTCATCCACGTATAGCAACAAATATATAAAGGAACCATCTAGACGCTTTCTAGAGTACAAACAATTGTCATATTCATTATGCACTAAATCATGAGAAACCATGAATGCATCAAACCTTTTATACCACTGCCTTGGGGACTGCTTCAACCCATACAGAGATCTTTTCAGCAAACATGCATGGTCTTTCTTTCCAGAAACAAAAAATCCCTCTGGTTGTGACATATAAATCTGTTCCACTAGACTTCCATGTAAAAAAGCTGTTTTGACATCAAGTTGTTCTAACTCCAAATCAAAAGCACTTACAATAGCTAGAAGAACCCGAATTGTTTTGTTCTTCACAACTGGTGAGAATACTTCATAATAATCAATTCCCTCCTTCTATGAGAAACTTTTTGCCACAAGCCTTGCTTTGAACCTTGCTGGCTCAACTCCAGGAATCCCTTCTTTCTTCTTGAACACCCATTTGCATCCCACTAGTTTTACACCCTTTGGTAATGGAATTAGCTCCTAAGTTCCATTCTTTGCTAAAGATTGTATCTCCTCATTCATAGTAATCAACCATTCTAATGCTTCTCTACTCTGCACTGCCTCTTTATATGACCTCGGTTCATCAGAATCAATATGTTCTCCTACTGCCAAGGCATAAGCAATAGAGTTAGTATTTACAATATTGACTCAGTCTGTATACCTCAGAGGCTTTCCTATTTCCCTTCTTAGTCTTATTGCTGCTATATTCTGTGATTCAACAGTTCCTTCTATTCCTTTTTGAGCTTTAATCTCAAACTCCACCTTCTGGTTAGCACCATGATCTTTATTACCTGTAACATTATCAAGCTCCTCTCTCTAGCCAAACATAGCAGATTCATCAAAAGTAACATCTCTGCTAATAATAAATTTTGGAGTTTTATCTTTTTTTGTACACCACAATCTATATTCCTTAACTCCAGCAGCATACCCTAGAAATATGCATTTCATTGCCTTTGGCTCAAGTTTACCATCATTCACATAAGCATAAGCAGGATAACCAAATATACACAGACCAAAATAATCAGAGGGTTTACCGGACCATGCCTCTTGAGGAGTCTTCAAATCAATTGTGCTTTCCAAAAGTGAATTTCACCCTGCGTTGCTTTCCCATAACACAAGTCTCACAAAATTTCAGTTTCCCAGTTTCTACACCACCCAACAATCCTTGTTTGCTCAGCACTGCAAACCCCTTCTCACTCATGTGACCCAGCCTATAATGCCATAATTCCATTCTATCATCATGCTGCTCCGAGGAATGAGATACAACCACTGTTCAAATCACTGAACTGCCCATCAATAAGTAAAAACCATGCTACAATCTATCTTTTATGACTACCAGAGAACACTTAAAAACTCTCAATTGCTCACCATCACCAGAGAAACTGTACCCCTATTTTGCTAGGGTACCAATAGCAATCAAGTTCTTTCGTAAAGCAAGAACATACCATGCATCAAATGTTCTGACTATTCCATCATACATCTTAATCTGCACAGAACCACTGCCTTCAACACTAAACTCCTTATCATCACCCAAATGCACACTGCCCTTCCAATCCTTGAAAGAAGTGAACTATTCCTTTGAGAATGTCAAATGATAAGATGCTCCAGTGTCTAAGACCCGAGTATTTGCAGAAACTGAAATACTGACAGTTAAAACATCACTTCCTATGCCTTCATCAGAGCTATCCACTGCTACATCATCATTATCTTGCATCAATGTAACTCCTTTCTGCACTACAGATGCACTGGCATGATTACTTGACTCTTTATTCACATTTCCCTTCTTTCTCTCTGGGCAATCCTCCTGAAGTGACCTTTTTTCTTTTTATAGAAAAAACAACGTAATCCTCCAGGCCTCGATTTGGAACGTGATTTTCCCCTGCTCCTACCATCCCGTTCCTTGATTCTGCCTTTGCTAACAATCAAACCCGCTTCTGCACCGTTTTCTTTGGAATCAGAAATCTTCTGCTTCAAGTCCTTAAACTGCATAGCATCCTTCACATCGCTAATAGAAATACTGTCTCTACCATACAACATAGTATCAACAAAATTCTTATATGAATTTGGTAAGGAACATAAGAGGATGATAGCTTGATCCTCGTCATCAATTTTAACACCAACACCTTGTAGATCTAGAATAATCTGAGTAAAATTGTCAGGATGATCTTTCACCTGCATATTCTTTGTCATCCGCAAGGTATACAAACGCTGCTTTTGATATAACCGGTTGGTTAGGGATTTCTTCTGAAACTTGTTTTCCAGCTTCTTCCACATTCAACTCCGCTGGTAATTTTCCTTCTTCTTCCAATGCTGCAGCACATCCCTGCTAAACCAGAATCGCCCTCATCTTGATCTTCCACAAAGTGAAATCATTCGATCCATTGAACTTCTCAATTCGAATTTATGAGAGACCATCCTTTCAGCAAATCCAAAAACCCTAAATTCGAAGTTGAATTCAAGGAACCTTGCTCTAATGCCACTTATTATGCCAAACACAACAATAATATGGAGAAAAACAAAAGAAAAATAGTAGCATACAAAGATTTACGTGGTTCGGTCTGTGTGACCTACGTCCACGGGTAGGGAGATAGAGATTTCTTATTCATCTCTTTCGAGGGAAAAACTAATACAGACGATACAGAAAAAACTCTATATATATCCGACTTAAAATAAAATAATATAATATAACCCACAATGGATCAGTCTGTCAGTCAGGCCCAAGTCAAAAGCCTACCACAGATCTTCATTGAATTTTCTAATTTAGGATTAAACTCCCTAAATTCGGATTGAGTCATAATTCGGATAGAGTTACCATCACAATCGAATTCAAGGCATCTCAACAGCCAACAACTCAACCTCATCACTCAAGGGATCAAGAACCAGTGAGAAGTCATGCTGATCAGCCAAGGCCTCAACTTTGTCTCTCGAGTGATCAAGCATCAGTGAGAAGGCATGCTGAAGAGCCGAGGCCTCAACCTCGTCTCTCGAGTGATCAAGTATCATTGAGAAGTCATCAAACGCAAAGGAATGAATCAGAGTCCGTTCAAGTACCAGCGTCATCTTGCTATCCAACACAACAGAGAGAGGTTCGGTCATCGCAGGTGAAGATACTGGTTAAGATTCAAGATCACGTCCATAAGACATCCATAAAATGTAGGTCATTTATTTCTTTAATTTCGTATTTTGTTATTTTCTTTTTGGATCGATCGATCGGGTTTCTTTATTAATATGTATTTCTTGTTTGATCATCAATTTATGGCATGAACGCCAACGCATACGGGAGATAAATAATGGGCCAGTGACTAAATAAATGTAAGTGATCATTGATATGTTATTTGTTTGGATGTTTTGAACATCACTCTTTCCGAGTTCCCAATGAAATTGAGGGTGTGTTTGGTTTGCGAAATAAGATTAAAGGAAATGGGATAAGGGGGAATAGGATTATGGAGAATTGAAATGAAGGGAGTAAGAATAGTAATAAAATATTGTTTGGTTGGAGGGAATGAGAGTGTGGAATAAGAAAAAAGTATAAAAGAGAATTGTGGTAAAATTACTTGTTTATTCTTTATAATAAATAAATATTATTGTATAAAATAATGGGTAATATTTAATTATAATTAAATTTATTAGATCCTAAAATAATTTGAATAATGAATATAAATATATACCTTAATTAAATTAGTTTTATCTTTAATTATTATAATTAAATATGCATATTAAACAATTCATATTTATTAATATTATTTAATTATTTTAACTAAAAATATCATTTCACTTTAATTACCATAATTAAATATTTTTACTAACTATTTTATTGAATTAAATTTATGTAGGACAAAACTATCATTTCACTTTAATTATTATAAAGTAATATGCATATAAGTAACTATTACTCATTTTAATTATTATAATATTTAAATGACTCAATTTATGTTAATTATTATTTACTTTAATTACTATTATTAGTTATTTAAATTAATAATTATTATTTAATTAAATCTTGAATTATGGGCAAAAATGTCATTTCACTATCAATAGTGTTTATTCCCCTCTATGCCCCCAAAGTTTGGGGGTAATTAAATTCATTCACTATATATCATGCAATTACCTACACTACCTATTATTAAGCTAACAGTAAAATATCTAAACATGTGTGTATATCTCTATTAGCAATCAATTTCATGCTAATAGTGCCCAATCCCCTCATTCAAACCACCCCTGAGTTTAACTTTCTATGAATTTAACAGGATTGCGGAAGTAAACGGGTCCCCAAACATTTTCTTTTTCCCTGCTTATAATTCATGTATTCATTCATGTGTCATGTGTGCATGGTTCTAGTTTCTTAGTGTTACACCCATCATTAATTGATGGGTTCTTTTGATGTTTTGAATCCCACTCTTTCCGAGTTCCCATTGGAATTGCCCATGTAAACAGTATATTACCAGTTATGAAGTCTTTTTGTGGATGCTTTAATAACTATTCTGGTTGCTTGTGTGTGTGTGTGTGTTGAAGGGCTGAACAAAAAAGTTGATGTAGTTAGGTGTGCCTTCAGCAGTTAATGCTTAGGATTTGAAGCTGGATTTTACTAGTGCGCCAACTTTGTGGTTGCGTAGATTGTGTGAAAACCAACCAACCATTGGTCTTTGATTAAACCAAAAGTCCCTCAACCTCTTGAGAAGGTGCATAGGCTACAATAAGCAGTAGCAGCTCCCGAGTCCTGACAGGCCACCATCATAATAAATCATGATGATTAAAAACGGAGATCGAGCCGGCCACTTACCGTCTGGATATATCCTTTTGCACATTCTCCGGTCTCCATCTCGAACGGTGGCCGGGGCTCTCCGATGCTCGTCCTCGGCCCCGACCATGACTGGTCTTAAATAAACTGAGCCCACAAGAGTGTCATACACTATCTATATGATATTTTAAATATTACTTCTTATATATATATATATATAACAATTTAATTCATAATAATTTCTTTAAATAAACTGTCACTTCTTTCCAAATATTTTTTTATATCTATATAATATTTTATTTATCTCATTAATTTCATAGCACTTCATTATAACAAAAAAAAAACCTTTAAATAGCTATGAAATTAGAACACAATAAAATAATTTACAATGGATATTTATGCTGGAATTTTCCCAGTTCTAAAATCCTCTGAAATTTCCCAGTTTTTGCAACAAATGCTGAGTAAGATTTCACAACTCGGATTTCACCACTCGGAAATAACTATTGTTTTACCATACAATCATCTTGTTATGTCTCAAGTCATAACTTTTCCTTTCATTCTCTCTTCTTCTTGGGTTCTCTCCCCTCGTATGCTTCTAATTAATTTACATAGTAACTCCAAGTTGAATTTTTTTTTATTTAATTGCAGGGGTACTGGATCCACATCTTCAAATTGTGCTGACCTAACAAATGATGGAGGCAATGAAGAGGTTTGAGGAGGAGAAAGACAACTCAAGGGTTATTTTTTTTTTATTAATAGGCCGGATGTACATTGCATGAATAATATATAAACAATACTGAAATTCGAGTGAACAATATATGAATAGTATATAAACAGTATAATGGAACAGTACTGCCGGGGGAAGAATTTGAACCCATGACTTTTTCTTTTATACTTTGGTGTAATACTATTGGATTATCCAATGGTTGACTTCTCTAGGTTTTATAAATATATATAGGGTAATCATTACCTTATCAATGTTTAAGATAATATGATTATAACATATCTATTTAGAGCATGACGCTTAAGTTACAGGATAAAATTCATTAGAGGGACACATTTAATTTCTAAATTTAGAAATGAAATTTAAATTAAAAAATCAGTTATGATTTCATATCACTTAAAAATTTAATAAACACTGAGATCACTGTGCACGATAACTATTCACACTTTTAAAATTATTTTAATTTGAATTCTCACTGCTTAGGAAGAATTGTAACAGAGACCTAGATATCAATGGACCAATTTGATCATATTTCTCATTTGGAGTTTTCAAATTATTGTACTCTTTCTTATTTTATCTTTTATTAGAACATGCTCATTAAATTTCTCATTATACCTACAAGTTCAAAATTATAACAACATGCCAATGTCATCACGAACCATTTGCCTTAAAAAATCTCGTGCATGCCAATCATTGTCATCTATTTATTAATTATTCCAACAGGAGGAGAGGAAAATTCAGTTTTTGAAAAAAAAAAAAAAATCTAAAATGTGTAAGATCTTTTTACCGACTTTTATAAGAGATTTATATATATATATAAAAAATCATAACAATTTTTTCTTTATAAGTGTGGAAGTTATAACTCCTGAGGGTTAAACACTCAACATCTTGACTAATAACTAGTAGGGAAATAAGTTATTATTCTCTTAAAAACAATATCTTAGATTTCAAAATAATTATTTATTTAGTTTACAAGCCAAAATAATAATTATTGAAAATTTAGGGCTGTTGTGCTTTGTGTACTATGTCTTTATAAATGGATTTAGGGCTACTACATTTATTGACAATATGAATAAATTATATTTATTAAATAAAAATAGAGTAGTTGTTTATATCGTCCCTCTAATTTTCTCACTTGATAAAAAAAAAAAAAAAAAAATCCTTGGACTATTTTGTATCATCAAAAAACCCTTCTTTTTTTAGACACTCTTTGATGGTTTACTTTTCAATACTTTTGTCAAAAATACATTCGAACACACAAAATACTAAACAACAAATTAAGATATTAAATATTAAAAATAAATATTAAATAGAAACATTACATATTAAATGAAAATTTATATAGTTTCATGTAAACACACAATGTTAAATAAAAAATATACTTAATAAACGGGAAGGAAAAATTGAAATGTCAAGGAAACTGTAGTGAAAGTTTGAAACTATCCAGGGACTTTTAGGTAATTTTTCCTACAAAATATTCACATTATCCCCTTCTCCAATTTTGTCTTTTTTAGATGTTATAAAAAATCAAACTATAATTAAAAAACAATAATAATATTTATTTATAAAATAAGTAAAATACCAACCATTGGATAACTTAATAGTATGACACCAAAGTATAAAAAAGAAGTTCATGGGTTCAAATCCTTCCCCCAGTAATACTGTTCATATACTATAATACTATTTTTAAATTCCTTAAGTAAGGGGGTGTTTGTCGCTTTTAAAAACAATAAATAAATAAAACAAAACAAAACAAAATAAATAAAATATTCAAAATCCTGGTTAACGGGTCGGATCCGTTCAGCTCTCAATTCTAAAGAACATTCCAATTTCCGCAGGGACGATGGCGCGCGAGAGAGCTCGAGATCCTCTTCGCTTCGGCCATGGCGAGGGAGGGAGCACACGTGGAACCCTATCTCTTGCATCGCCCACCTCCGATTCGGCTTGTATGGCTTTCCTCTCTTCGTCATCGGTGATCTCTTACCGATGGGAACCTCGCCAGACTCTCCGGTGTTCTCCTTTATCCAGAACCGGAGTTCGGATAGTCCCGTATTGGTGTCTTTTAGTTCGAATTCTTTCATCTCTAGCTTCCATTATTCACTTTTGTATTTAATTTTTAGAATCGTGATTTTTTTTTATGATTGAATTCTGAAATTCTTATCATTCAATCCTCTTTTTAATTTTATAGACTTATCTTTTTGCATTAGCAAATGTACATATTTGATTGATAACTATTTCTGCATCTATAAGTCCATCACAAAGAACAGTCTGCTGCTTTAGCTAAGGATTTAGGAATTTTCTAAAGAAGACAGTTTGTTACTTGGGCATGCAGTGCAAGTCTTAGATTTTGTTTGTGGCATATGCAAACCGGTATTTGAATTTGGTGCGTGGGATGGTTTTTGATTCTGATTGTTTTCAGATTTTCTGAATGATAGAAAGTTGTTAAATTTACTGAATATAAGGTCAAGTTTTTTAAAATACCTTTCTGCTTTAGTATGAATCATTTAGAACCATGACATTTGTGTGATATTGGTGGTGTCTTGTCACTTTTCTCTTTTGTTGTTTTAATGCAATAGTTTTTTATGCATGCAACCTCTCCAATTCTGAAGCAAATGAAGTTCAGGTTAGCATAGCATTTATGTGGCAGCTGTTTTTTTCTTTGAGTGTTACAAAGGCAAGCAATGTCATTCTGTGTTCTTTTGGATGTTGGCATGTCATTAATTGTTCTTGTCGCTCATCTATCTGAAAACAAATAATTTGTTAAGCACTGAATTTTGTGGCATTCACATCAGAGATGCACCTATTACTTGATCCCAAGAACTTTATTCATGAGAAGTTGCTTTGAAGATAAAGAATTACCGCCACAAACTAGTACACTCATTTACATTGTACTTTCTTAGCATGTCTTGGTTAAGTGAGTTAATGCCTATGAGAGGTTAACTGTTTATAACGGTTTCATCCATCCTCTCAGTTCAAGCATACTGAGTGGCCTTATTAGCTCATGTTCTGATGACAAAATTTTGAAATTATGTGACCAAAAGTAAGAAACTTCCAACGTGATAGTAACTTGTTTCAGGACAAGTCATGTCTTCTTCTGATGATCATAACATAATTACTTCTACTAGTGATTATTAGGTAGGCCAACATTGCTAGTCCTTTCTGCACTAAATGCATCTACAAGAGACACAGTAAAAATGTGAAATATTGGGCCCAGTAGACACTGCATTTAACCCATTGTTTCTGCACAGCTCCTAGTTTTTATGTGTTATTGTCTCCGCACCTAGTATCTTTTCTTTGTGTATTTTGTTGTTGTCTGTCTTGCCACTCTGTTTTTTCTTTGTAACTCCTGTATCATATTATTAATATATGGGGTTTGTTCTTTTTGAAAGAAAAAAAAACCATTGTCAAGAAATGCAAGGAAAAGCATAGCATGGATTTTACTGATATATCTCATGTATTGGTTATGAATTTTCACTAGGTGTGACAGGTAATGGGAGGTAACAAGCATGGGATGAATTCTTGTAAACTGTTAAGGTGGTTCCTCATATTGTAAATTTTATGCTAACAATGCATAGACAGCAAACTTTTGATATGTATGGTGGAAAAACATGCAATTTTAAATGTTGAGAGTGATGGTGAAAGTGAAAGATGTTAATGCTGGATTATCAGAAGATTCAGACAGTGGGCCAAGTTATAGAAGTGCTAATTACATGCCATTATGAAAGGTATTTATGGTGCTCACTTCATACCAATTGACTTTGTACTTCTCAATTTAGTGGAATATAAGCTTAACACCTATGAAAGGAGCTACTTAACCTATATAATCTCTTCCATGACTTAGTGCATGTGGAATAGTGTAATGAATGCTCACTTTGGAACCCAACTATATGCATCATTCTAGCTTCTAAACATAACTTTATAGCAATTTTAGAGTCTGCCTTAATTACACCAACTTATTTGGACACTTAGATTGGTTAAGGAGCATCAACTCTATTAAGATTGCTCTATTTATTCTAGCTTGCTCTTTATGATGCTTTATCTTTCTGATTGAATACAACTCTTGTATGCTTGATGTGTACTTATTTTATTCTTAAAAGCAAATCTTTGATTACAAGATTGTCTCTTATCATTATTTTGGCATTTTATCTTTGCATCTTTGTTATAAGTTGTAATATATATGCCAAGCAGGCAACTTTACTTGGAGACCTTATTACTACTTCATTCATGTTTTCGCTGTCTCCTGTAGAGTTGTGAAGTGCCGGAAGTAAAGTTTCAGTAATAATTCATCATTCGAACTTCTTGGCCAGGAAAATTCAGAGCAAGCATCAGGTAATTTCTTTTATTGTTTATTTTCTAACCTGACATTGTTCCAAGTTTTTTTTGCTTATATACATACATAACATCACAAAATCAGATTCTTGCACATGAAGATGGACAGAAATGTGTCAGACAGCAATTTTCCTGACAGATATGACCATTCAGAACATAGTTTTGCATTATCAGAAAAAACATTTTTTTCTTTCTTCTTATGATATCCAATAAATTTTGAATGTGGATTGAAGTAGTTTCACTTCTCTTCTTGTTTGAGGACCTAAACAGAATCATGAGGAATGAAATATTGCTTTCATTGCAAATCAAGGAACCTCCTCTCTTTATGTGACCACCCACTTCTTGATATTTTAATAAGTTTACTGGTCCCTCAAAGAACTGTTCATCAAAAGAATTATACTTGATTGCTAACTTTTTTTAGAGGAGGTGGAATTTTTTAGTTTATTATTGCCCAATTACAAGTTGGATTCTAGCATACTTAAATTATCTTCTAAAATAGTTTTTTTTTTTTAAGTTATAAGTATTTATTTTTAACATGTAAGTTAATTGTTACATTATTTGTTAGTTAATTCTTTCAATTAAAATTCGAATTCTTGTCGTTTCATAGGCCACGAGAGATTTATTTGGTGCAGTTAACATAAAGTTACATATAAAATAGTATTTATTAAGATAAAGTCTCATTTTTTGGTGTTTATAACCGGACGTAGTGTGACACTACAATCTAATTTTACCTTGCTTTTCCCCCCACTACCCCCACCACTTCCCCTGTTCCCCTGTTCTCTCTCTCTCTCTCTCTCTCTCTCTCTCTCTCTGGCTTGAGGCAAAGGAGCAGAAGGCGAGTCCGGAACGCCATTGGACGCAGAGAAGCATTGGTACTTATTCTCTTTTTCCTTCTTCTCTCAAGAGCATTAGTAAAAATGGCCCCTTTTATGCTCCATGGAAATGAAAACTGGAGCCATTGAACTGTTGAAAAGTTCAGTTGTTTCTTTTCTTGTTTTCCTTTTTTTATTAACTTGGGTTTCTTTGTTAGAAGTCACAATGTTGGCTTCTCATCTCCTGAAATCCCTCTTTTCTTTAGTCTTTCAAGGATTTTATGTGCCAAAGCTGTAAGGTGTCATCTCTATTTTTTTTTTCAAGATTTTCAAGGTTTTTTTTCTATATTGTGATCAATTAATTAACTTCACACTCCTTTTGAAATAACAAGCAGAACATCCCCTGTTTTTTTTTTCTTCTATTTACATTTGTATATATTATTTTTCCTCTTCTTTTTTGTTTTTTTTTTTTTGTTGTCATTTTAGCTCATTTGGATTCCCAAGTATTTTCTCACCTTTCAGACCTTTCTTCTCCAAAAAAATTTCCCTGCTTGTTATGAACCTTCAGCTGTAAATGTTTGCCCCCTCAAGTTCTTCGAATCTTCAGGCCATTGTTACTACAATTTCCAAAAAAAAAACATTTTTTTATTTATTATTTCAGCTCCTCATTAAATAATCCTGTATTCCCTCATTTCTCGGCTATGGTGGAGCGCTTTCTCAGAGGCCGCGCCGCTGTGATGTACCTTCTTGTTTGACTTACTTGTTCATTGACAATCTCACCCCTTTCCTTCTATAAATCTCTTTTCTTTTGGTCATAATGGCTACTTCTCTTCTTGAGGTCAGTATAGTCATTTCACTCATATAAGGATAACCATTAGTCTCTCAGTAAGGAGGACTGCACCCATCTTGTGATGAGAGAGAAAACCATTCTTTTTTCTGCAATCATTTTTATCTCTATGGATTCTTTTCTTGTTGTTTAATTTTAGTTGTTGCAATGCTAGTGCTAGACAGTATTAATCTTTCAAATGTACCTTTTGCTTCCCACTATACCAAATCCTGTGAAAGAGCAATTCAACACCTTTCCATTTTAATGAACTTGTCACTTTTTTCTAAAGATTCTCAGAGGCTTTTTAAGTTTTAATCCAAACCCTGTAAAACAAAGCTAATGGTAATGGATTGTCAAATCACCATTCAGACTTCAAATCTTTCCTTTTTACTGAAATGGCTTTTGGTTTGAATACTTTTATCTGTCTTTCATTGTTTTCCTCTTCTTCTTGTTTGCAGTTTTTTTTCTCTATGATCTTGTAGAAAGAAAAAAGTGAATTGAAATGCAGACATCCAATTCATCAAAAAAAGAAACACAGACATCCAAGACCAGGTCAGTCTTTCACTTGGTTATTAGTTTCTTTGCAGTTTTACTTGTATTTATTCTATATTTTGGTGGTGCTTGGAATCTCTGAGGTGCTTGTTGCATTAAATGAGATAAATGGGGCCAAGGTGTTTCCTCTTGTTTTTCAACACACTGTCAGGAGATTTTAACTCTTGTGCTTATCTGTGTTGCTTAACTTATGTGACCCAGACACTTTTGTCCCTTGATATTTATTTATTTTTTTTATCATTCACTATAGTCTGCATTTGAGATTTGCTTTATGTGAAGTCATGGATCTCTACCTTCTGTCCTGGATGGATTCCTCTTCATTTTTTATGTTTATTCTGAACTATTTCTGTTTCTTTTGCTTAACCTGAAAATATGGTCCTTAAATTACTGTAGAGCCTTTTGTTTTTTATAATATTGAGTTGTCACTGGATTCAATCAGGGGAGAAAGAATAAAAACAAAATCTCCTTTTGTTGGTTGCTGATGATTCCATTCACTGGATCTCATGTTTACAATTATGCAATGACTAGATCCTCACTGAGTAAATTTAAACAAACAAACTACCAAAATGATGTTCTTGTGTAGGGGTGTAATACACTACTACTTGTAAGCTACTCGAGTTCGATTCAGGGAAACCCTGAACTTGACTTGTTTAGGGTTGACTCGAGCTCGAGTAGTCGAGTGAGCCGAGTTCGAGCATCTTAATACTTTACTCAAGTGCTCGTGAGCTTAATTGAGTAGTTGTATTTGTGCGTATATATTATATATTAGTTTGCTTTATGTATATAATTGAGCTATAGCTCGAGCTCGAATTCAAATTCGAGTTTGAGTATAAAATTGTTTATGATCAAATCGAGTTTATTAGCTTTTATCGAACTTAATCTAGCTTAATCGAGTGAGCTCGAGTAGCTCGATCTATGTATCGAGTTGAGCTTAAGCTACAAAAATAAAACTCGATCGAGTTCGAGTCGAGTATCGAGCAGGTAATTTGCTTCTCGACTTGGACTCAAACTCGATCGATTACACCCCTATTCTTGTGTATGTTCAAGTTTGATTATTTTTGTTTTTATTTTTCCTTTTGAAGTAGGACACGGTCTTCAGATGGTCTCCAGAGGTCATCTCCAGCAACCCCTAAATCAACTCGTGGGACTAAAACAAATGGATCGGAATCTGACTCTCCTGCCACACATACACCATCAAGGACATCAACCGATCATAGTCCCAAAGTTGTCCAACGGCGTTCACCAAGAAGCCCTGTTACTGAGGTATGTGGTAATTCTTTCTGCACTTATTACTGTGGTTTGCCATGCTGTTGCTTTCACAGTCACATTGAGTTGTATTTTAGCCCTGTTTTTTTTTTTTTTTTTAACTTTCTATTTAAAAGTTTTTTGCACAAAAATTTGTGTTTGAGAGAACGAGGAGTAGCCAGCAGTTGGAGGGTCTCCGGTTTGAGCCCCTCAACTCGCAAATACACAGTGGGTCCTCGGTGGGAATTGTGCACTGCTTCCCTTCCAGGATTCCATTGTAGGTGGATTAAACCCTAAGAGGTCATTAAACCACCATAATTGATGTACCTTTGTAATTGCTTATCTCGTGACATCCATTCATGGGAGGCCCTTGTCATTTTTGTCACAATAAAAATAAGTGTTTGAATTGTTTCTAGAAAACAAGTTGTAGAAGTAAAAATAAAAAATAGACTTGTTATAATATACTCAATCCAATGTGTTTGTATTGAGTGCTATCATACTTAAAACTATTGATATTTGCTCATGTATCCTTATTTAAAGTAGTATTAGTAAGGGATATATGTGATATGTTTTTTTGTTTATTTTATATTATTGTAACTTTAAGAGAATATTTAAACATAGATTCTAGTCAATATATGATGTAATTAATCATGTTGAAGCCTTAGCCTGGTTTTTTTATTTTGTCTTTTCATGGAAAATGAACTTATTTATAACTTGTTTGTTGACCCATTCTTGAAAACTGTTACTGAAAAACATTAATCATTTTTCATTTTTGAGAGAATGCTTAAAATTGTTTTGAAAATATATTCCCTGTTTTCGCTATTTTTTTCTACTTTTCTCAGTTGTACTCGTTATTTTAATAATAAGTTAGTGATTTATCCATTTTTTTAAATTATTTCTGTTTTTAGAAAATATCTGATTTAAAGGTGGATGGGTTTGAATCATACATTAATGTTCATCATTTTAAAATTGATAGATTTTTTTTTATATATAACTTATCATATGTTTAAATTCCATATTTATGTTGGCTATAATTATTACTAAACTAATCTCGTAGAGTATTTTTATTGAAAAAGGCTATGTTTTTTTTTATTTGATTTTAATATGAGGAATTTGTTTATGTATATTTTAAAATAATATAATTACCCATCTACCCACATAAATAACCTCTTCTACTTATCTACTCTATAAACCTATGTAACTGAATATCAACGATATCAAATATTTTTATTTGTAAATTTTTTTTTCTAAAATAATTGAAACAGTGGCACTTTCTAAAAACAGAAAAATAAATAAATGTTTTGCAAAAAAAAAAACAGAAAATGAAAATCCTAAAAATATTTTCAAAACAATCAGGCCCTTAACAAACATGGTTGTTTAATTTTTATTTTTAGCAAAATTGTTTTATATGAAAAAGAAAGCTTTAAATGAAAAGAAAGGCGAAAATATACATAACAAAGAGTCTCTTCAGTCTTGGTAAATTATTTTTTACAGCTATTATTTCCTTTCAAAGAACTTCAATATATTATTTGCATCCTGAAAAGGTTATTGGTAATATCTCACCATTTGATACATACCTCAAAGTATATATAGCTTCAGAAATACTTCTATATTTGGAATTTAACCTTACCTTCCACCTAAATTGATAAGTTGAATGATAAGGTGTGATGGAGTAACATGACATGATGCTAACTTAGCAAGCAAAAACAAGGTTGCTGTGTAAGGGATCAATATGATGCTAACTTGGTAAGCAAAACAAGGTAGTTGTGTGATAGATTAACATGATGCTAACTTGGCAAGCAAAAACAAGGTAGCTGGTGATTCCTAGTCTTTCTCAGTATGATGCATTTGCATATTAATACATGGTTATTAATGTTACTTGTGATTGCAGTAAAGGTTCTTTTCTTTGTGCACTAGCAGGTGTTGACAATCAATAATTTTAATTCACCATTGTGAATATAAAACCTTTGTTGTTACTGTCTGATTTATATTCTGTGTTCTACCACAATATAGTTTTTGTTTCTGGTAGTTATATAGTCTTGTTTTACTTTACTTGCCAGAAGAAGCGACCGAGCAGGATGAAGGAGTTGGAGGTTCAGCTCAATCAGCTTCAAGAGGACCTGAAAAAGGAGAAAGATCAACTCAACTCATCTGAAGCATGGAAGAAGAAAGCTCAGCAGGAGGCTGAAGAGGCCAAGACACAACTCGCGGCAATGTCTGCTAAGCTTGAAGAGTCGCAGCATCAGCTTGTGGAGTTTTCTGCAGCAGAAGAAGACCGGCTTCAAGAATTGCGTAGGATATCACAAGATCGTGACCGTGCGTGGCAGTCAGAGCTTGAAGCTATCCAGAAACAGCATTCTATGGACTCTGCTGCTTTGGGTTCTGCCATGAGTGAGATGCAGAGGTTGAAGGTGCAGCTTGAGAAGGTAGTTAAGTCTGAGGCTGCCCAAGCTGAACAGTCTGAATTAGCTAGTTCTGAGCTTCAGGACTTGAAGCAAGAGTTGGCTGAAACTATGTCTACCATTGAGAATTTAAAATTTCAGCTTGGAGATAGCCAGAAGGCAGAGGCGAATGCTCGAGCTATGGTTAGTGAGACTCAGGAGCAACTTGAAGAGGCTAAGAGCATGGCGGACACTCTCCTTTCAGATAGTTTGAAATTCTCAGAGTCACTCGATGCCACTGTTTCTGAGTTGAATGAATCCAGGGCTCGAGTAAGTTCACTAGAAGAAACGGTGAGAAAATTAGAGGAGGAACTGCTTACTGCTCGCAATGTATCAGTAATCGATCACGAAGGAAAAGGTGATGAACTTTCATCAAACAATCATGATAGCTCTTTGGCAGCACAAGTCGAACAGTTGAAATCTGCTCTTGAAGCAGCTGAGATGAAGCGTCAAGAGGAACAGATTCAGAACACAATGCAGTTCCAGTCTGCTCATGAAATGGCGGCTCGGCTGAAGAATGAATTGGAACAAAGAGAAGCTGTCCTGGAATCAGAGTTGAAGAATGCCAAGGCTGAGATTTTCAACCTGAAGACAAGCCTCATTGACAAAGAGACTGAGCTTCAAAACATACTTGATGTGAACAAAGAGTTAGAGGCAGGAAAACTACAATCACTAGCGAGTGAAACAGAGATTGAGTTAGAGAAAAAACTAATGGAACTGAAGGCAAACCTCATGGACAAGGAGACTGAACTGCAAAGCATTTCTGAGGAGAATGAGAAGCTGAAACAAGAGATGGGAAATAAAGAAGTTGAGAGCCAGAAGAGTTATGAAGCAGTGATCGCAGAGGTGGAACTTGCAAAGGCTGCAGAGAGAGATGCACTACTGAGGCTCGGGTATGTGACTGAGGAGGCAGACAAGAGTAGCCGGACGGCTGCAAGGGTGACAGAACAATTGGATGCAGCTCAGGCACTGAACACAGAAATGGAGACCGAGCTGCGGAAGTTAAGGGTGCAATCGGACCAATGGAGAAAGGCGGCAGAGGCCGCTGCGGCTGTGCTTACAACTGGAAACAATGGAAGGCCAATGGAAAGGACTGGTTCACTGGATACTGATTACAACTCGATCGCTGGGAAGTTGATGAGCTCTCCATTTTCTGATGACTTGAGTGATGATTCACCGAAGAAGAAGAACAACACTATGCTGAAGAAGATTGGTGGGCTGTGGAAGAAGGGACCGAAGTAATAACAATTCAAGTTTGATTTTTTTTTCTTTGATCATCTGCATGGCATGCATCTGTTTAAGGACTTAGTTTGACATTGTTCTGTTGTGGGGTTACAGAGATTGGACTTGTATTCTCCTTTTCTTGTAAATCTTTGTCTTGGCACTTGGCATGGTGTTACTTTTAAGACTTAATTAATTGGGAGATTACCAAGTATAAATGCTAAAAGTTTAGGTGGTTCAGGTAACAAATACGGGCAAGTTATATGTGTCAGGGCAGGCACCACGAGAGCTCTGAAGTTTGAACTTATCTTCGTCTTCTCAGCAAAACATGAATATTTTATGATGGAGACGTAAATACAAGCTCGATAACCACGTGCTTTCATTTCACGAGAGCTGTAGTTTGAATTCATTTTCTCAGTCATATGACCGTTAACCTCAAATAAGTACTTTTGAGTTAAAATTATTATATGTAAAAATATCGGTCAGAGAGTCTGAGAGAGATTTATTTTATAAATGTATGCATTTCGATTATGGTCGTATTTTATGGTTACGATTTTACCGGATATCTTTTTCATTCTGTTGAAAATCAATTTTATGGTATATTTTTTTCATGCCATAGAAAATTGATTTTACGGTATAAACGCTTATACCTCCCCATTTTTATTACTTTTTGAAGTAGTTTAAAAGGAGTGGTTTTTGAAAAATTAGTGGGTTTCCCTATTTTTTTTTTTTAAAAAAAAGGGGTTAGGTATCAGTCTGGTTCAAACATATTTGGATCCAATCCAACATGTTTACAACGAGGTCGGCTCAACATGATGCATCAACACTTTTCATAATTTGTCAACACAATTCATCTTGATTAATTGAACTTATTTAACATGATTTAATCAATGTATTCATTTTAAAATTTTATTATTACAATACAATTTAATTTTTTTTTTTTTTGAATAATAGGTGACAAGCGCCCTGGTATATGATTAGTGTTAGAGCCTGGTGTACATTGTATGAACAGTATATAATAGTATAAACATCTCGGATAAACAGTGTATGAACAGTATAGGAACGGTACTGTCAGGGAGAGGATTTGAACTCATGACCTCCCTTTTAACACATTGGTGTCATACCATTGGACTATCCAATTGTTGACTACAATTTAATATTTAACAATTTATCCACTTCTATTAATAAAAAAAAAAAAAAAAAAAAACATGTTAGATCATCCATTGATACCTCTAATCTAAACAATACAACCTAAAGAGTATTACTTATTTTATGAATATGAGAAGCATATTTTATCATTTTTTTTCATGTGAACAATATAACCTAATGAAAAGAAGCAAACAAAATTAATTGCTAAGCTAATAATAATATATTCAAAGAACATGACTCACCCCAAAGATAAATATTAACCATCATGAGGCTGAGAAATGATTTTAAAGACAGGATGAAAGAGAATCTATTTACTTTTGCTTTATTGGATTGAGACTTGTCATCTGCTTCTCTTGTCTTTTTCCTGTTATTTTTAAGCAGCCACATGAACCACAGAATTCAATGTTTATCCTAAAACTCTTTGTAATCACAATAACAAAGTTCTATTTTTTTTTCTCTAAATATGTGCCAAAAATGGGTTTGAACTTTGAAGTTAAAATAAGGAAGAGTGTATCCAATCAATAATTCATTGTGTTTCTTTTGATGGGTTATCAACATAATAAATTAGTCATTCAATGATTTTTCATTTTCACAAATAAATAGATATGCACAATAAATTTTAATAAGCCAAACAAAAATTGTTTTATCAACTTAAAAGTCTTTGGTCTACTGATACTAGCCTCATTAAAAAAAAAAAATTTCATAGAAGGATTTTCATTGCCCAAATTTTGAAATACGCCAGACAAAGCAGTGGCAATAAAAGTTCCAAGCTTTAGAGTAGGTTTGCAGCTCAATCCTCAATTCTGCCGAGTGAGTACCCACGAACTGGAGGAATACTATACGTCCTTCGAGAACAAGAGCATAGCTCAACGGTTCTCATGTGCTTTATGGTTGAAGAGTCGCAAGTTCAAACGTCCAACTCACAAATATACAATTAGTTTTTTTATGGGAGTAATAATAGTTTCACTCCTCCAAGATTACATAATCGGGTAATTTATTTTATGAAGTCACTTAAGCTATTACAATCTGTATATTTTTGTATTTATTTTTTTAACATATTTTTATGAGAGGCACTTGTCAACTTTAAATAAAAAGAAAAAAAGAAAAAAACTTATGGCCCTCAACATTTTGAGTATAAACCCTCTTTAGAGGACAACATTGGGAAGCATAAGCTTGTGAAGAATTAGTAAAATTCGGAGATTCCATTAGGTTTATATGTTAAAAAAAAGATAATAATAATCATTCTCCATTGATGTATTACCTATACCTAATACCTGTCCCTATATGTTACGTGTCAACTCCCTTAAAAATCCCCCTGATTACATAATTTTATAGCAATTTAACTAGCGTACACTTGGCAAGAAAAGGTACTTATATTCCCTAAAAAGACTGGTAGGTCATTGAAAATTAATTTTTTATTTTACAAATGTTATTTTTTTATTTTTTTATTTTTTTTATTTTTAATCATGTATTTCAATGAGCGTAATGTAAGTTGACTAGAATCAGAGCAAGTTCAGGCGACCACACGCAACTTCATGTAAACGACTGTCGATTTTCTTTTCTCAGCCCATATAATATAATTAAAAAAACATATATACATCTTCGACATAATTTTTATTTTTTTTAAATGGATGAACCACATTTATTAATTAAAATGGATGAACCACATTTATTAATAAGGAGAAGAGTACAGGACGAAAAAACACAAAATTGAACCAGACTCAAACAAAATAACCGCAAATAGTGGAAAAGACAAACAACAGACAGACCCAGAAAAACAAGAGAGGATAAAAACTCTAAAGACAAGGGCGGTCTTTAGGGGAACATTAGGAAACCGAAATGCTAGTCTCTCCCGGGGAGGGGGGTCGCATGGGCAGAGCCTCTGACTCAGTCTCTCTGAAAGTAAGAAACTTCATATTTCTCTTGATCTTGGAAACCGGTTCCCTTGACGTGGCTTGTTTATTTTATTAAAAAAATTATGTGATGGTTAGAGCTTGATAATAAAATTAGAATATGATACCGCTACCCGTAATATTTTAATATCTTCATAATAGAGAAAAAGAAATAAGTTGATCAAAGATAAAAAAAAAAAATATATGCAAAAAAAACATATAAAACTTCTAGGTAATAATAGTCACTCTATCAGAAAGATTTCAAAGGAAATTTAATAACTCCGCAATTATACAAGGGTACATTTTACAGTAGAAAGTTATACACACAAATTTGATAGTCATCTTTTTCGGATAATTTCTCCATTGTGTATATGCACAAATAAGAAGAATGGCTTTTTAAAAATTAAAAAATAATAATAATAATAATAATAAACTTGGTAAGGGTATTAGTGAAATTTTAGAGATTTCTTTGGGGGTATATGTAAAAGAGAAGGTCCCTTCGCCATTGATTCCATGCTGGTCAGCATCCATGGCCTTCCCCACCACCGCCCATACTCTTCGGTGAAAGTTAGCGTAGCGCCCCACACTTCCTCTCACTGAAGCTAATTGTGAGGTAATATTAATTCATTAGCAAGAAAGCTTTGATTTTTTTTATTATATATATAGTATTGTACACACACACACATTGAGATATAGTACTAGTAACTGAAGAAGACTTTGGATAGAGAAAAGAAGGGAAAAAAGGAAGAGCTTGAGGTGAATATATTGTTGTTTTTAGTTTTCTTTTCATTTATTTTTCTTCAAAATTTGATTTTTATGACGAAAAAACCTCAAAGGTGGTGCCTTTGTTGAGTTTCTTTTGATTCTCTGGGATCATCTTTAGTTGTTCTCTTTTTAGGATATGCTGTTCTTTCTCTGTTCATCTTTTGAATAGATCTCCAGCTGAGTTGAGTTGTTTTCTGTTCTTTTCTTTGGATCAGAGATTGATTTTCTTTGAGTCACTTAAAAAGCTTGAAAGTTTTGATTTTGTTTAACAGTTAGAGAAGATGTTGAAAGGAAGCAATGGTTTGATAGGGATAGTGAACTTTGTGACTTTCTTGATCTCAATCCCAATTTTGGGAGGTGGAATCTGGTTGAGCAGCAGAGCAAACTCAACTGAATGTCTTAGATTCCTCCAATGGCCACTCATCATCATTGGAGTAACAATCTTGGTCATTTCCCTCATGGGATTTGCAGGAGCATGCTACAAACTCACCTGGCTCATGTGGCTCTATCTCTTCGCCATGTTCTTCGTCGTCGCAGCATTACTCGGTTTCATTGTTTTCGCCTTTGCTGTCACTGACCGAGGCCATGGTGAGGTTGTTGTTAGCAGAAAATTCCTCGAGTACCAACTCAGTGACTACTCAGGATGGCTCAAAGAAAGAGTATCTGATCCTCAGTATTGGTCTAAGATTAGTTCTTGCCTTAGAGATGCCAAAGTTTGCAAAGGGATGGCTCGGTATGTTCGAGACCCGACGACTGGTATGTTCGTCCAGGAATCATCAGACATGTTCTCTCAGCGTGATTTATCTCCAATTGAGGTCAGTAAAGATGTGTTCTTACTGCTTTCCTTTGAATTTTGCTTAGATTTTTAATGAATGTGTGGCTTAGTTTTGTATGAATGAAAACATCCTGAACTTGAAAGGATTAGTATGGTGAAAAAGAGGTCACTTGAGACCCATCTTTTTCACAGGAAACAGAAAGAGGCCTACCATTGTTGATTGATTGAGGAATGTGGTCTCTTTCTTTGTACCCCAGTTAGAGTCCCCACCACTAAAGAGATAGCACTTGAATTCTTGGTTTTTGCCTCCCCATGATCTCTGAATCACTAAATTCAGTTCAGTATGGGTTCATTATCTTCTTATCTGCAGAAACATTAATTCCATGTTGTTCTTTGCTGTATCTAGTGTCATCTTCATAATTACTGCTTTCTTATTGAGTTGACTCAAGTTTACTATCAGTAACTCGTGGGAAAAATCTTTGGTAACAATTTAATTACCGGTTGTTCAATGCTTAGAAGTTTTCGATACTTAGGCCTTCAGAAACACTAATTCCATGCTGTCTCTAGTGTTGTCGTCTTAATTTATCCTTTCTTGTCAGGATAACTCAAATTTACAAGATCGGTAATTCAAGCCTGAAATGTCTTTTTAGAAGCATTGTTTATGTTGCAGGTTTGGAAATATGATTCTCATTGAACCTTCACTGTTAATTTCTGAAATTTTTCCGTGTTGTATGCAGTCAGGCTGCTGCAAGCCTCCAACATCATGTGGTTATGTGTATCGAAATGAGACATACTGGGACCAGAGCAGTACGACGAATCTTGGCGATCCAGACTGCCAACGATGGAGCAACGACCAGCAACAATTGTGCTACCAGTGTGACTCATGCAAAGCTGGCGTCCTTGCCAGCATCCGTCATAGCTGGAGGAAAGTATCAGTTATCAACATTATCATGCTTATCATCCTCGTGATCTTCTACGTTGTCGGCTGCGCAGCATTCAGAAACAACAGAAGGATTGATAACTCCGAGCCATACAGCGAGAGCAGAATGACCAAGACAAGGCCCAGCAGGTTTCAGTTTTAGTCGATACATGTATCTTATGTCGTAGGATTGTTCGGTAAGGGTAAAAACATATATGTATCAGAGTTCAAATGGTTTGATTCTTATGTTTTCTAGTGTTTTTGTTTGTGAACCAACTGGTTTCAGCATGTAATATTGCGTACCGATATATATATATATATATATAGAAAAGGATCGTATCTTTGATTATGGCCAATCTGAATCATTATGCACAAGAAATATGTACAAAGAGTTATAGTTTTTGCGCTGTGAAAACTGCTTGTAAATCATAGTCTTTTTCGGTATCACTTATTTGATGCATAGTCATGCCAAACCATTTGTCAATCTGCATGAAACACAGCCTATGGGATTCTAAGAGCAGTGCCCTTTGAGCCTGTTGCAGAAACACATGAAACTTCATTGATGTCCAATACTCATGCACATTTCGATCGAATTTATGAAACATACCGCTTGAATTGTTTCTTCGAGGCGATTGCCGAATCCCCAAATTGGAGCATCCACACTTACTAACTTGTATGCAGTCATTACCGGTTTGCATGTATCCTGAACAAGTAATCAAACTCGAAATTCAGTGAAGTTCTATGAATCAAAACTGCAGAAAAAATAATATACCTGCCATCCTTTCAACAGTGGACCGCGTCCGGTTTGCTTTGATTTGAATGCAGATAAGTCTATCTTCTTCGTACCGATAATTTTACTCCAATAATCTTTTTCGACTGAATTAATGTCGATAACCTCCACCTTTCTAACAGCAATAAGCTCATCGCTTAAGCCGAACACCTAATCAATCACATTCACAATTGCAGTAATTCCAAAACATAAACATAAACATAAGCAATGCTTGTCAGAAATGATCCTCACATTCTCAGAGCATCCATTATCAGGCTTGTTTATAGTCTCAACTGTCAGCAAACATTGATTGAAGCATGAGCTCTGTTTAGAAAAAAAAAAAAAGAAGATACAATTTAGTGTGATGTTCTTAAATGCAGAAACAATGTAGAAATGTTGAAGATGAATACCTTGATCACTGGATTGCAATACCCAATTCCAAAACATGAAAATGTTAACCAATTTGATTATATACATAAATAAATAAAAAAAATTAGAAACATAAACCTGTTTTGGATTTTGGATATGCATTCCATGATTCCTCTTGAATCTTGAGAGAGCTTTTTGGTGCAAAAGTTTTCAACCATGTAGGAAGTTTACTGTAAAACCATCACTTTTTTTTCTTTTAATTCATGATCAATCATTAATATATTATAAGTATTAATTATTAAGCAGATACCATAAGTATCATGTGATACTATATCAGTAATCAAACATATTATTTGTTACTGATTCAACCCCAAAGCTTGAACTAATAAGATAAAAGACACAATCATACATATTTAAATACTTATTACCAAATTAACTGATAGGTGATTATTAGTAACTCTAATATGTTTTGTTTTAATAAGTGTCTAATTAAAAACAAACCACTCAAACTAGTCAACCAATCTCAGAAAATGTTGGATTCAAACACAGTCTGATTATCTAAATTCTCTAAACAGTCCATACTAGATTCCCAAAAAAACATTCTTATAATTTGAAAAATCCCATAAGTTACCATACGAAATTTCTCGGTAGTCTAAACAGAATTCGAATTACAAACTCTACGGCAAACTAATTAACAGTTAAAGAACAATAGAGCCATTACCCATATTTACCAAAACACACATAAGGTTAATAACAGATATGATTATGGTCACAATAGGTTCTAATTAAACTACATTGAGATTATGTCTTACTAATAACACTAGTAAAATTGTAACATGAACAACCAGATCATGTATATAAAATACTTAAAGAATGATGGTTTAATTGAAGAGAAAATACCTTTGGAGATGATAAATTTTTGAAGTATATTGGCCATTTCCAAGCAAATCATCTTCAAAACATAAGTTCTCCAAGACCTCCACTCCTTCTCTACTTGTTAAGTTCTCTTGCTCCATCTTCATTATTGTGTAAATCATACCAACCTCATACTTAACCAAACAAAAATTATATATATATATATATAATTAAGAAGTCATAATAATAACAATGAAGAACTTTGATGATTAATTTGTTTCTCATACCTCTTCTAATGACATTGGCATAACAATTCTTCTGAAAAGGAAAAAGAAAACCAGATGATAAACAAGTCAAGAAGAACATCAAATGAAGAATAGTTATTTGAGATATGAATAAGAACATAAAAAAGGATACAATTCTCTGATCATCACCATTTTGAACAAAAAGAAAAGAATGCAAAAGTTTAATCACTCTTTTTTAGGATTTTTTTTTTTTTGGGTGCATTTAATAAGAAAAGTTAGTGGCAATGGTGGCACAAAGATGAATAGATGATGCATGGATGAATAAAAAATGATTATGGTTTTGATTCAATCCTGACCGTTGATTAGAAATCGTGTGGTTCCCAAAGTTTGATGGAAAGAGAGTTACGTTTTGTTTTCCTTCTTTGATTTGGTATCACGGAAAGTGGAATCTAGTTTTGAGAAGATACGCATGGTATATGCTATTGTTTCTTTGATTCTTATTAGTCATCACAAGCAAACTTAATAGTTTTGGGTTTGATCATTATAAATTATATTAAATAATTTATTTCTTAAAATAAAAACCAATATTAATATTGATTAGTAATAATATATTTTAACTTAAAATTATTTATTTAAATCAATCAAAGCCAGTTTGTCATATATATATATTTATATATTCATGAATTTTCTTTCTGCTACTTAATGCGGGATTATTTAGTTCATTTTTATACAAAATTAAAGTCGAGTCATCATATTGATTGAATATTCATCTGATTTAGTACTATTTAATTCATGATTTAGTTCATCTTTTATATTAATTTGATTTAGCACTATTACTTTTGCCAAGTTTATAAATCCAATCAACTTTTATAAGAAAAAAATCGACTTACATTGGACCGGAACTTGTAAGAGGCCTTAGCCCATCATCTTTTTGAAGATCCATTGAATCATTTATGTAAAAGCCATCTCTTCATTGACTTTCCAATTCCCCCTTCTTTTAATGAAATTATTATAATTGTTATATATATATATATATACTAAAAAATTACATTAATGAAGTACAACTCTTTGATAGAGCCAAGTGAGAAAACAAAGGAATAGTTGAGCAAATGGAAACCTCTCATTTCATAGCTTGCAAAAAGATGGGCCATATTTAAGAAACTTTCATGCAAGGACATCCATATGAAAGAGTTGAAGGAAAAACAAAGACATATAAAAGTAAAAGATATCAAAAGGTCCCCAAAAAAGGGTCCCATTTTGATTAAATTGCATTCATGCATGCAAACCAAATTTTTTAACTTTATCATAAAAGCAACCCCCTTAAGTTCCCATTTGAAGAATCTTAATTAAGTAGATTATTATTAAAAACTATATCAAAGTCAACATGTTAGGGTGGGAGTGAATGCACTAGCCTTGTTTTCACATTCTATGAAACAATGAAATTTGGTTTTGGGTTTGTGTATTATTTTTGTAGGTGTTGACATGCATTTATAGCTCAAGTGTTCTTTGTATTCATTTGTACTTTTTTGAGAGAAGGGGAATAGTCAAATATATTAAGGAAAGAACACTAGCCTTCTTTCACATTCCATGATAAAATTCATGAATATGGTTGTATGATTTCTTCATTGGTTGACATGCATGTATATATATTAAAAATATTGAACAATCTTAAGAGATATATAACTTATACATAAATCAAAATGATCAAATCTTACTCATTACTTTCTTTTCTTTTTTTTTAATAAGAGATTTCGCTTCACAAAAGAGTTTCTTAGATGTGTGAATAAGGAATTTGAGTATAAATGTATATACATAGTGAGATTCTTTACATATTAATTTATTATTATTAAAATTTAACAAGTATAAAAGAAAAAAAAACGTAGAATTTAACATAGATTCTTCTCCCGTCGCAATTGATTCATTAATGTTTAATATTTCTTTGACTAATGAGTTTTCTTTTTTAAAAGAAAATAAGTGTGAATATGAGCTTAAATATTACGTTCTTTTGGACAAACATTTGAATAAGCTCAAAACAGAGAGTGTGAATATGAAATTAAAATATTACATGCCCTTGGAAAAAACATTCTTAATTATGAACTTGAAGAAGACTCATACAATAAGAAGTTTCACAAATGCAATGACTCAATGAGTCAAGAGTATTCATTGTGACAATTGCATGGAAAGGAAACAAACAAACAAAAAAACACTTGCAGACTTCTTCATTGTGTGAATATAGTCCTCTTCTTTCTCAACCAATTAAGTCTTATGAATGCCATGACAGCATGATTCCACTTTCAGAAAATTCCAGAACATAGCTTTTTATTTTTTAAATTATTGTGCATAATGGTTCCAAATATATATGTTTCAAAGTTTTATATTGTATGGAAATTAAAAAAATAAACTATAATTATAATAGATAAAACCATTTTCTACCTTATTTATTTAGAGGAGTCTTTAGTTTGTGTAAAGTGAAGGGAAATGGCAGAAGTGAGGAAGTCAAACTTCATCAAAATCTCACTTTTAGTTGAATGTTTGACTATCAATCAAAGAGACAAGAGCATAAAAAATGAGAATTTCATTGTTTATGTTTTTGGTGATTAAATGATGAAACTAAGATATAATTATAACTTTTTTTTTCATGATTTTATTAAAATGCTATGTATATAAAAAAATATTTTAAAAATTGGGTTATATATATATAATGATTTTTAAATTTTTTTAAATAATATATATAAAAATTTGTTGAAATTAAAACAAACGAGAACTTTGAGAAATTCTATTTTTACACAAATCACTTTTACCAAACAAACTTTATATAAAATAATCCACTTCTAATCAAACAAACATCATATGAAATAATCCACTTTTAATTTTGAAGGTCTCACTTTTGTAAAATAAACACTCATTCTATAAATTTTATCTTTGTGTTTGTTTTGTCTTTAACAATAACTTTAGATGCCACTTAATATATAATTCTAAAATATAATTATTTCACCTATTTTGTTCCATACAATTTTTTTATAATTTTTTAAATAACTTCTAAAATACTAAGATACCAAAACCTAGCATTTTGATGAACTATTTCACCATTCACTCTTATCTTATGAAAGTGGATTAAACAACAAATAATAATCATGTTTTTAATTTTAAAAATGTAGAAATAACCATTTGAAGAAGAAACACATAAATTTAAAATTATTTTACCTAAAAATATTAAAAAAATAAAACATAATAAAGAGGTTGGTTTTTTTTTTTTCTTTGATTGAGCTATATATCACATCTCTCTTTATAGGAAGAGCCCACACCATTCATCAAAAAATTTGGTTGTTAGGTTGTTAGACAACCAACTTTGTCCTTCATATATATATATAAGGCTGAATCATGAATTTCCAAAATGTGTTCTATAAGATTTTTTTTTATTCACAACCAAAATTAAAAAAATAAAAAATCTAAATTCTAAAAAGAGACCAAGATACACAAGTGTATTTGTATATAAAAGACATGAATTAGGAACATGTAACTTGTTTGGATATGAAAAGCTTTGAATATTGGATGGATGTTAATTTGGTCAAAGATAACCATGTTTTCATGTTTGGATAGCACTGAACAAGGGCCTTGTTGTCATCCTTGATTGGGAAATTTGGAATAAAAGATTTGGAGCCTTCATTATTGTTATGCTAATTTAAATAAATCCTTTTGCCGACATTGTTCATACATTGTCCATTTATCAATTAAGAGTTTGTTCCTACATATCTTCTTAATTCCCATGCGTGTGTCTTGCTTGCATTCATTCATTAATGTTGATTTGATTGTGATTTTACCATTATAGTTCAATTAATTATTCCAATGTTTTCTTATTTCTTTATTTTTATATATTTTTTATTTTAATTGATTCATGTTAATTGTTTTTTAAAAAAATAAATAAATGAGGATGGTGGTGCGAAATGCACTAGGGGTTAAAATTCAATTAAATTAAAAAAAATTGTTTAAATAAGTTATTATATAAGCACTTTTATTGTTTTTATTTTAGATACTAATTTTGTTTGAAATAAAAAATCAATGATTTACTTTAAAATAAGCACTTCATTACTTCTATGTTTTTTATAAAAAAAAAATCAATAAAAAAAATAGGCATAGAAGTGTTTAATTTAAAGTGGTGTGGCATGTTTGAATTTATATGGAGATTAAGGAACATAGATATTAATGAATCACCATCATGTCTTTAGGTGTTTTGTGATTGATAAATATATTCAAAAAAAGAAAAACATGCTTAATTATAAGAGCCTCATATATATACTAGATGACAATAAGAATTGCCATCAACTTTCCCTTTTGCTTTGTGCAAATCACATGTTTATGCTTCTGTCTAATCTATTGAGATGTGATGCATCTTAACTAAGAATCTATATTTTTTACTCAATTTTGCCCCATTTTTTAATAAAATAAATAAATTCTCATAATTTATTAAAAACATATAGGTAGCATAAAAATATTGATTAAATACATGGGTGCTAACCACAAGTAGTAATTAGACGACCCTACAAAAGACAGCGTTGAGGAATAAAATGAGGAACACACAAAAAGAATGTTAATAAAGAAAGAAGGGCGCTTGTTAGAGTTCCCAAAAAATAATAGCCAATAAAAACCTTAAATTCATAATTTCTACGAAAACTCACTTTTGCATTTTGAGAATTCCCGCTTAACTTGACATTTTTATTTATATAATTACATAATTAAATTACAAATATCATTCAAAAATAACTTGACTAGTACTTTACCAATACATCACATGTCAATCTAGAAATTAATCACATAAACTAGTCAAGTACAAGAGCAATTCACAATCTAACAACAGTAATTAACGAGGCCTTAATTAAAGTTATATTTATTTTATTCATTTCTTATAATTCATAAGACAATGAAATTAATCAGTGATACTTCTTCCATCACTATGCCTTCTCATAAGCAAATGTTTATTTCTCTCTCTCTCTCTCTCTCTCTCTCTCTCTCTCTCTCTCTCTCTCTTTGTCTTTCTCTTTAAACAAAGAGTCCTTAAAATGAAATACTTAATAAGAGTTCTACGTCCAAAGGGGCTCTAATGGATAACCATGGATGAAGTCCTCATCTTGACCACCTTGATCAAAGAAGAAGGCTTCAAAGCTCTCAAAATTTCCACAAGGTTGAGGACTACACTGTTGTTGAGATTTAGCCATTTCGGAGTAGACTAAGGTGATCAAGTTAGCTTGTTGAGCTTGCATGTTAACTAGTTCAGCTTGAGCCCTTGCTAATTGTGCTTGCAACTCGGTCACCTGCTTTTGTAGTTGGCAAATTGCTCCGGCACAACCATAAACCGGATCTCTTATGCGCGCATTTGCTTCATATACCATACTACTCACCGCGTCGGCTCTTTGATTTTCCGGTAGCTCCTAAAATAAATTAAGATACAACTATATAAAATAACAATCGATTTTGAAAAAATGAATAAATCACATCAATTAATATATAAACTTTTTTATATAATAGTAAAATTATGTAAAATTTGAGTTTGATATGATTGACATACTTGCAAGAATTTGATGATATTGCTTGCGCCGAAAACACGGTGCGCGGTAGTGAACTTGAGAGGCTCGGTAGGAGGAAAATATGGCGCCAGGACGCATTTTTCGACACATCTTCTACGTAGAATTTTGCATGCAGCACAAGGGCTAAGGATGATTGGAGGAGATGATGGTGGTGATGAGTTATTTTCACAAGACTCCATTAGAGAGAAAGAGAGAAAAGAGATAACAAAGAAAGAGAGAAAAAGAGTACTTGTTTGGTGATTGGAGGGAACTCCATAAGAGTAGGAGGAATGAATATATAGAGGAAGAAAAAGATAGGCAAAGGTGATGAGGTAAGGGGTGGGAAAGCCTTGCCTCATTGAGAGAAATTAAAAAAAAAAAATTGTTTAATTAAATTAATAAAAGTTAATGGTTTCATTAATAGTTTTTTGTTTTTAACTTTCTATTTTGTATGTTTTCATTAAGTCAAATGGGGTTTGCTAATAAGTCAAGTTGTAGTATACTTAAGTGGTGAAGTCACATGCTTCATATTTTATAAGTCGTTATATTTTTATTTTTTTAGTAAATTTTTTTTTCCAATCTTATGAAAGGACTAATCATGAAGAAAAACTTAAAATGTTAATTTTTCTTCTCTAAACTTTTCAAATAATAGACTTTATGATGAAATATCTGATATAAAAAAACTAAAGAAAATCTAAACAATAAATAAATAAATAACAAACAAAATATAATATATATAAGTGAAAATTAAAGACGTTAACTTCTTATACACGGTGAATAATATAAATAGCAGGTCATTCATTTTGGTAAAAAAATAATATTAATAATAAATTATAACAATAATGAATTTACTAATGACTCACTCTTGCATGAAATTGTCAAGAGTTGCATGACATGATCACCTATCAAATCTTGGCCCTTTTCTATCCATATTCACTAGCTTGAACATCTTTAATCTTTGAAAGGTTGATATGATCTAACGTTTTTAATCTAGAAAATGTGATAAATGATTGGCATCCAAAGACTCATGAAATAAGAATCAAAACAGCATTCAATGGTAGGTATTGAACTAATATTTAATTTGATGACAAAATTCTAAACTAGGCATCATGATTAATTTTATTTACTTTTTGAAAAAAAAAATGACTAGTTAATTTCCATAAGAAATCAAACCAAGTTGCGCAATATTTATCTTTATATACATCACTTTCAATATAGAAATAGAACACTGACTTTTAATTTCCTCCTTTGTAGGGCCATAAAGATGTATGTATTCCACTAATAATGATGGCGTATTAACATGAAAAATAGAGAACTTAGAGAAGGAAAGGTGGCCTCCTTCTAGATCCTTTCATCTTTTTATTAGTACTCCTTTAAGTTTCTAATTCAGTTGATATAATATTCAAAAACTTAATCAAGTTTTTCTTTAACATATATACCCCTATATAATTTCAATGTGTGTGTGTGTGTGTCTATATATATATTCGAGTCTCTATTATCTAATCAATGTGTCTAATTTTAGTATTAGAACTAGTGCATTAAAAATGTCTAAAATAAAGTAGACCTGTTTATTTGTATCAAAACATACAAAAGTGAGAAGGTAAAGCTGAAATGTAGGACAACTCTTTACCTAAAAAAAAAGTTTAGGACAACTAAAAATAGCGTGAAGTGAAAATTTATAATATTGAAAATTATAAAATATCGCTATTTTTTTTTTTCATTTTGTAAAATTACTTCAAAATTTCAAGCAATTATATCTAATTAGAGTGCAGATAAAACTTCCAAATTTTAAAATTGGAATTTCAAATTCATAATCACAAATCCACTAGACTAAAAGGAGTAAATTGGAGGCATTTGTGTATATTATCAGGCACAACTTTGACTTTGTTAATACCTTCTCCGTCTTAAACGCGTCTACTTTTTATAACTATAAATCACATATATGCCTTTTAAAGCTCATCTAACATGCGTTGTTACAAATCTCTTTGCTGATTATCTTCTAGAAGCCCACTTCTTTTATTTGTGTTATTTTGTTATTCTGTTTTAATTCCTAATCATTTGCTACGGATTTCTTTAATTCTTCTTTTAATTTAAGCTATAGTTTATTTATTTAAAAAAAAATTATTAGATTGTCCCAGAAATTTTGATTTTAAGATTTTTTATATTGAAAGAAAGTCGAATTTTCAACCTTTCACTTGAGAAAAAAATGAACAACTACTCTTTCAATATAA
Organism: Dioscorea alata; assembly: GCA_020875875.1. Classification (NCBI taxonomy): domain Eukaryota; kingdom Viridiplantae; phylum Streptophyta; class Magnoliopsida; order Dioscoreales; family Dioscoreaceae; genus Dioscorea; species Dioscorea alata. Next base: position 18,735,320 of record CM037022.1, on the reverse strand, counting down.
GGACAGTAGGTTTAAGACTTCTCCAACTACGTAGTGATAGCTATGTTTAATACAGCATTACTCGATCATAATATAAATGAAGACTAATAAGTTGTGAAGCCCACTCTAAAAATACAAAACTTCATGAGGGGTCTATACATAAATAAAACTTGACAATGTTATATATATATATTCCCTAAACTGGATTAAGAAGTGTATAATATAAACACAAAAACTTAATTGAGAGCGGTTGGCACAATGGGCACGAGAAAGCAACAAGTATCTAAGCCCAACCGGAACTCACTTATGTGGCTCTTTTGGTCTCCCAAAATGCCCCTTTTTTCTTCTTTGAAGGAAAACACCAACAAGTCTTTGATGCTCACCTTCTTCACTGTTTTACTTGGAAAAAATAATAACCATAATAATGATAAATAGATAGAGAAATTAAATACATAAATAAATAAATAACAAAAATATATATTATGTATATAATTTGAATACTTAGTTGAATTCCAAAGCCAATTTGATAATATAACTAGAAGAAACTATTGATAACAACTAGTCTTTGGAGTCTTGATTTATTTTATTTTATTTTTATAGATACTTTAAATGTCAATGTCAATGGCCGTGTAGACCTACCAATCCACCAAACTAAGACATTTCAGTCTTTTAAGTTAAAAGTCTTTGGGAGGTAATGACATCACCATTCATCATTTATCTTTTTCAATTTTCTTAATTAATTAATTAATTAATTGGCTGTGATCATGGTTTTTAAAAGTTAGATTAAATTATTATAAAGTAAGTGGAAAATCCAGGAAATTAACTGATTTTTTATTTTTTATTTTTCACACTTAAACATCACACACTTAATTGATATTCAGATAGTATTGAATTAATTTTTTATTTTTAATAAAATGAATAAATAACTCATCTCAGCTAATATTATGAAAGAGAGTTTATCTTCTTTAAAATAAAATTTGAAATATGATATCATTAATGATGTCATTTTATTTTAATTATATAAAGTAATTTAGATGAAGTGGGAAAATGAATAAAATCTCTATTTTTAAATTTTTAAATATAAATTACTAGTATTATAGCTATCATACATACATACATACATACATACATACATAGAAATTAATGAACCATAATTTCAATGAAAAGCTTAGTCATTCAACGGTAGGTACTAGCATTGTTAGAAAAAATATAAACACTCCAAAAGAGTGGATGAACATAAAAATGTTGACAAGAAAATAAGAAAAACTCCAAAAAAAAAAAATAATAAGTACATTAACATTCAGGTAGAAAAAAAAATGCTGACATGAAATTAAGAAAAACTCCAAATATTGGATAAGCATTCAGATAAAATAAACTTCATAGGAAAACAAAGAAAAACTCCAAATGATAAATAAGCATTCAGATTAGACAAAATAAACTACTTATGAAAACAAAGAAAAAACCAAAAAGTTGTTAAGCATTCAGGTAGACATGTCTATCAATATTCACACTTAACAATGTTTACAAGCAACATCATACCAGTGATATTGATAACCAAACATTTGTCATTTCTCTGTGGAAATAGTACATTTTGATCAATGATTCAATATCATCAACAGTAAAAATTTGAGAATACAATCTACTGATTGTTTTTTTAAATTAAAATCACATTTAGAAAGATATTACAACAGAATGAGAAGGGATTACAATCTAACAGTTTTTTGCTCAATTGTGTCCATTGCTTTTCTTATTAGTTCATAGCCAGCGAAATTTATGGCGCCGAGAGGAGCAACCCAGAAGAACCTGGGAACAGCTCCTTTGAAAAGAGCAAGAGGTCCTTCTTGCTGGAAAATAGTGATGGCTATAGATGACATTGATGGCGAAAGGCCTTGAGGAGCGATCATCATCCTCGTCTTCATCACGTCTATTGGGGTTGTACCAACAGCTGTAAGCCCGCCGGACACTGCACCTACTAACATTGCCTCCCAAGGCTCCAACTCCCGTCCAAGTATATTTCGGGTTGCCTTGAGAAGAAATATGACTGTTCAGTATGTTAATGATGCAAATTGAAACTAATAAGTAAATTCACATCCCAAAAAAAATCTGTTGTTTAAAACAAAATGTCACGCCAAACAAAATTATGCTAAGTGTAAATGGCCCAGCCCAATATGGACATCCCAAGTGCTGCTGCCAAAATATGATCCAGCTGCATAAAAACCATCTAACATGTAGAATAATGATCAGGTACGTGTAGCATAGAATCTCTAACTTGTAAATACTGAAAAGGTTTGTATTACTCTCGAGAAAGATAATTAAGACAAAGCACATTACGATGCTAATGACATGGGGAGAAGCTACCTTCTTAGCCTCCTCGTAAAGTCGTGTGCCTGCAACATAGAAAGGGACCTCTCGCATAAGTGTAGCCTTAGTCCCACGGAAGAAGCCTTTAATGCCATCCTGCTGTAAGGTACCAACAACTGCCTCACCGACATTGTTAAAAATACCTGCTTGCAATCGTTGCTTCAGTACCTCACATGGAATTCTAGATGCAGTTCCCAGCATTGTGCCACAAAAGGATGACAAAGAATAAACCTGCATAGTGTGGTGGCGGCTTGCAACTTATGAAATGTGCATCAAGAACTCTTTACATGCTACTAAACAATTAAACATGCGCCTTGCCACAGCTAGTATCACAAGAGACATATTTCAGGAATAGAGAAGAATATGGATGTCCTCAGGAACAGAATATTGAAGTGGTTATGCAAGTAAAAATTAAGCCATCGTATATGGGCATTATGACATTTTGTATTAACTGTTTCTGGACTGGTGGTTCAATGGCATTTCCCATTTTTTGCCTTAGGATAGTATACATGCTGGCCCCATAAATCTATGTTGTTTAACAGCACAGCATCCAAGTAAAGCTATATTAAGATTCCAGGGCATACTACAACTTATCTAATTCTGGAGAGGCAACGAAAAAGAAAGGTTTAAGTTCATTTACTACCTGAATCTCAGGAAGTGATGGGGCAACACAACTCAATACAAGCCTGCTGGCTTCAAAAAGGCCTGTGCGCAATCCATGGCTGACATGTGACATAGAAAATAGGAAAAACTAATAATAATAAAAAATAAAAACAACTAGCTGTTATGCACCATGCAGAAAATTGAAAATTTATGGTAAATAACAAGAGCTAACCTATAGAATTGTCCAAAAATTGCAGGGATGGAACCTCTGTATAACCCATGCAGCCCAATTTGTGGAATGTTTGATAGAAGTTCTGGGAATGAGCCAGTAGAGGCTTGCACGCATGTCTGACAAGAAAATATCTCTTAGAGAAACAACTAGTGCATAAGAGGAGAGTAGGAACCTTGAGCTGCAAAAAAATGGAAAAAGGGGGGGATTGTCTGCCTTCAATGTATCAACAGGATGCATCACAGCTGTAGAAAATGCACATGCAAGGGCTCCTGCCAAAGCAGATTTCATGACACTATTACTGGCTTCTTTGGCAGGCAGAGGGTTGGCAACAGAACTGTCAGCTTCATATTGCACACCCATGCGTCTGGCACTGAATGAAAAACATCGTGCTAGTTACATCAACACAAAAAGGTAATCCTTTCGGCTTAGAAGTAATTTTGGCTGATATTATTTGAAGTGAAAATCTCACTAGTACGTAAACTCAAGCAAGGAAATTATTCCCTTAAAAATGATGTCTCTGCCACCAGAGGAAATAAAGGCAAATAATAGTCTACAGATCAAGTAAAAACTTGATGATGTTAAAAGATATAAAGCAGAAGAGTTGCATGGATCAAGAATTATCTGGAACATTGTTCATTCCATTTTGAACTGGACTAAGCTAGGTTAAAAAGCAAATTGGGTGAATTTGTAAACATAAAACACTTCAGTTCAGTTACGACTTTAGCTCTACATCTTCATCTGCAACTAAATGTGAGGAAACTTGATATGCCTTCATACATGTTTTACAACAGAAGTATATCCAGAAATGAACTTTAGAAGGAACTCTGAACCACTGCATCTAAGCCTAAAGGAACACTGCTACACACTGACACAGGCTATAATCTAAAATGGTATCATATAATTTTTCAGAAATCATTTAAAAAACATTTTGAACTTTTATGATCAATAATTCAGCACTTGTGTGTGAAGATGTCCTGAAAGGACTAGATTTGAAATTTCTGTTTTTGACATGGACACTGGAAAAGCATGACAAAAAGGTCTGGGTCGATATGTTTAAACATAGCAATAACAAAAGCTGCTTCCAGACAACTGATTGAAAAACTAAGTGGTTTCTATGCAAGACTACCAAGAATACCTCGGAGATATCATCAAGTTCTTCATCGCAATGTTGAGCTCTTCAATTGTAGCATCACTGTCTTCAGCACTCACACTCTCAAAAAGCAGCCTTCCTGAAGTACATAAACATTAATCCTTAAGAAAACCAACATAAAAAATGACAGCTAAAATAAAATTAAATGCAACTTCATGCAGACAAATATCCATCAAATACGCTATTCATAGTGCAGAAAACCAAAGAATTGATGATAATGTCAAACCAATTGTACAAAGAACCAAGTGCTCAACATTGTCTTATTAAAGACTCCTTTAGGTGTGTTCTTCACTAAGAAGGGTTCAGCAAACAAAAATACTTGCAAAAGATCCTTTTTTATGATTTCAATGACTACACATACAATGTTCGATGAAAAAACCAAGAGCATATCAAAGAACAAAATGCCAGCTGAACTAAAACTAAATTCAACATCACGTAGACAAATGTCCACCTAATACCCTATTCACAGTTTGAAACCCCCAAGATTTAATGGCAACGTTGAACTATTGCTACAAATAATTCGGGTTTTCAATCTCTACTTAAACACTCCTCCAGACGTGTTGACAACTGAGGAAAATTGAGCAAATGAAATTAACAGCAAAAAGATTCCTTTTTTTAAAAAAAAAAAAAAGAATTCTATCAGTGCAAATCAAGAAAGAAATACTAATCACAAGCATGAAACTAAAATCAAACACCAAACCTTCATTCTGTGAGAGAAAACAATCAGCATCCGCTTCCCTCCATCTAATCCCATCCACAAGGCCCTCCAGATGATCGAATCGAAGAACAGAAGCATTAGAGGCCACGACCTCATCTTGATTCAAGAATGGTTGGAGAAATCTCGCGCCGTTTCTTGGATTTGGCCAATGGGACTCCAGATCCTTGGCGGCGCGGCCGAAATTGGATTGAAGATCAACAATGGCGTGTTTGAAAGCTCGGATCGAGTCTTCGACGAAGGATTTGAAGGGATCGCCAGCAATGGAAGCCATTGACGAAGATCGGGAGCTGTGATCGATCCGAATTCCATCTTTTTTTGGAATTTAGGGTTTTTGATTTTGAAATCCAATTTCGCAAATTTTTAAAATACAGAGAAGCACATGCATAGAAAAGCGTTGGTTTTTTTTATCAAAAAAAACAAAGTGGTGGTATATACAGTGAAATTACTAAAACGTCCCTGGAAGTTACCATTCTGATCATTTTAGTTATTCTGATTATTCAAATTGTTTTTTTCCCTCACTTTTATTAATTTATTTACTTTTTAGGCTACCTAAGTGGTTTGGGGTGGCAATACTTTGTCCGGGCCTGCCTACTAAAAAGGTTTTGAACAAAAATTGGGTTAATCTGGGTCAGGTTTGGGCAATGCTTGATTGTTCAAATATAAATCCAGGTAGGGACAAAAAAATTCCAACAACCGGCCTTTTGTATCTCTAAATTTTAAAAATCCAAAATCATAAACCCAATTGTTTTAAGCCTAATTTTCCAAAAACTTCAAACTTATATGGTTTTTTTTATTAAGATTTGGAATTTTGTATAACTTGATTTGGGTTTTAGAATTGTTGAATTTTTTTTCATATAATAGAATGTGAATTAAATTATTTTTTATAATTTAATAATTGAGTGAAGTTAAACGTAGTTTATAGGATTCGGACAAAATTCTAACATCTGGACAACCCCGTTTTAAAAGAAACCGGGTCTGGACAAGTTAGGTTTATCAAAATTTAAAACCAGGCCGAGTTCGGACAATAAGCTTATTTATTCATAATAGTAGTTGTCTGGACCCTTCAAACCTGAATTTTTGCCACCGTTGCTAATGCCGGTATTTCAAAAAAATATATTAAAAATATCATTGCCAAAACTCTATGGGTAGATAGAATGAGCTCTCGCCCATACAAGAGCAAGCTCTTCCCTTCATTTGTGAGAGCCCTACTGTGTGTAAGGGTAAACTTGTCCCTGATACGCTGATCTGATGTGAGCTTGATGGTGAGCTCTATGTGCTTGTGCTAATGTCGAGCAATGAGATCATAAGGAGCATATGAGCAATTTAGTCATTTTTTATTGTTTGAAATTTAAAAATAAAAGTCTCAAATGATGTTTTAAAGATATGACAATGTTGAGGAGTTGTTAAGAAAAATAAGAGTTTTTCTAAAATTTTACATTTTATTTATTTATTTTTATTTTTATTTTTATTTAAGGTTTGGTCGAGTTTTTTTTTCAATCTATGCATAATTACTAAAAAGTTCTTGCATGTTTTCCTTCTCACAATTTAGTTCTTTGCCTTTGAGTGTGCTTTTAATTTCTCTTTTATTTAAAAAAAAAAAATGTAACCAATTAATCTCTATAATGTTATTTAAAATACCCCAAAAATACGCCTCCATGTCTTACTTAACAAAGATACATTGGTACTTTTCTTTGATTATATATTTATTTTATGGTAATTATGTCCTATTACAATTTCATTAGTAACTTGATAGATTTTTTTTTTTTTGAATAAAAAAAGGAATAAACCACATGCAAAACAACAGAAAAATCACAAGAAAGAAAACTAGAAAAAAGATCCAAATTTTCAAACATAAACTTTATTTTTTCCCTCATACTCTGGTTGTTCTGTTTACTTATAATAAGTAGACTTGTAGAGAAGTTGACAATTTGTCAGGGACTTTTCAGAAAATAACCATTTTTTTCTCTCATAAATGTGGACAAGCCCAACAACCATTTTTTCTTTTAATTTGCAATCAGATCGATTTAGAATTATTTATTTAATATTTATTTTTCATAATTAAAAAAAAAGAGATTGATATTGAGATTGAGTTGGCTAATGAACTACCCCAATAATTCATTCATAAGCTACAGCTTTACCACCAAACCTGCATAAATGCATAGTTCCATAATCTTGTGTCATAACAACTTGTTCTTTTATGCTTTTTTATTATTTGCTTGGTATTACAAGTCCATCATGTTCTAATTCCAATTATTATTATGCTTGTCCACCATGTGGTCTTTGAAAATGAGATTGAACTTAAAAAAATAAAAATAAAAAATAAAAACCAAGGATCCTGATTTTTATTATTTCTAAACCAATAAAAGAAAATATTAATATTTACTCTAAACACATGTAATGAAAAAAAAAAATCTAACACCACTGTTTGATCCAGTGGAATATTATAAGAATTGTGAATGACACACTCAAAGTCGAATTTCTAAATCTACACACCGTTGCAGCGGTACACATTATAGTCCAATGTATAAATATTAGAATACTATTCATTCACGATTTGGTTCCTGAAATATCAGGACTGAGTTAATAGATCTCTAAGGAGCAATCGTAATGTGAGAGACGGGGCCACCTCAGTGAGATCCAAAACAGAACTCTGCACAAGTTAGGTATTATTTTACTTGGTCACACACTAATTCGCACTCTCTCGGAGTCGAACCCGCAACCTAAGTCTTTTGTCTTACTTATAGTGAGCGTCTCTCACCAATTGATCTTATGTCACGGGTTCGACTCCGAAAGAGTGCGAATTATTGTACGACCAAGCAAAACAATACCTGACCTGTGCAGAGTTTTATTCTGAGTCTCACTGTGGTAGCCCACTCTCTCACAAGTAACTAATGCACCACTGTATCCATTTTATCTCTTGACATCTATTTGAGGGATGATGCTTGTCGCCTTATAAAATAAAAAAAATCTCATTTTGCCATCGCTCACCCTTTTATCAAATATACACATAAAATATATATATATATATATATATATACACACACACTAAATTTCCAAAAAACAAATTATAAGTCCTTGTTGGGATATCTCAATCAAGGAAACCTCTGAGTTTGAAACAGAGTTAGTTCACGGGCTTCTTTCAAACCCAGTGAAGTTTGAAGATATTTTAAATTTTTATTTCTCAAAATTTCAAATAAATATTTATTTTTTTAAATTATTGCATTTATCATGGGAAAAAATTAAATGAAAATATAGTGGTCCAATTTATCCAACCGACACATAATAAATAATAAGAGAAAAAAATAAATAGGGTTTTATAAGGAGCCTCTGACGTGGCCACCGACACGAGTGATCCAGCGAGGGAGCGGTGAACGTCAGTACGGTCACCGGCTGCGCATCCTATGCTTAGTTACCGTTACATGCTGACACGTTCATTGATTGCCTGCGGTTATCCTACCCACGTTTTCTTTTGCACACAAACCCCTATAAACGTTTTTAATTATTTACACATTCTTGATAAAATCAAACCAACGAAACAGTGAGAGGTTCAGGCCAATGAAAAATAAAATATATTTTGTTTGCACCGAGGGAATTAATATCACATGGGCCAAAAAAATATATTTATTATTTATTTTTATAGTTTATTTACTCGTCGGTATTTTAAGTTATCTGTTTTACACAATTCATATGGATTAAAAAAGTTTATTAAAATTAATTAATAATTTAAATTTTATAAAAATTTGTATTAATTTTTAAATTTAATTTTATTTAAAATATATTTTAAATAATATATAGTTAAATATAATTTATTAAAAATTATAAATGTACATTAAAGTAAATTTTTTAAAAATAATATTTAATATTATATAAATTTTCAAGATAAACAAATAAAAAGACTGGGAGGAGTAGCATTTTCACAATACACAAAAATATTTATAATCATAAGTAATTTTTTTTACAAAATATGGGCAAGCTGCACATTAAGAAGTTCACAAAAATTAAATTACTATATATATATATATATATATATATATATATATATATATATATATATATATATATATATATTACTATCCCAATATATTTATATTTTTCAATAGTTTGAACTAAAATTTAAATCTGTTTCTCCAGTAAAATATATTTATATTTTTTAATAATTTGAACTGAGATTTAAATCTATTTTTTCAGTAAAATATAAATACTCTACCCAGACAATCTAGCGCGAAATTTCATTATATTATTGGCAAATAATTTTCTTTGTTTTTGACAAACAAAAAGAAGGCAATAATCCGAGGCTTATAATTAAAAAAAAAAAACAAAACAAAAGAAAAGAATAATAGAAGGCTTTGTTTTTTTATTTGTTGGGTTTATATTATTACAGTGAAGAAGAAGAAGAAGAAGATAGGTGAGGGAAGGAAGAAACCAATGGTTTTTGAAGCGATGGTTGGTATGGTCCCACCTTCACTATTAGTATTAGCAAAGGTAGGCCCCACTACCTATCTACTATACCAAAGATGGGTCCCACTTAGCAAGGAGTTTCACCAGCTGGATCTTTTTGCCTCTCCTTCTACTTCCTCTCTTCTCAAGGCTCCAAGATCTGGTTTTGAGAGAGAGAGAGAGAGAGAGAGGAGTGAGGATTCAGGAGATCTAGGAATTGAGCAGCAGCTCTGAATTGAGAGGTATGAGGTTCTTGGTTTTGTGGGCATTTGCTGGGGTTTTGTTTGTTGTTATTCCTTGTTTTATGTGTGTGGTTTTGTGTTTGTGTGTGTGTTTTGGAATTCATGATTTTTTTTTTTTTGGGTTTAGATGGAGCTAAATGAGCTGGTGGTGATTTATTATGACGTGAAAAATGAGATTTTTGTGTAAAGTTTCCATTTTTTTGGAGCAGATTGTGGAATGATTTGTTAAAAATGGTGTTTTGATTGCCTTATTTTCCAGGCATTTGGAGGTTTGTTTTTCTGAGATTTAAAAATTTTTTTTTTTAGGAAATCATGAGTTACATTGTGAAAAAGATGGTATTTATATTGCTTTTTTTCTACTAGTTTTAGTGCAATAGATCGATTATGGTGCCTTTTCTTCAGTTGTTTTCAGGCACTTCTTATAGACTTTGATGCTTCATATTGTGCTTTTTTGTTGGTTTTCATGGAGATGGAGGTTTCTTGTTGTTGTTCTCTCGTTTCTTTTCCTTGCTTATTGAAAATGTGTTTTTTATGAAAGTTTCATCTTTTCCCTGATGAAATCATGATATGCATTGTGAAAAAACTCCAATTTGAATTACCTTTTCTTTTAGAGATTTAATAGGAAATATTAAACTGCTATCACTTCCCTGTGAGTCTTCAATTGTTCCTTGTTGATGCCAGGCAACAAACTAGTTGGAAGATTTCAAGATCTGTTCTTCTTTTTCTTCTCTTTGATTCTTAATTTATTTTTTTCAATTGTTACAGATACAAGCAAAGGAATGATATAACAAGATCCAAGAGGAGAAAGAGAATGGGGAGAAATGGGAAATGGTTGGGAGCTGTGAAAAGAGTCTTCAGCCCTGAATCCAAGGATAAGGAAAGCAGAGTTCTCACTCACCTTCTCCCTCTCTTATTGTTTCTGTGACTCATAACATCAACAGAATTATGATCAAAATAGTCACCTTTGTTCTTCTCAACAGGTCAACAAATCCAAGAAGAAATGGGGATTTGGGAAGTCGAAGCAATCAGAACCATGTCTTTCAGAATCACTGGACAATGCCGCCCCGAGTGCTGCTCCGGCACCGCCACCTATTCCTCATCCTGAGGAGGTGAAGTTGGCTGAGAATGAGCTAACAATGCAGACTCAGTCTGTGGCACTGCCCACCGCCAAAACCGCAGAACCGACTTCTCCTGCTGCTCCAACTCCTACTGATTTTGTGCGTGTGATTACTCCGTCGAAGTTCTCTGAAAAATTATCCGAAGAGGCTGCTGCTATCAAAATCCAGACTGCTTTCCGAGGATATCTGGTATAATACTCAATGCCTGTTCTCCCTTGTGCCATTTGATACAGAGCCATATCTGCTCTTTTATGTTGAAATTGAATGAAAAAAAATTGGAACTTTGTAGTTGTGTGATTTAATGTGCTGACACTCATGGTTGATTCTACTAATCATGATCTTTATTCAGGCGAGGAGAGCGCTACGGGCTTTGAGAGGATTGGTTAGATTGAAATCACTAATTCAAGGTGATGCTGTGAAGCGGCAAGCTACAACCACACTGCGATGCATGCAAACATTGGCAAGAGTTCAATCACAGATCCGTTCGAGAAGGATTAGGATGTCTGAGGAGAATCAAGCCCTTCAACGACAGCTATTGCTTAAAAACGGAAGAGACCTCGAGAAATGGAGGGTATTGATACTGCACTATGCTCTGTATTTTATATCTGCATCTCCTCCTTTGAAAATCTGGTGAAGCTGGATACCCACTGTTGATATTTGACTTCATTATCTTGATTCTGATGAATTGCATCTTTGTGTATTGTTTTACTGCATATGGAGAAAGCAAGCTTTGGAGAGCATCTTGAATGAGTCATTGAACAATCTTTTCTTCTCTGTCAGGGTGGAGATGACTGGAATGACAGTCCGCAAACGAAAGAGCAAACTGAAGCAAGTCTGTTGAGCAAACAAGAAGCTGCTGTTCGAAGAGAAAGAGCGATGGCTTATGCATTCTCTCATCAGGTACCGCACATTTTCAACATTTGAATCCTAGGAATTGATTTCTTGCCTTCTAATTTTTGTTGACATTGCGCATTAAACATTCTTATCGGTTATGTTCATCGCATGATTTGGTTGTCCACCAGTGGAAGAGCTCTTCAAGGTCAGGGAATCCATTGTTTACAGACCCAAGCAATCCACAATGGGGTTGGAGCTGGTTGGAACGCTGGATGGCGGCGAGGCCATGGGAGAGCCGGAGTGTGGCTGATAAAGAAACAAGCAATGATCAGGCCTCTGTGAAAAGTGCTGCCCGGAGTGTTGCTGGGGATATAACCAAGGCTTATGCTCGTCGTGACTCCAACTCAGACCGTGTCTCTGGTCTATCCCTAAAGGTGAACCGCCATTCCCCTGCAACCCCTCCCTTTAAGCCAACACCTCTCACCGGGAAGATCAAATCGGCAAGCCCAAAAAGTGGCTGGGTGATGTTAGATGATGACTCAAGGAGCATGATCAGCCTGCAATCAGAACGACATCGGCGACACAGTGTTGGAGGATCATCGATAAGGGATGATGAGAGCCTGGCAAGTTCTCCGGCTGTCCCTAGCTACATGGCTCAAACAGAGTCAGCCAGGGCCAAGTCCCGGTTCCAGAGTTCAGCAGCATGCGATCCACCTGAGACACCAGAGAAGGGGCCTGTGGTGAAGAAGAGGTTGTCTTTTCCGGCCGGAGATAAGAATGGTGTGACTTCACCGGCGAGTCTGGGAAGGCGACATTCCGGCCCTCCCAAAGTTGACACTGCCTCCATGAAGGACATAGCCATCAATTCTTAGGACCAGGAAATCATTGGAGGGAATTTAGTTGTTCAAATAACAGATTGAAGTTACGGTCTATTTATTTATTGTACCTTTGATTCATTTGTCTCTGAGAGTAATGTTCTTTCATGATACCTTCTTTGTAGAGATTGTGCTTGTTTCGCATTGACTTGTTTAAATGCATGTAATATTGTTCTTCATTTCATTTTATTTCAGTGTTGCTTTTCTCTTTGATTTATCCAAATAATACCCTGATGATCAATAGATGATCAATAGATATGATATTTCACACCATAGATATGATATTTCACACCATCCAAACTTGAAAAGTTAAGTGCAAGCATCAAATTCATGTGTATTGTAGCGTGATATGTTCCCGATTATATGATAATCGGTACAAAGCTACAGAAATTGAACAATGAATCAAACTGATCTTCTGATTTGCAAATCAAAATTTCACCATCCATCTCTGCCATTTTGAGGACATCCAGAAACTCGGCAGCAAAAAGATCAGAAGGCCGATCCACCACCTTTGGTTTTTCCGAGCAACACGTCTTTCGCCTCATTGATCTTTGAAGCGAGGTAATGGCTTCCTCCTGCATCTGGATGGTTCGCCACCATCACTTTTCTGTGTGCTTCTCGAACTTTGTCGGGTGTTGTGTTCTCCCTGTTCAATGCAATTTATGAATTTGTCAATGAAGAAATGATCAGCATGTGTGATTGATTAAGCAACTTCATCTTGTTTCAAAACAACCATTGGCTAAACCATCAAGAATCATAACCAAACAGACTGGAGCTTAAATAAAAGTTTAAGTGGTTAAGATACTAGAACAATAGTGCCCTACAAACTCATGGCAAGACAGAAGAATGCAACTAAATGAAGACAGAATCAAACCAAAAATACAAAAATGGAAGAAAAAGGATAAAAGCTCGGAAAGAAATATATTCATTTTCAGTTTGTCAGATGGTATTGTTTAGGCAGCGGCTTGGATACTACTATCTCAGGTAAAACAGGTATCTGTTTGGCTATACAAATGAGAATGACAAAAGAAATATCATCTTAATATGCTTTATAACTATTTGCATATGTCTGATGTCTCTGATTAGCAGTATTTGTAGCATTTTACGCAGTCAAACTTCTTTTCTCATGATTTACAAAGATGCACTCACCTAATTCCAAGAATAAGAGCAGCCTCTCTTCTGGTCATAGTAGGTTGGAAGCCACCTTCATAAAATTTACGCAACCGCGGAACAGCAGGCCGAGCCTTGTATGCTTGCCAAGCTTGAATACTGTATCTGCCAGCAAGTGCAGCAGCGGCAACTGCCAGCCCTGCTAAAAATGGTGTTGCCTATCCATATATCCAAAAAACAAAAATGAAATGAAAACAAGACTCAAAAGTTCATCAAATTTCATAAGGGGATCCGCAGCAAAATATATATATATATATTAAACAGTGAAACTCAAGCAGCAAGACTCAAAAGATTAGAAGAGATAGTTAATGGTCATGGACTTATCAGTGCAATTGAAAAATGCTAGCACAAGATGAAATAAATTTGACATCCCAACTAGTGGAATCAGTTTTGTAATGGATTGATACCACATTTTAGTTTTCAAGCAAAGAATTCTTGTTAATGGTTCTATGATTCATTAATTCAAGAAAAATATAAAAACAAACTTTCTATTTCAGAAAAAAATAACTCAAGCAGCACACAAACAATTATGACCAACATCCTTCTGCTCCATAACATTCTACTAATCAGCAAACTCGGTTGGGTCAGAGACAACAGAATAAACATTTAATAAAACAAATGGTTCACTTGAAAGGCTGCTACTTTCGGGAAATAGAAAAGGATGCATAATCAATGTCACCATATGCTCAGGATGCGTCATGCTACTATGCATGTTCTATCAGGAGTCCAAGCTATAGTTGGCACATATGAAGACAATGAAAATGACAAAAAAAGAATGTCAAACTCGAGAAGTGAGGCACATACAGAACGAACGCTAGAAATGATGTCCAATCCTCACATTAATACTGTTTGTAACACAAGAAACTAAACATGAAGTAAAGATGGTTCACTTGAAGGGCTGCTACTTTTAGGAAAAAGAAAAGGATGCATAATCAATGTCACCATATACTCGGGATACATCATGCTCTTATGTATGCTCTATCAGGACTCCAAACTATAGTTGCCGGACATGAAGATACGGAAAACAACAAAACAAACATCACACTTGACAAGTGAGACACGTACAGAAAGAATGCCACAAATGATGTTCAATCCTCATATAGATACAGTTAGTAACAAGCAGAAACTAAACATTAAGCAAAGAGCAAGTCCTTGATGCAGACACCATTTCTGAAGTTCAAATGCGCACACTCCAACCTATTTATAAGACTTGGCTAATTTTCTACTTAGATCTCTAAATCAAGTGATGGATGGTAAAATGTATGAAATATATACCAAAAATCACTTCGAAAAGACAATGTGCCGCAAGAGAAACATGTTTTAACACAAGCAGTGATACTAAGACTTGCATAAAAACATTCACATTCTCCAAGAGTCAATTCATATTTGAGTGGTTAATGTATAGAAAAATCTAACCAACTGTTTGATTAAAGTTTTCCCAAATGTATCATCCAAAGCATGCGCTAACTTGAATTTGTAATGTAGAGGAGCAAATATTGCAGCCATTATTACAGAATACTGAATCATAGACTAGACCATTCGATTTTTCCACAGATCATAATTCATAGATCATGAAAAGAAGTGCCTTTTACTGGATTAAATGAAAAATAACGAAGTTTTTTCAGAAAATTTTATAAATGACACGCAAAAACCACCATTTTTTCTCCTGATTCAAATCCAAACACTAAAAACTAGCATAACAACACCAAACTCCCACTAAAACATCAAATAAACAAAACTAAAACACCAAATAAATTAAAAACAAATGCTCAGTTACCAGATTATAAATTAGAAAACAAAAATACGGAGCTAATCAATAGCTTTAGAGGCGCTCACCATTTCCGTGAACAAACACTGGGATTAATCTCAAAGAGCATTCACGGATCCCTCAAATCACTCTTGATAAGTGAACGGAGAGGTTCGATTTGGGATTTTTGGCGGCGGCGGCGGCGTCGGCTACCGGCTCCTCCCACTGATGCATCGAAGTTCCTACTGTCTCTATTTGCTTTCTTTTATATATATTTTTATTTATTTATTTATTTTTAGGAAAATTTATTTATTAGTCCCCAAAATTTTTTAAATATACTGTTCAGTCCCTCTGTCAAATGGCTATACATTTCAGTTCCTCCTTTTTAAATTTCTTTCTATATTATTCTTGTTGTTACTCTGATCCGTGAAAATTCTGAAAAACCTAAAATTACCCTTACATGTTTTGAGAGGGAGGGAAAAAAGTATGGCACTAGTCTTGAAAGTATGGTTGTATTTTTTTATTGTCTAGCAAGAGAAGTTTCTTGTTTTCATTGCTTTTCTTATCATTCTTTTTGTGATGAATAGAGTCAGTCTCTTCTCAACCTGAACGTATCTTAGTGGGGAGAAAAGTCGATCATGACCGAGTTGAGCCATGGTATTGAATACTAGTCTATTGAAGACTAGTAGGGAGTGAAAGCTTGCAGTGAAAAAAAGGTGCAAGTAACAATTGTTTTGTGGTAGCATTTATTTTCTCAATCTTATCATCGATTTATTAATGACCATTTTAATGACTATCTCACCTATGTTAGTTTCTATTGATGCAAGGCATATATAAATACATTTACAATATTGCGCGTCATGAGGGAGAGGGTTGTGTTACACTTCACTGTCTTAACTGTATGGGGGTCGATACTAGATGAAATATGTGAACGGTGGAACCTTGAAGCTACCCAGGTGAGGGTCAAGTATTTAATGCCAGATGCGCACAAGACAATATCTTGCATTAGCTCAAAAAACAACTTTCCAACGGATGTACCATACTCACCATATGTTTGACAAGCATGTAGTGGATATGGTAGTTGAGATTGATATTGGAATGACAAAAATCTCTTCTGTGTCATCAGTATTATCGCAATTATAGTATCTATTTACTGGTTATCTTCTTTACAATGCAGACCCTCTATAATGTGTTCTCAATTTCTTTATTGCATTTTTTAAAATTATTTTATCATTAGAAATCCTTTTGTCATGTGTAAGTTTCGACAGTTAAGTCTTTATAATTCACTAAACGTTTATTTATGGCGGCTTATGTTTACATATGTTACCTTGTATTCAATTTCAAATGTTTTTGATTATATATGTCACTCAGCGTTTAATATTTGTATTGATGTAATAAGGGATTATTTGTCACAAAGCGCTTCATTTAATCAATACCCCATGTAGTTATTAAGTTTGTCTAGGGGATTTATGCCAATATCAAACTCTTCAAGCAATTTTGAACTTGACGTGATCACGGTTGGTCAATGTTATGTAAGTGCAACACAATTCAAAAAGGCCTTGTGCGACTATGCTATCAAGCAGAATTTCAACTTTTATTTTGTCAAAAAACAATACCCTTGTTTGGTTGGGGGAGTGAAGGGGGGTGAGGACCCTCATAATCCACTCCCCCAAATTGGGGGAGTGAGGAGGGGTGAGAAGGTTGGGTATTTTTGTTTTTATTTTTATTTTTTTTTAAATAGTACAAAATGCCAATAATATCCCTTACACATTTGCTTAATTACCACTATATCCCCCTTATTATTACCCTATCTTCTTATATTATATTTTTTTATTTTTTAAATGTATAAAACTATTTTTATTTTTTTATTATTGTAAAGTTCTATTTTCTTATATTATATTATGACTCCTCATAATGTTTTTTCAAATAAATATTTTTTCCCTAATTATTTTATTATGTATAAATATATTTTATAATGTTTATCATATATTATATATTATTATTATTATTATTATTATTATTATTATTATTATTCTACAATTGATTATATATATATAATATTACTTGTATATTGTAAAGGGCAAAATAGTCAAATACACATTACACTCTTTCTCTTTCCTCCCCACTCCTCTTTTCAACCAAATAAAAAATAAATAAATTACTCCTCCACACTCCTCCACACTCCTCCATGAACCAAACACAATATTTTCTCAACCCCTCCATACTCCTCCCCCTCCCCCCCCTCCCTCCTTCTTCTCCCCCTTTGAACCAAACATAGGCTAAAGAGAGAGTTACTATGACATGTGTTGCCGCTGGATGTCAATTACGTGTCCATGCCTCAAGAGATGGCAATCTGCCAACATTTATAATCAAAACAGCCTAAGGGGTGCACACATTGTGGTGGAGGTATCGGCACAATATCGCATCCAAAAGTATCAAGGAAATGGGTTTATATGAGAGTAATTCAAAAACTCTGGAATCGTCCTCTATAACGGGCCATGGATATACAACGGGATATATTGTGTGAACAAGGGGTTTATTTGTCATACAAACATGCTTAGGTGGGTAAAGAGTTAGCACCAGGAATTCTCTATTGAAGTGATATAGCAAGCTATGATTTGTTGTTATGGTATGCGGGAAAGTTAGTTGAAACTAATCTGGGAAGCATTGTCATCATTGACAAGGATGGTGAGTGATTTAGATATGGTTTTTTTTTTTTTTTTTTTTTCTGTTTTTGGGCTTGTCTTGATGGTTTTCGAAAGAGATGTAGGCCCATGCTATTCCTTGACAAAACACATCTACTTGGGAGATACAGTGCCATACTCTTAGGTGCAACATGTAAGGATGCAAATGAAAGATTATTCCAATATATATATATATAGTGTGTGTGTGTAAGTATACCAAACAAACTATATATTAATAGGCGAATACCAAAATTTTTTTTAACATATATTTCCATGTCGAATCTTATTAAATCTTCATATTTGCGTCTATACATACCATCAAATTTTTTAAGATTGATTTGTCAAAGTATATTAGTTTATTAAAGGTAAATAAATATTAAAAACATACATAGTTATTAATATTCATTATTTTTATATTAATATTACCCTAAATTGAGTGTATTGTATATACTCTTACCATTAAATATATGGTTAAGAACTATATATAGTATGCTATATTATTATTATTATTATTATTATTATTATATATATATATATATATATATATATATATATATATATATATATATATATATATATATATATATATATATTACACTATATTGTCTAGTATACTATAATACCTATAGTATGTCTATTTGTACTATAATATAAGGTGTATAATGAGTATATAGCATATTACTGTAAGTGGGCATGTGTTCTACAAATGTCTGTAATTAAGAATTCTACATACATCCGTATATCAGATGTTGGATTCAAATCCAACTGATGTACATGAATTCAATGGTTGTACATCATCCAGTGTTGTTTAGCTGTACACAAATCCAAAAGTTGTAAATCACCCAATGTTGTGAACAGTGATGCCAACAGTAATTGCTAACAATGCTATCAACACTACCGTGTGTGATGCACAGTTCTCGCATCACAATTGTTTGATCACCATTCTTTAGTGATCCTTCAAGAACAGGCATCCAACATTGAAGAAGTGTGAATGTGACTATGAGCAAAGGGCGACCTGTGTTGTTTAGCATGTGGGCAAACATTGCAAATGATTAAAAAATCATATTTCAGATGAATGGTTAGTGAAGAGAGTAATTTTATTTTGTGTAAAGGAAGATGTCCTAATCTTGAATGCCAGAGTTCAAATTTAGTACTATTATAAGAAGTACTGAGATTGTTTAGAAACAAATAACTTGTAAACTGATTTTTGTGGAACAACAGATATAGAATTCATAACAGAATATACTGATGTGATTGTTCCTCTAGTATGAGAATGAAGAAGGTAGAGTCCTTTGTATGATTTACTGTGGCCTCTTCAGTGAAAGGCCCTGTAGAAAACAAAAAACAAACATAAAAATAACTTTAAAGCTGAGTTGTTGAATTAATTTGGTTACAGATAGAAGGTTGAAATGGAATTTAAGAATAAACAAAACTTGAGTAATACTCAAATTGTCTACAAGAATCATTGTGCCAATATGAGAAACAGTCATTTCATAACCTATGGGAAGAGTAATTTGAAAAGATTTATGTAAAACATGAAGAGTGTTAGTTCCGCCGGTTAGGGTTTGTGAAATAAGAGGAACACTCACTCACTTAAGCACTCAAGAAAAATAAACACAAACCACACAAGAAGAGACACAAGACATTGGTAACCCAGTTCGGCATCCACTTGCCTACATCTGGGGGGCCATGCCCGGAGATAAACAATCCACTAAAAGGGGTAAAAGATAGAAGAGTACAAAACACACTTGTCACTCTCTCACATACAAAGAATACTACCCTCTCTAGATTGTCCGGTACCTCCCTACTCCCTCTTTCAAGAGTCGTGCCCAATCTTAGACCAAGGTTGTATATATAGACGCCTCAACGTCCCAAATATAGCGCATACCCTTTTTAGAATCTCCGCGGCTTCTAACTTTGGAACCTTCCGAAATTAGATGTCGTAACTTATGTTGTAACATTTGTTGCGACATTGACCCTGGCTGTTGGCTTGGCTGAATTCTGGCTCCATTGCTAAGCGACCTCAAGACCACCCGTCCGAGTCGATTGTAGCCCGATCACCTTGACCCGAACTACCAGCAACTAACCTCCCTCTTCAGCTCCTCACCACGCAACCCCCTCGCAAGGGGCGCACGTCCTATGTGCGTCTTCATGGAACTTGCCAAACTTAGTCTTCACTTCACCCAAGTTTGGTCTTCAAGGATCTTCAATCCATCATCCAAATCTTGCCATCAATAGGCGCATCTTCAAACATACCCATAATAGACTTCATATCATCTCTATTAAGGTTCTTCAAATCTTCAACAAGGATCTTCAAATCTTTCCTTCAATAAGCTTCACAATCATACCATTGATAGGTTGTATCTTCATTTAGCTCCACCCATATTTAGTCTTCAATCACATCTTCTAAATATGGTCTTGATTTGGATCTTGTTTCCATCTTGTTGCTTGCTTGATCATCTTGCCTAAAATAGCTTCAACAAGATCTTCATACAATCTTCATGAGAGTTGTAATTTCTTGCCAAAAATAACTCCTCCAAGATCTCTCATGATATTTTCCACCTAGCCAAGTTTGTTTGCCATGTCATCTTTCATTCCACGTCATTGCCATGCCACGTCATCATGCTTGCCATGTCACCTTGACTAGGTGTCAAATTATGCCAATCATTAAAAGTGCATTTGCACTAACAAAGAGTGTCAAAACAAGTAATATCATGACACATATGATCTGAACCACTAATGTCCATGATCCAGGTTTTAAGTATAGGGGATTGCTTGCTACTATTAAAAATATGTGAGCTGATTAAATTTGAAAAAAAGTTCATAAAGATATACCTGCCATAGTGGTTGAAGAAGAAGATGCTACATTTGCATTTCCATTTCAAAAGAAGTCATCTTATGTATTGTATGATAGAAGTCCAGCATCAAAATGAACATTCATATGCACTAAAAACCCATGATGCTCATAAACATTAGCAGATTCATGGATATAAACATTAACAAATTCTGCAACCATGGTGTTATAGATCTAGTAATCTTGAAGCATAATAAGCAATAGATGAAGGATGTTACCTCCCAATGTTGGAGGAATTGGAACCGTAGCCATTGAAGAGCAATATCAACTCCAAAAGGTTTAGCAACACCCTACAAAATAAGAGCTAGGGCTTCACCTGTGAACCCATCTCCCAATCTCATGAATTGGCTTTTTGTTACCCACCACACCCATCTCCACTTCACAGCATGCCTTTTATATAACATGACAATGGAGGGCCCTCAAGTCATATGGGTTGACTTGGGTGTGAGATAGGGAATGGATCCAATTTGGGCCCAAGCTTAGTTAGTAGCAGTCCATCCCATAAATGGCCCCAATCACATGCATAGTAAATGTCTGAAAATGTCATTATGTTAGTCCATGAAAAATAACTCAACATTGTATCCAGATGTTGAGGTGAATTTTTAAAAGTGTCAATCAACATTGCCATTAGTTTGTTAAACTGAGAGATGTTCTTATTGATATAATTTGTTGAATTTCTAGACAAGCCTGCATTCATGGAAGAGGAAAATTGAACACATGATGATATTTCCCTTTGCTTCTCTTCTTGTATTAACAAAGAATAAGCCTCTCTAATTGAAAGTAAAGGCTTCATCATCAAAATATTGCTCCTTGATTTTCCTCTTGCTTCTGTTGCTCAAGTAATGAACAACAAGTACATGGAAAGATCTTGGTCAAGCACTGGATTTCATCCCAAAGTTTTCTGATTCTAGTGAAATAAGAAGTAACTAAACTAGAACCTTGTGAAACTTGGCTAAGATCTTTCTGTAATTAAAATAGTTGTGGCCATTTAGATGACCAAACCTCTCCTCTAGCTCTTGCCAAATATTTCTGAAGATATTATTATCATCATTATTAAATTTTTAATATTTATAAATTTTATTATATATTTTAATGTTGCATGCCAATCACGGGGCATATACACAAGCAAATCAAGTTTAAAAGGGGTGAATATATGGTATTTAGTTTTATTGAAACATATACATGTAATTGCACTAATTTTTATGGGTATACCATATACAAACGAAAAAAAGGAAGAAGAATTGTCCCATTTTTATGTGTTATAAGTCTCATTTATAAGTTTGCATGGTTTTTAACTTGTTATTTTATTAATATTTAGTAAAAAAAATCTCATTTCATTTTTTTTAATGGAATATGAATAATCACAATCTGCAACCATAGTTGTGAAAGAAAATTCAATCATCAACCTCTCAACGCGGAGAAAATATGGCACCATTTCCCATGCATTTAAAATTTATAATCATTTTAAATATATAATATATTATTTTAAAAAAATATTAAATAAATAAATAATTTATATCCAAACGCTTCTTTTATTAACTAGATTTTTTTTAACACAAAATTCGACTTCTTAAACATAGAAAAAATAGTTACATATTGAACAAATACATGCCCCCATGATGCTATCACTTGATGATCTGGTTTAATATGTTTTTATTGGTTAATTTATTTTAAAAAATAAATCTCATTTGAGTTTATCTGAAATTAGAATTAGGTGACAATGTTAATTATCTATATTTTGTAGATATGTTAAAAATCAAAATTTTGAAAGCACTAACCATTCATGATTAAGACCTAAACACCTCTGAATCCCTAATTAAGATCTAAACCAAACATGAGTTAAACAACCAATCTAAGGTTGCAATCGAGCCGAGCTGAGCTTCGTTATATTCAAACTTTGTTTGATATTATTTCAACTGAGTTCGAGCTCAAATCGTGCTTATTTTGAACTTTTGCCAAGCTTTAACTTGAATCACTACAAAAATATCAAGTTCAAGCTTAGCTCAGTATTTAATATTATTGTGGCTAAATTATCCTACATAATATTATTGTGGATAATTTAGCCACAGTAATTTACTAGAATACATATATAATAATTTACAAGTTGAGTAATTTAAAGCTTAAGCTCGATCGATTATTTGTTCAGGCTCAAAAGTCAAGCTCGACTTACCTCGTCTCCTTAAGGGCAACTCCAACCCTGCGTTTGAATTGGCGCAAGTTGGCTGAATTGGCTCAGGATAACCTCCAATCCTGCGCCAATTCAGAAATCTGCTACAGTGCGCGCAACATCTTGAGCGCCACCGTAGCAGCGCTATTTTTTTTTTCTTTCTAATTTTGTTAAATTCAATTTATCTGTTTTTTTTAATTTTAAATTATGTTTATATCTTATTGTTAAATTTTGTTTATCTATTTTTTATTTTTTTAATTTATATTTTTTAAAATTGTCTGTTCATATGATTTTTTTATTTTTATTTTTTTAATTCTGTTTTGATTTTTTAAAATTCTGTTTTCTATTTTTTTAATTTATATTTATATTTTATAATTTAATTAAAATAATAATTTATATTTATATTTTTTAATTAATAAGAAATATAAAATTAAAGAAAATAATTTGTGAAATATAAATTCATTAAAATTAATGAAAATTACATGAATGATAAAATAAAAACATAGAAAATAATCCTAAAACATACATTATCATCGATAAAAAAACGATAAATATTTATAATAAATATAAAAATTAAAAATATATTTTTAATAGTATAAGATGGTGGTTGGAGAAGAATATTTTTAGAATATTCTATTTTAGAGTTAAAAATAGAGATGATGGTTGGAGAAGATTTCATTGTAGAAACTGTATTTTTGAGTACTGAAACGCCAAATATAGAGTTTTGGGTTGGAGATCCTTAATAAACGAGTTTTTTTTTTTTTCAAACCAAGCTTCACTTAGCTCTCAAATGGCTTGGTTGGTTTACAACCCAAGACCAATCCAAATATGGGACAATGGGTTCGGTTCGAGTCACTTCCCACTGGCCTTACTTTATATAGTGGCCACCAACCTCCAGCTTGGGGCCCAAGAAACCTAAAATTGCATCCACATGTCTTGATATGATCCGTAAGATCTATATCGACGGTGGGTAAGACTCAATGTTTGTCACCGTTGGATAAATGATCGGACGGCGGAGAAGAAACCCTAGATAGTCAAGAAGCCTCTCATCTCCTTTATAAACCCTTTACTCTCTTCGCGTTCGCGTCTCATCTGAAACCCTAGGAGCTCTTCTTCTCTCGCCGCTGTTGCTGCTTCTCGGAGGTGAGGTTTCTCTTGGTTTTTTTTCTCTTTTTTGTTTGCCTTCTTGAATTGTAGTGTGCCTTTCATTGGTGTTTCCAATTGATCGAATTCTTCCGATGTTTATTAGTTTTTTTTTCGTTTGTATTATGAATCCATGATTGTTCTTGTAGATCTGAACAACGGAATTTGATTTATGCTTAATGTGATGTGGGGTGAGGTTTCTTTTGGTTTTCTATTTTATCTTTTTGAATTGTAGCATGCGTTTGAGTGGTTTTTTCAATTGATCTAATTCTTCCGGTTAGATTTTTTTCATATGAATCCATGATTGTTCTTGTAGATCTGAACAACTGAATTTGATTTATGCTTAATGTGATGTGCTGATGTGCATAAGAAATTAAATTGATGTTTTTTGTTTGATTTATGTGGTGATCATTGTTTTTTTTTTTATTGGATTTCACTTGAATTTCTTAGTTTCGAGTATTTGAGTTTGTGACTGTATGTTGATTTGCCGATGTTCATGATTTATTGAGATTGTGCTTCTTGATTTATTTATGCGGCAAACGCTGTTTTTCTTATTCGAATTCAGCATGGATTCTTATGAACGAGTATCCTATTTTGTAATAGTATCTCTATCTAACATGGTGGTGCTGGCTTTTAATTTTTAATTTTTTTGGAATTCCACATGAGTTTTTGACCTATGAGAGCCTGAGTTTGGATTAGTATATTTAATTTTGTGTTGTTCATGATTTAGTCAATTTGGTTTCTTAATTTGGTAGATAAGCTTGTTCTTTCTGTGCCTTTTTATATTTAAGGTATCTTATTCAGTGAGTATTTTAAAGATAGTTGTATGCTCTTGGTATTGAAGTTTGGAATGAAAAGCATCCATCGTCCAATGGGTAGGACAAAGGCACCTAAGCCTTTGGTATAGGTTCAATTCCTATTGGATGCAAATGAAATCATTCCATTTAGACATGACTGAGAGACCTGATATGGATGATGATATGAAAAATGGATGTGACCCTGAAGTATTTGGGTTGCTTTGGTTCAGTCGTCTCATCAATTGCTCTCCCGGCTTTGTCAAACTGCCATGCGGTCATAATAATCCATTTTAAAAATGATAAACTATATCAAACAAATATATTGTTTTCTTCATTGTTTTGTTTTTGGAATATGGTAATATATTTATAACTAGCAATCTTCATATGTAAAGTATAACTTATGATGATGGTTTTCCTTTTTCACTATTTGCTTTTTTGTTTTCTTCCATTCTTGTATTTTTTGAATGTGAACTTTGTTTCCTCACTGGAACACAATAATTTGCATAATATTTGCACTTTCATGTAACCAATACATCTTCTTCTGAAATATGTAAGCAGTACTTTCTCCCTACTGTCTGATGTGGTATTTTAGTTTATTTACTTTTATGCTAAAGATAATTTTTAAATGTTTTGGTTTTGAACCAAGTCTATGAACTGTTAATGGAGGCAACTTCAAAGAAATGGCAAATGGTATTGTTATTGTTCTTCAGTTTTATGATAGTTTTTTAGTCTATGTAGACATTCATGCTTATATATTAATGCCATTCCTTTGAATTTGCTACTCTTTTTTGTTTGATCCTTATTTTGTGTTTATTGTTATGAAAGATGTGCTGAAGTTTTTGGCAGTTGCTGTTCATTATTGTTTGGCATTCATTGATTTCTCATGTTAATATTTATCAGTTTTCTTTTACGTCTAACTGATCTCCTGTATCTATTATTGTAATAGTTGAAAACTGCAAGGCTTAAAGTGCATATTTTTAATGGTTTAAATGTATGCCATATGATTGCTGTACAATTTTCATGCTCAGTTTTGACCAGCTCTGCCGTGAAAAGCTTGCCTTTTGTTTTCTAACCATCTCATTGTGGTATAGCAGATTTTTGCCTGTAGTCATGGGTAAAGAGAAGGTTCACATTAACATTGTGGTCATTGGTCATGTCGACTCTGGCAAGTCAACCACCACCGGTCATCTTATTTACAAGCTTGGAGGTATTGACAAGCGTGTTATTGAGAGGTTCGAGAAGGAAGCTGCTGAGATGAACAAGAGGTCCTTCAAGTATGCTTGGGTTCTTGACAAGCTTAAGGCTGAAAGGGAGCGTGGAATTACCATTGACATTGCTCTATGGAAATTTGAAACCACCAAGTACTACTGCACAGTTATTGATGCCCCTGGTCATCGTGACTTCATTAAGAACATGATTACTGGTACCTCTCAGGCTGACTGTGCTGTTCTTATCATTGACTCGACTACTGGTGGCTTTGAAGCTGGTATCTCTAAGGATGGACAAACTCGTGAGCATGCCCTGCTTGCCTTCACCCTTGGTGTGAAGCAGATGATTTGCTGCTGTAACAAGGTATTGCTGTTTCCTTTAGCCTCATAGACTTGTTCTGCATGGTGGAGCTTATGTTATACTCGAATTTTTTTTCTTCAGAAGTAGAGTTGTTAAATGTTCATAATTACTATATGCCAAATAACTTTTTCCATTCATCAGCAAAGGTTTGAACTGTATTGTTCTGTGTGCTTTTTGGTGATAGTCCCCTTTGTTCCTTTGTAGATGGATGCTACAACCCCCAAGTACTCCAAGGCCAGGTATGATGAAATTGTGAAGGAAGTTTCTTCTTACCTCAAGAAGGTGGGATACAACCCTGAGAAAATCGCCTTCGTCCCCATCTCTGGATTTGAGGGTGACAACATGATTGAGAGGTCCACCAATCTTGACTGGTACAAGGGCCCTACCCTCCTTGAGGCCCTTGACATGATCCTGGAGCCAAAGCGGCCCTCAGACAAGCCCCTTCGACTTCCTCTCCAGGATGTGTACAAGATTGGTGGCATTGGCACTGTACCTGTTGGCCGTGTTGAGACTGGTGTTCTCAAGCCTGGTATGGTGGTTACTTTTGGTCCCACCGGGCTAACCACTGAAGTCAAGTCTGTTGAGATGCATCACGAATCCCTCCCAGAAGCCCTTCCCGGTGACAACGTTGGTTTCAATGTGAAGAATGTTGCTGTCAAGGATCTCAAGCGTGGTTTTGTTGCATCCAATTCCAAGGAGGATCCTGCTAAGGAGGCTGCTAACTTCACTTCCCAGGTCATCATCATGAACCATCCCTGGCCAGATCGGCAATGGATACGCACCAGTGCTTGACTGCCACACTTCTCACATTGCCGTCAAATTTGCCGAAATCCTCACCAAGATTGACAGACGGTCTGGGAAGGAGCTCGAGAAGGAGCCCAAATTCTTGAAGAATGGTGATGCTGGCCTTGTTAAGATGATCCCGACCAAGCCCATGGTGGTTGAGACCTTCTCTGAGTACCCACCTCTTGGCCGCTTTGCCGTCCGGGACATGCGCCAGACTGTTGCTGTCGGAGTCATTAAGAACGTCGAGAAGAAGGATCCCTCTGGTGCCAAGGTGACCAAGTCTGCTGCCAAGAAGAAGTGAATGCTATTTCTGAAGGTCCTCTACTACAGTTTTGGTACCCAAAACTGGGTTCTGGACAGACGGTGGCATCTCATCAAGGTTTTGTTTTCCGTTTCTGTTGGTCTTGTGTCAGTCTAGTTATCTATTCTTCATTTTGTTGCTCTTTGTTATTTAATATTATTAGAACTTGTGTGTTTCCTGGAGGAGTTTTGTCACTGCCTCCCATAATATTATGTTACGGTTGTTGGAGTCTATTGCTACTTTTCCTTTAATGTTATTTATTTAATGTCCTATCTCTATCCTTTTTGAATGCTTTATTCTTCTTACCCTTTTACAAGCAACCCTTTTATAGACCATATTAAATGGTTAGTATTAGGTAAAGATGGAGTTTAAGTCATGGCTGATGCTGATCCACATCAGAACTTTCTATCGTATCCTTTATAATGCCTAAATAAAGTACTTTGATCCCTTCTTTAAACTCCTTTCCGTGGGCTCCTCATTCCTGTACATCATGATCACCGCCGCCTCTTTATAACCGTTAGATGGTACTCTGTCCAATCACATCCCAACACGTAGCCACCTTTAAACCCCATTTTGAGCTGTAGTCCTTATAGCTAATCTAGATAAGCATCTCCATTACCACACCTAATCCTAATCAGCTGTTCGGGTCTCATCAACCTGATCAACGGCTATCAACTCACCACGTGACCTTTTTCAGACGATGCCCCCTCGCCACGGTAACCGGCAATCAAAGGTGGCGCCCCACCCGGTACGTGGTCGTTACGAACGCCGTGGTCGTGGTCCCTCTTGACTAACTGACTTACGTGGAGGCATCTACACCGTATTTTTTCCCTGATAAACGAATCATGACCGTCCATTGACTCTCAAGACAGGGATTGGGAGAACCATCTCCATCGCCTCCTGTTTTAGATCCGCCATTAATAGCCACTAATATCGCTGAACCTTAGCTTGGAGAGCACGCGAGCTCCGATCGCCAATGGCGGCGGGGGGCGGGGGCGGGATGACGTGGCAGGAGGAGCTGGCGAGCTTGGTGGAGGAGACGGGGATCCGGTATCCCACCGCCGCGGCGGAGGATGACGAGCCGAGAGATCTCAGGAAGAGGATCGTTGGTGATGGGTTTGAGGATGGGGTAATGGCGGAGGAGAGCTTTAAGGATCAGATCAAGGGATTTCTTAAGGCCACTGGTGAGATGATACATGAGCTGGGAAAGGGGTGTAGAGATATAGTTGAACAGAGTCTTGTTGGGGTAGAGGATTCGTATGTGGTGAGGAAGCTTAGAGGGCCGTGTGAAATGGTGGCCGTTCGGTTGAGTTTCTTGAATGAGTTTTTGCCTGAGGACCGTGATCCGATGCGGTGCTGGATGGTCGTCGTCCTCGTTCTTCTCCTCTCGCTTTCTGGTATGATTTTTGTTGAATATTGTTGATTTTTTATTGATTTCTAGTGAGTTTTGATGTGAATGTGGTTGTTAGATCTTGTGATCTTTTGGTTCTTGGGTGGTAAGTTTGAATTTTGAATGGATGATTGTACTGCATTGGGGAGTAGAAATTAGGTGGTGCTTTGGGTTGTTGGCATGCTTTGAGTTGCTGCCAGTGAAATGTATCAGGATTCTTGATGTTCTTGGCTAGGAAAATTCATGAGTTTTATTGGAGGGTTAAGTTAGGTGCTGCAGAGGAATTCATCTTGGAAGTGGTCCATGAATCAGGATTTGATCTTTATAAATATCTGTTTCTTCTTCTAAACAAATGCAGCTAGATAAAATAATTCCTTCAATAAGAAAAATGATCATGAAATAGTAATGCAGAAAGAAACACCTTGCGGTATGTGTTTTTTTTTACTCCCGAGAATCATATAAATGTGAGGTTTGCCGAAGTTATTTTCGGATTGATGGACTTCAGTAATGGGCCTAATTTCTAATCTTGTTCCATTGCTTCTTTAACAGTTTAACCTTGTGTGGCTCACTTGTGTCATTTGTTTCTTTAGCAGAAGAACTTGGTTTGGGTCATTGAACATCCAAATTACATGAGCATGTTTCTGTTATATCTTTGGCTGTGCTTTTAGGCTTTAGCTCTATTTATTTGATTGATTTTTGGAGCATGGATATTTGTTACTTTTTGGTTCTTCTGCTGCTAGATCTGATCTGCATCTTTTGAATTTCTGGTACTCACAAGAATAATTTGCAGCTATGAATGTAAATACTGGAAGTCAAAATTTAGTCAACCAACCAAAAAAACTGTACATACATCCTCCCAGTGCTGCTCGTATTCAGCTACCAGATGGGAGATACATGGCGTACCATGAGCAAGGTGTTCCGGCTGAAACAGCTAGGTTTTCCTTGATCGCACCACATTCTTTCCTTTCATCTCGATTGGCAGGTGAGAATGGCACTCTTTACTTGTTTTATGCTCTAGAAATGCATAACCATCTTCTTTTCATGCCTTCTTAGTTTTGTTGATTTTATCATATCTGCAACTTCTCTAAACAGGAATTCCTGGGATCAAAACATCTTTGTTGGAGGAATTTAGGGTCCGTTTGATAACCTATGATCTTCCTGGGTTTGGTGAAAGTGATCCTCACCCTGGTAGGAACCTTAACACGTCTGCAATGGATATGTTGTCCTTAGCCAATGCTGTTGGGGTTCAAGAGAAGTTCTGGGTGTTGGGATATTCAGCTGGAGGAATTCATGCATGGGCTGCTCTTCGATATATTCCTCATAAAATTGCAGGTAATTATATTTTCATGAATAATTCAGTGTAATTTATCTTATCATACAGACTGGAATACTATCTTTGCTTTGTCCAGTCACTTTGATAACCTTGCCATTTAACTATTATAAAGCATGATTCCAGAGAAATGATACATTCTTCTCCTTCTCTTTAACTATTTTCTCTTAGGATGAATTTCCTTGTTGAATATCTCATTTCTCTGTTTAAAATGTCTGTTGATGACTGGTGGACTGAGCTCAGGTTGTGCAATGATAGTAGTTTGTAAGGCAACCGCTATTTGCGGTACTTTAAATTTTCTTGTGATAGTTCAATTTTCTTGATTGTAGAATAATTATGCTTTCGAGTGGTATATAGTCTTGTTTGATGAGACTTGAATATAATTGCAGTATATCTGTAAGGCATGGAAAGACCTTGTCTGGGAATAGCCTAAATGTTAAAGAAATCCGAACCTCCCGGATAATAAATTGTTATAATAATTGATGAACCTACTGTTGCTATGTTGATTGGTACTCTAGATATGACTAGGAGTGTAAGTATTAGATCAGTATAATAAACCCCATTTGCTCGTTCTGGATAACTAGGATAATGGTGAATGTATTTTAGTTAAGTGTGGACAAATTTAGAGATAGAGAGTTGTCCTTTTGTTTTCAGACATGTGTAGTGCATGCAACAGTAATTACTTGAATGTGGCCTTCTTAAATCCAGATTAAATGGCTAGGTGAAGGAGGGTAGGAATTTTCTCATTTTGGAGATTTGATTCAAGGTGTCAGGAGGCGTTTGCATGGCATAGAACTTATGGAAAGTACGTGATGCAAATGTTAAACTGTGATACTTCCTTTGCTCACAAAGTGGCAATATCATGATGTCAAAACTAATTTCGGTCGCTTTATTCCCCAAAGTGGAAGCCTCTTAGACAGGGCAATACAAAAGTTTTTTTTGTGAAAAAATGGTGTTTGATATAAATATTAAGATCACAGTTCTTTTTGTTTTGCATCTGTTAGAAACTTTATTTATACTCCTTTTTGATTGTTGTGAATGAATGTCCAGGTGCAGCCATGTTTGCTCCAATGGGAAATCCATATGAATCTGAAATGACTAAGGAAGAAAGATATAAAACATGGGAGAAGTGGACAACCAAAAGGAAGTTGATGTATATCTTAGCAAGGAGGCTTCCTTCTTTTCTTCCCTACTTTTATCGAAGAAGTTTTCTATCTGGGATGCATGGTCAGCCTGAGAAATGGCTATCATTGTCACTAGGAAAAAAGGTTTGCCTCCTCAACTTACAACTCACAACGCATAACTTTTTCAAATAAAATTTCTTTCTTAACATCTTTTTAGGTAGATGGATGAATTATGAGACCAATTTAGGTAATGATAGGTTATATGCATTGAATTATCTATACCCTATGGTATTCATTCGAGTTCTTCAGAATACTTAAGTTTACCGCTGTAATTTTCATGTTTTTGTGAAGCCTCTGTTGCTCATATGTTCTTGATATTTCTCAATTGTCTTGCAGTTACATTTTCCACTAGTAGACTGGTTTTCTATTAGGCTTTTGCTCTCGTATTTAAGAAAAGGGCATTATTACCCCTATACTGTTACTACTGTGTATAAAATCCACTTTGGTTTGCTTCCTTTACATGGCCATATGACCTTATATTTTATATTTTAAAAATTGTTTGATGTTGATGTGTATGTAATGCATGTTATTTTTTATTTTTTCCATAAAATTGGCATGATATAACTTGCCACGACAGCTATCACTTGATATTTTGTTTTCAAAATAAAGTTTTTATTTTTTATAAAACTTTTGAAAAACCTTTTATTTCTTAATTTTTAAATTTTTTAAAAAATATAATTTTTTTAAATACTAAAATTTCTAATTTCTAAAATTTATAGAATTTATAAGTATTTACAAATAATTTTGAAAATTACTTTAACTTTTTAAATTTTATAAATTTTTTAAAATTTTTATAATTTCTAATTTTTTTTAATAATTTTAGATCATCTTCAAAATTTTATAAAGTTTATAAATTTTAGGAAATTTATAAAATTATTTATTTCTTTTTACAAAATTTTAAAAGTTTAAAAACAAAAGTTTTTTAAAAATTTATATATATAATAAAACTTTTATTTTTAAAAAATTCCACTTGGAGATGGTAGGGCAAGTTATGTCACGCTAGTTATTTGAAAAATTAAAAAATATATTTTCCACTTGATGACATGGCATGATGTGCCACGGGTCACATACACATCAGTTACGACCTCATTGAAATGCATAAATAAATTTCAAAATATGAAAATACATGACCATATTACCACAGGTATGCTATGCAAGAGGTATAGATTAAAATAAACTTTATAGACATAGCACACAGACCATAATGCCTTTTTCTAAACTATAAGGACCAGAGTGCATTATACGCTGTCGTGTAAGGACCCATAGTGCACTTAAGCTTTCATATTATGTTGAATTTATATTTCTAAACGGTAGAAATGAGATGGTGAAAATGTGTTGGAAAACTTGGCATTCTAAAATGCTGTATTGAAACAGTCATTTATTTCATTTGGTACCTTTTGCCTAGCTTGATTCTTGCAGTTATCATAAATGCTAATAACTACCTACCTTTTACTTCTAGGTTCCTGAATTTCATGTGTGTGTATTCAGAAAATGTTTATCTTGGCAAAGACAAAAGTTTATTTTTTTGGCAAGCAAGATGTGTGTTTGGGATATATATCACTCTCCTGAAGTTTTCAATGTGGGTAGGATCAAATAATCTTGTGCCCATGAATGCTTCTTTTTTAGGGAGTGTTGGGTTCTCTAGAAGCTAACATATTGTTAGTCATACTTATATGTAGTTCATTGAACTATACTCTAAAAATAATGCTGTGTTTGAAAATGATATTTATCATTTATTAATGATTGTATGTAATCCATGTTGGGTGTGGTTTTTGATGAGTCCGATGCTTCCTGAAGTAATCTGGATTTGTTTTTATAGTGTAGGTTTCTCATCGAGAGGTTTTTATTTTATTTTAATTTATTTTATTACTTTATGACTACTTTCATTGGGTCATCCTAATACTGAATGTGAATTCTTTGTTTTCAGGACAAAGCTCTGATAGAAAACCAGATTTTCAGAGAATTCTGGGAGAGGGATGTGGAGGAATCTGTCAGACAGAGAGACACAAAACCATTTGTGGAGGAAGCTGTATTACAGGTCTCAAGATGGGGTTTCAGTTTAGCTGATCTTCAGGTGCAGAAGCATGATGGAAAGGGCTTTGTTTCATGGCTCAAATCTCTATTCAATCCAACTGAACGTGAATGGGCAGGCTTCCAAGGTCCTATACACATTTGGCAGGTCTGGCATTAACACCATTCCATTTACCTCTGTTTAGCTTTGACAAACCATAAGCAATCTCATTTAAGTTTCATCATTTTCCAAGTAAAAATAATAAGGATGTAGTTTCAGATCACTGTTACATCAAAAGGATCGGTCGATGAGACACTACCAATATTAAGATAAGCAGTTCTTTGACAACTGGCATAATTTATAATTTGCAAAGTGCATGATCTCTATTTCTGAGGTTCCAGCAAGAGTTGTTTGATTCATTCTACTTAGGTTTAATATTCTTCTAACACAAGATTATCACAACTTCTGATTGGTATAATGATAACTTTGATTTGTTATAAACTCTTATTTCTCTTTGATGTGCTTGCTAACTACTGCAAATCAAATATTTTCTAATTACGACAATCTAGTTGACCAATGCATTGCAATATTTGTGTGCCTTAGTCATCACTAATGGCTTAACTGATTCTTATCAGGGAACGGATGATCGGGTGGTGCCACAATCAATGACTGAATTCGTGAGGAAGGTTGTCCCTGGCGCCACCGTGCATAGGCTGCTTGGAGAAGGGCACTTCTCCTACTTCTGTTTCTGCGATGAATGCCATCGGCAAATATTCTCCACCCTTTTCGGCATACCCGAAGGTCCTCTCAGCATGGCCTTCGATGATGACGAGAACATTGAGGACGCCGAGGATATTGAAACACCATCTGAACAGAATTGTGAAGAAACATCAGATAACCATACTGAGCAGAATGAATTGTCCTGACCTTTTTTTATTTTTTTGGGCCCAACTCTCAAGTCTTTTCTCTTAGCTTCCTCACAGTGTGCATCACTTTTGAGTGTTAATGTAAATGCCACAGCTGATTCTTCTTTTACCAAGATAGTGCCCTCTTTTAGAGACCAAGTAGTTTTTTTTTTTTTTAAAGATGAGATATGAAAGGATATCATCACCCCTTAAATGCTACAAGTTGTGTGGAAGCAGGTTGAAAACCAATGTATGTGAGCTCAAGTTGCTCTTTTTGGTACATAAATCAACACTGGGTGTCTATTGGCAGCAATATAGCCATATCTATACCTCTTTTTATGTTTTTTTATTTTTGGTTCCTTTTGATTTACTGCTGTTCTGTGTAAACATGCTGGCAATTTGATTACCATGCAATGACTTCGTTTGTTGCCATATTGTCTGACCTTTGACTATTGAATGACCAAAGTTGAGCCTTTTCTGTGAATTAGAAAAGTTGAGGGCCTGGTCTGAACAATAATTAAAGGATGAAAAAAAAAAATTTTAGAGGTTTTTACATAGATACATATAGATAGAGATATAGATACAGATATATTTGCTTTTGTAACCCCATGGAACATCCATATTGGATATTTGGATGTATACTTCGGTGTTGGAAAAACTAAAGTAAATGAGAGAGAAATAAAAGGATGATTTGGTTCTTTGCTGGATGTTAACTTGAATTTGACTTTTAATGGATTACACACTCAAGTTTCTCAATAAAAAATAATTAAAAAAAAAGCAATTTGACAAAAGAAATAAACACTTTATTTATTAAGGGAGTACGTCCAATGAAACTTAAACTCAAATTTTTTTTTTTTTTTAAATATTTCACATTTGCTTTCCATAACGAAGTCAATACTTATAAATCTTTTAGTTAAAAATATAAAATCTTTTGGTACACTCACCATTAAAATCGTTAAGAATTGATTGTTCAGCTTGTGTGCATTCACTAGGCGAACACGAGAATTGGGCTGCAAACTCACTCTCACAATCAATAATCCTTTTTAACATCATTGCATCTCATACATTTCAAACCATAACTAATAAAAACCTCAATGTATGACACCTTTTGTACTGTGGTTAGTACCACTAAAACAAAAATCTTTTGATTTAAAAGTTCTTTAAATATAAACAAGAGACATACACAAGTGTAGAATTAATCTTTTAACACATCCGTGTTTTCACCCTGTCTGAGTTAGAGTTTTGACCCATTTCTTTTCAGATAGAAAACAAGCATTTTTCATATAAAACACAATAACAAATGACCAAGTGATCATTGCTGCCTGTGTGTGGATTATTCATAATGGATTAATTTCAGGGAATTGTCCTTCAATAATAATATATATTAACGGGTTATAAAAAATAAAAAAATAAAAATAAAAATAAAAAAAGAGTTAAAAAGTGAAGGAAAAAGCGAAAAACCCTAGAAGAGAGTGAATACGATCCCCGAGCAAGAGCTGGGAGGGCGCTGGAAATGGCAGCCAGGCGATCAGTATCTCTTTGTCGCTCTCTCTTGCTTCGCCCCTCGGTGGCCACGCAGACAAGATCCCTACCAGGTCCTCTTTGCTATCTTCTTCTTCTTCTTCTTCTCGCTCTAGGATTTTGATTAATTCCCTTGTTTTTCTAGATTTGATCTTCGTTGATGTTTTGTTGCTTCCTTTGATCTGTTATGTAGTTCTGATTCAAGAGATCAAGGAAATGCAGTCGTGAATAATGGACAATTCGTGAACTTTTCTTTTTTCCATTTCATTATAACTATAAAGGAGAATTCTTTGATTTTTTTTTCTTCGGTTTTACTGCTAATAGTCAAGAAATCAATTCCTTATTTGTGTTAATTTACATTGAATTAGATTAAGCTGAAGTTATATAGTTCATTAGTTGTGAAGAAATTGTTTGATTTTGGATACTGTGCTCAATAATCAATTCAATCTGACATTTTTAATTCATTGCTTGATTGATGTTTACTTAGGGATCATTGAATTTGGGGATGAGATGTATAGGATCCATGAGTTGAATCTCAGGTGTGAATTTTTTTATATTGATGTGTATAATTGAAGCACTATAAATAAGAGGTTGACAGAGATTCACAGAAATGCAAAACATAGTGCTTCTGTTGAAATGCATAACTCTTGTTGCTTTTGATCATTTGAGTTACGAAGAATGTCAAATTTGAGACCTTGGATACAGTAGCTCAGTCTTACCAATGTATGCGCAGTTCATATGATTAGTTTCTATTAAATTAATGTCGCTATGTATATATATGTATTGGTATGTATTCTTTGAATGGCTTAAATTGTTTGGATTGAGGCCCTTGAATTCTTTTCTCACTGCTTATGAATTTTTTTTTTTTTGTGTTCTGCCAGTTTTGCGTGGTTATCCCATCAATGTGCATGGATGCATAAACGAGTAATAATTAAACCAATACACTAAATCGTACTGTGAAAATGATTCAAATAAAATGTTTAGCCTCGATTTCTTTTTAGTCATGAAGTTTTGATATGGAATTGACTATTGAGTTGCAGTATATACTATATAGTCCTCAGAATCATGTTTATAGTTCTCACTTTTTTAATTTTCATGAAACTTGAACTTATTAGGATCAAGTTAATGTACTATGCTACTCTCAAACTGCTTTTACTCGTCCAGATCAGAATGGAAGCAATGCTTGTTAAATTTAGGACACATAGATGTTTTCGTGTGCAACCACTTACTTGAAGCAATAGATGCTATTATTTTCTATTCGAAATCAGAAAAATGAATAACTTTTTATTGCATGATAAATTGGATGGCCAAATACGCTTTTGCTGATCCTTCTGTCAAACCAGGTTTTCACCAATCCAGGAATGGAATATTGAATCAGTATTCTGTGTGCCGATCCTCCTTTACAACTGAACTCACTGGCTTATCCACTCAGAAGAGATGGGCTTCTCGAGCAGCAACAGCGGCAGCAGCACGAACTTCAGTAGATGACAACAAGATCAGCATCGGACCGAAAAAAGGTAAACTCGAGAAAGATGCTAAAGAGACTGAAGTTGTGTACGAGGGTCCAATATCTTCGACCATAAAGAAAGTGAAGCTTCTGTCCCTCTCCACCTGCTGCCTCTCCGTGTCACTCGGCCCTGTCATAACATTCATGACCTCTCCTGAACTGAATGTAATCCTCAAGGGCGGAGTCGCTTCTACCGTGATCTTTCTCAGCGCTTCGACTACTGCAGCACTCCATTGGTTTGTTAGCCCTTACATCCACAAACTGAAGTGGCAGCCCGGTTCACCGACCTTTGATGTTGAGATGATGTCATGGCTGGCTACACCTCTTCCTAGAACTATCAGATTTGCAGATGTTAGGGCAGCAGATACAAAAAGACCTTTTGTAACATTCAAGGCTGATGATAACTTCTATTTTGTTGATGCAGAACATTGCAATAACAAGGCTTTACTGGCAAGGCTCACACCTGAGAAACCATCTGGTCAACAATCTGCTTTCAAGAACATCTGATTGAGGATAAGCAGAATGCTTTTATGTTATGGCGCAATGTCGGTCTTCGAAATAGTTTGAAATTCCTCAATGCCTACATAGATTGTAGAAGATTGTGGGTTTTGCTTTCTCAATAAATTTGAAGTGTTTTCCTTGACAAATAGCTGCTTGAGAGCTGTTATGTATACCAAGCATCATCTGATCAATCTGATTCAGTGATCAGGCCTTTTTGTTTAATCTGTTCTTTTTTTTTTCCTTTTTAGTTGATATTTTATCTCTGGCCTACGATGGTGATGGTCCATACTAATTTATTTTTAATTTCTTTGGGGCAGACTAGATTTGGTTTTTTTATTTTTTTGTGTAATTTGTGTTTTTTCATAGACGTATTTTGTGGAGAAGTAGAGGCAATTTTTCTTTTCTTGAAAATTAGTTCTTATAAAAAAGTGAATGAGTGTTTTTTTGTTTATTAAGAAAACAAAACCTTAAGTAAGAGAAACTCAAGAATTTTTATAAAATTAAACAATACAACAAATCTAGGAATCAGAATTAAAATAAAAACCCAGTCATGAATTCATCAACTTAAGCAATCTTAATTATTATTATTATTATTATTATTATTATTATTATTTTTTTAAGTTTTTAGGCCTGACGAATAATGCGAGTCTGGTATCAACCGTTAAAGTTAAAAAGATTCAATTCTTGGACACAATTCACTAGCAAATCAAAGACACTAACAAGTAACAAGCAAATCAAAAACCAATCCACAAAAAAGATTAAAAAGAGTTTCACGGCGATCCCAGAAATAACTTTTAAGTACCTTTTAGTGTCAAAATTCCTGATTATCATAATGAACAAGTACCAATTAGTACTGATAAGCCAAGTCTAGACAACTAAATCAGTGGTAAAACTGGAAGCTAAGAAAGCTCATAATTTATATGAGAAAATTGTTATACAAGAACTTGCAAAAGTACTATATCTTAATCAAACATACCAGTGGTTCAAACTAGAACGAGAATTGTCGACTGCAGCACTAAGAAGCAAAATATGTACAAGTTCTCTTCCACCGGTAATTCGACCAGTACAGCTCAGATGCTAAAATCCTCAGTTCGAACTCATCATGCAATGTGAGACTACTGCCTCCTTTGCCTCTTTATTCTTTCAAGAGCACCCAAATTACTGTTTCCGCCATTTTCAGCAGCAGCATCTGCATCTTTATCTTTCTGAACTTGATGTGCGAGCTCACCGAAAACAGCAGCTGGAACAGCCTTTTGCGCAATTTCAACTTTCTCATCATCAGAATCACTTTCTTCAGGAAGCTCAATATCCTCATTATTTGCAGTCACCTTCCTTCCACCATCAGGTGTACGAATTACCCCTGGCTGTGAGTCTGCTCCTGCACTTACAAAGTTTACCTTTCTGGCACCATCATTAGCATTTGCGGTAGAAGACGGAGCCAACTGCCTTTCTAATGCGGCCATTTCATCTTCAGGAACCCCTGCTCTCTTTAGAGTGTCGACTGCAGTCTCTAGATTTAGCTTCTGGTCTTTTTGCATCAAGTTCTCCGGGAGAATGAAGTGTGTCTGCAAAAATAAAAATCATAATAAGAGAAATGCTATGTGATTATCGCCAGTCTTGTCACATTAAATGGGCAGATAAACATACCTGACTGTAGCTAGCTGAGACACTGCGGCTCATGCGAAGCATCTCCCTGAAGGTATCCTCATTACCATGTTGAACTTCGAAATCTTTCCACTTCTTCCAGAAAATGGGATCAGATCGTGGATCTGCTAATTGTGATGCAAACACATATATAGCACGAGCACGGTCTATCTCGCCCAGGCTCCTTTCAAGTTCGGCGTACTTCATGGCCATT
The DNA here is from genome assembly GCA_020875875.1 of Dioscorea alata. Classification (NCBI taxonomy): domain Eukaryota; kingdom Viridiplantae; phylum Streptophyta; class Magnoliopsida; order Dioscoreales; family Dioscoreaceae; genus Dioscorea; species Dioscorea alata. Next base: position 18,695,346 of record CM037022.1, on the reverse strand, counting down.
GCTTTTGCATCATCATCCGGGAGACCAGATTCAATTGCTTGCTGCAACATGCATGGATAAGTAATATTAGTGAAGGGAAGTGCTATTTTAGTAAGAGTTTCATGCTTATCACATCAAAGGCAAGCATGGCATCATCATCCAAGCAAAAATAAGCTTTATTGCAAGCAAACAAAGAAAATCACGTTGATTTTAAAAAATAATTTATGAACTGCAACCATATCAATTACCTGAAAGCCTCTTTTTGTTAGCTAATTTAACATCGCATCAGAATAGCTAATGCATAAAATGGTTTGAGCTACTGAGAGAGTGAATCTGACCTCATAAATTTCCCTTGTCTTTGGAACACCAAAAATTTCAGAAGCCCGAGCTATATAAATTTCATACATTTCTAGTTTTTCCTTTGCAGGAACAGCCTTCACTGCTTGGTCATAAACTTGCATAGCTCGCTTTGCCAGTCCGTGCTGTTCCTCCAACTTTGCATATTGCAGATATAGTGGTTTCACATCTTCTGCAGGTGTCTGAAAATAGGCGAGATAAAAAGGAGGTATTAGTAACTCAAAAACAATGATCACAAGAGTCCAAGGCAGTAAATCATGATTCCAAAATGAGGAAGGTAAAAGAGGGATTCGCACTATAAGCCTTGTTCCTCAAAATATCCAAAATATACATGTACATATATAATACATTCCAGGAGAAGAACATTTTGAAGGATGATGGAAAGATTTCATACATTATGTAAAGCTAACAATTTAGAAAATGAAGGTTGCTCTTGAAAGAAACTAAGAAAGCATCAAATAGTAATTACGAAAACCTAAAATGAAAAGTATATCCAAACAAACTCAAGAGACATAATTTGACCGCAAAGCTGAAACATAATCATTTATACTGCAGTCTCCGTACATTATAATATTCATAGTGATGATGGTTTTTAAAAGAACAGTTCATCAGACTGGTGAACAAAATTAAGCTTAGTGACTGAACACAACGATTAGGATTTAGAAATGATCAGAAATACCAATAGAAAACTGTGCATTTCTAATTCATGCAATTGAAACAGTTGCGTGACAAGCAAGATATTTAGTTGAAGGGATCTGTATGTGTATGCACGCACACGTGAGTGTGTGTGAGTGATTTAGTGTGATCCTATGGCATATGCACAGATTAAAACTGTTGTGCTACCCATTACGTGACAAACAAAATATTTTGTAGAAGAAACTTTGGTCAAGAAACAAATTAGTACAGACAGTTTTATAAAAGAAGCCAACAGAAGGAATCCTTAGAAAGGAAATATTGTCAAAACTTCAAATACCAAATGTTGTTGAATAGACTAGAGTTCTCCAATGAAAAAACAACAGTAATCATTACAAAGCAAAATCATTTTTCTCAGGTAACAATCCTCTATAGAGAGAACATTGCCACATTGCATGACAACAAAGAAACCCATAAAACCTACTGCATTGGCTATGTCTGACAAACCATGAGATTGTACAGCAAGTGATTGCAGAATAAGGTAAATTTTCCCTGCATATGGCATCATTGGAAAGATGAGGGGGAGATGCAGCTACAAAGTATCAAGTACCTTTTCAATGGCATGCTCAAACAGCTCTCTCGCACGTTCCAACTTTGTTGCTTTATATCTTTCCACAAACTTCTTAAGATAAGTGGTCCAAATATCCTTTACATGGGGATATTTAAATATCTTCACACCTCTTTCATAAACTTTGAATGCATCCTCAAAGTATTTCTTTTCCTAAAGAACAAAACAGGAAATTATAGAGAGTCTAAATTATCATAAACCAAATATATAATTAGAGAAAAATGACGTGCATTTTGACAATTCTTACCTCCAGTAACTCAGCATAGTTTAGTATAATCTGTGGGGTGGCTATTCTCAAATCAAGTATTCTCTCATAAACAACACGAGCGGATTCTAATGTCCCGAGGCTTTCCTCTAAATCCACATAAAAGCTCCACAACCTTAATGATTTGTGCAACTTCATCTGCACTGGTTCATTTCCATCAGCAGCAACTGTGCAAATATAAAAAGGAAAAAAACCAATTTCAGTTTAGAATCTTGGATGAGGTGCAAAATTCACAATATTTACAGTAAAAAGATCACAATAGATGTATCTTCATTGTCCAAACTGAACATAATGATACACACATCTATGTCTAAACACACAAGTGAAACAATCCATCCCAAGCAGTATTTCTTATGTTGATTGTGATTGACAATTTTAATTAAGAGAGCTTATTATGAGTAAAATTCACTATAATAATAGTAAAAATATATCAATAGATATATCTCCAATATCCAAACTTGACAGAGTGACATGCACATCAATGAATAAACATGCACACACCACAATATGTCTCAAGCAGTATTCTCTCAAGCCCACTCTGATTGACAGTTCATAACTCTCTGAGCTTATGATGAGATGTTCCAGATTGAGAAGATAATTCAGAATGTTCGTTTTCAGAATACCAATCTACCAATCAAGCAAGATTTCTTGACTATAAATTTTATTGCTGTTAATAACAACAGACTGCAGTCAATCCTATAACTTGTAACACTCTCAGGCATGCACCTGATCAAGAGGAAACTCTAGAAACAACGAATGATGGAATTAGTAACAAATTACCTCTCCTTTTGACCTCAACCGAAGGCTCTGCAGTTGCCCGTCGCATCAACTGAAGTGCACCCTTAAGATTCTTGTGCCTCAATTCCATTTCAGCCCATTCACACCAAACACTGGCAAGGTTATCAACCTTCTTGTAATTAACCTGTGTAGCCTTGTCAAAGATCACTCTGGCATTCGCAAGATCATTATGGTTTTCATATAACTTTGCAAAATCAACCCACAGGGTGTGAGGCTTCCCGACTGCCTTCATAGGGTCCACTGTTCTCACTGCCTCAGTGTAAGTCATTATCTGCTTTATTGGGTTGCCCGTGTATATCTGCACCCGCCTGCATTGCCAATGAATTAGGATATTGGAATTAGGGTGAATTAAAAATTAAATGAATTGCACTTTTGAGAGACATCAAGAAAATACTGCAAAAGGAAAGAAGCTCACTTGCGCCAGTTTTCTACATTGTGAGGGTTCTGCCTCAAGTGTACACTGTTCTTCAGCTCAGGATACCTAGCGAGAAGGTGATCAAGCCGAGCCAACCTCATATCTATATCATCATCGTCATTCAACCAGTAATCACGGACCAGTTTGTCCGAAACCTTATCGTCATCCCCCTTCAAGCTCATAGTCTCCATCTTAGCCCTGAGAGCGCTCTCCTCGAACTGTGTGTAGGAGTCAAAGATGACTCCAAAGTCTCGGGCAGAGACAACAGTGGCAAGGCCTTCTTCAAAGATGTCGCGGGCCTTCTCAAAGAGACCCCTGCGGACATAGTAGTCAGCAAGGGAGGTCCAGAGACGGCCAATCTCGTTGGTGTACTTGCGAATGCCACCACGTATGATGCCATCGACATTGATGCCGGAGATGTCGGTGGCGTGGTGGGTAAGGAGGTCGCAGAGCTCCAACCAGAGTTGGTGCTTAGTCTTGCCCTTGATGGAGTGGAAGGAGTCGTCGTTGAGGACAGAGGCAAGGCGGTCGGCGGCCTCTTGCCATAGTTTGGAGGAGAGAAGGAAGTCGATAAAATCCTCTATGTGGGATGGATCAAATAGGAGGTACCGCCGGTAGACGCGAAGAGAAGTTTCGACAGGGACGCCAGGACGAGAGACGAGAGCGAGGTAGGAGGACCAGATACGATCGTGCTGGGTGACTGGCAGCGCGCAGAGAGCGCGATCATGCGCGCGGCGAGCTCGGGTGAGGAGGCGCTGCTCGGAGAGAGACGTGAGGTACATGGTCCAAATGCGAGGCATCTTGTGCATAGTGACAAGGGCGCGCTCGAAGGTGTTGTTCAGCGAATCGTACAGAGGATGAGAAATTGGGAGAGGACGAACCTGGTCGAGGCGCTCGCGAAGGTAAGCGTGCCAGAGCTTGTAGCTCCCGGGGAGGGCCTTGAGGGCGCGTTCGTAGATCACCGACCGCTTCTTGAACGGCGCGTCAGCGCGTGCCACTAAGTATCGCCACCATAGCTTCAAGCTGAAGGGGTTCCGAAGGATCTCCTCCTCGTACAAGAGGTCATCTTGGCTAGGGTATAGATCCTCAGAGATCGCTCCCACCGCTGCCATGGATGGTGTTGCAGATGAGGTGTTCGATATCGGGTTGCAATGAAACCCTAGAACGGGGATTGTGGAAGAGGTTGAGAGAGATCACCGCCAGCCCCTTCGATGATGGTTGTGGAGATTGGGAGGTGGAGGTGGAGGTGAAGATGGAGATGATCGGAAGAGGAGAGTGGCCGGCGAGCGACGGAGAGAGGGTTTCGATCTGTGGGAGACGGCGGAGAACACCGAGCGAGAGGGATGGAAAGAGATCGAATGAGATCAAAGCGCGCTTTGGGTTTTAACGGGCCGGGCTTGTAATGGGTCCAAGGGCTGAGCTCCGTTGGACTCGGCTGGGCCGGCCTGGGCCCATTATGGTTTAGAATTTTATAATTTTTTTATTTAATTTTTTTTTTAAGGAAGTCATTTTTCTTTTTAACCCATCAAATAAAAGTATTTTGATTTTCAAATGTGAATTAGTGACTTTGGTTTTAGTTGGGATATTCAAATTAATGTGAATATGTTTCACGGTAGTCAAAGATTAAAGCAAATAAATTTGTTTTGTTTTGATTTTTTTTTTCTTAGGTTCTTCTAAAAATTAGGTACTTTCTTCATCATGCTGAAATATATATATATATATATATATATATATATATATATATACTCCGAATAGCAACTGAAAATGCATTATAAAAAAAAAACTAAATAAAAGCCGAGAGTAAATGATTAGGCTTTTTGACATTGAATACATTCAAAGAAATGAAAATGTATAATGGCTATAAAAAAGTGTAGTTTTTACATAGGTATATTTATAATGACCGATATCTATAAGGCACATAAGTAATTTTTTAATTCATTTTTAGTTTTTTAAATAGATAATTTATTGTTATATTAAAAAAAAACAAAGTTAATAGAGTACATAAATATGTCTCCTGACATTCTAGTTGTGAATTGAGACAAAAAAGAAAAAAAAAAAATATTAATGTCAAGAGTGCTTGGTTCAACAATATATATATATTTTTTTTTCATTCTTATGAAAATTGAGTTTGACTGTCGCTTTCACAAGAATTAGAATGCATAATGAATAAATATGTTTTTCGTCAGTAGAGACGTAATAGAGATTTTTTACTCACGTATATCCATAATAGTAGTTTATTTATTTAAAAAAATAAAAAATCACGGTAAGATAATTGCTATTAGTGAGTCTACACACTTTAATCAGTGAAATTTTGATGTTAACATTTTTTCCCTTTTTATGATAAAAGGGTGTTAACATTAAAAGCATGAGAAATATGAAATATCAACATGATATATATTTTTATGGTATAAAAAAATTCATCGTTTCCCTTATTATATATTTGACTTAGTCAAGTGAATGAGACATCACAAAACGGCAAAAAGGAGATGTGAATAATTGAGATTTAAAAAAAAAAGAAAAGAAAAAAAAAGGCTAAATAATGAGTCCCCACAAGCCTTGTGCTTTGGTGATTATCCACGTGGCATGCATTCATTGGGCAATTAAAAGAGGATGAGCAAAGCAATGACCGATTAAAAATTAATATTTAAAACATATTTTTTAATCATTTTTTTAATGGAATAATTAGCACACCAAACACACTAGTCAACATAACCCCATTTTCTTATTATTATTATTTTTTAAAAACCTCCCATTTTTGTGTTACACTTCTCAATTATTTCGTTGAACATGGCAACTTCATTGTAATTGCTCCCCATGACCATCCGTACAGTAAAACACACCAAGGTTGCTTCATTTTTTAGTGTGATTATTACTAGGCCAAATTTTATAGTTTATTAATAAAATTTTTTCATAGAAATTATCATTAAAAAAAATCCTAGGGGTTTTACTTTGACGGAAGAGTTTTTTTGGGCTAAATTATTCTTTTTCTCCCTCATTTTTAGGGTTTTTTATCAAAAATAAAATAAATAGTTTTATGAAAGTTAATCTCTTTGTATAAGTTTTTTTTTACAATATGTGAATAAGCAATGCATAAAATATATACATAAGTGTGGAGTTAATATTCTCAAGAGATTTATACCTTCACCTTATTTGAGATTATGTTTGAATCCATGTTCTTATCAAAATATAAACATGTTACACAAAAGGACTCAGTACTAATAGACTAAAAATCTATTGTCATATATGTTTAATTTTGATCTTAATATAAGAACTTTTTTTATATCACTGTTGTAATGGTCGAGCAATTAAGATATTTGACTTCTGGATTAAAAGGTTTGGTTCTCTTATAATACACAATTGAGTCACGATAATAAAAAATTGCGATGGTTTGCACGTATTATAAAATAAAAAAAAATATTTCCATTGTATTTTATGTATGACTTTTGATTTTTTTTTTTTGCTTATTTCTCCCAAAATTTGTGTCATTTTCTTTTTTATTAGAGATGTATTGTTTTATATAAAAAAAATGGTTTTTTTACAAATTAATGAGAAAATAGGGCGTGATGTCCATGGATTTTCTAACTACATATGTTAATCCATAAATTCAATTTATTTATTTTTGTCACAATGTTTTTATTCATGACCTAAATTAAAATCTAGATTTGAAAAAATCAACAAAACAAGAAAACCAAATCCATTTTAAAAATCTCTTAATTTATAAATTCCTTTTTCATAAAATGCACTTAAAAAAAAAATCATAATTTCAGACAACACTTGATATTCTTCCATTCATTACAAAGAAAAACCCATAAACACAAACATTTCATTTTGTGAACCAAAATTAATATTTCAAATGTCAAATTAAATACAATTTCATGGCTATCAATGCCATGGAAAATTCATTAGATAAATTCAAATTTTAATAATTAAATTAAAAATTTAAAGATAATTTATTAAATAGAGGCAAAAAATAATTTTTTAACAAAACATAGATAACCAATATACTCCCAATCAGTGCACATACATCAAGTTAATACTCAAGTCAAATTTAATCTATTGGAAAAAAAAATAAAAAAATTGAAAAAAATAAAAATTATAAAAAAATAAAATAGAAAATAAAAATGGGAAAATGGACTAACGGTGCATTTAACGGCGTTAGTGATGAGAAGATACGCAATTATGCGGACATGGCGCGGATTTAAAAGGGTGGAACAAACCAGATTTAAATCCCTCGATATACGTCCGCAGAGTAGTGCTTTTCTAAAGCTCGGAAGAGAAGGAAAGAGAGAACAACCCATCAACGCAAGCGAATCCATTGGAGAGAAACTGGGAAAGCCCTACCCACGCCGGCGAGAAGAAGGGCTGCAGTTCCATCTCCCCAATCCTCAATCCTCTCTCTCTCTTGGAGGATTTATAGGGTTTCCAATCCTTTCTCCCTGATCGGTGATCCCCCTTTCCGTGTTCTCCGATGTTCCAATTTTAGGGTTTTTTGGAGCTCTTTATCTGGGTTTCGATTGTATTTTCTTCCGATTTGGTGATGAGGGGTTCGTAGGGTTGTAGATTTTGATTTGTTTGGTTGTTTGACGGCTGTATTTTGAGGAATTTGGGTTGGGATTGGGTTTGGTACATCGCGGCGGTGTTGTTTGGTTTGTTGTCGCGGTGACGGTGGTGGGGGAGATGGCAGCGGTCGATTTGGTGTCTGGTTGCAAGGTAGCGATTTTTTTTTTCTTCATCTCTTGCTTTGATTGTTTGTTGGCATGGTTTGTTTGGATGATAAATTTGGATTGTGATATCAATCGGAGTTGTCTGATGATTGAGTAAATTTGAATTCGAGATGTGTATATTAGGGTTTTGCATTCTCTTGTTCTGTTTTTGGTAACAATGACTGGTTTTCTTTTTCCTAACCATTTGAGTTTTTTTTTTCCTTTTGGTTGAATTCTTGGAATTATCATTTTGGTGGTTCCATAGTTTTTTTAGTCGTTTAGGGCGTTGTGCAGCTGCATCCCTGGTCTTGATTGACTAGGAGTTTAGATCCTAACTGGAATGTTGGAGATATGGCATTTGAATCCATAGACAAGGTGTTCTTGGCACAAGACATTCCCTTACCCAAATAATTGAATCCCAAAAAAATGATCTTTATATATGTATTTTTCCAGCAGTAGGCGATCAGCTTGAGATGCTGAACTTTTTTTTTAAACCAAGATGTTCATCTTTTATGGGCCGTCACTAGGCATTCTACAGGAAAATGGATTGTGCACGCATCTGTTTTCACAATTTTCCCTCAGATGTACTTTATCGGTTCTTTTTAAGGCACACATTACCAACTTTGAGCACTTAATTTTTCCTACAAGATTGCATTTTTTATTTTTGAGTTATTATACCTGCATATCACAATATAGCCATTCATGTGTGCATCACTTAAACATGAATGCGGCTTCATGTGGAGGGTTAGACACATGCCCGTGACCAAAATATAGATATGCTCCTCTTGTTTTTAGAAGCTGTGCCGCTGTACATCTCTTCGGCGATCATCTCATATAGTAACTTTGTATTATCATAGGGCCACCAGTCTTTTAGTATGGCCTGATGGAATTGTTTATGCCCTCGTTCTATGAATTTTAATTGATGCTTTATGGGAGATAGTCTTGGTAGCTTGTGCCTTTTATTTTATTTTTTTATTGAGTTTGTGAGTAGGTGGAGGGCATGGTGCGCCTAAAGGCTCTTGTGTTCTTCATGTTTTGTGACAGAAGATTATTTTGCAGTAACCTTGAAGATGCACTCATCATATGTTTCTCGTGAACTATTTTAATGCTAATGAGAAAATGTTCTATCAATTGACTAACTTATGCTGCATGCATTTGGTAGAGGCTAATTTAGCAAAACCTATTAAATTGTTGATGTCAAATACTTTTGCTTTAGGACAAGTTGGCTTACTTTAGGATAAAAGAGCTCAAAGATGTGCTGGGTCAGCTTGGTCTTGCAAAGCAAGGAAAAAAGCAGGTTAGTAGTCGAAATTCTTGTGTCTCCATTGATAATATGATATTTTGCCGTTGTTTGCTTTTTGCGTATGGCACTTTTAATCTCCTTAACCTATTATCTTGTTGCTTTGAATTTTTTATAGGACCTTGTGGATAGGATCTTGGCTGTGCTTTCAGATGAACATGGTACTGGTTTGGCTACTCCTTGCCCTGACATGACAAGCACTTCTATAAACATTTTTGTCTGTATTTTTGTATTTTTACACACTTAAAATTGTTTTTGTGTTTCATCTGTTTAGGAGCTTTGGTACACGAATCAGAGCAGAAAAATAATTTTTGCAACTATGATCATTGGGTTGATATTATAGTGATTTCTTTATAAATTTAATATAATCCTATGGTTTACTTGAGTGGATATTCACGGTTTTGTACCATTAGGAAAATTGTTTTGTTTTATGCTGTGATCGAGTTTGGGCTGGCAAGACTTAAAATTTAGTGTTACATGTGAACTTGATTAATATATATGTACACATGAATATGCATAGATGGACAAGTAAAGCACATTGTTGGTAAAACTCAGAATAATAAGATTTAAATTAAAGCAAAATAAAATTCTTAGAATATGGAAAATTCAAAAAATAATAAGGATTATAGATAGATAAATAAGATAAGGAATAATTTATTTAAAAACATGACAAAAAAAATTTATGAAGCTTAAAAGATAAGGAAAAGATAAGGTGCGATAAAAAAAGAAAAAGAAAATTGAGATTAGAAATCAGAAGACAAATAAAAATGGACTGATAGGCTAAATCCAAAATTCTCTTGTTCATAAATATCAAAGCTAAAGCTAAAGAAGATCTAATAGTGATTGCAGTATGTTATCCACCGATCACCTTGTTATACCTAAATTTTACTCGATTTATGCATCTGAGGAAATCTATGACTTTCTTATTTAACATTAAAAATTTCCTAATGACTTTCTTATTTAACATTAAAAATTTCCTAATGCATCTGAGGACTAAATTTTTCCAAATGCACCACCCCTGTGACACTAAAATTTTACCAATGCATCCTAGTAAACCAAAATTTTGTCGTATCTGAGTAACAGTTTCTTGGGATAAGTAAATTGGTTTGTATGGATTTGTAAGTCTTTCTGGATAGATAACATTATGTAATTATCATTTCTGCTTGAATGCATTGATAGCACACCAACCATGTGAACTTAGCAGATGCTGCCGTCGTTAGGATATCCATCAACTTTTATTAACTCCTCCCAGTTGGTTATGTATGTGAAGGATCAGTTGCTTACAGTTTTCATGTTATTGCTTTCGGCCATTTGCTTCCTTCCACCTAGTCAAGTGTCATACACATTGGATGCCCATCATTTTCCACACTATAACGATGCATGAGTTAAAGGAACAGAAATAGGGACTATCTATAGGATGGAGACATGGTGTTTTGAGACTTCAACATCTGAACTTTGTGTAGTTTTTTGTGTGTACCAGAGAAGTGATGTGAAGTGCACTATGGCTTTTGGGGATGTGAATGTAGGAGGGAGATGGATGATGAGAATGGGCTGCCTGGGATGTGAGGGAAGAGTGATGGAAAAGATGGAAGTAGATTGTTTGAGAGTGGAGACTGGCTTTAGCTGGAGGGGCCATCCTTAGCGAAGTGTGTCCAAAGAGCTCTTGGTAGGAAGTATAGATGGTGGCAAGGACTGGGCATGAGCCTTCCTCTGTTGGAGTTTCATCCAATGTTAGAAAATGGCCTATAGATTTAAAAAATTATGGAACATTGGGACTTTAACACACGGTTATTGATGTAAGCTACCCAGCACTTGCTACATGTGCAGGTGGTGTGGATTTGGTTGCGTGTGAAGTACAATCTAGATTTTCAATGGGAATAAAAAACTATTTATGAATGCTATGACTTGAGGTTAGTTCCAACTATTTGGGGTTGGATGGATGAATCTTTCCTTTTCATGTTGTTTTATAGAGAGCTAAAAACTAGATATACTAAGATCAAACATATCATTTTGTAAAGTTTTTGCTAAATAATTTTTAAATCCAACCTTCCACTCTTCTGTTATGCATGTTTTGCAGTGATGCCTAAATGAATATATTCATGTGTGAGCATTCATGGTTATTAATTTATGACAGTCAAAATTTTCTAACGAGTGCATTTTTATCACAAGTTTTGATGCATGCTCATAATATTAATGATCATCCAATGATGCCTTTTTTTTTTTTTTTTAATCTTGTTTAATTTTAGTTGTGCTTTTAAGCCATTCTTGGTAGTGGTTCAATGTTGATTGTGTTGAGTCAAGTTCTACTTTGTCATGCCTGATATGTTGATGGACCTCGATTCTTACAAGATCCTCACAATTAGATACATTAATGTACATTTAGGCAAATGCACATTTGTGTGCTGCTTGTATATTTTCTTGACCTGCTAGTTAACAGGAAATTTTCATGATGAATTTGACTCGTAATAGCTTAAAATTGCCACTGTTTCTTTCATGAACTATGTGAGCTATATTCCAGGAATGTGTTGTTTCAATTTCTAAATTTCTTGCAATACTCCATTTTCAAATTATTCTTTTGCCTCACTCTTGTGTGTTCTACTTGGCAGTTTCCAAAGCACAATTTTGGGGGAGGAGAAGTTCTATAGGGAAAGAAGGAGTGGCAAAGATAATTGATGATACTTATAGGTATTTTCACAGTAGTAATAGTTTTTGTAATTCTTTTTTTAAAGTATGTATGCATTCTTCAAGTTTCTGTTAACATCTGTTCTCTGTGGCTTTGTTTTGTTATTTTTTCTCTTGCAGAAAAATGCAATCTCCTGGTGCCACTGATTTAGCAACTAGGAGCAACAGTGGCTCAGATTTTAATCACACAAAGCCTAATCAGGAAGTGGATGACTCATACCAGATGGAAAAGGTTCGGTGCCTATGTGGCAGTTCATTGACGACGGAGTCAACTATTAAGGTAGAATTCCTAGAGTTTTTGCAGCTTTTTGTAAAATTATTATGGAAGTTCAGTCACTCTGATTATGCAGGTCTGGAGGTAGCTGTCATGATCCCTGGAACATTTTGAGATTGAAATTAACAATGAAATTGTTGTTTTTTTACATGTCTCTTTCTTCTTTAACAATCATTTAAGGCATTTGTTTGTGATAATCATTCCCTTCAAGTCTTATGTCATCCTGTTAGTTCTCTGTTGTAATGTTATATTTTGTCTTTTCTTATTGGTGGCATTTACTATTGCAGTGTGAAGATCTACGCTGCTCAACTTGGCAACATGTTGGTTGTGTCATAATTCCTGAGAAACCAATGGATGGCGTCTTGCCTGACCCCCCAACCAGTTTTTATTGCGAAATATGCCGAATTAACAGGGCAGACCCGTAAGTGTCATTTATCTATGTCTTAGTGTTAGTTATCTGTATGTCCAGGCGCCTTGTTGTTTCTCTTGGCTATTTCCTGCAGGATCATGTTATATAACCCCTTGAATTTACAAGGAGCCCTTGACTCTGTTGCTGCCTTTTTTATAGTACCTTGTAGTGTTAGATTTTCATGCCAGTTCCATCCTTATCAATGTTTTGTGGTGTTACTGTCTGCCATTTCATGTTCTCTTAAATGACGAGCTGCATTGTTGTGAGTTGAACCTATTACTCAGATGCAGGTTAACCTTTCTGTAGCTTTATGACTGCAATCTGCAGGAAAAGACAGAACTTTTCCATTTATTATGTGAAGATTTAGGTCCTTCAGATTTTCCCTTTGTTCTAACATATGAAAATTGCGTTTGTCTCCTGTTTGCTTCTTATATATGGGTGGGAAATATTTTCTTGAATTATCTACTATTTCCTTTTTTAGTCCTTACTATTGGAGTTTTGGAATTTCTTGAATTATAGTATATTTTACTTCATACAGATTTTGGGTGACAATGTCTCATCCATTGCTTCCAACGAAGTTGTCAGCTTGCGGTGTGGCTGCAGATGGGTGAGTGCCATCTTGAAACCCAAAGTTCTTATTCTATGTTTTAAAATTATTTATTGTGTTGTTTTTTTTTAAACTGTAATCGAGGCATTAGTTGGCATTATATATATCACATCTTTGTACTCAGAAACATTATTTTCTGATTTATAACCCTTGCATGCCATAGCTGAGTAATTTAAGTTTCTTGGTCAGGCAAACAAATGTGTGGCATATGGCATACATTTTTATTTTGTGAGGGGAACTACCTGAGGAGAAAGTTACATTTATGGGACTATTTTGTTACATTATTCAATTATCACCATCTTAGACACAATTATGCAAAAGAAGAAATAAGCAAGTTGCTAGTCATATGGACTTTCAAACCCTGAACCACAGCATCAAAGTGCTATATTGATTTGTGGCACTGAATCTTTTTTCTGCCATAACATTTAAAATTAGAAAGTCTGTTATGTTTAGCTTTTTCAAAATTCTTTTCCATAGTGGGGTCTTAGTTCTTTGTAGCTGTTGTATGATCATTTTATTTACTTTGAGCATTGTTGATAGGTCATGATGTTTGTGGGATGACCTATTATGTTCTACATGTTGAGACAACATCTACTTTCTCTCAGGCCCTTTATATTTGTTTTTGACCTTAGTCATCTTAGTTTTTGTTAGTATTTTTGGTGATCCTTTTCTTCCTATTAAGTATAGTTATGATCTTACTCAGTGCGACTCTTCTGTTGCAATCTGACTGTGTGAGTTCATTCTCTTTCATATTCAGTCATTTGTTAAGTGGAAAATGTCATGTTCATGTGAATAGCCATTTCTTTGACTCTCTTGGAAACTGCTATAATTTTTTTAAATTGTTGTTGATTTTTTTATTATTATTTGGGCTACCTTGTATATCAATGGTACTAGACGCACTTCAGACTTTATTTTTGTGCCATGATCATGAAATTAGAATGATTTGGTTGGGATGGGAACTGATATATCCTGGATAAATAAATTCTACCATATAGTGGTGCTGTGTGTGCTTATTTCAGTTATCTTGTGCTTTTATTTTAGTGAATTTTTTTTCTTCTCTTGATTAAAGTCACTGAAATTGTTTTCCAGAACAAGTATAATACAAACTATGGAGAGAACATTTAATTTGACAAGAGTGGAAAGAGAGATGCTACAGAGAAGTGAATTTGATCTTCAGGTTGGTGTCCTTCATAGATCATCATTTTGAGGTGGCGAGATTTTATATTTCTGCTTGAAGTGATTGCTAGTTACAGTGTGTGCGAGTTTTAGTTTAATAATGCATATGCTCTGCAAGTTTCAGCAGAACACACTAGTGCCCTATGTATTTCCTATTTTAATGTCCTCATTTTCAGGTGCATGTTAAAACTTTAAAACGCGGTACTTCCTGGAAACTCTTAAATTGGGGCACACTTCTGCCTTTGTGCTGAATTTAGAACTAGGAAGAACTGGTTATGTTCTTAAGGAATTTTTTTTTGTTTGTTCATGTGAAAGTTTGAAATAGTTTTAACAATAAAAAAAGAAAAAAGAAATAGAATATAAATTTAGGCAAGCTTCATTAAAATATCGCATTGAGTCTTAGTCTTTCTAAGCATCTTTTGATTTCTAGGTTTCTCACATTACTAGGTAGGTTTACGTTTGGTGTGATTTGTTCAACTAGCTTTGCACTGTTATATCCACTTTGACACTGTTCTCTGTATGACCTACTCCATTTCCAGATTGTATAATTTTATATCTATAGTAACCTTGTTTGATTTTATACAATGTCTATAGTAAGTGACCTTGAATTATCCATTATTTCGGGCCATTTTCGGCAACATTTTCAAAGTTCATCTTATTGATTTTAAACATTTTTTGGTTTTCTCTGAATTATTCTACTCTGGCTGTTTGAATGTCATCTCTTAACAGTCTTTTTTGGTTCAGCAGCGTATATATATACAAATATTATATTATATTTTTCTTTCTTTTGTTGTAAACTGGCCTTTTATCATGCAGATATGGTGTATTCTTCTAAATGATAAAGTTCCATTCAGAATGCAGTGGCCACAGTACACTGAGCTGCAAGTCAATGGTAAGGGGAGGTTCCCTCTTTAGTCTTATTGGTTCATGTGAGTGAGAATTTCAATGCTATGTTCATTTTTAAACCCTTGATACAAGTTTAAAAAGTTGCCTTGTTAGTTGTTACTTGGATTATTCAAATATATCTTCTTGTTCTTTCTCTTGATCATATATTCTGTATATATTGGTGGCTAGAGTCAAGGTAGGGGGAGCTTTTGGCTCCTTCACTTTTGCTGTGCTTCTGGATAGGTCAAGATGAAGTGAGAGAATAAATAAATTTGAGAAAGGTCTAAAATTGTTAGTAGGGACAAAGCTGAATTACACATCAAGCTCAATGATATTAAAATTAAAGAATTCAATCCTGCTTTTGTTGTTTGAACTTTTATTATTGATGTGTTCATCTTGAAACATATACGATTGAGCTACAAAATATTAAATAATTTTCTTAGAGAGAGCCACCTTTTCTTAAATGAGGGAAGTTGCTGTTTTGCTATTGTATCTGCATCTGGCTCCTTCACACTGTCAGGATTGATTCCTTTTGTATCCAAGGAGTAGTTTGGAAGACATCAACAGTATTTAGTTTGTCCATGTGTGCACGTGCACGCACACACACACAGTATCTCTCTCTCTATTGAAATCTTTTCTATCTAGTTAATCTGGCACTCTCTTTCTATTGAAATCTTTTCTTTCTAGTTAATCTGGCACCCTCTTTCTGTTGAAATCTTTTCTATCTATCTAGTTAATCATGCCAGAATTTTGTTGTTCATACAGTTCATCTCCCATTCATTCCAATATTTCTTACAAATTGTTATAACATGTGATGCAATGACCAGCTAACTCAGTCAGAACTACCAATAGGCCTGGATCACAGATGCTAGGAATCAATGGCCGTGATGATGGTGCAACGGTGAGTTCTCTCTTATCCTGTGTGTGTGTAATTTAGTAAGACTGCTGGGCTCATTCCTAGGACCAAGTAAATAAGAAATATCAAATATATTTCCTTTATATCATAGTATTTCAAAATTATATACAATTATTTATAATATAGCATTAATTTTCCTATATATAGATTTAGTCTGAAGGGAACCAGGAGTTTAGTTAATTGGGGATATGAGGCCTGAGTTGTTATGATGAAATCAGTATATTCATACCATGTTGGTGGCTTGGCTGAACTATTTGTAGTTTAACTTCTAAGTTCATTGTTAACATATATCTTTCATATTACAAAGTTTTTAACACTTCGGAAATAACTTGTATTGCTTGTTATTTAATAATATTAAAAACTCCAAGTCATATTCCAAGTGATGCCTATTGCTTTTGTCATGATTGTTATGTTGGGATCAATGCTTTTGCTTTGCGCATGGCTTTCAACAATCGTCTCACAGCTAGTAAATATGATCATATAAGTTTTATTCTTAATGTGCCATCTTGCTTTTTAACTGCTTACAGATCACAACATGCATTCGTGAAGGAATTAACAAGCTTCAATTATCAACTTGCGATCCTCGTGTATTTTGTTTAGGGATCAGAATTGCTAAGAAGCGGACAAAACAGCAGGTGATTTAATTTGGCCATTACATGATCTTGGAGAGACTCATTTAAGTGACTGATATTCTCGGATTTTATTTATTTATTGGCTAAATAATGTTGCTTGAGGTTGCTGATGAATGATGGATGTTCTTAGGATACAGTTAAAAAATTAATGGTTACTGGATGGTATAATGCTCCTCAATATTTGGAATAATTTTCATGTTATGAGGATATTAGCATCCCATTGGGAAACATTTTGTAACACTTGGTGTTTGGTAATGCTTTTGGTATGCCTGCATTTGCATCTGGACTGACTACCAATTTTTGTTAGTTTAAAGAGTGTTGTCTTCGTGTTCTGATTCATTTCTTTTTTTTCTTTACTTGGGCCAACTTGTTAGTAGTTCTGTGGGGTTGTTGATATTTTAATGTTTTTAATTATCTCAAAGCAACGGTCAAGGCTTGGTCCTTATATCTGATGTTGAAGATTTCAGGTTCTGAACTTTTATTATAGCATTCAAAAATTTCTGTCACAATCCTGACATGTGGTTAGAAACCTCAGTTAGAAATGCATTTTGATGATGGATGCTATCTATTAAGTGTTAGCTCTGTTTACTGGATTAATTCCTAGGGCTATGTAATATGGAAGTGTGGGTACTTTACTACTCTTTGCTTTGATTGTGTTAATCATGATGGATGAAGTTTGGACTTGACCACTATATATTTTTATTATGCTTATTTCTATGTTTAGGTTCTAAACATGATACCCAGTGAAGCAAATGGGGAGCGCTTTGAGGAGGCCCTTGCTCGTGTTTGCCGGTGCATCGGCGGTGGAACTACCAAAGAGGATGCAGACAGTGACAGCGACATAGAAGTTGTTGCTGATTCAGTCACGGTCAATCTTCGATGCCCTGTAAGTGATATTAATAGCCTACATAGTAGTACACAGATGACTAACAGCTTTGTTTATTATGGTGCCTAACTATTGCTTGGTTGAGCATTAGTTACATTCTGGGGTTCAATTTTTTTTTGCTTTATTTTCTGACCTTAATTACAACATTTCACTCCCTGGAATCATTTTATATAATTTGAAATTTTTTTTCTTTGGATTAAGAATCTTACTACTTGATGAAGAATTATTATGTGGGCAGAGGCAAACTAATTTTGTATGTTACTTGTGGTTTGTTCCAACTCTCATGTTGTGCTTGTAGATGAGTGGGTCTCGAATCAAGATTGCTGGTAGATTCAAGCCTTGTGTTCACATGGGGTGTTTTGACTTGGAAACATTCATTGAAATGAATCAGCGTTCTCGTAAAGTGAGCATCGTCCCCGTTCTTTGCGTTTGTTCTTGTCCTGGCTTCATATGACCATGAGCTTTCCTTTGTGCAGTGGCAATGTCCAATTTGCCTGAAGAACTATTCTCTAGAGAACATCATCATTGATCCATATTTCAACCGTATTACTTCATTGGTAGGTATCATCTGATAGTATTTCAGCTTCATTTCTTTCTTGAATGGCTGGTGATATTGTTACATTTTCATTTTGTCATGTTGAATATAGATGCGAAATTGTGGTGAAGATGTGACTGAGATTGATGTGAAGCCTGATGGTTCCTGGCGTGCTAAGAGTGAGGGTGAATCAAGGGTTCTTGCTCAGTGGCATCTACCTGATGGCTCTCTTTGTCCTTCGGCGACTGCAGAAGTTAAACCTAAACTGGAGGTCTTTAAGCCAATTAAACAGGAAGGCACTTCTGAAGGTCATACAGGTTTGAAATTAGGAATCAAGAAAAACCGCAATGGAATTTGGGAGGTCAGTAAGCCTGAAGAGTTAAGCAATTCTCCTGGAAATCATCTGGTAGAAAAATATGATAATCCTCACCAGAATGTTATAGCAATGAGTAGTAGTGCCACTGGGAGCTACAGGGACGGTGAAGATCCCAGTGTTAATCAAGAGGGTGGGGGGCCTTTTGACTTTTCTCCTTTTAACAATGGGCTTGAGCAAAATTCTTTTCCTGTTAGTTTTGATGCACAGTATGATGTTAATAGAATCCCTGCTGAACCATCCAAAGATGCAGACGTCATTGTCCTTAGTGATTCTGATGAGGATAATATCACACTTATTTCTCCTGAAAATGGATATGAGGCTGGTCCAGTGGGAGCCAATGGCATTACCTTTTCTGCCAATCAACCTGGAATTTCAGAAGGGATGCAAGGAGATCTCGGTCTTGGGACAAGTGGTACATCTTGTCTTCGTCTCTTTAGCAATGGAGTAGAGGATTTTGAGATGCCACCCTGGCCATTGCAACCAGGTTCTCAGGCTGGAAATGGCTTCCAGCTTTTTGACACAGAAACTGATGTACCAGCTGCTTTGGCTGATGGGCACAGTTTTGGATGCGCACCAATGAATGGCCACACTTTGGCATCAGATGGTGCATTGGGGGAAACGTCACGAATCAGGGACCTCCCTACCAGTCGCTCTAATTCAGAATTGAATGGAACACTAGTTGATAATCCTTTAGCATTTGGTAATGATGACCCTTCCTTGCAGATTTTTCTTCCTAGTGGTCCAGCTGGTGTTCCTATGCAAGCTGACCTGAGTGATCATATTGAATTCCCAAATGGGGCACGCTCTGATGATTGGATCTCTCTTAGCCTTGCTGGTGGAGGTGGTAAAAATGATATTGTTCCTACAAATGCATTGAATTCAAGACAAGATTTTGCTATGGAGGAGGATAGGATGGAGACATTAGCCAATACAGGTTTGCAACTTGTCTTGAATGATCAATTTTGCACACATGTTATTAATATCCTCCACAAGTAATATTTAGAGTTTGTACTTGGTCATTGATTTGCTATTGTTCACCTCTGAAATTATTTGTTTATTTTGTTTTCATCTTAACTTGCGTCTTGACACATTGAAACTTTTAAATATTAATCTACCAGTGCATGTTGGTAATGATTTTCATGGAACGCATTTAGAGTTGATTTATAGTTGTTAAATAAGCTATTGTATCCAGCTCTCTAATGATTTGATCACTGTCTTTGGCTTAGTTCTGGGCTCTGAGGCAGTTGATTGCAATCCCTTTGGACTTGCATTCAACATGTAGTTGTGTGAAGTCTTGTTGCTTGCCATGGTTACATTTTATATGCTCATCCTTTTGCGCAACATCCTTCTGCTGATGTTCACCTATTACTCTCTTGCTCTGAAGTTCTATTGTTCTTTAGTTTAACCCAACCTGAGAAAAACTCAGATGTCTCTCTTGCATTAATTACTCTTTTCTTTTTGGTGGTTCCATTATAGTATATGCTTCTAAAATTTGATCTTTATTTTGCAGCATCTTTGCTGAAGAGCGTGGACAATAACCTTACAGATAATGTTACTTCAAACCACAAAAGATCGGACAACTTCTTCTCACACCAACGTCAGCAACGTACTGTTAAGCCTCGCCTCTACCTATCAATAGACACTGATTCAGATTAACCATTTGATGATGGTTTCATGGAGTGAGTGTTTCTTGTCGGTCTGCATGAATGGCCACTGATCCTGTGCTTTTGCATTACCATACTTCTACCAAATGTCAAAGCTTCTTCCCCCCTTATACACAAGAACAAAAAAGTTGCAATGCATAATCACCTAGTTCCACCATTGAGCTTGATGAAGATCATTCAGATACCGTCAACCTTCAGAAAGTGGTGTGTTTGTAACCGCTCTTCTTCGCCTATCAAGTTACAATAGCCCTCCATCTTGATCAGGTGAGTGCTTCTTTTTTGACTCAATTTACAACCAAGCTGTGGTTGTCCCATAAGTTTTGTACATTATTTCATAGAAATGGAGAAACAAAAGTGAGAAAAATATGGAGGGCCATCCCTGGTGTAAGCCGAAATTGACGGGAAGGGCTTGTGTATCTAACGCACCCCCGGTTTGAGCTGATGTAAATTCATATGCTTATTTAGATGACTGTTGAAACGCTATAAGGAACAGCCTTAGCCGCTGCAAATTGTTGCCAGAATTCTTGTGCTCATTTAGACAGTGATGCTGCAAAGTTGTAGTGAATGCCCATCATAAATGAAATATTGCCCTATAATGAGAAAAAACATAAAATGGATCAGTTTTGTTGTTCTTTATGTTCCCCAAGTGAGATTTTGGTTTTAGTAATTTTTAAGTTTTATTTTTAATATGGAATAGGTGTCTTGTGATTATCAATGGTTCTCTTGCAACCGTTGCTTGATTCTATCAAGAACAAAAGAAAACAAAAGAAATGCATTAGTAGTGTCTTAATTAATTAATACTCTAGGAAATCAAATAGATTTGTAAATTGCAGCTTCATATAGCTTCCTTTCAAAGAAGTATATATAATTAGGATTTTGGCTACTGTGAGTAAAGATATTATGAGAAATATATTTATTTTAAAAAGATTATATTAAAAATTTTAGAACCTTATTATTATTATTATTATTTTTTTTTCAAGTGAGTGAATCAATAGGCTTGTTTCCATTTTATTCCTATAAAAAAGGTTTGTTTTAATGAACCAACTAGATGCGGGTTTTATGTTTGTTTGCTACTTGCAACAATAAGGGATATATGTAGGTTTTTATTCTACAAACGTTCATCCAATGGTTTTACGTCTTATTTTTTTATCCTTTTTAATACATATTTGTCTTTTTTTCGTCATTTATAAAATCTCAACTTCACTAATCTCAACTTCACTGATTATCGTTCTCATTTCTTACTTTTCATCATTTGCAGATGTTTGATGTTTTTCATATATTTATGTTGTTTTGTTATTAAAAAAAATTTAATAATTTTTTTACAAACTTGTTATGCTTGATTTGTATTAAAAAAAAAAAAAAAAACCTTTGAACAGCTCTCTCTCTCTCTCTCTCTCTCTCTCTCTCTCTCATTATTTTGACTAAATAACTCTCTCTCTCTCTCATTATTTTGACTAAATAAAAATTAAAGATAACAAGGAAAACAATAGAAAATAAAATTAGTGGATAGTAATTAGCAATAATAAAATTATTACTAGTTAATATTAATAATAATTGCTACTCAACCAATGCCTCGGGATGAGGACTTTCCCTTGATTCTATATCGACGGTGAATAGCAATTCGCAGACGTCCAAAACCTCCGAGGCGAAACCCCCGTGCTTTTCGAGGTCACTCATGGCGATGGCCACCTCGCCGACGCCCCAACCACCGTACTCCTTCGGGGTACCATGGCCGGAGCTCAACGAGGGCTTGTCCTATGCTGACGCCGTTCCTTCAATCCATCCTGGTTCTTTCGCTTTCTCTTCTCCTGATCCGATTCTTTCTCCGATTCCGATTTCTAATCCATTCCTTCATTCGAACAGCTCCAACGCTGATCGGATTCTACTCCACGGAGTACAAGAGCTCGGCACCGCTGGAAGGGTGAGTTCCTCTTCTGATTCTTGTAGCTCTTGATATCTTGGTTATCTGGTTGAAGTTTGCACGCTATGTGTTTGTGTGTTTGTTTCTTTGATGCAGTTGGCTTCAAAGAATCCGGAATGGCCAGGTTCGTGTCATTTGATTTCTTCTTTGGTTTTTCTATTTGCTATTTTGATGATGGTTGTTGTCGTTGTAGATTACCATTGATGGCCAAGTTGTTACGGATCCTGAGACTGTTCTTAGGTTTGAATGTGATAATTTCATCTTGTTCTTCATTTTTTTTTTCTTTTTTCTTTTTTTCTGAAGTGAAGTAACAATGCTTGTTTTGCTGCTTGTATTGTTTAGAGCGGGCTCGAAAGTAGTTTATCATCGGTTTCCTTGGAAAGAACCTCCTGCCCCTTATCTGCTTGAAGTTCTTTATGAAGATGATCACATGGTTTGCATTTTCTCATGTGTCTTTTTATGTTTTGAATCAATGAATGATGTGAAGTTTAAAATAATTGTTTGATCTTGTTCATTCTGAGCACAGGAAAAAGAAAATGTTTGGGTAATATTTTGATATTTTTAGTTTTGTGAAATTTGATGGTAGGGGAAAATGAAGATCATCAACTTACTGGGGTTTTGATAGGGCATTTTGATTTTATTATTGTTTTTTTTTTACTTTTTATTTTTATTTCTTTTGGGTGATTAGGTTGCTATAAATAAACCTTCTGGTCTGCAAGTTCTGCCTGGAGGACTTTTTCAGCAGCGAACTGTCCTACAGCAGCTAAAGTGGAATACATGGAAAGGAATTCCTGTTTCACATCGTTGTGTTGAAGCGCATCCTGTACCTGTTCATCGTCTGGGACGAGGCACATCAGGTTTTCTTTATTTGTTAACAAGATTTCATGATGCTCGTCTGTGTTAAATATATGAAATCATTGCACGCCATCATGTGCTATTTTAATGGCAAGTTGCATATTTTCTATGTTTCCTGATTTAACTTCTGTTTCCGAGAAGGATATAGATTTTGATTGCCATATCTTCACCACTCGAGGTGAATTGATCTTTTTGCCCTCACACTTTTGATGTGAGAGCTGGTTGGAAAGAGACAGTAAATATGTTTCCTCTCTGATGGGATTATGGCATAAAATCTTTTAGTTGAATCTTTTTAATCAATTGAATGCATTCCCGGTATAAAATTAGAAGGCGATACACTTAATAATTGAAAATGCTTACTGGTGGAGATGGCTGAGTTCTAGACTTATTTATTTAAATTTTTATTGTAATCTAAATGAACACTTTATCAGTTTGCTAATAGGCAGTTGCCGCTGTTATTTTTATCAGTTTATGTATTTATAGTAATGATTTGACCTCTACTCTATTTTGAGCGAACTCCTATGGTTAACGTCATGTATTGTTGCTGAATGCTAGGAATATTACTGTGTGCTAAGACGAAGCCGGCGAAAACTTGCCTTGCGAAATTGTTTGCTGTTGGTACATCTGCCATTGAGGAGAAAAGGTGGTGTGGGATTTTTTCTTGTTATTCTTTCAATTACTTCTATATTTCATTGATCATTTTGTGCAACTTTTCTTTTTCTTTTCTTTGACATTATTCACAAGCTATTTGGTTTATATAACTTAAACAATTGCTGCTTTGAAAGTCTTAAAAAAATTGCTATTTCAAATGCTGTCAGACTAGCAAAAGCCACAATATCTAACTGAATAAAGATCAGTGCAAGTAAAATGACTGAGAACATATAGTTGCTTACCGTATACAGAATACAATCTAATGCATATCCCTCTTAGTGACTTATGAAAGATGAAGCTCATAGCTGAAACCTCCAGTTTTGGGCTCCCTTCTTTTTGTCAATTCAAAAATGAAAGGATTATAGAAAATTAACCTTGTATGTAGAGCTTCTCTGATATCACCTACTCTCACATGTTTCCTTGAAGTTACTGCCATTTAGAACATGATATAATTTTCTTTATTTTTGACCCCTATATCTGAATTCTACATTGGCCACTCACAGAAAATTTAACCAGAAGCTTGATAAGGATCGGAGGATTTCAAAGTTCTATAGAGCACTTGTGACAGGGTTACTTGAAGATGATGAGGCAAAGTCTTGTTATATGAGATCTATATTTTCAGAGTGTAATGGCTCACAATGAATTCACATGCATGAAGACGAGCAATTTCTAAATTCTGTATATTATATATTAAAAGAAAAAGATGCCATTATTTTTATTTTTTTATGAGTGTGTAAGCGCTCCCGCACACAAGCAGCTATCAGTTCCTAAAAACCTTTCTTAGCATATCGGCTGTTTTGAACAATAAAATCCGGTTTGGTTTGTCACAGGTTCTAATCAAACAGCCCATTGGAGTTATGCAGTATCCTGGTGTGGCAAAAGGGCTTTATATTGCGACTTCTTCAGGTTTTCTTTATGTATCTATCTATCTGTGTACATGCACATGTGGCCAAAATGGTTGATTAAAAAACTCAGGGTCTTAGAAGTCTCATCTGAGCTCTGGCTGGAGCAAGCTAGACCCCTGCTTAACCCATGTACATATATCCACTAAAATAGGTTACCTTATGTCCATATTAAATGCTGTCTCTGTGTTATTAAACCAGGGAAGCCTGCTTTGAGCAAAGTGTCTGTCGTTGAAAGAGATGTGCTGGAAAACCGGACATTGGTTCAGGTATTCTCATATGTGAACAGTGTACCTCATTCAAAGTTGTTTTAGTACAATTGTGTTTCTTGTTTAGGTCAATCTTTGAGGTAGATTTGAGAACTTATGCCCTTTTTTCAAGTTACTGTAAGGAAACATTAGGTGTCATTAAATGGACTGTGAATGTTCATCATAAATGCCTATCCCTTTTTAGCTGTAATTTCCATATCCTACAATATTCATGTAAGACTAACCTATTACCTAAGTGCTTATGGTGTTGAATGTAGACAATTTTCTGAGTTATTCGTGGACCAAGTATGTCATACATGAGGTTTTTGAAATGCTTGTAACTAGGATTCTAACAAACTCATTCACCTACTAGTTCAACTGAATTTTTTTTTCCTTTGTTCTTTCTTAGGTAGAGATCCATTCGGGGCGGCCACATCAAATTCGCATTCACCTTGCTTATATTGGGCATCCACTTTTTGGTGAGTTGTTTGCTTTTTATGTTTAATTTCTCATTGCAGTTAATTTATTTTATTCTTGTACATTTGATCCTTTTTCAATCGTTGTAAATGGAGAAAAGTCTCTTAATCACGAATTTGATTTTAATATACAGATACATTAGCATTTTAAATTTTTAGTGACTTTGAGTATAGGTGGTTGGCTGTTATGTCGTGTTCCGTACGCCGGTTGTAAAGACCACATTCAGATGAAATATCTTATACTTTTGGTGGTGTGTCATACACTGGTTGTAAAGACCACATTCCGGTGATATAAATGTCTTATACACCCGTTGTAAAGACCACATTCTGGTTGTAATCATTTGTTAATAAAAATGGAGAAATAAGCTCTTGAGTTCATTGAATGCAAAAAGAAAATATGATTATAATAATAAGTACTTGATATTTATTATTATTATTATTATTATTATTGGGGAGAAACTTGCGCGCACACACACATATATATATATAATCTTTTAAGAAAAAGAGTTTCTTTAGCGTTTTATTCTAAGAGTCTCTAATAAATCCCAAACAATGAAGAGGTAAGCCGGAAGAATGCCTACACAATATAAGTGCTTTGTGGGCGCTGAAGAAGCCTGCTCGGCAAGGATGTCATGTTTGAGCACAAGATTTTATGTGAAAAGCTAGTATATAGAAGTTCAATATTTTGGAGCATTTGTTTTTTCTTTGCCTGTCATTGTTGTCCGCTTGCATTAAAAATTCTCTGAGTTGTCTTATCATGCTGCATACAATTAATAATTATACGGACTTGCTCTCAATATATTTATCAAATCTGCATGATCTATTATGACATTTTGACTATGCCAACCTACAATTAAACTGTGAGCTGTCAGAAGCTGATGACTCTATCCTTCTGTCAATTTAATACAATTCCACTGGTTATTATCAGCCGTCTTGATAATAATTGATTTTGAAAATTTTTGATAGGCGATCCTCTTTATGACATTGGTGGACATCCAAAATCGGTCGAGTCAGAATTGGTGGATGGTAGCTTTGCAGAAGATGGGTAATAGTTGGCCACATTTGCTTAAATACCCTTGATTAAGTAGATTATGTAACCTCAAATTACTTGCATGTTTTGCTACTAATGGGGATGAAAGACATCTAGCTTGGAGACAAATTATTAGATCAGTTCATTCTTAAAAATAACCATGAAGGATGTCACATTGGTCATTTATGCTCTCATAAGTGAAGTCTTTGCTCTTTGTTGATCCTCCATATAGGCTGAAAGTATTTAGCAATTGTATAGCATTTTCAGTAAACTAATATTTCACATGTTCAATGTATTGACTGTAAGTATCTTTCTTTGTTGTTGCTATGTTCTTCTGCAGAGGGTATAATAAACCAACAAACCCTGTACCAGGAGATTGTGGCTATTTTTTGCATGCACATCGGGTTATTCTATTTCACCCATCCACGGACGAGGTTAGTATAAAATGACCATAATTTTCTTCTTGGTGTAGCATATGAATACAGCAAGATATCCACATGTAAGATTAAGCCGTAAGAAGATTACTTATTGACCCTTGAATTCTCGGCCTCTAGATAGCAGATTGAACTGAGAATGTCGAGAGAAATACCACGAATATGTGAAATTTTTCAAAAAATTGCTTTGATGGAAAACCCAATGCAATTTCTCTGAGTTGGCATAAAAACAATAAGCATGCCAATTTTTGTCAAAGATTTGGCTTTGGTTTCTCTTTTGTCAGTGCCTAGATTCTCTTTCACAGTATTATTATGAGTTATAGGCTAGTGTTATATCATTAGAATTATGGTGGGTCGTCATTGTTGCTTAGTACTTTTGAAATCAATACAATTCATATGCCATCATTTACTGTAAGGTTAAAACACTTCTCTGGAATGCATGTTCACTCTTTGTATTCATAATTCATACAGTACCTAAGGAAAGCTCCCTTTGTCTGTTGGTAGACATACTAGTCCCATCAAAGCACTAGTGACTCCTTGAGCATGTCACCCTCAAGGTCCTTTACACCCAAGCCTGTGAAACCAGCCATCTATGCTTATAAACATTATGCTATGACATTTGAGATCTATGTAGGTTTGTATATTTATGATTCCAGATCAGCATAACATGCATTGTTGAGTCTTAGATGTGAATTTCTTTTCAGGTTGTTGAAATAACTGCTCCACTCCCATCAGTTCTTCAAACTAGCAAAGAATTGAATAGAAAGGAGATTCCAAAAGAGGGCCTACAGTGTGTTGCAGGCAGTAGTTCCTAAACTATAAACACTCTCAGTTGATTGACCAGGTAAAGTTTAGTAGCCCTACTTAATAGTTAAGGATAAATAGACTTAAATAATTTTGCAGACAAGAAACATCGGAAAAAAAGGACCTTTCTGCTTTGCTTGGCTTTTCCCCACTAAACAATCAAAGCATTGAATGACACAATACAATAAGCAATGGATTAAAGAACAAGAGAGTTTTTGTAGCATTCTGGATGATCTTGAATATAATTGTGTTTCTTCCAGATTTCATATAGCTTATGAAAGTTCAGTGGCACCTAATGTTTTAGTGTTGTCACATCAGAAGAGCACTGTTAATATGAACTTACAATGGTCGGATTACTGCTAAGAAAATCATTCTAATTGCAAAAACATCTAACCGATGTGTGTACTTATGGTTTTCTGATGTAAAGATCTTGTTTTGCACCAGTGATTTTACTGGCGAAATGGAGTAGTTTGGTGAAATTATTGTGTGAAGTTGACAGGCCACCAATCTCGGCCAGCCTCTTTATTGAAGAATGAAGATTGTTGAGGCAATCAAACAAATCGGGTTCGGGTTATAATGGGCATGTATTTAAGTAGTAAAATGAGTGAATCATGTCGGTTGTATGCTTACTCCTCTTGCTGTCATATTTCCTTTTTTTTTTTTTTTTTTTTTTTTTTTGGCCATTGTGTTTAGGCTATTTTTGTAGTCATGTACGCTTCTAATGAAATACATTATATTATTATTATTATTATTAAACCAAAGACTCAAGGGTGTGTTTGGATGTTAGGAGTGGAGTGGGAGTGAGGGGGGATTGGATTCAAGGGGTTTGTTTGGGTATGCATGAGTGGGAGTGGGGAAAGAGTGAGAAGGGAGTGAGAGAGGAGTGTGTGAGGGAGTGCCAATCACCACCAATTGGGGGGAGTGGTCCAATCCGGAATCGGGAAAAGATAATTTTACCTCCCAAAAGCAAATCATTCATCACTCCCAATTTTATGCATTACTTTAACTAATGTTGTTATTATTATTTTCAATGTTGTTATAAATATTTATTTTTGATAATGAAGTAGTTATTTTTGTTTCAATGTTTTACTAAATTTTATAATTAAAAATAATTCATTATATTTAACATCATTAATTAATAATTAATTAATGATATTAAAATTAATATTTTAAAAATAGAATGAAAGTGTAGTATTATAAAAATAAATATTAATTTGTGGTAATTAATTACTTATATTTTTTAATGTTCTAAAGAATATAAATTAAAATTAACTCATTATTATATATACAATATCATTTAATTGTACAAGGGGTATAAGTGTCATTTTATCTTATCTACTATCTTTATTTTTCTCATTCCCAATAAATTACACTCTTCAATCCTTGCCAATCAAACACATTATTCATTCTCACTCCTACTCTACTACCCCCCATTCACTCCCAATCCACTCTTAACATCCAAACACACCCCAAAATCCAATTGCAAGGGATGCTTGTTCGGATTCCTGATAGGTGTTAGACAAGTTGATTTATCTCGGGTTTGGATGCCAAGATTAGGGTAGAGACAAGGAGTAGCAAATTTAATGATTTCATGGAGGTTTTTAGAAAAATAGTTTATTCTATGCATGACAGAAGTAGAATATAAATAATTTTATTCACATATCCGTTTCCATGTTCCAGATTTTTCTACTCTCCCAAGCATTTTAAGTTTAAAAAATTAATGAGAAAAATCGTGCGAAGTATAATTTAATTGTGGCAAATCTACTTATGGAAAGCTGGAGAGATTGTTTAACAACTTAAAACAAAAGTGACATACAAATATATATTTTGTGTGTAAATAAATAAATTCACAAGAATTACATGACCTCAATAAAATTTAGCATGCATACAGGAATTTTACAGCTGAGATAAGTGACTAGACCACTAAAAAAGGCAAAGATGTGGATAAACCTCAACGAAACAAGTGGGAATAGAATCTACGCACACATGAGTGTTGGGACTCTTTGGATACAACCATTACTCACACTCCAAAAAATATGCTCTCAAATTCGAACTCTTACCATTTGTGAAAAGTTCTAACGAGGACCCGACTATTAATAAACCACTTGGTTATTGGTTTACAGCGTAAAAGTTTTGTCCAATAAAAAATATTACTCAGGCATTCACTAGAAGTTACTGCTACTAGATATGGCTAATTATAGCATAAAATGACAGGTGAAAAACAGGCCATCCATATCCTGCAAATAGTCTATTCAAACGATTGAACAAGAGGGCGATAAGCAGACAAACAAGGGTCACATAAAACCTCCCAACATATGTATGTTGAGCCAGGTCTCTTGGCCCAGAGGGGCATGGCACGCCAACTGTCTCTTTTGAGCTCTAAAAGATAAGCAACCTAGCAAGTGACACCCAATAATTTTGGTCACATGGACTAGTGTGTTGTGAGGCTGATCAAACACAAGAGAACCAGTTTGCAACCCAACACCCTTTTGCATGTGTCTCTCTCTGGCACCACAGAGCTCAATGCCAAAACAAAAGAGGTGCGTGAGAGTGTAAGGGTCCATGTCTCCCTCAAACATTATTGTGAATTTATGAGAGAGGGGTATGGTGTCATGAATCCTCATCAGTTCACCATCACCCACCTCCCCTTTTCCTTCTTCTCTTATGGCTGCTCCTTGTCTCTACTTATGTTCGTCAGCTTGAGATGGGAACAAGGGCTCGGCTCTTCTTGAAGAACAGACAGAATAAGCATAGAAGGTCGATGGGGCGGAGCCAATGGAGCACACTCGTTGCCATTTCACTTCTTATAGTTGCCACATTTGTGCTATCCAAAGGTCAGATCATCTATCTACTCATCCTTCAACAATATTCCTATGGAAAAACACTTAACCGGACTGTTCTTGGTTTGTGCAGATGCTGTAATCTCGGATGCAGGTAATGAAGAAATATACCAGATTGATTACCGAGGGCCGGAGACACACTCGGCCTTACCCCCTCCAGAGATATCCAGGGCAGGTATTGAAGGATGGAAATGCTAGATTTACAGAATAGTTCTATCAAACTGACGTAGTGTCAGAAATATTAAATGCTAGCAATCTATCATATGGTCAAGTTGGTCAAATTATTCGGTTCTACAACATACTATGACACTTAGTTTCAGCATTATCTGCATCTTGCTATAATTTGATTTTTTCTGAGCTAAGTAATCTATGCAGATCCCAAGCCAAAACCTAAGATGAAGCATCATGCACACAAAACTGTAAGGCCTCCATATCCAAATAACAGTTGTAGCATTTGATTTTTATTTGAACAAGGGCATGGTGCTAAACAACTAGAATATCTGTTTTACAGAGAAAGATAAGGCATGGATAGAGAAGGAAAAGCAAAAGTGCAGCGATGGAATGTAATTTATGGGTTTGTTTATCTAATGGTCAAGAGTTTGGGTGGTCTTGGTAAATGAAAGGAGATGGTATATGTTATATCATATATGTTTGAGTGGGAAAAAAAAAAAAAAGCCAGCAAAATAAGGTCTGATAGTTGTTTAGGATCACTACATGATGATATTTGAATCAAATCATAGTAGCTGTATTGATATCATTTTGAATCATATATGAATGATCAGTATGTCATGCTAATTGAAAGCTTGAGTTCATATGTGAAAAAGGTGCATGTGGTGATTGTTTGAGAACTAACAACAAATGATAATCTAATCAGTTCACAGAATGCCATAGATTGATCTGCCTAGTAATGCACAGCATAGAGATCTTGTCACCATAAGAAAGATGAATAAAGGAAACAGACACAACTATATTTAGAAATTTACATTTTTTTTAATAACAATTCAATTGCATAAAGTTACAACATAATCAGGGTAAAATGTTCTTTTTATCAATAAATAGTGGAATGAAATCCTATTATCATGAGATCCTGAAATACTTATCCCAGGTCTCTTTAGAGTTCCTTTCAAACCCAAGAATAATAAGCAAAGTTAATCTGCTATAATGTTGTAATAAAAGCAAGTACCTGATGAGATCTCCACCGATGTGCAAGGTACAATATTTCAACAGATGGCCTACTCCAGCAAAAGGAGAGATCTGCATCGCAAAAAATAAGTAAGGATGCAAAACTTGACCACTAACAGCTGAAGCATTTAGAGTAGCAATGACAAAGCACTTCTGTAGAAAACGGATAATTAACCAAAAGTAACTAACACTAAAAGGAGAGATAAAGTCATCATTCCTCACCAACAACATATTTTACCCAAAACATCAGTATAACATATATGGAGATTTTGGTTAGAAGCACAGCGGGAAATTAGATTTGAGAATGAAAGATGATCTACTTATCACTCTCATCTAAGCGGGCTTTTTTTTTTTTTGTTTTTCTTGCAGAGCTAAGACTTAAATATAAGTCTGCTTTGCTAAATGAATGATATTTCTGAACTTCTCATGCTACTTCCATGCACGTTCTATTTCTTATTTCTGATATCCAAAATCAAAGTCGATAAAACTCAAGGAATTGGTCCCACAATCTGATTTGGATTTAAATTTCAGATCCTTAATTCCATAATGGCCAGAAAAAACATATCAATACGCCGCCATTTCCTGCATGCACCTAAAAGCAAGCATTGAATCAAAAACCAAAGCACTCATGATTGCATTCCATGTAACCAGCAGGTAGGATCCGGCAACTCAAACCTTAAACATTGTTAACTAGAGAATAGATGATAAACTTCTCAGACTCAGGCATGTTGTTTATCTAAAACAACCTAACTATAGACAAAATGATTGAAAGCCTTTCTCCAAAAGACAGCAAACAAAAAGCCAAAGATAACCATTCCACAAAGACCAACATAACATGAGGCGCCCCTTTCTCCAAAGGAGAAGTGCTGATTTTGCTGGTTTTGCAGGGATATAAAAAAGCATCATTACTATTTACTAGCGGCCATTAATCCTCCCATATCAAAATAAATTTCCAAAATTCACACTTACCCTATGGTCTTCATATGCATACCTTCTAAATTGAATAATATCATGCATCAACAAGGATGGGTTTAAATCCCACAAAATTACCAACATCAATGAGTTCATAAAATAAGCTCATAAACTTGTTCAAGTGTCTCCACTTTCCACACCATTCACCCCAGTCACAAACCATCTCAAATCACATATCATTCCATATTCAGGTGCATGCCCACTTAATCCTACATTTTATTTATATAAAACTTATACTTTCAAAAGCTATTGCATTACCCTATAGATCCGCTCACATACATCTCCTCATCTCCATTTGTCTATGACAAAGACAAACATAACAACAACACAGAGCAAACAACCTCTATTCTTTTCTTTCTCCCACCTAAAGGAGGATGTTGGTTTACTTTCACTTTGAAGTTTGAATTCTTAACATGCCATCAAGATATACCCAATCTCCATAGGAAGCTTAAGGCTGTAATAGTGTTGTGAAGAAAATAAACAATGCAAGCATGATGACAAGCTATCAACTAGATTAATTAGGATTCAAGCAATAGAAGTTCAATAAAGGTGATTATCATCAGAGAACTGCAAATATTTTACTGGAATGTCTCAACTACATCCTCTAACAAATCCTTCAAATAGACCTTAAAACTTCAAATAACAATCAAGCCAAAAGAAAAAAAAATACCATGAAAGATATAATCCTGTTCCACCACCCTCTAAATTGGGATCCATATAGAAAAGTTGGAACAAATGGATTCGAATGCTGATGTTCATATGACACTGGTAATCCTCAAAATTGCACATTTTCTCAACATCCTTGCTACTCAAGCACTACTAGAAAAGAAGATAATAGCAATTCCATTGTTCAATGAAGGGCATGACTGGGAGAAAGTGCCATATGAAGTATCACTTATTTCCCCGCCAGAAATACTGGCCTGAATCTTTTATTCAATATTAGAAAATTTAGTATTGTACATGCCAGATATTTGCAATCTTAAATTTAACATTAATTGCTTACTACCCGGTACATAAACCATAAAGTTCGTTTATTATTGAATTCCACAATCAGCAATCCAAAACATATCCTACCTCTGTACCTAAAATAATAACAATAACAATAACAATAACAATAAACTATGCAAGTTGGATCATGTAAACAATACTTCAGGATCAAAATATTGGAAGAAAAGGGGTAGTCCACACATGCAAATTAAGTTTTACAATAACAAAAAACACTAGCGATTGTATTCTGTTAGTGCAAATGCACTTTAATGATTGGCATAATTTGACACCTAGTCAAGGTGACGTGGCAAGCATGATGACATGGCATGATGTGGAATGAAGGATGACATGGCAAACAATCTTGGCTAGGTGGAATATATCATGGGATATCTTGGAGAAGTTATTTTTGGCAAGAAGTTGCAATTCTCATGAAGATTCAATGAAGATCTTGTTGAAGCTATTTTAGGCAAGATGATCAAGCAAGCAACAAGATGGAATCAAGATCTCATCAAGACCATATTTAGAAGATTGATTGAAGACTAAATATGGGTGGAGCTAAATGAAGAGAATCCTATCAATGGAATGATTCTTGAAGACTATTGAAGGCAAGATTTGAAGATTCTTGTTGAAGATTTGAAGAACCATAATAGAGAAGATATGAAGTCTATTATGGGTATGTTTGAAGATGCGCCTATTGATGGCAAGATTTGGATGATGGATTGAAGATCCTTGAAGACCAAACTTGGGTGAAGTGAAGACTAAGTTTGGCAAGTTCCATGAAGACGCACATAGGTGGTGCGCCCCTTGCGAGGGGGCTGTGTGGTGAGGAGCTGAAGAGGGAGGTTAGTTGCTGGTAGGTCGGATCAGGTGATCGAGCTACATCGACTCAGATGGAGTGTCTTGAGGTCGCTTAGCAATGGAGCCAGAATTCAGCCAAGCCAACAGCCAGGGCCAATGTCGCAACAAATGTTACAACATAAGTTACGACATCTAATTTCGGAAGGTTCC
Organism: Dioscorea alata; assembly: GCA_020875875.1. Lineage (NCBI taxonomy): Eukaryota > Viridiplantae > Streptophyta > Magnoliopsida > Dioscoreales > Dioscoreaceae > Dioscorea > Dioscorea alata. The sequence goes on along the minus strand of CM037022.1, from coordinate 18,660,916 downwards.
AAAGTTAGAAGCCGCGGAGATTCTAAAAAGGGTATGTGCTATATTTGAGACGTTGAGGCGTCTATATATACTACCTTGGTCTAGGATTGGGTACGACTCTTGAAAGAGGGAGTAGGGAGGTACCGGACAATCTAGAGAGGGTTGTATTCTTTGTATTGAGTGAGAGAGTGACAAGTGTGTTTGTACTCTTCTATCTTTTACCCCTTTTTAGTGGATTGTTGATCTCCGGGCATTGCCCCCCAGATGTAGGCAAGTGGATGCCGAACTGGGTTACCAACGTCTTGTGTCTCCTCTTTGTGGTTTGTGTTTATTTTTTTTGAGTGCTTAAGTGAGTGAGTGTTCCTCTTATTTCACAAACCCTAACCGGCGGAACTATCATATTCAATTCATCAAAGGCACCAAGAGGGAGAACTAAGACAAAAGGTAGTCCATGCACATGAAGAAGTGTTTAAAAAATCACAGGAACAAGTGACTTTTTCACAGCCATTTGGCAATCAATCGGGTGGGGGTGACAATCAACATAGAGGTGAGCGATCCATAAAAAAAGATACAAACTTAGATAGCACTACAAAGTTTGTGCAATACAATCGAGAAAAGCAGCATGAAAACAAGATCCAGTAATAGAACTTATAATCCATTATAGCCATATCAAACCTCAAATGTCAGGATAAGAAGACACTGGTCTAAAGACTCAGTATACCTCTAAAATTAACACAAACAATCTATAAGTTCAAGTTTCACAACATCGACAAAGAAATATTCAATAAGCAAACAGAAACTTACAAAATCAATCCTGAGCCTGCTTCTTCCTCGCTGCCCTAGCATTATCATACTCAAACTTCAGAACATTCTCAATATGGGATGAATCCTTGATGTACAAGACCCGCCCGATCCAACTCTCCTCCATGGCCGGAAAGTAATCCACAAGGATACTGTTCACAATCCAGAACCACAGCGCTCCGAGCACAAGCCCAAGTCCCGCCCCCGCAAACACCTAAACATTCATCCAATCCATGGACACACCATGATCATCCTCACTTCAAAGACAAAATCAACAAATCGACAAAATAGATTGATGAAATGAGATAGCCTGGATGAGAACCTGGGCGACGGTGTGGTATCCGAGATAGACGCGAGAGTACATGGTGAGGATGGCGGGGGGCCAGGGGAGAAAGGCGAGGAAGGACCGGGATCGGGGTGAGATGCCGAGGCCGCGGATGCAGAGGAGGGAGAAGTAGATGGCGAAGAAGAACATGTACTGAGAGTGGCTCGACGGCCATCCATGGGAGTCGCACATCTCGAGGGCCACGCAGGTGTCGGGGCGGGATTGCTGCACCGAGGTCTTGACAAGCTCGTTGAGGACCTGCGAGAAGATTAGGCCTAGGGCAAAGAAGAAGCCCTGGAGCTCTCGCCGGAAGAGGAAGTGGGAGACGAAGCCGCCGAGGCTGATGAACACAGGGATGAGGGAGACCCAGGCAAGGAAGTGACCGAGAGAATCGCCGCGCCGGTACCGGACGTGGGTGAGGGTCACCGCCTTGAGCGCTGCCTGCGCCGGAGGGGAAGCCATTGCCGGAGAGAGAGATCGCGAATGAAGCTTCGAAGAGAAGCACGAACGATATCGAAGATGGTGTGAAAAAGTAAAAAAAAAAAAAAAAAGTAGCATTTGAACAGTTACAACCGTTATCGGGTCGGATTGTTTCATAGGCGGATGTGGATCCAACACAGATCCGAATCCGATTCACTAAAACTTCAATCAAAATTTGTTTTAATTTAATCAAACAATAAAAAAATAATAATAAGTATATATATAAAAAAGGAAAATAGCCATAATTCTCAAAATTTCCTTTTTTTTTTTTTTTCAAAAATAAGAATACGATTTCACGGACGTTCTCTGATCCATTTCGCGGGAAACCAGTTCTCCGGCGATGGCTGCCGCCGCTGTGTTCTCCGCGCAGCTTCTAGTCCTCTTCCCGAAACGCTCCTTCAATGCTTCCATGCCCACCCTCTCGCCAATCACTTGCCGTCCGCGCGACAACCGTGGGCCGATGATTCGCGGCCGGACGCTGAGCACGGAGGCGATACTCGCCATCCAAGCCCTGAAACGCGCTGGCGGGGATGAAACTAAGATCGATGCCATCATCTCCGGCCCCGTATCCAGGCTTATCAAATCGGACCTCCTCGCCGCCCTCGCGGAGCTCCAGCGCCAGGATAGGCCCCGGCTTGCCCTCAAGCTCTTCCTTGCCGCACGCTGCGAGCTCTGGTACCGCCCTGACCCTGCCCTCTATGCCCAGATGGTCTCCGCCCTCAATCGGAACCAGATGAGCTCCGAGATCGACGTCTTGGTCTCCGATTTAATCGAAGAGCAAGAAGGGAAAGATGAGACCTTTGTGCATGATATTCGTGGTATCGCGAGATTAGTGAAATCTTTGTTGGCGGCTGGGAAGGGGAAGGCTGTGAAGGAGATGTATGGGTTGATGAAGAGGAGAGGGTGCCCGCCGGATGAGTTTTTGTTTCGGCTTCTGATCAGAGGATTGAGAAGGTTGGGAGAAACGGATGCCGCTGATGAAGTAGAGAAGGACTTCAAGGTTTCGTTTGATGGCGATGTTGGCGCCGAGTCAGTACCTGTTTGATGAAATGCCTAATAGAAGAAGAGGTTCACTTTTGACTGCCTTTGGACCATGATGCCATTGAATGGCAGGACTTGTTGTGAGTTTTTCTGTAAAAAGATTTATATGCTTGTTCTGATTAAGTATTGTTTGCAACTCTGTGATGCTTGTGATGCTTTTGCTAATTTTCATCTTTAGTTCTTATTCAATACTGTTATATTATCCACTCTTAACTATTACGCTGTTCATTAGGATCATGATGCAAATGCATAGCCACACTTGCTGTGAACTTTTTTTTGATAATCTAAAATGTATTTGTATGCATGTTTTGATGAAGTATTGTTTCGAAGCTTGTGATGCTTGTGATACTTTGCTGGTGGTCTCTTTTTAGTTCTTATTCAATATGATAGCATTATCATCTCTTGCCATTGGGTCGTGGATTTGTAGCAAGATACAAAGCGACTTTATAACAGGATTTCATTGTGAGTTTGCTTCTGATTATCTGCATGTTCTGATTAAGTATAATTGTAAAGCCTCTGATCCTTGTGATACTTTGCTTGAAGCTTCATTCATTTCTTATATTGAGTTACTAATTTTGGATCATGGTTCTAAATTTCCTTTGGAGCATGGCAGAACTTTGTGATTTTCTTTTTAAAAACATTTGTATGTGTATTCTTATTAAGTATTGTTCGGAAGTTTGTGATACTTGTGATACTCCGTTAGTAATCTCATCTCAGTCCTTTTTCAATACAGTAGCATTATCAGCCTTTTACTACTGAGTCACTGATCTGTAACAGCAGTAAGATGCTGCAGGTGCAAAGTGCTTAGCAGGATTTGTTGTGAGTTTTTTTCTAAATGTATGTATGTTCTGATTAAGTAGTGTTTCATAGCCTGCGATGTCAGTGATACTTTGTTAGTAGCTTCACCTCAGGTCTTACTCAACACAGCTCATATTTATTGGTCACTGATCCGTAGTATGGTTCTTTACTGTCATTGGAGCATAGCAGCATTTGTGGATTTCTTTCTAAAAGTATTTGTTCATGTTCTGATTAAGTATTATTTCGAAGCCTGTGATGGTTGTAATATTTTGTCACCAATTTTATCTCAACTCTTAATCAATACACAGCTGTGATTTATCAGCTTTAGTCATTCGATCACTAATCCGGGGCATGGGTCTTGCCATAACTTATTGTGCTCAATGATCTATGTCGGACTTGGAGTGCCACTCTATATCTAGCATTTGTCATATATTAATTATATGTGTTGGTGAGAATTAAATGTATTCTATCAATCATTAAGAGGACAAAGACTGTCCTTGGTCCTATCTAACAAATATCTGCATCAACTTGTTAAATTTCTCCACGTGCTGCCTATTTGTAACTGTTAATTAACCGCCTGATATATATATATATATATCTCATTTATTATGCCTATCTATTTAGACAACTTTTATTGCCTGGTTAGGTTCCTAGGAGGAAAAGGTATCATTTGGGGCATTATGTTAAAGCCTAAAGCTGTAGTGCGGAAGCAAGTGTCCGATGCTAATGGAAGGGTTATGATTTCTTTTGTAGGATAAATGCACTGAGAGGAACATGGATATTTTATGGTGGAATGTTGAAGTTCAAACATCTGTTTAATAAGGTTTGTTCAAAGATATGGATGATATTGATGAGCTACTAAATTGAGAAAAACATCTATAGTTTGGCCATTGTGTGTATTGAGGTGGGACTTGGTAATTAGACAGTGTGCCTAAGTGTAAAATTTGATTAAGATGAATTCCATTTGGCTTATCCAGCCAAACAAAAACCTTGAATTTTGGGAAATTGGTGATGTGCAGAAGTCAAGCAAGTTTTTGTTGATAGTTTATAGTGTAATAACCTTTGTTCTGAGATCACGACCATGGCTACAGTTTTTATTTTAATGATTGAATAATGGGTTGAGTTTTAGATTTTGATTATTAGTTTTCACATAGCCTTCATTAAAACTATCATTGGCGTTTCATTCCTATATCAGTTTGTTTACTTTTAATCCCTGCCATCCGCTGCAAACTTTGTACCTGATTATTTCTGTGTATAATTATTCAATTTAATTTTAAAATATCACAATCCAGGCAAGGCATTTTCAGCAATATTTGTTATATAGGACACAATTCATGTGGTGCACTGCAGCATGTGGAAGGAAGAAAACAACAATTTCCTCTGCTAGTTTTCTTATCTATTGTTTCTTTCTCAAATAATTTTACACTTTACATCTTGTATTTACATTTGCTGGTGTCCTGACAAATAAGATCAAAAAACAAGTGGCTGATATCAAGAATTCTCCTGCGCTCATGACAATCAAGTAAAAACATCTCCTTCAGCGTGACAGGTACCTTCCAATTGTGTATGCCCACCATTTTTTTAATAGCTGACAAAGAAGGATGCTTTTTCTGCATATGGAATTCCTGCTATCATTTTCTCTTGGATTAGATGGAATCATCTCTTCAGTGCTTCCGCCACTACAGTTGCCCTTGCAGTTCCGATCACCGGGAAAATGAAATAATCACAAACCCAGAACACAAAAAAGAAGACTGCCAGGTCAATGTTAACTTCAAATTTTGTTTTTGATATTGTTTTATGATTCTTGCTGAGCCAGGGAAGCTACCTCCCGAGCCCAGAAGCGGAGGTGCTTCTTCATATCAGCTCTATCTAGAGAATTCGGCAACATTCGTAGATTGAGGAGTGGAGAATCAGGTTTACTGATAAGCCAAGCCTCTGACAAATACGGCCTTTTCACCTGTTCTTCATTGGTCTCTCTCCTCTCAGCACTTCCACTCTTCCCTTCAACTAGTCTTTGAAGTCCCGGTATCACACATATCATCTCCGAACTCAATTTCTCCTTATGGAATACAAACCCAAGATCCATGAACCCCTGGAGCTCATAGTTTTCAAGATCAGACAGGCTCTTGTAGCTCCTCATCTCTCTCCTCATTCTTCTTCTTATCTTCTGTGCTGAATCTGCACTCAAGGTAGGTGTTGAAGGATGCTGCAGCTGGAAAAGAGGCTTGCCTATGACAATATTCAGCACAGGTCGTTTCTTCTTTTCTTTGTATTCTGCATGGCTTTTCCTACTCTGTGAAGTGCACAATTCAAGTTAATATACATGAACAATGAATTCAACTAATAGTTAACTATGATGCATTAAATACCTGTGATGTGCTGCTGTTTCCTGGAAGTGATTCTGAAGATGAGTTTGTTGGTAGGTGAGCAGGAAGAGGAGGTGGGGAAGCAGTCCTGGTCTTGCACAAGAGAATGTTTTGTGAGAACCAGAGCTCATCCATGACTTGTTGGAGGTAAGTGAAGGTGTTTGAATCCATGTTTGCTTGTCCATTTTGCAGAGCCTTTGGGAATGCTTAAAAAGACCAGATGATGAAGGTGGGGTCTAATGAGTGGATGTGCTCATAATACAAGTGCTCTAATTTGGCATCTTTGTGTATCATACAGCCAATGAACTTGAACAACGTGGTCCCTGAATGTGACTAGGTAGGGTCATGTGGAACAACTAGCTATCAAACTTTGTATCTAGTCCCTTGAAGATGAGGATCAGGTGAGTGTGGATCCCAATCAAGCCTTGTTAGAGTGTTTATTAATTCTCTGTTTTTGGCTTTACCAGGTTGAAGAAAGTTCTGGGAAGAAAACCATAAGAATGAGCATCACTTTGATGGGTTATTTTAGAGGTTCTGTCTCTTCCCTTTGCATTATACCCTCTCTTTTGGTCTTCATTCTTTCTTTTTTTTCTTTTTTGTTTTAAATAAAAGTGAATAAGATCTATTAAAAAGGAGTAGAACAGAAACGAAAAAACCAATAAAAAAGACTAAAAGAAAAGTGCAAGAAACACTTAAACAAATAACCCTTATTAGAGATAAGGGAGCTAAAAAAAAAGATAAAGAAGAACAAACTGGGAGTTTGGGGAAGCAGCAAGACCGGCGAATGTTACCATAGCTTTATTGCTTGCTTTGAATGTGATATTGAGGAGATTTATTAATTTCCTGATGATGAGAAATTATTGCATGTCTTTTGGATGTATACCCAACATATGTTACCACAGCTCAATTTTAACCCCACAAGTTATAACAAATGTGATATCTAGATTATTAGTAATTTTAGCTAATCACTTTGCCAATGAACTCATTGATCTGATTTATCATGTTAGGTAAAAGTGAAACATATAATTTAACATAAATTCAAATGTAAATTCACTAACTCAACTGATGTTGAATTATTAGTTACTCTTGTAAGCTAAGACTACATTTCCTTTTAACTTAGAGCACTCACAGTTAGATTTTAAGGATATGTTTGCCTAAACAGATTTTTGTAAAGAGTAAAATGCTTTGCAATCTATGTATTTCCTGCTATTACTGCCAATGAAGATGTTGTGTTACTGTTAGCCTTGATTTACATTTGGTTTAAATGAAATATAATTTTTTTTTAAATAAATATTATGTTTTTCCTAAACTTATCATTATCAATATTGGCTATCTTTCTCCTGTGTGGGTATTTGACAAAGAAAGGTTGGATGCTAATAGTAACCGGAAAGATGAGGATGAAGGTGATCAGTAGAGATAGCACCTTTTTTTTTTTTTTCCGTAGTTTATCCATTGTATTTTGGACTCTGTTTTTTATTTTTTTTAAATAAAATGGATAAACTATTGATTTATTAAAAACCAGAACGAGTTGGACTTCATGTCATGCTTCCTTCTATTATTAATAAAATGATAGTGATTTAACTGATTTTTTTTTTTTAAATTATAAGTTGGAGAGATATAATTGAGAAAATTGACTAATAAATGACATGAATTAAGTATTGTTCTTCTTTTATGATGGTGAATGGCCCTTCTAATTTAGGTTAATTCATGGAAGTGTGGAATTATGTACTTCCTCAGTTTTTTTTATTGTCTTATTTAAGTTTTTTTTTGTCCTTTTTATTTATCTACAAAGTTTATAAAATATTAAATAAGTTTTTTTTTTCAAATATATCTTTTATATTTAATGTAATTTTATAATTTCTGATAAATTATATTTAATTACATTTTATTAAATCATATTTTAAATAAAAATAATTTTAAAAATTAATATAATTTTTTATAAATTTAAATTATTGACTAATTTTAACTGATTTTCTTAATTTATGTGTTAAAAATGGGCAAGTAAAAAAGATATTATTGTGCTTTTCTGCAAAGTTGTATGGAATTTGGAGAAACAGATCCGGAATTAATTTTTTCAAACTTAGTAGGCTTTTGTGCAAAATTGTCAGTTATTTTGCAGTTCTCCAGGCCTGGAAAGTTAGATATAATTTCTGAAATTAGTGCGTTTTTATGCAAAAGTCTCATGGTTGCAACTTGCAAAAGACGCCCTCATGATGATAATTAATGACAAGGGGTTCTTTTGCAAAAATGCTAGGGTTTGTGCTGTTTTTACAGAAAAGGACCTGGAAAAGTTAATTTTGCATGAAGTTTTGTGATTTTGCAAAGACACCCTCAGGAGAATAACTAATAAAAGGGTTCTCTTGCAAATTAACAAGAATTTGTGTGGTCTTACAGAAACAACCCTGGCAAAGTCAATTTTGCGTTTTTGAAACTAGTGTTTCGTGCAAAAAAAATATAAAGACTACTCCTTTAATACTAGTCGTTTTGTTTTTTTAATTTTTTTTATTTTTAATTTCCTGTGTTATATGAATGAAAACAATAATATTTATAATCTTAAGAAAAATATATGGTTAAAAAAAATAATTTGATTAATTTTTATATTAAATTTTAAAAAATTTAATGTTATTTTTATTTTTTATGTAACATACATGTATTTTGAAACTGAGTGAATATGAAGTTCTATAATTTTGCAACAACCCCCTCGAGGTAATAATTAATCACTTTGCCAAGTCTTGTGTAATTTTGTTAAAACACCCCTGTAGAATGTTTAATCTAATTCCAATGCTCCCGTTCATGTGTCAAGCTTGCAAAGAGAACATTTGAAATCCATGGAGATTTGAAAACCAGAGAGCGAAAAGAGCCCGCGAGCTCGCGAGCCAGACGACAATGGAAGCAGATCGAAACCCTAATGCTACATCGAGGAGCTCCTCCTCCTCCTCCTCCTCCTCGAAGAAGCGTGAGTTCTCGGTGTACCAGAACCCCGCTTTCTCCGCCGCACTCACCGCCTCCAGCCTCCGCCCTTCCTCGTCCGCTGTCCTCCTCTTCTCCTCCTCCGCCCTCGTCTCCGCCCTCTCCTTCCTCGCCCTCTCATCCATGTACCCTTTCTTCCCCTCAAATTGTTTGCATTCTTCTCTGTTTCTTCACTGTGTTCATGCATAAGCTTCTTCTCCCTCTGATGCTTGTTTTCTTGGTCGGTACTACAGGGAGGACTCGCTCACTCATAGCTTGGGATTGATCCGTGTATCAAAAGCCGGAGCTTGTAAGGATTTTACTATGCACTAACTATTTCTAGTAATGCCCATCAACTGTTTGATTTATTTCCTCTGTGGAGCATTGCAGTGTTTCTTTTCAAATCTTTGCGAACTGCGCTTGCTCTGGTGTTCATCACGACATTATCTGCTTTCCTCCGAGCTTTGGCTCTGCGCAATGGTGGTGTGCTGACGAAGAGGACGAAGGATCAGCAGAAGAAGCTCTCCGAGCGTCAATTGAACCTCTTAGGCATGAAGCTGCAACCTTGTGATAAAATGGATGATGAGGTTTTGAAGAAGCATCCCAAGTCAATGACTTTGTCCTCGGAGCCCCTTGTCCCTATCAGGAAGTCTGGCTTTGGTTATACACCCACCCGTTCATCATTAGTTGGATCAGAGCAACAACACTTAGCAAGTAGTGCAAAGAAGATGTCAGGGATGTCCCCGGCTTCGACTCCTGCTCGGCTGCGTTCTCAATATATATCCTCTCCTTCAACTCCATGGTCAAAAGGCAGCGCAAAAGGGATACAGACAGAGGCCTTGTTTGAGCAATTCTTGGCAAATGTGGATGAGAAGTTTTGTGAGTCAGCTGTCAAGACAGAAACTACAACTCCACCAGCCACCATTAGGGGATTTGGCATTGTCAGCCCAAGCTCAATAGGCAGCTCGGCCACTGCTTCTGGTACTACAAGGAGCACACCGCTGAGGCCTGTGAGAATGTCCAACCAGAAGTATAGCACACCTCCAAAGAAAGGAGAGGGAGAGCTCCCACCTCCTATGTCAGTGGAACAAGTAATAGAGGCTTTTGAGTTTTTTGGTGTCTATCCTCAAATTGAGCAGTGGCAGGATAGGCTAAGGCAGTGGTTCTCATCAATGCTAATGAATCCATTGCTTGAGAAGATTGAAACAAGTCACATTCAGGTTTTCAGTTGTCATTCTCTAACGCACATCTTTGATGTGAATATGTTTCTTATGTGAATATATTTGTAATTTTTGCAGGTTATGCAAGCAGCAGCACGGGTTGGTGTCTCCATTACTGTAAATCAGGTTGGAAGTGATACATTGACTACTTCCGTGCCAGTCAGTGTGTCCCCAATAGATGGTGCCAAAGAGTGGCAGCCGACATTTACCTTGGATGAAGATGGGGTTCTTCATCAGCTTCGTGCAAATCTATTGCAAGTGCGGGATGCATCAGCTTGTGAGTTTCTTTCATTATTACTGTCTATCACTCAAGCAACTTGTTTACTGTCATTTGTGGCCTGGGATGGTTTAGTTTTCTATATAAACCTATCTGATTGTGCTTCTTCTTGTTCCCTACAATGCGAAGTGCAATCTCCTGTAGTTGGCTTGCAACAACCACAGCCAAATCCTATACTTCCTTTTGTACAAGCATGTGTGGATGCCATCACTGAACATCAGAGACTTAACACATTGATGAAAGGAGAGCTGATTAGAGGCTTGCTCCCACTGAGTAGTGTGCGTGCAGATTATACTGTGCAAAGGGTCCGAGGTAGACATCATATTTTCAAAATATGAATTTTTTATGGATGCTAACAGTACAATGTAGTATTTACCATGATGTCAAATATGCTAGAGTTAATACCATGACCTGTTTTCTGTTCTTGATTTGTCACAGAACTTGCTGAAGGAACATGCTTAAAAAATTATAACTATTTGGGGAGTGTAGATAGTTCTGACAAAGCAGGCAAAAAGTATTTGGGCGAACTTCCAAGTGACTCTCACCTGCTGTTATATCTATTCTCTGCTTTCTTAGATCATCCCAAATGGATGTTACATGTCGATCCCGCCTCCTATTCGGGTACTCAGTCAAGCAAGAATCCTTTGTTCCTTGGAGTTCTTCCCCCGAAAGAGAGGTTTCCTGAGAAGTATGTGGCTATCATATCTGGTGTGCCATCTGTGGTCCATCCCGGGGCTTGTATATTAGCAGTTGGGAAGCAAAGTCCTCCGACTTTTGCTTTGTATTGGGATAAAAAGCTTCAAATCTCTCTGCAGGTTAGTTTTTTGCCAATGTATAAGTGTTTGCTGTTATAGTTTATCCTTTAATAATCACCGTAGTGGTCTTCTATGCCAGCTGAAACACTGGAATTTGCTTTAATGTTTAGAGTTATTGTCTGCCTGATAATAGAGCACCAAATCGAAAGTAAAAATAGTTGAATTTCTATGTGAATTTATAGGCTACAGAACTTTTAACCCTTCTGACCCTAAAATGGAAACATAACTTGATGAAAGTGCACTTTTACTTCCTGAACTGTACCTCTATATTCACTATGGTCATTGAACCTAGAACAAATTAATTTTAGTATTTGTAATGAGAAAAAGAATACAGAAATAGTCCTCAACTTATGAAAGCATGAGGAGTTTTTTTTTCACCAATTTAGAACTACTTTTAACCCTGAAATCAAATCAACATTTTTTGTTTTCAGGGCCATATTGAATCTTCAGGGGTTCAAAGATCAGAAGTGCACTTATACCAATAAAACTCTGCCAATTGTTTTTAAAGTTGGGCTATAAGGCATGCATTAGATTGTGTTATGTAAGTTGCTGGAATCATATTCTTTAGAGTTTTAAATCCTAATTCACTTGCATTACAGAAATGAAAATAGTCATTCATGCTACTCTTCACTCTCGATTTTGAAGTTTATGTAGCCTCAAAAGATTTCATTCATTTTTCTCAGTCCCTTTTGTAAGCTTACTGTTCTCGGTCTGTCAAAACTCTTTTTAACGTCCTAATCACTACTGAACTTAAATCATATTTTCCAGGGAAGAACAGCATTATGGGATGCTATTTTGCTTCTCTGTCATAGAATCAAGGTAGGATACGGAGCGGTTGTTCGTGGAGTTCATCTCGGTTCTTCAGCTTTGAACATCCTTCCAGTTCTCGAATTCGGCGAATGAAAGTTGAAGATCAGGTTTGTAAAACCCTCTCCTACAGCTATGTTAAAGATTCTGTTTGTGTTGTGCAGAAATAGAACACCACTTGCTAAACTGGTTTCTAATGTGTAACCTTCTCTGATCTTTTTCAATTTGCTTTCTGAATTCAAAAACTTAGAATCACCTTTTCAAGCTCGTCTTTAACTAGTTGCATGTATCCTGAGAAACAAAATTTGGTTGCATTGATTTCAAATATAACACATTTGAAGTTTAGAATGCTTAATTTGGATTTTTTTGTTAAAAGAAAAATAACTAAAACAAAAGCATTCAAATTACTTATTCACAAATTTATATTTAGTGGCATTTTTTTAACAATATGGATAAATTATTCTACTCATGTTTTTAAAATTTTCAACTATGTTTTAGAAAGAATTTTTATCTGTCACATAGAAGTTAATGACATTACCATTCGTCCATTGCGGTGGTTGTAAGATCCTTAATTGCCGTATGGGCTTTTTTGGAAGTGTTTTGTCCATTATGATGAATGTGATATTTATTTTGTTTTTGGCATCATTATAGGCTTTAATGACAAAGCTTCCAAAGATATTTGGCCAAGGGTATTTAGCTTGAAAATTTTTCTTGGCTTTTTACATTCAATGATTTCTATTTGCGATTTTCATGCCTGTCTCCCAATGTTCTTTTAAAATTGTTTTGAATTATTTTATTTTTTTTTAAATTACTCTAGTTTTTCTTTCAATGTCTTTCGCAGTGAAATCAATATTGTCATATATTAACAACATGTTGGTTTCCTTCTAGTTATTTTTCCTAATTGTTATTTTTATATATTTTATAAAATTATGATTTATCTATTTATTTTAACAAAATTAAATAATTATATTGATATATATTTTCTTTTGATGACCTACCTAATTCAAAACAATTGGTCATGTATTCAGTTTTAATGATAAAAAAAGCTTCTATTTTTTTCAAAAGGTCAATCTAATCCTCCCACGTAAAACTAAATTTAATACTTCTAAATTCAAATAATTTGACTTATATTTAACTCAAAATTTAAAACATTTTCAAGTACTATGAACCAAACAAACACCTTTACCATCTATATATTATTTCTTGCAAGGCAATGGAATTGTGCTACTGTAAATCTCTCCAAATTATTCAATTTTTTCAAGGCTTTAAATCTCATTGGACATTTTAAGTCATATATTGAAAGGAAGTAGGAAAGCATTGAAGAGTTTGCTCTCAGTTGGGTGGAGTGCACCGTCCAAACACTAACTAGTCAAGTTGCTTACAATTGGGATTGCACTAATTGTGGTCACTTACTTGGCCTTTTTGTTTTATCTAATTATCTTTTTATTTGATTTATTATTAAGTGCTCCCTCTCTAGCTTTGATTCTCAGCCACAAAAGTCAATTAAACTTATGTGATATTAAAAGAAAATTATCTATTTTATATTTAATTTGTTTTTGTTATAAAAAAATAGATGAACTATTTAGATTAAAAAGAGCAAATATAATATATATATAGAAATATAAAATAGAAGGACTACAATATAACTGTGTAGAAGTGGATAAGTTCAATTATGAAAAGACAAATGAAATAAATAAGAAAAAATACATGAGCCCCTAATTTGAGTAGGCTTTTGTTGCCATTATATGAAATTTAATTTAGATAATATATTGCATGTATAATTAATCATCTAAATTATTGTTATGATATGCAGTACTGTTTTGTGTCTATTGAAAAAAACTCAAATTATTATTATTATCTAATGCTAATTTTTATAATCTGCTTTTTTTTTTTTCTATTATTGATATGGGACCTCTTTTGGGCAGGGTCCAGGGATATTGACATGATATGTTAATATATATATTTTTATGTAATTGAATTTATTATACAGGTTTTCAAAATATTAATCATGACATGTCATAAATTAGATTGATTTGATAGCTAATTTGCCGTATACAAGCGATATTTTGCATGCCATGCCACGTCAGTATATATCAGCAAGCCAGCCAACATTAGAGACAAAAATAAATATTTTATGTATATATAGCATTATATTAAATACTATAAAAATAAATAAAACAAAAGTTTAAAAAAAAAATCTCATGACCCAAACTTCATTCTATCTTTAAAAAAATAAATAATTAAATAAAAATGATATTAAGTGTATGCTATATCAGGCAAAAAATAAAGAATAAATAGGATTTTCATTTGTATGTGTACTATTACTCATTTCCATTTTAGTGATTAAAGTAAAATTCACTCATTTTAAATATTTTCTCTATATTTTTTTCACTCTTTGACTCATATAACTAGTTTAAAATAAGGTACCGAAAGTTTTATAATATAAATTAATGTAAATTATATTTTACATTTTATATAATCATGATCATGCATCTTCCCTGTATTTAATTTTTTTAAGTAAATTGAGACCTCTCCAAAGTCATGAAGTCTCATTAATTATCATCTACAACTTGTTCAACCTTATCTTTATCTATTCTATTTTTAAAAAGGAAATGGTAAGAAGAAAAAAAAAAGTCAAGATTTGGTTTTGACTTTTGTACACTCTAACTTTGCTCGTATTTGTATTACATATAGGTTGGTTTAATTTTAAAGCAATCTAAAAATTTCAAGATGCCAAACTTTATTAGTCATACAATTTCTCATACTTAGTTGTAAGAATCCAAATTTATCTATTTTTAAACACTAATTATATGAATTAAATAAATACTAATTTTCAATTATGAGACAATGAGGGAAGAGAATAGCAAGCTTTGGCTTTATATAACCAATTAAACTATTCCATAGTGACATGCCAACAACCAAAATATTCTTTAATATTGAGTGGAAGCATGCTTGAAGGCATGCTTATCTTTTTGGCATTATAAAAGAGTTTCAAGGATGGCTCCTAGTTTTTCATCACTCACTTCCACATGAACAAAAGAATGGTTTTGGGATCAAGAGCTCATTCTCTCTTCCTTCTATTCTCTCTTTTCTTATGTTTTTTCTCCTTTGGTAATGCATTACTTTATTCAAAGTTCAAATTTATTTATTATTATTTATTTATTTATTTTATATAAGATAGACAAGTTACGTCAAAAACATGAGCGGTTTTTTAAATATACGATGTAAATTATATTTAATTAGATGATGTATGACTAATAATATTTTTACCAACTTTTTTTTAATGTAGTGAATGGAGAGTTGAGGTTAAATTTTTACTCGGAGAGTTGCCCTCAAGCCGAAGACATCGTGAAGGAGGAAGTCGAAAAACTCTATCATAAACATGGGAACACGGCTGTTTCTTGGGTTAGAAACCTCTTCCATGATTGCATGGTTAAGGTGATGAAATGCCTTGCTCTTTTAAGTAGTGATTTATATATATTTATATTTAGATTTATTTAATTATATAATAAAAATTTGTTCATGTACAATATATAGTCTTGTGATGCTTCACTTTTGTTGGAGGAGACAAGCTCAACAATCTCAGAACAAAATTCTCCAAGAAGCTTTGGGATGAGAAATTTCAAGTATGTCAAAGTGATTAAAGATGCATTAGAGAAAGAATGCCCTAATACCGTTTCTTGTGCTGACATTGTTGCTCTTTCCGCAAGAGAGGGAGTTGTAATGGTATGTAATTCATCATAATGTTTTTATCTCTAATTTATATATTTTTTTATTCAGTTAAAACAATTTAGTTTTGAACTTAAAAAAAACTAATGGAAAATCAAAAGTGTATTTATACCTAATAATATATAACTTCAAACATCTTTCATTGTTTTACAGCTTAAAGGACCATACATTGACATGAGAACAGGAAGAAGAGATAGCAAAGAAAGCTACAGCCAAGATGTGATCAACTCCATTCCCAACCACAATGATAGCCTTTCCTTCATTCTCTCTCGGTTTCAATCAATAGGAATCAATGCTGAAGGAACAACTGCTCTTTTAGGTAATCAAACTACATAAATAATTAAACTCCGATACCATATTAGATGGATTTAATTACCGTACAGGTCTCTGTAATTGTGTATTTTCTGTTTTTTTAGTCCTTACAGTATTTTCAAATATAATTAATTTATCATATTTAGTCGAATTTGGTCATTTTAGTCCGCGGCGTAAATGACCACGTGTTCTACCAAAAAATATTGTAATTTTAGTTAGAAAATACACAATTACAGAGACCTGTACGGCAATTATACCTATTAGATGCATTCTAATCAAAGTACAAATCTAATATATAGGAGCTCATTCGGTTGGAAGAGTACATTGTATAAATGTTGTTGGAAGACTTTACCCAACAGTAGACCCAAGTATTGATCCCATCTATGCTGAATATCTCAAAGGACGTTGCCCTTCACCGGAGCCTGATCCAAAGGCAGTGTTGTATGCAAGGAATGATAGAGATACACCAATGATAATTGATAACATGTATTACAAGAATTTACTTAAGCATAAAGGGTTGATGTTAGTAGACCAACAATTGGTTACTGACCCTTCAACATCTCAATTTGTTGAAAAAATGGCTGTGGACAATGATTATTTCTATGAGAAGTTCACCGAGGCTTTGCTCTTGATGTCGGAGAATAATCCGGTCACCGGAGATGAAGGGGAGATTAGAAAAGATTGTAGATTTGTTAATTGATGGTCAATTATGATAAAAAAGAAATGTATATCAAAATAATGGGAACCTCCTGAATAATTCCATGGCATTATGGTGTATTGGTTTGAGAAGTTGTAAGATGGGGATATTTGCATGTGTGTACTTGAGTATTTGAAATATTTGATTGTGATATTCAATAGAGAGGAGAAGGTTTCTTCTTTAATCCTCTTGCATTTACATCAATGGTGTATTATTTAATATTAAAAATTTCAATGGGGAATTATATTGGAATATAATAAGTGAAAAGATTTATATGTATTTTTCATGAGGAAAGGGAAAAAAAAAAAAAAAAAAGAACCTTTTTAGCACATTAATAATTTTTCACAAGACACTATTATGCACCATGTTACTAGCTAGCTTGTTTCTGAATATTTATCAAAAGAATAATTTGTTCTTTTTGAAAATATGATTGATGATGACCTAGTTATCTTGTTCTACTTTGCTTGATAATATTTAAAATTCTGATAAGTGAGTGAATTTTACTTGCTATAAATAAATTATTAATTAAGACATAAAAATTAAAAACTTGCAAATTTTTATATTTTTTTACGTATTTTATTTTTAATTAGATTGACATCATTAATTAATTAATTAATTAATGAATAAAATCACTAGTGGCCCCTAAATAAAGATATGCTCTTTTTGATAAGTACATTGAATTTGTTTGTTTGCTCTTTCGTGTAAGTAACAACTTGTATCTGTTTTATCATGTGTCTTTTATATATATATATATATATATATATATATATATATATATATATATATATATATATATATATCAGTGCAGAAATTTAGCACTGAAATTTAAATATTCAGTTAATTTTTTTTTTTATTGTTTGTACTCGAGGGTTAATATCTATTCAGTTAAAAAAAACCTCTACACTCAAAATTTATAAAATCACACACACACACACACTCTCTCTCTCTCTCTCTCTCTCTCTCTCTCTCTCTATATATATATATATATATATATATATATATATTACAAATAGGTGTTTGTATATAAACTATCAACTTAGTAAAAATAGTCAATATGATATTTTTCAATATTAAAGTTATACGTGATCCAAACAATTTTGGTTTATTACAGATATAAATCCTTTATTATATTTACTATCGAATTTTTTTATGGATTTTACAAATTTCAAATTTCGTTTGAAGTTTTTTTTTAATGGTATCAGAGTTTATCTTTTGTATTTGATTTTACATTCTTATCATTGCGGACTCTTTTTAGGCTATTGACCACCAACCTATTACCATAAGTTATTTTGTTTAAGCTGAAAGTGCTGAGCAAATCTCTTTGGATCAAAGCAAAGATCAGAGTTTTCATTAGCTGTCCATGACTTAAAAATAAACGTTAAAGTCATAATTGAAAAATAATATTTAAAAAATATGATTAAAATAAAATACTAAAAGATCTGATTAAAAAAATAAATAAACGTTAAAAGACTTGAATTAAAAAAAAAGGGTCAAAACTCACTATATATTTCTTATTATTAACTAACTTCAAAATCTCTTAAAAACTATATTAACTAATTTGAACTATATTAAGTAACTTAAAAATTAACTTCAAAGAAGCTCAATAACCTTATATAAAAAAACATTAATAACATTAAGTCATTAACCTTTTTATTCACTTTAAATTGTTAGCGTTACAATTTTTTAAAAACAAAAAATGGAAAAATGAGGGGAAAAAATTGGGCCAATGGAAGACCAAAGAGGATATATTGTTGGAAAAGCTCATGCGGGAGTTCTAGTTGGAACGCAGCTTAAGGTCGAGCCAGATAGCCGGCCAAATAGAGGGATGGACCGCCCAAGGCTGCAGGAAAAGATGGTTGTTCCTCCGATGTTCAACCGTTGCGGCCTAGGCAACCTACTCCTTCGCCGGCCAACACACAGCACAATCTCCGAGCAGCGACTAGGCCGGATCGAGCAACCCATGAGGGTCCTCGCTGAGCAATCGGGCAGCGAATAACTCCATGGGGTTTGACACGGAGAGCAACTGAATAGGGTCTGACCCTGTAAGCGATCCTCCACAGCTAAACGAGGTCATGCTTGAACCATGAGCTGACAAGTGTGTTAAAAAAGAAAAAAAGACTACTCCAGTTCCAATCCTAAGTTATTGCTTTGCTCTCAGTTCATCACATTACTCCAACTTCTCAACAAGCAATGCCCGATTTATAATAAAAAAAAAGTTATCATCTTCTACATGACCAAACCTGGAGCCACGTCAACTCTCATCTTCTCCATCGGTCTTACCTGTTCAAAAAATAAAAAAAAAAAATCAAACCTTTAGAATTGTAACATAAATATTAAAAAAAACTATTACTAATCACAAACTTATAGCAGTATAGGTTAAACGTGCATATAGAGCCGATGATGCGCAGGTTAATGGTAACACCTCTGCCGAGCAACCTCCGCCTCCTTGGGTTGCTAGCTGGGTCATATCCCCTTCAGTTGGTCGCAGGGTTAAGTACAACCTTGTTTAGCGGTGGAGGATGGCTAGCAAGATCAGGTACAACCTCGTTCAATGGTGGAGGATGGCTGGCCGAATCAGGTACACCCTCATTCAATGGTGGAGCAAGGTCAGGTACAATCTCCTTCAGCGGTGGAGGATCGCTCGCAAGTTCAGGCACAACAACGTTCAGCGGTAGAGCAGGGTCAGGTACAAACTCGTTGAACGGTGGAGGATCTCGGGAAGAAGATATTCCTAATATATTGAAACAGAAGAAAATAAATCGTAACAAACTAAAACAATATAATTAAAACATAGGAGACATGATAGACACTAATCAAACCTAGCTAATTATTAAATTTGCCAACATTCCCTCCCTTAAAGTGAACAAGTTCAGTTTAAAACTCCAGACTCCACCACTATCCAATATTCTTTGGACTGAAGAAAATTCTCCATGAGTATACTCCAATGGTCATAATGACCATCAAATCGTGGGACTGAAGGTTGAACAAAATTATCATTGGCTATTGATGATTGCTTTTTTTTTTTTTTTTGGAAAACTAGATTATATACGCTCTGAAGAAGCAAAAAAACACCAAAACAATTATTACTCTATGAGTTTTTAATCTATATAAATGATAAGATAATCCTAATATGTTGAAACAGAATAAAATAAATCGTAACAAACTAAAACAATATTATTATATCATTGGCCATTGATGGTTGTTTTTTTTTTTTTTTTTTTGGAAAACTAGATCGTATACGCTCTGATACCAAATGATATTCAAGGAGCAAAAAAAAAAACACCAAAACAATTATTACTCTCTGAGTTTTTAATCTATACAAATGATAAGATAATCCTAATATGTTAAAATAGAAGAAAATAAATCGTAACAAACTAAAATAATATTATGAAAACATAAGAGACATAATAGACACTAATCAAACCTAACTAATTATTAAATTTGCCAACAAGGTACAACCTCGTTAAGTGGTGGAGGATCGCATGCAGGGTGGTCAGCTACAACCTCGTTCAGCGGTGGAGGATCACTCGTAGGTTCTGATACAACCTCATTCAGCGGTGAAGGATTGCTCGCAGGGTGGTCAGCTACACCTCGTTCAGCGGTGGAGGATCGCTCACAGGGTCAGACCCCATTCGGTTGCTCTTTGTGTCAGACCACATAGAGTTGTTCGCTACCTGATTGCTCGGCGAGGACCCTTGTTGGTTGCTCGGTCCAGCCTGGTCGTTGCTTGGAGCTTATGCTGTGTGTTAGCCGGCGGAGGAGTTGGTTACCGAGGCCGCAGCGGTTGAACGTCGGAGGAATAGCCACATTCTCCTATAGCCTTGGGCGGTCCATCGCTCTATTTGGTCGGTTATCTGGCTCCACCTTAAGTTGCGTTCCGACTGGAACTCCCGCATGAGCCTTTTCAACAATATATCCTCTTTAGTCTTCCATCGGCCCAATTTTTTTTCTTCCCCTCCTTTTTCCATTTTTTTTAAAATGAAATATAATAACATTAAGTCATTAACCCTTTTATTCACTTTAAATTATTAACGTTGTGATTATTACGAAATATTAAAAAAAATCGTTTCAAAATTTGAAATAAAAAAATGATTTTAAAAAACGGTTGCAAGATTTAAAAAAAAAAAGATTTCAAAAAAGTTGCAAGATTTAAAAAAAAGGTTACAAGATTTAAAAAAATTGCAAGATTTAAAAAAAAAAGATTTTAAAAAATTGTGACAAGATTTTTAAAAAAAGTTGCAAGATTTAAAAAAACGGTTGCAAGATTTCAAAAAGAAAAAAAAAATTGATTTCAAAAAATCGTTGCAAGATTTAAAAAAAAAATAAATAAATAAATAAACGGAGGCCCTCTTCCTCTTTGGCGCCAGAACGGAGCTCTGAGAAACCCTAGAGATGGAGGCCAAGGACATCCTCGGCCCGCCCAAATCCTCCTCCTCGGGCCTGCCCAAACCCTAGAGATGGACGCCAAGGACATCCTCGGCCCTGTTCCTCTTCGGCGCCAGAACGGAGCTCTGAGAAACCCTAGGAAGCCTCGCCCTCCCAAGGAGTCCCAGGGAAAACCCGTTGGCGTCTCTCACGAGGTACTCTCTCGATCTCAGATCGATCTCTTTCTCCCTCCCAATCCTCGTCGCTTTTGATCCATTTCTCCTGAATTATCCTTTGGAACTAGGTTTTTGCGCTTACTGGCGGGCTGGCTCCTCTCATGCCATCGATTGAGGTATCGCATTTGAAGCGGCGACCACTTCCTGAGAACAAAGAGAAGGTAATGCGAGCTATCACGTCCTTGTTGTTTTAATTCGCTTCTCTATGTTTTTCCTCGTCTTTGAGATTTCCTTTAGTAGTAAAAGCTACCCTCGTTTAGTTTAAGAAGAAATTGCATATGTGAGAGAATCATAGTCCGCAGAATTTAGAGTTTCATTATCTTTGAAGCCAAAGACACAATTTTACTTCATTATACCATCAAATTACACTTGTTATAGTAGGGTAGTATAAACAGAGTAGCATGTAAATGATTATACAGTCATCAAATTTATTTGGTTTTGCAGCCAGCCGACTGCTGTAGATTTTTTTTTTTTTTTTTTTTTTTTGGAATTTATTTTTGGATTAATATTAGATGTGAGGTCTATAAACAAAATGTGTAATGCAGATGATACTATCAACATATATTTCATTATCCCAATGTTATTTGATTTTGAATGAAATGTAACCTTGGACTCTTCACTTTCAGTCATCTTTTCTATTTGGCCAATGGTGGCCTTATTTCTTCTGCATTTGGTGTTGATACTTATGGTTTCACATATGCACTATTCTCTTTGCAGATCACATGGCAATGGCTTCCTTTTACATCTTCTGCACGGACAGACAATTTACAGCTCTATCATAGGGTCTGTTCACTTGCCTCATTCCATTAATTCATTGATTGCATGCGGACCATGAATTTATTGCTGTTTACTTCCCATTTTTAGGTCAGGGTTGTGAATGGTGTTCCCCCAAAAGGTGAGTATGCTTTTGCGAAATACAACAAGGTAAGAACAAGAGATGAACCAAAATTACAAAAGAGAAAGTGCTTCTGTTCTGTTCCATTGTGATTTATATTAAATTAGCCAGTTTTATATGTATATTTTTCTGCAACCTGGTCATGAAAAACTTGGATTTTACTCTTCAGTCTGTAGTTGTTCTCAAGTACACTGATGAGGAGTACGAAAAGCATTTGACTGACCCTGTAGGTAGTATGTATTCTGTGATTGTTAGCCTTTATTGTTTTCATCTGCATTATATGAATTTTCTGGAAGGATTTTTTTGGACTTTACCAACCAGCTTAATATTCTTGGTGATTAGACGTGGTCCAAGGAAGAAACAGATCAAGGAAGAAACAGATCAGTTATTTGATTTGTGTGAATGGTTTGATCTTAGATTTATAGTTATAGCTGGCAGATTCCCAACCGCACGCACTGTGGAAGAACTGAAGATCGGTGCTATGCTGGTAAAATTTCTTTGATGGCATGCTATTCAAATAATTTTTTTATATGTTTTTACATTTTGTTTCTGTGATCATTGCCCATCTTTATTGGTTTCTCTCTATATTTAGTCATCCCATGGATATGTGATGGTTTTCTAATGTACTTAATAGGAAGAGGACTGGCTTTTGTGTGTAACTGATGGATTTTAAGTTCCACATCATATGGGTCAGTGGGTCTACAGAACTTTGTCATTCAACATTGCTATTTTGTGAACACTTGACATCACAGTTGTGAAGCGCTGATGGGAATTCATTTATTAGCTAGGAGTGTGGGTTAGCTTGTGGCCATGTGCACAGACCATTGAATCCATGTTACAAATGTGTGTGCCCTTGCTTTCCAAACTCATAAATAGCACGTAGCCCCTTATATCCTTATTGCTTGTGTCCTGCTGCTGTTTACCTGTGAATTGCAGGTAATACCGCTCTAATTGTCTTGCAATCCAAAGGGAGTTAAATGCAGGACACTGATGAAAAATTGGATTCTTTATTGAAATTCAACATATGGTTTTGACACCACGTACACACAAGTAGTAGTCAATAATTACCCTTGTACATGGTCCGATTTTGTAAGACGCAACTTTGTGTTTGTGGTCTTTTACCAAAATAAGATGTAAATTGATGCTCTTATTGCTTTGTCTCTAAAAGTGAAAGAAACAATTAATGTTTTCATGTTGTTCCTATAATTGATATCCTAATAAGAAAGAAAAGAAGGGGAAAAAAAATCTCGTGCTGGCCCCGGAAGGAAATTTCTGTTGTTCCTGGTTAGGTTTTAGGTTTTCATTCTAAATGAGTTGGAGAATATTTGCTCAATTCAATGCCAAATTAAATTGTTAGTTGGTCCTACTTTTCCCCGCCTATTCGACTTTTGTACTAATATTGCTTAGTTTTGGTAGATGACATCACATTGCAAAATGTTAGTGCCTGTTTCTTAATGGAGCTAATAATAATCTGGTTAGACTGTTTGATTTCAATTTATTCAACAATACTATTCAAAGATGTTGGCAATTTTGCATTTGGAATAGCTGCTATTCAGCTCCTTAAATGTTCTTTTCGAAATCCTCTTATCTTTCTAGTTACTTTTCGTTGATAACAAAAACCTAAATTCAATTATTCTGGTTAATTTGCAGTATCAAGAGCACTTCTTTTTGCTACAGCACCATCATTTGCTGATGTTTCTCGACATCCACTGGTTAAGGTGTTGAATTAAATTCTAACATAAAACCTTCGCAAAAGATTTGATAATATTTAATCAGAAAGGTCTTTGAGGCATTTTAATTGTAATGATTTTTCCCTTTTTGAAATTTCTTTGTGTGTTACTAGGAACGCTACAATGTTGCACATGAGGTTGAGTGTAAACATGCCAGTGCTTTCCCAGACAAGACAGCAGGAGATTAGGAATTCTGAGGTATATATCTTTTGTTTGCCAGATTCACAAGCTTTTCTCTTGTTGTATCTTTATTTGATGTATCAGAATAGCTGTATCTGGTTCTTGTTATGTTGTGATACATATTTATTTTCTTTCAGATTATTGCAGAAGCTAAACATATAATGGAATCACGCATGTTTAACAAGGTGAGCACATCTATTGTCATTTTGATCTTTGCCATCTTATTGCAAAGTCTAAGCATTGACGTATTTGCAAATGTAAAATAAAAATTTCAGTATTTATCATGAACCTACCAGGCTAGATCTACTAATATCCATCAATTGGCTGCCCTTTAATTTCCATTAATCCACCCTTCACTTCAGTAATTTGCCAATTGCCATTAAAGTTGCTATTCTTGTTTGCTCATGTAGGAGTTAAATTTTCAGATTTATCTGTGATTTTTTTAGCACAGTTGTTTTGTTATCAGTGAAATGAGATCAGCCTTTGCGAAATCTTCTTTTTTGCTTCTTGCATCAACAAGAACAAACCTTGACGGCAGCCTCTTGTAGAACTTATATTAAAATGCATTATGGATTTGTGAACCAATACATCATGGAGAAATCTTATTTCTATGGAAAACAAATCAATGGAACTTTCTATGATGTTGATTTGTGTTTTGCTGTGTCTATATAATTCTATTTACATTTGCAAATTTGATCAAACTTAATTCTTCTCATTTTCATATGTTTAAATCACTTGGCTATTTCTTCAGGTTGAAGAAGTTGATGTGCCTGTAGACACAATTAATATTGAAACTACTGAGAAGATTGCTACCCAAGCAGAATCTATATCACCATCTTCCGATGCCCAACCATCACCCTCAGCTGTTGCTCCTCCAACAATTGGAGCAGGCAGCACCTCTACCCCAGCTTCGCTCCACATGGTAGTTGTGCTATTTTTACTTGAACTGATTCAGCTCAAGTTCATCTTGTTTCCACATGTTCCTGCTGTTGACTACCATTTGTTTGCTTGATATGTTTATGTTCTGCTTGGCACGCATAAGCATCCTTATGTTGTATTACTTTTTACAGACTACTACGATACCATGCACTGTGCGACATAAAACAATTAATATAATTTCAGATAATGCATTCTATTTTTGATGTGGCTATTTCTATAAGGAACTATGTTTTGTAAGCATGACTAAGTGGCTATTCTAAAAGGTAAAGGTGACCATAATTTTCGAAGTAGCTATCTTTGTGTACTGATATGGGTTGATAGAGATTTGTTTATATCGTGATTTTATTTAATAGCGTCCTTATTTTATTGGAGAAATTGGACTAAGGAAAAAATGATGCAAATATAATCATATTTCCAAGCTTGTTAGTGCCATCTTACTTCAGAGATAGTCGTCAAAAACATCATTTGATGATAGCCACTCTCTAATTGTAAGTATTATTATTCACTAATGTGAGAAATTTTCAGGTTCACTTGTACTTGAGAACCCATGTTCTTGACCAAATGATACAAGCAGCAAGCTCCACTGCAGGTCTCAGGACTATCAAAAGAGTTGATCAGACTTTGCAAGATCTTGGGGTATGCCTTTTGCTTTAAGGTTTCCGATGCAGTTGTGTGAGGTTGCATATTGACTAAGTCCAAAATGATAACTCCAGCTTTTATGTAAATCTGGCGACTTATAGTACAAACTTTTCTGGGCCAGACATTTGCATGCTGAACTTTTATTTATTGATTGTTATGCAATCCTTCTGCTGTTTATGTATTCATGAGCAAGTCTATATTCCTTAGGCTTTTGTGACACAATTGCCACATGCCACATGCAGTTGTGTGAGGTGCGGGGCTGGTTGTGGAGGTTGTGACACAATTGCCACATGCATTTTATCTTTTAAATTTTGCTGCAAAACCAGGAGGCAGAGTTTTCAGCATATCGTGAGAGCTCATATGTGGAAACACCAGGCACTCCCAAGGTACCTCATATCACTACACCAAATTATAGTTATTGAGGCAGACAAGGAGGGACTGTTTTCTAAAACCGGCTCTAAACCAATGGGTTTAAAAAATTAATCCCACTTTTAGAACTGGCTTAAAGCAACCGGCTGTATAAGTGCTTAAATATTATCAATAAATTAGCCAACAAGCTGGCTTACTAACCCGTAACGAGCTAACGAAGTCCGCGAGTGGGGTTAGTTTTGTGGAGGAAATCTGAATCCAAATCCCGTTAGGGTTTGCTTGTTCCTTTCTCCTCGCAGGCGCGGGAGCACGTATCAAAGCCTAGATCACGAACGGTGAGCTCGTGAGTGCTCGAGATTGTCACCGGTGATGGGAGTCCCAGTGTTCTACCGTTGGTTGGCGGAGAAGTACCCCATGGTGGTGGCTGACGTTTTGGAAGATGAGCCCATGGAGATCGAGGGTGTTTGAATCCCTGTTGATCTTTGAAGCCAAATCCTAATGGCCTTGAGTCTGATAATCTCTACTTAGATATGAATGGAATCATCTTATCCCTGCTTCCATCCAGAGGGAGTATTCCCTCACTCTAATTTCTTTCTTTCATTTTTTTTAATTGTATTTTTAGTGATTTTGGTTTAGTTTCGTGTTTTGGAGTTCTTGTGATCTTTAGGTTGCCCATTACTTGAAGTGTTTTTGATTCAAGTGAATAAAAAAACATTTTTTCCAAGGTTTATGGTTTTGTGAGTGTCGAAACTTAGCTATTATATGTTATTTACTTAGCACCTTGTTAGAAATAGCACTGTGGCTATGAATTCTAGGCATTGTATCACATGAATTTGGAGTTTGATTTTGCAATGGGAATATGTTTAGATCACAGCAATCTAAACCTATTTTATAAGTGAAATTTTACTGCAAACAAGCATATTAATCTTCCACTTGACTGTTTGGAATGATATAGTTCTTTCTTGAAGCTAAAGGAGAATCACTTCAGCAATTTGCATGCTAAATGTCAGTACAGTGAAATGGTGAACCTTTTATCCAAACGGGGTAGAGATTTAGTAAGCTGTCTAACTTGGCCTTCTTGTTGCTATCTATCTATCTATCTGGTAGGAGGGTATTTTCACTTAGGTTGCATTGAGTTGGGTGACCGAAGGTAACATTAAGTTGCAAATTTTTTTTTTCTCTTGAAACAAAACCTTTCATTCACATGATTGATGCTTTTAAAATTTTGTATTTTGCAGCGTGACAATGAATGCTTTTGTTTGAGGTATGCTTATTGTATTAGCTTTGAGGCCTTCCTTTTTAGTATATTCTCTATTGTTGGTATGTTTGTGAAATGCATTCTTATGCTATTAACAATCTTTGTGGCCGCCATATCATTATTCATATTCAGGAGTGTAATGTTCAGAGAAGGAAATGACTCAGTCATGGTTAGATAATGCAAAGTTTTCCACCGTATCAACTTCAGCATCTGGTTCTTGTCCTGTATTTTTGCAATCGTCATCAAATTCTTACTCACGGCACAGGTCAATATGCTGTCTTTTCCTGTACACAAATAATTCTTCATTATGCTCTTTGATCATAGCGGTCGTAGGTTTCAGTGTAAAGTTCGAATCATCCATATATTGTTCTATCTGGTTTTACATGATTGACATGTCATTTTAATGCCAAATGGATGCAGAAGGGCACCCTATTTCTCTTGGGTTCTTGTTTTCTTGCATTCTGAAGTGAACAAATATTGAAATGTACTTGTCTGAAAGACATGTGTTCCATGTGCTATGCTTTAAATAATGCGCACATTTCTTTGTTCTTAGGAAACCATAATATTGTAAAGTATGATGTTGGTCTTCCTGACTTTTGTAATTTTTGCCTATGATATATATATTTTCGCTTCCTTATTGCAGAAATGTTTTTAAGCTGTTAGAATCGAGGGAGATATCTCCTCGAGGAAAACACTCCAAAAGGCTTTGGGGATTTCCTTCTAAACACAGAGTTGATTGTACTGCACCAAGATGTGTAATAACAGATGCAAGACATGCTCTTGTTTCTTGGTAAGCAATTTCTTGTGCTCTTTGATGATGAACAGTGCAGTCCTTCTTAGAATGACTAATAAAAAAAAAATTCAAATGCCGATGAGAATCTGAAGAAACTGGCTTGAGATCTGAGTGCTATCAATTTTTTTACTTGATTCTTTACATTTTCTTACTTGGGATTGAACACTAGTTTCCACTTCTGATTGTGTAAAGCATTGCTTTTGAGGGTAGAAGTAGAGTCCTTAAGGCATTTGTCTGCCAGATACTGTCCCCTTCTTCCTCCACCAAGGTCAACAATTGCTGCAGCATTTAGTTCAGATGTTAAAACACTTGCTTCCACTCAGTAAGCTATACCTCTGCCTTTGCATACATCAACAATAAAAACATCAATTCTCTCTCTCTCTCTCTCTCTCTCTCTCTTTTATAAATTATTCCTTCGCAATTTTTTCTTCTTTTTTCTCCAGTGGTGATCGCATTGTCAAAATAATCGACTGCTGAACTGGTAATTGTTTGAAGGTGTTAAGCGGCCATAGATGGACACCATGGGTGGTATGCCTGCATCTACTGCTATCTATAGCATTATTGAATTTCTTCCCAAGTTTTATAATTTTATTGCCTTTTGGTTATTATCCTCTTTATTAATCTTAGCTATATGGATTGCTAATTAAAGCTGAGAAGATAGGAAAGACTAAGAGTGCGGCACGGCATTAAACTGTCCTGCTTGATGTTTTTGTTCCTCTTCTTGAAAAAGACATCACCAACAAATGAATATTGCAGTAGTAAGAGTCAGAAAATTATTCAGCATGTACCAATAATAACGAACCCTTTTGTAAGATTGTGGAATGTCATGATGTTATATAATCGACATAATCCTCTTCGTTATGCTTTTTAATGAAGAAAATTTAGTTATTCTATTAAATACTTCTTTGAAATGGAAATTGGTATGAGGGATACTTGACAAAGAAACAGAGTAATTTTCAGATCACAAACAAAGGTTTCCCTTAACAAAATTCAAATTCAAATGCATATCCAGAGATAGATACAATCTAGTAGGTTCAGCTTTGGTTTATTGTGCATTTATCTTAAACTAACACAAGTTGCTATTTACTCCGTTCATTCTGAAATACATGTCGTTTTAAGAAAAAAAAAATTATTCCAAAATAGTTGTTGTTTTACAATATCAAGGCAATATATATATTTTATTTAATTTTACTCATTTTCAATTTCCTAAGTTATATAAATGAAGAGAGTGATATTTATAGTCCTAAGAAAAATATATGGTTCCAAGGGAGGGATAGTTTAGTAATTTGGTTGATTTTTATGTTAAATTTTAGAAAATTTTATGTTATCTTTGATTCTTGTGCAATATTCTTAAACGACATGTATTTAGGAATGGAGGGAGCAACTTTTCCCTTGTTAGTTATTTTAAATATTTTAGGTCGGTATTGTTATGCAATTCTTCAGCTTTTAATTCTTTGGTCTATGTTGATTCTGTTAACAGTTGCTATGTCCTTCGCAAGTTAGTCACTCAACTTCATTAATTTACTTCTTTGAAAAGCTATTTCATAGTAATCATGTTTGTAGTGAGCTAATGAGAATTTTGGCTACCTGCAGGTTAGGTTCCATCCATTGCGCCCTGAAATAATTGCCAGTGGTAGCTTGGATCATGAAATGCGTTTGTGGAATGCTCATACTGGGGACTGCATAGGATCACGCAATTTTTGTAACCTCTCATTCCTTTATACAGTGGCAAATAATGATCCTTTACCTGTTCCTTATCATGAGATGTTATGCATGGTGTTTGATATATAGATTTGAAGTACCTTTTTGATGTGCTGATCGTCCAACAGCATCTATTGCATTCCATGCCCAAGGAGAGATTCTTGCTGTGGCTTCAGGTCACAAGGTGAAGTAATCCTGACTTATCAGCCTTGATTAATTCCATATTCTCCAGGACAGGTTGTTCTTGCTATTGGATTAGTTTTATCTTGAATGTCTTTTTGTGAGGGATATTAGTAACGCTCTACCACATAAATGTCATCCAGCTGTTCATATGGCATTACAACAGAGTAGGAGACCCTTCTTCTCCAACTATTGTGCTGAAGACAACCAGGATTCCCCAGATTCGCCATTGACTCTAGCAACGTCTGCTGGTTATGTGCAATATCCTCCACCTGCTGTCTTCTTTGTAAGTGCTAATTCTAGTCTCCGTCCATATGTTGAAGCCAAATTACCTCATATGCTTTCCTCTTATTTATTCTGTCCAACAGTTATAAAAGAGGATGAAAGAACATCCTTTCAAGATGTTAACAGGGCTACTATGGAGACAAAATGATTCAGTGGCATCTTTGTAGACGTGCCCTGCAGAAATTCCTTGCTTTTAAAAGAAGTTTATTGTTTATAGTGTGGTTTTATTTTAATGAATTTTGAGGACTTTTTACTGCAGTTATTCTTCTCCGTAAATTTGGCATTGTTATCATCAGTAATAAAGTGTACATATATATATATATTTTAATTTTGAGGCGGTTATAACACTTTTAAAACTAAAGTGGGGTTTTAAAAATTATTAGTTTTAGAGTCGGTTATAACCACTTCTTTAATTGATTATAATTGCTTAACCCCTTTAATGGTTATAGAAGCAGTTAAAATTGTCTCAAAAACCTTCTTTTGGCTTGTTAATCTGCCTGTTTTGAATTTAATAATTAAAAAAAGCACTTGAATATTTGTTATACTATATCCTACTGAATTTGGTACGTTGTTTCTAAATTCTGATCACTGATGTTATCGTGGAGATACTGATCGGCCTTTCATTTCTGAGTCAGTTGGATTTGAAGGTAACACTAAACAGACATGTATAACGAAATTTTATTGTTTATTACTGCTATTTGGTTATTGTTTATTACTGCTATTTATTGATAAGTCGTTCTGCAATTACAAAAAATAATGAAATTTTAGGTGAAAGAGTGGCCAAAGAAGACCATAAACACAAGGTTTTATTCCTTTCGCATCTTTTCCCTTTTGGTTCTATTTTCAATTGTCCATTTCACTTACATTCTGTTGTGTTCTCTTGAAGACCACTACTGCACTATTTTCAGGTGATCCACCTTCACTGCCTCAATCTAAAAGGCCTTGGAAGTTGAAAGCTTCTGATTGATGAACATTGGGGTGGGGTGGGAAGAATTTTGATCCTGTAGACTCGGTTCCGTAGTAACTATCACGGAACCAAGACGTGGCTCATTCTTAGCCATGGGTTTATAAATTTTATTGTTTTTTATTATATAATCTAGGGATAGATTGATAATTATCTTAAAAGATGCATACCCTTTACTTTAGAAGTTATTAAATCGAGATAATCCAATGGATAAAGTTTAGCCACATCTCGGTTCTATAGTAACTATCACGGAACCGGTTCCGTGGGATCATTTTTCGGGGTGGGAATTGGGTACCGTACGCCTCAAAGGAAAGCTCAACCAATCAAAATGGTGGAAACTTTATTTTTCAGGAATTAGCTTAATTGCTTAGATTCTCTTCTTTTTTGGCATGAAATATGAACCTTCCAGTAACTATTGCATTGAGATTGGCCGGGAAAAATTACCTACATATTGGAGTTTTACAAGAGCAGTTATTTTATTGTAAAATTTATAGCCGTCTATGTGTGTGTCATCAATTTACTAACGAGGGCACATGTATCTTGGTGGGCCAAATGTTGGATTGAGCCCAATTCTATTATTGATTAACCTGCATTTTCCTCTGCTTTCAAGAGCAAAATGATTCAGTGTCTTATTTTTGTGCATGTACAAGAAGTAATTTTTCCCCAAGTAGTGGTTGTAGATCAAGTATTATGAGTTAAAAATAGTTCTTTGGGTGGGTTTTTTTCCCATGAGCGGAAGCATCTGAAAAAGTCCAGACATTGCTTTTCAGAGAAGGTAGTGTGAAATATTTATGAGGAAAAGGCTTATGAAAAGCAGTCTTTTTTCTTTCCCGAATTTGGTCCTTGATTATTTCATTGTTTACGTCTTCAGATTCATAATATATTATGGCTTTAATATTAGTAATTAGTTTTTTTATTTTTTATTGTGAGGTTTTTGAAACCTAATAATTATTATCATTACAGTTGTTCTTATTATTGTTATTGGTATTGTACTATATCACTTTTGATGTTCATTTATATAATTTCTTAAAAAAAAAAAAGGAAAAGATAGGGATAAAAATTCAAATTTCTATACTAGTATTTTTGGGTAAAATATGAAATGTGGGTGGGGAAAAAATTCTATCAAACTAAGAACATGTGCAAGTTTGTCCTAGCGGATCGTACGACATGGAAAGAACATGCTAGTTGTGTTCATCTATCAATATGGCTCAAACTTGCTTCAATTAAGGATCTGCGGTTTAATTTTGATTTCATTATCTACCATCACCCATTTGGGTTAATTTTTTTTTTTTTTTTTTGGTAAATCACTGAAATTTGGTCAAATATCAGTTTGATCATTTAATTTTGATTTGTTTCAAAATGCTTACTAAAGTTACTAATCATTTCATCGACATGTCACCTGATGGATTAACACCTTCATTAGCTGACGTGGAGTCCAGTCAACGCACAGGTGGAGGCCTCCACGTCAGCTAATGAAGATGCTAATCCATCGGGTGACTTGTCGATGAAATGATTAGTAACTTTAGTGAGCATTTTTGAAACAAATCAAAATTCAGTGATCAAACTGATATTTGACTAAACTTCATTGATTTATAAAAAAAAAAATTAACCCACCCATTTGATTAAAAGAAAAAAAAGAAATCAAGAAGCGTGTTGATTGGCCTTTTTTTTTTTGTAAGAGGAACAGACAGCCCGTAAGCTCTTCTAGACTACCAGGGGCGTGAACAAGATTCGGCGGAGCAAGTGGGGGCAGGGCCCGCGCACAACCACCGCTCACAACTCCCAGAAATGTGCCCTCACCCGAGAATCGAACTCTCATCACTCGGTAAAAAGTTCTATCGGGGACCCGTGTACCAATAGACTATGTGATCATTGGCCGTGTTGATTGGCCTTGTGGCCAGCTATAGAAACGATATTGAACTACTGCACATGTGTGCATTCCCTGCTGCATTATTTAGCAATCACATGGCAGGTGTATCCTTTTTCAACAAATATAGCCATGCCAAGCTTTTCTTATGCATCTGGTTGCTACGTCAGAAAATAAACCCATGCATTACTCTTTTATTAAATTACATGCAGTAACAATATAGTACTATTCAAGTTAATTAATTATTTGTATCCTCCACCATGGTCCATGGCTAACGTCTCCCATTCAATCTGTTATTATCAGTGCCGTAGTTTTAAGTGTGATTTTATATGATTTAATTTATTAATTAATTATTGTATTATTATTATTTTTATCCCGTTCAAAATAAAGGTGGAGTGAACTTGAAAATAAACTAAAAAATGTAAATTAGCTAGGTAGTCCCTAAACTATGAGGTTGTTTCTATTTTGATCATTAAACTTTTAAATTTTCAATTGCATCTCTAAACTATTTATTTTCTTCCGATAAAATCTTTCTAGCGGCATAAATGACAAGTTAGCGTGGCTCGCCACATCATTGGTAGCTTTTCATGTTAGCTTGCCTAAAATGCCATATGGTTTCTCTTCTATATACTTTTCCCTCTCCACTGAAAACTCTCATATCTCCCAATTTAAACCTCAAAACCCTAATCTTTTTTCCATCTTTCCAACAACTATGATGTTTGGTGAGAAAGGAAGTGAGCTATTGAAGAGAAAGTAAAGGAAAGCATCGATCGATTAGAGGGAGTTGAAGTACTTACGAAAGAATGAACCAGAGTACGATGCCCTCTTCTTGAAGGGGGAACATACAATTTTTAGTTATATTCCCATGCTTCTAGTTAAGTTTTGCAGTAATTTGCTAAATTTTAAGTTTTAGTTATAATTTTTTGGAATTTAGCTACATATTTGATGT
The DNA here is from genome assembly GCA_020875875.1 of Dioscorea alata. Taxonomy (NCBI): domain Eukaryota; kingdom Viridiplantae; phylum Streptophyta; class Magnoliopsida; order Dioscoreales; family Dioscoreaceae; genus Dioscorea; species Dioscorea alata. The sequence goes on along the minus strand of CM037022.1, from coordinate 18,626,970 downwards.
ATTTCTTGTATAGCCTGTGAAGTATATCAATAAATTTTGTAACTTATAATAGCCGTCCTCCATTAGAGAAGTATGTGAATTGAGAGTAGTGTTCAAGTAAAACTGCCATTATTCTCAATAATATAGAAGGTATCCGTTTTAGCGTACCTTTGTCCAAAACTTATAATTTATGTAAAATGGTGATTGCCCTATAAAATTAAGCGAGTAAGTAGCATGCCTCAATGGCTGTGTCAGGCTTTTTGTTATATCAATATATGTACACTTTGCTAAATTACCAATTATGTAAGTTTCTAACAAATCAGTGGAAATTATAATTATTAATCAACACATGAGGGATAATAAATATACTCGTCATATATAACTACAAAATAGATAGCGCTTGTCCAATACAAGTCATAAGCTGATAGCACATATTTTTTGTTTGAAAATAGATATTTATATTAGCAAAACACAACTTCAACCATTCATATAAAAGTAATAGTATCATGTGATATGTTTCCAACTATTTAATACAAAACATATGCAAAATGTAATTTGATTGAAAAACAAAAACAACAAAAACTACCACGCAAGACTAACAATATCTTTAGAATAAATAACACTGAACAAAATGTACAAAATAGAAAACTCAAAGATATGTAGGGGAAACATCAACATATCAATTTCTAAAAGGTCAGGTGACTAAACAATAATTTTTTATAAAAAACTAAAAAAAATATATAATTTTTTATAGCATATATACCAATATATACTAATTGGATTTTAAAAACATTAGCTTCCAATATGCTAAAAAAACATATTCTATGTTATATCATTCATAAAATGTTATTAAAAAAAACCATGAAAGCTAAAAGGGCAAGAAATAGTATGACCTGAATTTGGTCTCCAAAGTTAATCATGAAGGATCATGATTAAGTGACTAAACAGAGACATAAGTACTATAAATCTAATGATTTTTTTTTAATTTTATCTATTATTTTTTTATCCTGTAATGTGTGTGTGTGTGTGTATTTATATATTATTTTCATATCATTAATTTTTCTTTTGTCAATCCTATCCAAAGTAGGATTTATACTAATATATTAGATAATTCTAAAACAATTTGAAATTTTTTTTTCCTGTTTTCGCTCCTATCCAAAATAGGATATATACTAATATATTAGACATTTCGAAAAAATTTGAATTTTTTTTCTTTTTTCTCTCCAATCCAAAATAAGATACATGCTAATATATTAGAAATTTCCAAAACTATTTGAATTCAATTAGGATATATAATAATATATTAAAAATTTCCAAATATAATTGAATTTAGTTAGGATATATAATAATATATTACAAATTTCCAAAAACAAATGGATACTTGCTAATATATTAGAAATTTCCAAAACTATTTGAATTCAATAAGGATATATAATAATATATTAAAAATTTCCAAATATATTTGAATTTAGTTAGGATATATATTAATATATTACAAATTTCCAAAAACAAATGGATACATGCTAATATATTAGAAATTTCTAAAACGATTTGAATTCAATTAGGATATATAATAATATATTAAAAATTTCCAAATATATTTAAATTTAGTTAGGATATATAATAATATATTACAAATTTCCAAAAACAAATGGATACTTGCTAATATATTAGAAATTTCCAAAACTATTTGAATTCAATTAGGATATATAATAATATATTAAAAATTTCCAAATATATTTGAATTTAGTTAGGATATATAATAATATATTACAAATTTCCAAAAACAAATGGATACTTGCTAATATATTAGAAATTTCCAAAACTATTTGAATTCAATTAGGATATATAATAATATATTAAAAATTTCCAAATATAATTGAATTTAGTTAGGATATATAATAATATATTACAAATTTCCAAAAACAAATGGATACTTGCTAATATATTAGAAATTTCCAAAACTATTTGAATTCAATTAGGATATATAATAATATATTAAAAATTTCCAAATATAATTGAATTTAGTTAGGATATATAATAATATATTACAAATTTCCAAAAACAAATGGATACTTGCTAATATATTAGAAATTTCCAAAACTATTTGAATTCAATTAGGATATATAATAATATATTAAAAATTTCCAAATATATTTGAATTTAGTTAGGATATATAATAATATATTACAAATTTCCAAAAACAAATGGATACTTGCTAATATATTAGAAATTTCCAAAACTATTTGAATTCAAATAGGATATATAATAATATATTAAAAATTTCCAAATATATTTGAATTTAGTTAGGATATATAATAATATATTACAAATTTCCAAAAACAAATGGATACTTGCTAATATATTAGAAATTTCCAAAACTATTTGAATTCAAATAGGATATATAATAATATATTAAAAATTTCCAAATATATTTGAATTTAGTTAGGATATATAATAATATATTACAAATTTCCAAAAACAAATGGATACTTGCTAATATATTAGAAATTTCCAAAACTATTTGAATTCAATTAGGATATATAATAATATATTAAAAATTTCCAAATATATTTGAATTTAGTTAGGATATATAATAATATATTACAAATTTCCAAAAACAAATGGATACTTGCTAATATATTAGAAATTTCCAAAACTATTTGAATTCAATTAGGATATATAATAATATATTAAAATTTTCCAAAAATATTTAAATTTACTTAGGATCTATACTAATATATTACAAATTTCCAAACCAATTTGAATTAAAATAGGATACATAATAATATACTAAATTTTTCTAAAACTATTTTAATTTAATTGGAATAACAACCATAATATATATTACTCTATATAAACAGCAAGAAAAAAAAAGAAAAACCAAACTAAAAGAGAGAGTGGGAGATGACAGCCAAGAATGAGCAAATGGGCCAGTTGAGCCATGTTGTAGGCCTAGAGAATGAAAACAAAGTTCCCACCCAATTGAGCCACGTAAGCCATAAACGTGGACGGAAAGAGAATGAAGCTCCGCAACCCATCCCACGAACACGGAAGCAGATCAACGCGTTGTCAACATCAAACAGAGTTGGAGTTCACATCAAAGGTTGTGCATTAACTTTCACTGTCTTGAATAGAGTTTGAATGAAGATGACAATGAAAACAATAATAAAAATGGTAATATCTAGAAAGTACTGGCTTTTTAATTATGCTTTCTTTTTTGAAATATTTTGTTAGTCATGACTTTTAACTTGTATTTATTAAAAATTAATGGTTATTAAAGCGATATTGATTGGCTCTTTTGGTTTTTTTTTTTTTTTTAATCAGGTCTTTTAACGCTTTTTTTATCATGTTTTTTTTTTTTACTTGTTTTTTTTAATCATGACTTTTAGTGTTTATTTTTAAGCAGTTGTTAAAGCCAACTATATGTTGACTCTTTTTTTTTTTTTTTTTTTAATCAGGTTTTTTGCGGTTTTTTTAATCATGTTTTTTTTAACATTTTTTTAATCATGGTTTTAAGGTTTATTTTTGATAAAATACCCACATTAGTCCTTGTACTCTTCTCACTATGCCCTTTTAGTCCTCCTACTTCAATTTAAGCCCTTTTAATCCCTCTACTCTCTGAATGAATGCAATTCAGTCCTCCAAGGCTATACTAATTATGAAAATAATTAATTTCTTACACAATTCATTTATAATAATCATTGTAATGTACACAATTAAAAAAATAATACAGATTTTTTATTTTTTGTATGAATCATAGAATTTATGAGCAATAAAAGTTATCAATTGGCATGTTCAAAGAATAGATAGGGGACTTGATTGCATTCATTTAAAGAGTAGAAGGATTAAAAAGGCTTAAATTGAAATATAAGGACTAAAAAGGCAAAAAAAGTATAAAGAGTAACCTAGGTATTCTACTTTTATTTTTAAGTTATTAAAAAGTTAACGGTTGTTCTTATTTTATTAAATTTTTTTTTAAAAAAAAAAAGGAGAGAAAGAGAAACCGATGGCCGAGCTGACCGTGAACGAGGGACCGACTGAACCAGCGCGCAAAGGAAGGAGGCGCGGCAGAGCATCTTGTGTCAACATTAATTTGCACATCCATGGCACGTGTTCAATATATGGTACTGTGAGTACGAATAGGGTTTTTTTTTTAAGATTTATGTTCGAATACTAGTTGTTGATTTTATATTATTTTGAACAGTTGACACTGATGGACAAATGTGACTTGAATATTTACCGTATTTCGATTGAGAGAAGCTCATTATTTGACTTTATGTTTGTTTGTTAAAAAACTAGAAGAATAAAAAAATTATCCTGGTCTCGAAATAAGACAGTTCTTCATGTATGTTGATTATTAGAAAAAATTATCCTGACTTGCTAGAAATAATTGTTTTTTTAATTCAGTGTTTATTTCTCTGCATGTCTTATTTTTGAAAATTTGTTATATGTATCTCTCTTGGATTCCAGCTGTCCCCTCTCACGAGATGCACAAGCTTGATGATTCCATTGCTGCGGTTCGCCGTTGCATCCAGTTCTCTGGACCTTCCAGTGCAGATCTAGACCCAGTCTGGCAGGACAACGCTTCCGGTTAGTCTGTCTCTCCTCAGTCGTGTTCGTTCGCCAGGAGATGTCTCTGTCTCCTGACTGCGACTTGGGTGTCTTTTTTGTTGTTTTTCCACCTCTAGTGGAGGCTATGTTTTTTTTGTTTCTATTTTGTACTTGTACTTTTTTTTAATGCAGTGGTGGTTTATCCACTTTTCTCAAAAAAAAAAAAAAAAAAAAAAAAAAAAAAAAACTTTGAATAATAAATTAAAATAAGTTTAAAATAAAACCCACAACAATCTTGAAGGGGGAAACGCACCCAAATAAAAACCTAAAAGTTAATCTGAGGCCTCCGGTCCTAATTTCCTTCTCCAGGTGCTCCTCGCCCAATAATGTCATGAAATATTCCACATAAAATGAATAAAGAAATAAATAAAGAAATGATTTAATAACTTATTTCCGAATAATATTAACTAATAGTGTCATAAACCACCTCAAAAACTGATCTACTAATTAATATATTCTTTTCGGGTGGCAAATATACAGTTGTATTTTTATTTTTGACCGGTAAATCTACAAGACAAATCTTGCAAAATAATCATAAGTATTCTAAAACTTGGTTTTTAAAGATTTTCATTGATAATTTCAAAGACAATGTATTTTACTTATGCATACCAAAAAATTGAACTTAGCATCATCTTAAATACACCAAAAAAAAAAAAATAGCACCATCTTATTTATCTCTATTACAACTGTGTACAATTTTTAAGTAAACCAAAAATGAACTTAGCACCATCTTCTACCTCCCTAATCTTCAAATCTCTTAATCCTTGAACTATAAGTTCTACAACAAAAGTTAATAAGCATAATCAAATAAGGAACTATAATTATAATTAAAGTCAATTAAAGAACCATTAAATGATGAGACATGAAACCTTAAAATTCATAGTCTTAAATATGTTTTCTAAAAAGGGGAAAAATAGTTAATATGCTCATGGCAAACATTTATATACTTCAACAAAAAAAACTATTACATACTCAAATATGAAATTCCCAACATGTATAGTCTCAAATACTTTTGCAGAGGTGAGAAGAACATCACGGAATGCAATAACTCAACCAACCTCTTAAACCACCTTACCTTCATATTTTTTCGAACTAACATTAATCTACTCAATTTAATCCTACATCAAGTAATGTCCGGTTTTGAAAATATTATTAAAACATTCGGTATTGAGTATTTAACAAAAATAAATTAATAACTATAAAAATTTTAATTATTGCGATTTATTTGAAATTATCTTACATATATCTGATTTTTTTTTTTTAATTATATTTGATTTTTAGGGAAAAAAAAAATCAACAATGGTCTACAAGGCTCAAACTCATGGGCCCTGACATTAGCACTCTTGTAGCACCACTACTTTAACCAACAAAACTAAACTACAAGTTATTAATTGATATATTTTTTTAACTAAAACTATAAATAATAAATAAGTCTCATGTTATTCAAATTAATTCTCACATCGACTCTTTTATATGAAAAAAAAAGGTAACGGCCCGTGAAAGGGTCATAGCCAAGTAAGCCAACCCAATTTTTATATGTTGTTGTTGTTTTTTTTTTAAATTATATTTTATAATTTTTATTTTTTGAAAATAATAATAAACCTGTGAGGCAGCCTGTCAACTAGTGGGTTTTAATCAGGCCCACCGGTTTAAGGTGGAGGCCCTGGCCGGGTCTGGCTCCACTAGGCTAAGCTGGCCTGGTGGGCCACCATGTAGGCCGTACCGGTTCGGTTTGGGTTAGTCCGAGTCAACATGCAGGCCTGTCAGGTTTGGGTCGGGCCCGGTTGATGGGCCTGTGCCCCTCTTTTGCCTGAAGAATGAATTAACTTGGGCACATACAAATAGTCCCTAAGAATATAAGATCTTATAAATTGTTAATTAAATAGCGTCAATAATACCATTTATAAGCATTTTAATATTATTATCACAAATCACCATCATATACGCGGTCGCGCACACAAACTCTCAAATATAAATAGGCCCTAAGAACATGAGATCTAATAAACTGATAATTAAATAGCTTTCATAACACTATCTATTAGCATTTTAATATTAGGGTAAAAATTTTAGGAGGCCATTGTACTGTAGCTGTTTTTCACTTTGCTCACTGAATTTCAATTTGTTTTTTTTCAATCATCCTACATTGATTTTCTTTCGCCAGGAGGTCACCCATGAGATTCTGATGAAATTTTGTTGAGCTGGTCACCGGAATAACACGTCATCCATTAAATTAATAATATTTATGCCACGTGGCACAGACACGTCACCACGACAAAATTTCATCAGAATCTCATAGGTGGCCTCCCGGCGAAAGAAAATCAATGTAGAATGATTGAAAAGAAACAAATTGAGATTCAGTGAGCAAAGTAAAAAACAGTCATAGTATAGTGGCCTCCTAAAATTTTTACTTTTTAATATTATCATCACCACCACAGGTGCGCACAAAACATAAACTCTCTCTCCCAGCGTCTCTCTCTACACAAACTCACATGTCTCCCCAAGACGGTTTATCTATTTAAAAAATAAATAAATAAATAAATTTTTTACTAATTTACAATTTTTATACAAATAAATCCTAAATTCACAATTTTTTTTAAATAAATATGAGATTATCTCATTTTTATATTTTTTTAATTATATATATATTGACAACCATTGTTTTAAATATATATATATAATTTTATACATATCAATTTGTAAGAGGTCAGGTGACTAAGAATATATTTTTATAAATAAGTTTTTAAAAATATAGTTTTTTATAGCATATATACCAATACATATTAATTGGATTTTTAAAACATTAGCTTCTAATACGTATGCTATATTAATAATTAAAAAAAACATATTCTATATTATAAAATTCATAAAATGTTATTAAAAAAATCTTGAAAGAGCGAGGAAGAGTATGATCTCAATTTGATCTCCAAAGTTAACCATAAAGGATAACGAGACTGAACAGTAACCCAAGTGCTATAAATCTAATGAATTTTTTTTTTAAATTTTTTTTATTATTTTTTGGAACCTGTAATGTGTGTGTGTATATATATATATATATATATATATATATATATATATATATATATATATATAATTTTCACATCATGTTTTTTTCCTCGTCACTCCTATCCAAAGTAGGATTTATACTAATATATTAGATAATTCTAAAACAATTTGAAATTTTTTTTTTCTCTTTTCGTTCCAATCCAAACTAGGATCTATACTAATATATTAAATATTTCTAAAAAAATTGAATTTTTTTTTCTCTTTTCACTCCCATCCAAAATAGGATACATGTTAATATATTAGAAATTTCCAAAACTATTTGAATTCAATTAGGATATATAATAATATATTAAAAATTTCCAAATATATTTGAATTTAGTTAGGATATATATTAATATATTACAAATTTCCAAAAACAAATGGATACATGCTAATATATTAGAAATTTCTAAAACTATTTGAACTCAATTAGGATATATAATAATATATTAAAAATTTCCAAATATATTTGAATTTAGTTAGGATATATAATAATATATTACAAATTTCCAAAAACAAATGGATACTTGCTAATATATTAGAAATTTCCAAAACTATTTGAATTCAATTAGGATATATAATAATATATTAAAAATTTCCGAATATATTTGAATTTAGTTAGGATATATAATAATATATTACAAATTTCCAAAAACAAATGGATACATGCTAATATATTGGAAATTTCTAAAACTATTTGAATTCAATTAGGATATATAATAATATATTAAAAATTTCCAAATATATTTGAATTTAGTTAGGATATATATTAATATATTACAAATTTCCAAAAACAAATGGATACATGCTAATATATTAGAAATTTCTAAAACTATTTGAACTCAATTAGGATATATAATAATATATTAAAAATTTCCAAATATATTTGAATTTAGTTAGGATATATAATAATATATTACAAATTTCCAAAAACAAATGGATACTTGCTAATATATTAGAAATTTCCAAAACTATTTGAATTCAATTAGGATATATAATAATATATTAAAAATTTCCAAATATATTTGAATTTAGTTAGGATATATAATAATATATTACAAATTTCCAAAAACAAATGGATACTTGCTAATATATTAGAAATTTCCAAAACTATTTGAATTCAATTAGGATATATAATAATATATTAAAAATTTCCAAATATATTTGAATTTAGTTAGGATATATAATAATATATTACAAATTTCCAAAAACAAATGGACACATGCTAATATATTAGAAATTTCTAAAACTATTTGAATTCAATTAGGATATATAATAATATATTAAAATTTTCCAAAAATATTTAAATTTAGTTAGGATATATACTAATATATTACAAATTTCCAAACCAATTTGAATTAATATAGGCTACATAATAATATACTAAAATTTTCTAAAATTATTTTAATTTAATTGGGATAACAACCATGATATATATTACTCTATATAAACAGCAAATGCTTAGTGAATTTGGCATTATTGATATGAGAAAACCAAATGCTATAGCTCAGCTAATCTAGTAGGAATGCAATTAACATCACAACATGATTAATATCAGGCAACGGAGATAAAGCAATGATCATTTATAAGGGCATTGAGCCTTTGCTCAATGCCATTATAAGCAAAAACTAATTAGTAAATCAAAACACATTTCTCTACTGAGAATAGTCAGCATAACAGAAAAATCAAAATAAATCAACACTCGATCAACAGAAGATTGACCATTGATTGGTTGTGAAACTTGACTACTCACAACCTTGTTGATTTAGACCTCTTTGATAACCAGATTCAGGGAATGATCTCTGAATTCTTAACTTTCACTCACATGTCAAACCTTGATTTTTCTTCAAATTCTGAAAAAGAAAAAGAAAAAGATGTTTTCAACTCAAAATTGCTATAAACCAGATGATTAATTTTCTTTTAGATTCATGACAGAGTTCTTGATTTTGATAAGCAGCATGAACAGATTCCAACCCATTCTGCATGAATTTTTGAAATCATTGTTCATTGTTTGTACATTTTTACTTTAAATGGCCTGGACTGGCAGCTTAAAGGTCAATGGGAGTGTCTCCATGATACCCTGCCACTGAAGCAAACCCAAGAATAGCAATGTAACTACTATCAATCTGTTCTTTGCCAGCTTGCTGTGCTTCTTTCATTAAGGAAAGAAGATAACAACAAATCATAACTTTACAAAATTAGCAAATTTTGAGTTCATGATCCATTTCATTCAAGAATGTGGATGGTATATATTGATATTCTTCATTCAAGCATGTAGTTGTTGGTATGCATGCAATACAACTTTTAGCTGTTATACGCTTGTAAATTCCTGCATTATAAAGACTTCATGTGCATCCTTGTTAGTAATATTATTTGTGCAAACAAAGCAGTATCTTGAGACCATGATGTTAGTGATCTAGAAAATTAAATTAATTATGATATCAAAAAATCTCTGCTGTTTCAACATACAGTCCACCAACCAATGTTTTTTTGTTATTTAAATCTCTGTTGTTCCAGGGACCAGATCACAACCAAACAATTGGATCCATTTTCTTATGCCACCAAATGACTCTAGTTGTGGTACCAATTTTGGTGAAGAAAGATAAGCTGTTGCTTAAATCTATTTATGGTAAATTTCCAATGTAGACAAAGGCTATTATATAAAATCATTTCTTGTTTCTTGAAAACTTATTTTAAAACAAAGGTAGTATATCTATGTAAAAGACTAACAAAATTATAAACAAAGATGACTAACAAAGGTATTATACGAAAGATATTATAATAATTTTATAATTTTTAGTCCAGTACTTATGTAAATCAAATAAAAAACAATACAAAAATTTGTATAAAGTCCACTACATATCAAACAAAGAACAACACAAATCTGTGCAAATCAAACAGACCCGTAATAATATTGTATAAATATAAATGTTTTAAATTAACTAAACTTAAAATGTAATGATGAAAACCACCATTGAAGTTGCGTGAGACATTGGTTGAGAAGTCATGAGATGCCTCATGAGAAAATAACATATCAAAATGACTCTTCAATGTTGCACTTTGGTGATAATGAAAGAAAATAAATTTAATTAAATATTCAAGAACCATTTAAATCAAAGCAATGATTTTCTTTAATGCTTATTCCCCTAAATTTTCCTCTTCAATGCCATTTTTTCTATTTAAAAAAAATGGTCAAGTTTTGTAATATATGGTGATTCAATGGTTCAGTGGATTTAGTTTTAAATAGAATGAAATGTTATTTGTAACTTAAGAACTTATTTAGTTATTCATTTAATTTTCATTTCTTATTATCCTTTTAAAAAACAATAAATGCCGTAAAAAACATACAAGCAAGTATACGCTTATGACCTATACACTGCTTAAGTGTCTAATCACTTGCACTACGCAAAATGCTGGCAAATACTTATTTTATTCCATTTTACATTGAAAAAATTCAAAAAAAAGAAAAATTGAGACGATTTTTATTTTGTAACTAGTATTTTTTATTTTTTTAAATAATATTAGTTTATATATAAAGATCATCATGTTGGCAATTTCTTCATATTCTTTGCAAATTCTTTTTAAGTTTTTTTTAATACCAAATAAAATCATTTTACAAAAATTCAAATTATAAAACAGTGATCCTCATCATCAAAATATCCCTATATGTACCGTACCTGTGATTTGATTTTTTTCAATCTTTAATATAGATAAAAAAAATCATATCGAGCAAAAAAATTATTTTCATAGGCTAGAAATTTGATGTTTTTGAAAATCATAAATTAAAAAATTATTTTAATAAACACATACGACCCAACCATAATTCACTCTATTTAAAAAATATGATTGAAGCGTAAAATAAGATTTTAAACCTCAATTATATATTAAGATGGAATCAAACTCTTAACTTTTTACTTATGAATTAAATATTTTAACTGCTCAATAATTGTGGCAATCACAAGTTATATCAAACATAATTTATTTAACCAATTCAGGTTAATTTAAATGGTAGAATTTTGGGTTTTAACAATTAAGTGGCTTGGTTGAGAGAAGTCTACCTTCTTATGTGGCTCTGAAGACTTTACTTTGTCTGCCGGTCAATTATCAATGGAAAAAAATTTAAAAAAAAAATCATTTAAGCCAAGCATGCGGGGATCATTATCAAGCTTACATTTGCATGAAAACAAATAAATTAAGAAAGAAAAAAAAAATTCTCTCCACTCTGTTCCCAATCTCTAGTTATCCAGCTCATAATGGGACCCAACTTCACACACCCACAACTTAAAAGAGTCCACTTAGCCACCATTATTTGTTGTTTTCTCATTCCAAGTTCACATTTATTAATGAAGACAAAACGATAAATAAATAATTCTTAATATTAAAAAACAGTTCGACATTGACTAATTAGAAAATGATTGATTGTAATGTACACTTACACTGTGGACTGTGATTAAAAAAAACAAGGGTCTTTTTACATATATGCTCATGTACAACTTTTACACATTCATTCTCATAAAAAAATTTCTTTGTTGTTAATCATGAATTATTATACTAACTCATTTAATGAGTGATTGAAAGAAAAAAAAAAAAAAAAAAAATCAAATGTTCCCTCAGTTTCATGAACATTGAAACCTCTTAGAAATTCAAGCGTTCTTTCAGTTTCATGAACACTCGACTAGCAGATTATTTCGGAGACACAGGGTAAAACATGAGTCGGGAGTAGTCATCCATGTCTTTTAGCTTGGTCTGACCTGTGACTCCATATGATTGTCTTCGCAGACCTTGCTTCCACTGTCTTACTCTTTATTGTTGCTTTTTTTTTTGTTGTCTAGTTTCCCTCACTATAATGAGGATTGCAGTCTTACCTTCCTCCTTTATTTGGTTGTCACTTTTGTTCTATACTCATGCTGAGATGTTTTGTTTATTTCAATAAATTCGTGGTTTATTCATTTTATTTAAAATAAATAAATAAATAAATAAAACTTAGAATGCAATGATTAAAAGCACCATTAAAGTTGCTTGAGCCATGGGTTGAGAAGTCATTAGATATATGAGAAAATAACATAAGAAAATGACTCCTCAATATTGCACTTTAGTGACAATGAAACAAATAAATTTAATTAAATATTCAAAGAATTATTAAGGTCAAATCAAAGCAATGAGTTTGTTTATTTAATACTTATTCCCCCAAATTTTCATCTTTAAGGTCATTTTTTATATTAAAAAAAGGCGTCAAGTTTTGTAATGTTCGGTGATTCAAAGGTTCAATGAAGTGAATTTTATATAGAATGAAATGTTATTTATTGCTTAAGAACTTATTTATTTATTATTTTTCCTATAATTTTTTTCCAAAAGAATGACAACATAGTGAAAGAGACAGGCATGTATGCGTTCATAATGCGCATGTTTTGATTTCGTGCTTGCCCATCCATGTTAAAAGATACTTATTTTATTCCATTTCACATTGAAATAATCCAAAGACCAAAAAAAAAAAAAACTTGGAAAAAGCTAATCCATTTTTTTACTTTTATATTTCATAAAATCATTATTGTAACCCATATTTTATTTTTAAAATAATATTAGTTTATATGAAAAGACCCTCTTGTTGACAATTTGTTCATATCATTTACAAATTCTTTTTAAATTTTTTTATTCCAAACAAAATCACTTTAAAAAAAATTCGAATTATAAATCAGTAATATTTATCATCAAAATATTCCTATATCTACCGGATCTGTTTGGATTTGATATTTCTCAAAATTATGTCTTTAAACATGAAAAAAAAATCATATGTAGAAATTTTTATTTTCATAGGCTAGAAATTTAATGTTTTTAAAATCATAAATTAAACATTCATTTTAATAAGCACATAAAACCCAACCTTAATTCACTCTATTTTAAATAAAAAAAAAATCTTAAAACCATGACATATACACACACACACCCCCCAAATTTAATTAAATTTAAATAATAATTTAAAAATGGATCTTACCAACTGGCACATTAACTCCCTTCAAATCTTTAATCTCAAAAAAAAAAAAAAAAAAAAAAAAATCTAATTTGTCAAAAAGTCCTCGGATTTTTTTAATATTGGAAACTCAATTTCCACCTTTGATTCTTCTAGTTCTCCTACTCCCGCCGCAATCAATGGCCTCAGCCTCCCATGTGCTTCTCCTTCTCACCTCCATTGTCTTCTCTTCTCCTCCGCCTCCTCCTTCTCTTCACCTCCAATGGCTTCTTTCTCTCCTTCCTTCACGCCTCTGCTCATCTTCTTTCTCTTCAATTGTGGATTGGCTGCCTTCTCCATCGCCGACCAGGATGCTGACCGGATCTCACATCTCCCTGGTCAACCCACCGACGTGGCCTTCTCGCAGTACTCCGGGTACGTCACTGTGAACGAAAAGGCAGGGCGGGCGTTGTTCTACTGGCTCGTTGAGACTCCGGCTTCCGTTCAGCAAGCACCGCTTGTTCTCTGGCTCAATGGCGGCCCTGGATGCTCTTCGGTCGGTTATGGTGCTTCTGAGGAGCTTGGTCCGTTCCGCATCAACTCCGACGGGAAGACACTGTTCTTGAATCAGTATGCTTGGAATCAAGGTGCCATTTTTTTTTTCCTTTCTAAAAACAATAATCATCTCTTGCACATCTTGTGTTTGAGGATTTTCCTCAAAGGTGTGATCTTTGTTTTGATAGTGGCTAATATACTGTTTTTGGAGTCTCCTGCTGGTGTTGGATTCTCGTATACCAATACGTCTTCGGATTTGTACACTGCTGGAGACCAGAGAACAGGTTGATTGAATGCACACAAAATGTTTTGGTTTTGGTTTCTGAGAAGTCTTTGGTTTCATTCCTTTGTGTTTTTTATGTGTTTGTAGCCATAGATGCGTACCATTTCCTTGTGAATTGGTTTGAGAGGTTCCCTCAGTACAAGTATAGGGATTTCTATATTGCTGGAGAGAGCTATGCAGGTGCTGGCTTTGAGCTCTTGTTTCCTTTCTGAACTCAGTTTTCATCTCTGGTTCTTAGTTTGTGTAATGCTTTGCAGGACACTATGTTCCTCAATTGTCCCAACTTGTTTATAGGAAGAACAAGGGAATTCAGAATCCAATCATTAACTTAAAGGGATTCATGGTAAAAACTAGAACTTTCCTTTGTTTAATTGGTTGCAATGATACTTGGCAGAGCTCTAGTGTTATGCTGTTGAACTGGATCATGATTTCAGGTGGGGAACGCTGTGACTGATGATTACAATGACTATGTGGGCACCTTTGAGTATTGGTGGACTCATGGCTTGATCTCTGATGACACCTATAAAGATCTGAAGGTCACTTGTGACCTTCAATCTTCTGAACATCCATCAATGGAGTGTGTGAAGGTCCTCGACTCCGCCAGTTTAGAGTTTGGTAACATTGATCCATACAGTATATACACAATCACTTGCAATTTGACTGCATCTCTCAAACGCACTTTTAGGGGCCATTATGTAAGTTCTCAGTACCAATCTTTGATTCCTACTAGCTAAGTTCTATTGAGTTTTACCAACACTTTGATTACATCTTGAATCTCATATGCATATTTATTCAAACTCAGCCTTGGATGTCCAGAGCATATGATCCATGCACTGAAAGCTACGCCAAGATGTATTACAACCATCCTGAAGTTCAGAAGGCACTCCATGCAAATGTTACTGGGATAAATTATGCTTGGGATACATGCAGGTAAGTTTAGATGACTTCGTTTTTCTTTGGTACAACGCATAGTCCTGAATCTTGATTTAATGTATGCTATATTTTAGTCAGGAAAAAATGGTGCTTGCTAAGTTGTCATATTTATTGTTTGGTTGTCCCCTCACAGTAATATTGTCGGGACCTATTGGGCAGACTCTCCTAGATCAATGCTTCCTATTTATCGTGAACTTATTGCGGGAGGCCTAAGGATATGGGTGTTCAGGTACACATTTTCTTTGTTTTCATGCCTCTATTTCTTTTCACACAAAGCTGCACAATAGTGTCAATGTGAATACGCCATTTATTGGTTTCTGCCAGTTATTCAAGTTGCTGACAACTTGTAAGCAATTTAAATTTAGGACCACCACATTGATAGAATCAAGTTATTTCAGTTGATAATAGATGTATGCAAACTATCTGAGTCTGAATTCATTACATCATTTCTCATACAACTGAGAAGAGATTTAAAGCATACACAGAATTCATGCCTTGGTTCTTTTAGCAAGGCTCTTGTGATGCTGATTTGGAAAACTAAAGCTCATGCATTCTTGGATTAAAACTTAAAGCTAGGAGGTCTTCACTCTAATGCTAGACTGAACTATATAATAAATGCCCCTATTAATTGTAAAGAATATTTCATTACTGCTGGCTTCTGTCTTGCAATCTCTCAATAAACTTTGACTAGTGCTACATTGGTCGTTAGTCACTACATCTATATCTACAATGTTTCCAATTCCTCTTTGGCAGTGGAGACACAGATGCTGTAGTTCCTGTGACAGCAACTAGATATTCAATTGATGCTCTCAAGCTCCCAACCATCACCAATTGGTATCCATGGTATGACAATGGAAAGGTCAGTCAATGAAATCTATCAAACAAACTTCTAAATTACATTTTTTTTCGGCCGAACTTCGCTTATAGTTTTCATTTGTTCTCTTCCTAATAGGTTGGTGGATGGAGCCAGGTTTACCAAGGCCTGACCTTTGTAACCATTACTGGAGCTGGACATGAGGTTCCCCTTCATCAGCCTCGCCAAGCTATGATACTTTTCAGACATTTTCTGCAAAATAAGCCTATGCCGCAAGCTACTTCAGCGAACTAAAAAAAAAATGAAGAAATTGTCTTATTTGTTTCACTTGCATCCATTTTTTACCAGTTGCTTATTGGTAAAGGCTGGCCAACAATAAAAATTAGGGTGGTGTTATTATGCATTGATTGATGATTGCAATTGTAAGAACATGGATTCTGTAAATAATTCTTATTAATCAGGTTTTACATATATTTACATACATATACCCCTGTGACATCCTGGTAGAATTTCTCCTCATACTGTTGTACCTTGTGTAGCTTGTATATATATATATATACACACACGTGTAAGACTTTTTTGTTTTAAAGCTGATATTATGCCCATGTCATCGTTAATGAAAATAAAATTTGAAATTTAATTAATTAATTATATAATTATTAACAAAATTCTTAATAAACTTTGATCAACTTGTTCATAGTGTAGTTTAAGTTCCAATTTAAATTCAAGATCGACAAAAATGATGAAAACTCAAAATGATTTATTAAGATTAAAATAACAATAATTTTATGACTAACATGTCTCAAAAAATATAAAATTTTTGTTGTTTTGTTGTTTTTTATTTTATTTGTTGTTCCCCTCACCAGAGGTGAGAGTATTTTTTTTTTTTTTTTGTGCAGTTGGTTTTTATTTGGAGTATATACTGTTTTGTTTTCTTTAAATAAAATTATGATTTATCCATTTTATTCAATATATATATATATATATTTGTGATTATATTAACAGAATAAGAAATCTCTGTAAAAATTAATATATGCGACCTGGAATTCATATTTCGTCTATTTTAACAAGTTTTACATACAACCTAAAAGTTAAGAAATAATGGACGTGTAATAATCTTTTATCTTTATAAAATTCCAAAAGCGGGCATTTTCCATGCATGATATCCAATCACAAACTGCCACGCGTATAATAACTGACTAAAAGTAAAGCAACACGCTCCCCGTTTTCAAAATACTTCAAATTGTTCCTAGTTATCATTTTCCCTCTCACCCTGAACTTCCTGAACACTGGACTCTTCTTCAAGCCTCTGAAACAATCCTCATGGATCTCCATTCTACTGCTTTTCCAGGTCTCCATTTCTCACTTTCTCAAACTTTTCAACCATGCATTTTACCATGTTTTCACTATTTCAAATTCCATTTAATTGGCATATGTATTTCTCATAACTTGGGTCTATATAATCAGGCAAAAGCAAAGCATCAGCAAACAAAGAGAAGAAAGATGGTGACAGAAACACCAAAATCACCAATAGCAGGCAATTATTCTAATCAATGCAAACATTATTTTGTTTTATAGCATGTTGAATTCTTTTTAGCATTGTAAATTTCATATTTCTAAGTACCCAGTTTCATTAACAGTGTCATACTATGCATATAGGCCAAAGCCGGCTTTTGGTGTTCCAAGGAGCACAAACATACCTGCCAGGAAGAGCTTATTGTCAAAGAGACAGCCTTCTGCTACCTCAAGGCCATCGAAGCCGGTGGAAAGCCTCACAAAGTTGGGTTTACAGAAAAACAATAAGGGCGAAGCCACTGTTGATGATGGAAAGAATGCTTCCAGGAATAGATTTCAGAAACTGCAACAAGAGATCACCAATCAAGATTTTGAGAAGCAGGGAACAGAGATGACAATGACAAATGGTGAACAGAACATGATGCAGACACCTGTGTCCTTGGTGAAGAGTGTGGCACCGGAGACGCCATACCAGAGTGCTAAGAACTGCACCAAGTGTAGGCTTGACAGGCTAGAGTCTTCCTCTTACTGGCTTGCTCAGATTAAGCTTGCGGAGTCTGTTGGGAAGCACTTCATCTCTGCCACGTTCTTCCGTCTTGCCTTGGATTGCCATGCCGAGGTTTTGCAACCCCTCCTAATCCCTGCATTTTGATAGTGTTTCGTTAAAACCTATATAACATTTGCACCAATACATAATTGAATAGGCAGGTGTTTATAGACGAAAATCTGTTTCACTACAATGACACTTAGTTCATTTGGCACAACTGCATTGTTTTTCTCACTGCCATTTATGAATCCTCCAATTTTAATGTGATTATAAAACTAATAGACTTGTATATTTGGCACTTGGTTCGGATTGAGTTAGTTTTGACACATATTAACCCTTTGTTTTCCGTATGATGCTTGGCAGCCATTTTCGAGTCTTCATAGTGAGCTCAAGCAGTACATCCAGCGGCATGGAGCTGTCTCTAAGGATGCTCTCTGGGATGAGCTTTGCAGATTGTATGGATTCAGGAATGACAGTCCGGAACATGATCTTGATCTTCTTACTAAGAATGACTTTGTTCTTGTAGAGCACGGTGATCCCGAGTTTGATGAGACATGCAAAGATGGATTTTGGGAATGTGATCATATTGTCAGTGATACTGGGAATGCATTAGTGAAAGACCCTTTGAAGATCAAAGACGCTAACAAGCCTAAAGTTTGTCTTTTTGAAAGGGACTCTTTAGATGGAAAGCCAATGGGGAGTTCCTACAAAGGCTCAGTTTCAACTTGTGTGAGGGGTGATCATGAGAGTGAATTATGCAGAGAGAAGCATAAAAGAATCCCTGTTTTCATATCTAATAAGTCCTCTTCACAAACCAAGGAAGAGAGATCTGCAAGAAGAAATGAAGCTGGGGCTATAGCGAAACAAAGTAGTCAGAGTAGCAACATGGTTAGAACAGATGGAAAGCACCCTTTGGGTAAGTAGTTTGGGTTGGTTTTTTGCTAATCGTTTAAAACTTTAAAAAAGTTGGTTGTGATCATGGTGTTAATGGCAGGTGAAAACTCTAGCTCTATTGAATTTGGAGAAACTACAACAAATAAGAGCTAGGGCAGCTACAATCATAGCATCTCCTGATGAGGTTTGATTATCTGAAATTGTTTTTAATGTTTGATTAAGATAGAACACACTAAGTAAAAAAAAAAAAAACTGAAAACAGAACCACCTCACTCATTTTAAGTAACTTCTAAGGCGAAGCAATTTTCTTTGCAGAATAGCTAGCAACTGGAATTTGAACAAAATATCAGGTTAGAGGTAGCTGTTAGTTAGAGCAAATGCAATCAAGTGTGCGGCAATGAGCATTTGATGCTCCAGCCAAAGTGATGGTTACGCAAATGTTGTTCCAAACAATGTGTTGATTTATTGGTTTGTTATTGTACCTGCATGTCGTATTTTGCATTCTTTATGAAGGTTTCAGTTTGTTTTTGTAACATATCTGACATGTGTAATGCTTTGAATTGGATGTGGAAGAACAGCTTGCTTAGAGGTTCGCTATTAGACTCTTACAGTGTGTCTCTTATCAATTTATATCAAACTTGCACTGATTCAGTGGGCTGGTTTCCATATGCTAAATACACAAAACATTAGCTGTGCTCAATATGGTTTCTTTGCTAGCGGTAGCTAGCAAATACTAAAAGCAAAGGTTAAACAAAATACTTCAAAAATTACTGCCCTTTCTTCAGCTCCTAAATTGGAATTGTCTATTTAACATACCATGCTGATCAATTCAATGTGAAACGAAAGGCGTTGGTACTAGATTCAATTCATACAGCCCAAATCAATCCAATTCCATTTTATATGATTAAAACCTCAAGTTCAACAAATCCTTTTTTAATGTCAAGAACATGAAAAGTTAGGTGTATTTTCACTTTTCGAACATAATAGAAAATACCATTTACAACATCATTCTAGCCCTGAAATTCCAACCAGACTCGGTTTATGATTTTGTATTTCGATATCATTGGTTAAATAGGAAAAATTCCGCAATGAATCTAACTTTGTTCTTTCAAAACTTGAACTGAATCAACAACTCAGACCAAAATTAGCAAGATATAAGAGAATATGCATTAAGAAATCGGACAGTCAAATCAAAATGTTAGGCATCAATACAATAATATTCTAGTAAAGGCACCATCGGACCAATGATTAGAATGGCTTCCCTGTGATAAACATAAAGGCATGAGCTTTATATAAAGCTTATCAATCCACAAGATGATTGATAACTACAAGCACTCCAAAATCTCAAATAAACTACTAAAATTTAAACAAGTTCTTAGTACTTAAGCAATCAAGTAAGAAAATCATCATAAATTAGAGACAGTGCAAGACCCACTACCAAAAGTTGCCAACTTTTCCAATCTCAGAACTCATTATTAAGAAACAAAGCCAAAACAGAGAAGAAAGAAGAAGAGAAGATGAGGTACCAAGCAAGCAACGCGGTGATCGGATGGTTGAACCTAGTGGGAGTGGTGGCATCGATTCCGATTATCGCCGCCGGGCTCTGGCTGGCGCGGAGCAAAAGCACATGCGAGACATCGCTTCAAGGGCCAGTTCTAGGGCTAGGGTTTCTGGTGCTACTGGTTTCGCTGGCGGGGTTTAGCGGGGCGTGGTTCGGCGTGGCGTGGGCGTTGTCAGTGTACCTGGTGGCGGTGGTGGTGCTGATTTTGGCATTGCTGGGGATCACCGTGTTTGGGTTCGCGGTGACGGGAGGGGGAGGAGGCGAGGAGGTGGAGGGGAGGAGCTACAGGGAGTATAGGCTGGAGGATTACTCCGGCTGGCTGCGCCACCGGGTGGAGTCGACCAAGTACTGGAGGACGGCGAAGGCGTGCGTAGTGGGATCGAAGGCTTGCGACAAGGTCGTCACTTGGACGCCCATGGATTATCTCCAGCGCGACCTCTCGCCCATTCAGGTACAACACGGGAAGAAGAGAAGCTAGTGATTTAGAAATAGCAGAGCTCAAGAGGATTTGAGTGATTTAAAAAAAAATAATAATAAATAATTTTATTAATTTTTAAATTTTATTTTTTTATTTTTAAATTTTTTTTAAATGTAATAAGCTGTATGCGGGTGTGTGAGTTTTCTAAATATATCATGCTCTCACCCCATATGGTGGGGATTTGAGATTTCATCTTCATACGGTGGGATTCAAGATTTCGTCTTTAGTTTTTACTTGCGATGAGTATATTAGTGCCAAGTAGGTTGAAGTATTTTTAATTTGAGTGAATAATTCTTCTAAATAAATAAAAATTATTATCATTATTATTAATTTATTTATTATTTTTTGTATTATTTTTTTTTAATCTAGTTGTTATGACAAAGAGGTCATAGTTCAGTGGCACGGTTTTACTACTTCCCAGCTCTATGCATGGCTTTGATTTCGTAACTTATCCATTTTATCAATTGTTATTATTATTACACTATTTTTTTATTTAGTGTAGAAATCAGAAATAATAACTCTCATGTTTCATGGTTATTTAAGAAATTATTAAACAGTATATAATTAAACGTGAATAATTTGAAAATTTGAATGTGAAAAACAGTCAGGGTGTTGTAAGCCACCAACGACGTGCAAGTACGAGGGAGGAGCAGCAACGCCAGCGCAAGATGAAGATTGCTATCGATGGAACAACATGGAGAACATCTTGTGCTATGAATGTGACTCGTGTAAAGCCGGAGTTTTGGAGCAAATGAGGAATGCTTGGCACAAGCTCTCAATCATCAACGCTGTTGTCCTTCTTTTCCTCGTCGCGGTTTACTCGATTGCTTTTTGCGCCTTTCGCAATACTCGCCGGGATGCATCTGGTTATCCTTTTGGCCTCGGTCCTTTGTCGAAGCCGCGATCTTATTTAGACTCTTACTGGTGAACTTCTCAACTTTGAATGTTCTTCATGGAGTGAAGTGAAATGCAGATAATTTTTAAAAAATAAAATATAATTACTTAATTTATAAGGAAATTTTTATTAGTATAGTTTGAAAACTGAAGTCTTATTTCCATGGTTTGGTTGTTTTGTAGGTGGAAGTGATGGGAGCAACTCTTGTTTGGAAAAGTGCTCATGAGATCAAGGAACTCTGTCCATGACTCATGTTATCATGCCCATTACAGTAGTTTGAATTTTTATGATGTTTTGTTACTGTGATAATTTGAATTATCATACTACTGTAATCATTAAGTTCTATTGAAATTAGAATTTGAGCTTTGTGTAAAAAAAACAAGTGTTATTTATCTAAGACATTTATCCATTTTTTTTAAATGATTATATTGTGCAAATATAAATATAACAACCCTTTTTTATTAAAAATATATATAAATATACTAAATTAATTATTTATCATCTTCCTCCTCTGTTTTTCTGTTGGTAGAGATTTTCCAAAGAATATTTATATTTTTTTTTATATTTTTGCATTTATTAAAATTGAAATAAGTTTATATAATTATATAAATTTACTAGTTTTAGTATTTTTTTTAAAAAAATTTAAAATTTCATGTTATGATTTGTTGAACTTTTTTTTTTATTTAATAATTGTCAGTTAACTTAACCGGCAAGCAAAACCCGAAACCTTCAAAAAGTCTCGAAACCCGCGCGAAAGCGCGAAACCCTAGATCTCTCGAAGCTCTCGATCTGATCAACAATGGCGAAGGAGTTCAACGTTCCGCCGGTGGTCTTCCAGTCCTCCGGCGCCACACCTGCCGCCGTTGCCCACCAACGCCACACCTCTTCGGCCCCTGCCTCTGCCCCTGCCTTCAAATCCTCCTCCATCCTTCCTTTCATGCCTTTCGATCTCAGCTCCACCCCCGCCTCCTCCTCCTTCTCCACCCCCGCCGCTCACTCCTTTAATGTCCCCGCTTACCCATCCATCTCCGGCTCCGGCTTCTTCTCCTCCTCCTTCGACGAGGAACCCCCTCTCCTCGAAGAGCTCGGCATCAATACCCGCCAGATCTGGCTGAAGATCACCTCCATCCTCAACCCTTTCCGTGTAAACCCCGTCCTCCACGAGGACGCCGACCTCTCCGGCCCTTTCCTTTCCCTCATGGCCTTCGGCCTCTTCCAGCTCCTCGCTGGAAAGTTCCACTTCGGTATCATCCTTGGCTGGGTCACTGTCGCCTCCCTTTTCCTCTACGGCGTCTTCAACATGCTCGCTGGCCGCTATGGTAATCTAGATCTACACCGATGCTTGAGTTTGGTTGGCTATTGCATGATCCCGATGGTGATTTTCTCCGCGGTGTCCCTTTTCATTTCGCATAGCGGAGTTCCGATCTTCGTCGCTGGAGCTGTTTTCGTGCTCTGGTCCACAAGGGTTTGCACACGGCTCTTGATCGAATTGGCTTCGTGCGGAGATGAGCATCGCTGGTTGATAGCGTACGCTTGTTGGCTTGTTTACTTGCTTTTCGCTCTGCTCGTGATCTTCTGATTCGTTGGTGTGGGAAGAACTGTTGGTATGTGAGAATCTTGCACTCTTCTTCACCTCTGCATTTTTATCCAAAATTGTGATCTTTCTCAATATTGCTATTTTTTGTGAAGTAATATATTCATGGTAGAACACAGATATATGCTTGATCGAATTTTTATGAGAGTTGAGAAAAAAAAAAGTCTCATTACTTAAACCTTTGATTTCAACTAGCCTTGGCAAATTGCATGAATTCTTGTTGATCCTTATTGCATCCGTCTACAGGAGATGATGTCTTCTTGGATTCACTTTTTTTTTTCTTTTATATTTGTTGCCAACTGAATTAATGATGTTAAGATTTTAATGCACTTGGTGAGATCTTTGGCCAAAGGGAAATTTTAAGGTTAGCTATGTGACGGAGGATGTTTTACATGAGTTAGAATTCTTGTCATTCTTGATTTTAGCTTCTTTATTCAAGTCTTTCATTCTATTTGTATACCCTCCTTTTTAAGGTTTTCATACTGAGTTGTTTCTTTAGTCTTGTAGAAAGCCCTGTCTTCATCTCATATCTGCCTGTCTTTTTTACTGATTTAAGAGGCATGGATGTAACCTTTGAGCAATTCATGCAATTAGGAACTCTGTAATTTTTTCTTTATTGTGTTCTCATTCTTAATGTTGGAGTTCAGGATCAAGGTTGTTAACCTTTTTAAGTCTGGGTTTGTTTTCCACTTGATCATTATATGACACCTGAATGCTTATCAGAACAAAGAATTACAAAGCACATCATAAATTTATTTATTTATTCTGACCTTCCTTCTATCTGACCATTAGTGAAACATACTTCAAGGCCTAAGATTTGATGATTGTCATAAACTAAATGTTTGTCATACAAAAGAAAACACTTTTTTTTAGGATAGATATGAGAAATGTACCTCTTGATCTGTTGTTGCTTGGAAGTCTTATGACTTCCATTGTTGTTTGGATATGAATAAATTTTCAC
The DNA here is from genome assembly GCA_020875875.1 of Dioscorea alata. Lineage (NCBI taxonomy): Eukaryota > Viridiplantae > Streptophyta > Magnoliopsida > Dioscoreales > Dioscoreaceae > Dioscorea > Dioscorea alata. Next base: position 18,602,358 of record CM037022.1, on the reverse strand, counting down.
ACATCTTATTATTTGTAAGAGGTCATTGAATATAGCTAATGCTCAAAAGTTTTACTTTTTTGATTCTCTGGACAATTGTTGGGACCTCTTGACAGTGTATATTCTCATTTCCCTTGTTTGTGTATTGGTTTAGATGAACTGAAGCTCTTTTAATTTTTTTTTTGTGTGCTTACAAGTGGTTTTTGCAGGACCATTCGTTGTTCAGAAATAATGGGTTTTAAGTTAGTTAGGGTATCTTGAGTCAGGGTATATCATTGAGGGGAGACACGTTAGAAACAAATAGCATAATATATGAATATTTGGGATAATCAAACAAAGATGTAGTTTAGTCTTGGTGGACGTGGTAGAGGAAGGCAGCCTTTTCCCTCTTGGAGTTTGTTAATTTTATGTAGCCATGCATCTTATCATCAATGCCCCTCTTGGTTGATTCCATCTGATTACATGCATTATTCAGATTGTTGAAATTCCTTCTTGTCATGTTCTAGCAGTTTTAAGACCATAGGCGCTTTCATAGAAAGATATTAGGAATGTAACTCACACATTTTTGCTACATAATTATCATATTGGAAACGCAAGTTTAACTATGGATTAGTTCTAGCTGCAAATTTGATCTTATTTAGTTTTCATAAAGCAAACAAAATTTATAGACTGAATCTGTTGTTTTGAAAAGTTGTGAGCGAGAAAAACTGAATTATCTTCTGCTTTGTCATAGGTTTGCTCAAGGATTGGAGGGCCGGCTATGGAATTTTTCTCTGGCATTTTGGACTCTGTATAATCTTCTCATTTCCTTCATTTGTGTTAGTTCAACATCATATATTCCATAGTACCTTAAGAAATTACACACCCACACATCTCTAATATACACTCTCTTAGACCTTGTAGAAAGGGCTGTGTGGTGATTATTCTTTGTAGAAATTATTCTTTGGAGTTGATGTGTTCATTATATAATTATCCTAATTTGTTTTGATTTCTCCACCATTTGAGTTTGAATTAAGAATTCATACTGCTAAATTTCTTTTCATCCTTGCCCTTTCCTGTATATTACTATAACAAATGTCACAGTGTGATGTATGGTCTATGTATCTGAAATACTCCACTATTACTGAAGTAGTTCTCCAGATGTGGGAAAAGAAACCATTCTTGTCTTGCTGTTTAAGTCTGATTAACATGTTGATTCATCTTGCTACTTTGGGTTAAATATGATAATGTCCTTTGTACAAATTAGGTTTACTGCCTAGATTAGACTTTTTTTATTTGGAGAAAACCTTTCTGTCCAGAGGTAAGTGCATGGCACACCTTGCATGTAGCATGCCTATTGTTTGTATTCAGCCTAAATGACCTTTCAACAGTTCAACGTGCACATGTTTATCATGCCTTCATACCTTGCTGTTCTATTCTAGGTCATGGAATTGAAAACAATGAATAGTATCATGGAGATTATGTTAAAGTTGTCTATGTAAAACTGTTTGTAATTATTAAGTTTGGTTATGTTTGTTCAACCTAATAATTACGAAGTTATTGTGTGGAATTTATTGCATATTCAATTCAATAGTTGCTAAGTAATTACTCCCCATGTTCCTTTTTAGTTGTCAACTATATCTATATCTAATTCACACGGATTACAAAAAATTAATTAAAATTAGTTGATTTTCTATATTTTATAAAAAATTTCATTATTTTTCAAAACTAACCATATTTACTTGATTGTGGTTTATTGAAATTTGTACAAGTACATTAAATTAAAAGGTAAATTTGAAAAAAATAACTTAACACTGCACAAAATTTTTAATGTGACAAATAAAAAAAACAAAGAAAAGCTCCAAAACAATCCCCATAAGATAATTATATTTTTATATTCTTTTATAATGCTTGTTTGTATAATGATCCTAAAATAAGTTTAAAAAGAAAGTATTTTAATAATATTTTAATTTTATTTTGTATGTTAGAAACTTATTTGGTAGTTATTATGAATTTTCATTGAGGTCCATTTGGCATGATAAGAACAATATGATAAACTATTATACCTTACTATTTTTTTATTTGGCAATGGTAATACTTTCTCTTTTTTTTTTTATTATTTATCATAAATCCATGTTTCTTTTTATCTGTCATTTTCTAATATTAAAAAGCATTTATTATTTTTTTTTCCAAAATTACCCTTAATACTCTATTCAACTCTCGTGTGGAATTAAAAATGTGAGAGAAATGTGAAGATATAAATTATGAGTAATTTTGGAAAGATAATTAATTTTTTTATAAAATTTTGTGAAATAATAAAGTTTCTTGTGAGTAATCACAATAGATAAAAAAGGAATGGAGGTAGTATATGGTATTATAGCCTTATCATATAAACCTACGTGGAGATTTTGCTATATTGATGACTTTAACTTTGTGTATGATTTCCTCCAAGAAAATAGGTATAAACTATAATTTTCGCAAATTAGTGATATTGTAATCAATATATTTCTCGACATTATTTATAGGTTAAATATTTTTTAAAAATTTAATAGAAACTAATAAATCTATCGATAAGTAAATCATTAAGAAAAAATCCAAAAAAAAAAAGTTTATTTTAAAAAAGAATATATAACTATATCATAAAGGGTAATTTTGTCTATTTACATACCATTCATATTATATCCAGTCATTATCCGTTCCATTTCAAACGTAAAATAGATAACAATGGCTTATCTGGTACGCATCAAACATAGGATAGAATATGAGCTTATCATGTCCATATCCTTTCCTATGTTTGATGGATAAGCTATTTGACAGCATTTTATTATCCTATTTTACGTTTAAAGTTGATTGGATAATGAGAGGATATTATACCCTTTATAATTATATATTCTTTTTTAAAATAGACTTTTTTTAAAAAAAAATTTCCAATTTACTTATCAGTAGATTTATTAGTTTCCATTAATTTTTTAAAAAATAAATAACCTATAAAAATCCACAAATATATTAGTTGCAATACCACAAACTTGCAAATATTATAGTTCATACTTATTTCATTGGAGAAAATCATAATTGAAGTCATCAATATAGCACATTAAATATATCACATTAAAATCAATTTGAAAAAAAAAATTTATTCGACTAGAGAAACTAAAAATAAGACATGATTGAAAAAAGAGATTTAGATAAAAATTAACATGTTCAAACAAAAGATCGATGGGAAAACCCTTCAACCACTCTGGATGCAAAAACCCATGTTTAAAATAGTGAAATTAATATCCTATCTAGTTATTGACAAGCTTATTGTCTCAAGCTTCAGGTTTAAAAGATCAAAATAAAAGATACAATAAAACCCTAAACAGGGTAGAGAAACCAATAATAGGGCAAAAAAAATTAAAAAATAAAAATAGTTTCTTATCATATCCTATCTATTTCTACTCCCCCTATGGATTAATTATCATGTGGCCAGTAGTATAAAATGGGCTAATAGTATAATTAGGACTATCATGTCCTATTGCACTCCAAACAGAGGATACTATCATATCCTATCATATTTTATCGTTTTTATCATGTCCACCAAATAGGTTTTAAATTTAAAAATGCTATTCGATGGTTTATCGGGTGCGCATCAAGCCTATATCTTTTTTTACTCATATTAAGCCCTCATATCTTATCCACCCTTTATTCTATTTTGTTCACCAAACAAGTCTTTAAATACAATTACTTCCAACCACATGTACAATAGAAAAGTTGCTATTTTATTTATCTCGTAACATAAAAGTTACCTATTTATCCATATTTATTAAACAAATTATTTTGTAAATAAATTTTAATTAAAAAAAAACTTTTATCATATCCTATATTTATACATTATTGGATAAAGCAATATAATTTCTATATTTTTACAATATATGCGAAAAAATTTAAATACAGATGATAGTTTGCATTGTTTCCTCCATTTCAATAAATTGGTGATTTATCCGTATTTTTTAAAAATATATAGTTGGGAATTATTATTTATTAGAAAAAGTTAATCTCGGAAAAAACTAAGTCCACGTGGAAAGCGTGAGCACATCTATCTGAGCAAAGTGCTGATCCCTAGGCACACTTGCGGTGGATATAACGCCAAATAATACGGCACTCAACAAGGGAACCTCCGCTTAACCACTGAGGCCGTCGCCGCGCATAAATAAAATAACAACACCCGACCCAAACTTCTCACCCATGCATTGCACCTTTAGCCTCAGGATGGTTAGCGGGGCCCATATTCAACTATTATCTTGAGCAAAGTCCCTTTTAGGAGTTGGTTTTTGCGGTGCAACTTCTGTCTCTCTCTCTCACCCTCGCAAAGAAACGAACCTTTCTCAGTCCCCGTCTATAAATACTCGAAAAGATCGAAAATTTGACTATCAAGAAGGATTCAAGAACGGAGGTCTCCCTCTATTGCTGTCGCTGCTTTCGTCTCCGATTTTGCAATCTCTTTTGGATCCAAACTTTGATCATCGATCCTGGATTCTAAGGTATGCTTTCTATTTGCTCTTATTCATGATCATCGGTTGGCTGTTGGATTGAATTTTTTTTTTTCTTTCTTTGTTTTGGATGTTATGAGCTATTTAGTTTGTGATTTTGGTCTATGTTGCTGGATAATTGCAAATTTTTTATGATTATGGTTTTTATTGAAGAATCTGAGTTTATTTGGTGGTAAAAGTTGCAATTTGGTTACGAAGGAAACTGAGGATTTTGGCGGGTGTTAAGATCTGCCGATCTAGAATGCATGCTTAGAATTTTATATGAGAGGTTAGTTTAATCCATCCTCTGCTTAGATTATTTTCTACAAAAAGAAAAAAAATTAATTGATAGAATTTATTGAATGACTCTTGTCAGTGTAGTTTGTAGCCTTTTTTGTTTTCACTAGCGTGTAGACCATCGATTTTATTCATTGACTTAATTGATTGATGCTACACAGGCTTTGTTGGTCTCCTCAGATATTATAGGGGTGAATTTTCGATTTAGATAAATCTGAGTTTCTTTAAAGGGGAAAGCTTTTCTGGATCAAACCCTTGTAAATTTTCTAAATCGAGTTATATATTGTAAAAAGGCTGCAATTCCCCTTGAGATGGTGGATTCATTATAACTTCAGAACTATTATTGTTGTCTATCAATCAAGGCTCAGTTTTCGCTATGTATATGGGGATGATTACATAACCTTTGAGGGATAGATTTATGGAGCTGAAGTTTTAACAGTGTGGCTGATTGTTATGTTCTCGGCAACATTGGTACTTATCGTGTTAATGCTGTTTGGCCAATTTTGATTCCATTGTCTGTAGCATTTTTCTCCATTTATTCAGGCTAAGACTGCCTCTGCCTTAATTAGTTTGGACTATTATCATTGTCCCAAGAAGAGTTCACACCATACTTTTGGCTAGTGCCTGAAATATGCTTAAACTGTTTGTGTATTTGATTGGAAACTAATGAGACATCTTCAATCCTTAACCTTTTATGCTTATGGCCAGTATTCTCCAATTTAGGTTGCATATGCATTGAAGTGCAAAAGATGCTAATTTTAAGGATGAATGTTTATAAGGTAAGATGTGCCTTCATAAATTGTTGCCTAAAGCATCATTAATCTTGATTACATCTCACTTTCCATACTTCAGTGGGAATTTTGTTTTAGGTGGTTCAAGTTATCAGGAAGCAAGTTCTGGACGTTGTTGTCATGTGCTAGTGACATTACTGATCCAAAGGGCACATTGAGAACATGAACTATCCTGCATAGATCATTGTGCGCTCTGCAATAATGTTACTCATGGGGTCAATGTTATTTGGCTGCTTTTGATTCAATTGTCATTATCATTTGTCCCCACTTATGCAAGCTGGCCTGATTGAGATAGTGCCTGAAAGACTTTCTATGCCTGCACCAGTTTGGGGTATTATCTTCGTCATCCTAGGAAGACTTCCCATTTGGCCTAGTGTTGGAAAGATTCCTTAAACCATTTATGTACTGGACTAGGCACTAATGAGAGACACTTTCACTCTTCATTCATGCAGTCATTCCTCTCCAATTTAAGTTGCGTCTTTATTGAAGTGTAAAAGATGCAAATTCTATGGAGGGATATGATTTTAAGGGTAAGATGTGGTTTTGTGATTAGTGCTTAAAACATTATGAGCTAGATGTATATCTCACTTTTCGCTTCCATTGTTCATTTGGAATTTTGTTTGAGGTTGTTCAAATTTTGGGAAGCAAGTTCTTTACATTGTTGTCCAGTGCAAGTGGCATTGCTGATCCATTGGTTTTCTACTAAGAAGTGCTGAGATTAACTGGTCCATTAATTTTAAGGAAGCAAAGCTACCTATTCTGTGCTGGGGCAACATCAACATATCTTAACTATATTGTATTATTAGTATCTTACTTTTAATGCATTGTGGTTTATCTACTCAATGAAAAAGGAATTGTTGTAACATTTTTGGAATATTAGAAAGATAAATTTACCTAGTGTTTGTATTTTTTCTTCCTTCTCTAGAGATGTATTTGTGGTACTGCTTTTCTTAGTTTCCAACATACAGTTTTTAAAGTGTGTGTAGGTCTGTTGATCCTAAATGATAGCAAAGTGTAGGTTTACATTTTCTTTTGACTCTATAGGAAATAACTTCATGAGGACTAGCTTTGTGGCATCTGTAAGGTTACTTGTAATTGACCAGTACCTCATGGGTTTATTGTGTGGACTACTCTTCATGCGTGTCAAGGGACATACTTTAACATTCCCAATCATCTCTTGCACCCTACTTAAAATATCTTTATATACGTGCAATATAAGAATTCCCAAAAGACATTCTCACTGCCATTATGGCTGCATAAAATGAAGTATCTTTGGTAAATTTGCTTATTTTCTATGGTTTTTCCAACAAAAAGAAGCAATATATGTCAGTTTGAAATACATGAAAAGCTTCTTGTTTCGAGAATGCTTATCCACCTTTTTTTAAAAAAAAAAAATCATAAAGCTGTTGTCTGTATAGAATTATAGCACATTATTATTGGTGATGTGTTGCAATTGTTATAACGACTTAATCCATAAGTTCTTCAGCAAAAACAAAAACCAATGTCAAACATTTATCTAGCGGTGTGGATTGCTAGTTCCTTTTTTCATGATAACATGATGCAACATGCCTTATATGTCCCTTTCTTTCTCCATATATTCAAGTTTATCTTGGTTTCCAGGTCTCAGGTATCCTTTATGTAGAAATTACCTGATATAGATGGTTTTTTATGTGAAGTTGTTCTTTTATTACTTTGTTGGACTCATTCGCATCTGAGGGTAGACTAGTGCTAGCATCTCAGATGTCTGAAATGGATCGTGCCCAAGGATGGGATTGTCAGATCCTTAATTCTTATGTGCGATCAGGTACTAGTCTACTCTATGCCTTATAATTCATCTGATTCTGGTTTTTATTTTATATCTTGACTCAAGTTACAGAGAACACTTCCATCATGCCTCCTAGCTTTAATGCACCAGTCAATGGTGTGAACACCAACAATGGACAAAGATCAAATGACTATATAAGAGCAACTTTTGGTAAAGAGTGCCCAAACTACATGGCTACTTCAACAACATCACATGAGCCCTTCCATACTAGTTCATCTCTTGGCTACTCTAGTCAACTTCCACCAAATTATGGCCAAAAAGGGATCTCTTATTATAATGTGCCTCCTATTGGCGGCAATAGCATTGCCATCCAAATGCACAACCCAACAGGTGGATATAAAAGAAAACAGATGGCTATGCCCGTGATGTTTGATGAAGGAAGCACTTCTGGATCTCATAGAGGTGGAAGATCATTGATTCCTAGCAATTATAAGGGAGGAAGTTCTTCATGTACTAACAGGTCCCGCAACAGAACTTCTTTAGAATTTAACAATTACACTGGTGGAAGCTTCTTTAACCTTTCAGCTCCTGAACATCATTTGCTAGAAAACTATGTGCTGCCTCCTCAAATTCAAATTGCTCCTTGGGATCCCTTGAAAATGGGTCCTGGATGTAGGAATGTTCTTCCAGTTGGAACAAGTTCTCAGCGGAATGTTAGGAGCCGAGATTGCTATGCTGGGCCATATCCATTAAGCACCACTCCATCTTACAATCCATATCCTCCGTGGCATTTTTTTGTTGCAGGTTCAATAGAGCAATCAAGGCAACCTGTAATACCTATAGGTCCAAGCAGAATGATGTTTTCTGCAGGTTCAAGCTGAAACCAGTTTTTATTATTGTTTCTTCTACAGTCTGATTGATCCTTTTGTTGCTTTTACTTCTTGCAACAATTCTTTTTTATTAAACGATTTTCATGCAGGAACCAACATCAGCAATGGCGTTTCAGAAATGCCTGCCTTGAACAGGTCAAACCCTACTCAGACTAGAAATCCTAATGCTTTCTTCCCGGCTCATTTTGCGCCACCAACAAGAGTTAGCAGAGCGGATGTAAACAGCCGTAGTCATAGAGTTTCTTCTCACATATCCAATCAAAGCTATCCCACCACAAGGTCCATAGCTACTATGGGATCCACCCCACCTTTCTGGAATGCGAGACCAGTCCCGCTACCATTGCCTACTGAAGACCATCGCAATAGGAATAATTCAAGAAATAATGAGATGAGGACTACAAGCCCATCAGTTGAACATTCAGCTCCTTTCCAGAATAGTTGGATCTCTCAGGTGAGTTCATTTTTTTTTTTGTTAAATCAGCTCTTGTAATGATCACAGTGCAAGTTGAGCTGAAAATTTCATGCCTGGTTTTTACAGGGGATAATTATGAACAACTTGGATGATATCTTGGGGATCCTTGATCCTCACAGGGACATGAGACTGGACATAGACAACATGAGCTATGAGGTGATTAAAAGTAATTCTCTTTGTGTGTTGTATTTCTTTGGACTAGTTTTAAGTTTCAAGTTGTCATTATTCATAGGAATTGCTTGCATTGGAAGAAAGGATCGGCAATGTCAGCACTGGTTTGTCCAAGAGGAAACTTTCCGGTTGTTTGAAAGTGAGGAAATACTGCTCCTCTGGCCGGTTCCAAGATAGGCAGGACAAGAAATGTGCTATATGCTTGGTAATGCAATGCATTTTTTTCATTCATTAATCAATGTCATGTGCTGTAGTAAAACATTTTCTATTTGATATACTATGATCCAGGAAGAATACGAAGATCGAAAGAAGCTTGGCAGATTGAATTGCAGGCATGAATTCCATCTTAATTGCATCAAGACATGGTTACAGAAGAAGGATATCTGCCCAATCTGCAAAACCTCTGCAATGACTACCACTTCCAAGGAGAAACAGAAGAACTCTTCATAAGAAAGGAAATCCTAGTGATCTTTTAGGTCTCATTCCTCCTGTATTATTTACACCATTAACCATATGAGAAATTTCTGTTTTGTGAATTGTAAACCCTTTTCTTTCTTCTGATTTGCTTGTTTTGGTTGCAATCTCACCAGTTGATGAATATTTGAAGTAGAAAAGTTAAGTGCTTTATAAATACAGAGCATACTTTCAACCTTTTTCTTTATTGACTTTCTAAACATAAAAAACATATTTAAATGTTTACTTCTGTACTTTTGAGTTTTGAGTACATGTTTTCCATCCAACACATAAGCATGCCATCAAGGGTATGAAGACAGGCTCAGAGAATGGTTGCCCCTTGTGTGTTTTGTAACGAGTGGGGGTGGTAGAAGCCTCTACTTGCCCACATTATTTATTACTATATTATATACAATATATATATATTTATGCACTGTACTTAAGTGAATATATATATATATACACACACACACAAGAAGAGATGGGAGCTCTTCTTGTGTTGATGTAATCTTTAGCATGACCCTAAACTTTTGTCCGGATCTCAGTCAAGTTAGGGGCAGTATAATTGAAAATTAAGTTACAACGGGCTTTCTAGATAAGCCAATGCGTGATTGCAATCAGTGCCCTTCCCAAAAATTCACTACAAGAGAAGTTGATGGGAGATACAAGCCAATCACCAGAGGCAATGTGGAGTTCCAGAAAATGTGGGCTGCAGATTCAGGAGCAAGGTGGTTAAAATGGCATAGAGTGGGAGGGCCAAAATTTAAGTTGTAGAAAACATCACAAGTGGGCAATTTTGAATGAGCAAGTTTCCAGATAAATGTTTTGACTTTGGGGGGCACCTTAAGTTTCCAGATCCTGCTCCATCCACTCCATGAATGTTCATAAGTGTGTCGAGTATTTAGGAAATTATAGATGTCAGACACCATCGAAGCATGAGAGATTACCGGCCACCAAATCCAATTATTTCTAGAGGAGTAATCAATTTTAACCTTGTGTAATCAGTCCAAATCCACGTTTGGACCCAAAAAATTTTCAATGATTGGAAAATTCCAGTGATCATTTTGAGTAAGGTCCAGAATAGACATAGAATCAAAGGACTCATGCATGTTTAAGAAAAGTAGGTCAGAGAGAGTGCTTTTAAAAACCCAGAAGAATTAGAGCAACAATAAGCATTGGAAAGATTCCAGTTGGAATATTTGTGTTTAAAAATCTCCACCCAGATCTTATCGGTCTCGTTCAAAACATGGAAGATATTTTTAGCCATGAGAGTGTGCTTAACAATAGATAGGTTTCTAATTCCAAGTCCCTCCTAGCTTTGCTTTGAGTAACTATACTCCAGCCAATAGAATGATAGCCTCTCCTATTACCACTAGCACCCCAAAGAAAGTTCCTCACAATTTTGGATATGTCCTTAAGAGTAGTGTCAGGGAGGGAGAAAACTGAAAGATAATAGATGGGAAGAGATAAGATGTTGTTGTTAATCAGTATCATTCTGCCAACCATGGATAGGGTAGAATGATTGTAGAAGTTAATAGTAGCTCTTATCTTTCCCACCAAGGGACGACAGTTGGCGACTGAAAGCTTTTTAGGGGAGATGGGCACCCCTAAATAGACAAAGGGGAAGCGGTCAAGCTTAACATTGAGGATTTTAGAAATGGAGGTTGCGAGATGTTTGTTACACCAGGAGGGAAGATAAAGAGCTGATTTATGGAGTTAGGCTTTTGGCCTGTAAGTTCTTTGTAAAGATTTAAGCAAAAAAGACAATTTCTGGCAGATCGCTTGGAAGCATTGGTAATAATAATAAGGTCATCAGCAAACATGAGGTGGTTGAAGTTTTTGTTGAGGTTTGAATCAAAGCCTAGGATCAAATTAAGATATAAATCATGGTTTAAAATAGCCATTAGGTTTTGGGTAACCAGGATGAATAACAAGGAAGAGAGGGGGTCCCCCTGACGAACACCCCTCGAGGTAGAGAACCAAGCAGAGTGAGAACCATTAATGAGAAGGGAGAAAGAGGAAGATGAAAGACATTCTTGAACCCAGGAAATCCACAAGTGAGGGAAATTCATTTTACACAAAGTGGCAAGGATGGCAGGCCATTCAATAGTATCAAAAGCCTTTTCAATGTCAATTGTAGCCAACATCGTAGGGGTAGGGGTGTAATCGATCGAGCTCTAGCCGAGTAGTCATTTTATTGCTCGAGCTCTATCGAGTATTCATTTTATTGCTCGAGCTCGACTTGGTATACAAATCGAGCTACTCGAGCTCGCTCGACTAAGCTCGAAAAGGCTAAAAATGACCATTAACATTATGCTCGAGTTCGAGCTCGAGCTCGAGCTTGAAAGTTTTTCCTCTTGAATTTCATTAGATAAATCTTATTATATATATATATATATATATATATATATATATATATGCTTGATTAGGCTCGCGAGCACTCGAGCTAACTATCATAATACTCAAACTCAGCTCACTTGATTACTCGAGCTCGAGCTCGGCTCGACTGCGACCAAGCCAAGTTCGAGTTTTCACCTAGTCGAGCCCGAGTAGCTTGCAAGTATAGGTATATCATTTACATCCCTACCTAGCGGGAGACTTGGAATCATTCTTAAGTGAATGGGCAATTTCCTGAGTGGCTAAGATATTATCAAAAGTTGAGCGACCCAGGATAAAGCCACATTGCTCAAAACTTACCAGCTTATGAAGCACCAATTTCAGACGGGAGGCCAAAATTTTTGAAATAATTTTATATGAGACATTGCAGAAGGAGATTGATCGAAACTCAGTAACTTTTTGGGGATTTTTAGTTTTAGGAATGAGAACCACAAAAGTTTTACACCAAGAATTTGGAAGTTTAGGCGAGTTGAAAAAATGGAGGACAACATTAAAAAGGTGGTCACCGATAATATTCCAGTAAAAAAGATAGAATTCCACAATCATGCCATCGGGTCCAGGGGACTTCCCAGTCGGCATAGCTCGAAGAGCACTATAAACATCACTTTTGGTCACCAGTTTAATCAGTGTCTCCATGTCATTGCTATTAAGGGAGGGGAGGTCCCCCGGCAAGGCATGAAGAATATGATCCACAATTTTGTGAGAGTCAGAGGTCCAGAGGGATGAGTAGAAATTGAGAAAGCAGTTGTTAATGCCATCTCGGCTTTCAAAAGAGTTACCTGCGGGGTCCACAATTTTGGAGATTTTGTTCTTGTGTTTATGAATGCAGACCATGTTTTGAAAGAAAGTGATGTTTTGATCCCCCTTGAGCACCCATTGTAGATGAGCACGCTGATCCCATAATATAGAATTTTGGCAAAGGAGGGCATTGCGACGGTTGTAGAGCACTCTAAGCCAAGCAAGGGTCCAAGGATCAGAGTTTGAAAGATCAGAATTTTCAATCTAGCAGATTTCTTGTTCAATATTTTGAAGTTCCACATCCAGGGACCTGATACCACCGACCCTCTAGTGAATGATATTTGAACGAGTGCAAGCAATAAAGTGGGAGAACACCTGCAAGGGAGAAGCATTATAGTTAGAAGACCAAGCATTTGTCACACATTTGTGGCAATCCTTATATTCAAGCAAGTAATTGTCAAAACAAAAAGATCTTTGGGGAGAAGGAACTTCCCTTTTTGCTGAAAGGGAAATATGGGAGTAATCCGAGTTGGAACAGGAGAGATGACGGTTGATATAGGAGTTAAAACCTACCTCCAAAAACCATTCACTAAAAACCGATCTAAACGGGGCCATATGATAGATGAACGGGCTTGGGCATTGCACCAAGTGAAAGCAAAACTAGAGAAACCGAGATCAAGTAAATGGTTTTGAGAGATAAAGTAAGAAAAACTATGGGATTTAGAAGAATAATTTTGAAAAAAACCTCCCTTGTGCTTATTGGTGGAGATGATCACATTGAAGTCTCCAGCCAAAAGCCAAGGGAGATTTAAAGAATGAACATTAGATAAAGAGTTCTAGAGAAGTTTTTTATCAAAAAGTCGCTGAGAGTTCTAAACAAAAGTACAAACCCAAGAAAAAAGAGCCTGAGGTGATGACAAGATGAAGAGTGGTTTTAGTGCCCAAAAAAAGAGTCACAAAACCCAGGTTCCGGTTCCAAAGGGCAATGACACCTCCTGATAGACCTAAGGATGGGACAATAGCCCAATCCCAGTTCCATTGGAAAACCTTGCAAAATTTTCGAGCTCTAAAGACATTAGCTTTGGTTTCCACCAGTCAAATGATGTGAGGCTTAATTCTAAAGGCAAAATCTTTAATATGATCCACCGTGTGAGGATTAGAAACATCCCTATAATTCCAACATAATATATTAAGCAGATTCATGGAAAAAACAAAAGAGAAAAGGGGCTAAAGATTAAGGGTTTGAGGAGTTTCTTCCCTTTTTGGGTTGACTCTTTGATTTGCTTGTGCCTCTATGGGCAAGAGGTTCAAGTTTGATGTCTCATTGGTATTAAATAAGGGGCATATCGTCCCCTAGTTCCATGTCACTCTCCGAACTCCTAGAATCATTTGTTTCCATCCCTAAGCCATCGTAAGGTTCCGGATGGGCCAAAGGTGCTTAGAGAAGAGCATCAATAACCCTATCCACAACTAATTGGTATGGGAAGGGTTATGATCTCTCTCTGGCAGAAGTCTGGGAAGGAGGAATGGATGAGATGAGATTAGTGTTAGGGTTCACAACTATTTCCCTCTCATAGATAGAGGTGTCCATTGGGCGAACGCCTTTTACAGCCTCGGGAAGAGTTTCAAAGGGAATAGGCGGGGAAGGCAGGTCAGGCATTGCAACAGTTCAAGTTTCAATGGTGATGGGCAGTGGATTAGATAGGTTTGTATGGTCAGAAGATTTTTCTCCAACTTCCAATTAGTCCTTTTCCCTTTGGATCAACGGGCAAAAAATGGGGCACATGACGATTCGGGTGCAACGCTCCCCTGCCACACCGTGAGAAGTCACCACGGATTGCATGGGAGGTATGTATGCTTGCCATGTGTCGATCCAAAGACCAAAATGGAGGCCACGTGTCAGGATCCAGTGCATCGTCCCCCCGGCGCCCTTGAGTGGCAGCTTCCCTTCCTCGAGGATTAGATTGCCGGCGGCGAAAAACTAACCAAGGCTCGAAGTCATTTTCTGATGGTTTTTCCAAATTTTGCAAAGGATCGGAATTCATAAGCTCATTCGCGACTGCCGTGTTGTCAATGGAGGAGATTTGTCCAAACCCTGCCTCATTAATATGCATACACATCTCCATTGTTGCCTTCTCAGTCGAGGCTACTAGTGAGGGCATCGATGGGGCCTAAGTAGGCATACGACTGCCGGGTTTAGAACAATGGGCTTCTCTGTGACCAATAACCCCATATTTGAAGTAGAAGACTGGCAATTTTTCATATTGAACAAGGGTAAGAATGGAGTTGGCACCATAGTTGACCCAAATTCCCTGTTGGAAGATCCGAAACCTTGAAGTTACCCATGCTTTTCCAAGAATCTACAAGTGTTGCTTTAGCTTGATCAAAGGGCAAAGCTTTGCCGAGAAATTAAGCATATAAGGACGCCTACATGCTCTCAAAGGCATTTGTCCAGGATTCCTCATCAATTGTAACTTGTCCTCGTACAGAGGTTTTTGCTTTCTGGAAATGCTCTGGAGAAAAGATATGAGAAGGATCAATCCAGTGATCGTGAGCATGAGAGCCAACAACCTTTACCCAAGAGCTACCCCTTTTTGCCCCCGGAGAAGCTTTTGGATTGTGATACACTAGGCGCCATTTCCCCGGAAAGGGAAGGGATGCGGGGAGGAAAGTAGGGATCAGCACTATACTCTAGTGCATATGAAAATATAAAGCATTGTACTCTTTTGAGTCTCTTGTATAGTTGTATGATTAGACTGTCACCATGACTTTTTTTTTCCTCTTTTTTGAAAATAAAAAAGAATGGCCTTTAGGGTTTCCTTAAAGTCTGGTAACCTAGGGTTACCCTAGGTATAATGACCAAAAGAGTCATGGATCTTTCTTGTGGTTATGTTGTGTTTGTTTTAGGGTTAAGGTTGCTTAACTGCTAATTTCTTGATTAGCCAACAATGTTATGTTGAACTAGAGGGTTTAAAAGTTTTTCCTTATAAATTTGATGTTTAATTAAAAGTGATTTGTCATTAAGGGTTCAATGATAATGTTTAAATGTTGTTTTACATATATAACAAGATGCTATATAATTTTTTTTTTTTTAAATTCGGATGCGGTGGATAATTATCTGTCAAGCGAGACGTGTCACACGTTATGAGGTTTGGCTAGACACGTTTTAAGCCAATTTCCGTTTCAAGTTCCTTTTCCTCCATAAATAGGGTATTCCTCCGCCGTTCACCCCTACCCCTTATTCCTCATTTTTCCCTTTCAGTCATAGACTTTTGCTTCTGTCTGAGTGAAAAAATCAAGTCTTTTCCGCTCTCTTGCTCTGTAAGTATCTCAATCGTCATTTTATACTTTAGATCTCTTCAATTTCTCAATTTTGTATGTGATTTACATTTCCTGGCCCTCTTTCCTTTTTTTTTTTTTTTAGTCACAGGCTTCTTCTTTGCTTCTGTCTGAGCGAAAAAGGATCAAATCTATTCCGCTCTCCTGTTTGCCCTGTAAGTATCCTAATCGTCCTTTTATACTTTAGATCTCTTCAATTTTTCAATTTTTTTTTTTTTTTTGTGATTTACGTTTCTATTTCAAGTTTTTTTTCAACTTTTCCGACCATGAGTTTTTATTTTCCGATGTAGTTTTAAAGATCTAAGTTAGATCGATGGCTAGATATTAGCCGAAGATCTATGATCTATGTATGTTTTCCGATTGTGGACTTTTGTCGATGTTTCCAATAAGGGCTTTTCTCTTTTTAGAGTTAAGATCTCTAATCTTTTACTATTTTTATTCATATGTGAAAAAATTCCTTTCAAATCAAATTTTACAGATCTTTGATGATCGAAAGACATTAGATATTTTTTTTAACAAAAATCATTTTTCTTTGAGTTTTCTAATTATAAACTATATCGACAAGGAGGAGGTGATTTCTATTTTTTTCACTAAAACTTTTATTTGTGGGGTGATTTATCTGATGCATCTAATAAAAAAAATAAATACTTACATAATATTGTATAGATATTAAATAATTTTTTTTTAAAAATATTTTATTGAAGCCATTTCATTCAAGTTTTAAATCTAAAAGTTTACTAAAAAATTTTTAGAGTTTTTTTTTTTTCTTTTGGTGTCCATGTCCAAGACCTTGTGCGGATCTTTAAAAATTTTTGAAAGTCTTAAAAGGTTTTTTAAGTTGATAAGAAAAATAGTCTCCCATTTATTATTTTTTTTTCAGTGTATGTGATATTTGTGAATTAAATGATTCTTTTTTAACGTCTTGTGATTGTGTCACGGCAAGGATGGCATGCAACGAAAGATGGTCACATCTATCCATCCATTTTCTTGTCAACTATGCCGTTGAGATTATCTCTTTCTTTTCTCTCACTTCTTTTTCTTGAGACTGATGCACTATACCAATAACTCAAGACATTCACACCATTAGGCCAGCCATGCCATGTGTGATTTTGCCTTTTATGTAGTTTCCATAAGTATTTTTTAATCTATAAAAAGAAAATACATTTATTATTTTCTATTTACTTTCCATCCATTGCACACACATTGATTGCCTCATCTCTTTATGGGGTGAAATTTTCACTTGGCTATCTTCATCTATTTTTAAAGATCGGATGCATTTTGAATTTAATTTATGATTCATTTATGCCTCCACATTTACAATTATTTTTTTATTTTTATAAATCATATTGGCATTATAATATTATATAGAAAGAGCGGACCATGGTTAGTGACGGTAGACTAGTGTTAGGAAAGAGATAAGAAAAGGCCATGTAAGAAACGTGTCCTAATGCAAGAGAAACGTGATAAAGGACCACATAAGTATAAAAAGACAAAATTCAAAAACCATAAACTTCTTTCAATTCTATCACTCTCAACAAGTCTTCATTTACTAATAGGGTCATTGTTTATATCTTTGGTATGTTAGGTTAGGGATGGAATAGAAAGGTTGGGATTAGTGGTTTGATATTCTGCTAAGGTTAAAATTTTATATAAAATTTACTATATTTTAATTTAATTATTATAAATTAAAATAAATATTTAAAAATGATAATTTTATTTTTTTAATTAATAATAGGTTTTTATTAATATTATTGATTTAAAATTTAATTCATAAATATATTTAATAAAATAATTAAATTACTCAATAGAATAATTTTAGAGCATTTGATTGGTACTTTTAAGTCATCTATGACTGAGTTGACAGAAATGTTTTTTCAAGAAGAAAAATATCACTTGCTATTTTGACAAATAATATTTTTTTAATGTTCTTGGTTTTACTAATTATGCATTATTTTTACGGAATTGATGGTTTATTAGGATGGCCGAAGAAAACTTTCGTGAATTTCTCCTTGCACCCTTCAATCCTGCCAACGACCACTATAATGAAGAGATACCTGAACTCAATCCTCAAACAGATGAACAACCCCAGCATGGTCGAAGGCCAAGGAGAAAAAGGAACTCTGCTGGAAACCCAGGTCATTCTTCTTTAAATTCTTTATTAGTAATTAAAAATCTATAATTCATTTAACATTAAACCTGAATTAATGAAACAGACCCTAATGCTGAAGTGGTGGCATTACCACCGGAGATACTGATGGCAACAAACCGGTTTGTCTGTGAAGTGTGCAATAAGGGCTTTCAACGTGACCAGAATCTTCAATTGCATCGTCGGGGTCACAACTTACCTTGGAAGTTGAGACAAAGGCCAGCTGGGAAAGAGGTGAAGAAAAAAGTGTATGTATGCCCAGAGGAGACATGCGTGCATCATGATCCTTCCCGTGCTCTTGGTGATCTTACAGGAATCAAGAAACATTATTGTCGAAAGCACGGTTTGAAAAAATTGAAGTGTGAGAAATGCAATAAGATATATGCTGTTGTCTCTGATTGGAAAGCTCACATGAAGATTTGCGGCATTCGTGAGTACAAGTGCGAGTGTGACACCATTTTCTCCCGGTTAGTTAACTTTTTTATTCAAATTTATAGAAAATAATTATTTCATATTATATTAGCAATAAAAAAACATATTTAACACTATATATAATTATATTTAAGTATAGTTTAAATACATAGCAATAATATAAAATACTAACTCCAATACCATATTAAAATATAACAAAATAGTTTTGATACAATCATAACTAAAAAACAATATTTCAAGTAATATTTTACGAATATAAAAACATTACACCTGCTACCATATCAATACTATAATAGACAATAACTCTGATACCATGTCAAGCATTAAACATTTAATAATTATGATTCTATATCAAGAATAATGAATAACTATAATTATTGGTATATGATTTTAGATTTATCTTTGTATTATTTTTTTTAACCAGGAAAGATAGCTATGTAGCACATCGAGTATATTGTGAGGCTGCGATAAAAGATACAATGGAAATGTCAGAAAATACACAAAGGCAAGAGGATATGGAATATCCTCATCAGAGGACTGAACAACCTGAGTCAGAGTCTGAGCAAGAGCGTGGGCTTGAACTACGGCTACAACCAGATATAGAGATGGGTTTCTCAAGGTATAATACTATGGAATACAACAATCAAACTCCAGAACAAGAGACACATTCAGTCTATCCAATATACAACAACATGGAATACATCTCTCAAGCTCTCGAACAAGAGACTCCGATACCTATTCCAATGTATAACAACATGGAATACACCTCTCAAGCCTCCCAGCAAGAAGAACATAACTACACCAATTGCTTTGATACCAATGCTTACTCAACTCCATCCACTCACAATGATAAGAACAACGACATCGATCTCAATCTCACTGCCATTCAAGCTACCCCCGAATCACCTTCAGTCATCAACTATGGTATCACTTATCCTTGTTCACTTGTTCCAACCATTGATGGAGGATCACTTCTTTTCTCTCAAGCTTCACAAAGCAACAACAACAACATCAACCTTAGTACTATTTCAACTATTGAATCATCATCAGTTGGCATTCATCCTCATTCATCAGTTTTGACCAGCACTAGAAGATGCAATCTCTCTCCTTCATCTACCTACACTAATAGCAACAATGGTAACATCAATATTGCTTCCATTCCTACTACTACTGAATCATCTGTAGGTATCAATTATGGTGGCACTCATTCTCATTCACTTGCCCCAATCAACACTAGAGGATCCGATTTATTTTCTGTATCCACCGACATCAACAACAATGCCAACTCTGATTTCACTGCAATTTTGGCCACTGAATCTTCAGTTGTCAATAATGATGGCACTTATCCTAGTTCAATGGCCCCGATTACAACTAGAGGATCTAATTTGTCACCTCTAGTTACCCCGGTCACCATTGGAGCAGGATTTGGCCCTTCTTTTCCATTAACCAACAACAACATTAACCTCAACTTCACTGCTATTCCAGATACTGAATCATATCCAGTCATCAACCATGATGGTATTTGTCATCATACATCGATACCAAACACTACTGGAGGATTCGATTTATCAATGATCAACCCATTGTTGACTCTGAGCCAAAGCGATAATGACAACAACAATGTTAACCGCTCTGAAGTTAATATTCTCAACTCATCAGTGAATCAGCTCCAGCTCAATAAGTCACTTCAAGAGGTATGTTCATCAGCAACTAGCATGATTAAAAAGGCAACAATGGTTGGGATTTTATTTAGTAATCCAAAATATGCACCACTTCTGAAACAATCAGTAGGTAATACACTTACTACAAATAATAATAATGCCGGTGGTTATCAGCAGCATCAATATTTCTCGGAAAGGCAGCGGGATATGAGCTTCCAAAAGTTGTTGCTTGGACCTTATCCTAGTGATGAGGATATGGTTGAGGTTGAACAAAGCACGGGCTTGGACAAGCATGGAGTTGGTGATGATCAAGTAATTCGACATGTATCGGAGCAGACATCCAATATGAATGCAGGTATGCATGGAATACTACCTGTATCAGAGCAGACATCCAATATGAATGCAGGTATGCATGGAATACTACCTTTATCAGAGCAGATGTCTAACATAGAAGTAGATATCCATGGAGTTGGAGGTCAAGCAATGATGCCAGCATTCAAGATGGGGACAAGTATACATGCAGCTGGTGGTCAAGCGATATTACAGTCACCAAACACAAGAGTGGATATACATGAAGTTGGTATCCAAGCACTAGGACGAGATCCACGTATGGGGATAAGCATACAAGGAATTGGTGTCCAGAACATGTTACCGATACAAAAGCCAACATCTCAAATGGGGATGGGCATTCCAGGAGCTAACGCTCAAGAAATGTTATCAGTACAGGAGCCAAAGTCAAATAAGGGAAAGGGCATTCAAGGAGATAATGTCCAAGGTATGCTACCGATGTTGAAGCCGATGCAGAATATAGTAATGGGCATGCAAAGAACCAGTGTACAAGGAATTCTGCCTATGCAGGAATCGATGCCTAATAGGAGGATGGGCATGGAAGAAGCTGGTGTCCGAGGAATGTTGAAGCTGCCAGAGCATACACCAAACATGGGGATGGAAATGCAAGGAGGTGGTGATCAAACAATGTTGTTTGCACCAGCACTGACTCCTATAATGCACATGCAGCATATGACTAGAGACTTCTTGGGCCTTGGAGGAAGGGTAGAGGAAAGGCTCATGGAGGAAAATGGAACTAGATTTGGCTCTGTGGAGAATGATTTATATGGCTATTCTTTCACTGATGGTGGTTATGGCTGCAATTAGAGAGGTATTTGCATCTACCATAAGATTTGGTTTCTTTGTGTTCAGTTTGTTACATGGACTTCTACCAATTTGGTTTCTTTGTGTTTAGTTTGTTTTGAGAATAAGCGCAAATTGTGCGCATGTGTGTCTAAGACTCTTATTTGTTTTTCTATGTTTTAAGTTTATGATTTGTCTGTTGTGATACTATCCATGAGACTTGTGAATTAAGAAAATGGATAGTTATGTTGTGCTTGATGAAAATATATAAAAAGAAGGTTAAAGCTTCTGGCGTTAGCTTTCGAAAATAATGTGTTAGCTTGCGAGGAAATGCAGGAGGATGTGGCCGGTTGCTTTGAATACATTGATTTCAATATTTGGTTAGCCAAGGAAGGATTAGGAAAAGAGTGAATATGTAAAAAGAAAAAAATTGGCAGCTTTAAATAAAAAACTAATTATAGTATTAAAATAGAAAGGAGAAATGTTTCCTCCTAAGTAGATTAGAAATTGTAGTTAATAAATTGACAATACAAAACATAAAATAAAAATAGTAATCATCAAGGAGGAAGAAATACCCAACTTAGTTTCTTTCTGATCATCAACATGTCTCTAAAAGTATGTTAAATATTTTTGCCTAGCTACGGATGCAAAATTCTTCATTTCAACTTCTTTTTATCATCATGGTTTATAATTTTTATAAAATTTTTTAACAGTTTTAAAAATATATAATGTCACGGATAAAAAATCACAACTACATTAATTGTTAGTCATTGTGCACGCGTTATGCACTAATGTTCAAATTTTAGGAAAACCATTTGATAATGGGAGCAAATTGGACATGTATAAAAGTTCAACTAAATTTTGGAAGAAAAAGGATAAAGGATCCATATTCCTCAACATATTTAAAGCAATATTCAACTATCATATTTGTGATGAATTAAATATTTTGCCTAATGAGAATTATGTATTATTTCATTTCACACGATGAATTTTTGTTTAATGGTAATGATAGTTTTGAGCTTTTTTACTAACTTTTTTTGATAATGTAAACTAGATGTTCATATAATAATTCACATTCAAAAATCACAATACATTATTAAATAATATCATGAGGTTTAAAATTCAACTAGAAAATAAGATAATGGGGACAAATTGAACATATAGGTATAAACTAGTGTAAATACAAAATTTAAAATGACAGAGTTTAAGCAAGGTTTTTTTTTTTTTCCATTTCTCTTTTTATATAGAAATGTAAAATTTTCTTGTTTCCACTTTGTATCCTTACTCTAATTAATTCAAAATATAAATTTTATGATGAGATAATATCATGCAAAATTAAACTTTTGAATTAATATTTTTATGATTGCACTCAAACTATTTTTTAAATTATAAGATCCTAATTTGATAAGTGTATCTTCAAAAATATTAGTAAAGAAGTTTATACTTATTTCGAACTGAATAAGCTAATAAATTATAATATATATATATATATATATAGAGAGAGAGAGAGAGAGAGAGAGAGAGAGAGAGAGAGAGAGAGAGTAAGACAAGTGTCTATATTATAAAAGAGTATCTTAAAATGCTTATGAAATGTTATATTGTACTAACTAATAGTGTTTGTGATAAACAAGTTTGTCAAATTAAATTGTCAAATTTCTTGAAAGATAATGACAAGGTTTGGGTCAAATTAATTAAAAGTAAATACAATATATATTGTGAGTCCTTACCAGCCCTCCAACAACAAGGTATTCTCGTCAAAGAGAATTCCTCTTTGCTATTATAAAGTTAAAATTTCTCGACTTTAATTATCTATTTTGATATTGACACTTTTTGATATACTTATATAGCTCATGTACACTGAGATTTGGTTTTTTTTATTAATATTTCTATCAGTTTCAAACGAATATAAATTGAAACTTAGCTTTTTATACTTATATTTATTTATTTAAACTGTCACTTATCTCATCTGCATTGATACTTGGTTTTTTTAATAATCCTATTTGTGTCCTAAGAATTGATACTAGGCTTTTTAATATCTATATCTATCTTATATGCACTATTACTTGGTTTTTTGATATTCTTGCCTATTACCATTATACTTAGCTTTATGAAACTCATATCTATCACTTTTGAATTTATATTTCTCTACACCAATACTTGGATATATATAATACTTCTATTTGTCTTATTTGCCATGACACTTGATTTTCTTTTTATACTTCTATCTATCTTGCACTAGTATTTTTTTTTTTTTTTTATAACTCTTACCTATCTCATTCTATCTCTCATTAGTATGAATTTCAAATAGAGTAAAGCTTATTGTGAAATATGCAATTAACCTTAGAAAATAAGTGAGATTCTAAAAAAAAAAGAGTAAAAATATCATGGTGGATATTTATGATTAATTTAGAAGTAATAGTTTCTAAGACAAACAAGATATTGGAAGGTGATTTTGAAACCTAGTGTTGCACTGAAAAGTAAACACTTTTAGAAGTGCAATGCATCATGGATTAAGGCATATGATTTGGAGAACATCTCAAGGTGAATAGTTCCCTAGAGTTGATTGCATATCAATGATCAGGGAGTGTAATATTCATGATATTAAAATCAATTGGTCTTTGATTTTGTTTATGGAAGAATAGATGTGATAAAAATGTCAGAAACAAATTTTGGAGGTGATACTGGTATCAATAGTAGCCTTTTAACTACATCGGAAAGTATTTTAAAAAACCCCCCATTACTAATGAAAGAAGAAAAATAGTTCATTGTCAAGTCCCTTTCTAGTGGTGATTCATCTTTTATGATCTCTTGCACTTTCATCTTATCTCCTTTGTTGGTTGTTAATCTTATGTGTATACACTACTATTTGTCTCATTTGCTATGATTTTTTTCATACTCTTGCTTGCCTTCTTTGCATTGATACAGGTGCTATGTTTAGTCTTATCTATCTCATTCCTTCCTTATTGCTAAATAGAGTAAAACTTAGTGTTAAAGGCGTGGTTGCCTTCAACTTAAATTAAGATATAGAGATGATAAGTGATATCAGTACTCATTTAATTTAATTTAATTTAATTTTTTTTTTTTTTTTAGATTTTCAGAATAAATGTTATTGCTATAGAAAAAGAATGAACATGTTTCTCTGTTCAAAAAAAAAAAAAAAAAAAGACTTAAACTGTCATTGTGGATATTCACAATTACATTAGAAGTAATAGCTCTTATGACAAGTGGAATAGTTGGTAGGAGACTTTGATTCTTTGTTGCACTGAAAATTAGAGATTTTTCATTTTCATGATAGAATTTATGAATTATTGGAGTTAGAATTGAAAAATTATAATAAAACTCTTTATAGTTTATACATTGTAAATTTTAACACATGCAAATCCTTATTGCATTAAAAAATTAATTATGTACAAAAAAAATCTATGAGTCCAAAATTTATAATCATAAACAATAGTTACATTATTCAAAACGTATAATGAGCTCATACAACAGTGTTTTTTTGAAATTAATTTTCACAACAATTCCTTTTATATATTTTTTTTTTCTCACTAATCAAACATAAGTAAAGAATGCAACTATTCATAAATCAATCAGATGTAAACAGATTGTGGTCATTCAAAATAGAACAAGAGAAACATAATTCATTAAGAACAACATTTTCGATCGAACTAGATAAATTTCATACTTGATACAACTAGTGTCATAAGTCAATAATGGCATAGGTGACAATGGGAGCTTGTAGTTTATATAAAATACAATACATTCCATGTAGATTATAGTAATACAAAAAATCAGATAAAAATTGCCTACACAATATGAACCACTCAGAGTGAGCAAGCCAGTCTCATTGACAACATCTAAAGAAAAGAAATCCATCCAATTCAAAATCTTCACATTTACAGTGGGTGCTATGCGAATGTGAGAACATTTAATGTGTCATGTTGACAATGAGAACAATAGCAGCATTTAATGAATAACAAGCCTCTTCACTCCCCACCTTCACATTTACAGCAATAGTGATTCATGAGCAGCGAGAATGGGAGCTACACAACTCAAAGACAATGTGAAACAGTCTTTTTGACATTACCACCACCACCACCAACAACAACAACAACATTTACAAAACAAAACAAGCTTCTTCACTCCCCACCTTCACATTTACAGCAAGAGTCATGATTCATGACCATCACATTTACAACAAGAGTTATGACTCATGACCATCACATTTACAGCAAGAGTTGTGATTCATGAGCAGCAAGAATGGGAGCTGCACAACTCAAAGACAATGTGAATGGGTTGATCAGTCTTTTCGACAGTACCACCACCACCACCAAAAACAACAACAACAACAATATTTACAAAATAAAGGCTAATCAAATGCACCACTTCATTTCAACAAATGCTATGCTTCAAGAACAAGAAGCAAAATAGAAAGATGGATTCATCAAAAGGAGGCATTCAAGCAGAATTCAAGTCCTTTGCTTCAAGAACAAGGAGCAAAATATGAAGTGGATTCATTTGAGCAGAAAGGTTGTCATTCAAGCACAATTCAGTACAGCTTCACTGGAACAACAAGTGCTATGCTTCAAGGAGTACAACAGAAAGTAAATTCATAGAAGAGGGAACTTGTCATTCAAGTACAGTTCACAACAGCTTCATTGGTACAAATGCTATGCTTCAAGTACAAGGAAAAAAAAAAGTGAACTCAACGAAGGGGGAACTTGTCATTCAAGAACAATTCAGAACAGCTTCACTGGTACAACAAGTGCTGTAATTCAAGTACAGAGAGCAAAACAGGGAAGTGAACTCATCAAAGAGGGAACTCGCCATTCAAGGATAAATCCAGAACAGCTTCAGATATCCAATTGGTAATCACTACAATGCCCAATCAATACCATCATAAAAATCCCAACTTTCACCATGGAGGAACTCTACACAAGCCACACTCCACCCTCAGAGGCAGTCAAGCAGCCATCTTTCTCTACTACAACAGCATCAGCATCAGCATCAGCATCTTTCTCTTTGTTCATCCTTGGTTCCAGAAATGGAGGAACTCTGCCCCCACAAGCTCGGAAACAACAACTCACTATTCACAGTGTTTGTTCTAACCTTGCAATCAATTCTCTCATCACCATCATCATTATCATCCAAAGACTCACAAGACGCCCTATGAACAACAAAACTATCCTTCCTGCTTCCCAAGAACCAACAAAAATCCCAACTTTCAGCATGACAGGGAAGCAGTGCCTTAAAAGAGAAGAGAAGGATGTTGTGTACCTGGAGAAGAGCGTCCCACAAGCGCACTCGTACTCGCGGGTGCCGCAAACCCTAACATGGGCCTTCCAATCAGTGCGCACAGCGTACCATTTCGTGCACTTGTCGCACTTCCACTTCTTCTCGCCGTGTTTCCGGCTATAGTGCTTCTTGATCCCAGTTAAATCACTAAGAGCTCGAGATGGATCGTGAAACACGCACGATTCCTCCGGGCAGATATAGACCCGCTTCTTCGCCGTTGTGGCTACCTCTGCGTCCTTGGAGCTGGGGGTGGCACGCCAGGGGAGGTTGTGGCCGCGGCGGTGGATCTGGAGGTTCTGATCGCGGCGGAACTCGCGGCCGCAGACCTCGCAGGTGAAGGAGCTCGCCGTGAGGAGCGTCCGTGGGGACAACGCCACCACCTCGGCCTCCGGATCTGGAACATCGAAGCATCGAATTAGAGCACGACGATCGAGAGATGGAGGGAAGGGAAGGGAAGGGACTTGCCTGGAGTTCCCGGGAGGTTTCGCTTTCGCTTCCGCTTCTCTCCGGCGGAGATGGAATTAGGGTTAGGGTTAGGGTTAGGGTTCGGTTCCGGTGATTCGTGTACGGACATCGTCGGAGGGAAATTGTCGCCGGTGAACACGTGTCAACCGATAATTCGTTGGGATTGGGTAGAAGGGAATGGACGGGAGTGGGCGGTACGATATGCCTGCGGAGCTTCGGAGGTTCAATCAATCTAGCACGGGATTGGACCAGCTCCAAGAAGCTCGTAGAGGACAACGGCCAACTTAGGTTAACCGTAACCACCGCATAGTGAAATAGTTTATATATATATATATATATATATATATATATATATATAAATTATTATGGTACGTAATTAGCATAACATTAAAAAAAATTATATATTTTTATATGCGTAATTAATTTTTTTTTATTTTATTCTATATGCATGTAATAGCTTAAATTTGCATTAAGGGGGAATTGATATATGTATATTTATATAGGTTTCAAGCTTAAATTTAAACACTAATCTATCATTTTGTCGTTTGCATTTGGCGAGGTTGATATTGTTAAAACTTTGCGTTTAATTAATAATTTAAAATTTTTCATATGAACATATGGATCTCACAGCCTAAGTTATAGCATTACATATGTTTTGTTTTATTTTTTTAAATAAACAAGTTAATTGGAAAAATACATCATATAAGAAATATTGGTGGACAAGGGTGTAGAGGTGAGCTTGTAATCTAATCCCGTACCATCGAGTGAAGGCGTATAACATGATAATCCATTCTCGACTGTGTACACACTTCGGACTATTGCGCTTGTTGTATTTGTAAAAAAAAAAGAATAATAAATTTACACAAGATACCAACACAAGAGACGCCTTGAATCTATCAACAATGAATGCGAGCATTATAAAAATGTAGACAACAAGTGAGCGTGGCAGCAACTAGGAAATAATCACTAAGGCGGATCTTACATAGCATATATGTGGGTAAAAATACAAGTTAGTTTGCATTTCAATTAACATTATATATTATAGATACTTTTATATATATAATATTTTAGAAAAATAAAAATGTTTGCTTACCTCAACAATCTTCTAATCTATTGGTTTTTGGTCTATTACGTAAGATGTTTATATTCTATTAAAGAAATAAATTCTAATCTCAGCTCACGTAAGATGAGGATACAATTCATGCGTCCAATTTTATGAAAAATAAAATATTTGCTTATAAATCAATTATTTATGTTCTTAAAACGTGTCACATGCCAGCAAATGTAATATTCTAATAATTTAATTTGGATTTTGATTTGCATTGACTTGATGCTTGAATTAACAGTCTTTGTTTTCCATGTAGTCAATTATTATATATATATATATTACAAAAATGTCTCTATTATGAAATGGATATGATTGACTAAATAGATCATTAGCCTAGAAACACGTATATAACACGATTATTACACTGCAACTCGATTAATAAATATATTATATATAAAAATTAAATAATTAAACATGATTATGATTCATGAAACATATATTTATATAATGCAATATATATACATTATTTGTAGAAATTATAGATATATATTACTTATTTATTATCAAATAATCAAATATTAATATCATCATCCTAAATTACATATGATTTTAAAAATTATATATTAAATTTAATCATTTGTATTATATTGTTAAAGTTATTTTTATTGTTACATATTAACACATATTTATATCATAATGGTCAGTTTTTTGCTCCTTTGATTTTTTTTTTTTTTTACAATTAAATTCCTTTTATTAGCTTACATATTATAGTTAATTTTTATTTTGAGTGTCTAATGAATCTATAAAATAAATTTAGACATCTTTTTAATTTTTTTTAAATGAATAAATCACATATATTAAACTGAGACATCTCTTTAATTGTCAGTAGTTTTGAAGAGGTAGGCAAATAGCTCAAATGGACATCTAATATATATAAACTTTGAATCTATTACTTCCATCCATCGTAGTATGGAGTTCTTTGCTCCTCGGGCGAAGGTTGCTAGTGGGACCTTGCACACAGAGAAAGATCAGGGTCAGTCTGTGGGTTAGATTTTTTTTTTATTTGAGGTTTGAGGAGGCTTGTTCTTCAGTTTTATGTTTTTTTTTTTTTTCTTGTCTCTCTTTCATGTATATTTTGGGTTTGTGCTGGTAACCACACCTAGTGGTTTGCTGTTTTGTTGTTTGGCTACGCCAGCTCTGGTGTGGTTTCTGTAAGTTGTCATATTTCCTTTTAATAAAAATGATTTATCCACTTTTTTAACAAAATAAATAAATAAATAAACCAAATAAAAAGCTAACCATCCAATATAAAAGCAGGCTAGAAAATGCCAATGATTGAAGAAGATAAATTGATGGGTTTCTCTATTATTTGTACGTTCTTTTTAATTTAACAACTTAGACGCTAATTAGATTTTATGTCATAATATATAGTACTTCTCTAAAAAAAAAAAAAAAAAAAAAACCAAAGTTTCATTCTATGGCAGAAAAGTGTTGCTAAATGCCAATGTTGTTTAAAATTTGTAAAAATATTGGAATGTTCCCTCTATAATCAGTATGCAATAATGTGCTTTTGGTAATTATGTTTATGAAAAAAAACATAATATATCCGCTTTGTAAAGCAAGTGTAAGGCATCAGCAAGCTCATTAGCATGATATCATCATGCATTCATAAGAATTAAATATAACTATAAAAATAAATAAATAAATAAATAATATAACCATCATATATAATCATCATATATTCATAGTATGAAGTTTAATTTAATAATTTGTCATATATATATATATATATATATATATATATATATATATATATATAATTAGTAAGATTAAAATTTCAGAATTAACTGCTCAAGTTGATATTAGTAAAATATAGATTTGGTATTCAAATAAAATCACACATGAATCAAATAAATAAAATCAATTCAAAAGCACGGTTCCCTATCTTTAGAAAGATTTACGTGTTCTTTCTCGGAATTTTTAAGAGGATTTAATGCAATCATTCTCATAATACAATGGAAGATCATAATTTGAAAAAAAAAACTTGTATTTTTTTATTTTTTATTTTTTATTTTTTAAGATCTCTCACACTATGAAAGTAGGGAAAGTTTGAAGGTAAAACTTTTTTTTGGGAATTATAAATGACTTGGACCAGTCATTATTTATAGTATTCAAAAGACATTTTTAAAGTGTCACAATTTTCTTTTATAGATAGGCGACAAGTACACTTATTTCCCCGTTTTAAAAAAAATCTGGAATGTGCACATGTGTAGAACAAGTTTAACAAGCATCTGTGTCCTCACCATACAATAGATTTTGGGATCTGATCTCGAATGCTTCCCGAAACAAACACCCTACATAAAAAAAATACGATACCAATAGACTGAAAAACCGTTGGCATGTCACAATTATAACTAAATGCTTTAAAATTATCACCACCTTGGCAAAATATATCATTACAACATTACTAAAAGAAATTAACAATTTATACAATACCTAAAATAAAACAAGTGGTTAAAAGATGAGACTATACCAATAGTTTTAAGTTCAAATTTATATGTATGTATATACATAATCTCGGTAAAAGTCTATCACTAATGTAACCATCGGTAACTCACGTTCCTAAAAATGAAACTAAGGCGTTATTTTGATTGGCTTCTCAAAAAAGTGTTTTTCTTCCGTTTAATAAAAGTGTTTTTGAAAAAAGTGCTTCTCCAGAGTAAGTTAAACACTTTTTGTATTTTGTATTTGGATTAGTTTTTTTTGTAGAAGTAGAAGCTATAAAAATAAGCTAAGAAATAGCGTTTTTCAGAAGCTGGTTATGACTAGCTTCTGAAAAAAATTGTTCTTCAGTTTTTTTTTTTTCAGCTTCTGTTTTTGCAGAAAACCAATACAAACAATTTTTCTTTAAACCAAAAAATACTAAACTTATAAAAAAAATATTTCTGAGTTTTTCAAAAACTAATTCAAACAAGCACCTAAGTAATTCATTCAGAAAGATCACGTGAAGTATCACAAGTCTGAACTCCCTGGACTTTAACACCAAGGATTCCTCAAAAGCATAGGTCACATTTTACATGGACCCGGAAGCCAATTCTGGCCAGATAACAAATGCTGTACTTAGCTTTCTTTATTGTGTCACTAAATAATTCAATGGAACCCACCTGACAATTTGTCCATTAATATTGTCCTTCAAATTTTAGATAAGCTTTCAAATTTCAAAAGTTTTCATGATGAACTTAATTTTATATATATATATATATATATATATATATATATATATATGGTTTATACTCACAAGCAAGCTGTTATATAAATATATCTGAGCATATATGCCAAACTCTCATTTTAAGGAACCTATTAAAGTAAAGAAAAGTGAGTATCTCCTCTTTACCAAGGAACTCTCTGCAAATATATTTTTCTAGGTAGAGAAAGGTGGTTAATAATATTTTTAACTCTTATGTTTGATTTTTTTAATATGATTGAAAATTTAGAATTTGTGTGACATTATCAAATAATAATAAATTAAAAAAATTATAAATATGATTAACATGATTAAATCAATCCCACCATTCCCTGGGGAAGGGGTTAAATGGAAAGATGTGACCAACCAATAGCTTGATGGAGTTAAGGGTCATACTCAATATTTTTCTTTTTTAGAAAAAAAATATGCTTTTAGATTAAAAAGTATCAAATGGGAAAGCTTACAAACAAATATAGCCAAAGGGAACAATATCACTGATTTTTTTTTTATTTCCTTTGCATAAAGTCACTTTCTATATTTTATAAATATAAGTATATATATATATATATATATATATATATATATATATATATATATATATATATATATATTTGAATGGAATTACCTAAGCTTCTTAAATGATGGCTTATTAAGTTCCAACCCAATTGATTGATGAGCTCATTCAAATCTAAAACTCAAACTCACAATATGTATGTATGTATATATTGCGGGCAAAACAAAATTTAGTTTACTTTCTCGTTATTAATTGTGATTTTTATATTAAAAATAAATAAATATTTTGACTTTTTTATTTACTATTATTTTATTTTTTTAGGTACTGTAAATTATTTTTTGGCCAATTAATATATAATATTTTGTTACATAAGTTATAATCAGTATGAATGATGTTGCCGTTGCTGTATGACAACTAAGTTATATAAATTACCATTAATGTTTAAAGAATGTATCAATATTTGATAGATGAAAATTTGTGCATAACAACAATATATCAAAGAGTCGTGGGTTAGTCCACTAGTAATTACTCGTGTTTGTGATTAAAAGCTCTCGAGTTTGAACTTCTCAAATTACAACTCATTTTCTGGCATTTTCTGGATCCCCTTCTGAGGGTTTTGTATGAGGAATATCTCTTGTTTTCCTCTCTAGAGTTATATGGTATGGGGTTTATCTTTAGAAGACTTCTCAAGCCAACGTAATTTATACACTTACGTGTCTGTTTATTCTTTACATTGTCATTTGTCGACTTTGTAAAAAAAAAAAAAATCATCTATCAATTTAAAAAAAACAAAATATATATCACTTAAAGGTGGTTAATATAAATCACATAAAATTAAGAGAGGAGAAAAAAAAAATTATAATTCATGTGTACAAGTCTACAAGACTACAACACGTCTGGTTTTGATCACTCACTCACTCACATGTCCAACTCCAACAACCAAACTCCAAATAACAACACTGATGCACATCCTCGCTGGCATGACACGTCAGCAGAACCAAGCGGGTCCCACACCCTAACCGACAACAAGGCATCGCGTTCAACGCGACCATCTCCCTCATCTTGCCCTCTTCCCTTCTTCATAAATCCCGCTACTTCGCTCCCAAACAAAACCATTCCTGACGATCGAGTTCCCTTTCGCCATCGACGACGAGAGAGGAGAGAGAGGGGGAGCGGAACCTCCACTGAGATCGAGATCGTGCTCCGTTGAGGACGAGGATGGGGAGCTACAAGTGCTGTATATGTTTCACCAGGAAGTTCCGGTGGAAGGAGGCGCAGCCGCCGGAAGATGTGAAGGCTGCGTTTACGGCTTGTGCGGAGGGGGCTGGACAGGTTGGTCCGGAGCAGCTTCGGCGGTTTTTGGTGGAGTGGCAGAAGGAGACTGATGCTACGGCTGTCGATGCTGAGAGGATTGTTGAGCAGGTGCGGCAGCTGCGGCAGAAACATGTTCTTGGGAGGGTTGCTCGGCCTTTGCTTAATCTGGAGGACTTCCATCACTTTCTCTTCTCTGATGAACTCAATCCTCCTGTCCGATCCCAGGTTTGTGGTCTCTTTTTTGCATTTACTTTCTCGTTGGTGCTTGTTTGGGCTCTTGATTGCCGGATCTGGAGGTCAACGGCGGCCGGATTGGTTTCTGAATGTTTGGAGATTTCTTTTGCCTCAAGTCTTTTTTTAAACTTATTTGAATATTTTGTTATATGTGAGTAATTATTCGTTTACCATTGGTTATTCTTTCTGTAATTTAGTAAGATTTATTTAAGGAAGGGAGGGAGATTCCAATTAGGGTTGATGATTAGTTCTAGGGTTTGTAAAATATGTATAAAAAAATTGATTTTTATTAGATGGAACTGTGAAAGGAAGAAAAGGAAGATTTTTTGCAGATATCATTCTCATGATTTTGTCTTGATTTGCTAGTCAAAGTACTAAGTTTGTGAGAAGAGCTGACAGATACAAAATCTTTATACGGCTTTCCACATGGGGCTTAAACTGAGGCGTTTCATTTTGTTATCTTTTTTAGCCACAGGTTTTTGTCTTCCTATGATGGTTGGTTTCGTGGAAATATTATGTATAAAGGTTAGAATTGTTGCCTGATAGAGACATGGAAATTGGAGCAAAATACTTTGAGAAAATGGTATACTTGAAGGAATGGAGCAGGGGTGATGCTTGGTAATTATGCATGGGACTCTAGAATATTATTACTTGCTGCCTTAGTTCTTCTATTTGCATGAACATTTTTTTGTAAAGGATGCATGTTCGAGCAATTTGTATGAATGAGTTTCATCTTCTAAATATGAATTAAAGGTTTTTCATTCGTTTTGCTTTCAGTTTGTTGGCTTGGTAATATTTCTAATATTACTCACAGCACAGGTTTTTCTTTCAGATTCACCAAGATATGAAGGCTCCACTATCTCATTATTACGTCTATACAGGCCATAACTCATACCTGACGGGAAACCAGTTAAGCAGTGACTGCAGTGATGTCCCTATAATTAAAGCATTGCAGAGAGGTGTAAGAGTAATTGAACTAGATATTTGGCCAAACTCTACAAAAGATAATATTGATGTTCTTCATGGGAGGTACCAACTATGCTCCACATGTTTGTGTTGGGCTTTTTCTCATTTTTTTCATTACAATATTCCATTTTAAGCAATGTGAGTTCCAAGTTCAATTTCCTAGCGATTATATATTGCCAAATACAGGGAGAATACCACTGGATTCATGGAATGCACATTCTAGGCAGTAATCAGTACATATCTGTGTTGTTAATCAATAATAAAATGCTAAGGGCTTAATACATGTGCTTTGCATTTATTCATGGTTCTCATTTTATGTGCTCATTCTGTGATATAGGACATTGACCTCTCCTGTGGAACTCATCAAATGCTTGAAGTCTATCAAAGAATATGCCTTTGCAGCATCTGAATATCCTGTTATTATTACTCTAGAGGATCACCTTACTCCTGATCTTCAGGCTAAAGTTGCTGAGGTGAGAATTATTTTCTTCTAGTTCTTGGATACCTTCAATCAATTTTATATTTAAGTCCAACTTTTCATTATATGAGAACTTTTGTAGCTGGTCACTCAAACATTTGGTGACATGCTGTATTACCCCGACTGTGAAACCCTTGAAGAGTTCCCTTCACCGGAATCTCTAAAGAGGAGAGTTATTCTATCAACTAAACCACCAAAAGAGTACCTTGAATCTAAGAGTTTTAAGAATGGGTCTTTAAATGCGAAGGATTCAAATGAAGAAGAAGCATGGGGTAAAGAGATCCCAGATTTTAAAACTGAAATTGATGAATCTGTAAAGGTGCAATATAAGATCTGTTAATACTATGTATTTGACTAATAACTCTCCTGCTGTTGTAACTAACATTTGTTAATACCAGAGTGATGCTGACCTAAATGATAATGATGATGAAGATGCTGATGATTTTGATGAAGATGATGAGGACCAGAAATTGCCTCAGAATGCTGCTCCTGAGTACAAGCGCCTCATCACAATTAGGGCTGGAAAACCCAAGGGTCATTTGAAAGATTCACTAAAGGTGGATCCTGATAAAGTGAGGCGTCTTAGTCTGAGTGAGCAAGAGCTTGTAAAGGCTTCTGTATCTCATGGAGCTGAACTTGTGAGGTATGTTCCTATATCTTGGAGTACATTCTTCACCATATCCAACTATGGGATTACAATTGTACTGGTAGTTGCAGCAGTATCCATGATCTCTAGTTCACATCTTATCTGATTGTGTTCAGTGTTTCTACCGCCTGTGTTGAATTAATGCTTCCTAAGCTGTTCGTTGTTTTTGATGTATTTTTTATTTTATTTTTTTATTTTCTAGGTTTACTCAGAAGAATCTTCTGAGGATTTATCCAAAGGGTACACGCTTTAACTCCTCAAACTACAACCCCTTCATTGGATGGATGCACGGAGCTCAGATGGTTGCGTTTAATATGCAGGTCAGTTTCTGCCTTAGGTGTTTAATTGGCTATTGCATACTAGATTATTGATTTATTACATAGGTGATACCTTCCCAAATCTTCATAACTTGCAAAATTCTGATGCATCCATAATTTCTTGTCCCCGCTTAGTTGCATCAAAGCGTATGGTATGGCAAATTGCTTGGGCATGCCAAACATCAATAAGATCACCTATAGCAGTTTGCCCAACATCAATTAGAAACCCTTTAGTGAAGAAACAAAGAATAGTTGTCGTTTTCAAGTCCAAAAGGTTAGTATTATTCCATAGAACATAATGTAGAAGTTAGGTGATGGAGATATTGCTCTTTATTTTGGAAGTTGTGAAAACTGGTGTTCATGTTTAATGAAGCCTCATACTCAATGAGCTTTGAACGTACTCTGTTAAAGTAGAAAAGATTTCTATGAATCTCTACCTCCTGATTTTGAGAATCAATGCGAATTGCTAAGCATTGAGCTGAAAATGATGGATTTTGTTGAAGCTGGGAGTGGAGAATTCTCCAAAAATATGATATTGTTAATTCTAACCTTGGTGTTTAAATGACTGAGACCTAAATTATTGTCGCTGCTGCAAACCACCAACCAAACACATGATGGTCTTCTGTTTACCTATGTGATAGTAACTGCACATCTGATTTTTACGTATTATTTATATATCTGTCTTTAACAGGGATATGGTAGGTCGTTGTGGTTGATGCATGGATTTTATAGAGCTAACGGTGGCTGTGGTTATGTCAAGAAACCTGATTTCTTGATGTGGACTGGACCACATGGTGAGGTTTTTGACCCTAAAGTCAAGTTACCTGTGAAAAAAACATTAAAGGTAGACCATTCTTGTGCAACCAATTCCTGATTTGCACTGAAACTCATTTTCCACGAGAGACTGAAAATCATAAATATCTGCATGGCAGGTCAAAGTATACATGGGAGATGGATGGCGCATTGATTTCAAACAGACACACTTTGATGCATACTCCCCTCCAGACTTCTATACTAAGGTATCTGTTTTTTCACAACTTCATGATAAACCAATTGATCTTCCAATTATCGTTTTAAAAGATGTAGAAGTGCATCAAACTTTATAACTTGCAGGTGGGGATCGCCGGAGTTCCAGCTGATAGCATAATGAAAAAAACACGGACGATAGAGGATGATTGGACACCTGTTTGGAGTGAGGAGTTTATATTCCCCTTGACTGTTCCTGAGATCGCATTGCTTCGTGTTGAAGTCCATGAATATGATATGTCCGAGAAAGATGACTTCGGGGGCCAAACCTGTTTGCCTGTGTCCGAGCTGAGGCCAGGCATCAGAGCTGTGCCATTGTTCGACCGCAAAGGAAATAAGTACAACTCTGTTAAACTTCTCATGCGGTTCGAATTCATCTGAGATTTACTTTCATGTTTCATTGAACCCTCCATTACCAGGGAAAATGCAGTTTTTCTGTGAATATTTTCTTTGTTCTTTCT
The DNA here is from genome assembly GCA_020875875.1 of Dioscorea alata. Classification (NCBI taxonomy): domain Eukaryota; kingdom Viridiplantae; phylum Streptophyta; class Magnoliopsida; order Dioscoreales; family Dioscoreaceae; genus Dioscorea; species Dioscorea alata. Next base: position 18,565,201 of record CM037022.1, on the reverse strand, counting down.
GCCTGCTTGACTTCCTGATACCTTTTAAATGGAGTGATGAGATATGCTAAAGCAGATATTGATGGAGTTGTATTATGATGTAAATTAATATTTTACTTGTTTGTATATCTTGGTGCTGAACTTTTAATATTTGCAACAGAGTGATGAGATTCAGATCTGAAAAGTTAGAAATTTAGAATTCATTTAATCGACTATCAGCCCCACCATGATAGAACCTGTTTCTCAAAAACAGTGACATTTGAGCTCATTGCTCATGTAAGTCTGTAAATGGAAAAGCTTTTGCTTTCCAGTTGGTGCTCAGAGCTTTCTTCTCTTTATTCTTTCAAATCAAGGGACTTCTTTGTACTAATGTTTCTCTTTAGACCAAACCTACTCCAGAAAGAGAGCATCATTATACCCTTACTTTTATATAAATAAATATTGAATTTTTTTCTTCACTGTAGGGTGATTACTGATTGCTATTATATGTATGTAAAAAAAGTATTTGTTTATATTTCTATGTTCAATATATATATATATTATAAGAAACCAAGCTGTTCCCCTCTTCTCTTCATGATTAAGGGATAAATTAACTTTGCATTAGACTTTTCAGATATCTTGGTATAAGCTAATGGACAGAGGTACATAAAAAATATGATTATTATCCATGTTTGCAGATAAAGTAATTTATCTAAAATAATTATTTATATTTATGTTTATTGTTTATAATTATCTCATGTCAGTAAGAAGGATTGTATTTTCATTAAAAACACATTATGTTAGAATGATTAATATGTCAAATATCATAAGGAAAAAGTAAGAGGAATCATAGGCTCATCACTGAAAAGCAGCAAAGACATTGACCAATACACTTTAGGAATAATATTATTATTATTTTCTAAAATATATTTAATAATGGATCAGGACTCGGTACTTCCATAACTCTCTAATAAATAAATATTAGAATGTATCTCTTTCCAAGATGTTTTAGTGAGAAAAAGAGTGATCCTAATCTTGATCCAAACAATAGACTTGTGTCACTTTAGCAAGTTATTTTTACTTCAAATTTTATGTATAAAACAAAACATTTGTTGAAAAAAAATTATCTTTTTTTATAGAACTCAATACTTCATTTAAACTGATTTAGAGCTCATAACTCTTAGTAAATCAATAGGTCAAATATTTTTTTTATAATAACATGATTATTAGTTTTTTTTTTTAATCCATAAACTATTAGCGACACCAAATCTTGAAACCTCGCCTCAAACAGAAAGTTCTCAATCAAGTTATTCTATAATTTCTTAAACGATGACTTCAACCATTTAGAAGAGATTGTGTCCTTGTAAGATTAATATCTTTAATTGATTGATTTCGGATAATCAGATCCCTACTCTAGATAACCTCGCTATTAGGAGATGTAACATGTGGCCTAAAACTACTTGCATGTTTTACCATGCAGGACAGAATTGGTGAACCATCTTATCCTACTTTGCCTTTTTTTTTTTTTTTTTTTTTGTCTTTTGAGTGTTTGGAATTATTTTTGGCAATATTCTCAGTTTACTATTTATTCTACCTCATTAGGGAACTCGTTGGGCTCTTGGAGATGCAACCTTCTACTCTCACTTAAGGACACATGTGACCTTTTGGCTAAGGCCATTATTTGAAATATTTGGTTAGAGAGAAAAGAGTGTATCTTTAGTGCTAAAACACATCCACCACCAACAATCATTATCGAAATTATTTATATGCTCCTTTCTTAGGTGTCTGTTGCTTTGGATATTCTAAGAGGCAAAAGCTGTAGGATTTATTTGTTCTTGTGGAAAAATATAGTTTTTGGATCTCACTAGAGCAATCTTGGTGAATTGACATCCAACATGGGCTTAGATTGATCACCATGGTGGTTTGGCATCACTCGGGGGGAAAAACCTTTCTCTCACGCTCTAGGGTGATATTGGTTATATTTGTCATTCGATAGTGTAAATTTTATTGTTTCTGATCACTTTTTCACTATCTATGAAATGTGTTTTTGTATTATTTCTCTTTGTATCTCTCTTTATTTTTTTTATACTATTTTTTTATATTTTTTATTTTTTTAATGAATATAGTTCATCCATTTAAAAAAAAAAACAAAACAAAAACTACTTGAAAATTTGGCCTTTAAAATTATTTTTTGGAAACCAAAAAAATAATAGTCAAACTAGGATTGGAGTGATAATTAATCACATCAGTTGATCACTGCACTATAAAAGATAATTTATAATAAACAAATAAATAAGTAAATAATCAACAGTCTAAATCATATGAAGAGATAAGAAATAGAATTCCTTGAACCAATGGTCTAATTCCACCTTAACACAGTGAGAGTATAACAACTCCCCCAAAAAAATTTGCTCCCAAGTCAAACACAACATTATTTAGCAGACAAACTTTTTAAACAAACTATTCCTTGCTGGCCTAATCACTTACCACTAAACTAACAATAATCACCAAGTAAAACACCTTGAGACTCTCAACCTTCAAATCAAACATAAACATTATCATGTTAGCCTAATTCTCAACCATAACTAGTTAATCACTATATCTTTAATGTTTAACAATTATACTTACTAACAAAACGACATATAAAAAAAAAAAAGGAAATGCCGGTGAAAATGAAAGAAGAAAAGCATAGAGCACTAGGAAAAAGTTGAGCCACATGAATCACATTAGCCTCTATTTATTGTCCATATATATAAGCTCAAAGATCACCTACTTGATCTCATCTTGTTCTTTCACTTTGATCACTAGCCAAAAAAAAAAAAAAAAAAACAATAGCATGACAACTTATAGAGTGTGTTTTTGCTTCAAGAGAAGATTCACGGCGTCGAATGAGACGCCGGAGGTGATCAAGGAGGTGTTCCGGCAATACTCGGAGAATGGTGTGATGGGGCCGGAGGAGTTGAAGAAGTTCATGGTGGAAGTGCAAGGAGATAAAGAGGTTACAAGAGAGGATGCTCAAGCTATCATTGATGCACACCATGAGCACAACAAGCATGTTGGTGCTTTGCATCATCATCATCACCTTCTTCATCATCATCGGAAGGGACTCACTTTAGAGGGATTCTTTCATTATGTCTTCTCGGACGTCAACAATCTTCCTGTCTCTCCTTCTCTTGGTGTTAGTTTTCTTTATTTTATTTTTTTATTTTTATGTTCTAATAATATAAGTTTTCTATCAATTTATTATTAAATATCAGTATGAATATATATAAATTTGAGGGGTTTTTTTCTCTCTTTTCCCTACCTTTTATAACATTTATATAGATGTAATATATATTATGAAATTAATTTGGAAAAATTTTCTTAAATTTTGTTTCTTAGTTGCAGAGATCTTTTTCTTAGAACATGTTATGTAAGAAGCTTGATGGGACATATCATACATATATATATATATATATATATATATATATATATATATATATATATATATAGGGAAAAATTCATTGTGTAATTTCTTGAGAAAAATCCAACAAAATTATAGTTTTTAATATTAGAGATAATTATCATATTTTAGTAATTAATTAAACCAATATCAAGATATATATGAGTTTTTTTTTATTGGAACATGTTATGAAGAAGTTGTATATATATATATATATATATATATATATATATATATAGGAAAAATTCACTATATAATTATTTTGAGAAAAATCCATCAAATTTTATTTCTGAGTATCACATGTAATAGTTTCAATTGTAAAATTAAAGAAACATTGGTATAACTAAATAATTTTTTCTTAAGAAAATTATTACTTTAGCTTTATCATTTTTATATTAATTATCAACATGTTAGGTACAATAATTAATCAAAATTTATTAGTATCTTATTGATTCATGAAACAAGTGAAATCTCTGTTATTATTAGTTGGATTCATAGGTTTTTTGTTTGTTCCCCAACCCCAAATCTGTCTAAAGTGATTCTTAGTATCACATGGAATACTTTCAACTGTATAATTAAAGAAACATTGGTATAACTAAATAATTTTTTCTTAAAAAAATTATTACTTTAGCTTTACCAATTTTTTTTTATTAATTGCCAACATGTTAGGCACAATAATTAATCAAAATTTATTAGTATCTTATTGATTCATGAAACAAGTGAAATCTCTGTTATCATTAGTTGGATTCATAGGTTTTTTGTTTGTTCCCCAACCCCAAATCTCTTTGTCTAAAGTGATTCTTAGTATCATATGTAATAGTTTCAACTGTGCAATTAAAGAAACATTGGTACAACTAAATAATTTTTTCTTAAAAAAATTTTTACTTTAGCTTTACCAATTTTTTTTATTAATTGCCAACATGTTAGGTACAATAATTAATCAAAATTTAATAGTTTCTTGTTGACATGAAACAAGTGAAATCTCTGTTATCATTTGTTGGATTCATAGATTTTTGTTTGTTCCCCAACCCAAAATCTCTTTGTCAAGTGATTCATAGTTTTTTGTTTGTTCCCCAACCCCAAATCTCTGTCTAAAGTGATTCTTTGCACACATGATTTTGCTTAATTGGATTTGGTCCTTGTCTGCAGGTTCATCAAGACATGAAGGCCCCATTGTCCCACTACTTCATTTACACAGGCCATAACTCATACCTAACAGGGAATCAGATCAGCAGTGTTTGCAGTGAAGTTCCAATTGTGAAGGCCCTCAAGAAAGGAGTGAGAGTTATTGAACTTGATATGTGGCCCAACTCGACTAAAGACGACATTGATATCCTTCACGGCGGGTAATTTAATTTAATTGTAGTTCACCTACTATTATCAATGAATATGACTAGTTTGTTTGCAACGTGACTAATAAATTAATGAAATGACCGGTTTGTTTGCTACTAATAATTCAATGGATGAGTTACCGACAGGACACTTACTACTCCGGTTGAATTGATCAAATGCTTGAGGTCTATCAAGGAACATGCGTTTACCGCATCTCCATATCCAGTGATTTTGACTCTTGAAGACCATCTTACACCTGATCTTCAAGCTAAAGCAGCCAAGGTAGATTAAACCTTGAACGCTCTTGTGTTTTTTTATAGTTTTTATATATTTTTTTAAATTATAATTAAAATTCTAACTACTATGTAGAGTTTTTTTTTTTGTTTTTGAAAAAAAAAAATGTATAAATCGCATTCATTAAAATTAGCACAAATCTGTGCGGCGTGGTGCCTAGATCTCAACAGATCTTGCCAACGAGGTCACTTTACCATTTATAATGTATTGTTCCATATTTCTCAAACACAAAAAAAAAATAATAATGATAAAATAGTTTTTTTTAGTAATGTTATATAGAGTGAACAGCTAGCTCACATGAAACAACACACGAATGATGTGACTGGTGATGTGTGAGCTGTTCTCTCTTCTTTTTTATTATTTTTTTAATTTTAAAAAATTAAAAAAAAATCATTCGTGTGAGCTGTTCGTTTTATATAGCATTACGTTTTATATTTTTAAATTAAAATAGGTTTTTCTTATAAGTTTTAGTCTCATTTAATATTTCTTTTTATCTTTTGTTCAGATGATTTCTGAAACATTTGGAGAATCATTATTTGTTACAAAATCAGACTACTTGGAGGAATTTCCATCACCTGAAGAACTGAAAATGAAGATCATAATATCCACAAAACCACCAAAAGAGTACCTTGAATCCAAATCATTCAAAGACAAGGAACAAGAATCCCCCAAGGTAACAGAAAATGAAGCATGGGGTGCTGAAGTTGAAGACTTGAAACTTGAGAATGAGTTGCAGATTGAGAATGAAGAACAAGAAGATGAAGTTCATGGTGATACTGATCTAAAGTCTCAACCTTCTCTTGCACCAGAGTACAAACATCTCATTGCCATTAAAGCTATAAAGAGAATGAGTTCATTGAAGGATTCATTGATGGTTGATCCAAATAAAGTTACACGTTTGAGTTTGGGTGAACAAAAGTTTGCCAAGGCTGTTGCATCTCATCCAGATGAAGTTGTGAGGTAAGACAACTCAATGCACAAGTAGAGACTATTAATAAACAAACAGATAGTTTTTAACTTGAGGAATGGAAATGAACAATGACTTCTAATTTAGTGATCAACAATGACATTAAAAGTTATTTTTCTGTTTATGGTTTTATATCATGATGCACTTAAACATAAAGGAGAACTGGTTTATAGATTCACTCAGAGGAACTTATTGAGGATTTACCCAAAGGCCACAAGAGTAACATCATCCAATTATAATCCTTTGCTTGGTTGGACTCATGGAGCTCAAATGGTTGCATTAAACATGCAGGTATTTACCAAATTTCTCCTCAAAATTTTCTCTATGTTTCATTGATTTAAGACAATAATAGTAACTTTTGGATGCTGAAATATCACAAACAACAGGGATATGGAAGATCACTGTGGTTAATGCAAGGGATGTTTAGAGCAAATGGTGAATGTGGTTATGTGAAGAAACCAGATATTCTCATGCAAGACATCTTCAATCCCAAAGCAGTATTGCCAGTAAAAAAAACTTTGAAGGTAACTTCTGTTAGCCCAGACCAATAGCCCAAACCAATGGCTCATTAATACCAATTTCTCTTAAACCATCAACTTAAACTAAACCATTAACTCACCAAACCATCAACTTAAAGCCATTGTTTTAAGAAGTTGTGGGCTGGTTCAACCCACCATTCTTCTATATAAATTGAAAAGAATGAAGCCCATTTGATACACAACAAGTGCAGAAGAAAAGTGAGTGAGGAAATTTTCTCGCACTTCTCACTCTTTTTTTTTTTCTCTTTCTAATTCACTCTCACCTTTCTCTCTAATGTGTTGTGTGTTGTATGAGAACTTCATCATCTCTATTTATAGACGTGAGGGAGAGAGAGACCAACCACCATCAATGGGCACAGGCTGATTGAGAGTTAGTCTATTCTCCTAATATATATTATGTCTAAACATTTGCTCAAACAATGTTTTATACAATAAACAGGTGACAGTATATATGGGAGATGGATGGCGATACGATTTCGGTCAAACGCATTTCGATACATACTCACCTCCAGACTTTTATACAAGGGTACATAATTAGTAAAAAGCCAAAGAGAAAGAGTTAGTGTGTTGTTCAATGAAATGAATTACTAAATGAGAAAGTGAATGAATATATATATATACTGCATTTGCAGGTTGGCATAGCAGGGGTGCAATGTGATACAGTGATGAAGAGAACAAAGGCAATTGAGGACAATTGGAGTCCAGTTTGGAATGAAGAGTTTGTGTTCCCTTTATGTGTTCCGGAGTTGGCATTGCTGAAAATTGAGGTTCATGAATATGATATGAGTGAGAAGGATGATTTTGGAGGACAAACTTGTTTGCCTGTTTGGGAATTGAGGCCTGGGATTCGGACAGTGCGCTTGTGTGACAGAAAAGGTGATCAGATGAACTCGGTTAAGTTGTTGATGCGTTTTGAATTCATTTGATTAAGTGTATCATTTATATGAGGACTCTTTTATGGGAAGTAGATGAGTGAAGCTTGGTTATGTATGCTATGTTGATTCTTAGTATTTTTTTTTTCATGGATGTGTTTTTGTGATGATGTGATTTGATTGATTGTATAATTTGTATTTGGGAGCCATTTCTTTGGGTCTTACAAGGCATCAAATGTTTATGTGTATATGTTGCATTTATTTATCCGAGTAATTATAATAAATTTGAATATGAATATATATACCTTTTAAAGATGTTTTTAGCACTTTTACTTTATTGATATTCTTTCGTGATAGTCTTTTTTCACTACTGGTAGATCATGTGGCATATCTTTGGTATCATCGTATTAGTATGTTTGCTTGTCTTAATTTTAATGAAGTAGTGATTTATCCATATTTGTGGAATAGATAATTTTTTACATATTAAATAATTTAAAAAACAACATAATTAGTTAACTTATATATATATATATATATATATATATATATATTAGTTTTGTCTTGCATTAATCCAAACTTGATATTTTATAAAACAAACTATAATAAAAATATCTTCACATAATTTGAATAAAAATTGTGAAAATGCAATCAGTTGACTATGAAACATATTTAATTAGAGATGACAGTCATGATACTCGCATGATTGTTAATTTTGGTTTTTGTTAATATAAGTTTTCAAATGAAATTAATTGGATATGATACACTATTAATCATAAAGAGAGAAAATTGCTTGCATACAATGTAGAGTGGGGAATTGTTAAAGCACCTTCGATAAATAGTATTAGTATGATTAAAATTAATTTAACATTTTATGAGAAGATATATTCTAATGAACAAACCAATCATAAAGAGTAGTTTTTTTTTTTTAAATAATTTTTTTAATTAAGTTGAGAGTATATTACTGATAATAAATTGTATAAGCGTGTGTTTACATATATATGTGTATCTATAAAAATAAGTAAATATGATTTCACATATAAGTGTCAATCAGGCTATGGCATCCGTGGGCTGCCACTGGGCCAACTTTGCCTGTCCATGCCCTTATTGGGCCGGTTTAGTGGGCCATAGGCCGTGCTGGTATGAGACTTGTCATGAGCATGACAGTCTAAGCCAGAGGTGGGCACGGGCCGGTTAACCGGCCCCGCGGGCCCGACCCGCCGGGTTGCGGTTCACCGGCCCCTCGACCCGGACCCGGCTCGGCATGGGTGTAGAACCCGCCGGGCCGGGCTGATCCGTTTGACCCGGCGGATCCGGGTCACAGGAGGCCGGGCCAGGAACCGGCCCAGTGTCCCTGTTGAATCAGCGGGCCGGGTCAGAAAATTCATAAAATTTTGAATAAAATAGAAAAAAAAAATTAAAAGCATGGCCCGCCGGGTCAACGGGTTGGGCTTTCCTAACCCGTAACCGGCCCGTCTAAAGTACGGGCCAGTTACGGGTCATTAAACCGGCGGACTGGTTCCGGGCCGGGCACAGGTCAGGTCGGTTTTTCGGGCGGCCCATGCCCACCTCTAGTCTAAGCCAATGGGCTACAATGACAAGGCTTGGAACACTTTATTGGACTAGTTGACCATTCTTTTTTATTTTTAATCCGAAAAATACTAAAATGCCATTTCAATAAGACTATTTTTGATTTTTTTTGGGATAAAAATACATTATTTTTCATATTTTATAAATTAAAAAAATATTTTTAGTAGTTTACTTTTTCAGTATATTTATTTATTTATTTTGGGTGGGGGGTGGTGGTGGGAGGTAATCAAATACGATCTATCTCATCAATAGAGGTCAGTTAAATATTTATAAAATCAATTTTTCTTAGAGGTTTTTTTTTATATAGAATTTTTAAGTTTTTTAAGAATTTTATTTATTTATTTATTTATTTTTTGCAGATATTTAAAAAATAAACAAACAAATAAACCGGGCTAATTCGACATAGCAGGTTTCATTTCATTGGTGGCCATAAATGTTTGTAATTTATATATATATATATATATATATATATAACCGGATAACCATATAACTTTTCTCCGGTAGTACCAATGACCATAAAGAACTGTTTGGAGGCTATTTCCGGTGACTTAGCTGACATGGAGGGGTTATTTTTGGTGATTTGGCTAACATAAAACCCTTCCACGTTAGCGAAATCGTCAGAAATAGCTTCCAAATATACCTTTATAGCCACGGGTGCTACTAGAGAAAAATTATGTGGTCATCCAGTTACAAAAAAAATTATTTGTGGCCATAACAATATAAATTACAAACTTTCATAGCCACCAGTGAAATGAACCCCAACGCAGCATTAGACAGGCCTGAGCTGTAGGGTTAGTGTTGCCTTATGGGCCGAACAAACAATTTTAATAGCCCGGCAAAAAATTTAAATACCTGGCCTTGTTTGACCTGTCAAATTATCCAGAACTGTTCATTGTTTTTCTTCCAAAAGTGTAAAGATATCCAAAACACTCTCTCTCTCTCTCTCTCTCTCTCTCTTTCATTCAATGTTTAGGATAACAGAGCTCACTAAAGCCTCACATTCAGTTTTCAGATAAAAAAGAAAGAAAGGAAGAACAAAAGGAATGGGAAGTGCCACTGTTGGTGTACACATACATCATTACTTATTCCACCCAACCAAACTCAGAACACTTAACTGCACTGCATCAAGCGCGCAGCAAGATGAGCTCTTGAGGTCCGGCAAGGTACGCCCAATCCCGGCCAAGGATGCAGCGCAGGTGCTGCGCGCTGAAGGGTACAAGCTCTTGGACGTGAGGCCGGCGTGGGAATGGGACAAGGCCCGGGTTGTTGGGTCCGTACACGTGCCGTTGTTTGTGGAGGATAAGGGTATGGACCCTGTGACGCTGCTCAAGAAATGGGTGCACTTTGGGTACATTGGTCTTTGGACTGGTCAGCTTCTCACCACCATTAATGACCAGTTCCTAGCTCAGGTACAGAATGCCATTGATGATAAAGAGGCTAAACTACTTGTTGCTTGCGGTGAGGGCTTGAGGTACATGCTCTTGAAATTTTTTATTTTTTACTTTTTTTTACTTTTTTTTTATGTTACCAATTAAGGGCTAACAACCACTATCTAGTATAGTAAATTATCATGCGATCATGGGTGATAGACACAGGGTCAAAATGTTAAAAATAAATAAATAGGGTGGTGAGCGGGTAAGCATAAAGTTGAAACCCTAACAAACAAACTTTTAATATTTTTTTTATTATTATTAATAGGTGACAAGCGCACCCCACTCAAGGGATTTAAGAATGGTACTGAACCCGGATGTACATTGTATGAATAATATGTAAACAATACTAGAGCCTGAGTGAATAGTTCATGAATAGTATATGAATATTGTATGAACAATATAGTGAACAGTACTTCCGGGGGAAGAATTTGAACCCATGATCTCCTTTGTTACACTTTGGTGTCATACCATTAAGTTATCCAATGATTGACCAAACTTTTTTTTTTCTTTTTTGATAAAGACGACAAGCGTCAGAACCAGTGGCGGGTATGTCAAAGAGTCATATTCTATCAGACAATACCCTCACCTGTGTGAGCCAGGATTCAAACTCGGGGAGCCACACTCTATCCAAGACGAAAGACCTACGAACCCGAATGCCAATAGACCCAAGGGTCCTTAGCTGACCAAACTTTTAAATGTTGATGTTTGTCATCTATTTTTAAAAATAAATAAATAAATGTAGACAGGGATGTGTGATACCCAAATGTTGATAAAATTTTAGTCATTTAGGCATGCATTCAAGTTATAGCATGTAAAAAGCATTATATTTCTGCAAAAGAGACCTTGTAATTACTCTGTTTTGTCACTGTTCTTTTTGGTTTTTTTCTTTATGTTTTTCTCAGTACTAATATGTTAATCAGGTCAAGGATAGCTTTGAAGGTGTTGGAGAAGGGAGGATATAAGAATTTGGCATGGTTGGCAGGAGGTTTTAATCAATCTAAAAATAGTGATTTTCCTGAAGTTGAAGGGAGTGGGAAACTGCAATTTGCCACCATTGGTGGAGTCTCTTATTTGTTTCTCCAACTGCTGCTCATTTTGCAAGTGCTTGGCAAGGATAGTGATTAAAAGATTACTGTTTCTTAGGTCATCTTGTGTATTATGTTTAATGTCTTAGGATTTCTTTTCTTTTGATCATGAGGTTTGTAATGCCTGGTTGAGTTGATTCAAGTTTTTTCTCCCCGTATGAACATGCAAATCATCTTAATTAAAAGATAAATAAATAAAATAAAATAATTATACTGTAAACCATAACCTGTCATAACAAGATACAAGGGAAAAAAACACAAGGAAAAGTTTCACAATAACAACTTGCCATTCCTGATAATTCAACTATATATATGCATCCAAACTTATTGACTTTGTTTTTTTTTTTTTGTGACAAAGTTGATAAGCAACAAAAGACACACGGGTACAAATGTGCAGCAATTACAGTGGCTTAACTGACCTTTTAAGGAAAAACTCCACCAAACTTTTTGATTTGTTCAATTTAACAAACCTCATTTTCATTGTTGAAGTTTCTAAACATATTGGCAGGACAAAACCAAAGTTGATATTGATATCTTGAAAAACAGTTTGTGCCCAATGTATTGGAAAACTAGAGAAGGTATACCATTTGCCATTAACGACTTTATCTATAATCAACTGTTTATTTTTTAACTAAAAAATACTAAAATGTGTCGAGGATTGTAGATAGCTTCACAAAGACGCGTGCATGAAGGAAATTAATAAGTCCCATTAACGACGTGCACATACAAACACACAAGGTTAACAAATCACATTAGAAATGTACATATACAAAAAAAATTAACACCTTAACCCAAATATACCCTTATCCAATGTAAAGAGGATTGTAAATAGCTTCACACACACAACTGTACACAACTGTACGTATGAAGTTGACAAATCACATCAATGATATATATATATACTAAAAATTAACACCTTAACTCACTTATATCGATACCCTTTATAAACTAAAATTCAAACATCTCTCTTCAGTAAAGACACAAAACGCTATACCTGATACCAATTAATCAAGCGATCATTAACATCTTCTCAAATATTATCTAAAAAAATTAATAAAAATAAATAAAAACTATATATACATCTAAATTCTAATTAGCAATGTAAGCAGCCTGACTGGTACTTTAGTCTAAGCAGCCTCAATTGACTAGGCCACAGTGCCACACCAAAACAACGCATCCAAAGTCCACCAATCTCAAGTCGTAATCTCCAATCACTTAACCAAACAACACTCAATGGACCCACACTACATCTTCACTCTCTATTTCAAATCCAACGGCTATCAACCCGTCGTCTGAAGTCCCACATTCGCTCATCACCCATTGGGGGAAATTTCCCAAACAACCCCTCTGCCACGTGTTCAATTCCAACTTGTTCTATTGAAGTCCCATCCGTTTCAAAACCTCTCTTCTTTCCTTCTTTCTCCATCTCCTCGTCGTTATCGTACTTCGCCGATGAACGGAACAGTCTCAGCCGTCCGATGAGAGTCTTGCTCACTGTCGCGGTGACGATAACCGCGATCATCTCCCTCCTCTTCTTCTCCGTCACCGTCGATGCCTTTGGCTCCGCCGCCACCCTCGCCATTAGCTCTGGCACCGTCTGCGGCATCGTCTCGGGCGCATCCTTTCCATCCATCTCCTGCTCTAGAGTGATCGATCCACCGCCATCGCCGATCACACTCTCACCCAATGTCTCCTTCTCCTCCATCTCCGGCGGCCGGGGTTCTCTCTGTGGCATCCGCTCCGGCGGTCGAAGTCTCCTTTGCTGGAACATTTCCGGGGATTTGAGCGTCAAGAGGATCTACAATGGCTCCGCCATCGTTGGTCTCAGTGTTGGCGAAGATCAGATTGCTGCCGAGAAAGCGGACGGCACTGGCATCTTGTTCTGGCGTGGCGACAGTTCCTTCGAAAACGTGAATGGCTCATTCCGATCACTCACTTCCGGTCGTGGCTTCTCCTGTGCCATCGATGATAACTCCACCGTCCAGTGCTGGGGCAGCCGGAGAAATCAAATCCAGCCGGCCTACAAAAGTATCTCAATGTCGAGTATCGTTGCCGGAGATTCTCACGTTTGTGGGATCACAACCGTCGGTGACCTCATCTGCAAAGGGAGCAACGACACCGGCCAGATAAACACCCCTAAAAGCTCGCCTTTTGAGTTCTCTAACCTCGCGCTCGGTGTGAACCATAGCTGCGCGATTCGTCAAGAGACTGGAGCAGTGCTCTGTTGGGGCGGTGGCGGAGACGGCCGAGACAGCAAGGGTACCTTCAGTCCAATTGGCAAGACACCGTTGGAGTCCATCGTTGCCGGAGAAGATCGCACATGCGGAATTCTGTCAGCCAATTTATCAGTTATTTGCTGGGGATCCAACAGGAACAATCTCCAGGTCACTGTTGTTCCACTCCTCAGTGTTCTCCCTGACATTTGCCTGCCGGACCAGAGCTCCTGTAGCTGCGGCATTGATATCAACTCTCAGGTTCTCTGCGCCGGCACCGGGTTTATCTGCAAACCTTGCAACCGGTTCCCACCCCCTTTGGTTCCTCCCCCAATACCGCCACCATTGTTGCGAACAACTAGAAAGAAGAGCAAGTGGAACTACGCCTCTGTGATCATCGGAGCAGTGGGAGGTTTCATAGGTGTTTGTTCATTGTTTTACTTGATGATCACCTGCGTATGCCGGCGAGAAAAGATCCACAACTCCGTCCAACCCACCACCACCCCCGGGGCAGGAGCGCCGAGCACTTACGGCTCCCCATCCGCCTCACGCTCGGCCATTTTCATCCGCCAAGCATCACGCGTAATGCGGCGACAACGAAGCGGCACTTCATCCTCAATGAAAGACCGCGCCGAGCTGTTCACATTCGCAGAGCTCGCCGCAGCAACCAAGAACTTCTCGCCGGAAAACAAGATCGGCGCTGGGAGTTTCGGGCAAGTCTACAAAGGCCAACTACAAGACGGCCGCGAGGTCGCCATCAAGCGAAGCGAAACAGGGCCAAAAGCCAAGAAATTTCAAGAAAAGGAGAGCGCTTTCCAATCCGAACTCTCATTTCTCTCCAGGCTTAATCACAAACACCTCGTAGGCCTCATCGGTTACTGCGAGGAAGACGATGAACGCCTCCTCGTCTACGACTACATGACCAATGGAGCACTCTACGACCACCTCCACTCCAACAGGATAAACACCACATTGGATTCATGGAAAATGAGGATCAAAGTGTTGCTAGACGCAGCGAGAGGGATCGAATACCTGCACAACTACGCAGTCCCACCGATCATTCACAGAGACATCAAATCCTCCAACATTTTGTTGGATGAAAACTGGACAGCAAGAGTATCAGATTTTGGTCTCTCTTTGATGGGTCCGGCGACGGACGGCGAACACCTATCAATGAACGCGGCAGGGACAGTAGGGTACATGGATCCAGAGTACTATGGAATGCAGCAGTTGACAGTGAAGAGCGATGTGTATGGCTTTGGAGTGGTGATGCTGGAGATGATCACTGGGAAGAGGGCAATATTCAAGGAGGAAGGAGACAAGGAAAGCCCAACAAGCGTGGTGGATTACGCAATGCCGAACATTGTCGCCGGGGATGTGTTCAAGGTGCTCGACGAAAGGGTCGTAGTGCTGAACGCGCAGGAGGCCGAGGCGGTGGAGCTGGTGGCGTATACAGCCGTGCATTGTGTGAGTCTTGAAGGAAGGGAGAGGCCAACCATGAGTGATGTTGTTGGTAACCTTGAGAGTGCGCTTGGGATGTGTCAAGGTAGCCATGTTAGTGTCTCAACTGCTAGCATTCTCTCTTCTGATTGATTTTTTTATTTTCTTTTTATATTTTTATTTCTTTTTTTCTTTTTTTTTGGGAGGTGGGGGTTGAATGATGGGATGATGATGGGTTTTGACTGATTTGTGATCTAACATTTGTGACCAATTATTTTGGTTTAAAATTTAATGAGATTAAAAGTTCACCCTTTCCTGTCAATTCAGTAAGCGTGTTTGACTGTGTTTTGGAAAATATATGGTCTTATTCTAAGATTGAATGTCCTTGTTAACTTGGAGTATGGGTTGACAGTTGCAAGATAGAAAGTCTTCAGATGATTTTCTAACCTGGTTCTATGAAATCATAGTCATTCTTAGTGCAAAAAGACTAATTGCCACTACCTGACGCTGTAAACGAAGGGATGTCTTCTTTTTAAGTCATCTCATTTCATTTCAAAATCAGGTTATGTTCTGATCATCCTCAGTTATAGTTTGACATATCTCCCTCAACCGCAGCATAAAAAAAAATAACAGCATATATGTCGGATGTAACCGTGGAGGACTAGAGAATAACCTAATTTTAAAATTACATGGCGGAAAACTCGATTTGGCTTATTTATTAAACTAAATGAGTAATTCTCGATTCTAATTTTTCTGAATATCTTCAAATTCACGGATTGCTATACTAGTAATTTAATTATCATTAGTGTAACAATATTATTATAGTTATATTATTATAACTAAATCAGGCGAGCTTGTGCTTGGAATTTTTTTTAAAGCTAAGCTTGAACTTGATAAATGAAATTTAAGATAAATTTGGATTCAGACTCCGTTAAAATAGTGCCTAACTGAGCTTACCACATGGAAAAGTTGGGTCCAGAACGGCTAAGTACTAGTCCTGCCGCCACCCAAAAATTAAAGAATATATAATTTAATTTTGAAAACAAATCAGGGAGATAAATGAGAAATAAAAACCTTGCTAGTATTGAAGGAGACATGGACACCAACATAAGTGAGAACACAATGATTGACATCTCACCAACCAGATTAATCCCTTTTGCCCAACTCTAGACAGCACTTCATTGGACCCATATATTTATAGTTTACTTCCTTGATAAAGGCTCTCTTTCCAGAGGATCAAGCATTCAGTAAGGTTGATATGGCATGTAAAATTGAAACAAGAAATTGATGGCTTTGTTTTGTGGTTGGTGGGGGGCGGGGCGGTGATTCACTTAAGTTTTTTTTTCTAATATTGTAACCAATTTGATACTCTTGAAGCGACATACCACCGACCAGAGTTTGATATTATAAGCATATGCAAAGTCCTTTAGTGTTTACATTTTTGTGCACTTATGTACTTCATTTTTAACAAACCTCGGTGCTAGTTATTGTTGTGTGAATGAATGTGTGTGAGAACTATAGTTTGGTGCCAATGATCACACGGTCTATTGGTACACGGGTCCCTGATAAAACTCTTCACCGAGTGATGAGAGTTCGATTCTCGGGTGAGGGCATATTTTTGTGAGTTGTGAGCGGTGATTGTGTGTGGGTGGTTCCAGAGCCCATATGAGCGTGGGCCCTGCCCCCACTTGCTCCACCGAGACTTGTGCAAGCCCCTGATTGTCTAACAGGATCTATAGGCTGTCTGTTTCTCATATAAAAAAAAAAGAATTATAGTTTACTGTCTAAATCCATTAAAAAAATTGAGTCCTCATAAATCTGTTTAAAGAATTAAAAAAATATATCACTTCATAAAACTTAAACTTAAATAAGAGTCTACATGTGTCGCCAAATTACAATGTCTTTGAGAGTTATACTTGTTTTTATTTGTGAAATAAAACAAAAAGATTCTAAATACTAACAACACTTGGATTCAAATAAAAGAAGTGGCAGTTTATGAAGTCAAGTTCTACAAACTTCCAATTAAGCAAGTGCCACATTAATCCGATGAAAATTAGGTACCATTTGTCTAGTGTAGGAAAGTGTCAACATTTCTTATAGATTCTGTAGTATTGTTAATTAATCGCTTTCAAAGTATGATGCTGGACTTTAATGCTTTATTTAAAATAACAAGCAATTAGGTAAGTTCAAGTCAATAGAATGGCCTACTACTTTTCACAAGTTTCAAATGTTGAAGATCTGTAAGATATTCATTTCCGTCTTATTTTGTCTATCCAAATAAAAAAATTATTTCTCTTCTTCATGATCACGTTTTGACTGTCTATACTTAGACAAAAGAGAAGTACAAATTGAACTACTAACTTAAATGGCTCATGTTTAATGTGTAATTTGATCAAGTTTGGGCCGGAAAGACTGACCAGTATCTTGAAAAATATAAACATATGTTCAGATTCGTTCATCCTACAGTCACGTCATTAACAATGTATGATGTATATTTAGAATTTAACTGCTTATGTTGACAACATGACTATAAGAACATCAAAAGAAACAATAAAATAACAGCTATACAACAAGTTCATTAACAACTTTTGAACAGCTATTATCAAATGTTAGTATTTATGCATATAGATACAGCACTGAGAGTTTTATTTGCAAGGTGCTCATGAATCTAAAGAATCTGGCATTTTTAACTGGGTGATAATATACAAGAATGCATGAAATCGGTATAAGTTACTTACCGCAAGGCTTGATACATGTTGAAGTGCGGAAAGAATGGCAGCCATTGCCAAAGGGTTCAAGCTGTAATCTACTATTTACATAGTTCAATCAAGGGAAGGAATCCCATGCTTTTGGAACCACTCTGGCATGCGAAATTTTTCATATAGAAAAGGTCTGACATCCTTCTGGAGAGAAAGCTTCTTTAGAAGTGGAAGAAGGTCTCTCATGAGCTGCAGGAACAGTCAAATTTAACAGAAAGGGTTAGAAAACTCTCATCAGACGGAAAAAAAAAGGTTCAGTAAAGAGTTGTAATTTAAGTTACATTTGATTCCATGCATGATTGATGTAAACATTTGGAGTACCTCATCATCATCATGTCTTCCAGCAGAAAATGGGATACAAGGTATTCCATTCAATGGTTGAAGCAAGAAACTGAATGGATTATTATCTACGAGTACAGTCCGGCATAGGTCTTTTGATAGACATGACAAATCCTTCACATGTTCCCTGTATTTCCTGAAACATAGAACACAAAAGAGGATTTATCAGAGCATGTATCCAGAACCATCTTTCTCTTGGTGACCAGCAAACCACCAGCACACCACAAAAGTTACTGTTCATTCTATCTTTTGCAAAAATTAATAAATATATTTGAACAAATCACACCCCTCAATCTCAACATCTATGGTAAAAGGATGGTGATTCCTCAACCTATCACTTCGCAAAAAAATGAGTTACTACTCTCCTATTACAGAGATGATCTGTTCATTTTGATTATGGTTTCATTGCATTCTGGCTTTGACAAAACAGTCTCCGATTATCAATTCCACGCCACTTAATATTCAGGCAAATTGAATATCCCCATGAACATGCCACGTCATTACATATTTGAAGTAGAAACTAAAAGAAATACATCTTGAGGTAAAGTTTGCTACACCAACCATATTTTGTAGAATGTAAAATTTGAGCCATCATAGGATTTACTATTTCATACCGAACACGTTCGGCATGTTACATCAAGTCTTTTGAAGACCACAATAAGATGTTTGACTAAGCCTAAAAGCCTGTAGCCAAGCAGTAAATGCAAGATAGAAATCATTAATATGAAGTAAGCTAATTTAACAGCATCGGAAGTTATGAACACAAACAACAACGATATAACTAATGTATGCAATGACCCAAAAATTCAAGCAGAATGATGCTATCAAACACTATCAATTAAGTGTATCAGAAAAATAAAATAAAATAAAATATAGCTCCAGATTCTGACGCCAATATAAAAGCATATGTCTCTTTATAATAGGGGGAACTTACGTGCTGACTGTGGCAGGCCGATAAAGACGAAGAGTGAATCTGTTATTTAAGTCTATTCTGTCAACTAGAGGACTAGCGTAACCTGAAAGAAAAAAAACACCCACCGGCAAAACACTGAAATGATGCTAATATAAACGAACCACCTAGTGAGCAGGAGCAAAAATCTGAGTGACAAATATGCACAATAAACAGACCTTCAAGACCAGCAGTAAAAAGAACAAGATCTGCAAATTCACTGATCTGTTGTAAGAACTCTTGCAAACCAGGGCGCTCGAAGACTATCACATGATTCACCTTTTGCTTTCCTTCAACATCCTTCAAGACAACAAGATAGTCTCAGAGACGTCATTTATCCAAAAAATTGGCCAAACACAAACAGAACAATGATAGCTATTCTGGATTTGAGATTGACCTTTTCTCCAGATACACATTCCATCTCAAAACACTTGAGCCCTGAATTTATTGCCTGGGAGCGGATAAGGGGATGAAGGCTAGATGTTTCATATGCACATACTAAAGTTTCGTCCAAATCAAGCACTACCTGGCCAATGAAAGACAAGTAGAAAATAAGAACATTAATGAAACTCATATATAGCCCGCATGCAGATTGTAAATTAGAATTTGTAGCAATTGATTAGCAAAAAATTTAAGACAGCAAGGAAAAATCCAAGAAAAAGAAATAACTGCCTGGATCTGTGAAAAGTGAAGCGAAAAAAGAAAACACGTTCAATTGCAAACGTATGAAACATAACAAAACAGAATTTCTAGCACTTAATTTTCTTTCCTCTGGCTCATTGTACAGAAAGAAAATGGAAAATATGCATGCAAACCAACTTAGTTTAAAACAAAAATAGAAGACTTCCAAGTCAACCCCAAGTATGTTTTTTTTTTATCTTCATAGTTTCTGCTTCTATTTCATTTTTTTTGACAAGTTTGAAAGTCTAATCCAAAAATAATATAACCAGAAAAAAAAAAATAACCAGAAGAGAACATTCATAATATTTTCTAGTTGTAAAAATGTTAAATCTACAGTACATGGCCTCAATGATTACACACTGAGAACAGACGGCAATGTCACCGCCTTCCCTTTCTTACAGGGCAGCCCCTGTCAAGCGCTATTGATGGAGAATGTACAAGTTTTGTACAGACAATCATTCTTTAATGATAACAAATCATGTTTCACGGCTTCAATCTCATTGATTATATTGATAGAAAGCTTTAAACTTTTATACTTTAAACTATCTTTTAATAAATGTGGTTTATCTATTTTTTTTTTTTTTTAAAAGCCTTTAAGTTTCTCACCATGCAAAATTTTAAGATTACTGATTTTCTTGAGGTTTTTCACCCATCATTCCTAGTACATAATGATCTATACATGCATTTATCATCATCCTTCCCAAAAAGATAGCAAAAAAAAATATGATAAATACTACTGAACACCTGCCCCTACATAATCAATCTAATCATCCAAATTACAAATTGAAAAGATGCACAGTACTTTCAAATTATTTGCTACATTCATTCGAGTCAATTATATGCTAAACACTACTATAATGATCACCAGTACAACTAATTAATAACCGAAATGACTGATCAGAACAATTTGGACGCACTATCAATTTAGTGCAAGCATGTGCTCTCCTATTTCGTCACCAATTTCATGCCAGTCTACAACGGTACCATCACAACTAATAACCAAGATGACTAATCAGAACAGTGTGGACTTACTATCAATTTAGTACAAGTATGTGCTCTCCTATCAATATCATCACCAATTTCATGCCAGTCTAGTACAGTGTACCATCACAGGTAATCTCTTAATGTTAAAACTATAATATTGATCTCAAGAACAAGACTAACGTATCTAAACATACAATATTGCTAAAGGACTAACTCAATCCAAGGAGTAATCAGTGATGACACCAAATCATAATTGAAAATTTAAGAAATTTATATGCAGATTGATCTACTGCATCAGGATTATCTAGTTGGTGGCTTAGAATTGAAGAACACTCATCCGCTCACACATTTCCATCAAACAACCACCTTGCCAATCTCAACTCCACCATTAAACTACATACTCATTTTCAACACCATCACTCAAAATTAAGCCCTTAAATCTCAACCACCAGCTCTAAGATTCTAAAGAGCTCTGAAGAATTAACCATAGACATACAAACAATGGAAATCAATAACAACGTCCAGAAAATTTCAGTAGCAATAGAACAAACAAGGAATGAAATCCACAAACCGTGAGCTTCCCGATGGGCTCAGCAGCAGACGGTGAAAGCGGCGGCGGAGTATCAGTAGGGGCGTCAACGGAGAGGGCCATGAACGCCGGCTCAGACTCAGAAGAAGAGCCAGTCAACAGATGCCGGAATCCGACGGGGGAGATTGCACGAGCCCAGGAAGGGGAGACTCTCACGATCTGGATCAAGACGCCGACGAGGAAGGCCACCCATCCGAGCAGCGCTTTCCAGGCCTGCGCCGCTGCCGTCCTCTTCTCGACGTCGGCGCCCGAGAGCTCCGCCATGGCGCTTGGATCCGGTGAGGCTCGTGAGGAGAGGGAGAGGGAGAGGGAGAGGGATAGAGGAAAAGTGGAAAAGCGAAAGAGATATAAAGGAAAATGGGAAGTGGGGCCCAGTGATGCTGAGTACAAAGGGATCCACGGAAAGTCGCCGGCGATCACGGGCGGTGACGAAGCCAGTCAGTGATAGCGCGCGTGTGAGGTGGGGCCCTGTTGGACACTGTGGACCGGTAACTTTTTTTTTGGTGTTTTTTTTTTTTGACCTTTTTCTTTTATAAAAGTATTTGAAATAGTGTTATATTATTTTGCACCCTTGTCTGAAATGGTAAAAGTATCTGTATAGGTTTATTGCAATAAAATACTACATTAAAGTATTTATAAAAATAAGTGAATATATATAGTAAAAATAAATAAATTCATTTATTAAAAAAGAATTCATGTCTCAATTGCTCATTAAGAAAAACCTTCCTAAAAGTAAAATGCACTTTAGCTGATATTTTCATTGCTAAACTAGGATTTTTTTCAGAATTTAGGAAGTTTTTCTTTTTTATAAGGTGGACAACTCACACGTGAGAGACATGCACATTACTGAAAATTAATCATCCAATTCACATAAATTCATCTAATGAATGCGGGGCACCTGAAGATTTTTTTAGCATCATTTCAAACTCTACATAATAAAAATATCTATTAATTTTTTTTCAGTGTCATTAGACCAAAAGTCTTTTAATTATGAAGCAAATATATTCGATCTGAAACTTATTCAAATACAAAAATATTAATTAGATAGAAAAAACTTAAATACTCTTTCAAAAACTCATTAGGAATATTTTAAATTACATTTCTAAATTTTGAAATAAAAAAACTTTAATAAAAAGCAAAAACATGTAAACAATTTCATTATTTCAATTATTGTTTATTTGATAGTATTTTAGGGTTGTAAACGAGACGAGCCGAGCCTAGCTGAGCTTTGCCATGTTCAAGCTCGGCTCGTTACAATTTCAAACCAAGCTCGAACTCAGGCAGAACTTATTTCAAGCTTTATTAGTGAGGCTCGAGATCATCTCGTTAAAAAATGTTGAGGCTCAAACTCAGCTTGTTAGCTCGATTAAGGCTCGGCAATTTTCTTTATTTTTAATTTTTGCATTCAATAGTGTGTCGTTTGAAGCTTGTTTAATGAATCATTATCAAGCTTGGCCCAGCTCAATTTGAGCTAGAGAATCATTTTAGTAAAATAGTAATTTAAGTTTATATATGTAACCATTTAAGGTTTGGGCCACTTGGCACGAGTTCAAGCTCATTAGAAACCTCATTAAATAAGCCAACAATAACAACAAAATAAACGAGCTTTTACATATAATAAACAAGTCCTTTAATGATTTTTATAAACAAGCCTCGAACGATACAATAAACGAGCCATTTAACGATTCTTGTAAACGACCTTTTAATGATATAATAAATGAGTATGTTCACGAGCTTTAACAAGCCGAGCTTGGTGGTGTTTAGGCTTGGCTCCTTTATCTTACGAGCTCAACAATTAGGCTTGAGAATCGCTCGTTTAGCTTAATGAACGAGCCAAGCCTTCGAGTTTTTAACGAACGTATTGGTTCATTCATAGCCCTATTAGTACTCATAGATTGCCACCCACCATTATCCAAGGTTACCTCTTGCATAACTGGTGAAACATGAACTTTGGTGTGTGCCACAAATGAATGAACCATGAATAATCATCAAAATAATTTTTACAATCAAGGCGGTCAATGTATAGATAATTATCATAATCAACTTTTATCAAAGCTTTAGTATAAACTTTGCACTCTAAATTTATTTTTTATTTTTCTCTGTCATGCTCTACATTGTATTCAATCTTGCTTATTTATATTTAAATCAAACAAAAATTATTCTTGGAAGATGTGCATGTGCAGTGATTGACAATGTTCAGATGCTCAGTTCTCTTCTGACTCTGGAGCGTAGGCGTGGCCCAAGAGATCAAACTTGATGAAGAGTTTGCCGGTGTGTTCCAACAAAAACACCAAAAAAACCAAATTCATGTGCAAAGATTGATAAATTTTTAATTTTGTCCATTTTTACTAAGGGATAAGGAAAAAGTTAACTTCAACCATCTAGATTCCCTTATCATGGCAGAAGAGATAAAAGAGGGTCACCTTTGACTAGGATGCAGATAAAGCACACGGTCTGAATGGGTACTTTTTATTTTTCTTCCAAAAAATTTGTGGTTGATCAAGACTTAATCAAATTAGGTATAGATTTCCCTAACGGGAGCTCTAATTTGGAAATAATTAATTGAGCCTCTATTGCCCCAATCCCAAAAAAAGACAATCCTGAAAACCAAATAATTTTCATCCTATCAGTCTTATAAAGTCATCCCTTAAGATTCTCTCAAAGGTCCTTGCCTCTATACTTTCCCAAAATCATGGACACTTTGGTAGACACCGCACAATCTGCCTTCATCAAGAACCTTTGCATCCTGGATAATATAGCCATTATTGAAGAACTGATTTTCAATATTCACAAACACAAAATTCCTGGCCACATAATCAAAGTTGACTTTGTGAAACCCTTCAATATGATGGATTGGAACTTTCCGCTAGAGCTATTACATGCATATGGTTTTAGGCCAAAATGGATTGGTTAGATCATATTCATTCTAGTATCCTCCAAAGCGAATTTCTCAGTCAATGGATCCCAATATAGACATGTGAGATATTGCACTGGTTTGTGACAGCAGAACCCATTCTCTCCTATGTTATTTGTTCTAGTTGCGGACACCCTTAGTGCCATGTTCAATCACACTCTGAAATCCGGGGTGTTGTACAGTGTCCCATTAGGAGATCTCAGGAAAAATGTGTCACCTACATAATACAAACGATCTTCTAGTCCTAACAACTAGAGGGGTAAATGATTTTAGGATCATCAAAGGTATGTCGGGTTTGGACATCAACTCTCAAAAGACAAGCACTTATGAGATTCTCGAGCAACGATCAAATGACCATCTAGCACTCACTCATGACAGTAATAAGGAGGGTTTTCCAATAGCTTAATTAGGGGTTCTCATCTCAAGTAAGTGTCCACGATGACAGGATCAGGAGACCCTGATAGCTAAAGTGAGAGCAAAAGTGTCAGCTTGGACGGTCAAATTCCTTTCTTTTGAGGGAGGGGGGGAGGGTTAATCCTAGTCAATTATGTTCTTTCAACTATCTCAACCTACTAGATGTCAATCTTTACACTTCCATGATGGGTGATTAAGGCAATTGACCACATCAAGAGGGACACCCCACTGGTTAACAGATAATCATGCACTCGAGGCCTAGATTAGTAAATTAAAAAAAGATTATGTAAACCATAATAACAAAGAGGATGGGGCATCTTGAACCTAAATGACTTTAACCTAGCCTTGGAAAATGGTGGTGGAAAGTATCAATTGGAATCACATGGTGTGGATTAAAAGTCATACAGTTTAATGACTTTCAAGCCTTTTCCTTTAGGGACCTTTTTAGTCGGCTACCTAGAGAGAGAGCATTCTTCTAGAGTGGAGTACTTAGTTGCCTACTTGTCTTTAGATCTTGTATCTCTCATGACATTCAGGACAAGGATGCAACCATCTTCTAGTTAATTTGATAAATGATTGAAAAATTTTACAGCTCGATTCATTTGTCAAGAGTTGTTTAGAACTTCACGACATCCTTTCGGAACTATACGGAATCTCAGTACTACCTTACAATCTCTTCCGTCCCAGATAGATCCGATAATTTTAGAAAGAATTAACAGGTTCTCAACACACACGCAAGAATCCAGTGATGGTAAATGTTGGTACCTCATAGCTAACAGGGGTTTCACTACCAAATCCTTCTACATTTTTATCAATCGTGGTGGTATGTTCTACTCGACAACCAGGTTGATCTGGAAAGGTGCTTGTCCAAGGAAAAATTGATCTCTTTACTTGGCATGCTTGGGGTAATCAAATACTCACCTTTGAAAATCTAACAGGTAGAAGATGTCACTGGTTGCCAATTATCACATGTGTGCTCTGTCATACGGGGATCAAATCAACATATCATCGTTTCTTTTGGTGCCTCTTCAATGATCACATATGAAATTTCTTCACCTGGATTTTTGGAATTCCTATTCCCCCTGACTCTTTGGAGGGGTTGTGGAGCTCATGAAGACCCTCGCTTTCTTTAACCCTCAATGATATCAGGGATTTGATAGTTAGGGCCATCACCTAGAGCATTTGGGTAGAACAAAATGCATGCATTTTTTATGATTATTTATCTTAGCAATCATCGTTTTATTTTTAAAGTCATTCGTATGTTGCTATTATGGATTGGTGCAGCTCTAGATACCAAATAAAAAAGGTGAGACTAGAGGACTTGGTTGCCACATCCAAATGCAGTCTTGAGTTCCTAGTGAACCTTACTGAGCCAGGTGATCATTCTAAGAGGGCTACCTAGATAGAAGATGGCGCAGCTGGCCAAAATTGTTCTATGTTTCTTCTTGTCCAGTTGTTTTTTTTTTTTTTTTTTTTTTTTGCACCTTGTCAATTTTTTATGTCGTTTTTAACTATCTTTTCTATTTCTTATTTGCTTTTGTTTGTTCTGTTTCCGTTGTTAAATTTTTACCTTTAATTGCTCTACCTCCATAATATATCGTGGTTTATCCATTTTTAAAAAAAAAAACAAACACTAAAATTTGAATAATCAAGGCATGCCTTATTTACAACGTTGGCAATAGAAAATAATAATTTTCTTCTATGCTAATTGAGGTGAGTGATTTGCTCAATTAATCCAATATATATATATATATATATATATATATATATATATATATATATATATATATATATATATATAGTAAATATTTTAAAAAATAAAAAAATTGGTTAAATTTAAATAAATAAATATATATATATTGTGAGAGTGAGCGTCCAAATATCAATAAAAGTTTTTTGAGGGGTACACAAGTAAGATAGAAAATATAAAACATCCACGAAGGATCCGTGGACGATTAAGATCAGCCCGTGATCCAAACGATCTACGGTTCAGATCGATTCCTGGGAGAAAAACACAGCTGTCGGATCTCGTGGGTCTCTTCCGCCTCGCTCTCTGCCCAAATCTCCACAGCTTCCCGAAGATCTCGAAGCTTGCTGCCATGGAGATGAGCTCGGTCTCGTCCACTCCTCGCACCGTGGAGGAGATCTACAAGGACTATAGTGGCCGCAGGAGTGCCATCGTCCGTGCCCTCACTCATGGTATTCTCTCAATCCCTTGATTTCCTTTCGTTTTTCTCGTTTTCTTCATCACTGATTTGATGGAGTTCTGGTTATCAGATGTAGACGAGTTCTACTCCCTCTGTGATCCAGGTGAGTCTCAGATCGACTTCTTGATTGCTCGAATCTTGGGAAATTTGGCTTGGTGATTGATGTTTGTGTAGATAAGGAGAATCTCTGCCTTTACGGGCATCCAAATGAGTCCTGGGAGGTCACTTTGCCGGCTGAGGAGGTGCCGCCGGAGCTGCCGGAGCCGGCACTCGGGATCAATTTCTCCAGAGACGGGATGCAACGCAGGGACTGGCTCTCGCTTGTTGCTGTCCATAGTGATTCATGGCTTCTTTCTGTTGCTTTCTATCAGGGAGCTCGCCTCAACCGCAATGAGAGGTATACTTTTGGTACTGTGCTCTTGATTCTATGCTTATGCTTGTTCATTGCTTCAATCTTCAAAAAAAAAAAACATATTTTGACTTTCAATTGTGAGCCTTGGATACCATGTTAGGTGAGATCAGGACAGTTTCCTGGTTATCCTAATTGTGTTTTCATGGCTTCTCTCATTCAGAAGATAACTTTATTTGACCAAATTTGTGATATTGCTTGTAATGGTGTTATGAGTTGAGTTTCTTTTGAAGCTATATGTATATAGGAGCATGGAATTTTTGCAATCAAATTTGCCTTGTTTCTACCTCTTTTGAGGGATGCTTCACTTTAGCTGCACTTAAAGGAAGATTGTAATGTTTCCAACAAGCTTTAGTGCTTGTGGTAATGATTGGAAGTGTTGTTTATGTGTCACTTGAAGGATTTCCAATGGGACAGGTTTGTTCAGGATTGAGCTTGAGATGTGTACTATGTTATATATATAGGAAGTTGATATTGTGAAATATGGACGGTGTCAAATATCAGAACCTCTGTATTGATTCATATCAGCTTGACAGTGTGTAACTGTAATTGATTAAGCAGACTAATCAAGTGTACCTTAAGCATACTTGTGCATATATTGGAACTTAGATAACTGTACTATAGTTTGTGTAAAACTAGCATGAATGTTACTACTCTCAGAGCTTGATACAAATTGAAGTGGTTCGTTCATTCAAATGTTTTACATAAATGGCCCAGTTTTTTTGTTTTTAAAGTTTAGCAATGTCTTTCTGTTCAACTTCAAGTACTCCATTAGTTCCTTGCCACTTTGAAGCACAAAATTTTGTGGAAAATCATTCTGCTGGTGTTTCTAATTGGCAGGAAACGACTGTTTAGCATGATCAATGATCTGCCTACTGTCTTTGAAATGGTGACTGATAGGAAGCATCAAAAAGACAAGGCTATGGACAGTGGAAGTAAATCCAAGCTCTCAGCAAAGGTGAGATATTCAATAATATGGTCTATACTTTTTCCTCTATGGCTTGATTAACAATTTAGTGTATTTAGCGCTCAAGTGACGGACAAATAAAGAGCCATTCAAAGCCAGTTGATGATGATTATGGTGAAGATGATGATGAACACAGTGAAACACTTTGTGGAACTTGTGGTGGCAACTATAATGCAGATGAATTCTGGATTGGGTGTGATGTGTGTGAACGGTGGTTCCATGGGAAGTGTGTGAAGATAACACCTGCAAAAGCTGAGAGCATAAAGCAATACAAATGCCCTAATTGCAGCTCAAAAAGAGGAAGACCGTAGCTCGAAGACATTTGCTTCTTCCTTCTATAGCTCATTATTGAAAATTCGTCCGTGTTTGACAAAGCTGATATATTTATGCTCGGTAAGAGATATTTCTGTAAACAGCGCATTTGTATTGTTTTGTTTAGTGACTGTGATTGTTTGCATGTATTCTAGTAGCTGGCAATCTAATCAAATTAGAATTTTCGACTTATTTATGCCAAGAAAATATTAGGGAACACCCAATTTCTCCGTTATACTTTTGATTGTTAAGATCCTTTGTGTCAAAGAATTCATACAATGAATATAGATAACAATCCTTTGTGTCAAAGAATTCATACAATGAATATAGATAATGGTAGAGGTGCATCACGAGGACTTCAAAGAATCAACTTGGGCTTTACCATGTATGCCCCGCTTGCGCATGAAGAGACGGTACTCATTCCAAGTCATGGGCTTACAAAATGCCGGCCGAGCTGGGGTGACAAGCCAATGAGCATGTCACCTCTCGGGTTGTAGAAGAAGGCGATGGAGATTCGCTCCTCCTCCGAGTTAACCATTACCCGATGCTCGTTGCTTTTGTAAATGGCATTACTCACCATCTGAATGAAAACATGTACAAATTTGTTAATAACTGTACATGGTTGCTGTTCTTTGTTTGGATATAGTGTTTGAGAAGCTAGTTTCAAGATGTAAAAATCATTCAACAACTGATGAGACATGAAGCTGGTGGTCAAAAACACAGAGAATCAGTGTAGGAAAGAAAAGGTTCAAGCATTGCTCATGGTTGTTTACTGGGGCAGGGTATGTGGCCTGTTTAGTAAGGGTCTTTTAGCAACATATAATCAGCTAAATCTTCCTTTTAAGATTGTTCAGAATATTAAAAATATTTTTAATTTGAAATATTTATTGGATTGTTTTGTAATAGAAAATTTGATATTTCATTAGTTTCTCAACTTAAAAGGAAAGTGTATATAAAATTTTCATAATAATTTGGAACTTTTCCATTTTGGCCCAACCATCATCCCTTAATATAATAATTTCATTAGTTTACCAATGACTTCTTTTGTGCCAGTGAAATAAAAAAAAAATACCTTCCTCCATCCCATTGTAAGTGTCCATTTTAATCATTTCACAAAGGATAAAAAATATTTAAAATTAAAAATGATTATAACAGTCATGGAGAACAATGCATTTAAATAAATTAATAAAAGTAAATATAAAAATCAATATTTAAATTAAATATACGGACAAATAATTTAGGAAATAAAAATTTTTAAAAACCGACACTTATATTGCTAGAGGGAGTATTCTTTCAATCAAATCTTGTTTCTAAAGATAGGAAAAATGGCCCAGGTTTTACCTCTCTACTATTCACTCACCTGTTGTGAGTGAATGTCCTTGGAGAACGTTTTTAAATCCTCATATCCTTGGAGAACGTTTTTAGATTTTAAATCTATAAATGTTTTTACTTTGATTTTGGATGCATAGTAACATTTGTGAACAGTGCTAGTATTATATTGTGTTTATAAATAATACCATGATCGAAAATTAGATGCAAAGTAATTTGATCTGTACCTTCAAAAAATTGATTTTACTAGAGCTACCTAACAAAACTAAAAAAGCCCAACAGCCATAAATTACCTGTCTCTCTTTGTCTCTCTTCATTTGATACTGACACTGTTACCAACTACAGATGTTCTACAACGAACGTCCGCAGTTGACGTATATTATATATATATATATATATATATATTTATTGTTCAAATCATCATATAAATTTTTTTCTTTGAAGTTATCACTTTAATAAGTCGACTTTATCTAATAATTATTTTCACTCAAATTGTTGCATACTATATCACATGACATCTTAATTTATTATGCGCTAATATCGGAGCATGAATCTATTATTTTTAATTAGATGGATCATAGTTTTAAACCCGGATTGGCCTGACAGTCAAACCGGTTGATCGATCCGATGACCCAGTGTTTAAACCGGTTCGGGTCTCTAATTAAACCGTTTATGCAATCAACCCGCTTTGACCCCTTAATGATTTGGCCAGACATCTTAATGATTTTTATTTAAAATGACCTTACTTTTCATTTTTTGATTTTTTTTATTTTCTAATAAATTGAAAGGTATATATATGTAATTTTGTCAAGTTTGTGTTTTCCCCCCTTTTCTACTACTTCCAAATAAGGCATTAACAGTTGTTTTTTTATATTTTTTCCATTAAATTATTTATTTGATAACTAATAATTCATGAATATTATTATTATATATCACTATATAATTAAAAATAATTTATAATTTTAAAAATAATATTTTTAAAATATTTTTATTAACCCAGTATTGACCCGAATGACCCGACGGTTGAACCAATTAACGCGAGACCCAGAGCCTCGACCAGGTTAATGCCTGGGTTGGGTCTAATAACTATGAGATGGATTTTAGTCTTAAAATAGACTTATCTATTTATTGACTCTTAAATATCAAATCATAATTGGTAAACTCACAAAACAATATAACACATTTATATATTTTCTTAATACAATAAATGTGTAAGTTTTTAGATTTTTTATAATAAATTTCTTTTTGAGAAAGTAGATGCATTATTTTCCTCAACTAAAAATATTGTGAGAGGGAGTTGATTTCTCAATTTCTCATTGGAAAAGAAAAAGAGTTACTATCTTTACAAGGACGGACCGTAGTAGACATCTAGGAAAAAGAGGCCAAACTCCCAAAAGTTGAAAAAAATTATTATTTAATATATATGTATAAACCCAAAAGTAAAAAATTTCTTATTTAATATATATATTAGGAATATATTTAGAGAGCCGGTTTTCTAAGAATGTTGTAGATAATTATCTAAGAACGTTCTCCCATCCGTTTGATTGAAATCCAATGGTTAACATCATTTATTCCATAAATAGTATTTTTTTTTTAAACAATGTTGTAAACAATATTAAGTAAGATAAACCGTATTTTTATGAGTAGTAGTACAATAAAAAATGGGATAAACAATATTTTCATCTCAACTATGTGATTTTCCATCACAACAGTAACACCCATCCTATTCAAATTAGTCATCTACGGAAGCTCTACTCGCGTTTTTATAAACAGTATTTTCATCTCAACCATATCATCTATGGAAGTTCAACTGCATATTTATATATTTTAACTTTTAAACTTACACATAATATTTTTATTATTTACAGTTGAATTTCTTTTTGACAAATGTGAAGATCTGCCACTACATCTTTATATACAAACATACTAATGAGTCAAATGAAATCAACATGTTTTTCTAAACAAATTACTTGGAGTTGAGTACGAATAATCATGTCAAAACCTAACTTAATTTAAAACCAACTTGTTTTAAAAGCAACCAATGAAAATTATGAATAAAGAAATTCAATAGTTCAACTAATAAATTATAAAATGTTGACTTAATGAGTAAACATTGATTAAGTGTCCTTCCCTTTAATCAATGTTCATTCATATGCAACCTTTAAAGTAGGGTCATTGTTTTAAAACCAAATTGTAAAATTTGACTAATGAATAAACATGGATTAAGTGTCCTCCCCTTTAATCAATGTTTATTCATATGCAACCTTTAAAGTAGCTAGGATCATTGTTTACTAAATTATAAAACCTAACTTAATTTAAAACCAAACTGTTTTATAAGCAACCAATGAAAACTATGACTAAAGAAAATCAATAGTTCAACTAATAAAATATAAAATTTTGACTAATGAATAAACATTGATTAAGTGTCCTCCCCTTTAATCAATGTTTATTCATATGCAACCTTTATAGTAGGGTCATTGTTGATTTCAACCTCAAACAAAAACACATTTGTTTCAAATAATTAAAACAAACATATTTTTAATAGAAGACACACCAAGAATCTTTAAAAATAAAGAAACAAAAAGCAAAGAGAGTGAG
The DNA here is from genome assembly GCA_020875875.1 of Dioscorea alata. Taxonomy (NCBI): domain Eukaryota; kingdom Viridiplantae; phylum Streptophyta; class Magnoliopsida; order Dioscoreales; family Dioscoreaceae; genus Dioscorea; species Dioscorea alata. The sequence continues at coordinate 18,532,588 of CM037022.1, read as the reverse complement.
AAAAAATGTGACCTGAATTTGGTCTCCAAGATTGACTATGAAAGCATGAGGAAGTGGTTGAACAGTAACCCAAGCACCATCCTTGTGAACCTGAAGTCCTTGAACACGCTCGTCGGCGAGCAACACAGTGACTCCGCCGGGATCCGAGTGCGGTGACAGCCCTAAAGTGAGCTCCGGCTGAGGACATCTAGGGTAGTAGTTGGCTCTCATGGTCACCCCTACTCCTTCATCACTATAACCTCCAAACACTCTCTTCATGTACTCCTCCTCCAACCCCAAACTCTTTGACACCATCTTCATCACCTTCTCACATAACTTCACCACCTCTCCCCCACACTCTTCAACCGTCTCCCTATATATATAAATCATTTACGTAGCCATGTAAGCATGCATTTGTTTATGTATATACATATGTGTGTGTGTGTGTGTGTGTGTCTATATATAGATGTTTACCTAAGAGTTTCAGGGAGGCATGGCCACTTGTTATGGTTCTTGAGAGACAAAGGGAGGAAGTTTAGGAAGAAGTAATCACCCCAATCAAGAATGGCACCTTTTTCAATCCCCAGACGACTGCCATAACCTTCATAGGTTTTTGGAGTATTAGCATACTTGATTTTCTCCTCCATTGGTAGATGAAAGAAGTCTCTCCATACTTGTCTTGTTCTCTCCATTAACTCTGGTCTCACACCATGGTTCACTATCTGAAAGAACCCCCATTCTTTGCATGCAACTGAGATCTCATGCATTGTGGCATTGCATGCATGTTCATCACCTTCTAACGCTGCAAGGTTGATCACTGGTATGTTTTGCTGTTGTGGTGTTGATTTTAGGATTTCCGGCCGATGGGAAGACGGTTTTATGTAACGATAAGGGACGATGGTGGCGCCGCTTTCGGCAATGGACTGAACGTTGATGATTGGCTCCGGCCAGTCTTCCATGCAATATTCCATGAGAGGTCTCTAAGGATTGATGATAGTGCATCAATAACTTAAGTATATGCATGTGGTTTACTTATTATTTTGGTATTTATAGGCAAAATTGGTTAAAAAAAAACGTGCGCTAAATCATGAGGTCTTTCAATGAATGAGAGATCTCTTAGTTTCTGACTATTGAACCTTTCCTTTAATTTATATGTAAATACATAAAAGTTAATATTGTGTGGATTTGGTCAATTAAAGCGGAGGCAAAGTTTGTGAAAGAGAAGTTGGTGGTCAAATGAGGAGATGAATGAGGTTTTGAGCTGAGGTGGTGTTATTAATTTATTGTGATCACTTAAGTTGGCCTTCTAGAGAAAAGGACGTGCATATAGATATTATCAGTACTGAAGAGACGTGAGACAAGAGGATTAAAGTGTACATGTTTTACTTTTATATGTCTTCTTTCATTTCTCTTTGAACCTTCCTCATTTGTGATTATGGTCATGTCATGCTTTGAAATTTTAGTACATTTGATGATTTAGCAAGTGTTCGTCAGTGCCAGCTTTGTAAAGATGAATTTTAGTACTCTAATACATTTTTATTTGTTTGATTTTAGAAAATATATATGAAGCCAAACACCGACTAGTGTAGTACAAAAGATATGTGGACCTAAGTGGGAGAGGCAAAGAGATTTGACCCTCCTCCATCAGTATTGTAATAATACTGTACATTATGATAAAAATAATATTATTAAATATTATACATTACTGCTAATTTAAAATTATTGAGCATTCAAAAAAATGACATAGTCACCTATACAACAAATTAAAGAGTTTGTTGTCAAAAATCAAGTGTTTAAATCTGTCTTGTGATCACAAAAGAAGCTTTGATTTTTTTATTTTTTATTTTTTTTTGACAATAGACGATAAATGCCCCCTGTCTAAGGATAGTCAAGGACATACACGTGAGGGAGCCACGCTCACTACTGAACCGTGCACTCACTTTGCGCATGATAGGGATCGAACTTAGGGAGTCACGCGCGCTCAACACTCGAGACTAATGCCTTACACAAGGGATCTGGTGCCAATTGACCCAAAGGCCGTTGGCGTTTTAATTTTTTTGGCCTTATCCTGATTCTCTTAATTACATGTCAATGATAAATAAACAGACACAAAATTCTTTAAATTTTTAATCCCTTACCTCATGTTCTTCTCTCTCTTTGGATTCTCGTTAGTTTTGTATTCCCATTCTTTGTGGGTAATGTTGCTCTATTTTATATTAATTTTATTAAATTTTTTTTATCTAATATATTAATAATTTATCAAATTTTCCTTTTGAAATCAAGCACGTACGCATATTACTTTTAGGACCTTTTTTTTAGCTTTAAAAAGAATTAAAATTTAAAAAGAAAATATAGAGATTGAATAGGATCAAGTTGCGTGTCCATGTTTTGTATGATATAAATAAAACCATATGTTTAATGTTAGAAAACGTGTCTCTAAATAGTTTTTCAAGATTCGGACGAATTAGGTTAATAAACATTAAATACTCTTGAAGTCAGTACTACCTTTCATTATCTCAGTTTGGTGTATGATTGATGGAATATTTTTATTCAGCTATTGGTCAGACCTTCACATTATATCAACATCATGTAGCTTCACATGATGTTTATCTTCTTCTTTTTCTTTTTCTCTTTTCTTTTTCTTTTTATTTATATTTCCCTTGAATGATCTCATTCAAACGAACTCCATTTCTTTTTTATGATGCATATATCTATATATATATATATATATATATATATATATATATATAGTCAGTTAATAAGATTTTTTTTTGCCAATTGATGGTCCTATATAGGTTTTTTTTTTTTTTTTTTACTTCACAAGAATTAATTACTTCACTTAAATATAATGTCTTTTGGAGATTTAATTTTTAAAGTCACAATTTCAAATTTAAAATTTGATTTACTGTCATCTAGTCGGCTCCAAAATTTTCTTTTATATATTACATAAAATGATTGTTCTACATATTAGAAGAAGACATCAATGTAACGTGTGCATTGATCCATCTTCTCCATCTCATCTATTGAATGAAATGCCCATTGACAGTGATTTGAACATTGCTTTCACTTGCTCGGTCAACAGTGAAGACCTCAATCATGGTTCCAAATAATTGTTGATGTTTGTGTTCCTCAATTATAAAAAATTTAGAAACACAAAACATCAGCCTAATTAACAAAGAATTTTATTCCTTTCCACTTTATTAAAGGACTGGTTTGAAAATTGATTAGAATATGATATGTGAAATCACCATAGTTTTTTTAAAGTCTTTCAAAAATCATTAGCCTTGCTTGTGTTTCACATGCATTGAAATTTTTTTTAGCTTGGTTTCCACACCAAGATTGTTTTTTTCTTTAAGTTTCCGGTTATTCACATTAACACCTAATAATTGTGTTTCTATTGGTCGATAAAAGGGGAAAAGCTTCCTAGATGGATGACCCAAGCATGGTGATGATATATCTATGACATGATTTATATATATATATATATATATGTGTGTGTGTGTTGGAGAGTTGGGGTCTCAAACACACAATGGACAATTCCTGACAGTTAATACTATTTATCTAACAAACAATGATCAATGGCAATCAAATTATCATAATTTACATTCAAACACCAATATATACTTTCAGGAACAAAAATCATTATGAAAAACTCTTCACTACAAAGAGAAAACCACAAGAACCTGGAGTATTCAAGTTGTATAAAAAAAAATAACTACAATATTTTTCTTCTCCCTTAAGCTACAAACTAGCTTAATCTAAGGGGGTGTTTGGTTTGAAGGAGTGGAATGGGAGTCATTGCTTACATTGTGTAAAACCTTGTTTGGGTGTGGAGTAATGGGAGTGAGGGAGGTATGATGAAGGAGTGAAGAGGCTATGGAGGGGGAATCACATTCACTTGAATTTTAAGGGGATTCTTGATTCCTTGAGAATGAAATGACAAAACTACCCTTGCTTTGGTCCACTTATATTAACCAAATTGTAATTAGTTATCTAGATTAGTTAATTAATTGCTTATTATAATATTAACAATAAATTTGGACATTAATTAATATTAATTGTTAAAAAAGTAATTATTATGGTTCATAATATATTTATTTAAAAATATATTTAAACTAATAATTAGTTATTAATTATAGTTAATTAATTGCTAATTAATGATATTAATAAAAAAATGAGATTTGATGACCTATTAAAATTAAATATTTATTTATAATAATTATTTTACTTTAATATTTAAATATTTATTTATAATAACATTTATATAAAGGGCATAATAGTCATTTTATCATGTTTTCTCTTTTTTCACTTTTTCCAATCCCAATAAACTACCTCTCCAATCCTTCCAACCAAACATAGTTTTCATTCCCATTACTTTTCCAATCCCCCTTATTATCATTACTCTTCCACTTCTTTCCATTCCATTCCTTGCAACCAAACGACCCCTAACTGTTAATGCAAAAGCACTTTAATTGCCATGATTTAACACCAAGTCATAGTGACATGGCAACCATTGAGACGTGGCATAGATGATGGCATGGGAAGTATGGTGAAGTGGCAAGGAATCTTGGATTTGAGGCAAATATCATGGAAGATCTTGGTGGAGCTATTTTTGGTATGTGTTACAATTTGAAGGCAAGATTTTATTAAGACTATATTTAGGAGATTTGATTGAAGACTAAATATGGATGGAGCTTAATTGAAGAAACACCTATCAATTGTATGATTGAAGGCTATTGAAAGTATGATTTCAAAAACCTTAATAAGTATGATCGAAAACTATTAAGGGTATGATTGAAGACATGCCTATTGTTAGCATGATTGGCATGATTGATTGAAGATTTTTCTCGGGAAGATTTGAAGGCCAAACTTGGATGAAATGAATATCAAGTTTGGTAAGTTTCGTAAAGACGCACAAAGAACTGCACCCCTTGCGAGGGAATTGCGTGGTGGGGAACTGAGGAGGTAGGCTAGTTACCGGTAGTCGGGATTGGGAGATCTGGCTATATCGACTCGGACTAAGCATGACCGTGTGGTTGATGGGTCTTAAAGTGGCTTCGCAATGAAACTAGAACTCAGTAAAGTCAACAATTAGCAAGTTGTGTTACAACAGGAGTTGCAACAGCTAATTTTGGAAGATTTTAAAATTAGTAGCCGCGGATATTCTAAAAGAGGTATGGCTATATTTGGAACGTTGAGATGTCTATATGAGTTACCTTGCTCTGAGATTGGGTGAGACTCTTGAGAAAGAGAGTGTGTGGTGATTAGACAATCTAGAGAAGGTAGTGATATTTATTTGTGAGGGTGAGTGACAAAGTGTTTGCACTCATATTTTATCACCTCTTTTAGTGGATTGTTAATCTCCTCGCTTGACCCCCAGACGTAGGCGAGTGGACGCCGAACTAGGTTATCAATTTCTTGTGTCTTCTTTTGTTTGGTTTGTATGAGATTTACTTGAGTGTTTGAGTGCTCTTTAAATCCATAAATAACATCAGCGAAACTAATAAGTGGTATCAAAGAAGGTCGCCGTGTTCGCTTTAGTTTCAAAGTCAGCGAGGTCCTAGTAAGTTTCATTGATTGCGGGAAAGGAAAGAGCTTTTGTCACACGACCATCATTGCTCGATGGATCCAATTATCCATATTGGAAGACACGAATGAAGGCTTTCATCAAATCCATTGATGAGAGTGCATAGGTAGCAGTGGAAGAAGACTGGTCTCCTCCCATTCAAGTTGATGAAGATAAGAACGAGAACATGAAAAAAAGAAGTAACTGGAGTGCCGAAGATATGCGTAAATCTAATGCAAATGGGAATACTTTCAATGCAATCTTTGGAGGAGTTAATGAGAACCAATTCAAATATGTGGCAACATGCGAGTGCGCCAAAAAAACCTAGGAGATTCTTCAAACTATCCATGAAGGTACAAACTTGGTAAGAACATTTAAACTTCAAATGTTGACAACTATGTTTGAAAATCTCATGATGGGAGAAGATGAGACGATAGCCATATCTAATGCCAAACTGATGGACATTGCAAATCAAGTTTTCCAACTCAGCAAGAAATACTCAGATAAAAAGCTAGTCCGGAAGACTCTTAGATCTCTTCTAAAAAAATTTGACGGAAAAGTTTCCGCAATAGAAAAGGCAAGAGATATCACAACCATGAGACTTGATGAGTTGATGGAGTCTTTACAAGCATATGAGATGAATTTCAATCCTGAAAGAAAAATGGAAGATTTGGTTCTGAAGGTAGAAGCAACCAGGCAGAAGGAGTTACAATAGCCTATTGTAACAGAAGATGAAGACGAAGGAGTTATAACAGTCTTTACAAGCATACTTTGAAGGTATCTTATATAGACGCCTCAACGTTCCAAATATAGTCATACCTCTTTTAGAATCTCCGCGGCTCAACGTTCCAAATATAGACGCTTCAACGTTCCAAATATAGTTGTTGCAACTCCTGTTGTAAAACAACTTGCAACATGGCCCTAACTGCTGACTTAACTAAGTTCTGGTTCCATTGCGAAGCTACCTCAAGACCATCAATCTCCGGTCATGCTTAGTCCGAGTCGATGTAGCCAGATCTCCCGATCCCGACTACCGGCAACTAGTCTACCTCCTCAGTTCCTCACCACGCAATCTCCTCGCAAGGGGCGCACTTCTTTGTGTGTCTTCACAAAACTTACCAAACTTGATATTCAATTCATCCAAGTTTGGTCTTCAAATCTTTCCGAGAAAAATTTTCAATCAATTATGTCAATCATGCCAACAATAGGCATGTCTTCAATCATACCCTTAATAGTCTTAAATCATACTTATTAAGGTATTTGAAATCATACATTTAATAGCCTTCAATCATACCATTGATAGGTATTTTTTCAATTAAGCTCCATCTATGTTTAGTCTTCAATCAATTCTCCTAAATACGGTCTTGATAAAATCTTGCGTTCAAGTTATAACACATACCAAAAATAGCTCCACAAGATCTTCCAAAATATTTACCTCAAATCTAAGATTTCTTGCCACTTCACCATGCTTCTCAGACCATCATCTATGCCTCGTCACAATGGTTGCCATGTTATCTTAACTTGGTATTAAATCATGCCAATTAAAATGCTTTTACATTAACAGAGATCAATATTCCAGAACCACCACCACGAAATGAGCCCTTTCCGAAACCACCACCACGGAACGAGAATCAACGGAGGGTGTTATCAGCATCGCTGGTTAAGATTCTTGTCCAAGTCCGTGATCACGTACGCATGAAACTTGCATGCTTCTCGGTATTTTTTTTTTTTTTTAATTTTTGATAGGACTTGGAGATGCATAGGAGTTGATTTTTGTTATATATACATATAAATCTTGAATCAGTTCTTAATACGGATAGAAATTAAATGAGTTAATTTTTGGTTTACCTCGTAACAGTTGTTGATACCCATCAGTGAGCACTTGCATGCACTTGAAGAAGGAAATCATGCTTGAAGATTATGGCTCTCTCAGTTCTTTTCTCATTCAATGATTTTGGATCTTGATATAGGATTTTAAGAGTTCTTCAAGATTGGTTCTTCACTCTTTTTCGTTTTTATTTTTATTTTTATTTTTATTTTCTTTTAAACAAGGAGTTTTTCCATTTTCACTGTAAAGGCTTAAGGCTTATCATGATATATATATATATATATATATATATATATATCTTAAGTAGCTTTCTTATTATTGTTATTATTATTAATAATATTAAATAAATATAACAAAAATTAAAAACGCTTACAATGATTTAATAAATAATATTTTTTCAAGTCATGGATTCAGTGATTTATTCCTTTGAGCTAGACATGCTACGCATAGATATACAAATTAATAAAGTGCATAGCGTTTGATTTCTTTTTTATGTATGGATGTAGCAATTTTTTTCTTGTTTCAATGTGGATGTAGAATTATAAACCATGGCTCAATTGATGACAAACTAATGTTAAGGCATTGATCATATTTCTTTAACAAAGTGCTATTGTTTTACATGCTATCAGTTTGTTTTGTTTTGTTTTTGTTAAAAAAAAAATCAAATAGAATTATTTTATATTTTGTTATCTAACACAATGATGATGTTAAAATTAGCTAATTCTATAAAAAAAAATTTAGTCATAATCACACTGATGATAATAAGATCAGGCATTGATGTCAATGATGTGAATAATTCAATTAATACTTGTTTCATGCTTGGTCTCTAGAGCTAAATATAGACATGTTACATTCGATTGCCAAAATTTATAGTATCATAATATAATTAATACATGTATCATGCCGGCCGGGTCTTAATTTAGATTTCTATATAACAAACAAAGAAAAACACACTATTTTTTTTTTTTGTAAAATTTAGAAAAAAAGCTATGTTTTTTGAGAAGCTCTTGAAAACACTAACTATTGAAATTATATAAATACTAAAACCATTCAATATAATAATGAATTAGTGTTGTGGGAGGCTACTGAGAGTGGAATTTTAACATAATTTAATGTCCAATTTAAATTCATCTTTACGTTTTACACACAATAGACCATGAATATGCATGTTTAAGTAATGTAGTTCATGTAAAAATAAAAATATATATATTCCATGTATGCATTATAAAAATAGTTAGATAATATTATTTATTTTTTTATTTCAAATTCATATTCCATTTTATTGATATTTAAATTTAAAATGGATTATGTATATATATATATACAAATAAGCAGGTCATGTGATAAATATTTTATATCTTAAACAGAAATGCAAGTAGGTACGTAGTACATACAATATTATTCAAAATTCATAGTTCATGTTATATTAGAGGGGTAGTGTCACAATATACCACCTCTATTATTGGGTTCAAGGCTTTATTTTTTGGGTTAGGCTTGCCTTATAATAAATATGGGCCTAAAGAAATTAAACCTTATTCCATGGGCCGTGTTTATCTATTGAGAATACTAGGCTTCAACAAGTTATTTTAAAGGGGCAATCATCAATTTTATGCATCTTTATTTATGTATTGGGCGTAAGTATTTGGATTATTCACTATGATAAAATACCATATAAAGCTTTTGTATTGAATAAAGAGAATGCGACAGTGTAATTTATTTTTTTAAAACAAGTTTAAGTATTTGTGGATTAATACATGTGGATATTGAGTTACTTATGCTAAAATAGGACATGTGAAAATATTCTACATTAATCCTAATTGTTACTTTAGATGATTATATAATTTAAATTTGAATGAAGTTAATTTTTAATGAAAAAGAATTTTGATCTATTATTGTAGTGAATAATTTGAATGAAGTTAATTTTTAATGAAAAAGAATTTCGATCTATTCACGTATTTAACTCTGTTACTGTAAAGGAAGGGGGCAAGATAGATTGAAGAATGCTCTCGTTTATTCAAGTTTATGTCTCAATCGGCTCAAAACCTTATCTAATTTATTTAGAATGCTCTCATTTATTCAAATACATATCTCAATTTTTTTAATATATTTAATTTATTCTGGTTAGAGACAAGAGTTCGCCAATGCTATTATTTTGTAGTGAATACTAACTCCGTTACTGTAAAAGAAGGGAGTATTTTACAACACAGTGAAGAGCAGTTAGTTTTTTAGATTAGATTCTCCTCTCTGCATTTAGAAAAAAAAAAAAAAGAAATAGAAAAAGTAAGAAGAAAATATGGGGGAGAAGGGAAACCCAGAGGAGGACAAGAAGCTCGTTGGGTAATTCCTTATCTCAGTTCAACCAGTACATATTACCATGGTGGGAAGAATCTGGCAAGCTTGCAAATGTCCAAGTTCTCCAAATCAATTTAATATCTATTTTTCATATTATTGGTTTTTTATAGTTCCCTCCAACTTCTTATTAGTGCTCTTCTAATGTCTACTATGTAAGTCTTTATTTGATATACTTAAAAGAAAACACATATTTCATTAATATATACAGCAATGGTAAATAGACTAGTGAGTCATAACATTAATATTTGTCACATGATATAGTTGTGAGCATTGTTAATTGAATTAAGTAAAAATATATTGAATATTTCTCATATCATAGTTATGAGTATGAGCAGCGTTAATTAAACTAAATAAAAACTTTGATTAATATAAAATTTCTATAACTATGGCATTTGTTATCCTAATTAAATATAAAATGTAATTAAAAAAGTATTAATTTAATCTCCCAAAATAAGGTTTTCTGTTCAGTCACAGTCACACTAAGCTAATCATCCACTTGATGACAATCAAAGAGTTCCTTTAACTCAATCGTCACCATCCATCTACTTTAATCCAATGTTCTCAATTATGAGGAGGAACTCAATTTAAAATTTTTCTGAATGTCCGAATGAATCCAGTAAGCTTGATGACACATCTGATAAATTAGAATGAGGAGATGTTATCAACATAGTTGGTTATGATTTGCATCTAAATCCGCAATTACATACAAGAAATTTGTTGGTGTATATGGAGTTTGATGTTTACCTTAATATTTGCTTGATTATATAGCTTGTGGAAGTCTGAGGTGTGAGCATCTCTACTATTATTGGGTTATTATGGTTCCCTCCAACTTCTTGATTATTAGTGCTCTTCTAATGTCTACTATGTAAGTCATTATTTGATATACATATAAAAACACAGATTTCATTAATTTATACAACAATGGTAAATAGACTATATATCAGTCATAATATTAATATTTGTCACATGATATAGTTGTGAGCATTATTAATTGAATTAAGTAAAAATATATTTAATATTTCTCATATCATAGTTATGAGTATGAGCAAATAAAAATAAATAAATTAACATAAAATTTTTACTACTATGACATTTGTTATCCTAATTAAATATAAAATATAATTAAAAAAAATACTCAAACGCCAACATCCATCTACTTTAATCTAATGCTCTCAATTACAAGGAGGGACACAATTCAAACTTGCTGAGCCATAGGATACATGGATGAACCCAGCAAGCTTGCCAGCAACGCTGATAAATGAGAATGAGCAGGTGTTATCAATTGGTTATGATTTACGTCCAAGTCCGCGGTCACATACATGAAACTTATTGCATATGCGGAGTTTGATGTTTACCTTAACATTTCCTTGATTATATTGCTTGTGAATGTCTAAAGTGTGAGCATCTCTGCATGCAATACAAGCCGAGGCTGTAGATATAAATGATATTGATTGAATCACGTAAAAATCTTATGTGTTTATTTAGATTTTTTTTATTTTTTTCTTAGCTTTCTTGTCTTTACCATTGCTCATAAGTAAGCGTGATTCTCAACAGAAACTTTCATGAGTTAAAAGTGTTTATTTTATCTTGAATCAGATCTTAATCCGGATGGAAATGAGTTAATTTTTAGTTTACCTAGTAACAGTTGTTGGTACCCTTTGGAGGAGCACTTGTACTCCAAGAAGGAAATTACGCTTGAAAATTGTGGTTTTCAGTTTTCAGATCTTTTCTCATGATTCAAGCAATATTTTCGGATCTTGAGATAGGATTTGAAGAGTTCTTCAATATTGGTTTTTTTTTAAAAAAAATTAACAAGGAGTTCGACTTCCATTTTTATTTTAAAGGCTTAAAGCAAGTCGTGAGATAAATATTATATATATATATATATTTTAAAGGCTTAAAGCAAGTCGTGAGATAAATATTATATATATATATATATATATATATATATATATATATACACACGCACATAATTGATTTGCCTATCAAAATAGTTCATCTATTTGTTTTTCCTTTTTTTTTTTTGGTCTTTATACTCTCATTATTTGTTAGTATGAGTTCTTTTATTTTTAAAATTTAATAAAACAAGTCCAAAGTATAATGAGCGATGGCAAATTTTGAATTACAATATCATTAACTAATTAAAAAATAATAAAGTAATAAAGGTTTAATCACCCTTGTTATTTATTGATTTGAAAATTTATTTATTAAACTCAAAAATGATATTTTATTTTTTAACTTAATATATAAATATATATTAATCAATTTGGATAAACCACCGTCTCTTTAGCAATTGAATTAAAGGAGATTTAAATCGTTGCCTTACAATTTGTGGAAAGAATGAAATATTGTCTTTTTATTGTAAAAATAGTGAGGGAAATAATTATAATTCTCATCCCAAACTAAATCACTCAACTTAAAAATTAAGTGTATGTGGTTTATTTATATTTATAAAAAAAACAATCATAATTATATTTTTGATAAATAATGATTTAATCAATCAATTTAATATTAAAATAATATCATTCAAGGGAGTGAAGAAAAGAAAACATTGAGATAAATTTACAAATATGTTTTGTGCATACAAGGATTCATTAATTGATGATGAAATATAGAGATATAGAGATATAGAGAGAGGGGGGTTACAAGTTCAAGTTGCCTCACTGTGTTTTGCATGGTATGAATAATTCAACTTATGTAATGCAAGAAAACGTGTATCTAACTAGATTTTCTAGATGTGGACATATTAGCGTAACAAATATTAAGGGTGATTGATGTGATTGAAGTGATTGATGGAATAATAGTCTTCTGGTTATTCAAACCTTCACAATATATAAAGATCATGTATCAATTACAGCTTGTTGTTTATTTATTTATTTTTCCTTTGCATGATCTCATGCAAACCAACTCCATTTCTTTTTAATGATGTATGAAGTTAGTATTTTTTTTTTAATTACATACAAATAACTCATATTAAAAATGTGCACAGATGAGTAGTTAATATCTCAGCCTACGTATCTCTGCTCTCACACGGTGAGAGCGATATGTGAAACTAATTAGTTAATTAAACCTTTTAATACTTGTTAATTGACATTATTGTTAAATTTTATTTAAAAAAAAAAGCATAATATTTTATTAGATTAAAAAAATACAAATGACCTAATTAATAATGGATCTTATTCTCTTGTAGTTTATTTAAAGATATGTTTGAAAATTAATTAGTGTATGATATGTGAAATCACTAAAGTTTCTTTCGAAGTCTTTCAAAATCCAGTAGGCTTGCTTGTGTTGCACATGCATTGAAGCTTTTAGCTTAGTTTCACATTAAGACTTTTTTTTTTCAAAGTTTCAACTAATTCACATTAACACACCTAATTAAGAAGAGTGTTTCTATTCCTCCACAAGGGAAAACGCAAGAGCAAGATTCTAGTCTTTCCAGACGGATGACTAAAGAATGGTGATCATACATGATGACATAATTCATAGTTTCATATATATATATATATATACACACACATCTGTGTGTGTGAAATATACACGTGAATAAGCGATAGAATTTTAAAAAAAAACACCAACTCTTCAATTGTAAGGTCTGTTATTATTATTATTATTATTATTATTATTATTATTATTATTATTATTATTATTATTATTTGTTTGAGTTAAACATGCTACACAGTTAAATAAAGTCGTATGTTTGAATTTTTTTTTTTTTAATGTATGAACGCGTATTTTTTTTTTTTTTCCTTCTTTGCTTTGGTTTTTAGTTTGAAAAGGATTGTTTTTTATTTTGTTGACAAAACAAAGATGATAAGATTAACTAATTGCATCCAAAATAAAAACAAAGATGATAAGCATAAGAATTTAAAAGCAAGACTTACTACTTTCTAAAAAGCTTTAGAAAACAACAACCATTGAAATTATTTGAGACAACCGAATGCCGAATTTATTTTTTAAAAAATAAATGTTAACACGGCTCAACCCTCAACCTCTCATTTGGAACATATGTAAATTACAAATACTTCTTATATTGTGAAGGTGGTCTAAATTAATTTTATCTTTGATATTTACATGACAAAACATTAATATACATGTTTATGTAATTTATGTAAACAAAAAAAATAAATCATAGTATGTTCAAAGTACACATTACACTTGAAATAGTTAGATAATATCATTATTTTATTTTATTTTTCAAATTCAGATTTCACTTTGTTGATATTTTAATTTAAAACGGATGATACACACACACACACACAACATTCAAAGCTTATGTTATATTAACAGGTGTATTGTTACAATATGCAACCTCTATTTGCTGAGGATTCATTTTGGTATCAACCAATCCTTGTACTAAATGTGGGCCTAAACAAATTAGGCCTTATAGTAACCATAATGAGCCCTCCTCTCTATATATTGAGAATACTAAACCTAAGCAAAATTTGTAGGCCCAATTGAGTTCAACAAGCATTGAAAAAAAAAAAAAAGTGGTCCATTCAATTGAATTATAAGTATGGACTAAATTTTTCATATTCACTTTCTCTATTTCTTTTGTCATGTTAAAAAGTATTTTAACAGCCAAAGTCATTTAATTCAAGTGATTAGCGACATTAAAAATAAGTCTCTCTTGTTTGGTACAAAATGATGAGGTAAAGATTCGAATTCTCGTTGGAGAAATTAATTCACGAGCACTCACGTGCCATGTAGAAATTCGCTTGCTACTTTATAAAAAAAAATAATACTTAACCTCCATCATTTGTACCATAATAAGAATTAAATGAAACATATTCTAGATTATGACATTCATGAAATGTTATAATAACAAAACACACACACACACCCACTCATAGAAATAAATATCCAATATTAGATTAGCCTACCTCTTTATATTTTAATCTTATAGGCTTATAACAAATATATATATTAATAAAAATGGAATTTTATCTTTGTCTTTATCCCTTAACATGTAGGACCTTCATAATTATTGAGGATAACAATTATAATTTAATACTAACTAATACCCATCTCAATTAATTAACAGCACCATTTTTAATTTGCCAACAAGTTTGCATGGCAACCCTACTCAATTAATTCCTCACATTAACTAATATTTACAAACTAATCCCAACACAAAACATCTAAAAAACAGTTGCAACCTAATCAAAGAATATACCACATTTATTTATTTATTTAAAATAATAGGAATAACAAGTAGCCTTGTAAAGACAAAAAACAAATCTAGTTGGGTAAGTGTCTGACTTGGACCAGACCCAATAGTGGTTAACGATTGAGGTCAATCTACCACCATGACCAAGGACCATTTTGCAACCTTTAAATCAAATGCGTGGGCAATGACCAATTGGTGGTTGTTAACCCTTACAAGCAAGCAATCAAACTCTCATTTGCTTCTCATTCTATCTTTCCTCCCTGGTCTCTTCTCCAAATACTACGTAAGAGAATCAAGTTTTATTATCTTGTTTTTTTTTGTCTTTATTCCATCTTAATTAATTTCACGGAAATTTAAGTTCAAAATAAATTTGGTTGAGTTTTGTTTGTATATTCCCTCTGTCCGGTGACCGGTCCCCCCATTTGCTTCTTTCAAGCATCATCAATTTTCACATGATTATCTTTATCTCAATCTTAATTGAATTGGTAATCATAATAGAAAATTATTTTTAAAAAATTCACATCAATTAAATTAAATTGTATAAAAAATAAGTAATTAAGATGTCGAAGTTTTTGTTTTCTTCTATTAATTTTCTTTCGTTACAGATCATAAGTAGATTTATAGACAAATTAAGTCAGAAAAGCACAAAAAAAACCTAATATTTTTATCCATTTATACTCTCACCTATATCAACTGGCATATCAATACAAACATTCTGGAAGAGATAAGTGATATCAATAAATTAAAAAATCATCTGTCAATAAAAAATAAAAATAAAAAAACACATATATAAATATATATATATATATATATATATATTTGAAAATAGTTTATGAAAGCATTAAATGAAAGGAAGGGAGCAATAAATAAATATTGACCGTCTAGAAAGAAGAATAGAAATAATAATATGAAAAGAATGAAACTTAGGAAGGAAGGCATGAAGAAATAAGATGAAATGAAAGAAAAGAACCAAGCCATGCAGCTGGTCAACGTAAGGGTGACGAAAGACACACGTAACCTCATATAGATATAGATATATATATATATAGAAATATATATATATATATAGAGAGAGAGAGAGAGAGAGAGAAAGCAATGGGAAAGCAAGCCGTCCCCGCGTTGACACTTGCTTGTAAGTTTCAAACTTTTCCACATACCCCCACACTCACACACGCGCACACTCCTCCTCCTTTGATTCCCTTGTCTTTCTCTCTTCTCTCTCTTTCTTTCATTCTCATCCTCTTTTCTTAATTTCTATATCTTTTCATACATCTTCTTATATCTGTGGCTCTTCTTCTAATGGAGAGAGTGCCTCAGTGGAGCCATGAGGAGACACTGCAGTTGTTGAAGATTAGGGCAGAGATGGATAAAAGTTTTATGGAGACAAAGAGGAACAAGGTTTTGTGGGAAACTGTGTCTATGCGTATGAGGTTGCTTGCCTTTCCTCGCACTGCTGAACAGTGCAAGTCTAAGTGGAAAAACCTTCTCACTCGTTTCAAGGTTTTCTCTTTTTTTTCTTTTTTTTGTCTGTAGAGTTTTTTATGGATTTTTATTGTCCTTTTTTTCAGAGTTTTAGGGTTAGGGTTTTGAGGTTTGTGTATGCAGGGAAGTGAGGCTATGGAAGGAGAGGCTGGCAGGCAGTTTCCTTTTCATGAAGAGATGCAGAGGATATTCTCTGAAAGGATGATGATGAGATTGGATAATCATGAAGGGAAAGGGAAAGAGGTGGTGGAGAATGAGTCTAGTGATGATGATCATGATCATGATCATGAGGAGTATTATGATCAAGAGAATGAAAAGAAAAAGGAGGAGGAGAAGAAGAAGAAGAAGAAAAAGAAGAGGAAGAAGAGGAGGAGAAAGGATGGAGATGATGAAGTGGTAGAGGTTTTGAAGGAGATTTTGAGAAGGCAAAGGGAGATGGAAGAGAGGTGGATGAAGGAGTTGGAGGAAAGAGAGGAGGAAAGGAGAGTGTGGGAAGAGGATTGGAAGAGAACAATGGAGGAGTTGTTGGTTGAGAGGATGGAGATGGAAAGGAGGTGGAGAGAAAGGGAGGAGGAGAGGAAGGCAAGAGATGAAGCCATGGCCGATCGCCGGCATTCCCTTCTCACTGCCATCCTCACCAAGCTCTCAGAGAAGCTTTAAAGCTATGGTTAGCTTAACAGTTTGTGTTAGGGTTAGGGTTTCCACTTCCTCTACCCTTGAAGACAACAAGTGTACTAGTGCTGCATGAAGATAGTGATAGCTCACAAAGTGACATGATTCCTATTCATAAGAAGGTAATTAAGTTCATAATTAAGCGCACACACACACACACATATATATATATATATATATATCTATATATATTAATTTGTGAGCTCTAATTATAGTATAGTTGAAAGATGTAGCTTTGTTGCGCATTTATAATTGCTTGATATAAGTGCATGTTTTCTTGCTTTCATTCATGAAACATGATTAGGAAAAAGTGTGGCTGGGATTTTTTTTTTTATGATTCTGGACATGATTCATAAGATTGTTAGATGTTGGTAAAGAAGCAATCATTCAATCATGCATGTGAAGGAAACTAATGACTGAATTTAAAGTTTGAAACTAAATATATATATGTATATACATATATTGAAGATGATAAAAATAAATAAATATATAAAAAAGAAGTGTTTCTAAATGCATGCATTGCTATATTGATTTTTAAGCAAGATAATCAAAAGAAGAATTGCTATGTATATTCTTATGAAAGATTGGAAAAACTAAGTTAGAGGTTGAAAAAAGCTAAGGTCTTTTTACCCTCTTTAATTGCTTGGCAATTGTAATGTTTATATCTCTCCTTGCTTTCTAATTTTGTGATCTTGCCACTCAAACATATGCAATCAATGCTTGAGTTATGCTGTAAATTAAATAAGTACATTTCCAACCTATTCTGTTCAAATTTAGGATAAAGAGAAATTAGTTGCATGTGCTCACTAACATATTTTATGAATGTATTATTCTAATATGTCTATCAAATTTGGTTGGTGATCCATATATGCTCTAATGGAAATTTTTATGTGTGAATAATACTAGCTTAAAGGATTAGTAACTATTATGTGACAAATTAACTAAAGTTTTCATTCCCATGTTGCTCAATATTGATTTGGTTCACTTCTTATGTTTCTTGTTATCTGATGTTCAATTTGAAGATCTAGATAAGCATATGATTTTCTCTACATATGATCAGATATAACCATTTCTGCTTCATTTCTAATTAAAGATAGGTAGAGAGTAAACTAATCTTGCAATTAAGAAATTTATCTATGATCAAGGAGTACTTTGTCTAGTAGTTAAGTAGATAAATATATTTAGTGATCATTAATTTTATTTTATTTTTCTTAAAGGTTTTGCAAGGAGGCTCAACAATGAATGGAAAGGCAAGTGTGCAATTGGAGAAGCAAGAATCATCTGGTTTCTGAAAATTATCTGGATTTTTATTGTTTTGTTTTGTCTTTAAACACTTAATTAATTAATTAGCACTCTGATTAATTAATTACTTTTGCTGAGGTTTATGTTAATGATTCAGGTGAAAATTAGAGGATGCTGGCAAATTTGGCTGCAAATAATACAAGGAATATTAAGGTTTGTAGATTTTAGAAAGCTTGGCAGCAATTAATAGAAATTTCCTCCTTGTTTCTTGTTTGGCAAATCAAATCAATACTGTAAAATTAAAATTAACAAATTCAGATATGGCATCTGAAACTAGGAAAACTTTATTTGAATTAAGTGTTTGTGACTTATAATTTATAAATTAACATGTTCTCAGTTACACATGCATTAAGAAATATTTATACCTACTCTTAAAATTAATAAGAGAGAGAACTTTTCATGGTGCCATGAAATTATACTTCAAATCTTGTTAGTAAAAATGGGCCGTATAAAGAGCTTTATAGTTGGGCCTGAGGTTACTCTCTGTTGTATCTATCTATCTATCAAACCATCTCAATAAGTAATTAATTAACTTAATTATTTTTATGATAAAGATAATGATTTTTAGAGCCTAGAGTACAATTCTAATCCCTGCTAAGTCAATCAAATGCTTGGACGATTCATAAGGACAAATGCAAAGGGTGCAATATACCTCAACTTAACAAAGAGGATGAATTTATGGTGTTTGATAAGATTGTTGGGTAGAAGGATGATGATAGTTTATTAAAATAAATTAGTGTAAGTTCAATTTTGCTAAACTCAATTAAATATATGTTCGATCTTTTATTTGTAACTAAAAAAAAATTAATAAGCGTTATTTATAAAGTGCCATTACTTTACAAGTTTGATGAGTTTGAAGTGTTTATCAAAATATTTCAAAATAATCGGCGTTCATTAAAATAATGTTTATGAATTAAATTGTCTTATTTAGAATGTAGATTTAAATTATAAAAAAACACTTCTTTAAGAACTAAATGAGTTTTTAGAGTTTGGCTAAAACAGTCAAGGGAGATGATAGTGTATTAAAATAATGCAGCATGGATTAATTCTTAAAAACTAATTGAATTGATGGAAGAATTTTTTTAAAAAAAATAATTATTATTTTATATATAATAAAAAATATTAATTTAGATTTGAATGTTTATATTTTAGTACATGTAGCATGGTTTTAAGCATAAATTTAAAAGCCTTTTGAAATTTTTAAACACCATAAATTTTAATACCAAGAGAGTAATTAATGCTTTATTTTTCTCCTTTAAAAAGAGATCAAAGATCACTGTTTTATCTAATTTTTTTTTAAAGAAAAAAAAAAAGACAAATTCGAGGAGGCCAACTATCATTTGGGACACTTCCATTCATAGTATTAGAAATATTAACTCTATGTTTTCTAAAAAAAAATGAAAGTATAGCTAATTGAAAATGAAATTATAAAGGGATGAAAAAATATATAATAAAATTGGAATTTCTTGGTGTTCATTTGGGTTTGAGACAAGCGAGTAAACAGCGTGGAAGGCCTTTAAGAAAACAAGAAGAAATGGTGTTAGTTTGTACTATGGTTCCTCTCCCTCCAAACAGACCACATGAAGACAGCTACTAAATCACACACTTAGATTGATTTCTACTCTCAATCTCCTCTTCTTATCCAAACACAATCCAAAGAATCAGCAGCTGGTTGGTGACAATCATGCATGCCACCCTTTCAAGCTCAATATCAATTATATAATTAACAATAATAATAATATTATTATTATTAGTCTTCTAGCAAACCAATAAAAGAATTCATGCTGACTCATCATGCATGAGATTCAAACCATTAGTTTTAATGTATCTTGAAACATGCTTAAATAAAAAAGTATTTGTAATAAATTATCCCAAGCTTTAATGAGTAATGGGATGTATTAATGTTCTTTTTGAACTTTTATTTTTAAATGTGCCTCTCTTCTAGGAAATAAAAAAGTGAGGTTATGCTTGATTACTAGTTTTACTTGTATTTTCAAATAATATACACATTCTTCATAATAATTACTATAGAATATATTAGTTCTAACGTCAATATTTAATCATATATATATATATATATATGCATGAATTAGAAAATTAGATCTCAATTAATGTTATCCAAATATTAATACACAAAACCTTATGTGCAAGTGTGCAACTATATTTCAGCTTGTACACGAACTTTAACATGTTGGAATTCCATAAAAAATGTTGATCATATATCTGTGAATGGACCACCAAGGATTAAAATATTGCACTGTTTTATCATATTTTCAATGCCTCATTGTCTTTATGTCATGATCACTAGTGGTGTTCTCTCATTGGATAAGATTAATTCAAGGTTTTGAAATAATATGCATTTGTTTAATTAGTCAAGGCTGATAACAAGAAGAATTAGTCAGGATTAGAGTGTTGATGTGTTGGTTTAACCAGGTCTTAACTAACTTAGAGTGTAACATTAATTCATATTTAAAACACTTGAGATTTCCAAACAAATAAAAATAAATACTTCAGTTTCATGTTCTTCTTAAGAAGGATCATTTGAGCTGAAAGATGTGAATATGACATGCAACTAATATAAGTCCTACTCTCTAAACCAAATATGGAATGAAAGAAATTAAAGATGAGATTCAATTTAATTCATATAAAAAGAATAAATAAATCACTTTAAGTGCATAGTTTAAAAAAGAGTATAGTTTTAAAATAGTAGTACTTTAAATAAATTTCATCATTATGAGTTTTTTAAAATATTTTTTCTATGTATCAAATAAATTATTAATTTATATTTTCACTCGACTTTAAAGAGTTTTAAAAATTATTATTTAATCAAAATTATTAATTTATTAACCACTCATTTATCGATATTGTACTATATATGTTATTTCATAATACTATCACCTAACTATGTAAAACACATAATCATTGTGTACATACAAATACTTTAATCTATCCTATTATAATCGCATAATTACTGTATCTAAAATTTATTTAGTTTCATTTCTACCTTAGTTTTGCACCGGATATATTATAATAAGAACCAACTCATTAAAACACCATAATAATGGATTAAATACATACTTTAATATTGGAGTCACATATATGCATGCTAAAATTATTGACCACAACCATTAACATAACAGACCAATAATAATAGTATCATAATCGCCAATATGAAAAATCGACAGTTTTATTTTTTCCACCACATGATTGAGAATTTGGTAAGAGTTCAATATAGTGTCTTGTCACATTGTTATAAAAATAAAAAATAAAAATACAAACATTATTATTATCTAAAATATTGTGGCCGTTGGAAATTTGAATTTTTAGAGCTGATTGAAAGTTTAAGATAACACCAAAAAGTGTAATTTTCTAGAGCATATATCATTTCAAGATTTAATGATTCTTTTGCTTGATAAGATAAATGCTCTTCTAAAGCATCTATAATATAATGTTTTTTGGAATATTCTACACTTTCTTGTGCTTCTCCAACGTAGAAAACAAACATCGTTAGACAAATGGAAAGAAAAACATTAATTAAAAATTAAATTAAAAAATATGAGTAAATTCCTACCCTATTGTATTAGTTTGACACATAATGAAACTTTTGATAGTGATTATGTTGGTAAGGCAAACAATAAAAAGGTTAATATCAATGATGTGTATCAACCTCATCCTCATACTAAACAACAAAAACAATAAGCCTAATTTGGTCATCAAATCAAACAAATAAGTTTATTGTTAATTCAATAAATTATAATCTCACATTAATTATAAACACATATGATGGCCTAAGTATAATTTACTTGGTATCAATTTTTTTTTAATAATTTCATAAAATTCTACCAAACTAACATTGTTACTGAAAGAAAAAAAAAAGGTCAATTTAGTCTTATTCATGTATCCATTTGAAAAACAAAAGTTAAAAGTAATTATTAGTCTTAAATTTAAACAAAAAATACAAAATTTCTAAAATTACTTTTTTATTTTTAAAAATTATTAAGATTTCGTTAATCTTTATCTATATGTTCATTATATTTATTTTTTTATTAGAAAATGAAAACGGGTGGCCACTTACATAATTATATCCGTATTCCTTCTCTCAAAATAGTATTTAACGTTTTTCAAAAATATTAAAAAATATAGAAATATGTTTTAAATAAATTGTAAAAAAAATTAATATTTATATAAATTTTTTAAATGAACGTATATTTCTCTTAAAAATATAGAGTACTCTATATTCTAATTAAATTCATCCGGATAATCACAGACTCTCTTTTCTTATTCTTCCCTCCAAGTAACAAGGAAGGTTTACAGAATAGTGTAAACAACTTAAATGGTCATTTATTTTTTTTTTTTTTGTGTTTTCATTTTGGTCACTTAGTTTTAAAAAGTTACGATTTTATCCCATACTTTTAATTTTTATTATAATTTAGTCATCCAACATATGTTATTAACGGCGATCACATATGGCATATACCAAGTCAGATGCCAACTCTGAGAAAAAAAAAATTGTCACGTAGTATATCAAATGTGATCATCATTAAAGACTTGTGTTCGGGGACCAAATGGTAAATTTTTAATGCTGTGTGACTCAAACTTAAGACATCATTTAAGTTATTTACCTGAAAATAATAATAATAATAATAATAATAATAATAATAATAATAATAAAAAATTACCCAAGGTTATTGAGGGGTTAACCCCACAAGCAAACTAGGAGAGCCGGTAAGCTTACCGGAATCGGATGGTATCCCGGCACGTGCAAAGAAGCAGATATTTTTCTAAGCTTATTTACCGGGATTCGATACCACCACACGAGTCCACCCAAACAGTGCTCCTTTATAATAATAAACTAGTAATACTAACATGAAGCTCATCAACTGCCACGTCACCAAAACTCTAGACGCGTCGCACGTGACCTCCTCCTTGTCCGTCCCGTCAACGCCGTCAAACCTTACGCCACGTGTCCCCTATCACTCAAACAGCTACTTCTTGGCTACCATATGCTATCCCATGACGTGTTATTCTCCTATTCGTAGCCTTTATTGGGTCCCACACACTTCCAGGGTTAACAACTCTATCACCACTAGTGGGGCCCAACTTATGAGCCGCTTATTAGAATGCCCCACGTCAGCACATAACCGAAAGATTCATTTTCTTCTTTTTTGTTTACACTGATAACCCTATGAATTTTTGTTTTTACATATCTCTGATATCACTCCTCAAATTGAGTAACAAAATAACAACTGGGACAGCATGAAAGTTAATGGGCTATATATATATATTTATCATTGTAAAATCAATATATATCAAACATTGGACTTTCTCATCTTTTTCCATATTTATGTCCTTTAAAATTGGAGGACTTAAGCAAAAACAGACACTCTGCTATGATTGATATCTTATTATTAGGTAACACAATTAGTCAATCAACTTGAGAAAAAAGAACCTTTTAGGTCTCATATTGATATACTAATTTCCAATCTTTAATAAATTTCAGTTATCTTAAACAGTTAAATTTGGCCGGAAAGGCATCAATAATTCGAATATTTAAATATATCTGTCCTTTAAAAAATGGATTCCTGATTTTTATTAAATATGTGCAAATTTTGTTTTTTATAATACAGTAAACAAATCATATTTTTAAAATTATACCGGCTAAAAAGTAATAATTACTCGAGTTTTATTAGTATCTATGAATGTTCATACTGAATATTTAAATTACAATCGAATGGTTTTAAGAATATCATGTATAGTATTAAATTGTTGGATTGTCAATAATAACATATACAATTAAGCATAGGTCTCAGTTAGATGCATTGTGTTTATTAATAGTATTATTGTATTTATAAATAGTTTCATGTGATACATGCAATATCAAGTGGATGCATAATATTTAAGTAAATCTCTCAACCCATTTTTCATCCATTCAAATTATTTCTCTCATATTTTTTTCTCTTTCTTATTTCAATCTGAGGACGTTTTATAAACACCCACACATTATGTTTAGCCTATATATGAATATATGTGACAAGACTGTATTAAATTTCAGAATATTACAGGGGCATAAATAAAAAAGAAGGGGCCCATTTCAATCACAGGCATAATTATTTAATATTCAAAGGGGTTAAATGCAAGAGAAAAGTAATTATTTTATATTCAAAGGGGTAAAATGCAAAAGAGCAAGAATACTAACAACAACAGTACGCGGACTTCAAATCAGGTTCCATTTGATTTGAAAAAAGAGGAGAGAGTGGCAACTTCGGGGGAGCGTTGGCTTTTTGACCAGCAGGAAACAAGACCAAGAGAAAGAGAAAGAAAGAGAAAGAGAGAGAAAAAACTTGTATTGCACCTTCTTCCCCATTTCCCCTTTGCCTTTCCTACTTAAACCCCTTCTCCTTCCTCCTCTTCCTTCATCTCAATCCTCCCATCCCCACTCTTCCACCATGTGCACCGGCCCTACAAAGCCGTCTCCTCCTCCTTCCCCTCCTTCCGGACCTCTACCCATGGCCGCTGATGCAATCAAGGATCCTTTTGCTCCGTTGCTGCTTGAACTCGCTGCTTCTGATGATCTTCTTGGCTTCAGGAAGCTTGTTGAGGATGAAGGTGCGGCCATCGACGTTGCTGCTCTTTGGTATGGTCGATCCTTTGGTTGTTCTCGCCGGATGAGACAAGATCTCCGCACGCCTCTCCAAATCGCCGCGCTTTATGGTAGCACCTCTGTTCTTGAATATATCCTGGCGTTTTTTCCGGCGGCGATCGATGTGAATCGACCTTTTGGGTCTGATTCTGCGACCGCTCTTCATCTTGCCGCCGGTGGTGGTTCCGCTTCTTCTGTTGATGCTGTTAGGTTGCTTCTCACTGCGGGCGCTGATGTTGAGGTTGTTGATGCTGGGGGTAACCGTGCGGCGGAGCTTATACCTAGACACTTACATGCCTCTGTTTCTATGGTTAAGAGTTTGGAGACTCTTTTGAAGGCTTCTTCGTGCCCGTGCCCTAGGGTTTCGTCGCCGTCCAAGGAGGTGGAGCCGAAGATGGGTGGGGAGAAGAAGGAATACCCGCCGGATCTCACGTTGCCGGACATCAAGAATGGGATCTATGGAACTGATGAGTTCCGGATGTATAGCTTCAAGATCAAGCCTTGCTCGCGCGCTTACTCGCATGATTGGACGGAGTGCCCCTTTGTCCACCCCGGTGAGAACGCGCGTCGTCGTGACCCAAGAAAGTACCTTTATAGCTGTGTTCCTTGTCCCGAGTTCCGCAAGGGATCGTGCCGCAACGGAGATGCTTGCGAGTATGCTCATGGGGTGTTTGAGTGCTGGCTTCACCCGGCGCAGTATCGCACTCGGTTATGCAAGGATGAGACCGGCTGTAATCGGCGTGTCTGCTTCTTTGCTCATAAGACGGAGGAGCTCCGATCAGTGAACCCGTCAACGGTGTCCGCTTCTGGGTTGGTGGTGTCCTCTCCTAGATCAACAACTTCATCTCTCGGTGTCTCCTCTCTGGACATGGCGACGGCGATGATGCTTATGCAACCAAGCTCGCCCTCTACGTCATCGGCGCTTGCTGCGTCGGCTTGGCTGAACCAATCCGGTGGCGGTGCTGTTACTCCGACGTTGCAGCTCCCGAGCAGTCGGCTGAAGTCTACGCTGAGCGCCAGAGACATCCAACTGGACCTTGATTTGCTGGCTCTCGATGGGTACCAGCACAAGGTCATGGATGAACTTTCAGTCGCTTCTCCGAGGACCAGTTGGAGCACAAACACTTTGGCTGCAAGCCGGCCATCAGATTACAGCGACCTCTACGGGTCTCTCGATCCATCTCTGCTAACTCAATTGCAAGGCCTTTCTATGAAACAGGCTTCAGGAACTCAATTCCAATCACCATACTCTGGAAAGCTGCCATCTTCCCCATCCGTCCGTGGCTCTCCCTCTATTTCTGGGCTCGATCACTCACTGGCAACTGCTATCATGAATTCAAGAGCTTCTGCGTTTGCGAAGCGGAGCCAGAGCTTTATTGACCGTGGTGCGGTGGCTCGCCAGTCCACCCTTGCTCCGACATCAACTGCAGTTGCTCCGGCAATGGGCTTCTCTGATTGGGGCTCACCTAGTGGTAAATTAGATTGGGGTGTTCATGGGGAGGAGCTTAACAAGCTGAGGAAGTCTGCATCTTTTGGTATCCGGAGCAATGGAAGCAGTTTTGCTGGTTTGGCCTCTGGTGCCCCTGCAGCGCCAGGCTTTGATGAGCCAGACTTGTCTTGGGTTCAGTCCCTGGTTAAGGATGGACCATCTGCCCCGGGTTCTCTTAGTTTGGAGCAGCAGCAGCGGAAGCTCTATGGGCTTAATGGAGGAGGTGAATTCCATGCCTCAGAGATGCTCCCTGCTTGGGCAGAGGAGCCAATGGTTGCCTGATCAAACTACCTACAGTCCTAACAAGTTCTTTAGTTTGTTCTCATATTATTTTATTCAAGCAAATTTAATCTTAGCAGAGGCTGTCCAAGGATGCCTGAAGGAGGTCTGAACTGATGGCAAAAGGATAGTCTTTTTATGTTCTTTCATTCATATATAGTTTTAGTTATATTATCAAAAGAGGAGAAGAAGAAGAAGCAACAAGAAAGAGAGAAGGAAAAGGCTTGTGAAAGCTGATAATTTTATTTTTTTTCTGAGGTCTTTCACTGATAGACCTTTGTTTGAAGAAGCACATCACTTTGCTCGTTGTTGTAAGGCAGAGTGAGTGGCTTCTTTATCAAAAGGCCAAGTGTGTGTTTGTATAAATGTATAATTTGATACTCTATCTAATGTCCATATTTCTTTCCATTTGTCTTCCCGTTTGCTGATTGAACCCTTTGTTGGATTTGATGAAACTAGCAACAAGTGGTTTATTTTGGTGTTTCCACAATCCCAGTATATTATTGGGAGATGAAAGTTTCCACTATCTCAACTTTATTTGAAAGGTGGATGGGATGCTTTAGCTTCCCCCACTTTGTGGGTCCTTCAAGCTCCCACCTCTCAGAATTTTATATTGCCCACCTTTCACCATTTTCCATCTTTCTTAGGTGGGAATCATCTTTTCATTGAGAATAAAGTGTTGCTCGCTTATTTTTTTATAGATAGATTGTCTATTGGCCTTGTTATGCACCTAATATCAGCCTTGTAGACTTCTTTGATTTATTTGAAGACATCCCCTGTTTTTTTTTTTAAATTTAATGTTCATTGGTATTTTAAGTCCTAAGATCAAGCATGATTGTACAATAAGCATGCAAATTCTTTGTTTCTATGATCCAATGAATTTGTGGTTTCTTGGTCTAGTGGTAACTAGTATATTGTTATGCACCTACTATCAGCCTTGTAGACTTCTTTGATTTATTTGAAGACATCCCCTGTTTTTTTTTTATTTAATGTTCATTGGTATTTTAAGTCCTAAGATCAAGCATGATTGTACAATAAGCATGCAAATTCTATATGTTTCTATGTTCTAAGGGATTTGTTGTTTCTTGGTCTAGTGGTAACTAGTATATGGTGCTGTACAATGTGGCATGAACTAATAAAATATCAAGAGTGATGCCTCCAAATGACCTCTTGATTGCTTTTTTTGTCTGACAATTTAGTCCAAGCTGAATATAGATATAATTGGCAGGTTTTGTGCCCTTAGACCACAAAGCTTGTTTCTTTCTCATAATTTGGCACTAAGTCATGTCATTAAGGTATGAATTGATATAAGCTCTGCAATAATCCATGATTAAGGTACATAGTTCTTGTCATTGATTTCAATCTGATGAATGCTGACTTTTCTTTCTGGAAATATTGAACACTTCTCCTACGTGAACTTTCTTTTCTTCTTAGATTTTGAAGGTGACTTAACATTTATGAGTTGCCTAAGGTAGTGAATTATGTAAATACCCTGTTTGTCATGAAAGTGAAATTTAATGTTATTTTTCTTTCATGTCTTTTTCAGTTCTCTGAATACTATTGAATAGTAAGTGTGTAAAGGGATGTGACAATACAAGAATTTTTTTTCCCAATCCAAGGAGTCGTCTGTCTGCTGCTAATGTTGAATGTTTCAACCACTATTGTTCTTAAATAGCTTCATACATTTATTACACACTTAATGAGCCTCTGTCAACTGCTTCTGGTGTGATTTATGTCATTTGGAATGCATGAGATGTTGGTACTTAGAATTTTTTATAGGATATGTTGAATCAACAAAGGATGTTGGTTTGTGTAATAAAATTGGTTCACTTGAATTAGTTTCACTGTCCATGAAAGGCTTATATTTCTATTTACATGTTTTTGATCTTCCACTCTGTTTTACAGAGTAAATCATATGGATAATAAAATGAACTCTATTTAGGTTCATTTGCTTATGCACCTAAGTTGGATGGGCATGAGAATCAGATATTGATTGATTTGTCTTGATGAAAAGATCATGTGGGGATGACATTGTTTATACCAATAAATTTGTTTGGCCGAGTCACTGAAAGCTCATGCTAGATGTGGACTTTAATGGTTTTTTTTTTTTGTGGTATATTATTATAAAGCAAGAATCAAGTTATATTCTAATTATTATACATCATCAGTTATCCTTTACAGGACCAACTTGCTTCCTAATAATTTTCTTAATTATTTAGGATGATCAGTTGATATTATAATAGATAAGGCAGGTCGGCTGGCCTTGATTGATCCTTTTAAGGCATTTGATTATTGGTCATCACTTTGAACTTTCAATTCTTTATACTTTCTCTGACTTCTGCTTTGATTTCTAAGTATTTGCGTAGACTCTTCTAAACCATAGTTACTAAAAACGCGGTACGATCAAAGTCACGAGACGGGTACAAATACAAAAACTGATGCTTGTAGTGCATCTGATAAGGTGGGAGTAGACTTAATTGGTACTATTAATTCAATTCAAAATATGATTGAAAATTATATCCGAAATGGTTATATAAACTACATACAAAATTATAAGACTTTAATATTAATTGAAAAAAAAATAAAAAAGCATGTTCATAGGTTAGTAAATAGTTCCAAAAGTGTATAAGAATAACAGTTAATAAAAAAAAAACATTATAATAAAGTTATAAAATAAATTAAGTAAATTTTAAAAACTAATTTTATTGCAATTTTAAAGAATGTATAGATTATAATTTTATATTATATAATAATTTAAAAACTTATACTAAATTTTAAAATAAATAACAGTTTTATCTATAACAATTTTTAAACCTAATAAATTATAGCGTCATCTATAATTGGATAGATTTTTATAAAATCCATCCAGAAAGAAAATGAACTTCGATTGGGTACGAGTGATCTAGTTGAAGATCAGGTGGGGACTTAGAGAATCCGGTAACTATGCTATGGGCATTGAAATGAAATACATGTTTAGTCATTTTTTTTTTTTCTAATTTTCACATTTTCACAGAGAAAGTAAGAAACACTTGGATATCTATATACAATTTCTAGTTGAGATACAACTCATTGACAACCTCATGAAGTAGACAATCAAGTATATGAAGGCCAGTAATAAATACAATTTCTTCAGCTTCTTCAGACTTGCATTTTTCTGTGGAAAACCAATTGGATCTCTTCATCTCCTCATCTGCAAACATGCAAATGAGTTCCCATGATTCAGGGGAACCATTTCTTGGCTTTTCATGCTTCTTCATTCTATTATTTCTATCCCTGTGTTCACTCTGTGATCTCAATCCTCCATCATCCACAACTACATTGAATTTAATCCTTGGAGTAGAACTCTGAAGACAGTCCAACTCTGATGATAACTTTTTCCTTGAACTCCTTTTCACCAGTTTCTTATCTTCTGCATTTCATTTAAAGGAATTAATCATCTATGAAATTGAACCAAAAGAATGACAAATAACAAAACTCATCAGTGACAGTAAAATGTTACCATAGCATTTGTCATCAATTCCAAATGCATTATCAAGAACTGAATCTGGGCTTGAATTCTGAGAGCTAAAATCCACTTCCACCTCCATCTTCTTCACTCTTCTCACAGACTCCACAGCCTTCCTTCTCACTCTCTGTTTGTGTTTTGATGACAACAACTCTTCATTAATGTGTCTTCCCTTGTGTTTGTTCTTCTTCTCTTCTCTTCTCTTTACTTTCTCCCTTCTCATCTCCTTGACTTGTTTGAGCTCCTTCATGGCTTTCTCTTCACTTGGTTCAGAAGTAAAAGTGAGCAACAAGAAGTCCTCATTCTCCTGCCTAAGGAAAGTGGGTGCTTCACGGAAAGACACTGAACTCCTCATCTTCAGTTTTTCATTACATCTCTCACCAGAAAGGAACAAAGGCCAGCTTTCAAGAGAGCTAGTAGACCTACTTCTTCCCATGGAACTAGGAGGAGTGTAAGGAAACACCGGCATGGAATCCAATCCCATGAGTCTTGCCACTAGACCGGGGCTCGGTGCTGGCTTTTTCTCGGCCTCATTACATAATTCTCTACTTACTTGTTGAGCTTCTCTTATTGCTTGCCTTGCAGCATTATGGCAAAGCAGGCGACGCATGATACCAGTGAGACAACCCATTCCAGTGTCACTCACATTCACTTCCAAAGTATCAGTAGTAGAAGAAGATGACAATGAAGGTGAAGAAGAAAAAGAAGTGAAGAAATTCATGAGGAGGATTAGAATGAGAAATGCATTGCTAGTTTCAAATTCATCATCAAAGAGAAAGACAAAGATTGGGAAAAAAAAAGTCTAATAAGAGATGATGATGAAAAAGAAGATTTGTTTAGAAGAAGAGGAAAGAAAGGTTGGTGAAATAGAAGGAGCGGGCTTTGTATTTGAACATAGAAGAAGAGGAGAACATTGATGAGTGATAGGATGGAACTGTGTTTGTTTTCAAAGAGGCCAAATGGTTGTGGGCTCTCTTTTCTTCTCTTTTTTCAACTTTTTGCTCTCTCGTTCACATTCTCACCGAGAGACAAATGTGCTCTAGAAACCTCAACCATGACTACCTCATCAAGTTGTCAAAGATATTTATAAAATTATTATAAATTTATCATGATGTTATTATAAATATTCATCTTAATTGTTTCACAAAAATTTTGAAAAAAATAATTAGAACTAATTAGTGGTTGTTTGGTTCCCAAAATGTTTTCATATTACTCATGTTATGTTATGTAGTAATCTAAAGAAATTATCACGTTTGGATTGATGACGATAGTAATATTGATGATAATCTGTTATTATCAATCTTAGAATATTACAAAAAAAAAAAAAATTATAATCTCGTTACTACCAAAACATGTGGTCATGTTGGATTACCAAATGTATAATAAATTTTTTCTGGACAAATATGCATTTTGTTTAAAAAATAACGTTGGATAAAAAAATTAATTTTGGATAACATTATTTTGGGAATAAATCTAACTTCGAAAAATTATATTATTGTATTATAATTAATTTTTTTAATGTAAAAAATTTATTTTATCTTTACTTTCAATTTTGCTAAAAAAATTTTAGATATAAAAGTATTTTGAGAAAAAAAAAATGTAAAAATAATTTTTGATATTATAATTTAATTATTTTGATCCCAAAATTTTTATTTGACTTTAAATTTAAATTTGCTCAAAACTATAAAAATTTTGGAGTATTACTAAGTTGATTATTATATAATATAAATTTTCAACTAAACATGGTTATCACAAATTACTACAACATTTCTAAGCATTTAGCGTTTCTGATCTCATTACGTGATAATATATTATTACTTTGAACCAAACTTCCCATAAATATTTTATGTATATTTAAATTATTTATTCATTTTACTTATTTATTTATTAAAATTGTTCACTTAAGTTGACGTGACAGTGACGTAAAATAATACATTTAAAAAATTAATAAAGTTAGATTTAAAAATTAATTCTTAAATTAAATAGGCACCCACATAATTTAAGATATGAAAATTTTAAAACATACATAGACACATGGCCGTTCATTTCACCATAAGTGAGGGAAAGTCATATAATGAAAGAAGTGCTAATTCCTTAAAATGAGAGGAAGTAATATTATTTACATCACTTATGTTCATTTGTCAGTGAAAATAAAATTGAAAGATTTAAATGTTGGATGATGTTTTATGAATTTTAAAAAAATACTTTAGAAGTAAAAGGAAAATTGGTTTCTTTCTTCCCACTTCAGTACTGAAATAGGTTTAGTTTAAAATTCACTTTAATTAAAAACGAAAAAATAATATTTTTTTCATTTTAGCATAAATAAACACTTAAAATAGAGGAAGTCAGATAACTTCCTCCTATTTCCACCGAAATAAACGCCACCTGAAACACATAAGTTCTCACATTTTTGTTATGCTGAATAGTCTCTCAGTGAAATAGGGTAATTTAAGTAGTTTTTACATCAAATAAAAGTTACAGCAATGGCCGACACAAGCTGAATAGAAGTCAGGCAAAGGCGCAGTTTTTGCTGACTTTATAAACTTGGGGGGACCTGATCAACATAAAGTAAGGAGGGTCCAGAGTCTCCTAAATGTGTTTGTACGGTTTAGAATTCTGTACCTCTGACCCAATTCCAGCCTTTGAATAACTGGACCCATAATTCCCTTTCCATCCAGCTTTGCTCTTTGGCATGCACATTATTTATAACAAGTTATTGCTTATAAAGAAAAAAGAGAGAAGAAATTTATAACAAGGGGTCAGAGCCAGGCATTCAAAAGCTGGTAAGCTTGCAGTGAAGATGACAAGAGATTTCTCAAATTCGAGTTGCTTGAATTGATTTATCAGTGAGTACTCACACTGTTTTATTATTATAAGAGTCATCATGATGCATTGTTGGTCTGAAGTACTACTTGTGTTTGTTCATTGTTGTGTCTTTTTTTGTGTCTCAAATGTTGTGGCATGTGGCTCTGTTGAGACACTTGTTTTGCATCCGCAGGATTGCTTGTGCTTTTAATCCTATCTGTTGATTTCTCTTGCTTATTTTTTTACTAATAGTGGGTTATCTGATCAATAAATTCTTATCAGAGTGATGTGTTGGTTCTGATATTAATACTGAACTGCATTCTTGGGAAGGATAATGCTCTTTACTGTGAGACTTTGGGATTCTTTTTGATTTGCTTATGGAATGCTGTCATCATGATTCATATGGTTTTTTTTTTTGTCAAATGGATAACCTATATTTATTAATAAAAAAAATAATTACCTAGATAAGTTATGAATTATAACACTAAAACATAAAAATTACAAGACGACGATAGAAATCTCACGCCGCCAAGAGAAAAGATAAAGAGACGCATGAGTAGCTCTCCGGCTACAACAGGTTTCTATCACCGGTATCAGAACTACCGATTTCCATATACTGAGTTTTCAGCATTTCTAAACTAGACGAACAGTAGAGATAGAGTCCTCTAGTCTTTCTCTTCTTGCATATGATACTGTAGAGAGTCAAGATAGAAGCAAATAAATAATTTTGGAGATAATCAAAGGTGAAGGCATTAAAAATGCGATCATTTCGTTCAAACAAAAAAAAAACAAAATGATAAATTGCTATATATATATATATATATATATATATATATATATATATACACACTTATCGTTATGAAGTAAACTAGTTTTTAAACCACCAGATACACACATCATTTATGTTAAAATATAAGTTTAATGTCAAAATATAGTTTTGTAATATTAATTAACTTGGTAAAATTTCACTAACAAAAACTAGTTTGATTGTATAAGAGGACTTTGAGTTTGAGGAAGTGAAAAACAAAGAAAAATAAGCTAAGATAAAATTTTAAAGTAGACTCCCAAAAGCATGGCTTAAATACTTGGTTGAACCAAACACTTGAGCTGGCTACACTGGGCTGACCAGTTGAAGCCAATGCCCAGCCCAAAGCTTAAGCAAAAAAGCCCACTTTATCTCTGTGCCTATATTTATTATTTACTTCAAGGGACTTTGCAAGGATTCTAGGAATAAAACCATAAATTAGTTACGTAAGTTTGCATCCCCTTTTCAATCAGAGGAATCATCTCTCCTGAGTTGTAATATATATAATCATCTTGTGTCTAATTTTTCTTTAAATAAAAAGGAATTCATTACTTGTTAGCTATTGTATATCTTTATTATGACTCTTTTTTTTTGGCAATCAAGCAAACAGTTTTATTTGTGCATTACCATATGATTATTAATTTTTATTAGTATTTATTGTTATTATTTTTGAAAAAAATGAAAAGGGTGACCCATTACAAAGAGGCATGAAAATCAAAAAAAGAAAAACATAACCAGAGTTATCAAAAGTGAAGCGCGGGAACAAGCCAGACAAAAAAGAAAAAAAACACAAAAAGAAGAAGAAACACGAGAACATCTAAGAAAAGAGATGATATTGTTCTAACATTATTGTCAAATCTCACCAAAATTTTTGGGTTTTTGTCACCTTTGTTTCATGGTCATTAAAGTAAAAATAAACTCATGCACATGCCTTTTCTCAAATGAGAAATATGGACAAATAACATCGTAAGTTGAAATGGAGAGTTAGCACCTTAAAAGTTTATAAGAGTTTTTATGGTTTCCATCATCCTTAAAACGCATGCTTATCTTTACTCCAACGAGTAGGTGCTTCCTCTAGGTGTGATATAACAATCAAAGAGAAGCTATCCATCCACATAAAATATACACCTAAATTTAGTAATATTAATATTATAAACAATAATTATATATATAAACAAGGGCTTCTTAGTTTATTAGTACATTGTATAGAGTGTATGTTTCAAAAAAAATTTCAAGATTGAACTTCAAAGTCTATGCAAAATGAGAGTAAATGTATTTATTAAATTTATTATATATTTATACGCATCATCGATATATGGTTATTAAATTTCACAACAAAAAAATAATAATAATAAATAAACCTTGGAATATAACCTAGCACAATCACATGTATACATAGATAAATATCTGAAAATGTCACTATTTTCAATTTGTATTTTTTTTTGTTATTATGTATTGATTTCTTTTCATCGGGTTGTCACTCATGGAATTCCGCCCAATTTTAACTTACGTATTAGCCAAAAATACTGCATCACATTATATAAAAGTGTTTTTTTAACTCAGTTAACTGGACTAGACATACCAGTCTTATGCCATGTCATCTTACCTTAACCATTTCATCATCTATGTCAGTTTGGCATCGAGCTGATGTGTCATCTCCAGATTTGATGGAATAATCTTTAAAATAAAGTGACATTGAAAAATCGACTATAACACAGTATTGACCTCTTCAAAAATTTATATTATACGCGCACATATTTTATTTATTAATTAATTATTAGTGTCATAATCATGATTGTTGTAAATAATCTTCATTCATTTTAAAATTTCTTTAATTTAAAGGATCAAATTGATTTTTTCTTTTTTCACATATTCACACAAATACCAGCGGCTTCTGGAAAATTCGTCTCCAGAACCAGAGCGGCCACGACGATGGATCGGCTGCAGCTGGTGCTGGTGGCGCTGCCTCTCTTCCTCTTCTGCTCCGATATCTTCAACCTCTTCGCTCCTCCTCCTCCCAAGCCCTCTTCCGCTCCTCGCCCTCGATCTCCTCTCCCCAATCTCCATTCCAATGGTCTTTCCCATGCTATTGTGACCGAAGCCATCCCAAAGGTTAGCGCACCTCTTCCCCCGATCTTTTTGATTCTCAAAACTCGCAGCTGTTCTTGGATTTTCTAATTTCTGTGTCTATGCTGTAGAATCAGCAGATCGGAGAGCTCGGCTATGGCGTCACCGTCGACCTGAGGTTCTGCGCTTCCTGTTCATACAGGTGAAACCTTTTTTTGTTTTGGCTATTTAGGGTTTATGAATGATTATTTCGTGTTTGTCTTGAATCTCATTTTTAGGGTTTATAGATTGCATTAGCCTGGATCTGATTGGTTTCTGGTTTGCTTTGGCTTCCATTGCTGTAGTTTCAGGATGAGATTTGATCTTTTCGCTTCATCTTAGTATTATTCTTTAGGGTTTTACCCATGTGAATTTTTGAACCAGTTTTCAAATGTCTATAGATGTGATTTCTTTGATGTTGATTTGGAGTTTTTTTTGTTTTATTTCATCTAGAATTCTTTAGGGTTTTTCTGATTTGAATCAATAATTTCTCTTTTATGGGCTTTGTGTTCTTTTGATTGCATTTTTTATTTTTGCCAATGATTGTGTTGTTTTGGATTAGGGTTTGTTATTTGGAATTTTGGAATTTATAAAAGATCCCATATATAAATATCTTGATGGTTGAGTAGTTTACTGATGTATAATCAGATCTCAGTTCTCTTATGGTTGTTTAATGCATTGTCTTAGATCCTTATTGGTTTTCTTTTCTTTTATATTTTTTTGGATGAGGTCTATTCTTTGATGGTATATTAGGAATTGTTTTGTGGTTTATAACAAGGTGCCATGGACATCTTTCATGTTTGTTATTGTTTTTCCTATTTGTTTGATTTATGTTTGTTTGTCTTTCTCTATTATTCTCTCGAGTTTATAATAAAGCATGAATATTTGTCTCAATGTTCTACTTGTGTGCATCTTAAAAGTTAATTATATGATATAAGATTGAAACAAAAACTATGACTAATAAACATATACAATTATAAATACAGCTATCTTCAGCTTCAGAAAATGAATATTGGTGTATATGTAACTTGATATTTGATATTGTTTTTGAAGTTGCGATGAAGATTTACTAACATGGGTGCACCCCATACTTGGCCTTTTATTTTATTCATATTTCTCAAAAACAATAAATAAATCAGAGAGACTATATATGAGAAACAAGGATTATAATAGACTTCATCAAATAAAGAATTAATGTCTGGATGTAGGAATCAAGGTCTTACCTTTGAAAAGTTTGATTTTTCAAAAAAAATTACAATATCTCTTGAGTCATGTCAAATCTTATATGTGTGCTCAGTGAAAGATAAATTTATGCCAGGCTACTTCTCATATAATGCACATTCATTCGCATCCTTTATAATAATTGGTTTATCATTTATTGGTAAATTCATTATCCGCAAAACATCACCTAGTCTAAAAAGCAAATTGATGTCTCCGAATCTTAAGTTTCTTTTTTCAATATCACATTTGTTAATTAAACTTACCAAAAAATTATGCAATAATCAGCTGGGGGATGAGTTGTAGTAAATTCTCAAATCCTGTCGTTGCAAAACAAAGATTTTACAGTGGTAGGGTTTGACGATTTAGTATAATTGATCTCTTCAGCTGACCATTGCATAAATTTTCTGACAGTTTTAATTGACAAATATGATATTGAAAAAAGAAACTTAAAATTCGGAGACATCAATTTATTTATTTTTGGACTAAGTGATGTTTTAAAGATAATGAATTTGCTAATTAATGGTAAATCAATTATTGTAAAAGATGCAGATGGGTGTGTGTTATATAAAGAGTACCTTGGCGTCGATTCATATTTCGGTGAACACAGATGGGATTTCACTTTTCTGGCTCGTGGAATATTGTAGTTTTTTGAAAGACTATGCTTTCAAGGACAGAATCTCGAGTTTTATATCCGGGCTTCAGTTTTTTATTTGATAAGGTCTACTATATTCCCTTGTTTTTCATATGTAGTCATTCTGATTTATTTGTTATTTTTTTATGAATATAGATAAGATAAGAAGGTATGCATTGGGTGCAGGTATGTTAGCAAATTATCATTGCAACCTTTAGAACCACATCAAATATTGAGCTAGCATATATGCCAATGTTTATTTTGTGATGGTGAGGATAGCTATGTTTATAGTTGTATATGTTTAGTAATAGTTTTTTTTTTTAAATCCTATAATATCGTTCCTATTTTTTTTTTTTTTCATTATTTTTTCTTCAAGAGCACTTAATTAATTCTTGGTGGGTTTTTTTTAAATACCTGTTTAGAGCTCTTTAGCTTTTATGTTTACACAGATATTCCTTGGTTATTTTCTTATATATATATATATATATATATATATATATATTTATTTATTTATTTATTTATTTATTTAAATATACATATATCATGAATCTATTGATCTTATTCTTTTCTCAATTTTTTTCAAGCTTCTTGGCTTCCACTACACAATATATGCAAATAGTTTGTGTACACGAATTTAGATCTTCTCTTTATCAAGTTTTGTTGTCTTTATGGACATTTAATGATTTTTTTGTTTGCTTTGCTTTTTATTATTTGGTTAAATTGCTGTTTGTATTTCTGTTTCCTCTGGATTTTTTTAGTATTTTATGAACATAATATCTGTAGCAAGTTTTTTTATGCACAGCTCAAATATGATGAGCAAAATATTGAACAGTTAAGAACTTATATCGAGTCCGTGACATGATTAGCTAGTAACGCTGAAGACTTTAAATAATTGGTTCTGTTCTCAGTTGTCTGTAAAAATATAACTGCAACTAGGGGTGTGGATTAATGACCCGACGTTATTGATTAGGTTTGGCTTAAAAGGGTTCAAGTCTAAATTAGTTTACACCCAAAAATTGGGTTGTGTCATGCATCAGCCTGCCAACTCGTCATCGACTCTGTGTTCCATATAAGATATATAATTTATAATTTATTAAGTTTAGAATTTTTTTTATTTATGAATTAGACAGTGAAATGCTTTTTGATTCTTAAAGTTTGCTTTAATACAAAGATATTGGGAAATATTAACTTGTTTACTGTTTTATTTATAAAATTTTATGCTAATTAAATTATGAGTTCGCTCATGTATATACCCTTATAAAATACCAATAGTTACATATGTTCCCCATTGACATTTGCCCATTGGTTATTGCATTAATTTATTAAATTAATTTATGGAAAGGTCTGTTTACCCCTTCACTTAAATATCTCGTGCATTTTATTTATTTGAGCATCTTTTTTTGGTGTATAACATATTAATTATGTAGATAAATATCTTTTTAGAGTATAATTGTAATTCATAAATTCTTAACACTCAAAATGTAAATAAAAAAAAAATGGAGAAGTAAACATATAGCTTACATAATTATATATGAAATGTTAGTTAAATGTATAGAGATGTATAAATAATAAAAAAAAAACATAAGAGACATTTAACCTATTTTGCCTTCTATTATTAAATCATAATTATCGATTGCCCTCCATAGTGTATATATATTCATATAAGAGCTTTATTTTTTGTGTGGAAAGAGAATCTTTGTGAAGGTATATTTGTAGTTTCTGGTTTTGACAAGGGCATATGTGGAAAAAAAATCTGAAATTGGGTCAATATGAGTGGTATAATATCGGCAGAATACGTTTTTTAGGTTAAATTAAACTTTCTAGTTTTGAGTCTTTTGACTTTGGTTATGTATTCTCAATTACTATCAGTCAAAATCTATCCACGCATTCAAATTTCCTCTTTTTTATTCAATTTGTTGGAAAGTTAAATAAAGTTAATTTTTTTTGTACTTAACCTGCCTTTTTTCAATCTCATCTCTATTCTTTATATATTTATGTGACTTGTAGAATAACATTCCTATTTATAGTTTATAAACAGGTTGCAGGTGGGTCAGGCCAACCCATTTTTTAGATGGATATCCTTGTCTTCTAAATTTCAAATATGGTTCTATTAACTTCCTTACTCAGTTGCACAAGCTTAATGATGATCTTTTCATGTTCCTGTTTTGCTTTGACGCTGCTGACTAATCATAAAATTAGATTGTATTTTGATGGATCTTTTCTTGGTATTTCTGAATTTCAACTTAAATTTAATTCATACTGCCCCCTTTTCATCTTTCTCATATTCAGGGGAACTGCGCTAACTATGAAGAAGATGCTGGAAACTTCTTTCCCAGGGATTGAAGTTGTTCTTGAAAATTATCCGCCTCCCCTTCCTAAACGTCTTCTTAGCAAACTAGTTCCTGTTGTCCAATTTGGGGTTATTGGGATTGTGCTGGCAGGGGACCAGATTTTCCCTAGGTTGGGATTTATGGCACCACCACCTTGGTACTTTAACTTGCGAGCAAATAGATTTGGTTCCATTGCGACAACTTGGCTTCTTGGCAACTTTTTGCAGTCTTTCCTTCAAAGCTCTGGTGCTTTTGAAGTTTACTGCAATGGGAACTTGGTGAGTTATTTTTGCCATTTTAGCTCTTATGGCTGTTTTTTTTTGGCTCAAATAATAGTTCAAATTATGGTATACTGACTTTTTTCTCTCATTGTGGTCATCTTTACCAGTTATGTTGATTATGCTAGATTAAGCACTATTTATTGCATGATAGAGCGTGTTGTTTTATATTACCCTAAGTCCTGTGTTTTTGCCAAACTTTCTTTGGAAGTATGGCATTCTTTCTGTCTCAACTCTCAACATATCTGCTGTTTTTTAATACTGTGGAATTCTTTTGGACATATATAGCTTCCTTGGGATCTTTGAACCTACTTTATACAGACTGCCATCTGAGTGGATGATTGAAAAACTTAAGGGAGGCCCTTTGTCTAGATATTTTTCTTCTTTTACACCCTATAACTTCAAATATCATCTTCTATAGATCTCATAATTTCTGCTTTCTCTTTGCCTTGTTATGGATCTCTGACCTCATTGCCTCTTCTCTCTATTATTTTGTTATTGACCCTTTTTTTGGCTACATCTTATCATCATTCATTTGTTCTCTCCTAACAGTTTACTTCTTTCTTTCAGTGCCTCAGAAATCTTTCTTCCTCTTTATTCACACCCGAGCAAAGCTTTTGCTTTCCTCATGGATTTAGATTCTTATTTTACGTATGATCTTATTTAGTAAATCTATGATGTGTTTAGGATAGTTGTTGGCTAATGCATCTGCAGGTCAGCTGTTTTAATAGTTGTTGTTCTCCCTTCACATTTACTTTCCGTTCACTGCTACACTGGCTAATATTTTTCCCCCTTAACTGCATAACTTTGTGTTTATTTTGTAGTTTTTTTCTCCTTGCTATTTATGGTGGATACATTTATCTATTTGAATGTATGTTTGTGTGTTGCCTTGTGATCAGGTTTTCTCAAAACTGAAGGAGCATAGATTCCCCAGTGAACTGGAATTGCAAGACCTAATCCGCAGGAGCTTGTCTACTCCCCATATTGCCAACCATTCCTGAATAAACTGTGTTGTGTAGATTAGAGACATGCAGATGGACTATAGCTTGGCGGACTATAGCTGGACAGGTAACTAGAGATGAGGGGAAATAATATTGAGTTAAGAATTTGAGGCTGGCATACGGCAAGATTTAATGAAAAATGAGCAGTTGAAGTCCACCATAAAATAATTATGAAAATTTAGTATTTTTAATGAGATGATATTTTCTTTTAAGTATTTATCAAAGCAAAATTATTTGAACACATTGTTTTTGTTACTACTGCTGGGATGAGCAAAATTATTACTCACTGATATCCTTTAGAAACAATCTATGGAGTACTTTTTGAATTTTTACCTGGCATAACCTTGGGGGCCTTGGGTTTCGAAACAATCATATTATTTGAGGGTGGTGACGCTAATTTCAGAATACACTTAAACTCGTTCACCAATTTTCACTGTAATTTCTGTCCGTCCACCCTTGGTAAACTAGCGTGAACGGTCTAACTCGCCTTTTATAAATTACGATTAAATTTATTGATTATTTTAATTACGTTCTTGAGAAAGTTTGCTTCTACACGAGAAGTCAGCTAGTTTATTGGATTTTAAAAAATTACAGTGGGCTTTCTCAATTAATTTTATGAAAGGTTCAATTAAGTAATAAGCAATTCCGGGAGGATTTTACTTGTTCCGTTGGGTAAAGCGACGA
Source organism: Dioscorea alata (assembly GCA_020875875.1). Classification (NCBI taxonomy): domain Eukaryota; kingdom Viridiplantae; phylum Streptophyta; class Magnoliopsida; order Dioscoreales; family Dioscoreaceae; genus Dioscorea; species Dioscorea alata. The sequence continues at coordinate 18,490,466 of CM037022.1, read as the reverse complement.
CCGTGTATCCTTTGCATGGCTTCCAAGAATTATTCAGAGCACTCCAAATTTCAGTAATTGCTTGTAAAATATTCAGCTGAGTCCGATTATATTTTGAGAATAGCAACCTTTTTTTCAATTATTATTTGTATGTGTTATAACTTAAGCAAACCATTAATGTTTTCACCGATACCGCCTACATAATTGAAAGTTTTGTTCAGCGCTCTTAGGTGTCATTTTCCAAAAGATGTTTACATTAGATATTGACCAAAATATACTTTCCAATTAGGTTTAAGGAAATTTTCATCAAACAACCGAACTTTGACTTAATTATATCATTAATTCAAAACTTTCGATAACCAAACTTTTATTTGTTGTTTAACGTTAAATATTTTAATTTAATTTTTTAAAACTATATACTTCGGCCAGGGGTGAACCTTTTCTTAAACAAGCCGACACCCCCTGAGTGAAGTTCACCACTAAATCACTAATAAACCATACACAACCACCACGCCACAATCTGCTGCTGCACGCATAACCACTCTGTATGCAGCTAAGCTAACTGAAAATTAAAGACAATAAAAATTACCCATCCAGGCAGGATAAGGTTACAAAAATAAAAACCTGCCCACATTGGTACAGACAGACTGAGAAAGAACAATCAATGACTATATCATATTTTGTAGACGGGCTGAATTCCTAGCAGGTGGAAACACTTCCTCATAACCACAGCAGTTGCCTCGCATAGCAGCAACCTACTCGTTTCTTCAGGTGACCCAACCACCTGTGCGCCACCAGTACACACCACTCAAATATGTTAGTTAGAATGATCAAACACGACACAGATATTTGAAAAAAATAACCTCAGGCAATCATAGGCATTAATTAATGATGTGCATGTATAAAGCGATACGAATCACAATGTACCTGGCAACTTGCATAGAATCGAGAAAATTTATCAGATAAGTCATAGAGGTATTCACACAACACATTTGGAAGCAGATTGGTACACGCCTCCTCAACAATCTGGAGAGAGAGAAATAATAATAATAATAAGCAATGGAGACATGGACGCACCTTTACTAACAATTGTTTAAAAGAACTGTCAAGCATACATGAAACAAAAACTTGGGTTGGTAGAATAAATGACTTCAAGCGATAACTCCGGATCTAATTATACAGCAATAATAGTTCACAAATCAAAGTTTACAAAATACCATTCATTTTAATGCCCCCGGTGAAAAATGACAACAAAAATATTGCCCAAAATTATAACCTTAAATTCCATGGTGTAAAAATTTGACAAGATTCTTCTTAAAAAGAAGATTGCCCCCGATATAACCCCCAATGCTAGATAACCAAAAGAAGGTTAATAGTTATGGATGATGGAGTTAAAGGTGTACATATTTGGATAGCTTGTCAATAGGCAACCTAGTAGATGACGTGAAAAGATGTGCCTTTGTGCAAAATATTTGTGTTTTCATGCAGTTCTACATAGAAGTCATGTGTAATATCTAGTCACACACAAATGGAGTAGCAAGAACATACAATTCACATGCCCGACTAATATTACCTCAGCAAAACGAATAAGATGAAGACCCAGAATGCGCTCATCTGCATGACCCAGCACAATTCTTCCTGTCTGAGAACATGCAAACAATACATGTTAATGATGAAAGGCCATATAAGCAAGATACCGCCTAGAAAATAGCAAGCCTCAACCATTCGAATAACCCATACTACATACAATGCAAATCAGAAAACTTACTTTTTTAAGATCATCTATCTCTTTTCCAGATTTCCGGATAATTGAGCAAATGCGAGCATGAGCATATAGCAAGTAAACTGCAGTATTCCCCTGCCAACACAGTACAATTGTCCACAGACAGAAGATACAATTTACTCGCATGGAAGAAATTATTTTCAATGTGCTCAGAACAGGGCAAAATTAAAAACTCAGATTTTCAATCGCCTTAAATCTGGTTGATTATCAATATACGTCACATAAAAAAAATGTACCTTATCATTAAGCATTTGATCAAAACTAAATGTGTAATTAGTCAGCCGATTATTCTTCAGATCTGCATACCTGTGAGCAATACAATATGAAAAAATAATTTTGATTTGCTAAATGCAAAAAATTGGAGATTTAGAAAAACCAAGACATGTCAAAAGGTGTCAAAATTGCAAATAGCAGAACAGAGGCCTTCAAATAACTACAAGGGGATAGGCTGCATTTTACCTATGGCACACCAGTGTCAATTGTGCGCTAAAAATAAATATTTGATACAGTAAATCAACCAACAAAGAGTTGGCATTCCATAGTAACAGAAAGTATTAGACAAAAATAAATAAATAAATATATAAATAGTTTATGGACCAAATAATCATAAAACTATTCAAGAAGGCTATCAAGGACTCACTTTACTGCCCCATAACCAATTGCTTCTGCAGTTTTCTCAAGCTCCTCGTCTGTCCATTCTGCAAGTTTACCTGAAGCATATACATAAATATATATACACAAGTCAATGTCCCACAAGTGATGGAAATATGTGATTCTTCGTGAACTCCGAAGATACTTGTATCTAAATTTTCTATAAAAATTCAACATACAAGGATAAAGCAAGCACATCAATAGAGTGCCAACTGACAAGTTTCATACCACTTTCTTCAAGACGTTTCAGAAGTTCTGCTTTGCTGCGATTTTTAGCTTCATCAAGTAATTCCACGAGTCGAACAACTTCAGAACTCCGAGTCCGGAAACGTTTGCCATCTGAGCCAAGAACCAAACCAAATCCAACATGACTTGTTTTTGGAAATGCTTGGATGCTGGAATCAGGAAGCCAGCCAGCTCGTTTAGCTGCCTGAAATAAAGAAAATTACAAACAAAAAAATTATCAGCTTCCCAAGGAATATTTATATGTGATCAGCCCTAATATGCAGTAAGCAACATGGCAACAGATGAATTAATTCAATGTGCAAATTACTTACACTGAATACCATTGTGAAGTGCAGCGACTGACCAACATCTGTCACATAAATCATCCAATCAGCTTTCTCTTCATTCAGTCGATACCTAAAAGAGATTAATAGCTGTATAAGTTGGCCCATATAGCCAAATAAAATACCAATAGATAAGCAAATGTTACACCTACATAGCAAAATATGCTAGAGTGGAATAGACAGTAAAATACAAGATGCCATTGGATTCAGAAAGGAGGCTTCTGATATTGTTAGTTTGATTTTACATATTCAGAACTCAGATCAACAAGCATTTGAAGGCTTCCAGAAATTCTTAAAAAAAAAAAATATATCAATAGCTTTTGAAAGTAACATAATTACAACTTAAATATATGTAACGCCACATACAAAGCTTCTGAAATCCACAGTAAAACCTTTTCTAAAGCAACAGGAAAGGTAGAATTGGACATGAGAGGAAGACCTAAGAAACAAGATTACATGTAGGAATAAGGGAAGTACTATCTACATTTTTTCTCCTAATACAAGTGCCCACGCCCATTAAGCAAAATAACACTTGCTCTTCATCCTACTAAATGGAATGACAAATTGCTCATCACTTCCAGCTACAATATTTCCCAAGGATTTGCATTGCCTTGAATAAAGCTGGGACAGAAAATGAGCCTTTATCCAATTCTATACTTGATATTAAGTAATGTTATCAATGTAAAGAGTAAACTCAAACCAACAAGCAACAAATCACAAGACACAGACGTGACTAATATAAAGTAAATAAATTTTATCTGCTAGCATTATGGAAAAAAAAAACCACATGATTAATATTGTAAGAACTTTGACGCCAGTACTTAAATATACCAACCAAAGAGCAGCTAAATCAGTTGAGGCATAGTTATATCCTCCATCTCTTTTTACAACTATCAAAGGTATCTGTTGCCCTTCAAGAAAAATTACACGAGCACCTTCACTTTCTTCTATCAAACCCTTTCTACTCAATTCTTTTAGAACTTCTGGAATATATGGATTATAAAAACTTTCACCCTGAAAAGTAAAAATATTTAGTCAGAAATCACAAAATAATTCTAAGACAGTATCAACAGCATTATCTAGTGATATAAATCATCTGAAAAAAATCAGCTCAAAAGTACAACAACAAAAGGGTTGGTTAATCCTATAATCCGTACCTTTACTTCCAAATGAACCCCAAGACGCTCATACACCAGGTCAAACTCTCTACGACTAATCTCACATATTCTTTTCCAGGCATCACGATACTTCTCCTCCCCACTCTTCATTGAAATGAGACCAAGATGTGAGAAAAAAAAAAGCTCTATTAGCTACAAAGATCAATACTGAAATGCTCACCTGCAGTCGGACAACGGCTTCTTGTGCACGTTCTTTGAATAAATCATCTTCATCGAACCTCTTTTTTGAGGCCTTGTAAAATTCCTGAAGAAGACTCATTGCATTAGAACATAAAAATATATATATATATATATAGAAAATTAATTATGTCAAAGATCATGGTATATTCTATCAGGCAACAAATATAAGATTTTGATTTTGCACATAGAAATTGTGTTGGTGTGCAACTTGAATATATAACTTCAATACATAGGCAAACACCATCAATCATAATATGCATAAAAATGCCTACTAACAAAGGCTATGATTCACAAATTGGATAAAATTCCTGTCTGGAGGGTGTTCCATAACAGAAGGAAAATGCAGACAGATATGTCCAGTATGGAAAGGCAACTCATTAAGATTCGACCTTTAACTATTTAGCACAATTAGTGTGATTCGTTGATTTGATAACATTCCTTATGACATGGTTCACTAGCAATTCTTAAGAGAAAAGGAAAACAAAGCTCATCAGACTTCAGACGGCTCAACTACAATTTAGCACAGTTCTGAAGCAACAGAAGAGAGAAGATACATCAGGCATTCTTCTTGTCCACAGAACCATAGAAAAATTACTGATCTAACATCAAAACTAAGGCCAAGACCATGAAGCTTGCAGAATTTAATAAGCAGTTAGATCTACGAAATTAGAGCATGGGATTCCAACTTCTAAAACTTCTGAGCTAAAGGCACCTGGGTTAAGTGACTACATAGTCCCACACCTTATATCAAGTCCTGTCTGCAGACCTTGGTGAGGTCCTGTATTCAGGCTTTGGTGATAATGAATTTAAGCAGTTAGGTACAGATCATTGGATCACATATATTGCAGATTACCTGGAGATCTCCAATCGCTTGCTCACCAATGTCCTCCCAGTTTGGAAAAGTCTCAAATAAATGTTGAATCAACATTCCAAACTGCAGAAAGCATTTATACTCGCATTGAATTAGCAAATGACCAAGCAGTAAAAAGTTAAACCATAAGGAGATAATTAAATTGGCAAGGGTAGATAACACCACAAGTTTATCTCTGGTACTTTTTCATTCCATCCAATTGTAAAAAAATTAAAGAAGTCTGCACTTGTTTAGAAACAACTAATCAGAAAGAAAAATTAGCTTTCCTTCATGGGCCCCAAGATTCGTAGTACTTTCTTTATCCTCATTAACCAGAAGTAGAATGACCCAAAAAAACAAAAAAAAAAATGCCATGTCAAGCATGGAAAAAAAAACAAAATAAAATGACGTTGATAAAACAAAGGTGGAGCAGAATACAAATTACAAAACAACAATTGCCAAGGGCTGCAGCAAATTTTAAGATAAGGTGTGATAACAGCATTAACTGCATTATATTTCAGAGATATCATCAACAATTAGGCAATCCAATTATCAACCTACTCTTATAAATTTTTTTTTTAAAGATAAAGTTGCTATGGCAATTTACAAATAGCAGATAGAGTCAAAATAGTTTACCTGTGTGCCCCAGTCACCAACATGGTTTCGTCGAAAAACTTCCGCATTTGAGAACTCCAACATGCGAGCTAGGGTATCCCCAATTATTGTGGATCTCAAATGGCCAACATGCATTTCTTTTGCAATATTAGGTGAAGAGAAGTCAACCAACACCCTAGAAGCTGGTAAAAGTGGCGCCCAAGTCCCAATTCCATTTGACAACATGTTTTGAATACTCTATTGATAAAGATTTTTTCCAGTGAAAATTTGAAAACAGATTCAATGTACCATATCAAAGGATTATAGATATGATATACATGCATTGGAAATCTTCTCAATAATACAATGAAAGAAAATCTGCAAAAACCTGAGCCATCCATGTGCTCGACAATCCAATGTTCACAAAACCAGGCCCAGCAACAGAGGTGGATTCTATCATTTCTGATGGAGGGAGATTGCTTATAATTCCCTAGAAAAGAGCATATGTTTTGTTGGGTTACAATAATGCCAATATAAATATTATTTAGTCAATAGAAGCTATACAACCTGCCCAATAGATTTTGGATTTTTAAATTCTGATGAAGCTCCTTTTAGCTTTGACCATATGCCCATAGCATTATTGCTGTATGAAGTAAAATAACTAATTTAACATTCATTATCACATAGTCTGTACTCAAACAGAAATTCCCAACTAAAACGAAAAAAAAAAAAAAAGAAGGGCGCTAATTTAAATAGTTGTTTCTTCATCAGACAAAAACACACAGAACAGTAATTTCCCCCTAAATTGGCCAAATATTCGATAGCTGGATTGAAAAGTCATACCACTGGTAGTCACCAAACTTTGCTGTGCAGGCTGCAACCATTGGCTCTATATTTAGTTCTGGAAAAGTTGCTCTGAGGGATGCTTCAAATAAACTTGACAGCTGTTGCTTGACACTTCCAACTCGATTTCCATCCTGCACAATCTGATATTCAACATTATCACCACAGAATAGAAAAATACCCCAATAGGTCATAATTCCATCTACCATAAACATATCAAGGCAATGATTTCAACACGCAACTACCTTTTCTAAGCCATAAACATATCCCTTCAAGGAGAAGCTAAAGCAACATTGCACATCAAAAATAAATAAATAAATAAATAATACACTGTCTTAGTAAACTGAGCCTATAGAAGAATCCACTGAACTTTCAAATAAAGAACAAGTAACTGCAGAATCTTGTGAAAAATATAGTGAGAAACATATCGAGGCTAATTTCACAATTCAACAACTATTTACAAGTCATAACCATAACCCTTCAGGGAGAAACTAAAGCAGCATTACACATCAAATAGTAGTGACTGCTATACAGAACACTAACAAGTAATATATCAAAAAGGGTAGTGGCCTACTGGCATTAGTAATATTTCCTTTACACTGTCTTCACCCATTTATAGATATAGAGCATGGAACTTAATGAACAGGGACTCTGAAAGCATAAAATTCAAACAACTTAGGAGTTGGATATCAAGCAAAAGAATAAGTTATTTTTGAAAGCTATGAACAAATCATATTCACCTAATCCTCCATGGGAGCCCTAAAAATATCTTGTCACAGAACATCATGAAATTTTCAGCAAGGTCCTTCACAAGCATGACTAAAAGATCAAGGTGCATATCGACAAGCTTCTAGTGGAGCCAGTGCAGGTTAAAAGAAACTCAGACAGACCTATAAAGTTTCAAGATAATATACACTCACAACATCAGATACCTGCTCCTGGACAGCAGCCGTAGCAGCGGGGGCCAGGGTCTCACCACTCATGGCTCTTGGCAACAAAGTCCTCTTTCCTACAGAACCAAACCTCCTAGTCACTGCTCCAAAGCAACCTGCCTACCAAATCTCTCCAAGTCAGTACTCACCACCAGTAAAAACAACACAAAACCAGGCTCAATCGAAGCACATACCACCATTTCAGGAAACCATCAAACCCTCTCAAACCTTTTGCAACTTCAAGAAAGCCTTAGGCTTAGAAATCATTTCCAAATACAAGAACCAAATCCGCCAAAACAATTTCTGAATTCAAAAAAACAAGAAATCCACAGAAACATCTCTAAATTCCAAAACACACACACACAAATAAAAATAACCAAGAAATGACCAGTAACCATTCTCGAATTCAAGTCCAACTTCAAGAACCCAAGAAAACATCGGAAACCATTTTCGAATTCAAGAAACCAAGAACTCCTCCAAAACCATTCCCAAATGCATGAAAAACCAAAAAAAAAAAAAAGCTTGCACAGCTCTACATCGCTTACCGGAGGAGAAGAGAGGATGGGAACGACACGAAGAACTAGAGATCGAGAGAACGGCGGGGGTTCCGGTCATTGCTATTTATAGTGGTAGCCCACTCTCTCTTTCTCTCTCTCTCTCTCTCTCCGCTTCTATACTAAATTTCTAATCCTAAACTCCAAGTGCTAGGGTTTCTTCCAAAAAATAAATAAATAAATAAATAAAATTCCATTTTACCCATTTTTTACATCATAATCATGTAAATAAAAATTGGGGCCACAAACTCGAAATGGGCCGGAGAGCTATGAACCATCAATCAAGAAAACCGAACCGATCGAGAAACCCAGAGAGATGAGAAGAGACACACCGTCGGGGGAGTGAGGAGAGAAGCTCCGGTGAGGGAGGATGAACGGAAAGGACCTCGCACCGCCGTTGATGTGCCGATAACGGCGAGAAGAGAGGGTTTAGAGGCCGGAGATGGAGATCGTTCGATTGAGTCGTTGGAATGCTTATTGGGGGGTTTAGAAGTGTTTAGGGTTTTTTAAGTAATCACCTTGTTTGGCGAGCAAGAAATTTGTGCCACGTGTTGATATACCCTTCATCTGATGATTGTTCTGATCACGAGGCAAATTTTCTGTATTTTTTAAAATTTAAATTTAGAGAAAATTGCTTTCATAGCCTTGCAAAAATTAATAATTATTTTTTAATAAAATAAATAAACCACATCTTTATTAAAAAAACATGAATAATACAGAATAGACAAGAGAGTTAAGAGAAAAGAAAACAAGAATCTCACCAGAGATGAGAAAGACTATCATAAAAAAAACAGACCACTAGCAAAAATTAATAATTGTTAATAAACTCTTGTAACAAAATATGTTTAATATATTGACATATCCATGGTAAGATTAATATTAGACATTTTATATTAAAAAGGTCAACAAAAGCGATCAACTATTTTGGATTTTGAACATATAATTTTAATGTTTTAAAAGCTAAAACAGATAATTAATGTAATTTCTGGAGACATATAAGGAGCAAAAGTTAATTTCACAATGAAAAAGAGAACAACTGTATTAATTATTCCTCAAATTATAGGAAAGCAGGCAAGTCCAATCCCATAATTCTTTGGGAAATGTCAGACTGTAAGGAAGGACTATTGTTTTTTCTTTTCTAATGAAAACAACTCACTCTTATAAGCAAATATGTAAACAGTATAATGCACACCATTATATACATTGTGCTTATTGACACAGCTTAGTTTTTGAATATCAGATGTTGATCTTCAATCTGATAAAGTTGGAGTTCATTTTAATTGGCAACATAGAGAGATTCTGAGCACGGTGCAAGATCAAAGACGGCTTCTTCTTCCAAGAGCCGCGGGTTTGAAGCTCGCAATGCCAGTAATTTCTCTGCCGGTCACCAAACTGTTAATGTCGTAGGTGCCTTCGTAGGAGAAAATCGGTTCAAGATCGCAAAATGCCTGAAACATAAGATTGCTTAAGAATATTGTAAATAATGAGGGAAGGAAACAACTTCAAATACTCAAACTTCAGTCTTAATTTGGTTTGTTTGTTGATATGAGAAAACAGAAGGCAAGAACATTTAATACTTGGATGTCTGAAGCATATCATAAATGGAGAGGAATGGAAACAACTACAAATAGTCGAACTTCAGTCTTAATTTAGTTTGTCAATATAAGGCAAAAACATTTACTACCAGGATGTCACTGCAATTTTTGTTCAGGGATGCATGGCTAGATGACTAATGAAGCAAACTGAAAACCAGTTCATTTTCATTCGGGAACAAGGTAGAGATAAATGATGATGCCTGAATTAAAAAAGCAGTGAAATTTACTAAAAAAATGATAGAGATCCAAAATTAAGAACGCAACCTTTGCCACTAGAAAATCAGCCAAAATTCCATTGCCGCCAAGTAATTCCCGCCCAAGAGAGACGGTTTCTCTTGCTTTCAAGGATATCCATCCCTAAATAATAACAAATAATCACCTGATGAGAAAAGAAAAAATGGATAGATGTCAGAACAAACCAAGAAATGCTTCATTAGTATTTTACCTTCCCTAAGCTGGCATGACCAGGAGTCATCTTTCCAGATTCATACAACTTGCACAAGCGCCAGCCGACAAGAACCATTGCTTGGATATTACCGAGCATTCGGACAAGCTTTTCCTGGTTAAGCTGGAACGCTGCCAATGGAGCTCCAAATTGTTTCCTCTCTTTCAAATACCTGACTTGAGATATATCTTAGACACAACATGCGAATAGCAATCAAAATCTAATACAAAATGAGAAAGGATGTTATACCGATGGCACATGTCGAAAACACCCATTGAAATGCCAATAGGTTGCCATGCAACCATAACACGTGAAACAGCAAGAACCTGCTCAGGAAACTTAGACATAAATAATAATAATGAAGTGTGGATGATCTCTTTCCTAGATTCAATAGTAAGTCAAAAATCCACAGAGAATACAGAGCAGACAACATGATAAGCATAGACAAGTCATCCTATACAGACGACAAGTCAACAAGGTAGCTGATTGCTGGTGCATTTTAATCATGTTAAGCCAACCTCCAGCTGAGTGTTAGGCCAGCAGTGTCACTCCATAGTTTCTTAGATTAAAGACTTTTATCTTTTCATTTTTCAGATACTTTATGTTAGAGTCATAGCCCGTTCTTGGTCTCACTTCTATGGCCTCTTGTGAGTTTTGACAGCACAATTCTCACTTTTACCACAGAAAGAAATAAAGAAAGAGTAGCCCACCTGTATCTGAGATTTATAGGATGTAGTAGGCATTAATTATTCATGTTATGCTTGTACATTTTACATTCATCCAAAAATCTTTCATCACATTAAGTATTCAACTGTATCCAATGCAATTTTCTAGTTGTGGGTGCATAATAAGTGTTGTATCAGCATATCAGCATATCAGCATATCAGCATAGATTACTTGAATCGTGTGTGTGTGTGTGTGTGTGTACATATATAACATGAGATGGATTTAGAATGACAAACAGAACAAAAAAATAAGACGGATAGAGAAAGAGGAAGGGCCCAAACATAACAAACTAACTACAGCTACCATTGCAACAGCAAAAACTATACACCTCTCACTGTCCTACATTAGCTGATGAGGATAAGCATACTAAGCAAACAAGTGAACCAGATGAGTGGACATATGGTGGTCAAAATAAAACGTAGCACGATGAAATGGCCCTGCCGTACCTTCTTTGTGTCCTGAAATGAATTCACGCCTGGCAACCTATCTTCCTCAGGAATAAATACTTTCTTAAGGAGAATATCTCCATTTTGCACAATCCTTAATCCAATCTTGTTTTCAATTTTGGTAGCCCTCAAGCCAGGGGCGCCTTTCTTCACTATAAATCTGCAGGCAGAAATAGGCATAACAATATCAAGAGGCTACATAACATTCTTCTCATGAAATTGCAATTTTAATTTAATGCATAATTTGAAAAGCAATCAGGTGCAGACTGTGCAGTGGTACCAAATGCCTACTTACCCGTTTATCTGATTTGTTTCAGTATTGCGAGCAAAAATAACAAGCACATCTGCAAAAGTACTGTTCCCTATCCAACGCTTTTGTCCATCAAGTATCCAACCTCCAGATACCTGGTTCACACAGGAAACATGAACAAAACAATCCAAAAGTACAGGCACGGAACTTTGTGAATAAAAGCTGAATAGGTAAAAAGGACGCAGATTGGCAAGATAAAAACATTATATTTAGGAATCAATCTATGATGCCACATGTAGGATTTGCACTTTCAAGAAAGAGATCTCCTTTGAAGAGGGACCTCTCCACCGCTAGGCTAGCTATTTAGAAATATGAAAATGTGAGTATTGGAGCTGGCGTTGTAAACCTTCGTAGCAGTAGTGCTCAAAGAGCTAGCATCACTTCCATAGTCTGGTTCCGTCAAGCCCTACGACAAAGATTGCATTTAGCAAAGATCAGATGGCTAAAAAAATTAATCACTAATAAGATTTAATTATTCCGTACCCAACAAGCCACAGTTTGCAGTTCTGCTAATGATGGTAGATATTTCTGCTTTTGTTCCTCTGACCCACAAAGACCTATTATTAACAAAATAGAGAAGGCATATATAAAGGCATAGTTCAGTTGTTGATTCTGTTTTCAAACCTCAAGAATTAGCGTACAGATAATAAGATCAAGACAAAGAAACTTAATTATTACTGATTGTAAGCATCGCTAAAGAAGAATGAACCAAAATGAATGTTGAACAGCTTGCATCAACTCGTGCCACTTCTGCTATAGCAAAAGCACTTCCTGTGAGAGAGAGCCCTGGACACCCATAACCCTGTTGACAAACTATGTAAGTGTCTTTTTTATCCTTTCATAAGTTCAGCCAACTAGACCATCTAACTGATACCTTAATTGTTCCCCCAGCAACTTTAAGGGAAGCAAGCTTAGGAATGACGTGAAAAGGGAACTCTGCCTTCTCCCAATACTGCATAGCCAAAAGATCCATAACTCAAATTCATGGAGAACCAGAAAGATGAGGTCTCAGTTTGTGCAATTGTGCGTGATATAACTCCAACCCATAACATATAAGGTCAACAGGTCGTACGTAAAAAATTAATTGATGAAGGCCAGTGAACTTTGAAATGATAACCATGGGCATATGAAGGATGGATTAACTCAAAATTCTAATTGATTACACTGCAGGCTCCTTGCGAAAGTATGCTTGACATAATTTATTAATTCATGGTCCAACAATACTATGTTAATCAGTAACATCATAGGCTTAGTCAGCTTGCAAGTTTGACTAGAAGTTTTCACAATCATCCACACAAGTCCTGATAATGCATATTGCGTAAAAGACATGAAGAAATAGTATGTTCAACAGATTAAATGGGAAGGACATTCCAGTTTGCAAATAAGACAAAACCGGGTTCTACTAGCATACTCTAAATATTTAGTAAATAGAAGAATACCGCTGTCATTATAGGAGCAATTTCTTTCTCCATGACCTCCCTTACTTTTCTCCTCAGAGCCTGTTCCTCAGAACTCAACAAATCATCAAACTGATAATAATCGGATGCTGTTTGGAGACAAATAGAAAATCAGTGAGTTAAGACAGGGGAACTGGCTGGCTTGCTAGGTATCAATATTTACGCTATCACATGTATAGGCACTTGCATTCACTTTTTGAGCAAAATTAAGTTGTATTTCTAACCAATGCAAGAATCCATTAAAATACCATGAATGTGACATCACCAATACAGGATATCCAACAAGAACGGTTGCACAAGAAGAAACTGAATGTATATACACATGATTCAAGATGGTCACACACAGAGTGGGATTGTCAGCTGCCACTCCTAATTATTATGATATCCATATAGTTTGTGAAAGGATGGACAACTGATCATCTAGCATTTGCTAATGCACCAATAATAAGGTATCCAATGGTTCAACTTGCTGGGATTAAAACACAAACAAAATTGAAGAAATTACACAACTGCAAAAGCATGATTAGTGTTGTGTAGGTATGAACAAAGGGATGTTTATGTACAACAAAAGTTATCTTTTTTCCTTTAAATGATCCAAATAGACAACCCGTACAACATAGGTCATAACCATAGTCGGTGATAGTCAAGAAAAGGAGATGAAATGTTGCAGGATCATGCATGATGGGGAACAATTGTACAAGTAAATTAGTTGTACAAGTAGAAGAGCCAAAAGGTTACATGATCTACATAGGCTGGTTTCAAACCCAAAAAATTAAATAAATAAATAATAATAATAATAATATAAAATAAATAAATAAAATCTTAAAAACTGTTGAATGGCATCAAGCTAAGCCCTGGTATAGTTTTGTCCTGAAATGCTCTGTCAAACTGAATATCAAATGAGGGGAGAGAGAGAGAGTTAAAGAATGCAACAGCATCACACTCTCTCATGTGACTGACCATCCATCTCTTCCCAAAGTGTTCCTCTAATTTTCACCTTATAATAATATTATGGTGTTACATAAAAAAAAAGAGAGATTTAAAATACAAACACCATTTACTCTGCATCAAAGTATCAGCAGCACATGCCATCACCAACAAGAAATGCATACCAGATGGAGGAAAAATTGACGCAGGTGTTGCCTGAGGAAACGCGAGGGATACATCTAATGCCGGCATCCCAACATGTGACTTAATGCTACCCGCGGAAAGATCACCTAGAACGTGATAAAACAGAACATATTAACTGCTGTATACAATTGTTTTGACATGAAAATTGTCATAGGAGCAGCATGATCATACATGACAGAAACAAAAAGGTGGATAATAAAATGGCATAAATTCCTTAAATTAACTAAATTACACTTTATTATATAACTAAGGAAATAGTTACACCTGCAGCTATGCACCAGATAACAGAAATTGTTAACAAAGCGATCTATTTTGTGCTCACATCCACTAAAAAATGCAGTCATTCCAGCATCATTCAATACCTCAACAGAAATTTTCATCAACTTTATTGATCATAAAACAAAACCCCTCCATATCTCCTTGAATTTTCCACAACAAACTGCATCAATCGATTATATATATGTATGTATGCATTTTCAATCAACGCAAAACCAAAATTTGAGAATGATTGAGGCCTTGATCTTCCCAAGTAATCCATAACGAGCTTTGACAACACTTATTACTTCTAAAGAACACCAAAAAAAAAGACAGCAAAAATTCAAACACAAAAGCAGAAAAACCACACCTGATCTCTCTCAGTGTCTCGATTCATCGAAAAACACAACAAATAATAAAGCAAGAAACGGTTGTCCCAAGTTGAAATCTAGAAAGCACTGACCTTGATTCTGAGAAGGAGCCATGGAAGTGAGACGGATCGATGAGGAACTCTTTCTAGGGCTTCAATCGGATCGCAGACGACGAGTAAAATCGAAGATTGAGACGAAAAAACCAGATGAAATAAAAAGAAGAGTTGAGAAGCGCGCGGTATCGTCTACGGAATTGATAAGATATTACGTAATTAATTAGATAATGATCCCAATATTTGGCTGCGAAAGTGAAACTTTCATATAAAAAGTCAAAGGTGACTATTCTTGTTTCAGGGTAGTGGGAAATCATATATGGATTTTTTTTTTTTTTTTTTTTTTTGGAAAATTTTTTTAAAAAAAATTCTGGTTTCCTCTTTTTTTTATAAAAAAAAAAGTTGTTTTTTTTTTTTTGCTGTTTTTAATGTATTTCGGAAAATATATAAAAGTCAAAGGTTACTATTCTTGTTTCAGGAAAGGGGAATCATATATGGATTTTTTTTTTTTGAAAAATTAAAAAAAAAAGGTTTCCTGTTTTGGCAAAAAACAGAAAGACAGTTTTTTTTTTTTTTTTCTGTTTTTAAGGTATGTGATTTCTCTAACTAATTAAATAAAAAAAATCATTAACCTCATATTGAAAATGGTCAATTTATTATAAAAAATACCATGTAGTATTAAAAAAATATGATTTTGTTTGGTTTTTGGAATTTAAATTTTTTTGTTTATTCAATTCTTGGGAATTTAAAATATATATATATTTTTTTATGCCTATTAAGATGCCTTTTAAATAAATTGACTATTTTATCTTTGTGAGTACTTTTTTTTTTTGTTTCATTTTTTTTTTAATTTTCTTTTTTTTAATAATGTGGAACTTGTCATATGATTATATACCATGGTATTATTTACTTGTCTATTTACTTCTATAACTGTCAATCAATTTTATTCAGCTATTATTTTTTAAATATATTTTAAATAAGGATTAATTTGGAAATTTAATGTAATTTTTATAAATTTTAAATTACCAACCAATTTTAATCAATTTTTTAATTCATGTGATTTAGTTAAATTGGACAAATAAAAAAGAAATTTAAAGATTATTTATATATTTATCTTTTTACTCTCCCAGATCTTTTTACTTGTTCTATTTTAGAGACTTTTTTATTTGTTTATTTAAAAAATTTATAAAACATTAAATATTATTTTTTTACAAATTTATCGCTTATATTTAATGTATTTTAATTAATTAAAATGGAAAAAAAAAACGGATGGAATAGCTTTAGCTATGAATAAAATAAAATCAAATTTTTTTAAATACCTCTAATATAAAGAAATGAAAAGATTAGATTATCATCAAATGTACTCTTTTCTCGTTTTTGTCGTGTTGGTTTGTGACTTAGGGAATGAGAGTTAAATGAACTATACCACTCCCCCACTTTGAGTATTGCTTTGGTGGTGTTATAATTTATAAACAAATGTATAGAATTTCTGTCACGCCCCGACCCGCGGGCCCACAGGACGCGACAACCGCCGCGGCGATCCCGAGGAGGGATACCCCGCCACTCAGCCCTCGTGACGCCGCAAGGCTAACAAATACACCTGGAATTCAACAATATCTCTTGCAGATATTGAATAAAGGCTAACAATACATAACATGAGTAACAACAACAACAACAGCTATTACAGCGAAATACAGAAGGTACAGAGGTTTCCAAGTACACAAGGAAGTAATAAGCATAACAGTAGGAAATGATGAAACACCAAACATGCAACAGGGTTTTCTACACACTAGTGGATCCACAAGTCAAACAACATGTTCCATGACAACAAACATACATGAACTGAAGGAAGTACAATAGAAAAGATAGCAGCAAATGCCCAGCACACTGCCACACCGCCGTACCTACTACCTGCAAACAGACTGGGAAGAGGAAAGAGGGGATGAGTAACCACAGTTACTCAGTGAGGGGGGTTAGCACAACTCTAAAAGAAAACATACCAGCAACAACAACAATAGTAAAATAATAATAATAATAATAATAACAATAATAATAATAAATTACCAACATAAATACTTTACTAAAAGCAATACTAGTTTAGAAACATCAGCACACATCATGGAAATCTTTAAAAGAAGTAAAACAACATAATGCCAAGGTTTTGAAATAAATAATCAAAATACGGGTAGCAACTCAAATATGTGGGAGACTGTCCTCCTAAAAGCAACAGCTGGGCTTCGCCCCCTCACCGCACATTCAAGATAATACTACAAAAGAAATACACTAGATAAATCTCAAATTTAGTATAAAGCAATACCCAACACTCACCCAGCATAATGTGGTCTAGAAAACTCTCTAAACCTTCGCCGTGGCCATGGCTAGGTTCAGAGCCGTCAAAGTACTCATGTCTTTGACGTTGACCCATCGGTTCACCGGTTGGTGACTCCGGCTACCCGATGAATATCCAGTCAGGGCTCTACACTCCCACCTGAACCTGGCCCTCGTAGTAAAAAATCCGGTCTACCACGCCACCTCAACAGGCTGGCCGTGGGGACCGCCTACCGTAGTAGGGCATCACCACACAAACCCAACAATAACACAAGTCCACGAAAAACACCATTGCCAACAAATACCCAACAATTACCAACACCTTCACATCTCCACGAGGAAATAATAAAAGAATACAAAGGAAGCTCAAGCTTTAAAACACCAAGCGATAAACAAAACTCAATATAAGAAGCAACACAGGAAATCATTTTCCTTCAACCATTTGAAATGAGTTTCAAACCCCGGATTTCACAAAATCAATTATTTCCACAACAAATCTCAGGTTTTACACAAAACCCAAAATTTCACAACTCATTGAAGTGTATTAACATCAAATCAAGCATTACCAAGTCAAATACTAAATAAAAACATTCAAGATTTCATTCAATGCCACCATCATTCACCAAAATGCCAAGCCCGTATAAATCAAAGAAATTGTACTTGAATCATGATATAAGTATATATATATATATAAATGTAAGTATGATCAAGTCTAGCTATCGGTATTCTTCAAATAAAGCTATGCTAAATAAACCCACTCACAGAATTGGTGACTCTCTTCCCCGCAAGCTAACCCTCGGCTACTCCTTTGCCTCGAGCCAAACCTTCTTCTCCTTGCCAAAGTACAAGAAAACACAAATACTTGTTAATATAAAATCCTAGGTTTTCTAGCAAACAACCCTAAATTAATCCTAGGGTTGGGCTCAAAGCTAGATCTAAAGGTTACCAATGAATTCCTAAGGATTATAGCTACAATCTAATCCAAAGAAATTAAAGAAACGACTAAGGATTGCCGGTGCTACAGTAACCTCGGGTGCTACAGTAAAACCCGGCCTTAAACAAGTGTATTCTCCCAAATACAACATCAAACAATGAGGTTTTTCTATACAATAATCCACCACAAAGAATCACAACCTCAAGGGCTTCAATTTAAGCTCAAAAACATCCACAATCAAGTAGAAAATCCAAAACTTATTCTAGGTTTTCAAAATTCTCTAAAAACAAGAAAATACAAGAAAATACGGAAAGAAAAGGTTGAAATAAAGGCTTACCGTATTCAAGAGGATGTGAGGAGGAGAATGGAGGTTTTAGTTCGCCGGAAAAGCTCGCCGGAAAATCCAAGAGAAGGGCTAGGGTTCGGCCAAAGAAAGCAAGGAAAGAAGAAGAAGAAAAGAGAAGGGTTTTTAAGAGAAATTCGTGCTGCTACAGTAACGGTCTGCTACAGTACTGGGCTGAAAAATCTATAGAAATGGGCTGGTTATTTCTGCAGTGAAAACTGGTTATAACATTCTACCCCCCTTAAGAAAATTTCGCCCTCGAAATTTCTTACCTAACAAAAGACCTCTAATACTCAAAGTTTAACAATACACATGCATCAAGCTGAAAGATAGATATTGTACCTGGGTTCATGTCCACTTCACACTTGGGCTCCTCGTTAGTCAGGGCAAAGATTCTGGTTTGAGATCTAGTCTGCGCACGCGATCCTCCTGACTGAGGGATGTTGCTCGCTGCTACGGATCTAGTAGCGGTAGTCTGTGCCTGAGTCGCGGGCTGAGAACTTCTAGACTGAGTAGGACGTCCTAGATTAAGTCCTGGTGTAGGTCCCCCGCCGGTCAAAAGTGGACACTGCGTCTTGATGTGATCCACTTGTCCACACTGATAACATCTGCGCGGTTCTCGACACCGTCCCTCATGGAACTTATGGCAATTCCAACACTGTCGCATAGTTCCTACTGATCCTGTTCCTGACATACTGCCTGAAGGTACTGAACTCTGCTGTCCACTGGTCTGGATTGGTGGGGCCCTGAAGAAACCAACTGAAGGTGCACCAACGGACGAACTCTCACCTCTGCTCTTCTTCGAGGGTTGACTCATTTCTGCACCTCTTCTCTTACTCATGCTTTCTCGGAATTGTCTGCCTTCCAGAACCAACTTTTCTGCTCGAAGGGCCAACTGTAAGACTTCCTTAAAGCTCTGGTTTCCTGTAACCGACATCCTCTCTCGGACGTTGAGGTTCAATCCGGCCTCAAACTTCGAACACAGAACTTCCTCAGAACCTACCAGTTCGGGTACAAAGTTTGCTAGGTCCTTTAACTTTGTCTCATACTCTGTCACAGATCTGCTACCTTGGGTCAACTGCATGAACTCCTGCCTCTTCTGGTCTCTGTGGAAACAAGTGTAGTATTCCTCGTCAAATTCTCTCTGAAAATCTGACCAACTCAAGACAACGGGGGAACGGCCTTTCAAACTCTCCCACCAAACTCTGGCTCTGCCATCAAGTAACCTCGTAGCGACCTTGAGCCGCAACTCTTCTTCTAGAACCATGTCGTCAAAAGTAGCTATCACCCGCTTTAACCACTCTTTGGCCACCAGAGCGTCACTCGTGCCATCAAAGGAACTGCAGCCTAACTGTCGGACTTCCTTCAGGAGCTTGGACAGGAACAAGCTCTGACTGGTCCTACTGTCCTCTGCAGGGACTACGAGAACTGACTGCATTTGGGGCGGTACTGAAACTGGTGGCTGCGCAGTCGGTACAGACCCTCCATACATGCTCCAGAAACTCATGAAGTCTCTGAACTCCTGATAGGTCGGCTGCCTATCCTGATTGTCCCAATATGCTCTGAAGGCCTGCATCGCATCTGGAGACGGAGCTAACTCGGGCACTGGGGCTTGAGGCACAGGTTCAGGCATTCCTGGAGCGTGCACCGACGCTGCTACAGCAGGTGCATGCCTTGAACTGGCCTCCTGCCTAGGCGGTGAAGGAGAGGACGGTGGAGATGGCACTCCACGCCGTCCACCTCTAGGTGGTGCAGTAGTAGGCTCAACAGTAGGAGCAACTGCTCCACTGCGCGTGCGCGGGCGTTGTGCTGGCATTTTCACTGAAAAGGACACCAAAACAACTTTCAAAATCAATTCCTACATGCAACAATGCTACATGCTCAATTCTAACTGGATCCACTAGTTACTACAGAAGGCAGTCAACAACAAGAACAGGCTACGGTTATCAATCTAAACCACTAGCTCTGATACCAATAAAATTGTCACGCCCCGACCCGCGGGCCCACAGGACGCGACAACCGCCGCGGCGATCCCGAGGAGGGATACCCCGCCACTCAGCCCTCGTGACGCCGCAAGGCTAACAAATACACCTGGAATTCAACAATATCTCTTGCAGATATTGAATAAAGGCTAACAATACATAACATGAGTAACAACAACAACAACAGCTATTACAGCGAAATACAGAAGGTACAGAGGTTTCCAAGTACACAAGGAAGTAATAAGCATAACAGTAGGAAATGATGAAACACCAAACATGCAACAGGGTTTTCTACACACTAGTGGATCCACAAGTCAAACAACATGTTCCATGACAACAAACATACATGAACTGAAGGAAGTACAATAGAAAAGATAGCAGCAAATGCCCAGCACACTGCCACACCGCCGTACCTACTACCTGCAAACAGACTGGGAAGAGGAAAGAGGGGATGAGTAACCACAGTTACTCAGTGAGGGGGGTTAGCACAACTCTAAAAGAAAACATACCAGCAACAACAACAATAGTAAAATAATAATAATAATAATAATAACAATAATAATAATAAATTACCAACATAAATACTTTACTAAAAGCAATACTAGTTTAGAAACATCAGCACACATCATGGAAATCTTTAAAAGAAGTAAAACAACATAATGCCAAGGTTTTGAAATAAATAATCAAAATACGGGTAGCAACTCAAATATGTGGGAGACTGTCCTCCTAAAAGCAACAGCTGGGCTTCGCCCCCTCACCGCACATTCAAGATAATACTACAAAAGAAATACACTAGATAAATCTCAAATTTAGTATAAAGCAATACCCAACACTCACCCAGCATAATGTGGTCTAGAAAACTCTCTAAACCTTCGCCGTGGCCATGGCTAGGTTCAGAGCCGTCAAAGTACTCATGTCTTTGACGTTGACCCATCGGTTCACCGGTTGGTGACTCCGGCTACCCGATGAATATCCAGTCAGGGCTCTACACTCCCACCTGAACCTGGCCCTCGTAGTAAAAAATCCGGTCTACCACGCCACCTCAACAGGCTGGCCGTGGGGACCGCCTACCGTAGTAGGGCATCACCACACAAACCCAACAATAACACAAGTCCACGAAAAACACCATTGCCAACAAATACCCAACAATTACCAACACCTTCACATCTCCACGAGGAAATAATAAAAGAATACAAAGGAAGCTCAAGCTTTAAAACACCAAGCGATAAACAAAACTCAATATAAGAAGCAACACAGGAAATCATTTTCCTTCAACCATTTGAAATGAGTTTCAAACCCCGGATTTCACAAAATCAATTATTTCCACAACAAATCTCAGGTTTTACACAAAACCCAAAATTTCACAACTCATTGAAGTGTATTAACATCAAATCAAGCATTACCAAGTCAAATACTAAATAAAAACATTCAAGATTTCATTCAATGCCACCATCATTCACCAAAATGCCAAGCCCGTATAAATCAAAGAAATTGTACTTGAATCATGATATAAGTATATATATATATATAAATGTAAGTATGATCAAGTCTAGCTATCGGTATTCTTCAAATAAAGCTATGCTAAATAAACCCACTCACAGAATTGGTGACTCTCTTCCCCGCAAGCTAACCCTCGGCTACTCCTTTGCCTCGAGCCAAACCTTCTTCTCCTTGCCAAAGTACAAGAAAACACAAATACTTGTTAATATAAAATCCTAGGTTTTCTAGCAAACAACCCTAAATTAATCCTAGGGTTGGGCTCAAAGCTAGATCTAAAGGTTACCAATGAATTCCTAAGGATTATAGCTACAATCTAATCCAAAGAAATTAAAGAAACGACTAAGGATTGCCGGTGCTACAGTAACCTCGGGTGCTACAGTAAAACCCGGCCTTAAACAAGTGTATTCTCCCAAATACAACATCAAACAATGAGGTTTTTCTATACAATAATCCACCACAAAGAATCACAACCTCAAGGGCTTCAATTTAAGCTCAAAAACATCCACAATCAAGTAGAAAATCCAAAACTTATTCTAGGTTTTCAAAATTCTCTAAAAACAAGAAAATACAAGAAAATACGGAAAGAAAAGGTTGAAATAAAGGCTTACCGTATTCAAGAGGATGTGAGGAGGAGAATGGAGGTTTTAGTTCGCCGGAAAAGCTCGCCGGAAAATCCAAGAGAAGGGCTAGGGTTCGGCCAAAGAAAGCAAGGAAAGAAGAAGAAGAAAAGAGAAGGGTTTTTAAGAGAAATTCGTGCTGCTACAGTAACGGTCTGCTACAGTACTGGGCTGAAAAATCTATAGAAATGGGCTGGTTATTTCTGCAGTGAAAACTGGTTATAACAATTTCTATATATACATGTGTGTATATATATATATATATATATATATATATATATATATATATATATATATATATATATATATATATAACACAAAATTTAATGGTAATGATAAGATTTATAGAAAAACAAGATAGATTAACATCAGCTTCTTTACATATGATGTTTATATTTTACTGCATACAAAGTGAAATCATACGTAAATTAAGATGTGAATTCTATGTTTGTGCATATCTTAATGCGTGGTTTGTATATATCTCCTAGTTGTATAATTAAAATCTCCACTAACATTTGTTTTGGTTAAAAACAAAAAATAATGGGCCTAACTTTTTTCATAAGCTGTGTCTAAGAAGGTTTTTTGGCTATGAATATGTGTATATATATATATATATATATATATATATATATATATATATATATGAAAATTTTTCTTTGGCTATCAATTTAAGTGTACCATAGTGAAAAATATTAATTTTTTAAATAAATATCTCATTTTTGAACTACAAACTCTTTTGAATTTTTAGGCTATTGAAATAATTTGAAACAAAATATGCTTTCAGGCTTGATTTGGCGGTTTGGGCCTTTCGGCCTTAATGGGCCAAACTCACCCACACGTGTGTTTGCAAAATTATTAAACACATGGAAACATTTCAATGTCATTTTAATGTTTGGCACTCACCAACTTGAAGTAATCATTCATTAATCAAGTTAAACGCCGATTATAATACTCTAATTAATACTCCCTCCCGTCCTATTTATTTATCTCATTTTATAAATTTTTTATTTTTAAATTTTAATTTAAATAATTTATGAAGCAATAAATATTTTCCCCCAATTTTACTTTTTATTTTTAATGTACTACTATATTTTTCAATAATTTTTTTTTAAGTAAAATACTATATTGAGAGAGAATAAAATATATAATTAAATTATAACAAAATTTTAATAAAATCTTGATATGTTTTATTTAATTGAGGATAATTTTGAAAAAAATGATATAAATTTTAATAAAATTAAGATAATAATTAATTTTAATTATTTTTTAATGAGTGTGAATCGGTTAAAATTGACAAGTAAAAAAAAAAAAAAACAGGATGAGTAATTCACTGCTTAGCTTCATGTGTGGGTGGAATTCCAAAATTTCAGAACCCATGATATATTTGTTTTTCAGAAATACAACTCATGATATTGGATATGAGGAAATAAATTAATGACGGCTATTATTGGCAGCAACTAGTCATACATGCATATATACATTTGAAAAAGTAGACAATTTATAATTTATTAAAAATTATAGAAAGAGCACAAGATAAATTTATAAACAAATGTATAGAATTTCTATATATACATGTGTGTATATATATATATATATATATATATATATATATATATATATATATATATATATATATATATATATATATATATATATATATATATAACACAAAATTTAATGGTAATGATAAGATTTATAGAAAAACAAGATAGATTAACATCAGCTTCTTTACATATGATGTTTATATTTTACTGCATACAAAGTGAAATCATACGTAAATTAAGATGTGAATTCTATGTTTGTGCATATCTTAATGCGTGGTTTGTATATATCTCCTAGTTGTATAATTAAAATCTCCACTAACATTTGTTTTGGTTAAAAACAAAAATAATGGGCCTAACTTTTTTCATAAGCTGTGTCTAAGAAGGTTTTTTGGCTATGAATATGTGTATATATATATATATATATATATATATATATATATATATATATATGAAAATTTTTCTTTGGCTATCAATTTAAGTGTACCATAGTGAAAAATATTAATTTTTTAAATAAATATCTCATTTTTGAACTACAAACTCTTTTGAATTTTTAGGCTATTGAAATAATTTGAAACAAAATATGCTTTCAGGCTTGATTTGGCGGTTTGGGCCTTTCGGCCTTAATGGGCCAAACTCACCCACACGTGTGTTTGCAAAATTATTAAACACATGGAAACATTTCAATGTCATTTTAATGTTTGGCACTCACCAACTTGAAGTAATCATTCATTAATCAAGTTAAACGCCGATTATAATACTCTAATTAATACTCCCTCCCGTCCTATTTATTTATCTCATTTTATAAATTTTTTATTTTTAAATTTTAATTTAAATAATTTATGAAGCAATAAATATTTTCCCCCAATTTTACTTTTTATTTTTAATGTACTACTATATTTTTCAATAATTTTTTTTTAAGTAAAATACTATATTGAGAGAGAATAAAATATATAATTAAATTATAACAAAATTTTAATAAAATCTTGATATGTTTTATTTAATTGAGGATAATTTTGAAAAAAATGATATAAATTTTAATAAAATTAAGATAATAATTAATTTTAATTATTTTTTAATGAGTGTGAATCGGTTAAAATTGACAAGTAAAAAAAAAAAAAACAGGATGAGTAATTCACTGCTTAGCTTCATGTGTGGGTGGAATTCCAAAATTTCAGAACCCATGATATATTTGTTTTTCAGAAATACAACTCATGATATTGGATATGAGGAAATAAATTAATGACGGCTATTATTGGCAGCAACTAGTCATACATGCATATATACATTTGAAAAAGTAGACAATTTATAATTTATTAAAAATTATAGAAAGAGCACAAGATAAGAGGAGGAGGGGAAATAAAATAAGAAAATAAATAAAAGATTAAAAAATAAAAATCCGCATGAGGGGGCAAACAGACAAAGTAAAGACTAGAAAAGTTGCATAAAAGGGTCAAGCAATGCCAGCATTGCAAGGAATTTCCAGAATGGCAAAGGGTGATATTTCATTCTCATCCCAAGTTGAGGGTTTATCCCTTCAAATTCAAAGGTGAAGTGAAAATCTAGGTATTATACCTGAATTGATTCTTTTATTTTTCTCTCTCTTCTCTTTTGCTCCCTCTATTCAGAAATGCTTCCAACTAGTCTTACTGTTTTTGAAAATGGGCCAATTTAGTCTCTGCATGGAGAAGAGATTAAGAGTTCTAGTTGACCTATTTTCAAGGCTATAACGGACTAAGTTGGCTCATTTTGAAGACTAGAGGGACTAACTAGGAGTATTTCCGAGTATAGGGAATTAAAGAGAAGAGAGAGAAAAGTAGATGGACCAAAGTCAGTGCAAATTATTATTTAATAATAAAATACTTTTATTTTATTGTATGCATAATTAAAGGTATTGTATTATACGTGTTTGATGATGTATTTTATTTTTAAGTTGTAATGTATAAAAATCAAATTAATGATAGAGATCATTAAACTAAGACATGATTATTAATGTTTTTTTAAATCTAAAATAGTTCACAACCTATTAGATAAAGTATGGTCTTGTATTCATTACTAGTTTCTGCATATTATACCGCTACATGTGATAAAGTGGTATATTGATGTGACTAGAGCAGAGACTCTTAGTAATGTTATGGATATTTGTAGTTGACAAAATTTAAATTGAATCACTATAACTCTTGTACCAAACTCTGTTAAGGAGTTACCTGAGAGTATTATTAAATCTTATATATAAATTATATCACTTTAACGTTGTCATCTAGTTATGCTTCATCGAAAGCTATATACAATAAAGTGGATTATAGAATAACTATTTGAATGTTTGTAATAATCTTAAATAGAATTTATTACTACCATTGTACGAGAGAATATTTTAAATTATTTTTTTTATATGTTTGAAAAAAACTAGCTAGTTAAATAGTTTATTACATAAAAACATATATTATAAATGTTTTTAAAATTATTTTATGTCAAACACATTAAACAGAACCATATATAACTGAGGATCGTTAAGTGCCATTAGATGTCTAATTAATCATATCTAGTTATATAGAATATTTATTATTTATTGTCTGAGAGATTAATATGTAAAATATTACAGTATGGCTATAATATTTAGATTAAATTATAATTTATTGATAGGCATGATTATGATTATAAAATTAGCATTAACTAATTTACTAAAAATTGTAAAGATACCAAAAAGTCATATATTACATGCTCTAAAATTAACCAATTAATGTGTGTGATATGATATCATAGTTTTGCTAATGAAAATATTGCCATAAAAAAAACAGCTACAAAAATTTTCTATTCATTTTAATTATTGAAGCAAGAGAATTCATCACCTTTTTTAGATTAAAGGTGCAAAAATTCAAAGCTATTATGTGTGCACATTAAATGACTTTGCGCTTGTGAAATTTTTGTGAGATAATCATCTTAATCTATCACATATATTGATATATTCATGTGATCAATTACCGATAATTAATTTATTACCGATTAAATATCATTAAAAATAATTACTAATTCTAATTCAAATTAAAAAGTATTTCCAACATATAATTCATAGCTACTTAGTACCCCACCCAAAAAGATAAAAAAAAGGACAAATCTTTTTAAGGAAGTCGCCATCCCTTCCCAAAAGCTATTTTGGCCCATTTATTCTTTTCTTATCATCTTTTTGCTTTCATGCAAATGGTTCAAAACTCTGCCCACCTTTGTCTGTCTGTCTATTGCTTTTTCAATACAATTTGGTTCGGAACTCTTCCCACGCTTGTGTCTGCCTTTCCATTACTTTTTTCAATGCCATGTCATGACTAATGCATCTCTGATTAGAGCTTTTAAAGTGTGGGGGGACCTCACACTCAAGCCTAATCAAATGGGTAACATTTTCTCTGTGAACTTTCTCCATCTTGTAGTCATTTGTATAATTTTTGAGTAATTCTTAACTTCTCAGAGTAGTTCTGTATATATTTATAAATTTTCTAATAACAATTGATGATCACAATTCATGACTGCCTTGTGTTGTTTGTGTTTATTTTTTATTTATTTGAAGTAGTTTATTCACCTTTAATAATAATAATAATAATAATAATAATAATATTATGAATGGGAAGTTGAAGATCTGTTGCAACCTTTAATCACTCTTTTTACTTTTCTTTTTTCTTTTTAAATTATTGATACTAGTAACACCTACACTTACTTAATATATATATATATATTATTCAATCAAATGTCCACTTCTAAGAGATTTTTATGTCCCAAATTGTATGTCCTCATAAATAATTAAAATATTGATTTTCAAATTTAATTTTATTAATCTATTTAAATAGACCGTTCTCCTTACTATCATTTTAAATACTATAGAAAGAAAAACAGATAAATAAGAAATATAAGATAAATATTCATGAAATTTTGTTTAACTCTAACTATTTTTTTTTTTGTTGAAATTGTTTAAAATGGACATGAGATGAACGGCATATAAATACTGACATGTTTATGTTTAAACCACTAACTGCTATTAACCAAACTAATGACCAGCGGATATTGGTCCAATTGATAAGATTTTAACTCACCAATAAAAAAATTGAGTTCAAATCTTTACATATAAAAAAAAATATGTTACGGAAAATCTATTTTTTAATGAAACTCTTACTATTTTATTCTAGAAAATTGATGGGAGAAAACCGTCAATAAAAATACAAAATAAATAAAAACGTTACTTATTTATAAACTTCTCACCATGGTACAATATAACCAAAATTCATTTTGCAAAACCACCATGCATATTGATGGGTAGTTTAATCTTTTTCAAAAGTATTTTACATATTAAAGACCATGTGAGAAAAATACTTTATAATTAAGCAAACTAAACATGCCTAAAACGCAACCCGAGCAATATTATTAATAATAAAATTTAATACACCAAATCAAGCTTGTGTTATTGAAATTGATGCCATATTTCACATTAAATAAAACTGATTGAATTGAAGCCAAACGTAAATTATTAACACATAAAAGGACATGAAAACAAGATAACTTCAAGGTACACCAAACTCAAAAAGATTTAATTATAAAAAAAGGGGGAAAAAAAAATAGAGCATGGTTTGGATTCTATAATTCAATTGAAGTCCATATGGTCCCCGGAGAATATATATACCTCAAGAATGCATTTGTAGGTACTATTTTGAGTCACTCTTCAAGGTCCCCATTTCTTAAGCATGTGGGGAATCTCTTCAGGTCCCCAAGTCTATTCATGTGCATAAATCTACAAAGTTATGGCCCCATCTCATCTTATCAATATGTACTTAAAAGGGCTCTAGAATGCAATTTTTTACTTTGACTCATGCTCAGTGGAGTAATGATTTACTGGAATGAACATTATGAAAAACTTCAATTGAAGTAAATAAAAAAGGGTTAGCAAATTGTTCTCTCGTACTGAGATTATTTTTCTGTTTCTTATTCCTTCAATCAATACATGCAAGAAATAGAAATTAGAAACAAATTAAAAATATTTTAAAAAGTAAATATTAAATAAAGTTATATTTATTTAAATGTGAGATTATAATAATTAATACTTTAAAAAAATATAAAATATATATACTGTTATAGTCTTCCACTGTGAAGGTCCTCCTTTCTTAAGCACATTGAGAATCTCTCTTGAGTTTGAGATTACTAACGTACTTAAGTACAGTGTTGGTGAGCCCATTTCATATAACTGTGAACTTCTACTTGGACTCATGCTCAGTGACAAAACCAAAAAGCAAACCTACTTACAAATATTAAAAAATTTGTATTTATTTAAATATGAGATTATAATTATTAACATCTTGAAAAAAATATAAAAAACATATATATTGTTACCAACTTATCTGTGAGGTAGGAGTGGAATCTTTCGGCTTTGTATATTTTAAAATCGTACCAAAATAATTTAAATATCAACTGTTTCAAACATCTATCATTTAATGCAGTATATTATTATATCATTTATCTTTTATCTTATTCCACAATTCAATTTTGATATATTTATTATCGAAAAGACTCTTTCAATTAATGCGTTTTTTATTATCAAAATCAATTTAATAAAGTGATGTCCTTACTATTGTTTATAGTTTCAAATAATTTTTAGGATGATTTGTAAGTCTATAACATTTAATAAAATTTAAACTTCTTTATGAATTTGGGTGTAAAGTTGTTTTTTTTTTTTTTTTTACTTAAAGTTCTAATTAAAAAAATATCAAAATAAATTTTAATAGGGTGCATTAAAAAAAATGAATCTCATGTCTTGGGTATCATAATATATAGGAAAATTTATTTATTAGTCCTCATTGCAATTTTCCAAACATTCCATGCAGTTCTTTTGATATTTAATTTTCCATGTAGTCCCTCTTTTTTCAGTTTATTAATTTTTTCAGTTAATACATTAGTTTATTTTATTTAAAAATCTAATTTTGTTTCGCTTACAAAGTATACTTCTCATCTTATTAAGTATATTTTTTATTAAATATTGTGTGTTTATGTGTAACTGTATAAGTTTTCATTTAAAATATAATGTTTTTATTTAATATTTATTTTTGATGTTTAATATCTTAGGGGTCGTTTGGCATCGTTTCTGTTTTTTTATTTTTGTTTTTTGGTTTCGCTTTTGTCTTGTTTTTGTTTTGTTTTCATTTTATTTTTAATTTTTTGAAAACAAAAATATGTTTGGATATACTAACTATTGTGTATTTTAAGAAATTGTAAATAAAAACATGTTTGATTAGCATAAAATTATTATAACGCTTTTTTTATCATTTTTTTTTCAAATCCCTATTTTTAAAATTTTTTAATAAAACTTTATTTTTCATATTAGTTTACTTGATTATACTAGATCCATCCGATTTAAAAAAATAAAAATAAAGACATAAGAGGGGCAATATAGAGACATTGTCATAATTTTTTGAAAATATGAGAATTGTTGCCAAAATTTTTGAAAACATAAACAAGGTACCAAACATGTATTCTCAGTTTTATTTCCAAAATATGAAATTGAAAACAAAAAACAGAAATTGACAACAATACCAAACGACCTAGTTTCTTATTTACTATTTTATGTTTCATTTAAAATTGCTAGGGATATTAATAAAAGTATTAAAAAATAACCTGTCAATTGGTGTAAAAAAAAGATTTTTTGAAGATATAAAATTGTGAAGAGATTTTTTTATCAAGTCAAAAAAGTTATAGAGGTGATATGAATAATTTTTATATTATATATATATATATATATTATATTATAATATAATATAATATATTTATATCATGATGACAAATTCTGCATTAATGGAGTTCTCTGAGTCACTTCAAGTCTGCATCCAAGTCATTATCAGCCCTATGTTTTTTCTTCTTTATTTTTATAATTGTTTCCTGAATTAATAAGAGCAGGGCAGGGCCATGAAGCAATTCGTCCAACTCAGCTTATCGTTGGCACCATTATGTTTTTTTTCCTTTCAATAATGATAATTATCTTTATTAGTTTCAATAAAATTGATGAGCTATGAACTTTTAATATTCACTTAAAAAAAATAAATTGTCACTGTCCTATTGTTGAAATAATACAATTAAACTATTTTGATCAATCCTTTGTTTTATTAAAATACACATATTACATTTCTAAAAACACACAAAATAAGAAATAAGCCAAGATTTGTTGCAGTTATAAGTTTATAATTTTGAAGCACATTTAATTATAGTATAAATGACTTGATCTTTTTTTTTTTTTTTGGTATAACTTTGATCCTGAGGATAATAAAATAAAAATTAAAAATAGGTCCTAAAATAGTATTAAAATTTATAAAATAATAATATATTTTTGTTAAATACAAAAGTTTAGTTTTTCTCTCCTACCAACGTAAATTTATTTTATTAACAAAGATTATATATTTTTTTAAAAGAAGATCAAATCATTTTTTAAACCTATTTACACATTTGCTTTGATTTAATGTAAATAAATATTGATTATAAAAGTTGCTTCTATGTAACTAT
The DNA here is from genome assembly GCA_020875875.1 of Dioscorea alata. Taxonomy (NCBI): domain Eukaryota; kingdom Viridiplantae; phylum Streptophyta; class Magnoliopsida; order Dioscoreales; family Dioscoreaceae; genus Dioscorea; species Dioscorea alata. The sequence continues at coordinate 18,458,795 of CM037022.1, read as the reverse complement.
CATTGTGGCACAGCTCGTCAAGGCACAAAACATGCCGCCATAAATTAAAAAATAGGCCCTCTATAAAATTTACATTTATCCAATATAATTTTATTCCATATAATTTTTTTTTTTTTTTTGAAAAGGTGGATAAACCACATCGATTAAAAAAAGAACCCAAAGAAAGCACCAGTACAGAAAGATAGCAGTCAACCACTAGATGTGGTGTAACTGTTCAAACAAAAGATAAGAACACCAAATAAAAGAGCTAGAGGAACAGGCTTCCTCGGAGCCAAAACGTAAACAAAAAAGCTACTCCGGTGGTGGAAGAGAGGCCTCCTCGGCAGGTATCTCCAGCTCACTCCCCGAGCGAGAACCAAAAAATTCCAGACTCCTCCTGATGCTCTTCATGGGCTCCTCCATAACATTCTTGATGCCATCTGCACAGTTAGAGAACCATAACAAGAGCATACGATCAATATTTATAATAATGGCTTGCACGGGAACAGTTTTAGCATTGAAGATGACATCATTTCTAGCAATCCAAATATTCCACACAAGAGCTTTCACAAGCAAATCACAGAAAGCGCGACGGGAAGGATGTACCCCCGTTCTCCAGCTCTCCCAAATATTGCAAATAAAGTTTGGGGGTTCAGGAATTTGAACAAGGCAAATGAAATGTTCCCAAACTCGCCTGGCGACCGGGCAACTAAGAAAAAGATGATCCACTGTTTCATTCCCAGAATGACATAGCACACATGTTGTTGTAGGGAGCCTATTACATCTCCTCAAAGCAAGATTCTCCAGAGAAAGAATCTTGTTCTTCCACACAAGCCAGTTGAAGAGGTTAATTTTCCGCGGACAAGAATTCCGCCAAAAAAACTTCGCCACCGGGCAACGGATCCCGCCATATAATTTTTTTTTCTTCTGTATTTTTGGTTATTCCCTTTTTTTTTTTTTGTATACTCTCATCTTTTTGTTGTACTTCTGGACTCTGTTTTTTTTTGGTAAATTAAAATTCATGGGTTGTCTATTTTTTAAATAGAAAAATAAAATCTAATTTATTAAAAAAAACTACTGTTTTATAATATGATCTAAACCCGACTCAATATAATTTGATTGTATTTTTGCCTATATATATATATGTGTGTGTAAAATTTTATGTAATGATAATATTATAAATATTTATGACATTATTTTTATATATTTAGGAGTGTACCTATAAATATTAGATATTTCAAGCATTGTTATTATTGTTATAAATATTTTTAAATTTAAAATTAATTTTCTATAAATGGAAATAAGTGATCTTACTTCCGCATATGATATACGACATAGATGTCGTAATTAAGATTTGATGGAATATAACAACAAACTTATACTCACGTCCCTGATATATATAACATTTGTTTTTTTTGTTTTTTTTTTGTTTTTTATAAGCAACAAGTGCTCCCCTTTCCTCTATTTAAGAGATTGTAAGTAGGTACAGAGGTGCACTAGTTGGCAACTTTTGTCATTTTTATTAAAAAAAATTGGGTTGACAACATTCATTTAATGCAATTTTTTTAAAAAAAAAATATTTTAAAAAATTGGGGTATATTTAAATAAATTTCTTTTTTTTTTAAATTACCTTTCTGTCCTTTTCAAAGGGCAGACAAGTCATCTTTCCAAACTCCATAATACATAATCCACAAGGCAAGCAAAAATAATTGTAAAAACATATATATATATATATATATATATATATATATATATATATAAATTATTATCCCAGTCCTGTCAAGACAGCTAGATCCGGGCCCACATCCACGTATCTGGTCACAAATTTAGGTTCATAGTCCCAGTCTCGCAAATTAGTAGGTATACATTACGGCCCAGTCGAACTTAGAAAGCCCACCGGGGCCCACATTCAATTATTTATCATCGTCATCATTGAATCTCACCCTCTTCCGCTATAAATCCAATCCCTTCGTTCTTCTTCTCGCCTCCTCCTCTTCGCTCTCTCGCTCCCTCTCCAGCGCCTCCACGAGGTACTTCTCCTTCGTTCCAAGCTTCTCTGATTTCGTTTTTATCATGCTTTTCTATAGCTTTGCTTGTTGAACCGATTGCGTGTTTGATTTGTATTGTTCTTTGACTTCCGTTCAGCATATCTCGTCTACAAGTCGTTGTTTTTGTTATTATTATTATTATTTTGTGTTGTAATGTTGGGATTTCTCAGTTTTGTGCTTTAGGTTTGGTTGATTATTAATCTTGTTTTTTAAGGCAAGAAAATAACAATAATGATGATGATAAGAAGGCAAAGTATATTAGCAAGTTGGGATTTTTAGCCATGGACTTGAGTTTTTTTTGTGTTTATTTGAGAAAATTAGAATTATGTGAGTTGTTGCTTGGTTGGAACTATTGGAACAGTAGGATTTGTGTCAATTTTGTATTGCCTTGTTATCTGAGTTTATTCTTGTGCCTCTCCTGTGAATATTTCTTTTATTTTCTGTTTTTTTCCCTGATGTTATTGTGCGTTGGAAGTTTGATGGCTGTGAGTTTGTGACCATGGATGTCATGAAAAAATAATATGTTTCAGTATCATGTTACTTGCTTTTTTTTTTTAAGAACTTGAATTCAGTCAATCAGGGGTTGTAATTCCATATGTATTTAGGTGTCCTGGTTACTGTCTAGTTCTCCAGGATCACAAATGTAAAGCTTCCAATTTAAGTGTTAGTTCTATGATTTCTCATGTTCGTTTCTGACAATTGTATTAAAATGCGGACGATCTTCCATAAATCTTCATTTTACTTGCCTAAAATTTTGTTGCACATTCTTCGTTCTATTTGTCATGTTTGGCGCCTGTCGTGTTTGGGGCCAGATCTCGAGGTGTTTTTGGCGTTTACGATGTGTGAATCTCTAGTTGTGTATATTGTCCTCTGGTTTTAGTAAGTGTTGAGAAAACTTCTTGACATTGTTAACAATTTATGTAGTTTGTCATACTCTGTCCTATCATATGAGAGAAGTAGTTCTCTAATTATAGAAATGAAATTGACAATATTGATGGGGACTTTCTCTGTTTTTCCTATTTGCTTAGAAGTTTATTTTGGACTTAGTTTAGAACTCATTCCTTTCGAAGAGAACTCAGTAGCAAGGTTCTCTGAAATTTGTTTTTCATGCTTTTGATGGAAATTAGGTTGTCCATCTCTATCAACAACTTAATTGGGATACCTAAAAGCAAACTGATTTGTTCGGGTAGCTTTGTGTGCTGCTTGCTTGATTAAATTATGGGAATAGTTTAAATGTTGCCATGACTCAGTCGGCTTGTATATGACTAAATGTTGTTTTTGAGCACACACCATCAACACTGTTTACTATCTAAGCCAGAAAAATTTAAAATTCTCAGTTCCTTTGCAATGTCAAAGTTAAGAGCTTACATTTTTTTATTTTGATTTTTTAGATGGAAGGACAGACTTCCCAATCTTCTCAGATAATTGAAGTAACTGTGGATATGCCTGCTGGAGTGTCTAGTTTGGGTGGCCGGAGGATTTGTGGAGGTGCTGCATGTGATTTCTCTGATTCCAAGTCCACTTTAAGAGATTCAAAAGAAAGATCTGCATCCATGAGAAAGCTTATCATTGCCGTCATTCTGTGCATCATATTTATGAGTATAGAAGTCATTGGTGGCATCAAAGCAAACAGCCTTGCAATTTTGACTGATGCTGCCCATCTTCTCTCGGATGTTGCTGCCTTTGCCATCTCGTTGTTCTCTCTCTGGGCATCGGGCTGGGAGGCAACTCCACGCCAGTCATATGGTTTCTTCCGGATTGAAATTCTTGGAGCTTTGGTTTCTATTCAGCTAATATGGCTCTTGACTGGTATTTTGGTTTTCGAGGCTATTTCCAGAATGATAAATCCGAGTGGTGACGTCCAGGGCTTCTTGATGTTTGCTGTCTCAACATTCGGCTTGGTTGTAAACATCATCATGGCTGTTTTGCTGGGTCATGATCATGGCCATGGTGGGCATGGGCATGGGCATGGGCATGCTGGACATAGCCATGGCCATGACAAACACAGCCATGGACATGAGAAATCTGGTGATTATCACTCTCACCATCATGATGACCATGACCATGACCATGACCATGTTGGAGAGCATGGCCATTCAGTTAGCTTCTCAACTCATCACCATCACTCAAGGGAGGACAAAAAGGATGTTCATGAACCTCTTTTGAAGCATTCTGATTCTGAGAAGGGTAGTTCAGATGGAAAGAAAGCTAATCAGCGTAACATCAATGTTCACAGCGCTTATCTTCATGTCCTTGGTGACTGTTTCCAGAGCATTGGAGTGATGATTGGAGGTGCAATCATTTGGGCTTATCCCAAATGGACGATTATTGATTTGATATGCACTCTTGTCTTCTCAGTGATTGTACTTACGACTACCATCAAAATGCTGAGGAACATACTTGAGGTGCTCATGGAGAGCACTCCTAGGGAGATTGATGCAACCAGACTTGAGAATGGACTCTGTGAGATGGACGATGTTGTGGCCATTCATGAACTGCACATCTGGGCAATAACTGTGGGGAAAGTGCTGCTTGCATGCCATGTGACGATCACACCTGAGGCTGATGCAGAACATGTCCTTGATAAGGTGATAGGATATATTAGGAGGGAGTATAATATTAGTCATGTTACCATTCAGATTGAACGTGAGTAGGCTTTATGCATTTACTGAGATAGATGAACTTTGGTGTTTGATGTATTGTCTCTGTGAGACGGTAGTTGTATTTGGCCTTCGGAGAGAATATAAAACAAGCCATGAGGCCATTCAGATGCTCTGGACGGAGCCTGTAGGTATCACCATGTGCTGAGATTGTTTTGGTTATTTCTATTCATGTGCTTCTTGCTCTTTCTCAATTTCAGGAGGTTTTAATTTGTTTATTTTTCGATTAGCCTTCCCATGGTAATCTCAATATTCCAAGTTTAGACAGGCATATAGTGGCCGTGTCTAGCCTCATGAATTGCAGACTGTGGGCGCTGTTTTTATTGTTGATTTAGTTCATTTTTAACAGCTTGCTTTGCCTTAGCTTACTTTGATCACTATTATAAGGGTCAAAGTGGTCTCATTTGCTGTGTCTACAGTCTACTGATTCCAGTATCAGGTAAATCACCTATTCTGAACTAGCAAGAATCCAGAGTTGTTGCATACGCATAGACGACATTCTCTCATTACTCCATGCCTTTTCCAAGCTATCCTATTTACGTTTCTTTCATAATGCCATAACATATTTACCTGTATATTTGCACCATTGTTGCAATCAAAATGGTTGCTGTGTCGGTATTGGTCAATTGATGCAAGAATTCAGGCTTTCGATATGATAACTAGCAAAAAAATAGAATGTTGTAAAAGCTTTGTACCTTGGTGTACCTGCAGGTCAGCACTGATGAGTATCTTAAATATGGTAATCTTGTCTACCGATTTTAGTCTCAAGCTAGTGCTTTGTGTTACAGTGTTTGCTTGATATTGTATTTGTCTCCTGAGATGTTAATGCTAAGCTGCAGTTTTTGTGGACTGATCTACAACCCCCAGTTAGCCGTGGAAAAATGGTAGGCTGTTTTGAAGAGACCATAGAACAAACCATGTGCCAATTTGGATCACAATTGGATGCATTAATTGTAGCGTGCAGTGATCACTAATGGAAGCATTAATCATGTCGGTAAAAGGTGAATCATCTTTCTAATCTTGATTTGCAAGAATTCAAAGGTAAAGCAGGGGAACTCAATATGCATTGATTACTCAAGACTTGATTTCAAGCTATTATACTCCATTGTATTATTTACATTTTCTCATTTTGTTCAATGTATTTATCCATATACTTACGACATTGTTGAAATTTCAGAGTTTTGATATGATTACTGGAAAAAAAGGAGGTCTATAACTTCATCAACCAGCAGCCTGCAGGTTAGTACAGAGGAATGTCTTTAACTCTGTTGTTCTTGTTACCAACGACCAAGTGGTCTATTGGTAGCTAGGTCCCCAATAGAACCCTTCACAAGTGGTGAGAGTTCGAATTTTGGGTTAAGGCATATTTCTGGGAGTGTGAGTAGTGGTTGTGTGCGGGTGGTCCCTGCGCCCATGTGTGCGCGGGCCCTGCTCCCACTTGCTCCGCCGAGGTTTGTGCACGCCCCTGTCTTAGCGGCTAGGCCGCTCGACTTATGTTTTTTCAGTGCTTGTTTGATAGTAATGCTAATAAAAAGAAAAAAAGAAAAGCAGCTAAACTGCAATATTTGTGAACTGATCTGCAGTTTCTTCCATTGAATTTCAGGAAATGTAATCAAACATAGAAAATGGCAAGCTGCTTTCAAGCTTCTGTGATTATGTATCAAGGGTAACCTGATGTTATATGTGTTTTGGTTCTTTATGCAGGGACTTAAAAAAGAATAAAAAAAAGACAGGATTAATGAGCTCCCAAAACTGGTGGGTTTATTAAAGCACTAATGAACAAAGAACTATTGGACTGTGTATTCAATGCAAGGGAGTGAAAGTGAAACAACTATTGTGCCATCACTTGGTGCTCCTACATAAAGGACATAATAGCCCCACAGAGAGCACTGCCACAAAGGTCACATGAAGGTCTTAAACTTTTGAGATAAGGAAGCCAAGTTGCCAAACAGTCACACTATATATTGCACATATCTAACAGTACTCCACGTTGAAGTTTCAATGTTTGGTATTATATGTGCATTTTGAGGCCTTGAATCAAAGCCAATATGATGTAGGATGAACTTGATTTAACTAATTAGAGGTCTTTGATGTATGACTTGATTTGTGTTAGTCAGGCTCATACCAGATATAAATGAGTCTTGGTCTACTTGGATTGACATATTTATTGCTTCATAAAAATTGAATGCCATTGGTTAACCTGCTGCTTTGTTTAATGATCGGTGATAATAACTCATGTAATCCGTGTGTGTAATATATGATAGTATTAATTTTAAAAAGAGAATTTTTAATATAGAGAATATTTTGTTCTCAATGACTAACAAATTTTCCTTTTTTTTTTTTTTATTTCAGAATCTGTTTTTCTTTCTGGAATGCGACAAGCGCAAATACACTCAAGGACATGTGTACGAAAGACAATTAATGATGGTTCATCCATTTATTTCCACTCTGTCAATACAGGGATTATTAAGCCAGCCCACACCCAAAACCAGGATTTATGATTTGAATTTATGATATCACTGTATCCAGTGTGTCTTGAATTTGAGCAATTAACATCCAAATCCGCAAACAAGTTTTTTTTTTTTATTTAATAATGAGACCGTTGGACCAAAGGCACTTTCACTATTAGGTGAGTTCGATATCAAATCAAGTGAACTCAGAATTCAACGTAATAAAACTCCAAATATACCAAAATTATAACTTTATCAAACCGGAGATTAAACCAGTAATTCCACTAATCACCATCACCTCTATCCAAAAGAAAAAAAAGAAAAGTAATAAAAAGGTAGCCATGGAATCCGTCCAGAAGAGTCACATCTCTCAATGAAGATCCCCACCGACCCAAGGGACACCATTAAAGCCAAAGAAAACTAACCTTTTCTTTGTTTTGTTTTCACCACCCTAACTAAGCTTCAATCTCACGTGAATTCCCTATCTAACCTCACATGCACACCACCTTCACAACTTCCATATTATCCACATAACTCTCTATTTCTTCCTGAACACTACATGATATATATCATAGAATCTCCCTAACTTATACAAACCAAAGATCCTCATTTCAGTACTTCATTCCTTACCAATATGGGACCTGTTTCAGTGTTTTTACTCTCTTTAATTTTCATTCAAGATCTCACCGGACCTCCGGCAGCCACCGCAATGCTAAGAAGGCGGCACGATGAACCTCGAAGACGAGGACCGGGCCTCATCCCTAACCAAAAAGTCTGCAATCTCTTCACCGGAAGTTGGCTCCATGATGAGTCCTATCCCCTCTACAAATCTAGCTGCCCCTTCATTGATCCTCAGTTCAACTGCATGTTATTCGGTCGCCCGGACTCCGACTACCTTCATTTCCGGTGGAATCCTTCAGCCTGTGACCTTCCAAGGTAGGAATCTATACATATATAAGTTTATATATTATTATTGTTTCAATAACTTTGATGTATATATATATGCTTGTAGATTCAATGGAATTGATTTTCTTGAGAGGATGAGGAACAAGAAGGTGATGTTTGTGGGAGATTCACTTGGCCGGAATCAATGGCAGTCCTTACTGTGCATGATACATGCAGACTTGCCAAACCAATCTCCAACACAGCTAATCACAGGAGACCCTCTCTCCACCTTCAACTTCTTGGTACCTAATCTTAAACTTAAGCTCATAAAATGAGAGATCCAAACTTAATATATATATATGAACTTTGACAAATTAAACAACAGGAGTATGGAGTGTCAATAGCTTTCTATAGAGCTCCTTATCTTGTAGACATTGATGTCATCAAAGGGATGAGGATTCTCCGGCTCGACCGAATGTCGGTAAACGGGGAAGCTTGGAAAGGAGTTGATGTTCTCTCTTTCAACTCCGGTCATTGGTGGAGTCACAAAGGATCTCTTCAAGGGTATATATCTTATATCTGAATTAATGTGGTGTGTGTATATATATATGAATGTGACTATTAGGGTTTTTGAGTGGTCATGGTTGCAGGTGGGATTACATGGGAGATGGAAGAGCATACTACGTAGACATGGACAGGTTGGTTGCTTTTCAAAGAGGGATGAGCACTTGGGCTAATTGGGTTGACCTTAATATCAACATGAATACAACCAAAGTCTTCTTCCAGTCCACCTCTCCAACTCATTACAAGTACCACCTCTCTTTCTCTCTCTCTCTGTATATATATATATATATAAGTCCATTGGGTCTAAGAGATGTTTTTAAAATGAAGATTAAAAGTGATTATTTTTTACAACTAATTGATTTGTTTTAACCTAATTGTGTCTGGCTTCAAGTTATGTTTGTCAAATTTTTAAGATCTAAGGTACATACATTTCCCTCACAAGGGACCAATTTGGAATACTAAATTTCTCATCTGCCATCTGGGCCACCAATCAATGTTTTTGCTCTCATCCTCTGCTTTCCACTCATCAAATGCAAAGGCACATAAAGTAGACATTTCCTTTAGGAAAAAGAGGTCTTATTTACTGATCAGCTCTTTTATGTGAAATTATTACCCTTTAAATTTGATAGTCAGGATCATAGAATCAATTCAATGTCATTGCAGTAATAACCGAGAGGTTAAGCCATTTAATTCTCATACTGAAAGTTGAGAGTTCGACTTTCTTTTAATGTAATATGTGTCTCGGTGACTCGTCTACATTATAAAAAAAAGAATTAATTCAAATATATATTTGCTGTTGAACAGTGCTGCAGAATGGAATGATCCAGTGTCAAAGAACTGCTATGGAGAAAAACTACCAGTGCTAGGTTCTAACTACTCTGGCATCTATCCTGATCAAATGAAAGTTCTCAAGGGAGTGATAAAAGCAATGAAACATCCAGCTTACTTCCTAGACATCACCAGGCTCTCCGAGCTCCGAAAAGATGCTCATCCATCGGTTTACAGCGGCGTACTCAGCCCCCACCAACGGGCGAACCCGGACCGGTCTGCAGATTGTAGCCACTGGTGTTTGCCTGGCTTGCCTGATACCTGGAATCAATTGTTTTATACTGCATTGTTTTTCTGAATTTTTTTCTTTCTTGTTGTGAATTTCGTCGATAACTGTATTTAAAAGTAGATAAATTTATGTGTGTGTGTGTTCTTAATGTAACTTTCATTTTTATTCTGTGCATTTAGCTAGTTATAGTTAATGCTGAAGTATCTGAGAATATATTTGAATCTAATTCTTATATTTAATTGGCAACATATAGATATAGTTCTTGAAAAGAATGCATAACCAGATGATTGGTGAGATGTTAACCTTAGAAATCAAGAAACACTACCAACAAACAGGAATTTTATTACTTAATTTGAGGTATAATAATTATAGTTTATGATCAACAGGAGCATTTAAAAGAAAAGGAAAAAGGGATAAGAAGTGGTTGAGAGAGATTATCATATAATTCATCACCACATACATGGCTTTGCCTTCACTCTTACTCCACAAAATTAAGGCAAACCTTTTTCCACTCCTCAATCTATATCTCAACAAGAAAACTTAATAAGAAAACCTCTATACTTAGTACGAAAAGAAAATTAAACATCGGTTTTTCGATGAAGCTTTCGAAGGGGAAGCTCCCTCTATCCCTAATGGCCATCATCATCAGTGCCGTGGCATTTTCCGGTGTGATCTTTACCGAGGATCTTCGGTTTCTTACCGGTACTTTCATCACTAAACTTTGATCCTCAAACCTTTATTTTATTTTAATTTATTTTCTAAACATGAATGCATGCATTGTGTTCTTGCTTATGATCAGAGGAGAAAGAGAAATCCATGAGGAAAGATGAGTTGATAGATGAAGATAAGATTGGATTCAATCCAAGTGAGTGCAAAGTGATGGATGGGCAATGGGTGTTCAATAGTTCAATGGAACCACCCTACACTGAACAGACATGTCCTTACATTGAAAAACAAGTAGCATGCCAGAGCCATGGAAGGAAAGATAAAGATTTCTTACACTGGGAATGGCAACTTGATGACTGTACTTTACCAAGGTTTTGTGCTTGATTCTAAATTTCATTAGGTAAAACTTTGATGAATTGAATGATTAATTATAATGGGTTAAAAAAAAATTGAATGACAGGTTTAATGCAAGAGTAGTTCTTGAGAAGTTGAGAGGAAAGAGGATGATGTTTGTAGGGGATTCACTTCAGAGAGGACAATGGCTCTCATTTGTTTGCATGTTGCAAGCTGGGATACCAGAAGATCAAAAGTTTATGAATAGATCAACCCGCTCTTTAGCTGTTTTTGGAGCTAAGGTAATTTTTTTTAAAATATAGATAAATTGCTTAGATTAAAAAAAAATTGATAACAAGAGAGCGGTTTTCTGTTATGTATTTATCTTTATTTTATTGTTCCACTCTCAGTGGACTCTGTTTTTTTTTTTTTTTTTTTGTGGTTCTAGTCCCTAGTGGATGTGTTGTTGACACTGTTTTGTAGGCTCTTTAATTGATTTATGTTTACTTAATTAATAAATAAAATTTATTCATTTTATAAAAAAAATATATAACAATATAGAAAAAATAAAAATCAACACTTGAACACACTGTGAGAAATTACAAAACAAAACACAAGAAGAGACAACTAAAAAACTAAAGCAAATAATGATGTTATGAAAACATAACAAAACAGAGTAGTAGACAAGCTAGGCTTGACTTGAGCCTGACTTGAATTTGGTTGATTTCATGAACTCTAAGCATTGTATGAGCTTGAAACTAGCTTGAAGATATTTGTTTGAATTGAACTTGATTATAATTTTGACAATTCAAGCCTTTTAAAGTAAATCTCAAAATTGAAACTTGTTTAATGTAAGTAACAATACAAGTTTTATATAATATTTTAAATAACTAAAATTTACATTTTTCTATTAGATATTATATTAATATATTTGGAGTGATTAAGTCGGTCTATTCTGAAGCAAGCTCGAAATTAATTTGTAACTTTAAAATCAAGCTAAAGCTACTCGCAGAGAACTTGGTAAATTGATACCCTTTTTTCTAAAACATTGTTATGTATTTATACACATCTATGATGATTGAAAACTAGAAAATTCTATAAAGGATAATTAATTCATGAATTATATTTTCTTTTTATCAATTTTGCAGGAATATGTTATAAAAAAGGACCAATTTAATTTAATTTACTGGCTTACAGTAATAATATTATTATTTATGTTGTTTTAATGGATATATAGGAGTTCAATGCAACAGTGGAGTTCTATTGGGCACCATTCCTCATTGAATCAAACTCTGATCTTCCTATAATCACAGACACAACTAAAAGAATCCTTCATGTGGATTCAATAGCAAAGCATGCAAAGAATTGGGTTGGAGTTGATATCTTGGTCTTTAACACTTATGTTTGGTGGATGACTGGACACAAGCTCAAATCTGTGTAAGTTATCAATTCTTTACATATATATATTACTTAAAATTTATTTATTTATTTAAGTAACTTTATTGACTTGTTAAATGTAGGTGGGGATCATTTTCAAATGGTGATGAAGGGAATGAAGAACTTGATATTGTGTTTGCCTATAGACTTGGCTTAAAGACATGGGCCAATTGGGTTGACTCAAATATAGACCCAGATCTCACAAGAGTTTTCTTCATTACCATGTCCCCTGCTCACATGAGGTATGTCTCTGTTTCTTCAATTGTTGCTTCCATTCATCATTCATGTGATTTGATTTATAAGTAAACTTATGATAGAAAACTTACATGAAATGTTGTCTAACTATATTATATGCATTTTTTATTACTTTAATTTTTAAGTTAAATTAAACTTATCCTTTATTATAAAAAAAAATTAAAATTTCCTCTCCTCACTCTTCAAGATCTTGTTTCTTCCCTGAGAACACTCATTGATGTTCTTGGTCCCTTAAAGTTTTTTTCTTTATTAGTTCCATTATTAGTGGATTTTTATAATTATTTTTTTTTAAAGATGGATAAATTATTCATTAAGAAAGAACGATGAACAAATCCCCGCAAGAACAGAAACAAAAGATATAACCAATATCCATTAGCTGTGGAACAACAAGAGAATCAGAACAGTAAAAAAATACAACAAGAGGAAAAACACCCTCACAGGCCCCCCCTTACATAACACTTCTACCCACTAATTTTTTATATTTATTATATTATATTATATTATTTTTATAAAAATAAATAAATAACTAATTTATTGAAATAAAAACCACTAGTACATAAAGACAGCAACGCATAAAAAAAACAAAAAACAAAAAAGGGAACATAAAACATTGTATTTTATCTTATGTTTTTTAATTTAAATGTTTTATCCACATATTAGAAAAAGTTCATACGAACATATATATTTCACATCCTGATTCTTTTTAATAATAAGTGATTTATCTGCATTTCTCATATATATAAATGCATATATTTGACTAATACAACTTGTTTTCCTGCTCTGACAATGCAGGAGTACAGATTGGGGCAATGAGAAGGGAATCAAATGCTATAATGAAACAAAACCGGTGATGAAAAGGGGACATTGGGGAAGTGGCTCTAATAAACAGTTGATGGAAGTAGTGTCAAACATTATAGAGAAAATGAGAGTTCCAGTAACAATAGTAAACATAACACAACTCTCAGAATATAGAATTGATGGTCATGTATCTGTGTATACTGAAACAGGGGGACAAAAGTTGACTAGAAAACAAAAAGCTAACCCTAAACGTTATGCTGATTGCATACATTGGTGTTTGCCTGGAGTTCCAGACACCTGGAATCAAGTTCTGTATGCATATTTGTAAAAGTTTCTTTGGCGTTGGAGTTTAATGTAATCAATAAATTCCAATGTTAATTAATTTTGATAGCTTGCAATTCTTGCTGTGCTTGTGCATCTGCCGATGAGAATATTATGGTAGTTCTCGGTATTGAAATATATATATAAACGTTACTAACTTAATTTTAAAACCAACCGTATAACTTAGTTTCCGCACCATCATGCGTTAATGTTCTAGGAGAAGACCTTCTTTTCTCCTAGAAACCATGTTCTTTCTTTTCTCCTGTTCCACTTCTAGTGAATTTGTTGTTCTTTTTTTGTGTAGCAGTGTTTGTATATTTTTTTTGGATTTTTTGTGTTCTTCCTCTTGTTTTTAATGCATTTGTGAATCTATTTTATAAAAAAACAACTATATATATCAACTGATGATCTAATAAGATATAGATAGATAGTCAAGACAAATAAAACAATACTATTCTTTATTTATTTTTATTTTTTGAAAAATGCCACAAGTGTATATATAGTCAAGGTGTATGCACAAACCGAGGATTTGATTGTCTTATTTGTACACTTTTACCCAATAACAAGGGATTCGGGTTGTAAGCTCGCACCCTCAATTGATCTACAGTGGTCACGGTTTCCTTGCAAATTCTAGTTCTAGGTTTACAACAATTCTAAGAAAACAAGTATTACAACCTCCAATCAAGCTTCCAAGGCAATTAGCAAGAAGGAGATCCAACTACAAGTTTTCAAGCCAACAAATTAATACAACCCTAATCCATCATTCTCATCTAAGAAAAACAAGGAAAAGAACAAGGCTTACAAGTGCTTACTTCTAATACCCAAGGAAGAAGAATGGATGATGGATCTAGGAGCTAGCTTAGCAATAAGGAGGAAGATCATCCAAAGTTCACCATCTTCTCCAAAGGAAAGCCAAGGAAATGAGAGGTAAGAGAGGAGAATGAAAAAAAGAAAAAGAAAACTAGGGAGAAGAAGGAAAGGGCTGAAGTTGATAATAAATTCTCTTCTGCTATAGTACCTTGAGCTAGAGGACCGAACAAAATCTACAGTGGCTTGTTCACGTTATATTAATTAGCTGAGTCAGCCACATTTCCTTTTCTTCTTCTTCTTCTTCTTCTTCTTCTCTACCCTCTTCTTTTTCTTGCCATTATTCTCGAGAGTTTTGAACCGGTGATCGGAGTAGACCATGTGTTCAAGCCGGCGGAGAAGTGTCTTATCGCCGTCTTTTCTGTGATGATCACGTGGACGAGATTTCTGGTTTGGGGGGTTTTGTTCTATCCATTGGAAGCTTGCTGAGGCTAGCGAGATGTGCGAGGATTGCGTTATGGCGAGAGGGTCGTCATCGGGGGCTAATCATGTTGTGCCTTTGCTTTCTTGGATGAAGAGGAGTGAGGATGGGAAGAAGGATTTGAGGTGTTCTTGCTACGATGTGAACCTTAAGAGCGGGTTCTACTCGCCTTAATTGTTTATCAAGCCTTCTTGGCCGGCTACGATGGAGTGCACCGAGAAGGAGGACTTGATCGAGCACCTTGTTGACAATGGTGATTGTGATTAGATGGATCATGATATGAATAAGGAGGAGAAAAAAAGATGAGGAGATCTCTTCTTTTGTTAGGATAAAGGATTCGCCTTTGGAAACACACAGTAGCATAGCCGGCATGGATTCCACCACAGAGTTTTGGAACTTTGGCGACAAGCTCCAGCATGCAAACCTCGCCAGAATCTCCATCGGAGACAACATCTGGTCAGACTTATATCTCACTCACGCATCTTTGATGATCATCAGCCAGAAGATGAAGAAAAAGCAAAACACAAGGATTGGTGTTATTGGTTAATGGCGAGAAGAAGAAGAAGATGGAGAAGAAAGGGAAAAGGAAAGGTGGTTGACGTGTTCGGTGAGGTGTCCGATGTTTTGCCTACTTAGCTAATTAATATGACATGGACAAGCCACGTGAGCTAGATGATGTGGATATAAGCTCTGCTAACTTTGACTTTTCGTCGGCCATGTAGGCTATTGGGTGGCAGAAAGTCTCGGGCGATTGTTCGGTGAAAGTTTTTGAAGTTGGATGACTGAAATGAAAACAAAATAAAGTTGGGTGACTACCCAAAAAATTCACCCTATATACATCCATGACCATCAAATTCAAGATGCTATGAAAATATTTTCTTTTTTTTTGTTTGATAAGAGAGCAAGTATCTCTGCTTAAAGGGGTGTGTACCGTGCACGAAGTTAATGCCTCACAATTTCTCGCTTTAGTTTATTGGTGTCTGTATGAGGAATCTAAACTCCAGAGAAGTTAATTCCTATGCGTTGAATTTGAACTCTTATTGTCTTTCCTCTAGCCCAATCAATTTTGAAAATGGTGTCATTAATTAACCGCTTGAACCACATCGCTATCAATAATTCCTTTGTGTCCACAAGCAATACTCAAATGAACAATCTTCGATCAAATTAAAATTATAATTAATTGTATGATATATATAGATACAGTCTAACATTGTTATGTACTTTTTTAGTTTTTTATTAAATATTCAAGTTTTAATAATTTTACTTGTCAATTTTACCAATATTAAATTTTAAAAATTAAAATTCATTATCTCTTCCACCAAGAAAGCGAAAAAGGAAATCCCTAATACAACTTCAAATAATTAGTCCCCATCCTCAAATTATCAAAAACCTAAAACAACATCAATTGGACCTAATATATCTAAGCCGCAAGTCTAGCTAGCACCCCAACTAGTGGCGCATTATTAACAGTTGGTCCCTCCGATTGCTGGTAATTAGACCGTTGATCTTCAAATTGATCATTCGCATCAGGTCCACCCACAACCGCACCCTCTAACACATTTGGGTTCGGTCCATCACTATTGAAGTACTTATCGAATCCATCCTTACACCCAATCAGGTTCGGATCTGACTTGATTGAAGGCATCGACGCTGCTCTATGATGGAACTTAACCGGATATGTCGACCCAAACCCAACCATGTAACTCATTCCCTTTGGGTTTGCACCCAAGATGTAGTTCACCTGTGATTGAACAAACTTGATTAGCTCTCGAGGCGTGACAGTGACCGAGCCACACATTAAGTTGGCTCCCACCAAGGCAAGGTGGTCCGCATGAGCCGCAATCACTAACATCGCAGACGTTGTGTACTGGAAATTATTCCATGGCTGCCACCACAACATCCCTCCGGGACTCATCTTCACATTGTTGTTCCCTTTTTGTATCGTCGGACATATGAATTGAACCATTTCCGACTCGTACTTGTTCCATAAAGGATTATTGTTGTCGAGCCTTTGTTCGATCTTTAACTGTATCATTATTAAATTATCGTTGTCATTAAATATGTGAATAGATATATATAAGCTTGGATTTCTCATCTTATTATTGAATTTTTGTACTTACTTTAGTGACAATAGTTTGGACGCCGACCCATTTATCATCCCAAGAGAAAAGAGACCGAACACCACCGGTGCTGCCAAAGTTGACAAGGTAATCACTGTAAGTTTTATCATCGGTTGCATGGAAGAGCCAGACGGCAGCCCATTGATATTCATCATCAAATCCACTGCTGGAGTAGTACTTCCCGGCCACCGGAACACTTTGTTGATAAAGCCCCCGGTGCTCATTAGCGAATTGAAACAACTAATACATAATAATCATGCATGCATGCATGTATTAACAATAATAACATGACAAATATAAATAATAAAAAAAAAGAAAAAGAAAATGCAAGTTAAAGTGATTACTTGTTTTGCATGTGCAAGAAGCACATCAGCATAATGAGGATCACCCTTTCTAAAGGCAATGGAAGCAGCGGCAAGGGCGGCTGAGGTTTCTCCGGCGACATCGGAGCCGGGATGTGCAGCATCGACACGGTAAGAAGTTCTTGGAGTTGTCATGTCCTCTGGCCTCATCCAACACTCATGATCGGAATCTCCATCTCCGACCTCCACGTAAAGCACGTCCGGAGCAACGTGAGCTTTAAGAAAATAATCACACCCCCATTTCAATGCTTCCATGGCATGACCCAACTCATTCTTGGAAACTAAGTTTTTCTCAAATTCAATGATCCCCCATGCCAGTGTTGTTATAGTAAATGCATGTGGAAATCCAAACTTCACGTTGTCTCCGGCGTCATAGTATCCTCCAGTGAGATCAATCTATATATCAAATTATATCAACAAAATAATACTTAAAGAGTTATATATATATTATATAAGCATATAGTGATTGATTAATTACCCCATTATCACTGCCATCTTTGAGAGCAGAATCACCACGCCATTGGAGTCTTTGAGAAGGGGGGAGTTTCCCAGACCTTTGGCCCTCAAAGAAGAGCAAGGATTTGGTGAGAGCTTGAGAGTAATCAATTGAAGCATGGCTTTGGATGAAGAAGAGAGAGAAGCACACAAAGCCGAGGAGGAGGAGGAGGTTTGGAAGAGCCATGGATGCTGGTGAATGAATGGCTTGGGTTTGTTTTTCACTTTCTCACTGTGGTGTGAGAGTTTTGGGGGAATGCATGGTTGTACGTATAAGAGGCAAAGAGAGAATTAGCCTGGTAATGCACGTATTAATTTATTTCTATAAATGTTCCCTAACCAGAGGAAGTTACTATACCGATACTACTGTTCTTAACATTATAAATTATATTCTAATTAAGAACCATTCAAATATACCTCCAATTAACATGAATGGTAGTTACTAGTACTAACTAATCTTACTTTCTTAATGCAATAATGTAAAAACTAGCGGAAGTTACTAAAACATGTATTAATTAGGAACTATTCAAATATATCTCTAATTATAATTTGAATGGTTTTGAAATACTATGCAAATATACATGAATGGTTAGTATTAATATATATATTTTAGTAATGTAAATGAGGGTAAAAGATAAAATTAAGTCTATTTTTAAGCCATGTCAGTAAGAATAAATGGAGTTAAGTGTTTTAGCCCTTTTTTTTTTTTTTGATAAAAAGTGGATAAACCACTACTTTATTGAAAGATTTTAGCCCTTTTTTATAAACGGTTTAAATTATATAGTACTAAAATGTTATAACTCAAGCCACATGTCTTGAATTGATAAAAAAGTAAATCATAGGCTAGTTTAGTAAAATTTGCCCTAACAAAAAGGATGTGTGTTTGGGGGTGTTTATTCATATTGTCAATAAAAAAATAAAAATAAGTCTGATTTTGACCACTTGTCACTGAGAGGAAAAATGAATGGTGATTATCTATATTTAAATTATTTTTACTGGAAGAGAGGCAATTGTAAACTAAAGAAGCAATGAGTCCTTTGTACCCGGTCTACTTAATTATGCCTTAATCTTGTGAAATTTGTGATATAAATGAGAGGTCCATATTGAGAAAGCAATATTAAACTTGCTCCTAATTATTAGCTGACACATAATAATAAAGTAATGAATTTAGGATCTTGTTCTTTTGCATATGCTGAACTATCGCCTTTTTTTTCTTATGAAGACAAGACTCCTCCAAATTATGTGGTATGCTCTAAGACACTTGTAATATTTAGATGTAAGAAACCAGTCAAAAAAGGGATTGGCGCCTATAATTTAGAGGTCAAGATGATAAAAGTCTACATAATATATTTTTTTTTCTTTATTCGCTGAATGCAATTTTAGACAAGGGGAAAATATTGGTAGTCAAAATCCAATGTAAGAGGTTCCAGAGATTAAGGAGTCAAACCGATAATTTAAATTTTTAATTCTCTAAATTACGAAGAGAATATATATATATAAATAAAAAGTTTAGTTTGCATTTAATAAAACATTTATTTATTTTATTTACTGTAGAAGCTACTCAGGAGCCACAGATACAAGTATACCCAAAAAGCTTAATGCTAGAAATAATTAACATCCAAGATTTATTTAGCTAAATCCAATCTCATTGGGAACAAAGAAAGTTCATTATATATACATCCATATCCCTTGAGTTCAAGATGCTATGAATAATTCCTTTTTATTTTAAGGAGGGAACATGGAGTTAATACCTCACTTTTCCTCGTTCAAGGTCTGTATGGGGAATCTAAACCCTTGAAGAGTTAATTTTTTATGTTGAATTTAAACTTTTGTCATATTTTGAAGGTTTTAAGTGAAAAAAACAATATATGAAATTTTGAAACTTAAAATTCATTATCTCTTTCACCCAATAGGAAAATGAAAATCCTTAATACAACATCAAATAATTCAGCCCCCAACCTTTAATTATTAAAAACTTACAATAAACACCAATTGGACCAAATCTAAACCGCAAGTCTAGCTAGCACCCCAACCAGTGGCCCATTATTAACAGTTGGTCCTTCCGATTGTTGAAAATTATACCGTTGATCTTCAAATTGATCTTTCGCATCAGGTCCACCTACGACCGCACCCTCTAACACATTTGGGTTCGGGGCAGCACTATAAAAGTACTTCTCAAACCCATCCTTACACCCAATTAGAGTCGGGTCCGACTTGATTGAAGGCATCGATGCTCCTCTATGATGGAACTTAACCGGATATGTTGACCCAAACCCAACCATGTAACTCATCCCCTGTGGGTTCACACCCAAGATGTAGTCCACCTGTGATTGAACAAAATCAATTAGCTCTCCGGGCGTGACAGTGACCGAGTCACACATCAGGGTAGCTCCCACCGAGGCAAGGTGGTCCGCATGAGCCGCAATCACTAACATCGCAGACGTTGTGTACTGGAAGTTGTTCCATGGCTGCCACCACAACATCCCTCCCGGACTCATCTGCACATTGTTGCTCCCTCTTTGTATCGTCGGACATATGAATTGAACCATTTCCGACTCATACTTGTCCCATAAAGGATTTTGGTCGTCGAATTTTTTTTCGATCTTTAACTGTATCATTATTAAATTATCATTGTTAATAGATATGTGAATATATATATAAGCTTGGATTTCTCATCCTATTATTGAATTCTCGTACTTACTTTAGAAACGATGGTTTGAACACCGACCCATTTATCGTCCCAAGAGAAAAGAGACCGAACACCACCTGTGTTGCCTAAGTCGGCAAGGTAATCAGTGTATGTTTGATCGTCGGTTGCATGGAAGAGCCAGATGGCAGCCCATTGATATTCATCATCAAATCCACTGCTGGCGTAGAACTTTCCGGCCACCGGAACACTCTCTTGATAAATCCCCCGGTGATCATTAGCGAATTGAAACAACTAACACGTAATAATCATGCATGCATATATTAATAATAATGACACATATAAATAACAAAAAAGAAAATGCAAGTTGAAGTGATTACTTGTTTTGCATGGTCAAGAAGCACATCAGCATATTGAGGATCAGACTTTCTAAAGGCAATGGAAGCAGCGGCAAAGGCCGCTGAGGTTTCTCCGGCGACATCGGAGCCGGGATGTGCAGCATCGACACGGTAAGAAGTTCTTGGAGTTGTCATGTCCTCTGGTCTCATCCAACACTCATGATCGGTAAATCCATCTCCGACCTCCACGTAAAGCACGTCCGGAGCAACGTGAGCTTTAAGAAAATAATCACACCCCCATTTCAATGCTTCCAAGGCATGACCCAACTCATTCTTGGAAACTAAGTTTTGCTCAAATTCAATTATCCCCCATGCAAGTGTTGTCATAGTAAATGCAAGTGGAAATCCAAACTTCACGTTGTCTCCGGCATCATAATATCCTCCGGTGAGATCAATCTATATATCAACAAAATAATACTTAAAGAGTCATATATATATAGTTTATAAACAAATAGTGATTAATTAATTAATTACCCCATTATCACTGCCATCTTTGAGAGCAGAATCACCACGCCATTGGATTCTTTGAGAAGGGAGTTTCCCGGACCTTTGACCCTCAAAGAAGAGCAAGGATTTGGTGAGAGCTTGAGAGTAATCTACTGAAGCATGGCTTTGGATGAAGAAGAGAAAGATGCACTGAAAGCAGAGGAGGAGAAGGAGGTTTGGAAGAGCCATGGATGGTGGTGAATGAATGGCTTGAGTTTGTTTTCACTTTTTCACTGTGGTGTGAGAGAGCCTTGGAGGAATGGTTGTATTTATAAGAGGTAAAGAGATAATTAGCAGTAATGACCTGTTAATGCACGTCTTAATTTATTTTCCATAAATGATTCCGAATTATATGGCATGTAATTAAGACCAGTTAATTTTCCTCTTTTTGGTTAATTGCAAGAATAATGTTATCTGTAATTATAAATCTTGATTACCAAATGAGGAGTTTTATTCATCATCTAAAAAAGAAGATATTCATGAAGGGAGTTGATGGTTATCATGTGGCTGTTCTATTTCTTATTATTTAGTTATACTTATATGATGAATTGGTCCTCACCATATAGTTCTATATATTACCAGAGATACTTGACAATCAATTTGCTCTATCTAATTCATTCTGGTTTATTTTGTTTTCATAGGTTTTATATTTCTTTTAATAAAATAGGTAAACCACAAACTTGTTAAACGATTTATTTTATTTTCTGAATAAACCAAAAATTTATTAGACATTATTTTGTATTACTAACATGCATTAGTAATATGCATGCATACCCAACAGGGCCAACACACAATATAAATTGCATGAACTCGAATCGAACCTCCTCCAAATCAGATTCTACCATTAACTCAAACTAAAATTATTTTTTTACAAAATAAATAAATCAAACTTAATGAAAACTTGGTACGAGAAGAGCTAGGAAAGAAAACCAGTGCATGGCGTACGTGGAGAATATATATATATATATATAATTAAATCAATAATTAATCCCTTTTGCATATCGTTTTTTATGTGATTACACGAGGAATTAATAATAGTTTGCAATTTTTTTTATATTAATTGATTAACTAAAATAGTTGATCCAAAATTACCATACAGCATCCATGGGCGTCAGTTGAGCAGCACCAACAATGCTTAAATTAAATGGTACTTTAAAAGTTATTAAAAAAAAAAAAACTCGCTCATTGTTATAATTCTAGCACATCCCATCAGAGCAAGAAAACAGTACACTAAAAAAAAAAAGACAGATAAACATATAAAGAGGGATAGATTCAAACCACTTCACTTCATAACAACAAGAAGCACAGACGCATATATATGCACCCCAAAAGAAACAAACTTAACAGGTAGATCAAGGTAATTAACATAGAGATATATATATATCATGACTTCAGTACACACAAACTAGTTAGGTTCACCAGTTTCAGTCTACAAGCCACATACGCTTATTATTATTACTGCCACATACTATTCACACATCCATAACACAAAAACATATAGTCCCATGACACATGCAAGTCCACACAGGACTAAGTAGTCCTAAACTTAGATTCATCAATCTCTATTCCCTCCCTTTCAGCTCTCTCCTTTCCAGACTCCTCAGTGGTGCTTAGCCCTCCCTTCTTCCCCATCTCCTGGTACCCCTCCTTCCCCAGCTGCTCCCTCCTTGTCTGCCCTCCTCTACTACGTCCTTCATTCATCCCATGCAAATTAAATCCATGCATCAGTTATACATAATCATCTACGTATAAAATTAACAAAGAAAACATAATCCATGCATGCATGCAACTAAACCTTCAGCGAGATGTTCCTGAGCTTCAAGACTCTTCCCACCAGTGCCTCCAGGAACAACAGTTTCACCTTTCTTAGCTCTCTCATCAAGCTCACGCCTCTCCTGCTCTGAAGACATCTTCCTTTTTTTGTTTTTTTTTTTCAACTAGCTTTTTCTCTTACTATGGTAAGTTGAAGGGTGGTAGCTCTGTAAGTTGTGGAATTTATAGGGAGGAGAAGCGGCGGAGAAGGCAAGGAGGTGGTGACACGTATGAGGCTGAGGTAGAAGGAAGTGGTTGCTGGTTTTGTGACACATTGACATTGTTGCAGGAGATGATATGGACATGTGTCAATCATTCAATGTGTTCAACGTATTAAATTAACCAAGCAATTGGATGCATGGGTTTGGATTTCATGACACCATTTGGAATGTTTGTCAAGCAGCTTAAGGTTCGCTAGCGAGTGAGGATTAATTGTATATTGTTTCAATTATACTTGTTTGGTTTGTTATAAAGAAGTGACTGATAATAATTTTTTATGTTTGAGTGTATAATATTATTTATTATGGAGATGATATATGACTTAATACGTAGGCAGACTTAGCTTGCTCAGACTACTCTCTTCGTTTACCTCTTCTCTTTATTTTCACTGTACCCTTCACCCTTGGTGAGGTCTTTGTATATTTTCCTACTTTATTTTACCTGTCTCTTCTTGTGTTTGTTCTGTATTTTTATTTTTTATTCAATAAATTCATAATTTATCCATTTTATTAAAAAAATGATATCATGACTCAATGGCTTGTAATTTATCCTTACACTACAGTGGACTGGGAAGTGATATATATAATTGGTAAAAATTTTCGGTTTATGATGATATTGAAAGCCATCGTTACTTGATGACTCTTTGTTGTATTAATAGTGGGATTTTTATGTTGTGTTTATATAATTTTAAAAAATAAATAAGTAGGTTTAAATTTTAGTTCCCTAAAAAAAAATTTTAGCTCACTCAAATATAATAGTTCTTATGTATTTTGTTTCTTGTTTCGCAACTATTTTCTCAAAAATAATAAAAAATAAAAAATTTCACTACAAATATGTTTTTTTATTTATTTCGGTACAACCTTTAACAATATTTATCTATTTTTTTATTTAAAAAAAACCTCACTTTAAGGATCCATATATAGTAGCAATATGATTTCATGTGTATATTTGGTGTTTTATAACTACCAGTGTTAAATGATTTTTCCAGTCAGGCAAAGAATTGTTAAAACTTCAATATTACTTTTTCTTTTTACGGTGAGTAATATCAAAACATCAAAATATATAGATAGCTTTTATAAATAAACATAATAATTATTGCCATGTTTTTTTTTTTAAATTATTGCCATGTTCTATCGCTAATTGTAAACAGGAGTGGAATTATATTTTTTTAATAAATGACTAAAATAATTAAAATTTGTATAATATAATAAAGGAATAAAATAACCAAATGTCCGCTGGGAACAAAAAAGGTAATATACATAGAAAAATATAAATATGGAGAATATAATTTAATTGTAAACCAAAAGGCATGAAGAGCATAGTTATCAAAGATTTTTTTAAATGACCTTTTAAAAATGGATAAATAACATTTGCCTGCATTTTTTTAAAGTTTTTTTTTAAATGAACGTTAATAATATATTGCATGCTGCTCTTTTTATGTGATCTCTGTGAAGTTACCTAGTTTTAAAAAATTAATTATATTTAAAAAATTATAAAAATGAAGCCATTGATTCTTTTTAATAATTAATATAATATCTTAGAAACCAAACTAATTTCAAAATTAGATAGAAAGAATTAGAAATGGCAACATATAGGGTATGCTAAAACCTTTACTCGTATCCGTAACCTTTATCTTATACATGTACCCTCCATGGAGGAAAAAAATTGTACCATTATCCTTTTGGGCAGGGTACATACCCACTTATTTAATGTTCAAATTACCGAATTAAATAATAATAATAATAATAATAATAATAATAATAATAATAATAATAAATTCATTGTGTGCCAAAAAAATACATATTCAATTAAAAATACTTTAAAAATAATTAAAATCAAATATTTATTGTCCAAAAAGAAAACACATTCATTTTTTTTTATAATGCTAATAGTCAATATTAATGTTCTTTAAAAATTTATTTTAATACATAGTTGTTTATCTTAAATTATATAATCACATTAAAATTATATGTAACAAATTGATTTATAAAAAATAACAAGTTGATCGATTTTCATTGGCATCTATTTAGGAATTTAGGGTAACTCTAACTTTTTTGTTTATGTTATGCTATCTTGGTTATTGTTTTAAAATTTTAATATATATGGTATTTATATTTTATGTAATTTTAAAATTCATAAATATTTAGTGAGAATTTAAATAGAAGCGCAATTGTAAATTAAGCAATTCTCTCATGTTTATAAATTAATTGATTAATTTATATATCCAATTGATTTTTTATTAGCATCTTATTTTCCAGGATGTTCTTTTAATTTATAGAATAAATTTTTATGACATTATTTTTTTTATATTTATTCTATAATCTTTAGTTTTTTTTTATTTAATTATGATTCTTAATATAAATCTAAAATTCAATTTTGATAATATTATGCACTATGAAATATAAATATAAAATATAAATAAAATTTAAAATCTAAATTTTGAAAATGAATCTAGATAAACTGTGGATAAATGTTTAGTTTAATAAAAAAATTATATATATATAAATTGTGGGTAAATGTTTAGCTTAATAAAAAAAATTATATATATAACCCATACATGCTAAAAAAATAACAGTTTATGCCCTTAACCGTACTAGGTCGTAATAGTCTCTTTGACAGAATACGAGTACGTGTACAGATATACTCATTGGGCATGATACAGATTACCATCTTTGAAAAAAAATATTGTTTCCTTAAATACACACAATATAATCTCACTTTAAATAAATAAATAAATAAATAATTTTTTTTGAAAATTAATTTGAAAACTTTATCAACAAACATCATTAATTAAAGTGGAAATTACCAAAAACACCTCCAAAGTTTGCAATATGCACAGATTCTCCCTCTAAATTTGAATATCCATAAAAACACCTTCCTTTTGAATATAATGATTTTTAAACCCCCCAAGCATCTAACAGTGATTAATAGAGTTAATTTTAAATTTTTTGGACGAAATTGTCTCTTGCATGGGAAGTTGTGGCTCAAAACAGGTTGAGGGTTTTTCAAAGGAGAACTTCTTCCTTGGGACAAGCTCAGCGGAGAGGACATCTAGGGATTCTTTCAAATCGGAAATGGATTTGAGAGAAGAGCGAACATCATAGAAAGGCAAGAAGTAGGAGTTATCAGCGATGAGGCGCTCAAGGTCGACGATCATGGCTGAGAGGGCTTCTAGCTGAGGCTTCACGACGGGCTTGGCAGAGGGATTGAGCACACGGAGGCAGGAGAGTTCCACATCGATGGAGCGCTTAGCGTTGAAGAATCAAGAGAGGAGGGAGGCCACGGATTCGAAGGATGGGGCGGCTTCAGATCCAGATCCGGATCCGGTTTTGCGAGCCTGGCGGAGGTTCTCGAGGCGCTCAAGCATCAAAGCGTGCTTCTTCTCGAGGGCATCGGATGCTACCAGATTTGGGTTGGATCCTTCCATTCCGAATCTCCGACGAACTCCGATAGAGGAAACGGTTTTTTCTTTGTATGTTTCCCCTTTAATTTGATATGGTTGCATTATGTAGTGTTTAATAGTATCAGTTTAATAAATGAGGTTTTCGTTTAAAACAAGGGGTTTCTGTTTAAGAAATGAGGTTTATGTTTAATTGTTTAATAGTATCAGTTTAAGAAATGAGGTTTTCGTTTAAACAAATAGGTTTCCGTTTAAAAAAAGAGGTTTCTGTTTAAGAAATGAGATTTCTGTTAAAATAACATTACAAAGACAATAAACTTGCAATGGGATAAGAGATTAAAGTCATACACTCTTGGAACAAGAAACATTAACTACTCATGCATGCTTGGAGACAATAAACATTAAATACTCATGCATGCAACAAATTAATTACTCTTCTTCCCTAAACCTTGCTTGAAGATGAGAAATGAGGTTTCTGTTTAATTGTTTAATAGCATCAGTTTAAGAAGTGTGCTTTTCGTTTAAAAAAAGAGGTTTTCGTTTAAACAAAGAGATTTCCGTTTAAAAAAAAATAGGTTTCTGTTTAAGAAATGAGGTTTCTGTTAAAATAACATTACAAAAACAAGAAACTTGGAATGGGACAAGAGATTAAAGTCATGCACTCTCGGAACAAAAAACATTAACTACTCATGCATGTTTGGAGACAATAAACATTAAATACTCATGCATGCAACAAATTAATTACTCTTCTTTCCTTAGACCTTGCTTGAAGATGAGAAATGAGGTTTATGTTTAATTGTTTAATAGCATCAGTTTAAGAAATGTGCTTTTCGTTTAAAAAAAGAGGTTTTCGTTTAAATAAAGAGATTTCCGTTTAAAAAAAAGAGATTTCTGTTTAAAAAATGGGGTTTCTGTTAAAATAACATTACAAAGACAAGAAACTTGGAATGGGACAAGAGATTGAAGTCATGCACTCTTGGAACAAGAAACATTAACTAATGCATGCTTGGAGACAATAAACATTAAAAAAAATAATTTTCCCTTAATTAATTTTTTTTGATTTTAAATAATTAATTTTGATTAACATAAAAAAAACTAAAAAGTTGAATCGAATATAGAAATTTCCCAATAATATCAGCCATTTTGAAATCGGATATAAAAGTTCCCCTAATAACATCATCCCCCTTAAATAAAATGAAAATTACAAAATAACCATCATATCTCTCACGTGATAAGCACGTGACTTCACTTGTTCTCGATCTATATAAGCAAACAAGATGCCCTAAAACCACTTCGCCAGCCTCCATTGCCTCCCATTTCTCTGCTTTCTAAGACCAAAACCCTAGACTTTCTTGCATCCTTCTTCAAATCTCTTCCAATCTCTCGGCCTCGATTCTTGTTGCATTCCCTTTTCAAGGCATCAATCTCATCTGTGGTTGCTTTTCTGTCTCCCTTTCACTTTCATATAGATGTAATTATTTTTTCTTGATTTTCTTGCAGGTTTGAGAGATGTCGGATGATGAGGCCAATAAGGAGGAGAAGGAGCTTGATCTTTCTTCCCCTGATGTCGTCACCAAATACAAGAGCGCTGCCGATATCGTTAACAGTAATTTTTTTTGGTTTTTTTTATTATTTAGCGAATCATGTTTGTTTCAGTATGTAAAGTTGCTAGCTTTTCATAAATTGCAGAGGCTCTTCAGTCTGTAGTGTCACAGTGCAAGCCTGGAGTCAAGGTCGTCGACCTCTGCGAGAAAGGCGATGTCTTCATCAGAGAGTGAGTCAAAGTTTTTATTTTTGTTTTTCCTTCTTTTTTGTTTGAATTTGTACTGTTTGAGTTAATCCGGGGATGACCTTTTGATAGCCAAGCTGGAAGTGTGTACAAGAATGTGAAGAAGAAGATTGAGAGGGGCGTTGCCTTCCCGACATGCATCTCTGTTAACAATGTCGTCTGCCACTTCTCGCCGCTTGCTACTGATGAGACGGTCTTGGTGGAGAATGATATTGTGAAGATGTGGGGTTTTTTTTTGTTAATTCTACGTTTATGTGTTAATTTACTAGCGGTTTTCTTTTGGCAAAATGAAAATTTTGATGTTTCTTTTATTGCAGAGACATGGGGTGTCATATTGATGGGTTCATCGCTGTGGTGGCTCACACCCATGTCATTCATGAAGGGCCGGTTACTGGGAGGGCTGCGGATGTGATTGCAGCTGCAAACACTGCAGCAGAAGTCGCATTGAGGCTTGTCAGGCCTGGAAAGCATGTAAGTGGCTTCTCATTCTTTAAGCAATTGCACTGGGTATGGTATAAGATCTCA
This sequence comes from Dioscorea alata, assembly GCA_020875875.1. Taxonomy (NCBI): domain Eukaryota; kingdom Viridiplantae; phylum Streptophyta; class Magnoliopsida; order Dioscoreales; family Dioscoreaceae; genus Dioscorea; species Dioscorea alata. The sequence continues at coordinate 18,429,801 of CM037022.1, read as the reverse complement.
CTTTACTTGTTGGTGGATGCTATAATAGATCTGCTCAGTCTTGATCTTTTGAGGGAGAATGACCCTAAATGATGAATATCTTTTGAAAGCTATGGATTTAAAATCCATGTGATGCTTTTGTCATAGTTACTCTGATAGGGTTGTTGTAAATTATAAGCTGCTACTACTTTAGTGCTGAATTCTATGTGCCTTTTGTCTTGTTAAGACATGATCCATTTGGATTGTAATTTTTGGTGAGACTGGTGGTGGATTGTTGAAGCATACAGGACATGGCTTCTTTAACATTACTTTGCTCCATATGGTTTGTTTTTCAATTGCTGTTATGGTCACCATTCTTGATTATGTTGGGTCTGAATCAAGTGTTCTTGTTGAACCAATGAATTATTTTTTTTCCCTTAAAATCGTTTTCCTGCTAACTGACAAGGTCTATGAACTCATTTTTAGTCGTTATGCTGAATATGTTCTTATTGTTGATTCCTTTCTATATGATGATATCTATGTTTGGAAGCTATGGATAAAATCTATATGAAGCTCATGTCATAGTTACTCTGACAAAATAACATCTCCTTTGCTGCATACTTTGTTTTTTATTGTTAGGTCCAAGTCAGTCTTGAACTTTGAGTGTTATGAAATCAATGAGAGTTTTTGTTTACTTTTATGGCAAATATCTGAGCCATCCAGGTAGGCTCATTTCACTAAAGAATGTAGCACATGGTTGAGTAGTCATGATTTTGCTTGTTTGGATTGATAGTTGGCAACTCTGATGAGTTGACTATGTCTGGTTTTGACAATTGTGAGCAATTTTTAAAGTATGGTTTTGATAGTTGGTTACTTTTCCGAGGTGACTATGTATTTGGCGGTTTCCTCTTTGTGCTGTTGTCTGCATTATACTTGGCTAGTTTCCAATTTGCGCAATCAATTCTACCATCTTTCTTTATTTTAAAATTTCCTGAAATTAGACCGCAACAGCTTTGTATAGATGATGAAGTTATAGATTTAAGCTGTAGATTACATCCATTTGAACCATATTGTCAGAGTTAGTCTGTTTCGGAGCATCTTGGTTATAACTTCATATAGTGGTTTGATAGCTGGCAACTTTGCCGAGGTGACTATGACTTTGCTGGTTTCCTCTTTTCCCTGTTGCCTACATTATATTTGGCTAGTTTATAATTTGAGTGGGATTGATCATCCTGTCAATTGCTGCCATTCTTCTCTAGCCAAAATTTCTTGAAATTTGGCCTCCAACCACAATTTGTCTGGATGTTGATGTCTAAAAATTTAGGATACGGATGCATCCATATGAAACTTGTTGTCATAGTTACTCTGACAGAATAACTTCTTGTCATAGTTACTCTGATAGAATAACATGTTGTCTGCTGTAAAGTTGATTATTTTCTCATGATATTTTAGTCTTTTTGGAAGCATATTTGGTTATAAGATAAAACATTAGTTTGATCTTTTGGCAACTTTGCCGAGTTGACTATGTTTTCGCTGGTTTCCTCTTTTCCCTGTTGCCTACATTATACTTGGCTAGCTGCTAATTTAAGTAGAACTGATGACCCAGTCAAGTTTTACGATCCTTCGAGCCAACATCTCTAGAAATTAGTAGATTTATTTGGATGAGAGTTTAAAAGTTGAACATATGCACATCCATATGGAACTTGTTGTTATTGTTGTTCTGACAGATTTGACATATTATTTGCTGTAAAATTTTGGGGTTTTCCTCATGAAATTTAGTCTGTCTCAAAGCATGTTTGGTTATAACCTAAAATATTAGTTTGATATTGGCAACTTTGCCGAGGTGACCATATACTTAATGGTTTCCTCTTTTCCCTGTTGCCGACATATAATTGGCTAATGTTCAATTTGAGTGGAACTGGTCATCCATTCAATTATTATTATCCATCTAGCCTACATTTCCAGCAAATATTACCTACCTTCATTTATTTTAACCTATTGTTTTACATCAAGTATATACTGCAGTGCTCATTATTCTATTATCATTTGGCAGAACAAGGATGTCACTGAAGCTATTCAGAAGGTTGCTGCTGCTTATGACTGTAAAATTGTTGAGGGGGTGCTCAGCCACCAACTCAAGCAGTTTGTTATTGATGGTAACAAAGTCGTACTTAGTGTAGCCAGTCCAGAGACTAGAGTTGATGATGCAGAATTCGAGGAAAATGAAGTTTATGCAATTGATATAGTCACCAGCACTGGTGAAGGAAAGGTAGTCATGCCATTATCACATGAGGTTTGTTTTGGTAGCCCCTATTTGTTGAGCTGTTGTATATGACACATGATTTGAACTTGCAGCCAAGGCTTTTGGATGAGCGCCAAACTACTATATATAAAAGAGCAGTGGACAAAAATTATCACCTGAAAATGAAGTCCTCAAGATTTATCTTCAGTGAAATAAGCCAGAAATTTCCAATCATGCCATTTACCGCAAGGTTTGTTTACTGTCTATTTAGAGTGTTACTGTCCACAGTTGGTATTTCTGTAATTGTATTGTATTTTTGTTCTTTTCAATAGGGCATTGGAAGAGAAGCGGGCTCGTCTCGGGCTAGTGGAGTGTGTGAATCATGATCTATTACAGCCATATCCAGTTTTACATGAAAAGCCAGGTATCAGTACTACTACACCATCCTATATGTTTGAATAAGTGGCGGAGCTTATAGCATACAAATAAGTACACCATTGTTGGACTCGTGTTCTATTAGTTATCGTAATATGGTGATATTGTGTTGCAGGGGACCTCGTTGCCCACATTAAGTTCACTGTTTTGTTGATGCCAAATGGATCCGACAGGATTACTTCTCATTCTTTACAACAGTTGCAGTCTACTAAGACCATCGATGATGATGCTGAAATAAAGGCATGGTTAGCTTTGGGAACCAAGACAAAGAAGAAAGGGGGAGGAAAGAAGAAAAAGGGTGAGTTATTTTTTCTCAATACCTTCAAGATGATCCTTTCCATGGCATGCTCTACTACTATGCTCAATTAATTGTCTTCAATAATGTTTTGTTACACAGGTAAGAAAGCTGATGCGCAAGAGGATCAAGTTGAGGCAGTTCCAATGGATGAAGCATGATGAAATTTTGTGATCTGTGAATGCTTGATCAATTTGCTTGTCTTTTGCTTAATTTGTTGCGAAATAACACAGTTAATATTTTTATATTTTTTTTTTGTTATGCGAAAAGTTGTGTATTGAGAATGAGCAATGCCCTTTGATTAGTATGACTTAACCTGTTGTTTTTCTTGCATTGGTTAGTTGTAGGAGTTTCAATTTAGTGGAATTTTGATATGAGAAAGGGTCAATATTATTAGAAGTGTTGCATGGGCGTATAATGAGTTTGCTTGCTGCAAGAGTTAGGTTTTGTTTTGGTATATGGCTTAATTTTAGCTTCAACTTGAAAACATTATGTTGATTTTTTTTTTTTAATATGCAAGTCATGTTAAATTAGGGTAAATTCATCTAAAATAACCTCTTAATATGTAGGGGTGTATTTGAGCCGAGCCGTTCGTGAGCGGCTCGGTGTTCTGCTCAATAAGGGCTCATTCGTGTTCAGCTCATATTATAAACGAGTCAAGTTTGAGCTTCATTTTCAAGCTCGATTAATAAACGAGCCAAGCCTGAGCAACGGAAAGCGCGGTTCGTTTTGGCTTGTGAACATAGCTCACGAACAAAACTCGTGAATAAGCTCATATATATATATATATATATATAGATTAAGGTGTATATGTGACTATGTCATTGTTGTCAACTTTAGTCACACATATAGGGTTGTAAACTACTATTTGAAGGCTGAGCTCGTTAAACGCTTGGGTCAGCTAGTTCATTAAGTTAAATGGAAAATAAAAAAATAATCAAGTCTTAATCAAGCTAACGAGACAAGTCTTAGTTTTTTAGTTTCAAATTTTTTTAAAAAACTGAGCTCGAGCATGAAGTTTGAAATAAGCTCGTTTAAAGCTCCTCGGTTACATAGTAATGAGTTAAGCTTGAACATGAAAAATGAAGCTTAAAGAAAATTCGGCTCGAGCTCGATTAAATAGTAACAAGCCAAGCTTGAAGAAAGCAAAGCTCGGCTGGGCTCATTTACAGCCATATGATATTCCGCTGTTGACTTGTGGGTCTCAATTTTTTTATTTTTTAAAAACCTGGTTCTAATATATAAATATTAAAATGAGTCATGAGGATATGCATTCATTTTTATTTCTTACGGAATATTAAATGTAACATTGAATGTGCAAAAGGGTATTAACTATTCAAGAAGGATACTTGTTGTTTCATCAAAACGTCAGCATAAATCATCTATTATTTCTTAGTAAACAGACAATAGAAGTAATATTATCTTACACACAACATTTAAAGAAACACAACCCCATTTATCCACAAATTGACTAGAAACATTATTCAAAACCTTTAAAAAACTTCTTTGTAAAGTAATATGCAACATTTTTCTTAATGCTCACACCAATTGAAATGTTCTCATGATCAACCTATATTATTTCATTCCCACATGTTCCTACCTGCTTTGAAAACACGTTCATCTTTGCATGAGCTTCTTCCTGCTTTCCATGCACATCCCTCCCAATCACCACCTCCTCTTTATTCCTTCCCTCTCTATATATATACATTTATATAGACATGCATATCAAAAGCATAAGTAGTATATTGTTTGTTTTCCAAAATGGCTTCATTCTCAAGGGCTGAGATGAAGAAGGTATTCAACTGTTTTGATGAGGATGGAGATGGAAAAATCTCTGCAGAGGAGCTGAAGAATAAAATGAGAAGTATTGGAGAGGAACTGAGCATTGAGGATGTTAATGATGCTGTGGGTGGTGTACCTTTAAGTTTAGAAGAGTTTATTGAGATGGTGAGTGTTAATGGTGATCATCAAGATATTGATGATGAGAAAGAGTTGAGAGAGGCTTTCTCTTTGTTTGAGATGGAGGGACAAGGGTGCATTACAGTGAAGAGCTTAAAGAGAATGCTTAGCAAGCTTGGTACTTCTAGAGATTTGGATGAGTGTTGTGCTATGATTAGTAGGTTTGATCTTGATGGAGATGGAGTTCTTAGTTTTGAGGAGTTTAAGGTTATGATGCTTTAATAATTAACCAATAATTTTTTTTTTAATTTAGTCTTTAGTTTCATTCGTTCATTCATTGTTATTTTTTATTTTGGGTTTGGATTCATTGTTAGATCAATAATTTAAGTATTTAAACGAATAATATTATGATTTTTGCAATGAATTTTATTTTTAAATATTTAACATGTTTTCAAATTCATGTAAAATACAACCCAATTTTTTTTTTTTTTTTTTTTTTGGTAAATATACCAAAGCTCTCATCAGATCACATTTTCGATGCACAAGATTATATATTTGCATTATATATATGTATATTTTCTTACCTTGAATGTTTAAATGATGAACGTGCTGCTGAATTATTTTCCCCTGAGGGCTTGAAAGGGATAGAAATAATATTCAAATTGAAACGGACAAATCATATGCGCATATATACACACACACATGTATAACAACTCAATTTCAGCAATTTCATGGAAAATCCCTTCAAATTGAGAGGAGAAACAACGGAACTCCTTAAAGCCACTTAATAAATGTTTTACTATATCAATAATGGACTAACAAGAAGGTTATCTCTAAATACAACTACAAATTTATAACATAAAAGCATTAGTAAGTCAAGAGAATAATTTCAACCGTACACATCATTAATTAAAAAATGAATAACACATGACATTAATAAGAAATCAAAGGAAAATTTCATCTGGCAGATTAGAATAGCTACCTGCAAGGATTTACTATCGTGAACTTGAGCAAAGTTCGGCACAGTATGATCTTCTTGCTAAAGCTCAAGCCCTAATCCCGTTTCTTCTATTCTTTTCATCTTCTTGGTTTCCCTACCTTCTTGCCTTCTACCCTTTTTTCACTTTTCTCTCTCAATTGGTTTTCATCACTTTAGGAAAATTATCGTTTTCGGTCAAATGAGTTCTACTATTGACATAGTTTTTTATTTTTAATTTTTATAATTTAAGTATTGGGCCAAAGCCTAATTTTTTTCCCAATCCTAAATAGAGATAAACCCAACTTTTCCCTAGCAAAGTATTATTGAATTCTTGGAGATTGAGTATGCCCCATTCTCCCTACTCTTAGTTTTATAGACTCGCTCCCACAACGCGACTAGTCAATTTTCGGCCGATCAATATTCTTGTCACTCTAAAGAAAATCCCGCGGATTCTATCAATGCTTTTGATAATTCTATTGGGTAGTGCAAACATTGACATTCAATCCTCTTGGCTCTCCCAATATATATTTTCCCTTTTTTCGTATTTTTAATGAACATGGGGACTCAAATTTATCCTTTTGGTGTAAAAAATTAATTAATTAGTAATAAATATTTCTAATTTTAAATACATATCTGCGTGTTTATGTTTAATGATAAATATTAAAAATATTTCTAATTTTAAATTTTAAATAAATATATAATAGTTAAATAAATTGGAAAATAACTAATTAAACGTATTTCAATTATTTTAATTTTACAATATTATTTAAAATTTAAAATTAGAAATATTTATTACTAATTACAATATTATTTTTTAAAACCCTAAATTTTTTTACTTTATTTATTACTAATTATTTATAATATTTAACAATTTGGTGTAAAAAATATTATTTGAGTGTTTATGTTTAATGATAAATATTTAACATTATTTATTACTAATTATTTATAACATAAATACATATTTCAATATATTTCAATTATATAATTAATCTTAACAATTTATTTAACTATTATATATTTATTAAATTAGTTAATATCATGAAATACGTTTAATTAAGTTAATTTCATTTATTGATTTTAATTTTAATTTCCCAAAATAATTTAATTGAATTACTTAATAATTAAAGTTAAATATGTAATTATATTATTTAAATTATTAATAAATATTCAAAATTTAATATTTTATTTCATTTATTTTTTTTAATTTTAATTATTGAACTTAATTATTTACATTAATTTCAAGTTAAATATGTAAATATGTAATTATATTAATTATTTATTTAATAATTTAAGAGAGGCTTTAGATACCAGGGGTATAGTAATAATTTCATGGCTTAGGAATATTTCTCCCCTCATTTTTGGATGGAATAGGATGCCTCTCCTAGGAATAATCTTTTTCCCATGCATGGGGGTGACCCATGCCTTTCCTAGTTACCAAACAAGGGCTTGGGAATGAGATTCTCTTTCCCCAAGTCCTCAATCCATGATCCAAAGGCCCTATAGTGGATTTCATGTTTATGTTTTATTTTATTATTGGTAAAATTCTTATTTTAGTCCCTGTACTTATCAAAATGTGCCCTTTTAGTCCTTCTAGTTTAATTTATGCCTTTTAAATCCCTCTACTCTGTGATTTGAGCCAATGTAGTCCTTCAGGCATAAATTGGGGGACTAAAATTGGCTACATTTTGATAAATACAGGGACTAAAATTGACTACATTGGCTCAAATCACAAAGTAAGGGGATTTAAAAGGCACAAATTAAACTAGAGGGATTAAAAGGGCACATTTTAATAAGTGCAGGGATTAAAATGGGAATTTTGCCTTTATTTTATGGAGATATGAAGAATTTTATGTTTGTCGATTATGGGTATTTTAGCTGTTTTTTTTTCATGTCTACATTTTATTTTATGGAGATGTGAACAATTTTATGTTTGATGATTATGGATATTTTAGTTGTTTTTTCATGTTCATGTTTTGATTAGTGGAGATTTGAACAAGTTCATGTTTATGTTATTTAGTGTATTTGAATATCTAGCATAATTGCTTAAAGTTTTAAAAATTAGGTTTTTATTTATTTTTTATTATTCAATATTTGAATTTTTTTAATCATCTATAATTAAGGGTGTGTTTGATTGCCCTTTTTTTCCATGGAAAAGTTTTCCACGGGTGATTTTCCAGTTTTTAAGAGTGTTTGATTGCGAAAATTTTCCGTGGAAAAATTTTCCACAAACCTGTCACATGACCCTATTTTCCCTCAAATCGGTGAAAACTTTTTCCTGCCTCCACCCTAGGAAAAATTTTCCAGGGAAAATAGAGAGGTCTTTTTGGTAATAAAAAAAATAAAGGGGGGTTTCCGTAAAAAGACAAAAAAAACCCTAGTTTCTCCTCTCCCTCCAAGCCTCCGCCGAAATCCTTACTCTCCCTCCCCGCAGGGCCGCGACATCGGATCTCTGCCGAGCGAGAGGCATTTCTCATCCCAGAGAGATTCTTGGTGAATTTCTCGAATTATATCTCCATCGAGATAAACAATGCTGTTTTGATCTTCTTAAGAGACACTATTTTAGTGTTCTTCTCAATTGGTATGCTTTGATCCGATTATACCATATATATCTAATCAATATATATATATATATATATATATATATATATATATATATATATTATATATATACTTTTTTTAAAAATATGTTTAAACAATTTTTTATTAAATTTTTTTAAAAAAAATCCATGAAAAATGTGACTTTTTCCATGGAAAATTGATGCAATCAAACAACAAAATCAGAATTATCCATAGAATTTTTTTGATTTTCTAGCTAAAAAATAATGGCAATCAAACGACTATTTTTTCATTTTCCACGGAAAAATTTTCCATGGAAAATTTTTCCCTGGAAAAATTTTCTTTTTCACTCGTTTTCCATGTTGCCAATCAAACACAGCCTAAAATATAATTTATTTTTAATAAAATTATTGATCTTAGTTCAACCTGGTTAAACCCTTGAGCCCCTGACTTTTTTTTTGTTCAAAGGCAAGTTGAGTTTTCAAAACTTTGTTTATATCTCATTAGAATCATTATGATTAGCTTAGGGATAAAAATCGTTTACTCTGTACTGTGAAAAATATTATATAATATTATAAAATTACTGTACAACACTGTTAATTCATTGGGTTACCAGTAAGAAGAGCCGTATTCTCCACCCTACAAGATTGCATGATATGAGGAATTTACCATCATAAAATTATGGTCCATGATATATCATTTTGGAAGTATATAATAGGACATCATTATCACATATGTTGGATCACCTCACATGATAAATTTTTAAGGGTTATTAAACCACGTTACTTGTATATATATTTTTTTTTATCTTATTATTATTATTTTTATAATGCTTGTCACCTCACAATTTTTTTTTAATTAAAAAATTAAAAAATAACCCATCAAGCTTGCATTTGAGGCTGTCAACCTATTTGAAACTTGTTAAAAAGAAAAATCTTAAACATCAAATCAAAGTCTCATATCAAATCACAAATTTAAAAATTACTACAAATAGTTTAAATACTAATCCAAAAGACATACCTATTTCACATCAATGCAAAGACATTTAAGTACAATACTATCAATAAAGTTCTCCAAATCCTCCATAAACTCCTTGTGCTTAGCTGCAGTGATTCTGAAGTTTGCCTACAAATGCATTAAACATGCTTTTCTATCTGCACTTCTCTTATAAATTAATTAACATAGAACAATCATTTATTGAATTCGAATACAAATATGAATACTTGCTCAAAGGAAAGATACACGCATGAATAGAGGGGGTTCGGGCCGGTTAACCGGGCCCGGTGGGCCCGAACCGGCGGATCCGGGTCAGGTTTAGCCGGACCTGGAACCGGCCCGGCCACTGTTGTGGACCCGCCGGGCCGGGTTGACCACGGATCACCAAAATGTGACCCGGACCCGGCCCGGGAGAGTCAACAACCCGCCGGGCCAGACTGGGCCCGGGGGTTGAGACCGCCTAAACAGGCCGGGCCAAGCCAAGTCCGCTGGGTTTTTAATTTATTATTATTAATTGAAATAAATTTTTAAATCAAAAATAAATTTAAATGTCGTGCATGGATTTGAACTTGAGTCCTTCATCACACCAACAACCATTTTTACCAACTACTCTATGAAAATATTATGTATTTATATTAAAACATAATTAATAAAAAGAAGACTTCAAAATAAGTTTTAAAAAAATAAAAAAATAGTTTAAAACAATTTTAATAAATCGGAGTAATTTGAAATGACTCAAAATAAATTAAAAAAATAATAAAAAAAAATTACACTAAGTTTGTTTATTTATTAAATTAAATAGTTTATATATTATTTTGAGTTATAAAATTATATTATATGAAAAATTATAGTCGTACTACTTTATATTAAAATTTTACTATCTATTTGTTTGAGAAATTAACATAAAATTTATTGGTGATTGACATAAAATATTAGAGAAATTATATTATAACTAATCTTATTAATTGATGATTGAAATTATCTTATATGAAAACTTATTAACATAAAAATTAAAACTCATGAACTTAATGTAAAAGAAAATAACTAATCTTATTAATTGGTGATTGAAATAATAAAATAAAACAATACATGTAAATATAAGAGAAATCAATACTAAGTTATTATATTATAACCAAAAGTTAAAAACACTAGTTATAATAAATATATAGAATTAGATAAGTAAATAGATGTAAAAAGTAAAAAATTCAAGTAATAAAAAAAATTTAATTAATTGGATAAAAAGCTTATTAAAATAAAATTTAAAACTCATTAACTTTGAATTTGAATTCAAATTCATATCTTCATTATAAATTTGTTTAAAAAAAAAAATTAAATTATCATCATCAAAAGCTAGCTCAATTGGTTTCTCAATAAACTTTGCTATTTGGAGACCAAGGTTCAAATCTTGGAACTTACAAGTTTTTAAATAGTTTGATATTTTAAATAATAAAAAAAAAACCAACCCGCCGGGCCGGTCCGCGGGCCGGCCCAGCGGGTCACTGGTTAACATAAGGTCAACCCTTCATCGAGCCCGCTACAGTGCGGGCCGGTTATGAGTTCCCGGCCCGCCGGGCCAAATGACGGCCCGTGCCCCCCTCTACGCATGAATAACAAACTGTAGTAAAAAATTAAAATTATATCAAGCACACTGGCAATAACATATTGAAATCCATTAAAAAAAATGATATTGAGAGTATGTTTGGATAGACCAAAATTATGGCATACTCAGTTCAATATGCCATAATTTAACATTTTTTATGAATTATGCCATATTAGCTGTTTGGGTACTTATTTTAAAATATAAAACTATGGCATAATATAAGTATTATGGAATTGCAAAAAGGCTCTCTTATTTTATCCAGTCATTGGTCCACCGGTGATCTAGCCGGTCTTCAGCGACCAGCCACTGATTCGGCCAGCGGTCCGATTTCTGGCGACTAGCCGCCGGTCCATCGTGGGTTTGACCACTGGTCGGCCAACCTCCGGTAACAAGTCGGCGACCCACCAATGGTCCAGCCAGCCTCCAATAATAGGCCACCGGTCCACCGATGATCCGATCGCCTACCGGCTGACCTTCGGCGATCGGCCATCGGTGGTCCGGTCTTCAGTGACACGCCGGCGGTCTACTGGTGGTCCACCTAGCCTCCGGCGACTGGCCAGTATCCGTAATTTTTTTTTTATTTTATTAACCAAATATTTTTTCTGTAAAAATAAAATATACTACAATTTCTGCACTTCCTACATTATAAAATTATGCCATATTTTTTTTTTATTTTGCAACTAAACAGGCCTAAGAGTTACTTAGATTTCTGTTGTTGGTTACCTTCATGGACTGGGGAGCAATATCCATGTCACCGAAGCCACAAGCCCAATGATCCAATGCTCTTTGGAGATCGGCTTGTGAGACTACGGGCAAGGCATTGCACCATGTTGTGCCTTCGGCCTTCCGAGGAAGATAGAGTTTGTAATCAGATTCAGAGTTTCTGTTTTTGTGCTGCATTCTTGGTCCCATGGCAATAATTACTGTGACCAAAGTTCATATATATAGAGTACTGAAATGATAGACTAATAAAGTAACACAACAGTGTTAGAAATGATTATTTCAGTTTTTTTGTAAGATCATTTAAGACGTAAATCTTTTGTAGTACTCATGGAGTTGGAGTTATGGAATAATAGTGATCTTTCTTGAATAGAAAAATAAAAAGAAGAAAAAATGTTCTTGATGGTCACTTGACTAAGTCAGTTTTAAGTCAAGATCTCATTCAATTAATAATTTTTCCGCACTCTTTGTCTTGAAATGGAATGGAAACTAGTAGGTTAACATCAAAACTTTCAAATTAACAGTGTAAATGACAATTAAAGAGAATAGTTATGTAACAACGGTTAAAACTGCAACCCATTTGATGAAATGTATAAATAAATAACGTATTCTAAGTCCATTTATAAAGCTTGTTATTGAATCCATTTAATTTACTCATTCAACATAGAACGATGATAACATGGAAAACATATGAATAACTATATCCGTAAAAGTAACAGCTTGGCATAAGTTTAGCATATATATATATATATATACATATAACAAGTTAATTTGTAAAGAAACTTATATAATGCTACCAAAACATTTTCTTATATTATATTAAATATGAGGAATATTGATTTTACTTCAATAAATTAGTTATGGGATTTTGGAGAGAACCAAATTTATGGATCAACTACCATAATTTTATGTCATAGAGTTAGGTAAAAATATGAAAATACAACATTTATTAAAATTTATTATAATGCATATAAAAAAATATAACATTTAGTTACAAATACTAATAAACCACAACCAATCACCAAATTAGATAGAACATTAATGTAATGGAGGGAGGAAAGTATATATTAACATTTGATTAATCTTGGTATCATAATTATCATCAGTTCAATAAGGTTCCATCTTTTTTTCCTGTGAAATTTGAGGATGCTGTTTTATATACAAATTGAAAATCATATATGATCCTATATATAACACATCCATTTTAATATATCCCATTGTTTAAGATAATAGGTTTTAGGATAGAGTTTGTTAAATGAATATATACAATTTTTAAATTTTAAAATAAATTTTAAATTCAAATCCCATAAAAAAATCAGTTATGATTTAAAATTATTTTAAAAAATTATAAATAACTTCAAATCACATGTATTAATTCTGGCCAAAATTTCTAGAAATTACTCCCCATTTAATTGCATGAGCTTCTTTTTTACTTCTTTGCATATTGCTAACCAATGTATATACACATTTATCCAAAGCGTTGGAGAAATTGCTGGTTTTAATAAGCTACAAGAATAATAAGAAAAAAAAAATCTAGGAGAATGTTATTTATCTTTTTAAAATATGAGATTGATTCAAAAGGTGCTTTTGTGCTTTTCTATTAAGTTTAATTATTTCAAGATATATTTTTTTAAGATATCTTTGTTCTTCACTCAAAAACTCAAATATCATGGTCTCCAAGACACCTTGTTAATTAATATGTTTTATGAAAATCTTAAATATATATTATTTATATAGAATATTTCAATTAAATTTTTATTTTTAAAGTTTATTGAATATATTTTAATGAAACTAACGGTTTATTTTTTTTTTTTTTTTAAATTATAGAGGGGAAGACTATAATGTATGGGATGAATCCGAAGGGATAAACGACGCCCACTTCTTCATTCTCTTGGCGGTGGGCTAGGAACTAGAAATGCCTTGGCTAAGTCAGTGGTCTCTTGCCAATTCTTAGCGAACTGGTATGCTGCGGGGCTCTTCCCTATCCAAGAGATGCACCCAATCATTTTCCTTTTTTATCTGTCGTGGTTAACCGAATCTCGCGTACCAATAAATTTAGTTATTTCATAAAATTTTATAAAAGGTTAGTTATCTTTCCAAAAGTATCCTTAATTTATATTTTCATATTTCTCTCTCATATTTAATTCCAACAAAAAAAATTGAATATAGTGTGAAGTGTAATTTTTGGGAAAAAAATAATAAATGTTTTTTTTATTAAAAAATGACAGATATATATCTAAAAGAGCAAATGTATTACACACACAAACAACTTGAAAAAAAGTATTTATATAATACTATTTTTAAAAAATAATATATATATATATAAATATATATATCATTTTGATTTTTAAATTTCAAAAATAGAATTTAAATCACCTTCTACACCAGTGTCGCCGCATATTTGTTAAAAAAAAATCCAAATTTGTTGGCTCTATATAATGTTAACATAAAAAAAAAAGGAGAAATCTCATTTTAATTTTTTTTAAAATTTAAAAATAATATACTAAATTATTTTTCAAATTTTAACTATTTCTTTCAATGACGAAACGTATTTAAAATTACTTATATTTAATACTGAAATGATATTTCCTACATTCTTCTGTCATCTGTTTATGGCCCTTTAATCTTAAATTTTTTTTTTACGAAGACGACAAAAGCTACATACACAAGACGTATTCATGAGCTGATAATTAATCGTTCAACCCGCGATTTAGTCCTAAGACTCCTAACTAATTTCTATCCATTTTACTCAATTACTTAATCGTCCAACGCGCAGTTTGGTCCCATCTACCCACAAGTTGACTGAAATCATCTAGTATTCAAAACTTGTAGCAACTTACTATGCAATACTTTTCTTATTGCTCGCACCAATTGAAATATTCTCATGATCAACCTCTCAACTACTTTGAAAACACGTTCATCTTTGCATGAGCTTCTTCTTGCTTTCCATGCATGTGCCTCCCAACCACCACCTCCTTCTCTTTCCCTCTCTCTCTCAATATACATATATATAGACATGCATATCAGAATCACAAGTATTGAGCATATATATGTATGCATGTATGTATGTGTCACGCCCCGAACCCGAAGCGTTGACAAACGGCCGCCTACCTACAAGGCCGTAACCAAGTAGGCACGCAAGGCCTCAAATCTGTCTCACAATTATGAATAATATCTGACAAGAGTACTGATTTCCAAAACAAAAGAAATCACACTGCTTTGAAACACAATGAAACACATAACAAAGTTTGACATAACACTTAAACAAAGACAACAAAACTTAAGTTCACAACGAAGGAGTTTTTTATTAACTGGATAAAAGCTAGACGGCGACTTGCTCAACGACTCCGCTAAGCTGTCCCCCACCCAAATCCTACTCCTGATCTGAAAGGGAAAGAGAACAACTTAATGAGCTTGGGAGCCCAGTAAGCAACCACTAAAAATATCGGGATCACAAAAAGCTCAATAATTTTAATAAACATAAAAGTATAACATAGTGCTATATAAAAATCAAGATGAAACCCAGAAACCAAAAAAATTCATACAGATTTAATTTTAACAAAATAAGTTTCATATAAGTCCCCCAACAACTAATGCCAAAACAAAACATCAGAATTCATTTATTTAAACTCGGTGACCCGAGTCAGATTACAGAGTTCATATGTTTACCCTCGGTGACCCGAGCCAGAATATCAGAAGCCGTTATTCTTCACCGACGGAACGGTGGGAAACTGCAGTTTCTAAGTCAGGTACGTGTCGACACGGTCAGTGATTAACCCCCAGTGACAGGGTTATTGCACAGTTAATTGGGGACTACGAATTTTTATAGCAAAAGTATGTCAGATCTAAAAATTCATCGTCAACGCAGTAATACTGAAATTCAGTGATCCCGTTTTCTAATGAAGATAATTCCAATTGTTTCTATAGTATGAGGAATTATGGAAGTTGTAATTCTGATATAAAGTAAATAAATAAAACAGAATTATAAAAGTTCACAAAAGTCAAATCATACATGATTGTTAAATCTGATTAAACAAAAATAAAATAAATAAATAAATAAAACTTTTCATACATGCTCACGTATATCACAATATATGAGCAGTAAACATTTTAATATTTATCAAATAAAATTTAACTGAATTAAATAATTATGTAAACCATTATTGAAAATCAGAAATTTGCATATACATATATGTACAGATTTATATGTGGTTTACTTACCTGTCTAACGTCAAAAACTCGCCAAAAATTAAATACACCACGAATTTAAGCTTCCACGAAATACCCTATATTTGAGAACACATTCCAATGGTATCAATAACAATGACCACACAAGCCTAACAATTATACCAGACTAACCTCACACATTAAAAGACAATTTTCTCTAAACTAAGTCTTATGGACAACTATGATAAAATTAAGTTACGGAGCTTAGACATGAGTACTAAACTCTCTAATACTAGTTTAATAGGTTTAAGATCTCACAAATATATAACAAAACCACACCAAGATACACAAGGAATCAATTTCCTACTCTAATAAACACCATACTCAAAATGTCGATAATTTAATATAAATACACAATAAGTGGACACCAACATTGAAAACTAAACCCCACTATACAACCAAACATATATATACACACCCAAATCAAATAAATAAATAAACAAATAAAACTTATACAACTATGGGCGCCAGAACTCCTCTATATATATTAAACACAAAGCATGCATATATACCTGGCTGCATATACATATATTAAACACAAAGCATGCACGTATATCTGACTGCAGAAAACCATTCTAACATATATACATATACCTGGCTGCAGAAACCAATCTAACATATATATATATATATGACAGTGGCTGCAGAAACCCAGAAACCCAACAGAAACCCAGAAACCCAAAACTTAATATATATATATATATATATATATATATATATATATATATATATATATATATATACATCTTAATCAATTAAACCCAAATTTTTTTTCTAAAAACTCGTGGAACATATATTTTAACCAATTAAACCCAAAAGTTTTTCTAAAGCCTGTGGAATATATATCTTAATCAATTAAACCCATAACTTTTCTAAAACCTATGAAATCAAAGCATATAATCAAAAGAAAGAAATAAAAAAAACAATGGATTCTAGACATCAATAATACTTCAAACAAAATAAATAAATAACTAAATTTAATCCCTATAAAGAAACAAGAAATCAAACCATGAATCCAAACATTCAACATCAAAAGAACAAGATCTAGAGAACAAGAATGCAATTCCTACCACTTGGCCAAACATCTAAAGAAGAGGTGGCTTACCTCACCACGAAAACAACACAAAATCCGAGACAAAGAGATCTATTTCTGTCCTCGCCGCCGGCACCACACACAAGCAAAAGAAACAAAGGGAAGAGGAAAGGGCTAGATCTCTCCCTCTTTCTCAACCCAATCGTAGATCTACTACAAAAGAAATGAGGAGTCGGCTAGGGTTTGGAAACTGAAAAGAAGGAATATAAAAAGTTTCCTTTTTTTTAAATAATTACATAAATGCTAGCAAACCGAATTTTTAAAAAAATAATAGTAGTAAATAACGGTGTGGGGCCCACAGTATGTATGTATGTACGTGTGTGTGTGTGTGTGTATATATATATATATATATATATTGTTTGTTTGTTTGTTTTCCAATGGTTTCATTCTCAAAGGCTGAGATGAAGAAGGTATTCAACTGTTTTGATGAGGATGGAGATGGAAAAATCTCTGCAGAGGAGCTGAAGAATAAAATGAGAAGTATTGGAGAGGAACTGAGCATTGAGGATGTTAATGATGCTGTGGGTGGTGTACCTTTAAGTTTAGAAGAGTTTATTGAGTTGGTGAGTGTTAATGGTGATCATCAAGATATTGATGATGAGAAAGAATTGAGAGAGGCTTTCTCTTTGTTTGAGATGGAGGGACAAGGGTGCATTACAGTGAAGAGTTTAAAGAGAATGCTTAATTAGTAAGCTTGGTACTTCAAGAGATTTGGATAAGTGTTGTGCTATGATTAGTAGGTTTGATCTTGATGGAGATGGAGTTCTTAGTTTTGAGGAGTTTAGGGTTATGATGCTTTAATAATTAATCAATGATTCTTTTTTTCATTTAGTCTTTAGTTTCATTTATTCATTGTTATTTTTATTTTTATTTTTATTTTTTTGGGTTTGAATTCATTGTTAGAACAATAATTTATGTTAGTATATAAATGAAGAATATAGTGATTTTTGCAGTGTTATGTATTTGGATGACTTTTATTTTTGTTATATAGTGTGATATTGAATGCAAAATATTTTGTTATATATTTTAAATTTCTTTTTCAATTTGTCTTTTTCCAAATAGATGAGTTTTTTTTTATTGCATAGGGATGAGAGCGTACAAGGTTAAATATTTCTTAGAATTAATGTCCAAATAGATTTCCCTTTTTTGAAATTTTGAAAGAAAACCGTTTCTTCTCATTTTAGAAATTAATTTCTTTACAATTTCTAAATTTAATTATATTTTATAAAAAGTAGTTATTGTTTAAAATAATTTTAATATATTTGTAAATTTTATACCGTATAAGGTGATGCTATAAATGTTTTTGAAATGAAATTTTTTATAAGATATGATTTTAGAAATCACTTTAAATTTAAATGGATCAAGTTCTAACAAACTATATCTTTATCCTAACATAAATCTAGTTATAAAAACTCTATTTTGTATTGGACCCAAGATATCTATACCAAATATCCTTGATGTTGAAGGAGGAGGAGTTCAAGAATAGTTAGGGTTTGGATTGATTTTCCTAATTATTCTTGAGCTCCTCCTCCACCAACATGCATTGATCATGCTTAGAAAGAGATAATGGCGTCAAGGTGGATGAAGGAGGAGGATGATGGTTGATTGGTTTCTTTTGTTTATTTGTATTATTTTAATTGAGTTTTTTTTTTCTTTTATAATTTTTTTTCAATTTTTTGTCCATGTTGTCACTTATTTTTCTTGTGTGTTGTGTCTTTCACCACTGGTGAGATTTTTAGTTCTGTCTTTATTTCTTGTGTGATTGTCCCTTTTTTTTAGTTTATACTGAATTATTTGTTTTTTTTTAATAAATTCATAATTTATTAATTTTATTAAAAAAAATCAAAGAATGAACTTAATAATAATGGTTGGGATTAACTACCCATCTTTGGTCATACTTCTCTAGTTCTCTTCCTCTACTTGTTTTTTTTCCCTTGATGTTGTTAATTTAGAAATCATTGTCAAATTTTACACTAATGTCTAATATGTATTGTAAAAAAAAAAATCTTATTTTAATTTTTAAAATTAAAATAACCTTCGAAAATTGAACTATTTCTTCTAATAATTAAAAGATTAATACTGCATTTATATTTCCATAGTCTTATTTCTTGATCATTTCGTTCTAACTAATTTCAATCCATTTTGCTTAATTTTCCTATTTATTATAAAAATCCATATAAATTGATTCAAAAAAAAAATATTAGAACTATTTATTTTCCCACAAGAAGGGACGGAATTTGATTCACACATTCTCTATTGCACTTGCTACAATTAGAAGCCTCCACATTATTAAAAAATAATAGTAAAAAAATTAAGAAAAAAAATTTAAAATCTGATCTGATCCTGACCGTTCGTTTTTCTAATGGGCTTAGGAACAAATAGCGATTGATCACCGTTTTCCGATAAATATAAATCCTCACATCCTCTGCAATCATCTCTCATAATCCTAACGAAATATTCAACATCTTTGAACTCCGTTTGCCATCTCTATTATTTTAAGTTATAATTATTTTTAATCAAAATATTATTAAAAATAAAAACAGTAAAAAAAAAGTTAATTTCTAAAATTAAAAATCATTCCATTCCTACTCTATCATGAAAAACAAATCCATTCCTACTTTAGAAACAGTAAATATATGTGGTCCATGCGGATATTAATTATATAAATAAAAAATTAATATTAGATGTCTTAATTCAATATTATTTCTACAGTTTATATTTCATTTTCCTCTCAACTCTAATGTTTTTTTGGATAATTAACTTATCTAAAAAATTTATAACATTACCATATGCTTGTCTTTTTCGCTTATATATTTTTTCCCCTCATATTAGTTAATTTTTATTTAGTTAATATGTGACTAGTTTTCAAAATTTGAGTTCATTATCGATCCTGACTCAGCTGGAGTCTGGAGGGCTAACCTCACTTCTCGTCTTTTCTTTGTTTTTTTATGTTTTATTTTTTGGTTGTAAGATCTGTCCACTTCTAGTTAATATTTTGTTATTTTTTTATTTTTTTATTTTTTCTAATGCATGTTGTTTATCTATTAAAAAAAATTGACCGGGATTCATCATCTAATTAATTCTACCCAAAATTTCTAAAAATTACTCCCTCTGCATACCTCATATATATACACACATATCCACTTCACATATCCACTTCACAAACCAGGAGAATGATATGAGATTGATTCAAAGGTGCTTTTGAGTTTTTCTTTTTAGTTAATGTTTTTTAAGATATATATATATAACTCAAAAACTCAAATATCATTGTTTCCAAGTAACCTTGTTAATTAATTTATTTTGTGAAAATCTCAAATATGTTAATTTATATTTAATATTTTATATTAAATTTCTATTTTTAAAATTTATTGATCATATTTTAATAAATCAGTAATTTATTCAATTGTTATTAAAAAATGTAAACCATTAAAAAAATTATAGTATGTCTAAAAGAGTAAATCATTCTTCTTGTATTATCCGTACAAACTAGTTACAAAAAAAATCTAATATATAATATTAAAAAAAACAAAAATAGAATTTAAATTACCGACCAAATTTGCTCGCGTCTAAGATAATATTAAAAAAAAAAGAGAGAGAAATCTCATTTAAATTTTTAAAATTAAAAAATAATACCCCAAATTATTTTCCAAATCTAAACTATTTCTTCTAATAACAAAACAATTTCTAATTACATATATTTAATACTATATTGCTATTTCCGACATTCTTTCATATTTCTCATTTCGAAATCTTTTAATCCTAACTAATTTTTATCTGATTACTTATTTTCACAACCAGTAATAGTCAAGCAGTTAAACTATTTAACTCCCATACAAAAGATTAAAAGCAGTATTTTCTCCCATTAAATAAGTAAGGCTTTACTAATAAAAAATATGTGCTCGGAGGTGATTTGTGCATTATATATATATATATATGTATATATATATATAACAACTTAAATTTCTAATTTATTAAAAAACCCCATATAAATGGATTAAAAGAATTAAAACTATTTTGCTTTGAGAGGAAGGGACGAAATGTGATACTCTATCTCTATCTCTCTGTTACAATTAAAAGCCTCTACATTATTTAAATATAAAAAATAATAATAATAAATTAACAATAAGAAAAAAAAATCTAAATCTGATCTAATCCTGACCGTTGGTTGTTCTCTTAGAGTCGGGATCAAATAGTGATGAACGGTCACCGTTTTCCGATCTAAATCTATTGATATAAATCCTTACCTCGTCCGCGATCATCTCTCTCATAATCTTAACGAAATCCACATCCTTGATCTCCGTTTGCCATCTCTTCTCGCCGCCACCGGCGGCATCAAGGCCGGAGCCGGAGCCGGCGACGTCTGCACCACCCGGCGGGCTCAACGAAAGACAAAGCCCAGTCTCATCCACCTCGTCCTCTCTCCGGCACTGTCTCTTCGAAGCGGACTCTGAATTCTCCGGAGTCTCCGGCACCGACGAGCGCGTAGGCGAAGGAAGAGAATTCGAAGTAGAAGGACCGATCTGGGACTGAGAAAGCCCACGGCGGCGGAGAGTGGAGTTCCAATGGTTCTTGATCGCGTTGTCGGTGCGACCAGGGAGGAGGCGTGCGATGGTGGCCCATCGGTTCCCATGCTTCGCATGGGCGGCGAGGATAGCAGCATCCTCCGCCGGCGTAAAAGGTCGGTGATGCACAGACGGGCTCAGCTGGTTACACCACCGTAACCTACAAGATTTCCCAGATCTCCCCGGCACGCCGGCGCTGATCGTGGTCCAGTTCCGCGCGCCATGGCGCTCGACGAGTCTCGTCAAGGCGGCATCCTCTTCCGGGCTCCATGATCCCTTGATCCTCGCCGCTTCTTCTTCGGCTTTCTCCATCTCTCTGCCGTTTTGATTATGTTTTCTTTGTTTTCTATGTTTTCTATGGAGATGATCGAGTGTTTTTAGTTTATATAGAAATTAATTTAGAGTGGTTAATTTGGTTGCTAGCGTTGGGGGATTCGTTTCCGATTTTCAACAACCGTTTTCGTTTTCGGATGGGGATGGAGCCGAACGATTTCCATTTTCCAGCACGTGCTGCGCACACGCACTCTTTACCTTTTCCACTTGATGCCCTTACGGCGGTTACTTATACTGTTACTCATCACTGCCAGCTTGGTCTGGATGGGAAACTCAAGTTTCAACTAAAATGGCCGGTTAATAAAATTAATAAAAAAATTAAAGAAAAAAAAGGGGTAAAAATGAAGGCATTGCTTAGTAACTGCCTAAACGTCGTATATCTGATGTCATACGTTTAACTGCCACGTTTCAGATATGCCGTTAATTTAAACGGTTTGGAGAAACGTTGGGTAACGGAGACGGTGGTACGAGTTTGACAGCTGGAGCGTTGACGTAATGTTTGACTAGTGATGAGTGAGTTTTTGGCGGGAGGTTGGAAGTCGTCGAAGCCAGCTGTGGGTGGGATCCACGGTGGCAACAGACGTCGGTGGCGGTTGTAACCGTAAGATCTTGACAGGCTGGCAGGGGAATGAATGGTGGAGATCTCATCTGAATGGCGGGAAGGAGGGAGGAATGTCACTTTCTGCTTTTATCCGATTTGGGACTATTATTGCTTCTTTAATGCAAATGGTTTTGGCCCACATTTTGGTGCTTTTAACCGTACACTTTGGCTGGTTTCCGTTCACATTCCATGCATCATAAATCTAATCAATCATGCATTTTTTTTTTTTTTTTTTTTGCATTTATTCAAAGAATTTTTATAATTATTTATTTTTTAAAAAATATTAACAAACTATTTTTTTTTTAAAATATCCCTCAACCATTATGGTTAGTTTAATGATCAAATTTTTACGCTAACAATTTTGTTCTTTGACTACTTTAAAGACTACTTTAAAAACTAAAGGATCTCTATCTTTCATGTTAATTATATAGCAAGAGATTTGTAAGTTATTTATGATGCATCTCAGAAATTCAATAAATTATTGTAATTTATGTATTTTTATATTTTGCTTTGTCGCTAACTGTTTATTACTTTTTATTAAATAAATAAATAATATTACTCAATTTATTATGTAAATATATTTTTAGAAATTTTATTTAGTTTAGTTTGTGTATTGCATAATCAATTCCATGTCTTAGGTAGCATGTGTGATTAGTGTATGTTGAATTTTACTTTTGATAGGTTGTAGTTTCAATTCATTTATCCGGGGATGGAGAATGGAGGGTTTGAAAAAAAAAAATGTTTGGTTCAATAGAGATGTATGGAGGGGTAGTTTATTGTTTTTGTTTGGTTAGAAAAAAGAATGAAGTGGAGTGAGGAGGGGCGTGATGTGCATTTTACCAATGTACTCTAAAAAACTCCGATTTAGAGGGGTGAGATATGAGGGATTTAGAGCGGTAAAGCACCCCTCCAAACTCTTCTTCCTCTTCCTTACTCCCTCAACCAAACGCACTTCACCCCTCCAAACCCCTCATCACCCCCTCCAAAATCTCCCAACCAAAAAAGCTATGAATTAATTAATGTGATTTAACCATTCTCGAAAGTTTTTTTTTTCCATTATTTTTTTAATATTTTTTAAAAATAATTAAATAATAGATTAGCGTACATAATTAAGAGACATAAGATAATATGGATGCAGAGTTTGTTTTGGGGCCTCCTTTACATCTATAAATTATCAGGTCAAATACAACGAATTATAAAACATTCAATCCTGTGACGCACATAGAAAATAACGGAAATATCTTTGACTCCGTTTTTGTGTTTTTCTTATCACCTTGTTTTTTTTAAATATTATTAATTGACTACCAAATTATATACAAGATATGCCAACTGTTACAGGAAAAAAAATTCATAATTTTTAAAAAATGTATATAACTGTATAAACTTTGTTTGAGGACTAAAAAAATATGGATCTAACTATGAATTTGAAATTTTTTTTTTCTATAATCATAAATTTTGAAATTCTTAGGGAAAAATATAAAGAAAAGTAATTAAAATATAAAAATAATAACAACATGTGTTTGTCTAGGGATTAAGATAGTGGAATTAAAGTCTCTGATGCTTGAAATCATTCTAATCTTTTTATTTTTACTTAACATTGATAAAAATAAATTTTTAAAAATTTAAATTTTATTTATAAAGTAATGAGTATTATTTATTAAAATTAATTATTAAGTATATATTTAAAATAATAAATTTCTGTAAAAAGAGGATGGTTAAATTTATTAAATAATTCAGACAAACTGAAACAGATTGGTAAAACTAGTTATTAATGTTATACTTTGCTTCTGTTATTATTGTAGCTTTAATCCCTTTTAATGCATTAATTAATGCTAATTTCTTCCCCTCTCTCATGAGACATAATTATAGAGGTGTAGATATGATTGATATATATATATATACACACACACAATATATATACACATCAATCACAAGACTTTGAAAAGAAATGAAATATCTTTGTTCCCATGATCCCATCTTATCAATGAGCTGTGAAATTGTGTGCAAGATGTGACCTTCTGAAAGAGGAGATCTTAGAAAGATCATGGTTTATTATTTAGTAAAGTGTTTGTGATTATAAATCAAGAGAATAATTAAATTTATCTTCAACCAATATCATAATATAAATGGAGAATT
Organism: Dioscorea alata; assembly: GCA_020875875.1. Classification (NCBI taxonomy): domain Eukaryota; kingdom Viridiplantae; phylum Streptophyta; class Magnoliopsida; order Dioscoreales; family Dioscoreaceae; genus Dioscorea; species Dioscorea alata. The sequence continues at coordinate 18,405,169 of CM037022.1, read as the reverse complement.
ACGTTCCATCCGTTTATTTATATAATCTGCAATACCAATCTCTACTATATATATTATTACCAAAATCAATTACATTTCTCTTACTTAGATTTTTACAATTATAAAAAAATTTAAAACTAAATTAAAGTATTCTATTTTTATAATTAAATATAATCTAGATTTTTACCTGCTGAAGCTACGGAACAAACACAAGTGAATTTATTAGAAAAAAAAATCATTTTAACAATCTCTCACATTTGAATTTATTTAGCATAAACAACCTACATATACTACTTTATGTATAAGTGGTTTTTATTATTATTACTCAATGTAATTGATGAAAAGGGGTTCTATTTAATTTTATAAAAATTCTTTTTTTTTTCAATAATAATATTTACTTTCCTTAGCTTTAAGCCAATCATCTTTTCATTGATTACTTTTTAGGGTTCTCAAGTCTTTTTTTTTTAATTTGTTTTCTTTTATTTATTTTAGGTTATTCCTTAGTAAAGTACAATATGAACTTTTATTTTTGTTTTGGCTTTTTTAGTAATATTTTCCTCTTGACCAAATGGGGTTCAAGGAACTTTTTGTTTATGATTTGGCATGAGTTGGTGTTTAGTTATTTATAAAGTCGCTTTCTCCCTTCATTTACAAGGTTTAGTTTTGTTATTTATTGTTACATTTAGTTCTATATATATATTTATGTTAAATATTCCCTTCATTAGATAAAGTTGATGAGAATAATGCATAATGGTTATAAAAATAGTCACATATTGATAATATTTACTTGTTATTAAAAAGTAGACTTGATGGAGATCCGAAAACATCTTTTATTGATGAAGAAGAGAGCATGACAATTTCAGCCGGAATGGATTCGAGAGGAAATTAAACATGTAATCTCATCATATATCACTAATTAGAATTTAAATGAGATTTTTTTTTAAAGGGCGATAAGCGCCTAATCAGTAATCAGAAACGAATACTTGGGGAAGCAGCGCTTACTGCCAAACAGTGCCTTCACCTTGCGCGTGATGGGGATCGATCTCGGGCAGCTACTCTCGACACTCGAGGCGAACGTCTTACGCATGGGACCTGGTGTCAATTGACCCAAAGCCCTTGGCTAAATGAGATTATTTTTACTATTATGTTTAATAGTTTAGTTTGATATTATACAATTTTACTAAATTTCTTTATTTTTACGTAAGTATTCATAGTTCGGATAACTAATTAGAGGGCCCTCACATTAGTTTTAACATTAACATGAAGAGGATGACCAGTGACAGCACAAAATACAAACTAACAATCAAAGATGCACTCACTAGCTTAAGTTAAACAATAATAATTTCCTTTAGTTCATCCTCAAAATGAATTTTAATAGTCTAGCATTTGAATTTTGAATGCACCGTTGTAATGAATGGCATCAACAAGAGTAGTGTAATTCCATTTTTTTACCACATTTGTAATGACAATAATGTGTCTCTATTTTATTGTTTATCTTTTGTTAATTGTTGATGAGAAAGATGACGTTGTTTTGTCAAAATCAATACTATTATTGTCAAAATCAATTACATTTTTCTTACTTAAATGTTTACGGTTACAAAAAAACATAAAAACTAAATTATAAGATTCTATTCTCATGATCAAACATAGTCTTGATTTTTACTTGCTGAAACTATCGTACAAACACAAGTGAACTTATTGAAGGAAAAATTTAATTTAACAAAAGATCCCATTTGAAGTTATTTGGAAGAAACAACCTACACACTACCTCATGCATAAGTGGTTTTCTTTTGTTATTCAATGTATTTGATGAGAAAGGAAAAACAGGCAACGTTCTATTTAATTTTAGAAATTGGTAGTATTTTTTCTTCCATGATAATGATATTTACTTTCCTTTGCTTTAAGCCAATCATCTTTTCCTTGATTACTTTTTTGGGTTCTCAAGCTTTTTTCTTCTTTTATTTATTTTAGGCTATTCCTTAGTATAGTGCAATATGAGCTTTTATTTTTGTTTTGGCTTTTTTAGTGATATTTTGCTCTCGGCCCATGTTGAGGCATTTATGGGGTTCAAGGAACTCTTTGTTTATGATTTGGCATGAGCTGGTGTTTAGTTATTTATAAAGTAGCTTCTCCCTTCATTAAAAAGTTTAGTTTTATTATTTATTTTTACATTTAGCTCTATATATTTTTATATTAAATATTTCCTTCATTAGATGAAGTTGATGGGAATAATGCATAATGGTTATAAAAAATAGTCACATATTGATAATATTTACTTTTTTTTTAAAAAAAATAGATATGATGAAGATCCGAAAACATCTTTTGTTGATGATTGAAGAGAACATGACAACTTCGGTTGAAAAGGATTCAAGAGGAAATTAAACATGTAATCTCATCATATATCACTGACTAGAACTTAAATGTGTGTTTAATAGTTTAGTTTGATATTATACCATATTATTAAAAATCTTTTATTTTTTACCTAAGCATTCATCGTTTGGATAACTAATTAGAGAACACTCGCATTAGTTTTAATATTAACATGAAGAGAATACCTAATGACAACATAAAATACAAATTGACAATCAAAGATGCATTTACTAGTTAACATAAGTCTGAATGATAATAACTTCCTTCAGTTCCTTCTTAAAATGAACTTAAACAGTCTAACATCTAAATGCATGTTGTAATGAATGTCGTCAATAAAAATAGTGTAATTCTATTTTTTATCACATTTGTAATGATCATAATGTGTCTCCAATTTTATTGTTATCCTTATTAATTGTTCGTGAGGAAGATGATGTTGTTTTGTCCCCAACATAGCATCATTGACCATAATTTCTCTCTTTTTAATTGTGGCTTATTCTCTCTAATTCTCTTTTAAAATGGTTTAGTCATATTAAAAAAAAAAGAATTTATTTATTTTATATATTCCTAATGAGCTCATTAGTGAGTTTCAGGAGATCCGAGAGCAATCTCATATGCATGACCTAGTGAGTTTGACATTTGGTTCGAAAGTGAGCTCATCAACCCTTACATGAACTTCCCAAATTCTAGGACCAACTGTGTGAGAGAAGTGAAAAGATGAGAGAGATGTGAATTAAAAAAAAAAAATGATAATTTATTACAATTTTAATAAAGTTAACAAAGTTTTTAAAAAATGAAAAATTTTGAGGTCTCCACAGTTTTCAAATCAATATATATATATATATATATATATATATTTTTTTTTTTGTAAAAATGGATTAAACTTATATATAAATATATTATATCAGAGTTCTAGATAACTACTGTGTAGAGCAATGGACTGTTAGTCTGTCACATGGTGGTAGGTGGGTAGCTCATGGTCAAAACCCCTTGTTTTGTGATACTAAAGTAGTAATATTCATCTACTGTTCATAGACCTAAGTATTGTTTAAATAAGTCACATGACCTACGTATTATTTATAATACTATTTAAATGGGCTCCATGCAGGAGAAATCATATCTCTCCCTCTTCCAAAGTTGCATAGCAGTGGGACTAATTAACTTAGTACAGCTCCTACAATTTTTTTGGGTATGCACGCAATGGATTTTTATTGCCCTATATGGCACTTGATCAAGTTAATAAATCCCTAAATGGTCTATACGGCATTGTAATTAATACACGTCCATACATACATATCCAATGACAAACTCTCAAGCGAGATAATGCTCATCACTTATTAAAAAAAAAAAGCGAAGGATTGCTCATTGACTGTGGTTATTGAGTAATTTGTTATTAACTTATGCTCATTTTTTTTCACGTGATTCACCACCGTCCACAATTCACAAGTTTAGTTACAAACAATCTCCCACCAAACAACATAACACTTGACTCGAGTTATAATTGGTAACAAGTTATAACCTAGAAAGATGGGATCCCCTATAAAAAAAAAAAAAAATCTGATAACCCGATAGAATGATGAGCATAAAAAATGGGGTGACTTATTTAAATTGGTTGAAATTTTATTTTATAATTAATAAAAAAATTATTTTATAAAATAAGTTAGTTATTTGGTTCAATAATAGAACTTGAATGAGATACTATTTAATCCTGGAACGTGTTGTCGTATATTGTGTATAAAATATCAATGGCTCAAAATGTTTTTTTTTTTGGTTGTTTGTATTTGTAAAATATTTTTATTTTTGGTGTAATAATTCTTTTGAAATAGAACCAAGTAGGGCTGTGCATGGGTCTGCTATGAAACCCCACCAAAATTCCTGCTAGACCTAAACTAATCAAGGTTTGTAAAAGGTGGCCTAATGCTATCGAGTAACTGGTTTTAAGATCAAATATTTGATCCTAATCAAGCTCAAACTTAAAAAATAAAAAATAAAAAAATAAAAATAAAATGGATGAACCATTATTTTATTAAAAATAAAGGCACGCATATATAATAAGTCAATAGAATCAAACATTCATTAGTCATAGAAAAGCTAAACAGAATAAAAAAAAAAAAACAAAATATAAGACAGTAGAAAATGGATAGGTGATTCCTTGGATACAATGAAGGAAGGTGGCTTCTGCCCAGGTAACATAACCCAACTGAGATGGAGGAGAACATAGTCGGTGTGGGTAATGCTTGTCGGATCTCCAGGATCATTAATATAGGATTTTAGGAATTGGAGGATTCATTTAACCTGGACATCGAATTTTTTACTTTGTTTTTTTTTTTTTTTTTTAATTTTAAGGGCAACAAAAACCTAAAGAAGAAATATATGATTAATTTTTAGAATAATTGAAATTAGCGGGAGCAAAAATAATTAAAAATGTAACTATATCATTCTAACCAAATGCTTAAAATAATTGCACGAACCAAAAACTCAGGTTCCTCCTCTCGACATCCCATACTTTAGATAAAGAATTAGAGTACTAAGTGAGGCTGAATATATGATCAAAGTTATTCCATATTCTTGAAACATAAGGACAGCAAAAAAAAAAAAAAATGATTAATCATTTAAATTGTTATAAAATATAGCATCCACTTTCATCTTTTGATAAAAAAGATCGTTGAGTGTGAGGATTTTATTGTCTTATGCAAGCTAATTAAAGATGTTAATTTTTTTTTTTTTTTGGTCATAAAATGGAAGTAGCCTAGGGAGATCTTGAATAGATCCCTAAAGACACAGAGAGGAGTGAAAGGTTTCAGGCCAAAAGTCAATGACATCCATTAAGCCAGTAGTCATACCATAGTAAGTTGGGTGCACCCTTCCTACTGTTTGAACCAATATTGGTGGCATGGACATTTGCCAATAAGTAGGCACTCTGATGTTGGTAATTGGGAGAAGGCTAGAAGAACAATTCAAGGTTCAAGTAAGAATAGTGTTGAGCGGGCATTCATAATAAACATAGAAAAGAGTGGGAAGAAAGACTTGTCTTGCCTTGTGTAGTGCCATTGATAACGGTAAAAGCTTTAGATGATTAGAGAAGAGTCTTGATCCAAACTTTATTAAACCATTGAAAAATCATTCTAAAATAAAAAAAATACTATATCATTACAAAATTTAAAGAAAATAGATCATTCCAAATTCCGGCGTAATCAATTCAAAAGTTGAAGCGCTTACTTGCCTTCTTGAATGCGAGACAAGAAGGAAATTCTAGCAACATGTAGTAGTCTTCGCCTAATCCAGTCGATGTTTTTGGCAATCTGAATAGATTTTTGTCGCCTCTTGGTGGACTCTTTCCTCTCAGCTATGTTTGCCTTTTTCTTTTTCCTGTTAAGAGTTTATCATCTTTGGAGATGAATTTTCCTTTTTGGTTTTTCTGGTCTATTGTTTTTAGTTTCTTTTATATTTTTTTATTGTACTTGTTGTTTTTTTTATTTCAATAAATTTGTGGTTTATCCACTTTAATAAAAAAATTAATTTAATAGAGGCATGGTCACATGGGTGACAAAATTAGATTAAAATAAAATTAATAGAAAATTTTTTTTATGTCAGCCATACATTTTTTACATGAAATTTCAATCATAATCATTAAAAGTTGATTTTTTTTTTCCTTACATTATATTATGATTGGTTCAAATTTGTTGCCTTCGCAAATTTTTAATCCAACTCAAACCCAACCCCGAAAAATAGGGTTATTAAAAACTCAAAACTCAATTCATGCTTGAATCCACTAATTTGGTCAATTGAATTTTCCATTCAAATTTTTAGTTTAAATTTTGATTTTTAGTTTTTCGGTTTTGATCTGTCATCTCTGGAACAAATTTTTTGAGATAAACTTAATTGTTATATATATATATATATATATATATATAGGCAAAACATCATTTGTGTACGTTCATAGATAAGAAATCTACGGATGTCCAATTATTAGCCATTGGATCATGATCCAACGGCTGACATTGATGAACAGTTGATAATGAACAGTTGATCATGATCCATAGTAGTTATCGTTCATCATTGTTAGCCGTTGGATCGAGATCCAACGATTGATAATGGACATCCATAGATTTTTTATCTATGGATGTTATTCGTAGTAGTTATCGTTCACAGATGATTTTTTATCTATGTAGATTATATATGTTTAAAAGATCAATGTGCATGTGAGAAGCTAGTATATATGATTTGTTCCAATGTTTCAGCCCATTGATCAATATATATTTGGTGAGTGCCACTGCACAAACTTCACACACAAACCAATGGGCTCTTAATTCTATGTAGTCTAGTAATGTTCATTATGTGTATATAAAATCATGCAATGCATGAAAAATATCATCATACTCTTGACTAAATAAATTAAAGTACTGATTTATGTCTTAAAATTTAGATTGATTTCAATAAGTTATCCAGGGGAAGACTGGAAGAGTATGCATAAGATTATTTATTGGAAACCATTTTTGGGATTTATACTTTTAATGCTAGCATGATGTTTGCCAATATTGGCAGCATGAATAATCCAGTTTTAAAATAGTGAACTAATTAATGAGCACCTACCTAATTGTGATTTGTAGTTAAATATAGTTTTGTTTATCCACTGAACATAGGAACAAATAATGTATTACCAAATTTTGTTGAATATAAAGTAAATAATAGATTACTAAAGATTATGACACAATCAAGTATCTAATTATTTAAATCAACATTTTCATGACTTCAATTCTTCAAGCACAATTACCCAACTGCTTATCTAAGAACTTCTTAATTTAAAATCTGATAATTAACAAATCAAATTGTGCTTAATTTTCTACTACATTCACTCAAATGGAGGCAATTATGCACCATTGTTTATTGTAACACAACAATAACATAGACACTCATTAACAAATAACAATCAAAGAAACACACTTACAACCAAAAATCAGGCAAGAAATATAAATCAATACTGTGATCTAAAAGTCTACTGTGGATTTGGAGGCCTGCTATTTGCAGCAGAAACTCTGGAACCCCATTCAAGCAACTCTTTGCTGGTATCATCTTTATGAACAATCACTTCTATGAAGCACAAACAGTCTTTCTTGGCTCCCATTGCCATTTCAATAGCCTCTTTAAGCTCCTCCTCACAATGAACTTTAGCAGTCCAACATTTGCCTTCACCATTATGAATAGCATCAACAAAAGCAGTATAGTCCCAGTTTTTTATCACATTGTAAGGACCATCATGTATCTCCACTTCTATTGTGTATCCTCCATTGTTTATCAGAAAAATAATGCTGTTTTGCCCACACCGTATCATCGTCGATACATCTTGTGCAGTCACCTACATTGAAAAAATCATACATTGTTAATGAACTCTGAGGATATATATGAGTAATTATTAATTTCAGAGTTTTAAATAATGGAACCTGAAAGCTCCCATCACCAATGCAAGCAATGACACGCTTATCTTTTGCTGCTTGAGCATACCCAAGTGTAGCACCCACAGACCATCCTATTGATCCATACTGCATTTGAAACTCATATCTGCAGCAAAAATCACTCCTTTGATTAAGTATATACATAAAGTTTGAGATGTTAATATGTAATAGTAATTGAAGGAGTGTTACGCTTACCCACAACCAGGAGGTAGCTTGAGTTTCTGACAGTTGAACCAAGAATCACCAGTCTCAGCAATGACAGCAGTATCACCAGAGAGCATCCTCTGTATATGCATGAACAGCACGTTAACTCTCAAAGCCTCTCTGCTTGCTGCCTTAGGAGGAACACCTCCAGGGACAAAGATGCGCTCATAGTTCTCATAAGCAGTGGTGTTCCTCTTGATTCTCTTAGCCAATGCATGGAGAAAATCCTTCATGAGAATGCAACCAAAAGCAGGGCCATTAGGAATAACCACACGCTCTGGTTGCACAATCACAGCCTTCTCCGTCTTGATAAGCAATGAGTAACCAACAGAGGTATAGTCATTGAAGACAGGGCCGGCGAAAAGGTAAGCATCAGAGGATTCAACAATCTCAGAGCAGTAGGAGGTACTAATGGCACCCCAGTATGTGCCAATGAACTTGGGATGGTCTTCAGGGAAGAGACCTTTAGCCGATGGCATTGTCGCGATCGGGTAGCCGGAGGCGTCAGCGAGTTCTATGAATGATTCAATGGCTTTCGCCACTCGAAGCTTCGGCCCGGCCACGAGGACTGGTTTCACAGCTTTGTTTAAGAACGCTGCCGTTGCTTCCACTGCTGCTTCTAAGCTCTGCCTATTACTAATCCTGTTGTTCATTTATATATATACACAATTATTTACTTACATTATAAATCAACAGAGTTATACTAAAATTTGAAAAATTATACTCACTTTGGAGACAAGAAGAATGGCACAGGCTCTTTACTGAACGTTGGATGTGGAATCCCAGCAAGATTACAACTGATGCTAATATAAACCGGTTTGCTCTCTTTCAAAGCCGTTGATATGGCACCATCTATCAATTCATGCGCGTCATCCAAATGATTCACCACGGCCTGCAATTCACACCGACGGTGACCACATCGCTGGTAAATAACACAAACAAAAGAAGAGGAAGTGGGTGACGGGATCCATACCTGGTAACAAGTTACCGCCTGGAAACATCGGATCTCTTGAGAAAAATCCGATAACCCGATAGTGTGATGTAGGACCCGATTAGTCCCGTAGTCGTTGGAGTTTGGCCCGCCGACGATGAACACGACGGGGAGGTTCTCTGAATAAGCTCCGGCGACGGCGTTGATGACGCTGAGCCCACCGACGGTGAAGGTAACGGCGCATGCGCCGACGCCGCGGCGTCTGGCGTAGCCGTCGGCAGCGTAGCCGGCGTTGAGCTCGTTACAACAGCCGATGAGTTTGAGCTCCGGCTCGGCGATGAGGTGGTCGAGTAGGGTTAGGTTGAAATCTCCGGGAACGGCGAAGACGTCTCTGACGCCGATTTGGACCAGCCGGCGAGCGAGGTGGCGGCCAAGTGTGGCGTCAGAGGGCACGCCGTTGGCCGGCGGTGAGGGGCTAATGGCGTGGCTTGAAGGGATTGGTGAGCCGCCTACGCCGTTGGAAGCCGGCTTCATCGGCGCGTCTAAAGCTCCGATCTTGGTTTCCATTGGAACGGAGAGAGAGAGAGAAGAGTATTGAGAGGAAGGGGTAATGTGGGAAGAGGGAGACGAAGAGTGAGAGTATTTATAGGATCTGAAGGGGTAGAATGGGAATTATAGTTTTGAATTATTTTATTTATTTTTTTAATTGGGGTAATTTGGGAAAGTTGTGGGCAAGGTTATGGGATTTGACTCCGGTTTCATCGCTAACCTCGGAAATTTTTTAGTGCTCTTGGTATGAGAAATTACTTTTATCTCCTTAACTTGAATTTCAAGAAACTCTAATTAGAATATCTTGATTTTTTTTATGTGAAAACCTCGGATTAAATGCATGCATCTTTGTAAATTTTCTTTTTCATGTATTTCTAAAATTGTTATTTCCTTGATTTGAATTGCAAGAAATTTCAATTGATATCTTGATATTATATATATATATATATATGTGAAAACCTCGGATTAAATGCATGCATCTTCGTAAATTTTCTTTTTCATGTATTTCTAAAATTGTTATTTCCTTGATTTGAATTGCAAGAAATTTCAATTGATATCTTGATATTATATATATATATATATATATATATATATATATATATTTTGTTGTGTGTGTGTGTTTTTGTTGTTGTTGTTATTATTATTATTATTATTTTTTACATTCATAGATTTGAAAAACTTCAAATTAAATATATGCATCTTTGTAAATTTTCTCTCCTCATGTATTTCTAAAATTGATTTTTCTTCTTCTTTTTTTTAAGGTGAAAAATTACTTTTACCTCCTTGACTTAAATTGCAAGAAATTCCATTAATAACTTATTTTTTTATATTCATATCTCTATAAAAACTCCGGATTAAAATAAATTAATTACGATAATTAATTACTTTTACAAATGTATGCACCTTTGTAAATTTTATCTTTTCATGTATTTCTAATTTTTTTTTTTTTTGACAGTGTGGTAAACCACACACACTCTTCAATTATATTTTAGTACTACTACTCATTTTTTTGTGGTGATAGTGTAACATTGATATTTTTATCAATTATTTATAAAATAATTTTATATTGTAAAAGTATTGTATTTATTCATTTGAAGAAGATATTTTTGAAGAAAAAAAATTCAATTTATTTAATTGGTGAACAACATGATTTTTTATTAAATAATAAATAATACGATAATTTAGAGCAATGATTTGAAATTAACCACCAAAGTGCACATGTATAAGATTTTTCTTTAATATGTAAATATAAGCATAATGTTTTTGTTTTTTTAGAAAGATGTCAAGATAATAGAATTAAAAAAATAAAATAAAATTTCATAATTTTGAGTATTTTTACAAGCATATTTCATAATTTCATAATGTTTTTGTTTTTTTAGAAAGATGTCAATGATTTCAAAATTTCATAATATAGATAAGCTATCTCAACAAATATATATTTTTTATTATTGAGCACCAATTAAGAGTTGAATTTTTGATATCTTGCATAAGAGTCAATTATCTTAACCGCTAGTGAAACTATTATCATTGTAGCTTAAAATATATCTGTATAAAAAGTGTCATTAAATCTTTTTATCAATAATGAGAAAATAAAATGAAGTTTACCAGCTAATTTCTTTTGGTTTGATGTTAAAGAAATATAAAATAAGATTCAAGTCTATTTTTTTTTTTTCTTTGTGATTATAAAATATTTTGTAATAATTCTTTAAAAAAGAAACAACTTCTTTTAGATTGTTTGAATTTAATACCTAGAATTTCAAAACAGAAGGAGAAAAACACAGGGAGGAGACATAAACCGGAGCGCACCTAGTGTTCCAAAGCACCTGTGAGTCATTTGTCTCATGATAAGTGTGCATTTGGGTGCAACCCATGCTGCGCCGTGATTAATGCCACCAAATGGCCAATTTCACTACGCACCTACTTTCCAACACAAACCAATGGGCCTTCTATTGGACTTTAGTCTATTAACGTGGGCAAACAAAATATATATATATATGAAAATATCATTATATCTCAATTAAATAACTTAAAACACTGGTTTATGTTCTTCATGTATCTCACTTTGGACTAGATGCATGGTGTTTTATGTTTTTTTTTTTTTTGAAAAAAGTGGATAAACCACTTATTCATTGCAAAACAGGAAAACCAAGTATAAAAAAAAAAGGGGGGGAGGGGGGGGGGGTTTGCCGGTGTACCCCTGAATAATTTTGAAATTACATATTTACCTATAAATAAAATATAATTACATATATACTCTTGAATAATACATATAATTGCGTATATACCTTTGGGGTTCAAATTGGCTGAAAAACCATTTGTTAACAAATAGTTGATATATAAAATGACCATTGTACCTTCTGTACCATTGAAAAGCTTTTTTTTTATTGTAAAATGACCATTTACAAGGGTTATTTTAGATTTTTTTTGTATATTTTAATCCAATTTATAACTATAGTTAATAAAATTTATATATATATATATATATATTTTTTGTATATTTTACTTCAATCTAACAGTAGGGATATATCTGTAATTACCTATATTTTTCAGGATATATATACAATTATATTTTTCCTGAGGGTAAATATGTAATTATAGAACTTTTGAAGAATTTATAAGCAATTAAAAAAAAAAACAATTGAGCCCGGTCACAGGGGTGAGCACAAGGTGTTCTATGTTTTAGTATTTAGATTGATTTTGATAAGTTAATAGATTAAAATTTGCTTGGAAAGAGCATGCATGAGCCACATGTTTAATTTCAGGGTTTGGGATTCACATTAAAAATTCCATTACGAACTTTTCTCAAATTTGATAATTTAAAAGATTAATATTAATTATATACAATATATATTATTTTAGTTTGAGTCAACTAGTCAAACAGACCAAATTTACAAATTTAGTTTTAAAATACGGTTCATATTTACTGTCATGCTTAGTTTTGGTCACATTTTATATTTTGTTTTGTTTAGTTATAATCATTTTTTTATATTACAAAATTAAAGTTGATGTATTTTTATAAAAATAATTGTATTTAACCTAAGCAAAAGTTAAAAATTAACATTTAAAGCCTTGCATTTTTGGAATAGAGCAAGCTTGAAAAATGCAGTGGTGATGACTGGTTAGGGTTACATTAATAATTTTAATTAAATGATAAGTCTTCTTCAGTCATACCAACCAAGTTAAATTACTAGTTATTTAGATGGTTTAGGTTAAATATGACAATCAAGGCATTAAAGAACCTTCTCAAATGAAGTCCAAGGCTGACTGGATGTAGTCCTCTTAAAATGACCTTTTAGTCTTTTCAAGGAAATTTTTAATTATTTTTAGCCCATGGCTTTTGACATTTTTAAATGAATGTGAAAAATTATAACACATACAAATAATGGATGTGTAACATGCAAGTGAAGGTTCCTGCCACCGCCAAAAAAAAACAAAAAAAACGAAAAAAAGGCAATGCCTGAAAGCATATTATTTAATAAATCTTTATTTTTTTTTTCTGTTTCAGTTCTATGTTTGGTTAGTTTCCTCTTTAATAGTTAATAAATCATGCTAATTAATTATTTTGCCTTTTAAACAAATAATAGGTATTATTATTGATAAAATTGTTCAAATTATATGATTTATGCTTGTTTAGTCATAGCGTTGCATGAGCACTCTGCCCCGATAAATCCAAAAAAATGCCACCAATTTCTGAACCGGATTATGAACAAATATTTAATAAACTAATTGCAAATCAAAGATGTTAGTATATTTTTTCAATAATTTGATACAAATTTAAGTTCAATGCTCAAACTCATATCAATGAAGTATCCAAAGCCAATTCAAACCATTGTTTTACTCCCAACACCATGACACGGTGATAGTGTAATTTTTAAAAATTAAAAACACAGAAACAGTAAAACATAACTATAAAAAATATTATATATTTGTATAAAATATTTATTATAAATATAAATCTATATATTTTTCATGTAATATATGTCATATATTTATTTAGAGATTAATTTGATGATCTTGTTTATTGAAAAATAATTAAGAAATATATAGGGGTATTTTAGAAAAATCTTTCACAAAAAGCACATGAGTGTCCAAAGTATCTGACACTGTATCTAGTGGTGTCCACAGTGTGTCCGTGTCAGGCAAAGCTACGTCAAACTCCTCGAAGTGTCCGTGCTTCATAATAGTTGATGACTATCTTCTTCATTGCAGCAAGTGTACTGTGAGTGTTCATGGCGAGCTTCTTCCCAACGTAGTTGATGATGAAAATGACAATAGCAATGGAAATGACACTACTCCGCATAGCTACATTGTACCCCACGAGGTCGAGCTCTTTGTAGACACCGAGCTCTTGAATTGGTACAAATCCTTCCTGCCAAACACAATTCTAGACTCCGGCAAGCAAAGGTTAGTACGATCTGACAGTGTTGTCATCAGCGGCTTCGCTGCAAAACTCACCAAAGCAGAGCTATGTGCAATGAAGGCATTGGATGGCTCTGTGTTTGTGCAGTTGGATGAGCACTGTGATATTGGCACCACCCATGCACCGGAGTTCTTAGGCTTGAATACATCAGTTCAATAGCTTATGATCGACGTCTAATGAAGGAAAGGCCGCTATCATCGGCCATTGCTATAGTGGCCTTCTCTACACCAGTATTTGCTGCGGAGCTGATTAAAAGTGTTCACCCAAATTGGTCTGCGGCTATGATCAAGTCCGTCATTATGATGACTGCCGACACTTTGGACGGTGCGGGACTACCCATTGCCGACAAGAAGTCAAGTAGTTACAGCAAAGCTAACTTCTTTACCATGGTGCTGGTCATGCCTTCCTGAATAATGCCTGTCAATCCTACATTGTCCACCTGTGTGGACCGAAATTCTGTGACTAGAAAATCCAAATTATCGTAAAATGTCTCATCAAATGTTCGACAGTTAAAAACATCGAATCAGAGCAACTGAATTACCTGTCAATCTCTGCTCAACTGGACGCCAATCCAACAAATAAGAAAAACAGGAACACTTATACAAATGTTGACACAGCAAAGCCCCTTTACACCATGGCAGTTGACACACCACCATTGAGTAACTGTCGATATTAATCCAAAGATCCTCGGCTTCACCAAGCTCAATCAAAAGAAGAGTTTCATGGTGAATTTAGAACCAAGAATTTCCATTGAAACAGTGGTGATTACTCTGAAGGACAGCTGATCTGGAAATGCAATGGTTGCAAGAATTATGTGGTCATAGTCTTATTTCTGTCAAATTCTGAACTTTATTGCTCTTGTTTTTCCTTCGCTGAATAAATGATCTTTGAACACATTGTTGTTATGCTTACCCATGGATGCAGGGCAACTCCATGACCCTTTAATGAGAATATATCACCCTGTTCTCCCTCCCAATCAGGGCAAGTACTTGCAGGCAATCTGATACTCGTCATTGTCCAAATTAAGGTGCCCCTGGATGCAAGAAAGACCAAACTTAGATAGAGACAACCAACTTGAAAAGCAATCCTTGAACAATTAAGATTTACAATTAATAAAGAAAAAACCGGGCTCGGGATCGAGCTCAAGGTCAAGGTCGGCATCACGGGCTTGACCAAACCAACCTTTATTCCACAAAAGTCTCCAAAATTTTAAGATGAATCAGTACATATTTTCGGTTGCACCGACCTTGGTTGGTAACAAATCTGAGAGCCATTAACTAAAGAAATAGATCTAACACATAATGAAGGATGATTAGAAGGTATTAATGGTTATCAATGCAAGTAAGCAACCAGAAATAAGTGAGCTAAGTTAAGTAATCAATGACCATCATAATCACAACTTTCTTATCAATGGATCCCACTCTGAAACTATAAAGTAACTTGCTGGTACCAAGGAATCCACCGTTCCACTCCAAAGTAATCTCCTTCCATTATTATGTCCCTGCAAAAATTTGGCTTTGATTGTTAGAAGAGTATCTATCTTTATCCTTTTCAGTTACTTAACAATCAAGCAAAACCAGAATAAACCTTTTCATGTCACCCAAACATCAGGGCAGGCAGAAAGAACTGGAAGAGCTTCAAGGATCAAAGAAAACTGAGTAAATCACCACAATTAAGATTACTTAAAGAGTTTATAAATTTGTAGAAATGTTGCTATAAGTGTATTACCAATCCCTCTGGGTTATACTAAATAAGTATCGGTTGTCACTGTTGGAAAGCCACACAGCTGAAAAGAATTAAAGGAGAAAGCGAAAGCCAGGTGCGTGTCATTGTTTGACCACCGCCGAGATTAGTGAGACCTCAACAGCATTGCTTGTCAAGTGAGCTACCCCATCTCAACCACTTTGATTCCAAGCAAATTCACCGTATTTTTATTCATCCAACCAAATCTTGTGCTTACTTCAGTGTAAAAAAGAAAATGCTAGTCAAGAAACCATGAAGAAGACATGGTTGTCCTTAAGCAAGAATCTGCTTTAAAGGCCTGAAGACCTTTTCCTTTCTCAGAGAGTCCCATCCTTTTTCTCCCAGGGAGAATATAGTGATCTAATAAGAGGCAACATTGTTACAAGGCTATAGAGAGGGTGAAGTCATTCAAAACTTCAAATTTTAGTTTCAGCAAAATGCCAATGGAGGAGGGAGATGTATGCTTTGCACATCTTAGAAGCAAGCTGCAAGCTTGTCTCGACAGAAACTGTCATTTGGAGAAGGAGAACAAAGCACTTCGACAAGAAATCCTCCACCTAAAAGGCCAAATCACTAAGCTACAAGCCCAGGATGCCGATAAATCTATGATATGGAAGAAGCAACAAAATTACATCAACAAAAACAGTCCATCACAGGAAAAGCAACTTGTTCAAAGCGACAATGTGGAGGAAGGATTGGGGGTTGATAATTCACTGACTAGGCGGGAAATATTCTGTTCAGCAATTAAGGCAAGATCACCAAGGGTGCCAAGGCCACCGCCAAGGCCTTCCACTTGTTTGCAATTGGCACCAAAAATAACTGGAAAGGAATCACAGTTACCATCTCCATTGCTGCCACCGCCACCACCACCTCCCCCTCTTCCATCAAATCTGCAAAGAAGATCCAGCAATTCGTTGAGAAAAGTACCAGAAGTAGCAGAAACAAAGTTACCTCCATCACCACCACCACCACCCCCACTCCCATCAAAGCTGCAAGTTAGAGCCAGCAGTTCAGTGAGAAGAGCACCAGAAGTGGTGGAATTCTATCATTCGATAACTAGAAGGGATGGGAAACCAGAAACAAAGACAGGCATTGTAGGAACACAAGTAACTTCAAATGCACGGGAAATGATTGGAGAAATTGAGAATCGATCGGCATATCTTTTAGCTGTAAGTAGACATTTCAGTGCATCATTCTGTTTCCAAACTTTGTCAGGATCTTACACTAACTTTATCTTTTGAATTCTGTAAAAGATTTACAATGCCAGATATGTAGTTAGGATAGCTTCAATGCCATAAGTTCAAAGAATACTCCATAATTTTCCTGACCTGAATTCTTGAACAAATGTAAATTGCTTGCAGAATAAAAAAAAATAGTTCATAATGCTTTCAGTTTCTTGAAATCAACATTGAAATTAGTTAACTATATTTTGATTTTCAACTATCATAGCTCACTACTTCTTCCCAATTTGGGAATTGTGAAATTTCACATATTGCTAGGTCTCAAAATGAGAAATAAAAGATACAAGGAAGAGAAAATACATTAAACTATACAATTTAAAAAACTAATAAGCAATATAGAAATAATGACTTTTATCAAGAAATGCTGAAAGCCACACAATAAAATGAGAAAGCACTATAAAAACTGTCAATCAGCAGATCAATCATTTCATTTTAACCATTCCTGGATAGAGTTAAATTTTGTCGCCTGTACTTGAAAAATATGATTGCCCTAGATTCTGCTCTGCTAAAGCATGACCAATTTGACAGATAAAATCAGATGTTGAAACCCAAGGTGAGTTCATCAACTTCTTGATAAAGGAAGTACAGAATGCAAAATATACGGAGATCTCTGATGTGGAGGCATTCGTCAAGTGGCTGGATGAGGAACTGTCTTATTTGGTAGATGAGAGGGCAGTGCTCAAGCACTTTCCCCAGTGGCCTGAGCAGAAAGCAGATGCAATGAGAGAAGCAGCCTTTGGCTACCGAGATCTAAAGAATCTTGAATCTGAGGTCTCGTCCTTCTCTGATGATATGCGCCAACCCACGGCTGTTGCCCTCAAGCGAATTCGGGCATTGCAAGAAAAGTAGGGGAAATAGAAAAATCTGAAAAGCCTCTCTCCCACCTTAAACCAACCAACAAAATTATCTCATACTCTCTTCTCTGATGCAGATTGGAATGTAGTGTTCACAACCTTGAGAGAGTCAGGGATAGCGCAAGCAAGAGGTACAGAGAATTCCAAATCCCCTGGGAATGGATGCTTAACACCGGCATCATTGCACAGGTACCTAGTCTACTCATTTCTCTTTATAAACTCATTCCACAAATGTATCATAAAGCAAGATACATTGCAAATGAATTGGTTGAAATATGACAAAATCAGGTCAAAATTTTAATGATTAATATTTATCATCCAATGCCATTGCAGTTAAAATCAGGGTCCATGAGGCTTGCTAAAAAACATATGAATCGGGTAGTCACTGCACTGCAATCATATGCATCCTCAGAGGATGAGGAGCTGATGCTTCAAGGAGTTAGATTTGCTTTCCGGGTACACCAGGTAGCTCTCTCTCATTGGAACTGTCTTTATCTAGTCTAAGTTCATTTGCTAATCATCCTGATTGTAATTATCTAATTCCAGTTCGTCGGTGGGTTTGATGAGGAGAGCAGGAATGCATTTCAAGAATTGAGGAAATTAGCCAGCAGTATTTATTCCTAAAAAAAAACTTTGGAGCCTACTGAAGGTCGGCACTGAAATATATAAATTTCTTAAGCAAGGACCAGTTGAAACAGTATAAGCTCTATAAATTTATTGAAGGAGCAAAACGCGCATTACTAAAGTTTCCTTAAGTGTTTATATAGATATTCTTACTGCTAGTTTGCAATTTTCTTATAACATAAACAGAACAGAAAGGAGACAATTCCTCGAGATATTTAATATTTATGAAGTGTTGCACAAATTATCACATTGTCAGATTCATATGCATGAAGCCAATGTCATGCTCGCATACTCTTTGTTCAGTTACTTTATACTCCAACCACAGAAAGAAATGCACTAGGAAATCAAATTTGCTATTTTCTACACTTCACCATTATTATGACATCTTAGTTCATCATCACCAAACAATAGCATATCCTTAAAACTCAATTATGAAATCCTAGCAGGAAATCCAATCAAAATGTCATTCTTCAAGCACAAATTTGCCCCTTTTCTACAAGCATTACCAATTACATCAGTACACAAACACAATGAAATAGTCTGAAATATTTTATAATCACAGATAGAAGGCTGCATCAACTGCTTACTTCTGCCACACATTCTGAGCTATTCCTTACATCTTTGCATCTTGCTTTGACACTCAGATTATTTCTCATGTGGAATAATATGTTTCATCTGGCACTTTCACCAATCAAACGTGAAACTCACCAAAATGGGCATTAGAAAACTTGAAATTAAAATCTATCTAAATATCCCATTCCAGTTCTTCATGCTACCAATCTGAACGAGCAACACTACCAAACAGGCAAACACAAAAACAACAACAAATTCATCCAATTAAAACTTCAAAATCCCATGAATCCGAATCCTTAGTCTAAATAAAATATGTAAAGATAAAGATCCGACATTTTACTGAATACCAGTAAAGAGAGGAAGCTGAAACCTTTATGCCGACGAAGGAGAAGCGTTCTCCATCACAGAAAAAAGCCACAAAACGCCATTAGAGGATGACTGCAAGGTTCATGGACTAGAAGGGAGTGACAATAAAACGAAGGCCCACTTTCCCTAAATCACAACCGTCCCTTCTACTCTACTTTGTCAGTCAACGGTCAAGATCAAAAGAGGATTATTACCATTATTATTATTATTTTTTCTTCTAGTTTTTCTGCAACGCAATTGTGCAAACAATCAGTCAATCACAAGGGAATGTTGAAGGCGCTTCCTTTTCTTTTCTTTTGAAGGGAATGGTGAGAAAGATTGGAACTTTTCAAAATAAATAAATAAATAGATAAATAATAATAAAGGACTGGCTTTTGTTCTTGGCTTGCTGATCTTTCTGCATGGTTTTTAGTCTTGACTGGAAAAATGATTCAAAGTTTGAGTCTTTTTCAAGATCAATGGTGGAAAATGCTGTTATTTTAACATTTTCTTTGGAAAATTTTCAATTAAATGCTTGTTCAAATGATCCTCCAACGACTTGGGGTTGTCGTCTCCCCCGACCCTGGAGTCTTTCTTCTCCCGCGTCAAGCTTATGCCTTGGAAAAATTCAAGCAGAAATGGCCTCCTTGGCATCGACTGCCTAGCAATCTATCTATTGCTCGGCATTGCTTATCATAAATCCATCATCGTCTTTCTTTCCCCAAAATGAACCCCCGAACTGTCCTACTTCTTGTTCTTGTGAGCTTGGTCTCATCCCAAGCTCATCAATGTCGCTCGGACCAGGCATTGGCTCTTCTCCAGCTTAAGAATGACTTCTCCTCGATGATCAGTTTAAGCCCTGCTTGGATTCCCGATACCAACTGCTGCAACTGGGACGGCATCATCTGCGACGCAGCATCGGGATTTGTCATCTCCCTCGACCTCAGCAACCATAATATCTCTGGTAAAATCGGCTCCTCGCTTTTCGAGCTCACTTCACTTCAAAGGCTTAATCTTGCCAACAATTTCTACGAAAGTCCTCTTCCGCCCGTAGGCTTTGAGAAGCTTGGTGATCTCACTTATCTCAACCTTTCCAACTCTTGGTTTACCGGACAAATACCCGGCGGGATATCTCGCCTCAAAAAGCTGGTATCTTTGGACTTATCCACCTACTTTTTCGACGGAGGGGAGTTGGAAACCCCGGATCTCGGGGAACTCATCGGTGGGCTCTCTAACCTCCAGAAGCTGTATCTAGATGGGGTTGACCTCTCTAACAATAGCAAGGATTGGTGTCAAGTTATCGCCAAATCTGCTCCTGGGCTTCAAGCTCTCAGTTTGTCTGGTTGTTCGCTTTCGGGACCGATCCATGAGTCTCTGTCCAAGCTCCAGAATTTGTCAGTAATCCATCTCGACTCGAACAATTTGTTGTCCGAGGTACCTGAGTTCTTTGGAAATTTCTTGCACCTGAATGAATTGAGTCTGAACTATTGCAAACTCCATGGGTTGTTTCCCAACAAAACGTTCCAACTGAAAAATTTGAGAGTCCTTGAGCTTGCTGGCAATTCAAAACTTTTGGGCTTTCTACCAGTGTTTCCAAAACATTCTCCTTTGGAGAGTTTGGACATTGGGAGCACGAATTTTTCAGGTACTTTGCCAGAATCTCTGGGAAATTTGAAGTCGTTGAAAAAGCTGTATCTTATGGATTGCCATTTCTCTGGACTAATACCCCATTCCATTGGGAACCTGAGCCAGTTGGTTTACCTGGACCTCTCCCTCAATGGTTTCACAGGTGCAATACCTCCGCTGGTGGGCGGGGAGAGGATTTCAGAGATTGTTCTTTCTCACAATGACTTAACAGGTATGATCCCTCATTCTTTTGGCAGACTTCAGAATCTCAGAAGGCTTCAGCTTGAGTATAATTCTCTCTCTGGATCAATCCCTGTAACATTGTTTGCACTCCCGTCATTGCAAGTGCTGCTGCTAAACCAAAACAAGCTATCCGGTCAGCTGGAGGAGATCCCTGAGGCATCCCTCCTATTGGATGCTGTTGATTTGAGCGACAATGAACTTCAAGGAGATATTCCAAAGTCAATTATTAAGCTTTCAAATCTAAAGTATCTGTCATTGGCTTCGAACAACTTCAGTGGCATGCTGGAACTGGACCTGATTGGGCGCATGATAAATCTCTCATACTTGGATCTCTCAAGCAACAAGTTGTCCATATTAAATGGTTCTGGTGATTCTTCTCTCCTCTTTCCCTCCGTTACTACTCTGAAATTGGTATCATGCAACCTGATCATGATCCCTCCTTTCTTAGAACATAAACGTAATATGGTCTTCCTTGACCTCTCAAACAATCAAATTGGTGGTGCTATACCAAAGTGGATATGGAGCATTGGGAAATCGACTCTCCATTACTGGAATCTGTCTTACAACTGTCTGTCTTACTTGAATCTGTCTTACAACCTTTTCACTTACGTTGATGTTCCTTATGTTCCTCCCCTCAATTTTTCAATGTATTCCTCAATGATTCTTGATCTCCATTCCAACTTGCTTCAAGGTCCAGTTCCTCTCCCCCCACCAAACACTGTAATTTTGGATTACTCAAACAACTCCTTCACGTCTTCCATCCCATCCAACATTTCTTCCTATCTCAACTGGGGTCTCATCTTCTTCTCATTGTCCAACAATAATCTGACTGGAAGCATCCCAATATTTATTTGCAATGCAACATATCTCCGAGTTCTTGATCTTTCAGACAACAGCTTTACTGGTTCAATTCCAGAATGTCTCTTGAGTGAAGTTTCTGATCTGCAAGTACTGAATCTAAAGGGAAATCAGCTTCAAGGTCCTTTACCGCAGAATGTTAGCTCACAGTGTAGTCTGAGGACATTAAATCTCAATAACAACAAGTTGGAAGGTCAATTGCCTAGATCATTGGCTAACTGTGGCAGTATACAGGTTCTGGATCTAGGACACAACAAGTTCGTGGATTCTTTTCCACATTGGTTGGGAAATATTTCTGCTTTGAAAGCCCTTGTTCTCAGGTCAAATGAATTCTATGGCAGGCTTGGGCATCCTCTCGGAAGGAATTACACATTTCCGAAACTACAAATCTTTGATATCTCATCCAACAACTTCAGTGGCCCTCTGCCACATGAGTTCTTTGAGAATTTGAAAGCGATGATGATCGATCCAAAGCTATCTGACCTCACCATTGGTGTTGAGTATCTTCATCTTGGTTCCAGCAACCGCTATCAAGACTCAATCACAGTGACATTCAAAGGCTTAGTTTTGACTTTCGTAAAGACACTGGCAATCTTGAGATCCATTGATCTTTCAAACAATAGATTTGAAGGTAGTTTGCCTAAAACCTTGGGGAACCTTGCATCGCTCCTTATGCTAAACATGTCACACAATAATTTCACAGGACCCATTCCATCAGAGCTTGGAAACTTGGTTCAATTAGAAGAATTGGATCTCTCTTGCAACCAATTATCAGAAGCGATTCCGCGTACTTTGGTTTCCCTGCACTTCCTATCCTTTTTGGACCTTTCATACAACAAGCTAGTGGGAAGAATACCACTGGACAGTCAGTTCTCTACATTTTCAAATACTTCCTTTGAGGGTAATGCAGGATTATGCGGGAGCCCATTATCCAAGCAATGTGCTGATTCTAGTCCACCGTCTCCTACTTATCTATTCTCCGAGTCTGACCATGAGCCAAATTGGCTGTTTATATTTGTAGAATTGGGATTCATAGTAGGCTTAGCCATAGTGTTTGGACCTCTGATGTTGTGGAGAAGTTGGAGAACATGGTACTTTGAGAGTGTTGATCGGTTACTTAGCTATCACCCTTAATAAAAAAAAATGATACAAAGAATATTTGGTATATGCATCATAAACATGTTGATGCTTCTGTTTTGCTGTTCTAGAATTCATAGTTGATGCATGTCAAGAAGTCCCCATGCTCTTGCATATCTGTTATCAATGAACTTTATTTAGTGAAACTCAGTTTTTGTGTTTATCTGCTGGCAGATCACAAGCATTGTTGTTTGTTCAATGACTTGCTCAGACTCTTTAGCTCAATTGTGGTGTTTTTCATGCAACCAGATTTGATACAAATTATTTTTGTATCATTTTCAGATCAGCAAAAATTATATTTGGATTAGGCATCTGTCTTTTTCAGCTAGTTGAAGGTGTTGTGTTTTGTTGTCTCACTTCACTTTGTTTAGTGTTTGTTTTCTGACTATCTAAATTATTTATTAATTAAGTTTGATTAGTTAAAGCACTTAGTATTATATTGTTGATTTTGTGTCCTTGTTAAACTTAAAATAATCTCATCTCAGCTACTCCAGTGATTATCCTGAATTTAAGGAGAAAGTGATACGTACTCTAAACTAGAATTATAACTGCAATGCAACATCTGATCTTTCATTGTACTCCAAAATATTAATCTTCTGCATGTTGTAATTGTTTATATATTTTTTTTCTGGCAAATCATGAACAATGTTGTCTTATTTCTCTTGTTAGTCTTTATGCTGACCTACCATCAAATGATTCATTTCACTCTCTATTGAATAATTGCAAGTATGTATTCGGTTTCACTTTAATACTCAATATTATCAACATAAAATTCCATTATCTTAAATTTGCACTTTTGCTCCAATTTTTACTATATTTATGAAATTTTCAATAAAAATATTTGTACAAAAGCGCTTTATTATTATTATTATTTTTTGTAATTTAATAATTTTCATAAGAGTTATACAGTGTGTGTGTGTATACAAATTCTTCAAATATATTATGGGAAAAAATAAAAAAAATCATCACTTATAAAAATTATTAACTGCTATTAAGTTATTCTTTTAACTATTAAGTTTTCCTTGAGATTCATCTCATGAATTTGAGCTAATAACAACAATCCTGTCTATCTACCTTATATAGCTTAAATAATTACAAAGTCCAGAGTTTTTAGAGGAATGGTATTTTTGTTTAGTTCTTCCATCTTGTAAATGATGGTGGACTTTGGTTATATATATATATATATATATATATATATATATATATATATATATATATATTTTTTTTTTTTTTTTTTTTTTTTGAGAAAGGCGACAAGCGCCAGAACCTCAGGGACGGACACGTGGGGGAGCCGCGCTCACCACCGACCCGTGCCCTCACCTTACGCGTGATAGGTTTCGAACCGAGGAGCCACGCTCAACAATCGAGACGAAGATTCTACGCAAGGGACTTGGTGTCAATAGACCAAATGGTCGTTGGCACTTTGGTATATTTTGAGACCAAAGTTTTAGAAGGGATCTTGCAAGAGCAAAATTACTATTTTTAATTGGTTTGAGTAGAATAACAAAAGCTTAACTCGTGATAATTTTATTAGGTGTGGCTCTTGTAACATGTGTGTTTTCATTTCTTCTTTGATTTTTTGTATTTTAGGAGTAAAAAAAAAATTAAGTTGGAGAAAAATTATTATTATTAATTGGCTTGTGTAAAATAACAAAATTTTAACTCGTGATAATTTTGGTAGGTATGGCTGCAATATTCTACCTCTTGTAACATGTGTAATTTGTTCCTTCTTTGAGTTTTTGTAATTTAGAAATTAAAAAAAAAATTAAGTTGAAGGCCGCATGTTTAACAATTAACATTATGAGCAATTTAAACTTTGATAGTTTTAGCTTAATTGAGGGCACCACAAGTCCAACTGTAGGCGCCTTATCCTTAGGCTATAGTCTTACAAGCACTACCACAAATGGATGATCCCCACATATGGTTATCTCTTAAGAATTTTTTTTTTTATTGTTTTTTTTTGTCATTTTGTATCTTTGCATGTTTAATCATTTTATTGTCTTTGATGATTTGAATGATTTCTTTGTTTTTTATTTTATTTTCATCTTATTTTCATTCCTTATACATGTTTGGTTTTTTTTTTTTAAATTTAAGTTGTATTTTATCAATTTTATAAAAAATATTAAAATTTCCTATAATATCTCATAAAATTATAATAAGTAGAATTGTGGTAATTCCCCGCCCGCGTTGGCCCCTGAGAGTTGGTGCTTGTCGCCTATCTCAAAAAAAAAATCATCTTGCCTTGTCTTCTTTTTTTTTTTTTGTCTAGCGTGTGTATATATATACATGCATTATAGAGAAAGCAATAATGACACAGTGAGTACCGCACTAAAAGAAGCAGTTTAATTATGAGTCAAACCACAAAAATGATAATAATAATAATAATGATAATAATAATAATAATTAAAAATAGACTATAGATTGACACTTTAATCAATGGAGAGAATTTCCAACCTATAAATCAATGTACATGGGTTCAATTTCTAGAAATTTGATAAATTGTCAAAGTAGTTGTTTCAAAGAACAGAAAGAAGAAAGAATACTTCCCATCAAGTAAATGGAATATTGTCAAAAGTTTCTAAAGTAATTACAGCCTCCATGAAAAGCAACACTCCTTAAAAAGAAAAACAACAACTAGTTATTACTATTTTAATTGGTGCATTTGTAGAGTTGGTTGATCTTGGCCTAACATAATAACATGTGTGTCTCATTAATTCCATATGAAAGATGCTTCAACTCTAGTAGTTGTGGTGGTGGTTGGAAGTAGGGGATTCTCACTATAACCAACCCCATACAAAACATCAACCATCTTTTCTCTTTTTAAAAGATTTAATTTATATATTGATATAAATTTAAAAGTTAAATGTGTTTCT
Source organism: Dioscorea alata (assembly GCA_020875875.1). Lineage (NCBI taxonomy): Eukaryota > Viridiplantae > Streptophyta > Magnoliopsida > Dioscoreales > Dioscoreaceae > Dioscorea > Dioscorea alata. Next base: position 18,379,149 of record CM037022.1, on the reverse strand, counting down.
TCTTTCATTTTTTATCTCATAAAAATTTATTATTTTCACATTTATTAACATTTGGAGAAAATTAATTTTTTTTTTATTTCATGCATAAAATTTAAATGTCTTCACCGTTAACAAATGGTTATCTGTTGATAAATGCCAAAATTTCTCTTTCATAAAAAAAATATTATAATTTTTTTTCCAAAACCAGATAAACTATGAAATTAAATTTAAAAGAAAAGGATAATTATTGGTTACAATTTTTTTTTCAAAAAATAATAATAATAATTACAAGATGGAGCAGATAGAAGACATTTTTTTTACAATGATAGAGGTGGACAGAAAATGATATAATTTTTATACCTATGTATCTAATTCTTAATGAATTGCATAAATAAATATTTTTAGAAAATAAATTTGTCTACATATACGTAATTATGATTAAAATGTAAACAATAATATAAAAAATTTAAATTTAAATATATAACGCACATAGACAACCACAAAATATCTAATATCTAGAAATGTATGTACATAAATTCATTGATTGCTAATCAAGAGTATATAAGCATGTATAAGCAAAAAATTAATCAAAGTATAAATATTATATACATGTGTGTGTAACCAAGTCTTGTCTACGTCATGGCATAGGATATATCAGGGTACCGTACTATACTATGATAAAATACACTTTTTTATTAAATTTGATGGGTTTAATTAATCTAAGAATTATTATATTCAAATCTTCACTTATTGTTAACTTTTATAAGTAATTATTAAATTATATATACTTTATTAAAAATAACTCACATATATTAATAAAAAAAAAAAAAGATACCAAGGTTACACAGGGTATGAAATGAAAGAGCATAACAAAATAATAGAGAGAAAAACAAAAATAAATAAATAAATAATATATATATATATATATATATATATATATATATATATATATATATATATATATATATATATATATTAGATGTGAAAACTAAGACATAAAGAAAGAGCAGTGCAATTTTAAAAGTAAAGAAATAGAAACTCATCCCCTAGCCAATGCTTGAATAGTAGTTAAACTAATCACAGACTCTCTTGTATCACTCTCTCATCTCCAACTTATGATCCCTGAAAATCAAGATTTCTTTTAACAATGTTGAGTCTTCTAATTTTTTTTTTTTTAAAGAATTGCAGACACCTAAAAAATGGGCATGTAAATAATTTTTAGAGTTACTCTAATCTTTTTTTCGTAAAACACTAAATTTAGGTAAAATATCATTTTGATCACTGAATTTTAATTTATTTTAAAATACTCACTAAAATTATTAATCATTTCATCGGTAGGTCACCCGATGGATTATCATATTCATTAGCTGACGTGGAGACCTCCACCAGTGCGTCAGGAAAAGCGCAATCAATGCACCGGTGGAGGTCTCCACATCAACTAATAAAGATGTTTAAACTATCGGAAGACCTGTAGATAAAATGATTAGTAACTTTAGTAATCATTTTAAAACAAATTAAAATTTAGTAATGAAAATAATATTATGTCAAAATTAAGTATTTAAAAAATAAAAATAAAAATAACCGTTGCAGTGCACATGTCGTCCAAATTAAATTATAAATTCACTAAACAAAATATAAAAGCACCCAAGAGTCAAGTCCACCATCCAAACAAAATCATATCAATGACTTGAAAAACAAAGCGATCAAAAAAAAAAAAAAGGAAGCATTTTGAACCGTGCGATTGAGATGGGCGACCAGGATCATGATACGTACAAGCGTGCGACCAAGTCTTCGGTGAGAGCGAAGTAATAGTGTGTGTATTACGGCACGTCCACGAGATGTTTGATAAAATTCCAAGCAGAGGTGGCCGACCACCCAACGCGCTATTTCCCTCTAATTCCAGTCAACCCGGCCTTGCGGCGCCTGGGATTCCCCCTTCTTCGCCCTCTTGGTCACAGTTCTTCCCAGCGGTCGGCCAACACCATACCATGCCTTCGACTAAAACCACCCTCTCTTCTTCTTCTTCTACTTCTTCGTCTAGTTCCCTGCTCATCTTCCTCTAATGAGTTGTCGTCCGTTTCTTTTCCATCTTCTTATCCTTGTCTTCCTCTCCTTGGTGATTGAGCTCAGTGGTGAAGTTCAATGCCACCAGGAACAGGCTTCGGCTCTGCTCCGGCTGAAGAATGGCTTCTCCTCGATGAAGAATTTGACCCGTCCTTGGAATCGTAGCATCGATTGCTGTAGTTGGGAGGGCGTCACCTGTGACCATGTTTCTGGTCTAATTATCTCCCTCGACCTCGGAAACCAAGGCATCTCCGGTAACATCAGTGCAGCGCTTTTCGAGCTCACTTCCCTTCAAAGGCTCAATCTTTCCTACAACCTGTTCAATGGAAGTATTATTCCAGTTTCGGGTTTTGAAATGCTTGGTAATCTCACTCATCTCAACCTCTCCAACTCCGGTTTCGCCGGACCAAGTCCCCACCGGGATCTCTCGCCTCAAAAAGCTGGTATCTTTGGACTTATCCACCTTCCTTTTCAACGGAGGGAAGCTGGACACCCCAGATCTCCGGGCACTCATCGGTGGGCTCTCTAACCTCCAAGAGCTGTATCTAGATGGGGTTAATCTCTCTAGCAATAGCATGAATTGGTGTCAAGTTATCGCCAAATCTGCTCCTGGGCTTCAAGCTCTCAGTTTGTCTGGTTGTTCGCTTTCGGGACCGATCCATGAGTCTCTGTCCAAGCTCCAGAATTTGTCACTAATCCATCTCGACCTGAATAGTTTGTCTTCCAAGGTGCCTGAATTTTTTCAAAATTTCTCTTATCTGACTGAACTTAGTCTCGTTGATTGTGAACTCTATGGATTGTTTCCGCCTAGTGTGTTTCAACTGATGAATTTAAAAGCTCTTGATGTGTCCCTCAATCCGATGCTCTCAGGGTACTTGCCAGAATTCCCCAAAGGGAGTGCTTTGGAGAAGTTGATCCTTGAGTACACAAATTTTTCAGGTAGTTTGCCTGGATCTTTGGGAAATTTGAAGTCTTTGACAAAGCTGGCTCTTACAAGTTGCAACTTCTCTGGGCCAATTCCCGTTTCCATTGGAAAACTCAGCCGGTTGGTTTATTTGGACCTTTCGTTCAATGGTTTCACTGGTCAAATACCTCCGCAAGTCGGCGGCGTGAGGATCTCACAGATTATTCTGTCTCATAATAGCTTTATCGGGGACATACCTCAATCTTTTGGAAAGCTTCAGAATCTCACAAAGCTTGATCTGAAAAATAATTCACTCAATGGATCAATCCCAGTAACTTTGTTCACCCTCCCCGCATTGCAAATGCTGCAGCTAAACTTAAACAAGCTCTCTGGTAAGCTGGAAGGGTTCTCCTATGCATCTTCTTCATTGGATACTGTTGATTTGAGTGACAATGAACTTCAAGGAAATATTCCAAAGTCGATTTTTGAGCTTTCAAATCTGAAGTATCTGTCATTGGCTTCAAACAACTTCAACGGCACATTGGAACTGGACCTGATTGGGCGCATGAGGAATCTCTCATACTTGGATCTCTCAAGCAACAAGTTGTCCATATTAAATGGTTCTGGTGATTCTTCTCTCCTCTTTCCATCCATTTCTACTCTGAAATTGGTATCATGCAACCTGACCATCATCCCTCTTTTCTTGGAACATAAGCTTGACATGACCTTCCTTGACCTCTCAAACAATCAAATTGGTGGTGCTATACCAAAGTGGATATGGAGCATTGGGAAATCAGGTCTCTCTTACTTGAATCTGTCTTACAACCTTTTCACTCACGTTGATGTTCCTTATGTTCCTCCCCTCAATTTTTCAATGAATTCCTCCTCAATGATTCTTGATCTCCACTCCAACTTGCTTCAAGGTCCAGTTCCTCTCCCCCCACCAAACACTATAATTTTGGACTATTCAAACAACTTCTTTACATCTTCCATCCCAGGCAACTTCTCTTCCTACCTCCCTTTCACGCTCTTTTTCTCCTTATCCAATAATAGCCTTACTGGAAATATCCCACCATCCATTTGCGATGCAACCTATCTCCAAGTTCTTGATCTTTCAGACAACAGCTTTAATGGTTCAATTCCAGAATGCCTCATGAGAGATGTTTCTGATCTGCAAGTACTGAATCTAAAAGGGAACCAGTTTCATGGTTCTTTACCGCAGAATGTTGGCTCACAGTGTGGTCTGAGGACATTAAATCTCAACGGCAACAAGTTGGAAGGCAAATTGCCTAGATCATTGGCTAACTGTGGCAGTCTGGAGGTTCTGGATCTAGGGCACAACAAGTTCGTGGATTCTTTTCCATATTGGTTGGGAAATATTTCTGCTTTGAAAGTCCTTGTTCTCAGATCAAATGAATTCTATGGTCCTCTTGGGCATCACCCTGTAGGGAATTATACATTTCCTAAACTACAAATCTTTGATATCTCATCCAACTACTTCAGTGGCAGTCTGCCACAGGAGTGCATTGAGAATTTGAAAGCAATGGTGAATAATCCAGAGCCATTGAACCTGGCATTTGGTGTTAAGTATCTTCATTTCAGCTCTAGCTATTTTTATGAAGACTCAGTCACAATGACATTCAAAGGCTTAGTTTTGACTTTTGTGAAGTGGCTGGCAATCTTGAGATCCATTGATCTTTCAAACAATAGATTTGATGGTAGTTTGCCTAAAAGTTTTGGGAACCTTACAGCGCTCCAGATGCTAAACATTTCACTCAATAATTTCACAGGACCAATTCCATCAGAGCTTGGAAACTTGGTTCAATTAGAAGCATTAGATCTCTCGCACAACCAATTCTCCGAGGAGATTCCGCAGTCTTTGGTTTCCCTGCACTTCCTATCCTTCTTAGACCTTTCGTACAACAAGTTAGTGGGAAGAATACCACTGGAGAGTCAGTTCTCTACATTTTCAAGTACTTCCTATGAGGGTAATGCAGGATTATGCGGTTTCCCATTATCCAGGCAATGTGCTCATTCAAATGCTTTATATCCAACATATTCTATCTCAAATAAGTCTTACAATGAGCCAAATTGGCAGTCTATTTTTGGGGGAATAGGATTCGGAGGAGGGTTGGCCATGGTGTTTGGCTATCTGTTGATGTGGGATAGTGGGAGAAGGTGGTATTTGGATAAAATAGACAGATTGTTTTGGGCAATTACCTCCATTCTTTGTATCTGTGACAATTGTCGAGATGTGAAGATTGCAGCTGAGGACATAGATGATGACATGGAAGAGGAAGAAGAGCCTGGTAGAAAGTTTTGTGTGTTCTGTACACAGTTTGCTGTTCATAAAGGAAAAATGGTAATACATCATGTAGAGTGCTCTTGCAATTTAGAAGATTGAAAAAGTTTTCTAAGAGTTCATTGTGTATATATAAAGCAAGAAGTTGTAATGAATGATGTAATGACTGAAATGTTCATTGTTCTCTGCTTTTGCTGCTTCTGAATTCAATATTGATATGTGTTCAAAAAATTTTGCATTTGATGACAGTGTTTATTGTTCTCTTGCAATTTAGAAGATTGAAAAAGTTTTCAAGAGTTCATTGTGGATATATAAAACAAGAAGATGTAATGAATGCTGTAATGAGTGAAATGTTCATTGTTCTCTGCTTTTGCTGCTTCTGAGTTCAGTGTTGATATGTGTCAAAAGATTTTGCGTTTGATGACAGAGTTATATGATCAGATGATACTGATTGTCATTGATTTGTCATGGACTTATTCTGGTTGTTCCTCAGTTGCAGGAAAATTCAAAGTCAGAGCAGTATCTATTGACTAAGTACTTGTTTAGTAATAACCATGTTTGTTAAGGTAGCTAATGTGTTTGCTTAAATGAGCTCATCCATGATGCAATGGTACCATGAATCATACCAAAGTAAAAAAATCTTTACACATATATATACCCTGTAAAAGCTCCAAATTGTACAAATACTTTCATAAAGCTAACCCTATTGTATTAATAATTTTTGTATACATACTTTTCCCATTACAAAGCATTATTTGGAATTAGTTTAGTTATGGTTTGTTATAATTTATTACATGTCTTTTTTTTACTGTAATAATCATGAGACTGTTATTTTAAAACATCATTATTAAATTAAAGTAAAGTACATAAATAAATAAATAAATAATTCACCAAACTAAAATTCTAAAATAAGCACTTATTTGGTTGCAATTGATCAATTCCTTACGTCCGAGATGAATTCTAAGTTCAACTCTTCGCTAGCATAGAGTGAGGACACGTGCTAACTCAACACTTATGCACATCAGTTAAATTGGATAGTTTACCACCGGCGTGTTTATTCATCTATAAAAAAAACTTTATTAAATTGGTAAAAAATGAGAAAATAATTTTGGGCCACGTGGAAAAAAAAGGAAAAAAAATTGGTAACTCAAAAATTTCATGAATAAATGAAAGGAAAAGAAGAGATTGGATTGAGGAAAAGTAGAAGAAATTGAATGAAAGAAAAGGAAATGGATGAAAGGGAAATGAAAGGAAACCACTTCTATAAAATATTGTTTTATTTGTCTTATTTCCATTAATTCATGTTTTAATGCCAAAGTTGGCCCCATTCCAGTGAAGTCATTCAATGAAGTGTCTGTACTTCTTGCATGCAATTTCTATGAACTTTAATTGATAGACTGAAATGGCATAACTACCTGTCAGCATCTCATTAACACATCCTTAAATACGTACGCAGCCTTACTTGAATTTAAATATATCATCCCTTTGAAAAACATAGTGGTTAATTTACAAAAGTATCCATGAGTTATGCCTTGAAAACTAATGGAAAATTTTGCCATCTTCTATATTTGTTTAATATTAATAATTATCAATTTTTTTAATTATATTTCACTTGTCATCATAGCACAATTTGTAAATATTTAATTATATTTCCCTTATAGATAATTACAATTTTTGAATATGCAATTGATTTTAATAAAAATAGACGGCACTTATATTTTATTTCTGTTAACAAATCATTATATGAATTACAAAGAGATTTTATTTTAAAAAATAAAAAATCATTACACCCAAATTAAAATATAAGAATATTATTTTCAAAGGTGATAAATAATATTTGAAGAGTTAGGGGATGGCAAGTAAATTCTTTATTTACCAACGGTCTCTTAGCCTGTTAGTATTACATCTCTTGTTTAGAGTATTTGTTTGGAGAGGACCTGATCGAGATCAAACTCTAAAGTCGTGCACAGAGGGAGAAGGCACACGTGCTTGTTGAGCTTGAGCTTGCTCCAAGCCTGCACATGTCCCTGATAAGCGTTTTGTTGCATTTCATCCAAAAAAAAAGAAGTAATTTTCTTATTTTTCATGGGGATGGCAAGTAAGAACTACTATAATTGATTAATGTTTGACAAGGAGGTATAAGCCTAGAATAATAATGCATTTCAAAGTTCTCCAAGGGATATTAATAATAAATCTAAGGGAGTGAATTTTATTTGGAGTGTATTGGTAGGAATTTTTTTTTAATAATTTAGTACTTCCTCCATTCTCAATTAAATGTGGTTCGAAAAAAAAAATTCCAAAATAATTGTAGCTTTAGAGTTCCAAAATAAGATTTATTTATTGTTTCCAACATTACCCATATTCAATTTAATAAATTATATAAATAATAAAGTAATATTTACAGTCCAGCTCCGACAAAAAGACAGTTTATTAATTTAATTGATTTTTACGTTAAATTTTAGAAAGTTTAATGCTATCGTTAAATGATGTGTAATATCTTTAAACAACAGGTATTTTGAAATGAATAGAGTAAAAAACCTCTTTCAATCCAATAGTTATATTCAAATGAGTTAATATCTCATGTAAGATGTAGAGAAAAAAAAAAAACTCATAAATATTAATTTGCTAATCACAAAAAATGATATGATTTAATTGCAAATAAGACTTTTGATCTTCTCAATGTTTGAATCAAGAATGCATGCCTTGAAGTTCCAATCAAATTCAAGTGACAACAATATATATATCCTGCTTACCGTCTCATTATCCAAAGCATCAGAATAACAATAATGGCAAGCAATTAAACTCCCAACATTATTATCACAAAAACTAAAGAAAAAAATTAATCACTTGATACAACAAGAGGATATCCATTATTTCATATGAAGTCCAATCTTTTTCCAAAGTCACAATAAAAATTAATGCAAGGAAAATTGAAGAAAATCCAATCAACAATCTTCATATAATTTCTTTTTTTTTTAAAAAAAAAAAAAAACCCTCGTCTTGTGTATCTTATTGCTCCTTAATTTACGCTTAATAATCAAAGGCTACTATTTTATGATATAAATGAACCTCATCACATGAGCAATTTAACATACAAATACTCTGATCCTCATAAAATCAAAGCAAACAATTAACATCATGGATCTAACATGACTTCATTGTGAGCACATAAATTCATATCCAACTGTGACTAAGTGAATCATATGCTATGAATTAACTATACTTTCTAAGTGAAGAATAATATACTAACAAGAAAAGATAAGTAGCAGTTGCATCACTTTGAAGTTCAAATCTCAAATAAAAAATAACTGAAACTTGTTTTACACTTAGTTCATGAACTTGCCTTACAACATTTCATGTTTTCAAGTAGATAAGCATTGCAAATCTTCATAAAATACAACCCCAAAATTCAATCCAACATTTGTAGCTCTTCCCAAAACTATCAATTCAATGACCATGTAAAAAGACTTATAATTAAAACGCTTAATATTTAATAAGAATAGCATAAGATATCTGATTATCAAACAGAAATTGCATGAGTAAACAATGTATCATTTAAAGACATCAGATTTCATCAGAAACTAAGATAACCAATGGAGTGTAAAGATTAGAAATAAATAACAATGACTAATTCATAAAATGATTATGTCTAAATATATCCTCAAAACATAACAAATCATAAAATAAACACTATCAATGAGAGGAAATCAAAGTCTTCAAAGAAAACAATCACATGGACATGCATGATAATGATTTATTAGATTATATACTAGCTAGGTCCATAAAAATTCCCTCAAAACAGAAGAAAAAATTATAAGCAAACACTATAAATGTTAGGAAATCACAATCTTAACAGAAAACAAGCACAAGAACATCATATAATGACAATGAAGTCAAAACTTTATCACTAAGATTACTGATGAACTATATTGAAGAAGAAAAACAACAAATGACTTATAAGAATATGATCAATTCTCCATTTCCCTAAAAAAACACCACAAAATCATAGAAAAAAATACCATTGAACAAAAACACATACAAACAGAAATAATTATATGTGCTAATTAGAAAACATGCGGCATAGTTTCTAAGTTATAGAGCAAATGATTAAGGCCAGCACTGAGAATAGAATCATTTCAACAAACCCTAAACTAAAAAACATACCCAAAAAAACTAGAAAAAAACAAAAACAAAAACAAAGAAAGAAAACCTCTGAACTACTGCACTTCCATTGTTAAGCTTGCTGCATGAGAATAACACACACACATATATATAAGGAAATAATAATATAATCAAATAAGATAATGAGGAAAACCATAATACAATGAACAGAAAGTGAGTCAGTGAGTGAGAGAAATAGAAAGAAGGAGAAGTTCTTCAGAATACTTGAATACAAACCCTAACCCTAACCCTAACCCTAATAATAACCTATTCATAAATCAAAGAAGAAAGCATCAGCATCATCCCACAAGTACGAAGTATAATCATCAAAAGGCCAAGTGGAAGCCATAGGCGGAGACTCAACCGGAGGTGCCGGCGGTGAGGGGTCAGCCGGAGGAGTTAGTGACATCTCCGGTGAAGCAAGAGTTAGGCCGCAGCTAACAGAACCTGCAAGTGAGTTTATCTCTTCATAGATATTCGGATTCGGGTAAACGGGTTTAGATCCAGACCCGGATCCGGAAGCAGAACCCAAGCCAATTTCCAGTGTTCGTTGGTAGTCAGTAGGAGTTCGGAGTAGCGGGTTATCGGGTCGGATCGGGTGGAGAAGAGGCTGGTAAGGGAACCCGGAAGGGCGAGGAAGGAGTGGCCGGAGAGCTGGTGGAGTAGAACCAGTAGTAGTAGAAGAAGAAGAAGAGGAGGAGGAGGAGGAGGAGGTGGTGGAGGGGTGAGGAGAAGAGGATTCAAGATTGAGCTGAGCACGAGGGCCGTAGAGGACGAGAGCAGCACGGTCGTAGGCACGGGCGGCGTCCTCGGCGGTGGAGAAGGTGCCAAGCCATTTGCGAGTGCGCCGGCGTGGTTCACGGATCTCAGCCACCCATTTACCCCAGCTACGTTGCCTCACTCCTCTGTACCTGAACTTGTTGTTATCTGGGCCTCCTTTGCCTTTGTTCTTCTTCTTGTTGGTGTTGGTGATGGTTGTGGAGGTGGAAGTGGGGCTGGAGGAGCACTGTTCTATTGGGAGAGATAGAGGTGAGGAGTTATCCATGTGAGGAGTGTCTTGGAGTATGGGAAGGTGGTGGGAAGGGAGGAGATGAAGGGATGGGGATAAGGGTGGTCACTCTATGGAGAGGAAAGGCGGTGGTCATACATACAAGAAAGAGAGGAGTTAATATATTGAGAGTGTGTTTAGGGTTTGGAGATGGTCTGCATGGTTTTGGTTAGTGTTAGTGGTTTTTGGCATGTTGTAAGAAGGTGCTTTGTTGGGAAAAGTTGGTGTAGTTATTGTATCTAGGGTTGTGTAAACTGTAAAGTGTGAGAGGGATCAGTGATAGATTGTTTGTAGCCATTGCATGGCACATGCAGTTGGCACTATGGCAGCAGGCATGAAAAGAAGCAGAGAAAAGTAAGGGTTAAGGAGAGAAGAGTGATGATGAAGATGAAAACTATATATATATAAACTATAAACTAGCTATATATCAATATATGTGTGTATATTTAGAGAGAGGAGAATGGGGAGGATGTTGAAGTTGAAGTTGAAGGGATCGGATGGGAAAGAAGAAGATGATGATGATGATTGCAAGAGAAGGATAGATGGAGAGAGGAGGGTGCATGGTGGGGGTGGGGGTAGTGGTGGTGGTGGGCCAAAACTAAAAAGGTAGTGAAGTATTGGGAACAAGCGATGGTGTCTTCTTTGAAAGGAACAGTGGGCTATAGATGCTCTTTTGCTGCTGCTATTATGATTTATGAGTCGCCACCTTGGGACTACTCACACAACGTGAACGTGCTCTTCATTACTAGCTTTCTCTCTCTCTCTCTCTCTCTCTCTCTTTCTCTACATGCCTATATTGGAAAACTATATTAATTGGAGGTATTTGTCAATCTTGAGTCATTTCAATGGAGTTTTATCTTGGGAGTAAAACTGATTTGATGCAGTGATGCAGATGCATGTGAAGTCTTGAAAAGTTTATGGCTTGCATATAATTGGTTGTGGGGGACAACCTCTGGTTAGCATCAATGGTGATCAGCGTGCATGTCCGACAACCATGCATCATGCATGCAGACTATAGGTTCACTTATGTGTGTGTGTGTGTGTGTGTGTGTGTGTGTGTGTGTGTAATATAAGGCTTTTTCGATAGCTTATATGACTTGCATTTGATCATTATTTTTGGCTATCTTGGGTTAATGTAGATTTTAACAATTACTTGGCTAAAATAGTGTTTCTAAGAGCTTAATTATATGGGTTTGCTATATCTTGGTTCAATGTCAATGTTCACAAGCTAAAATCACGCAATCTTTAGTCTATGGTCTAGTGTGGTCTTTGGTCTTCATCTTTAAAAAGAAAGAGTTTTCACACTTTTTTTTCTTCAAATAATGTTATTTTACATAATAGATTTCTTAAATTACCAACATTGCAATGGAAGGATAATAATAAGGGAAAATTACTATTCACCCCTCGGGAATTGCAAACTTTCCCAGACAGCCCCTGCAAGTTTGCAATATCCCAGAAAGCCCTTCCGTTAGTGTTTTATTTCATTTTTACCCCCTGTCGTTCATTTGTACAAGGTTTATGCTGTGAAATTCCGTGTGTACCCTTGTAAATGGTGGGAAAACAACCGCCCAGTCACATCATGTTAAACATTTTTTATTTGGCTTTTGTCAATCTTTTTCATTCCTTCTTGTATTGAATTTTCTGAAACAAAGTTTGGAAGTGTCATCGTTCGCATTCGTTTGAACTCCGCCGGTTGTCCGATAAGGGGAGATAAGGTGAGAATGTCTTCCTTTTTGTCTCTGTTTGATCATCCTTTAAGAGAGAGTACCAATTTATATTTATTTACATGCAGGTTTTTAATGGAGAGTTTTTGTGCAATTGCAAGATACAACGGGGAGGGACGAGTGCTAGTGTTCACGGCACAGACTTGTTGGGATTCAATCGTAGCGGAGATATGTGACCGATGGGGTCTTGATGTTTCCCATGTTAGGGTGAAGTTTATCACACCCGATGGACATAAAACGATTTGCCCAATAGAAAATGAGGTTGACTTCCAGCGCATGTGTCATGTATACTCACTCTTCAAATGCGCTGCAGTCGATCTCGTTGTTGAGACAGATGATGTGCCATTGTCGCATCATAGTCAAAACGAATTCTTGTCATTGTAAAGTTCTTATCCTTCATCTTTACTCTTAAAGTCATATGTGTTCGCCTAATTATTATATTTACCGTGTAATTATTATAGTTACCGTTTAAGTATTCCAGTTTCCTTTTAAAAAAATAAGTTCCCGTGGTAAACCAATAAGTTATGCTTGTTAACCGGTCTCATCCCCGTTCCCGTTTAAACATATATTTTACCGTTTAAATATTTGTGTCTGTGTTTAACTTATTATGTTTTAGTTTAAATATACTTGTTTGAAGTGAACTTATTTTGTTTCCGATTAAGTTACTGATGTTTTCCGTTTGTCTGAAGTGTTGGCAGGAATTCTGATTCTGCCAGCGCACCTGTTCCATCTGATGGCGACCCGGACGCGGCAGCATGCCTTCCGTCCTCCTCGGATCATTCCGAAGTGTTGTCGTTGGATATCGGACAACGTTTCGTAGACGTTGAACATTTCAGAGACGCGCTTCGGAATTTTGCAATCAAGAGGAATTTTGACTTCAAATTCGTAAAGAATGAGAAACACAGGGTAACTGTAGAATGCGCTGCCGTTGGTTGTCGCTGGCGCCTTCATGCATCAAAGGAATACAATAAAAATACGTTCAGAATAAAGACAATGCACCCGTCACACACTTGCGGTGGTGGAATTGGCTCGGTGTCACATCCTAAAGCGTCGAAAAAATGGGTAAGCGCTCGAGTTATTGATAAGCTTAAAGGCCAGCCATTGTACAGGCCAATCGACATTCAGAAGGACATGTTACGGGAACACGGTGTCCACATTCCATGCAAGCAAGCCTGGTTGGGCAAAGAGCGTGCCCGGGTGATCCTCGACGGCAGCGACGTCTCCAGCTATGATCTGCTGCTCTGGTACGTCAATAAGGTGGGTGAGACAAATCCCGGCAGCATTGCGATTGTAGAAAGAGACGGTGACCGTTTTAAACGTGCATTCTTCTCATTCCGTGCGTGTATCATGGGATTCAAGCGGGGTTGCAGGCCGCTGCTGTTTGTCGACGGTACCCATCTTCTTGGGAAATATCGTGGCACGTTGCTGGGCGCCACAGGCAAAGATGGAAACAATGGGTTTTTCCACTTGGCCTTCGGTATCGTCGACAACGAGACTGATGCGAATTGGACGTGGTTCATTTCCAAGTTAGGTGATGCGTTATACGATGAAGGCGATTATGAAGAGATTATTACGTTTGTGTCGAACAGGTCTAAGGGGCTTGTGAACGCCATTGCTAGGGTCTTCCCCTCTTCCCCACATGCCTATTGCCTTCGACACTTGGAGGCCAATTTTATGAAAGCCAATGGCGGACTCGGTAGGGCATTGAAGGACGAGTGCTGGTCCATATGCTTTCGTATTGCGTGGGCATCAACGAGTAAAGAATTTGATGATACGGTGAATGAATTGCGGGGCATATCACCAGAAGCACATCGCTGGCTGCTTCAAAAGTCAGATTTGTCACATTGGTGTAATTTTTTGTTCAAAGGACAACGTTGGGGCAATATGTATTCAAATGTCGCAGAGTCCTTCAATGCGTGGATAAAAGAAGCTCGCCATTTACCCGTTACGAGAATGGTCGACTCCATACGGTATTTGAATGTTTGATTCCTTCGATCTGTTTAAACATCTTCGTCAGTCTTTAACTTCGTTTACTTTACATGTGTCTATAATGGTCTGTGTTTAACTACCGTTGTTACTATTTAACTATAATTGTTTTCGTTTAACTATCCACGTTTATGTTTACGTATTCTTTGCTTACGTTAACAATCAATTATAATTTGTTATGATACAGGTTCAAATTAATGCGGATGTTATGCACACGTCGTGAGCAAGCGAACAAATGGGACACGTACTTGTGCCCCGATATACATAGGAAGGTAGACGAACTGGTTGCGGAAAGCCGAAATCTTTATGTTGGTCGTTGTGTCGATGATCGTTACGAAGTCGTTGACCATTGCAGCAACTCCGTCGATCTATCGGGTAGAACATGCTCATGTCGCAGGTGGAAAATTTATGGTATCCCGTGCACACACGCTTGCGCTGCAATAATGCAGACAGACACCAACGTTCATCAATTTATTAGCCGGTACTTCACCGTGGAGACATACAAACTTGCGTATACGGACGCTATTTTCCCTATACCAGACGATGACAAGCCTACGGACGACCTTTATATTTAAACAGTGTTTATGACACACAAGCTTACTTACGTAATCCAAGATATTTATATTTAAACAGAGACCTTTATATTTAAACAGGGACCTTTGTGTTTAAACAGAGACCTTTGTATTTAAACACAGACATTCTTAGTCAAACATGTATTTGTAAACGTAAACACTAACGAATAAAATTTACATTGTATTTAACAAACTAATTCATTCTTGTGCATCGGATGCGGTACTCTTCTCGGCTTTGTCCTTGACACCGGCTGGACTCCCATCGATGAGTATGTGTGCGACAAACTTCGCTCGTAGGTAAGGGACATCCGCTTGTGGTAGGCGTAGCTTTTCAACATTTAGAATCAGCTCAATGAACCGCATCGCGTACACTGCACAGTCGACAGTTCCTTTCTCCGTTTCTACGGAAATCACCGCCTGGATGGTGTTCTCCTTCGTTGCCGGTGCCAGTGCCTCCAACGAAGGGACTTCACTGGCAAGAGATTCTATTATCCTGTCGACATCGCCAGCGGGATCGACAGGCAGGGCCACAGCCAGTGCAGCCGGCGCATACAGTGCTTGCGGCTTTTCCAATGGCGCGCTCGGAGTTAAAGTTGGCTGAGCCTCAGCCATTGTTGGTTCAACATCAATTGGTGCTTCCGTTGCGACGACGTCTGCCGGCGAAGGCAGCGACATTGTCGGTTCCTTCCGCGCAAGCCTCTTCCGGTGAAGGAAGCGACGTCGGCCTCGCGGGACTGCTTTCGCAATGACGTCGTCATCGGAGATGGTAGCACAGTCAACCGGTGGATGGAGGGGGGCTCTTGCGTCAACATCGGCCTGCGAACGTGTCTCCAGAGCCGCCACGCGAGCAACAAGCCTGGGGAACTCTACAGTCAATATCTCGCACGCCTGCAATAGACGTGCGGTCAGGTCATCGGATGTTGCTATCGGGGGGGGTGGAGGGGGGCTTGCCCGTCGCCGATCAGTCCGTGCGCGGGGTGGGCTCCGAGATGGTGGTGGCGTCGGACGCGCTTCGAGGATGTTGGCCGATCATCTCTCCTTGACGCCAACGGAACGGGAGCAGGAATATCACCTCCGTGTGTAGTTGTATCACCGACACGCCTCGCCCCAAGAAATATTTCTTCGTCCTGGTTCGCGGCGACCAATTCCGGAAACTGACAATTGTAATCAACAATACTGTTAAACACTAAATACTATGTTTGTAACAAAAACAATTCAGTTAAACAATAACAAATATAGTTAACGGTTAACTTATATGTTTAAACATTAATATAGTTTGTTAAACGACAAATACAATACTTAAATCGATTTAGTACCTCTTTTCCTTCAAAAGATGAAAATAAGTATCCCGTGGACACTTGCTTCCGGTAGCTGTTCTCACCGTAGCACAGGATCCTCGGGGTCTTGCCAAAACGAATCTTCTTGCCGGTTCCGGTGAGCTCATAGAACCAAGTCGTTAGCGCAACCGAGCAACCTTTGACATACCCCGTGTTGGTCTTGTTCCCGGCGCACCTCGCTTGCACTCGAGCGGCCGCTTGTGGAACGTCCTCCATCATCCACTTGTGGGTCGCTTGCGCCCATGCATATCGTCCCATTCCCGCTAGGTCGTCGACATAGTCTACGATCCAGATTGGAACAGAGCAGGAGGTGTTCGGGAAGAGGATAGTACCCATGAGGTACACCATGAGGAGTTTTACAAAATTCTCCTCTTCCCCCCTCTGCCGAACTACCTGCTCAAGTGTTTTCTTGATGGAGTCTTTATTTCTCTCGTACGCTTTTGATAGGAACCTCGACTCGAATGCCGAGCGTGGTTTCTTCTTGTGGAACACGACAGCGTCTCCAACACACCGTAGCCCCAGGATGAGAGCCACATCTTGAGGCCTGAAACTGACCAGGCTTGCCCCGATCCTGAATTTGTTGCTGCGGTCATCAAACCTCTGCAGCAGAGAATCAAGAAGGGTTCTCTCTTGGAGGACGGCTTCAATCTCGGTCAAAGCCGCGAACGGTGTCCTTCTAATGATCTCCCAGTGACGTCCACTCATGTGAGCTTTCAATTCACTCAGAGTCTCGACAACAGGTGTCAAGTAGCATCGACCGTTCACTAGGTTGACTGCCATGACCAAAACCCTACAAGAAGAACAATACATCTGTTTAGAGTCGTATAGTTAAACAGAAAGCAAAATAGTTAAACAGTAAACTCAATACTTAAACGGAGACATAAATTGTTAAACGGAGACAACATTATAAAACACAAAATTAGATTTATCACACAGAAAAAGTCAACCATCAGATTCATCAACGGCCTCCTTACCTTGGTGTGAAAACTGATGAAGTTCCGAAGCCTTGAGCGGGAGTTCTCTTTCCAGACAAGGGTGAAGAGGCGATGATCACAAATAACCCAGCCAATGACAACTTCGGAAACAGAAAAGGTGAAGAGGAGATGATCGCAAATAACCCAGCCAACAACGACAACTTCGGAAACGGAAAAGATGAAGATGCGATGATCGCAGTTAACCGGCGGCGTAAATGGTGCCCTCTCGGTAATAAACAAAGAAAAATAACCGGCTTCCTCTATAAGCGGTAACATCATTCCACGTAAGGGCATTACCGTCAAACCAACTCGCGATTTCACAACTTCCCAGGTAAGGGTAATTTCGTCAAATAAATTCAAATTTAACTCCGTCAATCTCCGTTACAGCCCTGGGGGGTTTGAAATTCATTCTATAGAAAAGGAGGGGTTTTTTAGGGATATCAAAATTCGTGGGGTTTTTTTGTGAATATTGTAAACTTTGGGGGTTTCTTTGGTAATTACTAACTTTTTTTCTTCCGAGGTAAGTGAGATTTTTTTTAAATAATATTTCTCTCAAATGTATAATAATATATCAAGTAATGAACCCATAAAAAATAAATAATAAATAAACACAGAGAAAACTGACAGGCTTAGCTTTCTTTAAGTTGAAGCTTTTGATCAATTATTTCAATAACTTTTAGTTTCTGAGAAATTAATTATCACTTATTTGAAGCTTTTGAAATGGAGAAATAAAAGACAAAATAATCCACTCTGCCACTGAACCAAGTGGGCTGTGCCTTTGAATCCAAAGCTGCAAAAAGAACAGTGGGGTGCACCGCACTTGCTGGTTACTGACATTGCTTTGCCAGGAGAGTGTACCTTTTAAGTATTATGCATTCCCATTGCATCAATATCTGAATATGTTCCAATGTAAATATCAAACATCATCAACCAACTTCATTGTCATTAGAAATCACCAAAAATACATGTATAATAGTTGCAGATGGATTATTTGTTTACAAGATGTTTAAGAAGTTCCAAATTTCTCTCCTTTTGATGTGCCTGAGGATGAAGGTTCACTAGTGGAATCTGGAGGAGTTGATATTTGTTGTTGTGCTTCCTTTAAGGATGTTGGCATTCCTGAAATTTCCTGAACAAACAGAATAATTTAGTTATCGGTGAAAAGTCGGCGGAGAAACAAGATATACTAAACAGACCAAATGGCAAAAGTTCACATCCTGCAGCATGAATAACTAGTTATATCACACATCTAACTGATTGATATCAGTGGAAGATGAAGACCATTTCAAGCACACTGATATGGGTGATAAATTACGATGTTGAACAGTTTCCATAATTCTAATAGAATTGATATTTAAGATTCAAAACAAGTGCATGTTTACACTCTGTTTTGTGATGATTAACTTCTGAACTTCCATGTTTGATCATGCAAAACATTTCTTCTACACAAACTGGATAGGTCATACTGCAGGATAAATAACAAAAAACTCATGATACAACCCTCTACTCTGTTCATGTTAAGGATTATTCTCATCCTTTCTCATCGAATAATAAATCTGATTTTTTTTTAGGGGAAAAAAAGTGGAAGTCGTTATAGAATTTTAAATAAGCTTTGTTTGTGAAAGTTCTGCTAAAAAGGAACTCAGAAAAAGGTTTTTATAAGCTGGCACTCAAAACTATTTTGAGCTGATTCATTCAACTCTATCATTCATAAATGGATAGCCCCAAGGTTCTCATTCTGTAATCAGTTAATATTTGTTTTCCTTTTTGAGCTGATTTACCAATCCAATGTTGCAAGAAGCATATTCAGTTATTCAACATGTCTCAAACAGTAACTGATAGCAAAATCTTTAAAATCTTTGATATAATCACTTCAAAAGGAAATGTGACCATAACTCTACCAAATTTTTTAAACAAAAGGCAAAAAGAAATAGCAAACATGCAACAATAAAGTGCATACCTTCATCAAGTGTAACCTCAAATCAGTAGGACGAACTCCCTCCCCAATGCATACCATTACAAATTGTGAATATTGGTAAAGAACATCAGCAGCAGCTTGCTTCTGTTCTTCACTCTGCCCAATTGCACAAGAATGAAAACTTAAAATACATATACATACATGGACCTATACTTCTTCAAGAATAGTTTAAAGACAATTGATGAATAAAATCCAAAGTTAGGCCTACTTCATATCAACTGTTCATGAAGACTTCACAACTTTCCACTAAGTGATTCTACCAAATAAATAAGGGAAAAAACCACTGTTGCATGGAGGAAAGAAACAAATCTTGAACCTTTTGCTCAAACAGGAAATAAATAAAAATACAAATTTCTATCAATCCTCAAATCTACAGATTTTGCAATTAGGTTATATAATTCCATATTCAAGAAACAACAATTTTAAAATACAAATCATGCCTTCTTAAGATTCTAAATCATCAAAATAAAATCTACAACTCAATTCCTTATCAAAAACAATGTTTGTAATCAGATAGTGATACAAATCCAAACAACATATGTATCACTGATTTAAAATTTTTAAGCATTTATTCATGCACATACCGCTGAAAAATCAAGCATAATTGAAGCACAAATGTCCAATTGCTAATTTACAACAGCATGACACAATCACACACAAAAAAGGATTTAGGTCAAGATCATTCATTTCACTGTGAATTCTATCATCAAAGAAGATCAACAAGATTGAAACTTTCCACTCAATCCATCTCTAATTTATAGAAAATCATATGAATCGACGAGTTATCTCACCTCATACTCATCATCCACCACTGGCCTCGGCGTCCGCCCCATTTCTCCGCTTCTCCTTTTGCTTTCAGACGAACGAAGACGCTGTTTTTTTACAGAAAACCCCCACTTTTTGAGTGTTTGAAAATGTTTTGCAAAGAAAACCTCATAACCTTGTAAAACTAAACTTGCGATTTCTTTTTTCATATTTAATAGTTTTTTTTTCTCGAAGTTTCTATTAATTATAAAACCATTAAACAAAAAAATGACTTAAAAATACAATTTAATTAAACTTAAAAATCAATTTGTTGAGAAAAGAAGAATAATTATTTGTTAAAAATCAAACCTGCTCAAATTCAAAGTTAAAAAATAAAAAATAAATAAATAAATCACTAATTTATTGAAAGGAAAAAAAAAACAGCAAGAAAACCCAGAAAGAAAAAGTGGATAAACAACAAATTTATTGAAAAAAAATTAACATGGTACATCACGGTACAAACTCAAAGTTAATAACTATAATACTATAACCTATTTTAAACTCAAATTAAACTTTAAATAACTAGATTAGTACGGGATTGTGTTTATCTTAAATTCCATCAATCTTTTGTATGTACTCAATTATTCATTGTCAAAATTTTATATCAATTGTAACGAAGTTTTAATGATCAAAATAATTCAAGAAAATAGTTTTTATACACTGAGTGTTTTTTTCTCAATAATATTAGAAGAAGCCCTGGTGTCAATATTAATAATTCTGTAAACTAATATTATCCTTTTACTGGATTTAGTCTTTTATTTTTTTCACAGTTAGGTAGTGATCAAAAGAAATAATAAAAAAATGATATATTTTATGAAGTGATAGAATAATATTTAAAGTTTTTATATTTTATTTTAAAATTGTATAATATATATATATATATATATTATACAATTTTAAAATAAAATATAATATATATATATAAGGCAATTAATACCTATATTTATTTGACAAATGTTAATACCTCTATTTCGTGTGAATTAATGTCTTAAACGTGCCTATCAAAGGCTTGCGTGAATAATTAATACCTTTAAGTTTATAGCATTCAGCGATAATAACTTACAAATGTTTGGATTATTTTTTATTTTTTTTATTTTTGAAAAAAATGAATAAACCACAATTTTATTGAAAAAGTTCATAAAAGTACATAAAAAGGTGAGAGAAGGAACAAAATACAGCAGAACAAAAAAGAGAGAAAAAAATAACTGGATAAACGGAAACACCGTCTGGAGTTTTAGGTTTACCCAGACGAATAGGTAGAAGATCTACTCCTATGCTAAGTCATGTTGTGGATCACCACCATAATTGAAGACTCTAGTGCTAAAGAAGTTGAAATAGCGCTTATTATACGTTTGAATTATTATTAGATTTCACCTATATTATGCGTCTTATTTCAATTTATGAAAAGAAAAAAAAGCAATAATAGAGGTATCTTAGCTTTTCAAGGTGTTGAACAATTGTAATCCATTCATTTATTAAGATTTTCTTTTCTAACTCTTTTTCATAATAAAATTAGGAAGGCACGTTGTTTCTTAATTAGTTTATTCACGCTCAAATAATATATACGACATGAGCTCATGTTAGGTATGTGCTAGGTAATTGATGTTCTTCTCCTTGTGACCACAGGATTTACCTTTATTTAATCATTCATAATATATATACACTTGAGAATGAAACCTTGGAAAGTTGAAAGAATTCATTGGAAAGGATTATGGAATAATGTTTCATATCTTAAACTTCTATGTTTTCTCCCACACAAAAACCAAGGTCTTTTAATATATATATATATTGAGGATAGACAACAAGCAACACACTTAAGAGAAGTCAAAAATATACGCAGAGGCCACAGATTAATTATTCAACTTATACGCTTTCATCCAAATATGTCTTATAATATGTTGATATTCATGATGTTATGAATTTAATTTTTATTTTAATTTTTTATATATAGTCAAATTATTACTATATTTTTAACTATTTAACAATTTTATAACTTTATATCAAGTTATAACAAAAAAGAAAATGTAAGATATAGTACTTAGAATAAATACAATGTTGTTGTCTATGTATTACAATGAGTGTGTACGGACCTAGAGTTATTAACTCATTATACTTGGGTTTTCATTTTACGTGAGTTAAGATTTGAATCCGGACATTACATAGGAAACTTAATGCTAAAAGATCAAGATGTCGTTGGCCTAATCTTTATAATATTATAAAATTTATATAAAGTATATATCCTAAATGTATGTAAATTTACAGATTTTTTTCTGATAATAGTGACATCATTCTTTGTTTTGTCTTCAATCTTAGCTATCATTTTCAAGGTTTTCAGAAAATGGTGAAGGCAATATTGGAAAAGCCAGCAATGTCAAGCAATTGTATCCACAGTTATGATCCAACTACTACTCGTAGAAATGGAAGGCCCTTTGCAAATGATTGGCCACAAAAGTCATCACCTTCTCCTTTTTGTTTTTCTTACACTCAATTAACAAGGACATTAATTTCAAGTCAAGGTTTAAGACAAGACATTCATGTCATAGTTTGCAACTATGAAGAGATTATTTTATATTTATTGGTTTTCAAGAATTAAAAAAAAAAATTCTTCATCTGTTTCTGAACTTCAATTCTGCCGACAAGAATCCTTTGAATACAATCCAAGCTTTGAATTGAGTAGAATATTATTAATTACATTTTTCATATGGAAAGTTAAAATATATAATCCAGAAGAGAAACATTAATTAAAACAACATTAATTGTGATGATGAACATGCATGAACATCAAGTGTACCTAACAAAACATGATGCATATATACCAAGAAAATGACTGTCTTTGATTGAGCCAATACATCAACTTCTGATCTATTTATATAGAAGATTAGTTTCCATTATTGAACATGTTTAATTCACAAACCAAAATATCCAATTTTTTTCTGAAAATTCAACAATGTAATTTGTGTAATTGAGCTCTGATTCTCTGTACATATATAAATGAAACTAAATTATGCAAAAATCTTGCTCTAAAATCAATCAGTGAAATTTGAGCTTGGATATATCAAACGTCAAATGAGATAGTACTTCTTCCAGCTTGAAACAATAAACTATATAAATTGGCCATATTCAATGTCTCTGGTTAGTTCACAGACAAAGAAGAAGAAGTAGTAGAAATCTAGTCATTTTCATTAAGTCTTTGCAATATTGAAATCATGAAACTGACAAAAGAGATTTAACAAGAAAAAATAATCTAAAGAACTAACACAAACAACATGTTAATTAACTACTCAAATTAATTATAACAACAAGATCTAAAAAGACTATCCAGGAGTATGGTGAGATGATGATCTATAGAGTGGTACATGTCTATCTTGCTTTGAAGGTGTGTTCAATGAGAGGGATAAGCCAATGTCCTCTTCCTCTTCTTCTTCTTCTTCTTCCACCCATTGCCTTTGTCTTTTCTCTTGCCTTGGTGCAATGCTAAGTGACAGACTTAAATCAGGTTCATGAACATGGCTTGTCTCTCTTTGCTCATGGAACATTTGGAACTGCTTCGATGCTACTTCGAGTTCACGGCTGCTATAATGATTTTGATTACTACTTATTACTTCTCTTAAGAATCGATCTATCGCCGGAAATTCATGACTGCTCCAAAGATATATGATTTGCATGTGCTTTTATAACCAAGTAAATGAAGTGATATAAATGTTAGTAATTAGATCATATACCTTATGCAACTATCTGGAATTTGGTTGAGGTTGTAGACATGATGATCATTTCCCTCAATGGAACTCCTTTGATTCTTCCTTATAACTAGAATTTACATCCAAATTAATCTGAGAAATTAAAGAAACAAGTAATCCTAGCTCTAGTTCTTCTGATTCATAAACTACAAAACTAGTATTACATATATACAATAGAAGCTTACTTTGGCCAGTGTCATCAATCTTTTTGTTCCTATACATCTGATACCCAAAAAAAAAAAAAAGGAACATTAGCATTTCATCACATGAAAAACAAATAACGTTAAACAAACAAAAAAAAATTAGTGATTTACCTGTAAATGACTTTTGACATGAGCAATACTAAGGCCTTGGACATTCATTAATTGAAGAACAAGTTTTGGAGTAGCTCCTGATTGAATTCAATCAAATTGAGTTAAAAAGAAGACAGAAAATATAAACTAGATCAAATTTAAAAGCACTTGAACAACAAATGAACGGATGAACTTACTCTCTTGGCCACCGAGCAATTCGACAGCGCGAACAAAGCAAAGATGAAGCTCCGGCGTCCACCGAAGTCTCGGGGCCTTTGATCGGATGTACTGTCTTACTGAACCTGAATTCATCTTCTTCTCACTGATCTCCTCTATGGTGCTATTGCTTGAGCTTGCTCCACATCTAAGGTTCTCCTCATCTTCATCCTCATACTCATGATCTTTATTATTACAGTCATCATCATATGGAGAACTCTCAAAATAACTCATATAAATTCTCCTTCTTCTTGATATATATATACTATATACTATATTATATATGTATATAACCTTCTTCTTCTTCTTCTTCTTGCTGTTGTTGAATTATATAGTCTTCTTCTTGTTGTTGTTGAATTATATAGTCAATCACATGGTTACTGACAATGGTTGTTGGGAAGAAACAAGTTAGAAGCTAAAAGAAACCCTAACCCTATAGAAGGACAACTAAGTCACACTATAGGTCTCTCTGTATGATCTCTCTCAATTATATCATATCAAAGAATGAGCATAGCTTGTGCATGCATGGATATATACAATGATGGATGGTTGTGAGGAAAATATGGAAGGGGAGAGAGAGAACGAGGGAAGAGCATTGGAGTAATAGTGTGTGTGTGTGTGTGTACATGTGTGTGTTTGAGTTGAGGATTACGTTGCTGACTCTTTGGTGTGAGTTGTCGGTGCATGGCGCCGCCCAAAGGACAGACACATTTGATGAAATATCACCACCCCTCACCAATTTTATTATTTCTTAATTATGAAAAAAATACACATTTTTATAATATATATATATATATATATATATATATATATATATATATATATATATATATGGTCAAAATATCAAAATGGTCCCTCTATTTTGCGTTTTCCGCCCTTTTAGTCCCTCTAATATAAAATCCGCCTTTTTTGTCCTCGTATTTGCACATTTCTGTCCTTTTAGTCCCTCCAATTGACGGATCAGCCTTTTTGGTCCTTTCAGCTAATAAATTAGAGGGACTAAAAAGGATGAAAATGTGCAAATAAAGGACCAAAAGGGCTGATTTTATATTAGAGGGATTAAAAGGGCGAAAATCACAAAATAGAGGGACCATTTTGATATTTACACCATATATATATATATAGACAATTAGCAAATATTACATTATTGAAAGTGGGGTGTGATATATTTGTAACTTGAAAAGAGATATCTAATGGAGCAGTTTACATCTAGTGATCTTGGTATAAAGTGCACTTTTTCTTTTAATTATTTAAATAAATATTTCTTTATCGTTGTTTTTAAAAAAACGAATGATAATATCAATAAAAATATTATTAATTTTAAAAATAAAAGTTTTGTTTTAAAATATTTTTAAAGTTTATTAGATTGTTTTTAAAAAAATAATAATTCTTGAGAATATTATTAAAGTAAATTACACACATAATATAAGAGGTTAAGTGATAGCGATGTCAATGGGGCGGAAATTCACCAAGGAGTGTATTCTCTAACCTAGACCCCGACTTGCCATATCCATCCCTGGCCCTGTCCCTATCCCTGAACCCAAGTTCAAGGATTCCCCGTCCTTGATTTTTTTTTTTTTGGCATCTATTAATACATAAAATATATTATTTTTTTAATAATATATATTTTTATTTAATATAAATAATTTTTAAATATTATATATATATATAATATTAAAATTATATTTTTGGGACGGGACGAGATGGAGTATGGAAGGATTCTCTGTCCTCGGCCCTGACCCGGTTCTCTGAATGTTAGCTCTGATCCCGGCTCCATTAGGGTAGGGAATCGGGTTCCCCATCGAGTCCAGGCAAATTAGCAATCCTATCGAGGGAGGTCGAGGGTTCGACTCCCTCTAACCTATCTCTCAATGTATGGTTGAAGCCATAGAGCCAGAAATTATAGGATAGAGGGGCGATTAATAAAATTTTCATATTTTTTTTAAATTCATTAATATGTTAATTTATAGTTTATTTTATAAAAACCAAATGCCAAACAATAAGTTTTTAAAAAACTCTGTTAAAAATATAATTTTATATATTATATAAACTAATTTGTAAAAACTAAAAAGTAAAAGATAGATTTTTAAAAAAAAAAAACATATACTAGATTAAGTAATTTATAAAATATCAGTAGATCAAATAATAAAATTTTTAAATATTTAAAAAAATACGTTTTAGAAGATAAGTATTAATTTTTTAAAAATTGATTTTTTTAAATAAAAATAAAACCCCCTAAAAGAGAGATATTTTTAAAAATAAAAATAAAAAACTAGACAAAGAAGGGAAGAAAAATAAAAAGAAAAGAAAAACATAGAGAAAAATAAAAACAAAAAACCATAGAGAGAGAAAAAGAGAAGTAAAAGAAGGGGGAAGGGGAGGTCTCCCTCTGCACCCGGTTGAAGGTGCGGAAGCCTAATAATAAAAGTGTATGTGAGGTGATTTTTAATATTGTTCAATAATAATAATAATAATATGGTTAAGTTTTAAGTGTGTATTGAGACAAAAGGCATAAATTACACTGTTGAAAATTGAAATGAATGCCATGGCCATGCATCAAAGTTTGCTGTTCTCTGCCATGAATGATAAGGTAATTAGGTAAAAGTCAAGCTCATTTCAATGTGCCCCTCATTTGCCATAGAGGCATCTAGCTGTTAACCCTTTGCCCTTTTTTTAATTCATTAAATCAAATCAAAAAGAAAACGACATAAATCACAGTTTTATATCATCGTATCTCATTTATGAATTATCTAAAAATAAATAAATATGTTTCTGATATATGCAACCAAATGGTAAATTACTAAAAAAAAATTTAACAAAAGGGATAAATTACATTTATTAAAATAAAAGAGAAAATAAATAACAAAAAAAAAAACTAGACTATAGTTTATTAGATGTGGAATGCACTGAATAGAAAAAGATAGACAAGAAAAAAAACACTCACTAACAACAAAAAAATTTCAAAACTGAAAGCTCAATTTAGTAAGTAAGAATTCTCTATAAGACTTTAATCGAAGTGAAAGCTTTGATTAGATTGAACTGGCGTTAATGTGCATCTTTTAGGGATTATTTGATTAATACTATTTGAAATCTATAAATTCCAGGCTACTCTTTACTATATTAGCCGACTTGTTTGGTTTTTTTTTAATTATTACAAAAAAAAAATTTATAATGAGTACAATGGAACATATTTCATGTTTTTTTTATGCTAAAAGACCTCTTAGTGATTATGAGGTGAGTAGTCACATTTAATTACTAACTTCAAGGTTTATATATTATTGCAACCAAATAATTAGCAAATATCTAGTTAATATATCTGTCAAACATTTTCTAAACAAAAATTCCCTAGACCAACCAAGTGTCATCTAGTGTAGGTCCAATCTGTTGGAAAATTTTCATTAGTAGCCATGCAATTGTTGATTTGTTTATGTGATCAATGGCATCTCAAGATAATTTATTCATATTCAAAATTATCTAGACAGGACTTTGAATATTTAATGAAGCTATATATCTACTAGGGACTGTTTCAATAGATTGAATAAAATATGATATTTATATATTATAAATATATTCTATAACAAAGAAAAATATAAACTTTAAATTGATATTTATCAACAATCTATTAATTTATTAAAATATGATCTTTTATATAAAATGTTCATCACAATTATGTAAAAAGATTAACTTCATTTCTGTGTAATTTTTTTAATTTATTTTTAATTAATTAATTTATATATATATATATATATATATATATATATATATATATATATATATATATTACTGTAAAGATGGCAATTGGCGAGATGTTGGGCATTGGGAAATCTCTTTCATGACTCGGAATGAAAATGATGCTTAAATATCATGACAAATTTCAAGTGTTACTATCAACTGTATCATGAAATGTAAGTAATATAAGAAGATAATGAATTTCAGATAAATATTAATATTTATATTATGATGACAAGAAATATGATCTTTCTTTGAGGTTTCAAAACATTTTGGCTTGGCCTGCTTGGAATGAAGCAAACACTGCATGTGCACTGTTTTTCATTGATTGGTACCATTTGAGGATATGTCACAAATGTTCAAAGAAGTTTATGAGTCTCTGGGTTTTTGTTATTTCACCATGTCACACATTTTTGGTGAAAAAAATAAATCATATTAGTAAAAATAGAAAGAAAGGAGAAATAACCCCAAGCTCATATTGAAAAATCAATGGCTTTGTGACCTATTAATATTGGGTTTTTTTATATAAAATATTTATTTTATACAGGATCTAAGATCAAATACTAAAGACCATAATATGAGAGCGTAAATGTTTATTGAATTTGTTCTAAGTTTGTGCACATCCTAACACTCATTCATCATATTTTGTCAAAAAAAAAAAAAAAAAAAATCTCCTTCACCAATATCCCTAAAGACCAAACAGTTAATATTGTACTTGACCAAAACAGTTAATCCTCAATAAAATCTTAATACCACCTATATAATATATCCTCAACAAAACCTTAGTGCCACCTAGTATGAATAATTTAATTTTGCTATTTTTTTTTTAAATATGGGCAAAACACATCAGGAACTTTGTACAAATATGGAATTAACAACTCAACACACTTACGCTCTCACTCTACGTGAGCTAAAGTTTAAACCCAATTTTTTAACAGAACGCAAATATCTTAATTATATAGATGATTTAGTACTAATAAACCAAAAGATCATAAATATGCCACCACACTTATCTCTTTAGGTTCGTCCAACACAAACTTTCCCTTCTTTTGGTCTTAACTCATTATGCATTGTTAGACTTTGAAACATTTTGTTGTATAGTGCACTTATCCTAACATGACTTTTAATATTTATTTTGGACTTTAAAATTTAGTTTGTAATTATATTTTATTTTTAGATAAAGTTGTCATTCATATATTTTTTCAAACAAAAAAACTTTTGAATGTGTAGAAGACATGCTTGGTCAAAGATAATCCAAGATAAATTATTGGTCTTTGGCGTCCTTGTCATTCCTTAGTCTAGTACCAAGCTAAAGTTGAACTTTGGTGAACCTCCATCAACAAAACAGTGGTAGTTAGATTTCAAAAAATAAGTTTATGATCACTTCAATATTTGTTATGAAAAAAATTATATTCCATTCAAATCAAATATTCCAAAGAAACAGTGAAGACAAAAGCTAGCCTTACAGATTCAAAGGAAACATGAAGTCAAGGCATATAATTATACTTGAGAAAATATCCCAAAACATTAGATACAAAGGCAATGGAGGAGATGGCAAGTCATACTTGATCCAACTCCCTCTCTTTAGGTTGCTATGGATAGGTATATGTGAATCAACTAAACTATTGTTTAATTTTTCAAAATTTTATTTCTTTTACAAAAGCATATTAATTATATTGCTTTAAATGTTGCTAATTATATTTTTTTTCCCTCCACAATTATAAACACTTAATTTACAAAATCAATATTTATGGCAACATGATTGTTTTGACCAAATGAAAATGATTAAACACCCAACACAATAAGCTCTATTTTACCATAAAAAAAACTCTTGCCTCTAATTTTTTTTTTAATGAAGAATGTAAATAAACCATAAGTTTTGTGAAGAAAATAATAATTTTATTATAAGAACAATGGTTAAAATTAAAATGAGCAAATAAAACAGCAAGTAAAACTAAAAAAAAAAACCTACATTACGATTAGGGATGACAAAAACCAAACCGACGGTTTCCCACCCGATCCGCCCCTGAATGGGACGGTTTTTTTTTTTGAAAATCTGGGAATGGGACGGGGCGGGTTTGGTTTTACCTTGCCCCGTCCCCGCACCGCCCCGCTATAAATTTACATATATGCCTTTATATATATATATATATAATGTTCTAATATGTTTTTAGAATTTGAGGTAAACAATGGTATTGTTGTGTTGTTATATAAATTATACCATCTTTTATTTAATATAGTATTATATATTTTGTAATTATTGATATAAATGAATTCAAAATAGTGAAAATTTTTAATTTTTTATCTCAAATCTTGTAAAAGCGGGGCGGGGGCTGGGCGGGGCAAGTGCAAAAATTCACTGGGTAGTTATAGTATTGACATGTTAAAAAAAAAAAAATCGGGGCGAGGGCAGGGCGTGGGGCGGGGCAGGGCCGGCCCGCCCCCGCCCTGTCCCATTGCCATCCCTAATTCCGGTAGAGATGAAGGAGTGCCTAACTAAAAAAAATACCGGTATCAAAGTTGGGTGTTATTGTTTCACAAATATCAACAATGAGTGAGCTCAGAAAATTAAGACTTATTTAATTATAAAATAAGAGTTCTCTAACTTAAATTTTTTCGCAACCGTAAACAAATAACGCGGAAGAAGAATAGTTTTATTTTCATAATCTATTAAATATAAAATGAAATAAAAAAATGGTTGGAAGATGATGGCAGAGCCAGCACCAGATAGGAAGTTTAGGCTTGGTTGGAAGCATCCTTTAGGGAACACAGCCAACATGGGGCGTACTTATTTATGTACAGTAGTACGGTGAATATGGGACATAAGATCTCATGATTCAACCATCGGTCTCCACTTGTTTTCCCTTATCCATTCGACATCCCATGTGTTTCCACTTATTATTATTATTATTACTTTTCTTTGTTTCAAATTACTACTTGTTTTATTTAAGCTTAAAATTTAATAAAAAAGTTATAATATGACACTTATATATTTATTAAAATTATTTATTTTTATTAACAAGTGTTTTTTTTTTTTTGACAAATAGGAGTAGTTACAGTGGTTTACAGAATTTTTAAGAAAATTTATTTGTGTTTCAATTCTGGAGGAGTGAAATTACTGTATCTCTCACATGGATCCCACACTAGAAAGTCATAAACAGTATTGATAAATAGTATTAGAGTCGAGTGTATAGTATTTAAACAATATATAAATAATATTGTCAAAGAAAATTTAAACTTTTGCGTTTCTTTTATACAATTTTATGTCATACTATTAGGCTATCCGAAGATGGAAAACAGTTCTCTTTTCAATGACAAAAAAAATAAAAAAATATATATATTTAATGCTTAGAAAATCTTTAAAGTAGCAATTAATTTGGGAAAAAAATTCAATCTGATTATTAATATGACACGGAGAAATTATTATTATTTTTTATAAACTTTTTAATATATTTAAGAAAAAAAAGTAAAAAAGCTAATACTATATAATTGGTGCCACGACATGCCAATGTTATTTTTTATCAAATAAATAAATAAATAAACATAATTTAAATAGAATAAAAAAATGGTTAAAACTTTGTCATTTGTGTTTGTGTTGTCTGGTTGTCATTTGGGGTCCAGACATTATACATCCCAACAATCTCATTTACATTAAAATAAATCATTTATTTATTATTATTATTTTTTTTAAAAAAGTCTTGAATTAGTTCCAAATTTCCGGGAAATTATTTATTTATTATTTATTTATTATATATATATTATTAGTTAACAGTCAACTCTATATATGGATCATCACCCTCCCGCGTTTCCCGCATCAACGACGCATCATCATTGCACTAATCTCTCCTGCCTTCGTTTCCCTCCGACCACGTTTCCCTCTTCCCCGTTTCCATCCCGTTTCCCAAGAAAACTCTCAGGCCCCGTCTTCAACTCCCCTCCTCCCACAATCACAAGCCTTTCCTCAAAGAAATTAAAATTAAAAAAATTAATAAAAAAAAACTTTTTTTAAAATAAGAAATCACTCTAATTTTTTTTTCTTTTTTTTTTCTTTTCCCGTCCAACAACCTCATCGTTGCCACCATTTCCTCCAATTTTTTCCTTTAAAAAAAATATAAAAAAAAAGAAAAAAAAAAACCATCGTCTCTGAGCCTGCATCACCATCGCCACCTTCGAATTCTCTCTCATTCTTCGCCGGTGGTGCTTGCAGGCTTCCCCAATTCTCTACTATATTTTCAATCCATGAATTCCTAGATTCTTGTTTTCCAATTCTCTTGGATTTCGATCGAGAAGAAGAGATGCAGAACAATCTCTTCACAACGATCCGGAGCTTGAAGCTCGTCGATGGCTGCAAGTCTGCCGCCATCTTCACCATCCCTCCATCATCGTCATCCTCATCGGCGGCTTCATCGTCGTCGACATCGGCAGCGTCGTCCTCCTCTGAAACCTCTGGTAAACCTCACCTCCTTCCTCTTCTTCGCTCCAAATCCATCCAACCTCCTCCTCTCTCTCACCACAACCAACCTCCGTTGAAGCCCCCTCTCGTGCTCCCCTATGGCCTTCCGTCCAGCGACCTCATCGACCCCCCTGTCGACCCTTTCCTCCGCACCACCGACCCCATCCCCTCTCTCTCCTCCTTGTACCGCCGTTTCTCCCGATCCCCCTCCCTGCCCTCATCCGAGCTTTGCGATCTCTATTTGGAGCACTACTCGTTGCTACGTTCGCTTGCCGACCCCAAGCTTCTCCGCCGGAGCCTTCGCAATGCGCGGCTCTACGCTTCGGATCCTCATCATAAACTCGTCTTTTCCGCTTGGCTCCGCTTTGAGCGCCGCGACGATGAGCTTCACCATCCTCCGCCGCTCCTCCCCTGCCTCCCTTCCGCACCTCCCCTTGAATGCCCTCGTTCCGCTCTCTCTTCACTCCCCGATTCCCCCTCCTCTCTATGCCCCTGCCACCGCGATCCACCCCTGGACTCGCATCGTCCATCAGTGGAGCTTGATATTCATGATGATGATGATGATGATGGCGATGGAGATGTAGAAGTAGTTGAAGAAGATGGTGATGAAGCGGACGTCTATATCTGCATCGGAGACGACGAGGTCGGGTGCTCACGCCACCGTATAGCCGCGCTGTCCCGGCCTCTCTGGGCGCTCCTTTACGGCGAGTTCGCGGAGTCGCGGCGCACGCACATCAACTTCGGCCAGAACCATATCTCTCCTAATAGCATGAAGGCTGTGGAGACCTTCAGCAGGAGAAATAAACTCGAAGATGATGTCCCCATTGATGTTGTTCTTGAGATCCTCTCCTTCGCCAACAAGTTCTGCTGCGATGGATTGAAATCCGCTTGCGATGAGCGCCTCGCGTCTCTGGTGCTCACCATTGACGATGCATTGCAGCTAATCGATTTTGGCCTTGAAGAGACTGCGTATCTGCTTGTTGCCGCTTGCTTGCAGGTGTTCTTGAGGGGGTTACCCAAGTCTCTCCAGGACCCAGAGATTATGCGCTTGTTGTGCTCGCCGGAAGGGAAGGAGAGGCTATTGCAGGCTGGCCATGCTTCCTTTGCATTGTATTACTTCTTGAGTCAGGTGGCAATGGAGGAGGAGATGCGGTCAAATACCACAGTGATGTTGTTCGAGAGGCTCAATGAGTGCGCAGCGCCGGGGTGGCAGAAGCAGCTAGCATTGCATCAATTGGGATGCGTTATGCTTGAGAGGCAGGAATACAAGGATGCTCAAAAGTTGTTTGAAGAAGCTGTGGCTGAGGGGCATGCATACTCTCAGATTGGTGTTGCCAGGGCTAAGTACAAGAGGGGGCACAAATATGCAGCTTATAAGCAGATTAATGGTCTCTTCTCAGAGCACAATCCCACTGGATGGATGTATCAGGAGAGGTCGTTGTATGGCATTGGGAAGGAGAAGATGGCAGACTTGAAAATCGCTACAGAGCTTGATCCTACACTATCTTATCCATACAAGTACAGAGCAATCACTTTAATGGAGGATAATAAGATTAGTGCTGCCATCGCAGAGATTAATAAGATTATTAGGTTCAAGGTGTCCACAGATTGTCTTGAGCTACGAGCATGGTTCTTTCTTGCTATTGAGGATTATGAAGGTGCATTGCAGGATATAAGGGCACTAATGACTTTGGATCCGAATTATATGATGTTTCATGGAAAATTGCATGGTGAACAGATGATTGAGATTCTTAAACAGCGTGTGCATCAGTTGGATATGGCAGATTGCTGGATGCAACTTTATGATAGGTGGTCAGCTGTTGATGATATTGGTTCACTTGCAGTGGTGCACCAGATGTTATCAAAGGAGCCTGCAAATAGCAGCCTGCGATTTCGGCAATCTCTTCTTTTATTGAGGTATGAATTCAATTCTTGAAACTATCCTGGCGGAAAAACTTATAAAACATTTTCTTCTTTAGTTACATTTGGTCTTCGCAGTTTTATAGTGAAAGTTTAAATGGCTGCTTAGAATGGACTATATAGCTGTTTTTTACCATGCAGAGAAATTTTTAATGTTCTGTTATATGAAAGAATATAGCAGAGAAATTTGACTGTTGGATTCAATATGGATGTAGGATGTTTACAATTGTTTAAGATTAGGTACCTCAATTAATGTTTGCAATGGAGGGAAGAATAGGCCATCACTTCATTAGATTGTTCTGTGTCATTGATGTGGCGGTGTGTAAGTCTTTGCCTGATATGTGGGTGGGGAATAATTACTTTTCTTTTTAATTGGGTAAAATATTTGGGTATCACAGAATACGAAGTAAACAGGGACAGCCTTAATATTAAGTAAATAGGAATAGTCTTAATAAAGCATGTTTACAGAGTCAAGCCTTTCCAATTATATTATAGCAGGATTTAGTTCATATTGACCTTAGTAATACAAGGACAAAGAACTTAGAGGCTTAAATGTTCAGGACATTATTCCCCTTAACCCACAAGGATTGTGTTGTTTCATCCTCTGGAAACCCCATAACATCTGAGCAGCAATCTTACTCGTGCACAAACCTCCGCCTTCCATAATTATCTGACAAATGAGAGGCAAAAATCTAGTTTTTCCTGAAATTTTGGTTCTGAATTATGATTCTTATTCATGGGTCATCTAATTTTAGCTAAATAATTTTTTATGTCTATGCTTAGATTAAATTGCCAAAAGGCCGCAATGCATAGTCTGCGCATGGCTCGAAATAATTCTTCACAAGAACATGAAAGGCTTGTGTATGAAGGGTGGATTTTATATGATACTGGTCATCGTGAAGAAGCCTTAGCCAAAGCAGAGGAGTCTATTGCTATTCAGAGGTCATTTGAGGCATTCTTTCTTAAAGCATATGCACTGGCAGATTCAAGTCTGGATCAGTCATTATCATCTTATGTTATACAATTGCTCGAACAGGCTAATAGCTGTGCTTCAGACAATCTTCGGAAGGGACAAGTGAGTAAAACAACTGCAACATGTATTGAATTTATTCATTTTGCTTTTGCTTCTCATTTTGTGGTTTGTTTCCTGTAATAACATCTTCACAGGCACATAATAATATGGGAAGCGTTTATGTGGACTGTGATATGCTGGATGCAGCAGCAGAATGCTACCAGAAGGCTCTCGGCATAAAACATACTCGTGCACATCAGGGTCTTGCGCGTGTTTATTACCTTAAAAATCAGAAAAAGGCTGCTTATGATGAGATGACAAAGCTCATTGAGAAAGCCAAAAACAATGCTTCAGCATATGAGAAACGTTCAGAATATTGCGAGAGAGAAATGGCGAAAAATGATCTCTATATGGCAACAAAGATAGATCCACTGCGGACATATCCTTACAGATACAGGGCGGCAGGTCAGTTTCATCGTCTGAATTAGACATAAAATAGATTATAATCTTGTTTTTAGCATTTGTTGTTTCACATCACGGTGGTGCTATACGGTGCATATTTTACATTGAACCTGCATTTTCTTTCAAGTTTTGCATGTCTAGGTTCCTTCTAAATCATCTTTTTAGATCTAATTGCACTTACCCTACTGGTTGAGATAGTTTTCAAAACATCTCATGGCAATGTTGCGCATGAGTGTGTCTCATATCTTGTGGGTCCATGATCATTGTGACCATTGAGCCTATCTCTTTTCTTGCTTCATCTTGCTTTAAGGAGTTGTTCCATGTGGCAATTCTTGTGTGTGGGTGTTTCTTGCATAATTCAATCTGTTAACGTTCATGCATATATCTTGGCAAGGTGGGATAATGTCATCACAATATCTGCTTTCCCAGCTATAATAAAATGACCTTTTACTCTCTATTATATGAAAGGCCATTAAAATGGGTGCAGTGCATTTTCATTAGCGTCAGGCAGGAATATTAGTGTCGTCAAGGTTTTGTCCTGCAATGTGTGACATTTTCATTTCTGATCCTGAAGTACTGTCATCCATATGTCAGCATTGTAAGAGGATCCTGTGTGATAGGCCTGAGAAGGACAAAACTTTGGAGATATAAATATTAGAAGAAAAATAATTGTGGAAGAAGTTTAGTGGGTCATATTCTTTAACCCTGCTAATGTTAGTGAATGTAAGCATTGGATTCCTGCTTTAGAATTGATTAGTTAATTCAAGGATGAGCAATGAAAGCTTGCCACTGAACACAAGCATTGGTTTCATTCCTTCTTGTGAATGAGCATTTTTCTATTGTTTGCTTTGCATATTCTTTTATTCTTAATGCTTACTTCCAAATTCAAGTCATTGATTGCTCAAAGTTTGGCCTTTCAGTTATGATGGATGACCATAAGGAGGAAGAAGCAATAGCAGAGCTAACAAAAGCAATATCTTTCAAACCAGACCTCCAGCTCCTTCACCTTCGAGCTGCATTCTTCGACTCAATGGGGAACACATCAGCCACATTGCGAGACTGTGAGGCAGCCCTCTGCCTTGATCCCAATCACAATGACACCATTGATCTCTATAACCGAGCTCAAGAAAAAGCTAACTCACCCTCCAAAGCTCCAAGTAAAGCATGAGTACATATTGTCGAAAAATTCCCCATTCTTCTTGGTTCCAGAAATGTGGTTTTCCTGACAAACCTAGAGCAAAAACCATAGCACATGACAGAAACTAAGAAGCAGTGGCAATGAGAAGCAGCATGCAAGCATGTATATATATATATTTATATTTATACATATAATATGAACAGTGAAGGCCATCATCAAAGTGCACCTGTGTATATGAGATTTTGCATGACTCCAATGTGGCAGCTGAACTGAACTGAAGTACTCTTATGTGATTCATCCTTGTATTCTTTGTATTATTGTTTTTTGGAACATAAATGTTCGAAAATTTTCCACAGATATAACGAGAGGAGACTATCTTTTTCTCTCCTTTATTTCCTTTCTCTTGTGAGGTGTGCTCTTGATTAATCCAAATTAAGTACCAAATTTTTATATATAATATAATGTTGGTTGCATTGAATCTATCCAATATATGAAATCTCAATTTAAATAATAAGGATTTCATATGGTGTGAAACATTAAAAACGAAGATTATTTCTATTTCTATTTTTATTTTTATTTTGAATTGAATATATTTTATCTGATTGTATCTTCCATTTAAAACAAAAATACAAACACTCAAGTCTTAAAAGAAAAAACTGGCATTCTGATGAGCCTTATTAACTTTTGGGGCCCATGAATGATCCACTACAACAGTGAAGCACGTGATTTTCACGTGCGAGGAGGAGAGGAAGCAATTCAAAAGTTAGGGTTTTGTAGACCGCTCCCATCGGCATCCTCCTCCCGCTTCCCAGAAATATTCGAAATATAAACCCTTGCATAACTGAAGCCCATTGTTCGTCTCTCCCAATCCGCAGACTCCCAAGCCCTCTCTCTCTCGCTCTCGATCGAGATCGAGATCGCGACGCGCCTCGCCGACCGGAACCCTAGGTCGGCTCTCCCTTTGATTTGTAGCCGGAGAGGAACCGCAGCGTCTACGCTCTGTCGCCGCCCAAGGTGATTTGCCTTTCCTTTGTTTTTTCTCTGCTCTAGGGTTTGAGTCGTTCTTTTGTATGTTTTCGATTTCTTCTTTTCCGTCTTTGTTTCTTTGTATTATGACGTTTTTTCTGTGATTTGGTTGGTGTTGAAACAAGGCTTGTGATTTTTTTTCTGTTCATCCCGTACATCGGTGCATTTTTAGGGGTTTTTTTTTCCGATTATATTGGATGATGTTTGAGTTTTCATAGGGGTTTTGGTTCGTGGTTCATTTTACTGTGCCTTTTTTGTGTTTCTATGCTGCTGGATTTTGCTCTTGAGCATTTAGGGTTTTGGATTTCTGTGGTTTTGCTCTGATTGGTTAATCTCTTCTGTGATTTGTTACTTTGTGATTGAATGTTTTCTTTCTGTATGGATTTATTGACAAGTTTGAAATTTTTAATATGATTAGAGTTGTCAATAAGATTCCAGTTGGTCACAGCATGGAAATTTTTATGTTTGGCCGCTATAGAATTCTTACTCATCATTATGCTTTATTTACTTGATGTGCTAATCAAATTCTTTTGTTGTGATTATGGTGAATTGTCCTGATGTATTATGTTTGAATTTTGCAATTGAACTTGCAAACAATTAGTTAGAATCAAAAGGCCTTTTATTTTTTTAATCATCTATAATAGTTTATATGTTTATCAGAACATAAAACTTGTGAATTACTAAATGGAAATAAGCTATATGTATGGATGTTATTTGTAACTTGATTTATCTTTGGTTTTTAAGTTTGTGAAGTTAGAGTTTTGTATTTTGTAGTTTGAGCAATGGCGATGGAGATCACTCAGGTCCTATTATCTGCCCAATCTCCTGATGGAAAGATTCGAAGTGCTGCGGAAGAGGCACTTAAGCAACTACAGGAACAAAATCTTCCCTTATTCCTACTCGCCTTGTCTGCTGAGTTATCAAATGACCAAAAGCCCCCTGAATCCCGAAGGCTTGCTGGTATTGTCCTCAAGAATTCCTTGGATGCCAAGGAGTCTGCTAGGAAGGAAGAGCTAACCCAACGATGGGTCCATATTGAGCCTTCAGTAAAAGCCCAGATCAAGGAATCACTTTTGAAAACCCTTGGATCGTCTGTGGGTGAGGCAAGGCATACCTCATCACAAGTCATAGCAAAGATAGCATCAATTGAGATACCCCGGCGGGAATGGCTGGAAGTGATTTCATTGTTGCTGTCCAACATGTCTCAACAAGGGCCTCCTGCCTTGCAGCAAGCAACTCTAGAGACACTTGGGTATGTCTGTGAGGAAATATCTCCTCAGGACTTGGAACAAGACCAGGTCAATGCTATTCTCACTGCTGTGGCACATGGTATGACCCAGGCAAATCAGAACTCAGAAGTTCGCCTTGCTGCTGTTAGAGCTCTGTACAATGCTCTTGATTTTGCACAGACTAATTTCGAGAATGAAATGGAGAGAACTTTTATCATGAAGGTTGTATGTGAGACTGCTGTGTCAAATGAGCTGGAGATCAGAAAGGCAGCTTTTGAATGCCTGGTTTCGATTTCTTCAATGTATTATGAGATCTTGGAGCCTTACATGGAAGCCCTTTTCACCTTGACAGCAAATGCTGTGAAGGGAGATGAGGAACCTGTTGCGCTTCAAGCTATTGAGTTCTGGAGTTCAATTTGTGATGAAGAAATTCAAATCCAAGAAGAGTTTGAAGAAGCTGGGACTGCAAGTTCAGGATCTCCACACTCTCATTTTGTAGAAAAGGCTCTTCTTATGCTAGTTCCTATGCTGCTTGAGACCTTGTTGAAGCAAGAGGAGGATCAGGATCAAGATGATGAAACGTGGAATTTGTCCATGGCTGGCGGGACTTGCCTTGGTCTTGTTGCAAAGACAGTTGGAGATGCAATTGTGCCCCTTGTGATGCCTTTTGTGCAGGAAAACATCATGAAGGAAGATTGGCATTGCCGTGAGGCTGCGACTTTTGCATTTGGCTCTATTCTTGAAGGACCTTCTGTTGAAAAGCTTGCACCATTGGTCCAAGGCGGTTTAGAGTTCTTACTGAATGCAATGAAAGATCAGAATAGCCATGTGAAGGATACTACAGCCTGGACTTTAGGTAGGATATTTGAGGTCCTGCATTCTCCAGCAACTGCACAATCAGTGATTACTGCTACTACTCTCCCTCGCATCATGTCTGTTCTGCTGGAAAGTATCAACGATGCTCCTAATGTTGCTATGAAAGTCTGTGGTGCCATTTATTTTCTTGCTCATGGTTATGAAGATGCTGGACCAGACTCATCCATTCTTACTCCTTACCTCGGTGAAGTTATCAAAGCACTCCTACTATCAGCAGATCGGTCAGATACCGGCAATTCTAGGCTTAGGGCTTCAGCCTATGAGACCCTGAATGAGATAGTTAGATGCAGCAGGTTACCTGAGACTTCAAATATCTTGTGTCAGCTGCTACAAGAGATCATGAAAAGATTAGGACAAACTATGGAGCTTCAAGTCTTCTCATCAGATGATAGGGAGAAACAAGGAGAGCTGCAAGCCCTGCTTTGTGGTGATCTTCAAGTATTAGTTCAGAAGCTGAGTTCATGTGATGAGACGAGATTCATAATTCAACAAGCTGCTGATGGGATGATGGTCTTATTTCTTAAAGTTTTTGCTTGTCGCAGTTCTACAGTTCATGAAGAAGCTATGCTTGCCATTGGAGCTCTTGCTTATGCTACAGGTCCTGAGTTTGCCAAGTACATGCCAGAATTCTACAAGTATTTAGACATGGGATTGCAGAACTTTGAGGAGTACCAGGTCTGCTCTATCTCTGTTGGCGTGGTTGGAGACATCTGCCGTGCCTTGGATGATAAGATCCTTCCTTATTGTGATGCTATCATGACTCATCTTCTTAAGGACCTCTCGAATTCAATGCTTCATCGGTCTGTCAAACCGCCTATTTTCTCATGCTTCGGAGACATTGCCCTTGCCATTGGAGAGCATTTTGAGAAATATCTGTCTTATGCCATGCCAATGCTGCAAGGTGCCTCAGAGCTCTGCTCTCGATTGGAGACTGCTGATGAAGATATGATCGAGTATGGAAATCAACTGAGACATGGCATATTCGAGGCCTACTCAGGTATACTTCAAGGGTTCAAAAGTTCAAAGGCAGAACTCATGATGCCCCACGGAGGTCATCTTCTGCAGTTCATAGAGGCTGTTTTCAGGGACAAGAACAGGTATATTCGGGTGATTCACATAAAACTAGGTTAATTAACCACATTTTAACTGATTATTTTCTTTGTTTCCTTTGGTCCTTTTCCTATGTATTTTAGGGACGAAGGAGTTACAAAAGCTGCAGTTGCTGTGATGGGGGACCTTGCAGACACACTCGGTCCAAACACCAAGCTTTTGTTCAAGGACTGCACTTTCCATATTGATTTCTTGGGTGAGTGCTTCCAATCAGATAATGACCAGTTGAAGGAGACTGCAACTTGGACACAGGGAATGCTTGGACGGGTGGTTTCATGAACAATTGAATGAACGAACGAATGAATGCACCTCTTCTTCACCATATGGATTTGTTTGCAGTTATTTGTGGCAATGTTTACCATGTTCTTATAGGTCTTTTGTTGTGTATTATAGGGATATGAAGCATCTTTGATATCCCTTTTATGTTGTCCTGTCTTTTAGGGAAAACAGTTAACCAATTTGTGTCTTGAACTCTACTAGCTAATGAATCCACTAAGTTCGTGGTTCTTTTGGTTCTGCTCGGTTGCATATTATTTGTATAATCTTATGTTATTTCTGAGATCACCACCCTTAAAATATATATATATATATAATTGCCGTACAAGTCCTGTAATTATGTATTTTTTATTTATTTATTTATTTTAGTTATTATAATATTTTTAGGTATAATTAAGTTTTCATATTTTGTGGAATTTGGTCATTTTAGTCCGTGATAATAATTTTAAGTACAAATCCTTGCAATATTTTTTGGCAGAACACTTGGTCATCTACTCCATGAACTAGAATGACTCAATTCGACTAAATATGAAGATTTAATTAGAATGACCCAATTCGACTAAATATGAAGATTTAATTGTACCTAAAAATATTACAAGTACTAAAAAAAAGGTAGAAAATACACAATTATAGAGATTTGTACGGTAATTAAAGAAAAAAAATTTGATCAGAATCACTCAAGAATACACACATACACTATAAGCTTATGTTATTACTGAGACCAACCGGAAAGTTTGGAACTCTGATTTTGTATACAATATGAACAACCAAAAAACAAAAGGATGTTTGCTTGAGTCGCCTGTGCATTTTTGACAACTAACTTCACTGTGAAGAAAGAAACTATTGCTGCAACTCAAGATTTCAAACAGCACAAAGGAAACAACAATTTTAAGCTTCATTTGTGTCTAATTAGCCTCTGTGGAAAGGATTTCAAGCTCAGCCCACCACAAAGGAGACAGTCTAGGAGCTGCAGCCTCAGGAGAAATCAGTGTAATTCTTCGCAAACTGTCAGTGACCTCTGTCATTGTCGGTCGTTTCCTTGGGTCACGACTGGTACATGAATTCACAAGCTCACTCAATGGACCGAGATCTCTCTCCTTAAAAGATTTCAATGTTATATCAATCATGCCTTTTAGTGGTCTTCGGCCATTGAAGTAACAGGAAGCCCAGCGTACAAGGAGGCCATCGTCTTCTGAAAATGGCCGTCTTCCTGATAAGATCTCCAGCAATAGTATCCCAAATTTGTATACTATGACCTTCGAGTCTGATGATGGTGCAGCAACCAAGGGATCATCTGAGCCTTCCTTGATAGAACTGTCTTCTTTTCCATGATACTGGAATTCAATGTCTGATACTTTTGCAGCATAATCTTCAGTTAAATAAATAGAGGATGAGTTCAGATTTCTAACTACAATTGGAGGATCCAGCTGTAGCATGTGTTCTAGACAATATGCAATTCCCATGGCTATTCTTAGACGTGAAGACCAGTCCAAGTGTTCTGCCTCTTTAACTGCAATAAACAAAGCAAGTTATAAGAATATTAGTAATATATAGACTAAAGCATCATGGCATACTTTATATGTACATATAATGGAGAAGTCATTGAACAATTATGGAGCCTCAGACTGTGACAAACGCCTGAAAGAACAAACTGCAAATCTTGAATACCAAGACCAATTCAGCTCCTTCAATGATAACAAGGCAGGTAGAGGTATACCTTTCATTTACAAGTTTCAATTTAAAATGAGTTAGATAATCACTGTGGAGGTGCTCGAAAAGTGTCCCATTTGGAGCATATTCAAAGACCATCATTCGGCTGAAAGAACTGTCTTCCGCACAAAATCCCAGAAGGTTCATGAAGTTCTTATGGTTCACTCTAGAAAATGCTGATATCTAAATCCAAATACCAATACTCAATTGTTAGAACTCAGTATGCCAAATACATAAAAGAACTATCTGAATGATTGAATAGTAGGTAGATGATGTATACCTTGTTCCTGAATTGAGATTCAGCATCTTTGGACCAATCTTTTGTAGATGTAATAACACTGGATGTCACAGCTATTTCCACCCCATTAGATAATGTTCCCTTGTAGAATGTGCAATCTGATAAAG
Organism: Dioscorea alata; assembly: GCA_020875875.1. Lineage (NCBI taxonomy): Eukaryota > Viridiplantae > Streptophyta > Magnoliopsida > Dioscoreales > Dioscoreaceae > Dioscorea > Dioscorea alata. Next base: position 18,335,724 of record CM037022.1, on the reverse strand, counting down.
ATCCAATGACATTACTGAAACCTTCACAAGCAGTTTCCAGTTCTGATTGTCTGAGAGCAGGCACACCTACAATTAATTTTCATAGTGATGAGCAAGAGAAAGCATAAGAGAAAAAAAGAAATGTAACCAGTAAGAAAGAAAGCTAACCATCCGTAACAAAAGCTTTCTGCAACTGTCCACTCAAGCCGGTAGACCAAGGTCTTACAGAGACCACCTTGTTGAACTGACAGCATAGTATATATACTAAAATAAAGGCAAGGAGAAAGGAAACACCCCCTGCCACTGCAATGTAGATTACCCAAGATGAAGCATGCCTTGCTGCAGTAGCTGGTGGCTTTGAGAGAGAATGATTCTTGGGAGGGGAGGGTGGCGGCAAATCAGAGGGTTGTTTAGCATTAGTGTGAAACTGGTTATCTTGAATCAATGGCAAAGGTGCCGGCACCGGAGATGGTGAAAGGGTAGGTGATGGTGAACTCATATGTGAAAATGAAGGAGATGGAGATGGTGATGGTGATGGTGATGGTGACGGTGATGGTGATCTATTTCTGTTATCATCTTTGGCCTGCATGATCCTCCTTATTCCAACTCTTCTGTTAAACAGAAAGACACTAAGTAGAAGGCTTTTCCATAATTCATGAATGGTTCAAGATGTATTACCTTATAATGGATCCCTTATTTGACAAAAAGGTCCCTTGATCACCGTCAATTTCAGGCGTTGACAAGCTTCCTAAAAACTTGTTGTTCCCAAGTAAGCTGCAATTGGTGAAATATATATGATGATAATGAATTGGATTTGTCAGAGTTGTGACACTGTGAAATACCATTGTCTACTCACATGGTTCCCAAAGACATCATACTGCTTAAATCAGATGGAATCAGTCCACTGAAATTATTGTGTCCCAAGTCCAGCACTTCCAGCTTCTGCAGTTTGGAGATCTCTCTAGGGATGTCTCCATAAAAAGAGTTGTTGTGCAAGACGCTGCATTACAAAACAACAGATTAGGACATGAAACCTATTCTTCAAACAAACAATACCATGTTATACTAAACAATATCGCATTCAATAAACAAATCTCTGATTTCTGGCATAAATGCTTTTCAACTTATATGTTATGCTTCTTTGATCTCAAATAACAATCACTATTCAAAATTTAACATCCCATCAAATGGCCATCAAAATGAAGACCAGAAAAGTATCATACTGAGGATAAACAGCTATGACATTATTGAGTAATCAAACACCCGTCTTTCCTTCCATAATTCTCGAGAAAAAAAATATATAAATATAAACTAAAACTACTTACAACACCAAGTTGACAGCTTGAATATACTCACAGAGACTTCAACATAACAAGCCTCCCAATTTCTGGTGCAAGTCTCCCTCTAAGGCAAAGATTTCCCAAATTCCTACAAGAAAAAGAAAACACAATTTACCAAACGAACCCAAAATGTTTTCCAAGATTAATCCATTTCATAAAAAAACAATTCATTGGCCATCCATCATTCCTAATTCCAAACTATTGAATTTCATGAGCGTCTTTTGAGCAATCCACTGCAGTTCCACAGAACAGCGAGGTAGCAAAAAGGAACAATCATTGATTGAACATCAATAGAGAAATCACTAATCATGAAAATTCTCCAAACTTCAATTGAATCTACAGCCATGATTCCTGCATCCATTCTAAATACTTCTCCACACGATTCCTTCAATCACTACATCCCAAACTTCCTAGCAATTAGAGTACCAAAAAAAAAAGATTAGAAATATAGATCAGAGGATGACTCACAGATCCACGACTCTACCATCGGAGCAGCCAATCCCAAACCACGAGCACGGATCCCGGTCTCCACCATCCCCCCATCCCATCAAAGCACCGTACGGATCCAACTCCACTCTATCTCGAAACTCCAACAACGCAATCCCTACCAAAACCATCACAACCATCACCACCACCAAGAAAACGAAAAATAAGAAGAAGAGTAAGAATAGATCAAGCATACCATCATCGTTGATAGGGGAAGCATAGAGATCCTCCAAACTATGGAGCATCGGCAAGGCAATGAGGAGGAGGAGGAGGAGGACGGCCATGGAGGAAGGAAAGACTCAAGAGTGGAAGAGAGGTTTACGAATTAATGGTGCAAAGCTGGCTTTTTTTTCCATTCCTTTCGGTGTCTCGCGCGGAGAGCAGGCGGGAGCTCTTTTGTTTTTCTTTTCTTGGAATTTTAGTAATTCCCTTTTAATTTGACTGACTAAATTGTTTTTTTCCATTTATACCCCTGTACATTCTTTTATATATATATATATATATATATATATTCATTCTACACATAAAGAGGGTTTTAAAAATAAATAAATAAAATTAAAAATGAGTAAATTTTATTAAGGTTTTGGGTGCGTACATGCAACTGGTACAAAATAGGCTTAATTTGGTTAATTTGGCAAAATAATATTTTTATAATATAACTTGTATTATATAATTATTTTTTTACACTATTTTTATTTATTTAATATAATCCCTAGGGTTTAAATGCCTATATATATATATATATAATCGCCACCGTCATTGCCATAATAGTGTGGTTAATACATTTGGCTCCTATATATTTTGTATGATTTATTTATATTATTTAAAAAAACATATTTTTCCTTTAAATTTAAAACATATTTTGTATTATAATGCATAATTCGCTGGATTGGAAATTTCATTTATATATATTTATTAAAATTATACTTAAAAGCATTAAATCATATTTGTTAATTAATCTATTTTATTCTCAATGAAAACATATTCCTATATCATAGCATATAAAAATAAATAAATAAATAAACCCATCGATATTTCAAAACGTCTAAAACGATAATATTTGCACATATGTAGCACAAATAAATATTTGTTTTTTTAATTATCTATCTATGCAAGGAGATATATGTAATTTCCTTTTTGAATTTTTTAGATCCAACTAATCCGGGGCTATAAAGAGGCATTATTATATGCAACTAAATAAGGCAAAAGAATTATAGATAATATTTGGGAACTCCAAAGAAACATTCCGTGTAATGAATGAAGTATGAGGGTGGGTGTAAACAGCTGGTTTTTGGAACATTCATTATTCATTGGATGTATATTGTAGTTAGTTAGCCTTTCATTACTTCTTTTTACAATGGGGACACTTGATAAAGTTCAAATTTGGGGATTCTATTTTTTATTTTTTTATTTTTTTAATATCCATATGTGAATGTAATATTATTAATAAAATTGTACTAGCCCGGAAATTTTCAATTTTATTAATTGAGCCATGTGCTTATGCATTTCATTGTGATGCACATTATTATCTGTTTAATTTTACATGTGATTCTATAGCACAAATATAGTAATAAAAATGCAAGGTAAATTTTTATATATACTGATATACACCACAAAGAATTACTTTGTTTGGTGGGAAATAATTTTTTATATATAGGAAACTACTCATAATTCACCAAGGAAATTATGTATACCAATAAGATGTTAAAAAGATAAATTACCTTGTAAATCCCTCATAATTAATTTTTTTTTATTCATTGTTTTTATAAATTATATTCATACCTTGTTTTGTTTTTTACTTTCATCATTGAGCTCACTCCGGACCACTCCTATTATTTGAGTGAAATTATCGATCACTCAGCCTAGTAAAATAGGAGGGCCTCCCATGGCTCTCGTGAACTGGATCAATTAAACGCTCTAGTTCTACGTAAGTTCTCTGTTGTTAGCTAAACTACCTCAATCCCAACAAACAATGTTAAATATAAAAAATAAAATAAACAACATAAGTAAAATAGCAATTTCAGCGAGGATGTAATATTTTAAAAACTAGGGATTTAATGGCTATTCAAAAATAATGAGTTGAAGTTTTTTTTTTATGTAATTTTGATTTCACTTGAGTTCCACCTGCAATCACTTATAAAAAAAAATATATGGATAAATTTACCAAACCAACAAATCAAAAGTTGAGAAATCGAATTCTACCGAGTTTATTTATTAAAACAATATATGTAAATTAAAGTTGAATAATTTTTTTAAAAATGCGACAAACGCATATACAATCAAGAGTATACACATGAGTCGATAATTCATCCAATCTATGCACATTTATCCATTGATACGGGTTCATCTTATAAACTCATATCCACAATTAAAGACACATTATCGCTCTATATTTAATGAGACTTGAATTTAGGGCTCTTAAATTCTCGCATTTTTTTTATATGGTGGTAATGAATCTTTTGGTAAAACTAAATAATATTAAAAAATGATTTATTTTCACTTTATTAAAAATTCTTATAAATTATTAGAACTAATAACAAAATCAGTTTATTTATATTTGTCTTAACGGAGAAGAAATTAATGTCACATCATTATATAAAAAAGTGATGAATAGAAAAAGTAAAAACAAACAAAAGGTGATTGCCACGAACATCATTAAACATTATTAAAATAAAAGTTTGAAGCTGTCCTTTGGAAAAGGTAACATTTGATACAGCAATTTAATTTTTATTTATTATATTAGTATATATGCCCATTCAAATCAACAAGGACTTTTATGAGAAAATTAACTTATTCTAAATGTAACAATTAGGTATGGAGTGAAGCGCTACTTGCCACGCCACATCATCATTATTATCATTTTTATTTTTTGATAAAATAAATAAACCATACCAAAGATGTCCACAAATAATGAGTTAATATCTTACCCACCTATTCTCTTATTCTACATTAGCCAAATTTCAAAATTGTTTCCTCGATAAAGACATAAACACCCTGCGCATAGGTATCGGTGCTAACATACTAAGAAATACTCCATCCATTTTTTTTTATCTGCCGTGGTTAACTGAATTTCATATAACAAAAAATTTAATTATTTTACAAAATTTTATAAAACATTAGTTATTTTTTCAAAATTACCTCTAATTTATATCTTCATATTGCTTTCTCATATTTAATTCCAATGTGAGAATTGAATAAAGTGTTAATGGTAATTTTGAGAAAAAAATAATAATAAATGTTTTTTTATGATAAAAAATGAAATATGGATTTGTGACAAATAAAAAAGAACGATAGAGTAGTTACCAAGATAATTATGTGTTATCTAATTGAATATAAATCCTTTATAATTAATGTTACTTATTACTAATTCATTTCATCCTTTTTCATGATTTGGCTAACCTCTTCATAAACCCACTTCTTGTATTTGCTTATAATATGCCACGTAGGATAAGAATAGCTAGATGCTTGGCAGGATGGAATTGATCAAGTATTCAACTACTTTTGATTCATACATGCTACTGGCTGCACTTTAACTATGAAAAGTAGAGAATGGTTTAAGACTCATTCATTCAAAGAAATCAAAATTAATACACAACAAAATAAAATATATGATCTAGATGTTGCCATGTTATCCTTTGGTTTCTTTTTTAATAACTACATAGTTTATATGTTTCATTTTTAATATTTATGCATTTAATAACATTTGGCTTATTCCTGCAAGAGATTTATACCTACTCTTCATATCTCATTCCACAATAGGCTCTTACCCATGGATGATTACATCTTTTTAATAAAAAAGATTTAAATAATCATGTGATTAGCATAAAAAAATTATTCGTACTTATTTGAATATGTTCTTGAAAACCCTGATTGGAGTTCCAATAATCTATTGTGAAAATTAAATATCAATGAGTTGGTACAATTAATAGAAGGTTATATTGTTGAAGCAAATAGTTTTACATTTGAATCATTATATATATATTATTTATTAAAAGATTTATTTTGTATAGAACTGTTAATACCTCTTATTCTAATGGGTTTAAAGCCTATAATAAAAAATTTATTGATCTAATCAACGGACTAGGTCAATTAATACCAGATCTCTTATGTAAAGCATTCATTTCGAAGAAGATCCGGGATCAAACTTTTATCCACGCAAGATGAGAGTATGATTCGGTAGTAATTGTTGCTCCCTCACATCCACATCTATGATTAGACGCTTATTATCTTTTTTTTTAAAAAAAAAATTATATATATATATATAGGGCATATTCCACTCAAGAACATTTCCTCCATGCACGTCTCGTCAACGATGGATAGACGGCAAAAAGTAATCAACTGATCACAATGGACAATTTCCGACCAAAAATGAGCATCAATTGATTGAGTCCATTGTGTACTTTTCTAAGATCAAAGTCATTATAAAGATTGTTTCCATAACCAATCATGACTTGGATCATTCGGTAAAGTTAATAACATATCCATTTATTTTTTCTTTTATAGTAATACTTATCATCAATAATAATAAATCATAAATTATATTTTAACAAATTAAAAGACATGTAATTTTTTTAATGATATAATTACCACTTTAGTCTTTGTTTACCCCATTTTAGTTTTCTTATTATTTTTTTGGGTATATTGAGTCTTTTTATTTGTGTTATATATATATATATATATATATATATATATATATATATATATATATAATATTTTTTTATTTTTTTGAGGTAGACTGGAGAATTACCGTAACGTCCTCATCTTTTTAAAAGAGTGCGGTCACGGGGAATCGAACCGGTATCTCTCCCAAATGAGAGGATCCAGGGTACCATTAGGTTACAAGTCTGTTGATAAATTTAAAATTTAAAAATATTAGTTGAGGGAGTAACAATCGTCACTTTCACCATTGTTTTTTTAATGACTTGGTACATTATATAACAAAATTATTTAAAATAAAAAAATTTAAAGTATGTAAAACAGCCTATTTTTGATACAGTATTCTAGACAACCCTGAACATCCCTAATCCCACCAACAGAGGCAAACTTTTTTCAACCCATTTATAACCTTCAACCAACGCTTCATTGGCTTCAAAATATACATCAACAAAAAAGTTGACTACTATTATATATATATATATATATATATATATATATATATATAGATATATGGCGACAAACACCAACCCTCAAATGTGTACATGGGCGGGGGAATTGCTACAGCTTTTTCAGTATTTAATTATCAGCATTTGGATCCCGACATTGATGAACAATATTATTGTTCATTGTATTGTTTCAAATAGTTATCACTGCACATGTCAATGTTAACCGTTGTTTTTCAATTCAACAATTGATAAAGAACATCCATAGATTTCTTATCTATCGACGTCTATAGAGATTGATCTTCTCTCTCTTTCTCTCTCTTTCTCTGCTCTCTCTCTCTCTCTCTATATATATATATATATATATATATATATATATATATATATATAAATTAATCAACTGCTAATTTATTGAAAACAGAAACAAACACAAAAACAAAACCAATACAAATGAAACAACTGTAGAAATAATTACGGCGGGTGAAACATTTCAAAACTTAAAAAAGATAGAAAAAAAAATTGAAAATGACACTCCAAAAGCATTTCGCATTCCTTTCAACTGATGGACGATGATAAAAGAATATAAGCATTCTTCTTGTTAAATGAAAATTCAGCTTGTGTATCCAAACATTTCTTTCAATTTTATAATCTTCATTTGCGCGTGAATGCAAGCATTCTGGTTAGATAATTATTTTTTAGTTATTTTTTCTTATTTTGAAATAATATTTTATTATATAATGTGCTACGTCTGTGATAATTAATGGTGAAAGAATGCCTATTATTGGTTGGACAAATATATAGTTCTAATAAAAAAAATAATAAAGAGGCTCAACCTATTGAAATAATAATAGAAGGACTAAAACTACCAAAACTTTACTTGTACAAGACTAAAGTGGCATTTGTATTTATTTTTATTAAATTGCATCCGAAGAATCTCAATCATAATTGTGAGTTTAAAATAAAATTTACAATTTTTATTTTTTATTTTTGTTTTTCTTTAAATTGTCAACCACACACATTTAGTGTGTGCGTATAAGCCAATATAAAATGATAAAACAAACCTCAAAAATGAATAAAATGTGGTCTTTTCTTTCCTATGTAAAATTACAAAAGTTATCATCAGATATATTTTTTTTTTTTTTCTTCTTCTTCTTCTAAAGGCTTGCTTGGATGAAGTGAGGGTAGGTTCATAAAATAGTGAAAAGGAAGGGAAGGGTTGAATTCATATCTTACTTGTGGTGAAAGGAAGGTAAAGTAAGGGTTTTCACCATTTTGTGTTTGGCTCGGAAGTAAAAGGAAGTGAGGTTATGTACTGTTATTACCAAAATACTCTTTTATTTATTTTAATTCAAACACAAAAAGCATAGGCATTTGAATTATTTTTATTTATGGTTTTGTGCAACTAATCCAAATTTTTGGTTTGAGCCTTTGTCATTCCAACATAAAATTCATCAATTTTTTTTTTAAAAAAAACACTAATGTAATAAAATTACTGACGCACAACAATTATAACAATTAATAATAAAATAAAATCATAAAATGAGTAAAATAATTTTCATAAAACCACCAAAATACATAATATTTTATCTAAACAAACCATAATACACATAGTTTACTCAAAATATATAATACACATTGTAATATAATTTATAATTATAGAAATATTTGAATGGTAAAATTGTTCAGAAAATTTTTAACCCTCCCCAACCCACCATCTGGTGGATGGTGGGTTGAAGAATTGAGGGAAATGGGGGTTTTCAACACCCCATTTACCTCCTTAACCCTTGTCTACTCTTCTATTTTTTCTATCTAAGCATGGTCCAAAGAACCCTTACTTCATGAAACCTCTAAAACTCTTCCAAACCCTTCCTCCCAAGCACAGCCTAAGTTTTCAACTTTAGATGATCAAACGTGCATGGAGTTATAAAAATAACACACAAGTAAACTTGATAAAATTTTAATTTATTTTAAAAAGAAAAACCCAATCAATTTTGCAACAAATGAGGTAGTATTTCATTTCTTCCTCAAATAAGAGATCAAGGATTCGAAACCATGTATTTCATTCCCTCTCCAGGTTAAAAAATAGAAATTAGAAAGTATTAGATAGCCCAATGGTATAATATAAAAGTGCAGGGGAAAAGACAATGGTTTGAATCTTTCCTCTGACAGTACTATTTTTGCACTATTCGTACGATGCACACTTGTGCACAGTACTGTATATACACTATTCATAAGCATGGATATGGGTCTCCTGTAGGAGAAACAGTGGGTTTACCCCTCCAAAATGACAAAGTAGGGGGATTTTTTATAAGGTCTGTAAGTTATCATTTTGACAATTTCTTAAGTGGGGGCACTTGTCACTTATTAGTAAAATACAAACAAATAGTAAAACAAAGTCATCCACAACTTGGTTGCATTACAGGTCTAAGCACGACTGCATAACATTATCACTAATTTAAAATTAATAAAAATTTGAAAAATACATAATCATTACTTAATAAATGTAAATAATGAATGTTTGAACTTTGAAGACAGTAAATCAGGCTATTGGATAAATTTTTGAGGATGTCACTGTGTTATGCTCGTTTTTCATTTTGATCATTGTGTTTTAATTTGTATCGTTTTTGTCATCATATATTGATTTTTTTTCATTGAGTGGTCACTCATGAATTTTCAACTAATTTTGACTGACATGGCAGCCAAAGATGTCACGTCACATTATATAAAAGTGTTTTCGCAGCCTAGCTGAACTAAGCACGTTAGCCTTGTGCCTTGTCATTTAACCTTAACCTTAAGTCATGTATATAAATTAGTTGAATTAAGAATGATGACATGGTTAAGGTTAGATGATATGGCACAAGGCTGATGTGTATAATCCAGCTGCCTTACAAAAACACTTTTATATAATGTGATATGATATCTCCGGCTGTTACGTTAATTAAAATTACCTGATAATCCATAAGTGATTGTTTGACAAATATATATATATATATATATAAATATAAATTGAAATACAGTGATCAAAATAAAAAAATTTAATAACATACCTTCTCAAAAATTTATATGTTAGTTTTCCAATAATGATTATATGAGATAGGATCCGAAAAACTCTAGTTGGATCTATTGCGGATCGGGTTTGGCTTAACGGGTCTCAAAATTACCCGTTATTGTACCATAGAGCTTCCTTATAAAACCCTACGTCCAGACACTCTCGGCAAGCCATGGAGGACGAGAGCAGCGATGCCGGAGTCCATGGCGACGCCGGAGACGACAAACCTCCGGTGATCACCGTCCGCGTGAAGTTCCATGGAAGGACGATCCCAGTCTCCATCTCGCTTGAATCCACCGTCCGGGACCTCAAATCCTCACTGCAGCCCCTGACCAATGTCCTCCCTCGTGGGCAAAAGCTCATCTTCGAAGGTACCTCTTCCTCTCACTTCTCTATCGATTCTGGATTACTTCTATGTTGCTTGAGGTCTCACTTGCTTTGATCTAAGTTCTTGATTAGGTTCTTTGGTTTTCGCAAGATTTAGGGTTTGATTCGATTAGGGTATGCTTTCTGTCGCTTGGATTTTGTTGCGGATCGATTAGCATTTCGTCATGGTTTTGGTTTTATTGTTCTTGAATCTTTCTGTTTTGCCCTAGATCTCCTTTTTGCGTTTTGGCCAAAACCCATTTCTTTTGGTAAAGATTTAAGTTTCCACTATAATGGAATGTGATTTCACTCTCATGAGTGTGTTTGTGAGGGATGAAAAACTGGTGATGATTTGGGGTTCTTGAATCTTTCTTGTGTTATCAAGCGCCTCAATTTATCTTCCCAAAAACCTTTGCAAGTTTACTTCAGTGGTTCTATGCAAGATTTAGGGTTTGATATGCTTGGATGCGCCTTAGTTTTAAACCCCTGTATTTGCCCGTGTTTCACTTGTTTCTTGATTTTTTTTGTCACTTTTCAGCCAGAACCATTTTGAATCCATTTCTTTCTTCTAAAGCTTCAAGGTTCAGTTGCATTGGAATATGCTTTCACTCTCATGCATGTGACTTAAAGATTAAAAACTGGTCATGATTTAGTGTTGGTTAGCACATATATCAATTTATTTTGCTAAACTTCTTTCCAGGTTCAATTCATTGGACCTTTGTGAGATTTAGGGTTTTTTCTATGCACTTTGGTTTTAGTTATAAGACCTTATTTTTGTTTGTGTATAACTTATTATTTCTAGGTCAATTTTTTCTTGGTATTGGTGCAAGATTTAGTGTTTTATTCAATTTGTGTGTGTATTCACTGCCATGCATATGTTGGTGATTGAAACATTGGTCATGATTTTTGAATGCATGGACTTTGAACCCTTTTATGCTACTAACAATCTCACCTTTTGCTTGATTAAAACCATTCTGTTCAGTTATGTTCTGCTAATCATCCATAAAAATTTGATAATGATATGCCATTGAGCAGTTCAATGCATTTCTTAGAAGATGTCAGTGTTCTTGAAAGGCATTGGTAGAGATGCAGCTAACTTGGCAAGATTTTGTTATTAAAAACTTTGCTTGGCAGGTAAAATTCTCAATGATGCGTCAAGCTTACAGTCATCTAAAGTCACAGAAGGGTCCAAAATGATGATGATAGCATCTCAGGGCTTACATCAAGGGGTAGTGTCAATAACTTATGAATTTTCTTGAACTTATTGACAACTTCTTAGATAATATGACAGTTGATTCCTAACTTTGGAAGCCATTGTACATAAGGCTTTTCATTTAGTTTCTTCTGATAATAAAATAAATTATTTTCGTTGCCTTTTGATCTGAAATTCTTTACTGCTACCACTCTGTATGGTAGTAGTGGAAAAAACAATGTTGAGCATCAAAGCCTATTCTAAATATTGTTGGTAAAGCACAATTAAAAAAAAAAAAACCCTACTTTGAGTAGGATATTTACAACCATTGCCTGCAAAAGATACATCTATTGCCTTTATCATTATTCTTTTTTTAAATTCTGTGCATTTTCTTTCATTTTCTACGTTCCTTTCGTTTATTTTACACTCCATTTTTTGTTTACTGTTTTTCTGAATATGTTTAAGTTATTCAAAGCTAATATATGAAATAAAAGTAATCATTTTGTGTCTGCTATATTCCTCAACAGGATGGCCCTATTACCAATGATCCTTCTTCTAAATCATCCAACTTAAGTAATAATGTGCGCCTCCTTAAAAGCAAGGCAGAAGTTCAGAAGAACAACCTTGGTTCAGCTCGTGAGATGAAAACTACACTGACTAAAAATCAATCAGATCATTGGAGAATAAATGGTGTTGTCGCTTTGTCAGAGTGCCAGTTGAAGGTTTGATTTTTATTGCTTATAGTTTACTCTTAATAGTCCTTAGTTCTATACAGTTAAGCCAGGAAATGATGTAAAATATCAGTAACTAATATAACTGAAATTTTCTTGGCACTTTTTCTTGTTTCTATACCTTGTCATCTACTTGCAATTTTATTCTGATTTCCTTAATTTGTGTTTTATGTGGTATATAATTGTTAGAGGACTTTCCTTGAATTAACATCTTATCATCCTATTGAATGATTTTAATGATTTCCACAATTATTTGGTAATTATTTTTCCCGTGATATTTTTGTTTTATGAGTTGTGTAAATAAGAAAGAATTATCAGGCAATGGTGAATTTGCTTGTGTTCTACCTCAAATAATCTCAAATGTTTCTAGTTATGGCAATCAGTTCATTTTCTTTTTCATAGCATTGTTGTATGCATTCAATTTGAGTTAGTCTTTAATATTAACTCATGTATTTTTATCTCTAAAGCTGAACCAAATCTATTTATCTTGGTCTTAGGTTATGAAATGGAAAAAAAATAAAGATTTTGGTTTGATTTTTAATTTTTAATTTTTTAAAAATAATTTGGATCAATTTGGGTCAGTTTGCTTTATATATAACATCAATCTAAACTTGAATTGGATATGATTTTGTTTGGAAATTTGGATCTAAACAACATGAACCATTGTTTTGCTAAAGTCCTTATTTTATTGCTTGCAAACTTCTCAACTTGTTCCTATCAGATGAACTAGCGCTGCCCTTACTGATATATTGAATAACTACAATGTATTTTCTTGTGAACTTTACAAACTCATGCATGTGTTTTTAAGTTGCTAGGTTCTACCAGAAGAAGTATGGAATTGTGGAGATAAAATAAGAGTACTGGACGCCAGCAATAATTTTATTCAAGAAGCACCAGCTAAAATTGGTTTACTGAAATCATTATATGTAAGCACTTCTTTATCCTTGGTGTTTGGTTAATATGTGTTTGCGATGTTATTTATTTATTATCCTCTTTAGTACATGTCTGTTTATCACTTTCATTACTTTAAAGTGCATGATATATTTGTTGACATTTTTTCTATACTTTCTTTTGTGCAGAAACTCATCCTAAATGCAAATGAAATATTGGATAAGGGAATTAGTTGGGAAGGCCTGTCATCGCTGAAGTCTTTAACGTTTCTTTCTCTAAACCAAAATCAGTAAGTACTAGTTTGGTTGTTTGTGGATTTCATTTAAATTAGTTCTTTACCTTTCTGGAATGAAAGAAATCTAATACCTATATTTCTAATGAAGATCAAATCAAAATCATAGTCTAGTTGTCACAGTTCAAGCAAGGAATCTTAATTTATAGGATTAAGTGATTTCTATTATTTCTGCTTTCTTAGGGTTGAGAAGAGTTGCATAATGAGCCGAGGTCTGTTTCATCTTACGATCTAGCAAATAACCTAGTTAGAAGTTGAAGTATGTCGAATGCCATGTTAGAGAATCTTATCTTAAGTCTGTTTATCCTACAAGAATTAACCCTTGAGCCGCTAAAATCACAATATTTTGTTATTTCCTTATTTTTCAGAATTATGAGGTTATTGTAGGTTCATGTCTTCCAATTGGCATATTACTAATTAGTTCAGTTTATTTCGTGGGAACGTTCAATTAAGAAACCAAATGATAGTAATGAGATAATTAATATAAAGAAGAGAATTTTTTTTATCATATATTTGACATACATGTCTTAAGCTGTGGTTTAACCCTACTTTGCAATTATAAGTGACATGGAAAACGTAAACCATGTGATCTGCGTTTAAACTAATTAGGTTTTAGGGTTCTATATTTCTTGCACCTTAGCAAAAGTTAGTTGCACCACTAAGCTGCCGGTTTTGGCCACCATATTTGTAAATTTTCATGATTGAGACTTCTAAGACAAACTCTGATGATTTCTGTATTCTTTATAAGATTGTTTTCCTGAACCTTTGAGAATTAATATTCAACAATTTGCTGCTTCAAGGTGACTTTGAGTCTTCACTTTGCAAGACTTTGCTCTTGAGCAAGATTCTCAACTTTAAACTATTCTCCTTGAGAAACAGATGAGCTTTTGTGATCTTTTTTAGCTTGAACTTTTAGAAAAAAAGTTGCTGATTTACTTTACATTTGTTTGAGTGTGAAGAAGGTTTGGCGACATATATATCATGTAAATTAAAATGGAATTAACTTATATTGAATATTAAACTCTTTTATTCAGGAACTTTAGTTTTTATATCATAGATGTGAAAGAGATTCAACACTCTCTAAACAAACTCTCCTTTGAGAAGAACATGGCTTTCAGCATTTATTGAGTGTGAAATTGAATACAGCATTCTTCCAACTGAATCTCCTCTGAGAATCATCTGGACTCTCCTCCACTGAGAAGAGTTTCAGGGCTATCCATCCTGTGGGGAGCCTGAACTTCTGTGAGAAAGGTTTGGGCTGCATCACTTGTGGGAAGCCCTTGAGTAATAAATCACTTTTAAAAATGAAACCCTCCTATTAGGAAAAACTTGAGCTTCATTTAGGGTGACCCCTCGTATGAGAGGATCCCAACCTCAAACCCATATCAGGCTTAGAACTTTTGAGTGATAAATCACCCTCCAAATGAACCCTTCTCTGACAATTTTTTGAACTTTAAACTTCTCACCTCCAAGGGAAAACTTGGGCTTCATTCAAGATACCTTCTACGAGAGGACCATGAAGTGATAGGCTGTTCTCCAAAGTGAAAACTTCCCATGATATCTATTTGGATTTAAGCTTTCCTTCTTCATGGAGAGGTTGGATTTCATTCAGGATGAGATTTGACCTAAGCGATGAGTTGTGAGCTTCTGTCTTCTTCTTGATCTCCCTTTTATTCTTTTTCTCTTTCCTTTTTATCTTCGTATCTTGGAAAATCTATCTGAATGTGTATTCACTCTTCTTTTTTTCTTCTTCTTGTTGTTCTTCTTTCTTTCTTTCTTTCTTTTTTTTTAATTATTTTGTCTGACTGAGATCTTTTGGGCTGTTTAAATCATTCTTTCAAGTGACAAAATTTTTTAATTGCTGACATATCCCCTGGATTGATAAGGTTTTATTTTAAATTCAATGAAATTAGGATTTAAATCCTAATATATTTTAATTCGATTTAAATAGGTATAAGCAATACTGTTTACCATATACCATGGTAAGATACCTTTGCAGATACTACTCACCGTTACTTCTTCTTCTTCAGAGTTTTATTTTTATTTTATTTTATTTTTTGGTGTGATGAGTTTCAATGGCTAGGGCCTAGGGGTTTTAGCAAGTGATATTTTCTATAGAGTTTTTCTAAAGTTCATCAAATTATCATTTGAATTTCTATATTTTTGGAAGAAAGTTTTCTTTGGTATTTGCATCCAATTGAAATTCTTGGAGTCTTTTTTTTTATAGACTTAGAAAGCTTTTGTGCCGGAATGTTAAATAGTGGCTAGATGTCCAAGAATGTATTCCATAAGAGTAAGTAGTCTCTAACTATAGTTTTAATAATTACTTTTTCACCTGGCTCATCTGTTACTTTTTATTGAAGAATCTCAAGATGCATGGTTCAATACCTGTATGTGATGTTTCTTTTATATGTGTAACTTTAGCAAGCTGACTTTCTGTCTGATCATTTACTCTTTTGTAGCGTTACAACTTTGCCCTCTGCATTGGGATCCTTGACATCGCTTCAACAGCTTCATCTGGCAAATAACAAGCTGGCAAACTTGCCTCCTGAATTAGGATTATTGAATCAACTCGAAATTCTGAATGTTCGGAACAATAGGTGTGTGCGTTTTTATTATGATTCTGTGGTATTGATTGTTGATAGTAGATGTGAGTTGGTGCGCTGTTAAGGTATCTTGTTCTCAACTCGGTTTCTCAGGTTTTAGTTAAGGGACTTTTTTTATGTGTTGTAAGACTTGAA
Source organism: Dioscorea alata (assembly GCA_020875875.1). Taxonomy (NCBI): domain Eukaryota; kingdom Viridiplantae; phylum Streptophyta; class Magnoliopsida; order Dioscoreales; family Dioscoreaceae; genus Dioscorea; species Dioscorea alata. Next base: position 18,319,558 of record CM037022.1, on the reverse strand, counting down.
CATATAACTCAGATTAGTGGAAGCCTTATCCACAGCTACAGTTTTAGTAAATATTGGTTGTGAACTTGATAAATTCGGAAAGTGCAAAGCATGTAAATATTTTGCTTTCAAATCTTGACTAAGGTCTGAAATGACTTAGGTGGTACTTATGACCACATTCTGATGAACTAGAACTAGGGCCTAAGTACTAGTCATAGAATCATAAGCTTCTGTTGATGCATTGGCCAGGATTATATATATGCTAACCATCAATGCCCTGATTGCAGTCCTTAAGCTATCTTCCTACTTCTATTATGCTTGCGGTATAATATGACTGCTCTACAGTTGTCCATCATCAACTATGCTGTCACATGATTTATATGACTCATTTGCTTGGCTTGAGTATTTGGGTGCACAATAGAACTTAATCATGAATTCATTTTTTTTTTTTCTCTCTCTTAAGTACCTCATAATAGTTACTTCTATTGTTTCTGCTATATTGGTTTCTTACAGGATAAGCTCAGTCCCATCTTCTATTGGAAATTGTTCTTCTCTTATTGAGGTATTATTCCCTTTGAACTTTATTTATGGAAATCTTTATCAAGAGACTTTCAGTAAGGAAGTATCTTCTATGACTAGTTTGTCTCTCAATGATGCAGATTGACTTATCATCAAATCTCTTGGTTGAGTTGCCAGAGACTGTTGGAAATCTGACAAAGTTGAAGGTTCTGTTTCTCAGTTGCCATCATCATTGACTCATTTTCAAAACAGAAGTTAAAATTATGTTATACATTATGCAGGCCTTGCATCTCAGTAACAACGGACTTAAATCTCTGCCGCCTTTGATGTTCAAGATGTGCACTCAGTTGTCCACTCTAGATCTTCATGGCACAGAAGTCACAAATGATGTTCTTCGGCAAGTATGTCTAACTACTATAATATTCCTGAATCCTGATAACGCTTTTGTTGGAAACTGTGTCTCTATCATCCAATTCACTACATTCACGCATTGGTTGTCACACTGTAGTTGGATTTCTCTCAAAAGTCTATAATGCACACTAGTGAGAATGAACTACAATTTGATACAGATCACAGTCCCAAAATTGAAATAACGGATGTCTAGGGGTTCCATCTGTACCCCATACTTTATAATTGCTGGTTTTCTTCAGCTGAACATCATTTTGCTTGGTGGAATGTAGGTTGAAGGATGGGAAGCTTTTGATGAGCGGCGTCGAGCCAAGCATCAGAAGCAACTTGATTTTCGTGTTGGGTCATCGGGGTCGTTTGATGAGGGTGCTGATGATGATGAGAGGAAGTGATCCATCTTTTAAGGTACCCTTTTCCCCACATATGATAGCGGTGAGAATATTATCTGCTGTGATGGATAATTATTTGTGAACTCTGAGACAAGCTTGGGAGCAAAGAAAAAATAAAACTGGTGCTTACATACTGCTCTAGTAAATCAATTAGACATAACAATAAGAAAATAGTTAGATTTTATACTGTAATCAATTAAAACTGCTATAGTTGACTTATATTATAGGGTATATACTGTAATATTTTGGAGGTTAAAAACAGTTGTGAAACTCATTTTTAAGTGTAATAAAAAAAAATAAAAACAATATTTTCAGAGTAGAGGGGGACGAGAGTACATGCATTCTCATGACTGAATACTGGTAACATGTGTAAAATTATTTAACGGGTGCATCTTACAGATAATGATGCCCTCGATGCTACTAATGTAGATGTGTAGGTTAGAGTTTTGTATAATAGTTATATGACTTAGTGCTGTACCATCATGCTAGGTATACCGTGTGAAAAAATTTCTGAAGTCAGCAGCTGTGCACTTAATTTTGGTGGCGGAAGTAAAATATCTTGGAGGATAATACCTAAAGACTACATCTTGTGCCCTCTGGAGATGATGATATCTCCGTATGCCTCAATCTGCTCAACCTTGATAAAGTCGAGTGTGGCTAGCACTGCAACGACCAACATAATACTCTGCTACTTAAAAGTGAAAAATTATGCCACATGCATTCAGAATAATTTTCTCTCAGAAGTTAATTTCCAGGTTTTAAATTAATTATAAAACAGATCATGTCTGTTTAAATTTACTCGTTCTTATTGATTGTGAGTGCTTCACCCGTTCTCACAATCAATAAGAAATTTGAAGCTAACGGGTTGACTAAAAGGAGCTCAGTAGAAATTTGAAGTATTATCTTTTCTATAAAAGATGACAATTTTAGTGCGAAAGTTTGATGCCATATTTAGTGTTAAGTATGTGCCTAAGCTTGATATCATTTTGAGGTTTAAGATAGGTAGGATAGGTATTTATTATAAATTAAAGTGAATATTTTTAAAAGTAAAACTATCTTATTTATTTCTAAGTAATGATAATTACTAATAATGTTTAGTTTTTAATTATTTATTAAATTTTGGTTAATGTCATTTGTAAGTGGTTGGTTGGAGCTTCAGAGTTACCAGCTCCGTAACCCAGCATAAGTTTGCTTTTTTATTTTTAAAATTATTATAGAGGGCTTTCTAACAATGAAATTACTCACCACAAGTTTGGTAAAAGAGCTGAGCAGCCTTTTTCTTGCTCATCCCTTGCGCAAGCTGGTTTAGTGACTCAGACTGTGGGCCACCTGGTGTATCAAAGTGCAACTTCAGGTGCCTACACACAATGAATAATGCACATTTGTTGAAAATTTATTAAAATATGCAACATGAAGCAAGAAGCGGCGCTATGCAAGTGTCTACCATACTTACGTTCGAATTGATTGCGTGATTCTATCGATTTGTGGGTCAGAAGTCACTGGTTGTGGGGTTTGAGTAGGCCCAGTTTCCTCAATAAGCTCTGTGAGAACATGGATCATATGCTCAGTAAGAGAACACATAAGAGGTTTTTGTTGAGATTTATGCATTTGATATCAGCACTACACATAAAAGCAAAAATTACAATCGAAGTGACGACTAGCTAATTGCACATCCTTAGGGCATAAATCCTCTCAATACCCTTGCCTTTTCCATCTACCTATCTCCATGGGTTTTTTTTTTTTTTTTTTTTTTTTTGGTAAATGAACCATGTTTTTAGTCAAACATCAAAATAAGTACCGAAACAAAGAAAACAGGAAAAATTCAAATAAACTAGAAAAACATCACCAGATGCATTTTTAAGAAAAGAAAAGATCTACAAAGAGCACTAGAACAAAAGCTGACTCAAATGGAAAACAGCGTCAAAAGGTGACAAAGTCCATGGTTATTTTGAATGATGCACAAACAAATATATATATATATATATATATATATATATATTGAAATATATTGAAAAAAAAAATATCATTTCAATTTTTTTTTTAGGCAAAAAGATTTGATTTTAAAACAAATACTCATTGCAAAGAATGCAAACCTTTGCAATAAACCCAAAATTACACGAAATCACACAAACTGAACACTTACAAAACTACCAAATTATATAAAAATAAAGGTTCACAGGTAATACTTAAAAAAAATCAGAACAATCCAATCCGATAGCAATAAGACACTAAAAAAAACAGGCAATAGAAAGAGAAAATAAAGACACCAATAAAATTACCAAAAAAAAAAAAAAGGTAACAAAAACAAAGGTAGAGTACTTTAAAAAAAAAATCAGGAGCAAGTCCAATCCAATAGCAACAAGATACTCAAAAAGGGCGATAAAAATAGGGAAAATAAAGACATTCTTACCATCCACTCGAGGAGGTCTACTAAGTTCAGTGCATGCGTACCATAATCAGGTGTAGGCCCATCCTCCGAAAGCCTCCTGATCTTGAAGTCTCTTGAATCCTGTTGCAATGGAAACTCCTCTTCAACTGGATCAAGGCTCCCCAAGGTGGTCCTTGACGAAGAACGTTGCTTTCTCTTGGACCTACGTAGGGGCCCCCCATCATCATAAAGCTTAATTTAAAGCTCTATTTCCAACTAGATATTTATTGAGCTTGCATGTAGAAAATCACCTTCTCAACTTTTGAAAAAATATTTTATTAAAAAAATTATGCCAATGAGTGTGCTCAATGCTACAGCATTTTCACTCAGCAAAAGGATATTCCCCACCTTACAGAAGTTAATTGAATTTCCGGCTCTAATGGCACGTAAGCATGGCGTGATCCCCCTGAGCTGGAAAAAGATCTAAGACTCTGGCCTGTTGCATTTGAAAGAACGAAAGAACCATTGATTGGAATCATTTGTTTAGGAAAAGAAAGCAATAAAGAGGAAGTTTTCGCAAATTACCAGGGCTGCCAGGTGTGACAAACTGGTCGCTGGGTGCTCCTTGAAAACTCATAGTTTCAAAGTTGGCTCTGAGCTTGTCAATGGAGAGGTCAAGAAATGGCGAGCCTATGCAACCTTGAAGCTCATCTAGGGGCTTCAGTTCCAAATATTTCTAGTTAGATATCAACCTGTACGACTTGTAGTACTTAATTTCATACAGACAGACAGAATTACAGGGAAATAAACACAAGTGTAATACAGATTGGGGACGATGCTGAAGACTTGGTTCTTCCATTGAGTTTGAGGCCATCCTTTTTGATTCATCTGGTAGTGAATATGACGCCAACTTTTGTGGTGCCTGTTGCGGAAAACCTTCTTGCCAGCAACAATCCAATTATAATTAGCATGGTTTAAAGATACAAAGCGTCAAGTAAGTGATGACAACCTGAATTTGAGCCAGGTCCAGACTTGTCCTCTGTACATTTCCTCCACAGTGCCATCAGTGGTGCTGGGTATCTGAATTCACCAGGGAATTTTTCTAGACCAGAAATTAATGCTATAGGAGGAAAATCCATGAGGGTGCCAATCTTCGTGGAAAGAATAGGATTGAAAGGCTGCCATACCTCAGCAGTAAAACTTGCTAATTAACAAACTGTTGCGTGACATGTAATTATATAATGGGTAATAGAGAAAAAAATTGAGGATTTTTTAGTTTGTATTTAACCTTGATTTTCCTTCCTCTCTTTGAAATGATATTGGAAGCATTATGAAGCCATGACTGATAAATACTTCCCGGGATCATTATTTGCTCATTGTCCATGATAATTTCTTGTTTCTTCTTTCTTTTTAAAGGGGCTCTTCTTTGGACGTTCTCTGTAACCTGTTATATTTCACCAGAAGTAAGCTGTAAGTTTCGGCATTGGAACAATTGTGTTATTTTTCTGAACTATAAATTAAATGCACAACAGTTTACCTGTGTAAAATCATTTCTGTCTTCCTGTTGTTCCTCTGCTTCTTCCCACTGATGACTCCTAACTGCAATATCTACAAGAAAATAGCTTCAGCCAATCAGCATAAAACACTAAAGAAACATAACTCCGTTACAAACTTCTTGCTTAATCTACAGTATCCTCTTTGATTCTTACCTCTTTGCATTGCTTATAAATTATTACGTAATATGCAGTTGAAATTTCATAACTGTACAAAATAAACTACTAACGAGAGAAAAGAAACCAGTGTTTTGAGCATAGGCTGCATGTCAAAGTACCAATGCAGCAGAAATATGAACTTGGGCATTCATCAACACTTTCAAAATATCATGCAAAATTTGTGGTACACACTCTCTCATGGAAAAAAGAAAAAAAGAAAAAAAAATGGCAATGGGTGAATAAGGTATACATCTAAATTGATAATAGAACTAAAGAAAAAAGAACACTTGAGTTTTGGAAATAGAAATACACCTCCTAGGGGATTCTCAGGATGGAGGGATGAGGTCAAAGGATTGGTTGGAGCTTGTGAGTGATCACCCAGCATGGAAGAAAGGGTAGATTGAACTTGTGGTTGTGGTGCTTCTTGTGCATTGAAGTTTGGGTTTTCTTCATCTTCTCCTATGTCAAACCTGCAAAAGTGCAGATGCACGAGATAAGAACAAAAATCATTCAATCTAACTTTAAAGATAGATCATACCATTCTGTGGAAGATCTGCCTCTATTGTCATATCCTCATTTCCATACACAAACTCATCAAGGTGAACAAAAAAAATGTTGGGCAAATTAATAAGCGATTCCAAAATGATGTATTTTTATCAGCATTCTACAAATTTGATGATGTTACCGTCCTAAACAAATCTCCAAGTAAAATGACATAATTGCAAGTGGAGTGGCATAAAATCGTTAATTTAAGCCCTTTTAATTTCAATACAAAGATTATAAATTGCAAAAAATCAAACGAAACCCAACACAAAAAATTACTTGCCTCTCAAACCGATTATAGAAGTCCCTTTCTGCTGGACCAGAACCAAAATCATCAAACAATGTGATATTAGCAGCTTCAGCTGGCATAAAAGATAAAAGTGAGTATCGTGTTGGAACTTTAATCATCTGTTTCTTTCTAGGGTTTTTTATGCATAGACACTATAAAAAAGATGAATTCCAGAAAGGATAATGAATTTCATACCTTGATGGTGAGGCTCCAAGTTATCTTCACGAGGATCAATGTTAATATAGTATTCATCTAAGTCATCCAATTGCTGTCATGACACATTACATAATTTAGAAGAACTGGCTTCAATTAGCATTTTAATCATAGGGAGAAAAAGAAAACAAAAGTCAATGTCAAGAAAATCTAGGACTCATGCAGGTTGATCATAATCACTTGTTTAAGACCACAACGTATATGACATTTCTTTTCCACCATGCGCACCAAAATATATACAATTAAGAATCACGTATTGTCTTCGTGCCAATCACTAATATATAGCATATGTGCTCTCAAATGGACTATAACAAAATTCCATTTACTGAGGAACTAAACATCAGTTAAAACAATGAAATAGATCCTCCTACAAAAAGGAGCTGAAGAAGTATCAGTACCATGCGTTGGAATTTCGGCGAGGAAACAAAGGTTCCAGAGAAGCTTGTTGTTTGGCCCATCTCCATATCAATGTTTGCAGGTAGTGTGACGGCTTCATATCTACAAATGTTCAACCGACCACATGTCACACAGAGCAAGAATTAAAATTCCTTGAAGTTTGGAATAACCTAATCCTAAAGATACGGACTTCTCAATGATTTTTCAAGAGGGAAAAATTAGGTACAAACTTGGCCTGCATTTTGCCTTTTGGGAGGACAGTCGGATCAGGAACAGCTTTAACCTTCCAAGCCTCGTTAATCTCTATCTGAAAATTTTTAGCAATGCCAAAAAGCAAAAGAAGATAAACATTAATTCTCTTGATAATTTTAAAAAAAAAAAGGAAAACAATGCATCTTTTAATGTTAATTACTTAAACAGACAGTGGATGAATTATTCATATCATAGTGAAAATTTGTGATCAAAAGTGGTTACTCATCTCGTGGTCTCATGGACTCACAATGTAAACAGATGATGCTCAATACACTGACAAAATCTTTATGAATAAATTAAATATACTGTTTATACATTGTTTATACGGGATGTTTGTATTATTCTATATTGTTCATATAATGTATACCGGGTTCTAATACTATTCATATACCGGGACGCGCCTATTATTTAAAAAAAATAAAATCAAATAAATAAATCATATACGTTACCATATATGCGGTCAGGACAAGCATTTTCTATAAAAATTCAGGGGCCCACCAGAAATCTTCCAAAAGAAACAAACCAACTATATAACCATTCACCAAACAAAATAAAGGCCAACTGGAATATGGTACTTTGAAAATCATAGGAGATGGATATAGGAAAGACAATGAATGGTTTTACTACACGAAAGACAATGGCAAGCAAAGACACACACGTGTTTTACCACAATTAGGCTGATAAAAGGATCATTCTGTAATTTCAGAATTAGCACTGGAATCTTTTATTGTCTCAATGCTCATGCAGCACAAGCAAACTTAACAAAATAGGATTGCTAGCCTAACCCAATATAAGCGTGAAATGTAATTTTAATTGATTGCTCATTAATATATATATATATATATATATATATATATATATATATATCAAAAGTCTCAAAAATATATCACATTTTGTAAAACTCTTTTTAATTTCTTTTTTAAAAAATTGTCTTAAAATTACATTTACTTGCGTGGCTTATCCATATTTAAAAAAAATACAATTATTTGTATAAATATATTTAAAATTATAAAGTTGATGGTTATTTAGAAAAACAAGCTTGTTTTATCAAATGATATTATTTGTATAAAAAAATCCATAAATTTATTTTGAAATATAATTTTAGAAATTATATTATATACATTATCAAGAAAAACAAGCTTGTTTTATATTATTTGTATTACCAAGGAAAACATATTTAATCTAATGATAATATATCATTTGCTCATTTCCAATTTTAACATAGAATAAAGTACTGACGACCTCAATTAAACTATTTTCAAATATTCATTAACTACATTAATATTTCTTTTAACAAACCCTCATGAATTATATTCATGTCGTCTCTAGCAATTTTTACCATTGAATTTAAGAAAAATCCATAAACAAATGTAGATAATTAGGAAGATAAACAGAAAACCATAAAGAGAGGTTAGGGGTTGAGAATTACCAGAAATCGTGTAACATCATCTGCAAAAGAGAAATCAAACAAAAAGTTTAGCATCTCAAACAAAAGAATAACAATTTAAAAAACACACACACAGTAGTGATAAACGAAACCAACCATAAAGGAGCTTAACTTTTCTCTCATACACGATCACCACACCACCTACGATAAGAATCACAACAACGATAACATTCAAAGCAAAACCAGATGTATATATAACAATGGATGGATCCCTCACCCATGAGAATCCCAGAGAGCCGGAGTGCCATCGGAACAGATGGATTCAAGATTTCCTCACTACAACAAGAATTTCTCAAAAAATCCAATCAAAAACCTAACAAAAAATATCAACAATATGATTCCGATCACAAGAACTCGCCACTCACCAGATCTTGATGATATCGAGCTTGTCCAACTTCCGCCGATTGATCTTGGCATGCATCGTCGCCGCCATCCTGAGAGATTTCAAACCCTAATCAAGAAAAACACCGTAAAATGAATCAAAACATCAAATACCAAAGAAACCGCAGCTTGTCACCAGATCTGGCCAAGAGGAGCCTTCCTCGCCAGCAGCTGATGAGAATAAAACATCTTCTCTTCTACTGATACTACTGAGAAATCTCCAGAGCGATCAGAGAAGGAGAAGGGGAGAGAGCGAGAGTGAGAGGAGTTGAGAGGGAGAGAAGCTTCTCGGACAAGAAAGAGAGCGAAGCGAGCGCTATAACGGTCTCGAATGATACGTTCAGGGGCAAATCCGTAATTATAGGCACTAGGAGACTAGCCTATGGATTTGTTAATGATTAGGAGGGTTTTAAGAATGGAAAAGGGCTTTTTTTTATTTAAGGGGATTGGTAATAAGGGTGAGAGCATTGTTAATAACTAGTTATTATTTATATTTATTGGTTTATTTTGTATGGAGATTTTTATTTTAGAATTTTTTGGGATGGATATTGAGTTTATTATTATTACTATTGTCTTATTATTATTTTTTATTAAAATGAATAAACTACAAATTTATTAAAATAAAAGAACAATAAATACAACAATAATAACAAAAAAAACTAACAACAATAGAACAGGAAACCAAAAAGTAGAATTCGTCACCAGATAAATTTCTAACAGAAAACAAAAAAACAAAAAAAAAAAGCAAACACAGCTGAAAGAAAAAAGTCCACCAGGAGACGACAAAGATCTACTCAGACTGTCAAAAATGTCGGCTAGATCAGGCAAAAACTATTCCATGTTGTTGGAATTTCTTTCTGGCCTCACATTCAGAAAGACGAGCGAGCACTTTAACTTTTGAGTTGATTCTGCCTGAACTTGAAACATGTTCCTAGCTGCAGAAATCTAATCCAGTAACATGTGAATAATTTTAATGATTATTATACATAAATTTATAACAACAAAAGTAAATATACGCTTGTTTCTTTCAAGCCAAATGTTCCAAAAAATATACGCTTGTTTTATTATTTTAAATTTTAAATTTTTAAATGTTAAAAATATTGGGATGTATAATTAAGTTGAATTTTCATTGTATTAATTTATGACTTTATACTTTTAGGAATGAATATAAAGGAAGTGTAATTGGTATATTTTTGTTCGTTTCTTCCAATTCTTTTTTTTTTTTAATGTCTTTGAGAAAATGAATTTTAACTGGTGAGATTTATGTATTAAAATTTTTAATTTGGGTCCTATCTTAGTATCTTATGATAGTCAAACACTTATGCATGTTTAGTAATAATATAGACATTTTCTTACCGTAAACAGTTAGTAACAAAATCCACAAACAATTAAATATTGTCAATTATTTTAAATAAGTCATTTTTTTAAATTATTGTCTAATTTATAAATGTATTCTTTTATTTGTTTAAATTTTTTCATCGATTTTGTTTTTCTAGGATAATTTTATTTTTTTAGAATTTAGGATAACAATCAAGTAGTTACAGTGCATTTAAAAAAATCATATCATGGTAAATATACCACGTGTTTTCACCCTACATCCTGTATTGCTGAAAAACTCAAAATCAATCTCTAGTCTCTATAGGTACATAGAGGCCTTGCGCAATCCAGTCCGGCCCAGCCCAATAGAACTGATTTAATTTTGGGCTGTCAAATTCGATCCGCTGGCCCAATGAAGATCGCTAGTGAACTCATGCTCTTCATCCCTATTCCCACCAGTCACAAACTCTTATTAAAACTTTTGGTTAAACTTCTCCTTAAGCAAAGAGAACCTTGTTCTGTGTGGGACCAAAGATATCTCTTCTTTTAAGCTTAAGACTTCTCATATATGATTCAAGTTCATCTGCAGTTAGGCAGCAAGAGCCTTATCATCTTTGCACAAAAAATTCAATTAAGGAGGATGAAAGGCCAAGCATCTACTTTACTGCCATTTGGTGGCCAAACTAACATGTTAGAAATGCAGAAAAAGTAAAATGGAATAAGAATCAAGTCTGGTTGCTTTTGACTACATCATTGAAGAACAAAGTGATGCTACTGAAGATGACCACAAGTGGTTTTCTCTCTGCAATAGAGGCATCAGATATATATATATACACACAGCTTTAAGTGAGAGTTTCCAAGTGGTAACAGAAACACCAATGTTCATGAAAACATATATAGCAACTAAGGTCTGATTCCTAATTCAATTGCACCCTTGGTTTCATAGTTATTAACAGGGCCTAATCCATAGCATAAGTAAAAACAGAGATCATGATTTTGCTGCATATATGAGAACAGAATCAAAATGTCTTCCCACAGTGCTTCACTAAAGTTGATGTTCATTTATGTTCATCAAACAAGCCTACAAGAGCTGTTTTGTTGGAATGTAATTATGTAATATGACCATAATATGCATGCATGATAGGAACAGCAAACAAAAAAATTTACAAGGTTGAACATTGACAAGTTAACAAGGTTTCATTTTTGCAGCAATGAATATTACTTAGAAACAACCATTGGCTACAAAATTCATGAACTAAGTACCTCCAATCCAAATTTGCAACAAGCATCCTATGAACATACTCAACCAATTGCTTAAATTTTTCATCTCTATGAATAACACATGCTTGTCATAGTTATCCAAAGTGCTAAATTCATAGGATAAGTCATAATCACTTGAAAATTTTAAATTACTTTCTCCCTAAGAAAAGGCATCTGCAAATAGGCATTCATGAATAAGTTTGGAACTTCCTATTGACTTGAGCATATCTGAAATAAGGAAGCAAAAGTTTGATGCTTTGAGTATCACCTAGAAGAGTTCTCCTTCTACTCTGCATAATAAAAATTTCTTTCAAAACTTTCTATATATTTCTCTATAGAATGCAATGTAATGCAGTATAAAGTATTGCGTATCGAAAACCTTGACTAACTCAGTAATGTCAAGAATCTGCTTTCCTGGAATTCCATGGCCAAACTCACACGGTATCAATGCAGTAAAAAAAGAAAAAGGGAACCAGAATTAAGTTCGGTTGCTTTTGATTTTTTAGATGCTTGCTTGTTATCCAACATATCATCGGCTTCTCGGGCTTTAAAAGTAGAACACTAATGAAGGAGAAGTAACCAAAGATCCTTTCTCATGGCTTCTACTTGTGTTACTGATGTCTGGGAATGGATTAGCAACCTCCCACCCTTCCCTCAATGGAAGGCAAACACTCTATCCATCTGCATCTGTACTTCAAAATCATCACAATCATCGTTGAAAGTTTCGATCACCAAAAACCTCCAATGTCATAGTCCTTATGTCACATTCTCAATCTTGGCTGACATCCAAATCTCTATCTCCCTCTGGACCTCCAATTCACTCATTCTGAAAGACAAAAATCAGCAGTCCCTTGATGATGATATCATAGTCCAACTCTTCCATAACATCGTCAATGGAGTCCTTCACTATGGTCCCTTAAAGAAATCATCTTTCAGATTTCCTGCAGTCCAAACTGGTGAAAAATTCAGAGACATGTTCAATTTGGCATTCAAAACTCTGATTTTCCTTGTGTGCATATACGAAGCTCAACGGGATCTCCGCGTAGGATGTCTCGACACTTTGAGGCATCAGTTAACAAGTAAGCAGTCAAGAGAGGCAGCAAAGCAGCTTGCACGAGTTCTCGGATCGAACATGGAAGAACAATGGATGAGATCATTCGGCCTCGCAATGACTAACTGGATAGTAGAGCTCAAGGCTTTAAACAGCTCAATTAGAACACCATCTCCTTTGTTTTCCTATGCCTTTTCGGCGTCTGGACTGTGGAAAGTGCAGTTATATTGCCCAACTATTGCCATGAGTATCGAAGACCCAAATAACATAACTCAAGATGACCGCTTGCTGTTCTCTCTGCAATATCAACAGCTTGAAGGTGTGATCCAACTAGCCTACAAAGTCATTTTCCGCGAAAGCTGGATCGATGTTGTAGTGAAAGTCGATAACATAAGGTTTGTCTACTTCCCTTCAATCTTCAAGTTAAATATCAGCTTCACAAACTCTATAATTCATCATGTCCTGTATAAACCAGATGCGACGTTGTTCCGCTCGTCTCCGAAGCTCTAATGGTTGAACAGGGATATGGCTCTGAGGAGAAACACTTCCCTTCTGGAATAAGTATGCAACTCACTCCAACTCTCCAAAGTGATGTAATGTCAGTTTCAGTAAGCAAATCTTCAGAAAATCCTACACATGAAGTTGGCCTAGAGAAAGGCATAGAAGGCTCATTCGATCCCTCGGGTTCTTACTTCGGTCTTAAAGTATCAGCAACCGAAACTATCACAACGAGCATGAAGCCATGGAAATTCGAACAATCGGTCAATGGTAACAGAGCAAGCTTGAACTGGTTTCTCCATGATGGAGTGAATGGAAAAGAGGTTCTCTCTTCCAAACCTTCAAAACTTACATTGCTTCATCCAAGAGCATGGTTCAGAGACAGATACTCAAGCGCTTACCGGCCGTTCACCAAACAAGGAGGAGTTATCTTTGCCGGTGATGAGTATGGTGACAGTGTGTGGTGGAAGGTGTGTGGCAGAGCTCTTGGAAAGACAATGGAATGGGAAATCAAAGGTTGGATTTGGTTAACATACTGGCCTAATAAGCATACTAGTTTCCATACTGAAACTAGAAAGTTAGAGTTCAAGGAGTCACTCTATCTCCCCCTTCAAAAATAGCAGAGACTCAGGACTAGTTCTAAGGTGAATGCTTTTTTCTATTCTAAAACATGCTTATGAAGTCTAATTAAAGCTGCAAAACATATATAACATGATGTGAAGAACAGCAGCATAATATGTAAATATTATTAAGTGTTGCTACTAAATTAACTACAATGTTTCATCCTTCTTCTCAAAAATTTTAATGGCTACATTACTGCATTAGTTGTGATTATGCTCTTACAGTAGTTCATTCTAATGGATGTATTAAGAAATTTTCTGATTTCTATTCCTTGTTCAATTGTAACAGTGAATTAGTAGTAAGAAACCACTGGTTATATATTTCACAAAAGACAGCTAGAAATTGGCAAAATTTAAGCAAAAGTAAAACAAAGTGCAAACTTTATTATCATCATCATCAACAGAGAAAAAGATCAACACTGAAGACTAGAAAGAAGGAGCATGATCAACCTTCATATATACAAACAACAGAAAACAGAACAAGAACCAATCTCAGCCTACAACAGGGACCTTGCACACCTTGCCATTCTTAAGATCAGTGACAAAGAGGAACACCCTGTTGCAACAACAGTTCATGGTTGCAGAAGCATCCAATGAATAACAAGACATCAAGATCACCTCTACCCATTTATTTGTCCTCTCAATGGTTGCTTTGGCTTCCAATGCATCAACTCCAAGCAACTCTGGCCACTCTTTCCTCTCACTGTCTGCAAATAACTCAACACAAGAAACAACAACCAATGCTTGAAACACATTAATATATAAAGAACTCAATCATACAATCTCAAACAAAAATTTAGAGTTTACATGCACACTGGCTTTCCCGGCCACAAGCTTGACAGATTGACATCCTTGGAGAGTCTCCTGAGAATTGTTTCATGGGTGTGGATGGTGAATCAGAGTTTATATAGAAAAAAATAATAATAAAATGATAATTATGGGATAAATGGATGGCATGCATGCAGGAAACCACGTGGCAGTTCATGGTACCAAGGTGGAATATGGACAGACACATGCATAACCACTTGTTGAGCATGCATTAAATATAAAAAATATAACATTTATTATATTGCATATATATATATATATAGGTGATGAATTGATTTATACGGTCATTTATAGTGTGCATTTCCAAAAGAGATTTATTAGATTATATGTATTTTATTTTTTACTATTTTTATGTGTATGAATAAAAGATGTTAATTTTTTTGTGTAATAGGAAATTACTTTTATCCCTGGCACCCGAATTTCCGATTAAGACCAAAGTTTTATGAAATACAATATATCATGAAAACCAAAAAAAAAAAAAAAAAAAAAAAAATCAATTTCCACCCCATCACAATTTACAAACAAAATGAGATTATTCAAAAGCAAATTACAAGCACTCAACTTGTACTAAGAACAAGAAGAAGGTTGACTTTGAATTTTTTTTTTTTTTTTTAATAAAGTGGATAAGCCATCAATTTATTGAAAAAAAATTCAGAAAACAGGACTGACTCAACAGAAAATATAAACATAAAAGACAAATAAACTAAAGATCTCACCGGGATGAGGAAATCAAGGAAAGAAAGAAAAAGAACACCAACGTAAAAGGGACTGGGCCTGCGAAGACATCCTACTTGAGACACAGGCATGTCCAGTCAGCAGGAAGTGGATTACTCATGTTCTAAAATGTACTCGGATTGTTTGAGTGGTCTTCCAGTCTAGCGCTCAAGAAGCTGAGCGTTTGATCTTTTGAAAAACCTTCCAGATTAGCCTACTGATGTGAATCTAAGTCAGCTAAATGTTCCAAATAATTGTTCGAGAGATGAGACCCCACAGGTTCTGTAGGGTTGAATTTAGTGATGGAATCCAGGAAGTCCAGATATTATAAACTGAGAGTGGGATAGCATCTTTAGAAAAGGTTTGCTCCTTTTTCTGAAAGAAAGACCAAATTCTCTTCGAGAAGTCACAATTGATAAAAAGATGATCAACCGTAGGGTGGGATTCACTTTGAATTTTAATCATCAATCATTAATAACATAAGACATATACAATAAAATATTACAATTAGAGATGGCAAATGTCAATAATTTTTTGTTACTTCCTGCCCTTATCAAAACACAAAATTCAGACCCCTTGTACTGTTAAAAGACAAAAAAATTTACCAAGATTAACAGAAACAGGCATTATGATGATGAAGATGATGTAACTAACATAGACAGCAATTTTGATGCATGTATGTGAGAAATACGAAGTGCCATTCTAATTAAAAGTAATGTTTCATTTATGTTCATCAAACAAGTCCTCAGGAGGATCATATACAATCATATCAGGAAACAACTCCAAGAAGTCATCCTTGATCTTTTCCCTCAATTCAGGATATGGTATCAGACCCTTTAAGATAACCCTGAAGGGGAGTGAGAGAGGTGGGTCAGGAGAGCTTCTCATCTCCTCATAGAATTCCATTGCTAATGAAGGCAATCCACCATCGGAGAATGCTCGAACAATGTCGCCATAAGTATGCTGGTCAAATCGTACTTCCTCGCCCCTCAAGTCTGCCCATACTTGTCTTGCTTCTTCCTCCTTTTTGTTCCTTGCAAGCATCATTAACATGTCGCGGTAAAAATACATGTCTGGACGGTACCAAATCTCTTTCCGCACTGCATCATATATCTGCAGGAAGAAGAGTAAATTCAAATATATAATGTATTCATTCGTAAGCAAGACATTGTTGATTTACAGATATATTGAAATGCCTTTCAAGTGATTTGTGGCTATATCTAATTGAGTGTCCTGTTCTTGCAAAAGCCAAAGTAATCCTAACAAATGCAAGGGGAGTCTTAGTCATAACTCGACAATTCAGGGGAAAAAATGAAATGAAATAATTTGCAAATAGCCATAGAGAAACAGAAGAGGGTTTTAACAAGGCTTTTCTTGCATATTCTTGAGAGAATTTGGATCTCTGTCATGATCTTAACTCCTTATTGTTTGATACCTGGAACTAAGGACATGACTGTTAGTCAAGTAGATTGGATTGTGATTTTCTGTTGTTAATGTGCACAAGAAATTTCCAAAATGATGTATGAACAATAGGTCACCTTCCTAGAACTAGTGAGCAGCATCCCGAAGCAATGCGACTGATGCAAGACCGGGTAGGCAATTAATTTCTAGCATCAAACATCACATGCAACCTTCAGAATGTGGATAAGTTCGGTAGACTAAACTGAGGTGACTAAATAAATTGTACAAAAGCATGTAAACAATGGAAGAACAATAACACCAACAGAAGGTGGCCCAAGCAGCAGATACTTGGGTTGTTTAACTAAGTGGTTTCAAGTTCAAATCCTACGTATGCAAAACAACACCCATTCTACGTCCTTATAGGGGGTTCCCAGTACCTCATCCCAGGCTAAATTAGAGCCCCTGACTCCTAAAAAACCCAATGGGTCAGAGACCCCGAAAAAATAAAAGGAAAAATGAACAATAGCTTTGAATTTGAAAGAATAAAATTTTTTGCAAGGGGAAATTGTTGTTTTAATGTTAAAAAAAAAGAGAGATTAATGAAACAAGCCATGTCTAATCAAAGAATGTTAGTGCTGGAACCATGTTCAAAATAAATGTCCATCAGGAGGCAATGAAGAGGACAAGAGGGCAAATGAACAAGAAAAGGTAATGTGTTAATACATTAAGCTTGACCTCTAGTCTGAGTGGTAAAATAATCAAAGGTGTAAAAGTAATCCTTTTTACTTGCAACTAATATTATTGTTGGAGCTTATTTACGTTGAAAATATAAATTTAATGATGCAAAACTACTACGAGCTTTTTCAAATTATTTTTTTATTTATTCTATTTTATTTGTGTGTGTGTGTCTTTTAACTGTCACTTATGGAAATCAATCTCAAGAACAGCTCAGGCAAAAATCTGGATTTTTAGGGTCACACAAGAGTGCAAATTAAGTTCTCATAGAGGTCATCGTGGGGATAAATAGTGGCACAGATCTTACAAGACAGCAACATTCAATAAGTAGTTTGACACATAAGTCACCATAATCATACAAATCCTAAACAAAACTATTTAGTAATGCTCGCACCAAGGACTATGAAGGTTGCTTATTTCTACAGCTATCCACAGTTACAACAACTAAACTTCATTTTTTTTTTTTTTTTTTTTGAAAAATAGTAGCAGATTACTGCAAAATTTTTTATAAAAAAAATATAAGCTCAGAAAAAACATGTCATCATCCATCCAGAAAATCTTTATGAAACATATCACTGCCTGATGAAATATCCTAACATACATCCTCAGCCAAAAAACAAAAAACAGAAGTCATCCTTGCCCAATTAAGTATCATAAACCCTGGAATAGAAAAACAGTAATCAACTGGCCAATTATGCAGAACATAATTACAAATCATTCAATGTCCTTCCCCATGATTTCTTCTACAACCAGGTGAATATTTTCTCATATCTTTATAATGTCTACTAGGGACTCACCAAAGCGCATTGAACTACTCATATTCTATTAATCAAAATTATTTCTTTCTTCTCATTTTCTCTCCTTCTATTGCGGATTAATTTTCCACCTTTACGCTGTCTTTTGGTCAATCAATAACACATGAAGAACTAATTGCATTCTAGCAAGCAAAATGACTTCTTTCTTCTCATTTGTCTATAAAATATTGTTGTCATATACATTTGGTCATCTTTGCAATCTCTTTTGGCAAGTCCCTAAAGTGTGCCTAACTATTTTGCATCACAACAACAAGCAAAATAGCTTCTTATTTTTCATTTTCACTTCAATCTAACGTTGTGATAAAGAATTATTCATTTTGACAACCTCTTTCATGCAATCGCCATAGTGTGGTGAATTATTGCCTTATTGGTACCCCAACAAGCAAAACAACATCTTTTCATCTTGTACCAAAGCATGATGAACTACATAAAAACCTAACAAGCAAAACGATCCCTTCCCATTCACATTCTCTTCAATCAATTGCGAATTGGTATGAAATTGGAAGCAAAAACATAAAAAACAAGCAAGAATATGGGGATTTTGTAAGAGGGGGGCAGCACCTTGAGAGAGAGGAAGACGTGATCCTGGCGCTGGAACTCAGCAAGGACGGCGAGGAGGTCAGTCCTAAGGAGACGGGAGACATGAGACTGCATGAATCTCTCAAGACGAGGGCCGGAGCCGAGCCGCTTCAGTTCGTGTACCACGAACAACCCCTCCTTTCCCATCTCCTTCTTTCGCCGCCATATCGACAAACTCGGGCTCGACGCCGATGTCGCAGCCGCCTCCCAGGACGAACTACGCCGTAGAACAATCTCCCCGCCGATCGCCCCACCGCCATCGAAGCGCACGCCGGGGAGCCGGCGTCTCACCAGCCCAGAAGCGAAGCGCAGCATTGCTCTTCTACAGTCCTTGATTGGCATCAGGGGTGCGTTTTGTAAAAGATATTTTACTTTTCAGTCCCTGGAATTGTGAAAATTACTTTTACTCCTCTTTTTATATTTATATGTTTTTTTGTCAGCCTGTAATCATTAGTTTCATTCACGTGATGTTATGAGCATCAGACATTATTATAAAATAATTTATAATTCATAGTTTAGATTTTGCAGTTAAATGGGTAGGTTCGTGTGGTTGGTGTGTCAAGCAAATATAGAAGCTTAATTTTTGATGTTTTTTGGATTTGCCCTTTTGAGACAATCATAAACATTGAAAATTCCAAATATATATAACTTTGAAATTAATTCAATTGGATCTTTTCTTATCCATCTTTTTTATTTATGAGCTTTTTTAATCATTTGAGAGGTATTATTTATTTATTTATTTATTTTTGATAAACATAACATAATAGTTAGAGATGTACGTACAATAAAAAATTAAATATCTAATTATATATTCTCAGTCTATGACATAGGATTAAGTTGTAAGGCCACTTTTATATTGGGGGTACGTTAACTTGAAAATTAGATCTTTAACATAAATACCTTATCTGTTAGCTAGTATAATGTTGATGTAATATGTCATTTTTGTAATGAAAATTTTTGTGATGACGTAGGTGTCGGACCAAAAGAAAATATGATCATGTTTGATTTCAAAAATTTCAACTTTATTATTTGATTTCATTAATGCATGAAAAATCTTAGATTTCATTGTTTATAATGAATACTTAATTTGTTATTTTATGTTTAGCCTTTTTTTTTTTTAATATTGTATATTTTTTATTTAACCACTTAAATAGGAAAAAATTAAAAAAAAAATTACAAAATTAGGCAAAACGGTATTGTTACCGTTTTGCTTAATTAAACTTGAAAGCATTAATGTGTTATCGTTTTCCATGTTTTACATGGAAAACAGTAAACATGCTACCATATATATATATATTTTAAGGTGGACGTGCTCGAGGTCACTGCGAGGGGTGGAGAGAAGGAGGAGCTTGCGCTAAGTCTAAGAAAACACAACAATGCTAATATTAGCATTCATTGGACACCCATCTAAGCTCGTTGACGCTGAGTCATTTTTGTACCATATCCTACGTGCCATACCTTCACTTTTTGAACACCTCAACGTAGGGGTGGCAAAAATCCGGGTCCGGACAAAACCGGGTTCAGACAACTACTAATACAAATAAAAAAACTTATGTCCAGACCCCGCCCGGTTTTAAATCCGGACAAACTTAACATGTCCAAACCCGGTTTATTTTAAAACCGGGTTGTCCAGATGTCCAAATTTGTCCAAATTTTATAAGCTATTTTTAAGTTCACTCAAATATTAAATTATACAAAAATAATTTAATTCACATTAAATGCAAAAAAAAAAAAAAAAAAAAAACAACATCAACAATCCAAAACTCAACTCAAATCATACAAAAATCTAAATCTTAATATAGAAAATAATATATGTTTAAAGTTTTTAGAAGATTGGGCTTAAAATAAATGGGTCTAAGATTGTGGGCTTTTAAAATTTTAAGGGGTATAAGGGCCCGATTGTCCGAATTTTCATGTCTGGACCCCGTCTGGATTTAAATCTGGACAACCAAGCCATGTCCAGACCTAGCCCGGATTTCCAAAATTTATGTTCAAACCTTTTTTATTCCCGCCGGGAGGGTTCGGACAGAGTATTGCCACCCCTACCTCAACGCCATGCTCTTCAAGTACAACTATGAACCTGAAATCCTTGCTACCAAACAATCCTTGCAAACACTAGAACTCACATGCAAGGATATGAAAACCAAAGGCATGTTCTTGAAGTTTTTAGAAGTTATACTCAAGGCCGGAAACCTCATCAACACCGGCACGGCAAGAGGCAAATGCACAAGCCTTTAATGTGACTGCACTTTGTAAGGTCTCCAACTTCCATTCACCTTCGCAAGCTCCTCTTCTTCTCCACCCCTTACAACCGCCTCTGCCTCAAATACGGCCGCCTTACCTGCCACAATCTCCCCCTCCCTGAAGACTTTAAGTTTTTCATTGTCCTCGCTAACCCTTCTTATTGTAGTTTATTTTTAAGATTTTTAAAATAAAAAAAAGGAAAACAGTAAACATGTTACCATTTTCAAGTATAATTAAGCAAAATAGTAACATGGTTACCCTTTTGCCTAATTTTGCAATTTTTAAAATTTTGTCTATTTAAGTAATTAAATAAAAAATATACAATATAAAAAAACGGTGCATTTACAGTGAATATCTAATTGCGTATACTTTAAATAAATCACATATTTAATTGATGATTTAACTATTAATGACACAAATAAAAGTTTAAACAGAATCGATAAAGCAATTTTGGACTGCAGTGTTGTGACTTATGATAGATAATTTGATAAGTTTTGAAGGGGAAAAATGTTAATATTCCTCCAAAAACGGCCATAGTCCCACGTGCACAACGCGTTCTAAACGTCTTTTTTATTTTATTTTTTTATGGAAAGGTCCCTGGTCCCTAATAAATTACAATAATCTTCAGAAAAAAGGAGTAATAAATAAATAAATAAAACCCCCCTAAACCTCACCGTCTCGGTATTCTCACTCCTCGGGGCCTCCGCCGCCTCCACCGCCGCTCAACGCCGATAATCTCGCTTCCGGCCTGCCCCGAGATGCCGGAAAAAGAACCTCTCCGCCGCGAGCACCCGATCGATGCTACTCGTAAGTGTTTTCCTTGGTTGAAGACCACTCAATACTTCCTGATATCCATGAACAGTATTTTGCCTTTCTCTTCTTGCAGCTTTTGAGGTTTTCTATGATGGATCATGGCATGGCGCTGATCAGTTGAAGGTGAAGGATGGGATCATCATCTTCGAGCCACGCCGCCGAGGATCTGCAGTGGAGTATACGATTAATGTCGAAAGCCTTCGTCTTCGATCGAGAAGAGCAATCGCTTCTGATTGTAGGCGATTCCTGAAGGCTGGGGTTGATGTCTGCGTGCTATCAGCGCATTCGACTGATTCGGCATCGGAGAAAGGATTGCAGCCCGTATGATCACTTCCTGCTTTTCAAGCATCGCTGTTTAGTTACTTAACCAAAAGTTTATTTTGAATATAGTTGCTAGAATGTTGTTTTCAATCCAAATATGTTGCTTTTCTTGTAGTTTTTTTCGTGGCGAGATGCCAAAGTTATCTCTGTGAAAAAGACTGTACATGAAGGTCGATGTACCTGCCTGTTCTCTGTGGTTTTCCACAGAAATGAAGGGGAGATTAGTATAGGAAGTAGTAGACATGAGAGGAAGTCTGTAGCTGTTAAGTTAGACAATATTTCCATACTGCAAAGGCTCAAATTTGAGCCTTTTGATGATGGAACCCATCAGTGGAGTGTTTCTGAGGACTGTGGCTCCATTCTTAAAGCCAAACTACTCACTGATGCTTTTTCCAGTGAAGTTTCTTGGTTGGTTGTGCTATCGGCTCTTAAAGGGGTGGAGTTTGTAATCAAAGTTGTGGGCGATAGGATAGTTCATCACATTAGTAACAATATTCAAGCTCTGCGTGATATTGATGTTGGTGACAAGATTGCAACTTTGGGTTTTCATACAAGTGGTGAGAAGTGGTACCCTAAGATTGAGACTTTGGCACCTCCTGTTCCAAAAGAAATAGTGGCCACAGATGTTGTCATTGAGCTGGATCCAACTGAAGCTTCCCCAAAAAGTGAATCAGATGTTGAGATTTTATATGAACACTCAAACCTGCGACATTCTAAACGCCGGAAGACGCTGCCAGACCGTTTTGTACCAGTTTTTAATCAAGGTAGGAGTCAAGAAATCGTTGCTAGTGACTTATCCAAGAATGAGGAGGCCAGCACCTGTTTGCTTGAATACCCTTCCTCACAGTCAGTTACGAAACATTCGCCAAATAGAAAGAAGTTACTGAGCACAGTTGAGTGTAAAGAAATCATGAAGAATTGTATGGGAGACATACAATCTGAAATTGAAAGGCTGTTTTCGACTCCTGTTGAGCCTGGGGAAAAAACCCCTCCAGATGAATCTGCAGAAAAAACCAGACAGACTGCTCGTCCAGTGGCAGATGAAGACTTTAACTGGTCCTCGGAAGATGATAATCCTCCTAAAGATGATGAGAATGAAGAGTTGTGGAGAGAAATGGATCATGCATTAACCACTCTTGCCCTTCTTGAGCAAAAGCAGGTATGATCAAATTATATGTAACATTTTTATTTTATTTCACATAAAACAGTAGAATGTGTAGTTTCTTGTGTTACAGTCATAGTTTGGTCAATCTATGTGAAAGACTGCAACATTAATCAAAAAGGTCCCAATAATCTTGTTTGAGATAATCACTTCATCTTGTAAGTTATGCACTTATATTCCAAGTTATTTGACATTACTCCCTCATGAGCTTGACTGGACATTGTCACTTGTCTTTCTGAACACTGCTGTTCGATAATTTTAATGAATTGGCTTTCCATATTACAAAATATATTAAATTATTCAAATCTAGGTATCTGCTTTCGTATTATATGCTGCTCTCGTACTGTAGTCATTGTCTTCCAAGTATGTTAATTGACAGATGCTAGCAAATCAAAGTAATAATCCATTGCTAATTGTAAGTACTGAAATTTCTCTAAATTCTTATGGTTCTATCATCCTTTGTGCCTAAGCTTTATTATCTGAATAATCTAACGTGCATACTAGTCTTTGTTAAATTTTATCTATATCAAACAGAACTTTGATGTATTAATGGTGCAAGGAAGTGTCCATCCTCTAGGAAAATGCCCTCAAGCTGTCCACCAGCCTACCTTAATTTTAATGTCTTCCTGCATTGTTATATTCTGTGTATTAATTCCACATCCTTCTTGAGTCAATTTCTGTTAACCCCTTTCCTAAGCTTAAACATCACAAATAAGTCCTTGCATCAGTGTTATCAGACCCAGTAGAGCACACAGAACCCTAGAGGTCTATGGTATCTATGGTTCCCTCTATTGTTCAACCATACAACCTTATGGAAGATATAAATTGATTTGCACTGGGAAATGAGATCTATCAGATGAGGACTTCCTCGTTCTTGCCATAGGTAATAACTGTGAAGACCTATACTATAATCTGAAGTATCCGTTGAAATTTGACTGATAAGGGAATTCAGCTTAACTGTCTCTATGACAAAGTCCTAGAAAGAAAGAAACAGAAGTAGAAAGTTATCCTTGCTGTGGTTCAGGACTTTAAATCTTATGACAATATAGAATTTTTTCCTTTTTGATAAAAAAAAAGTCCTTTTTTCATCCAGATTTAGAGCCTTCTTGACAGTGTAAAAAGCTCTTAGTCTGAAACAATAATACCAGTGAAGGCTAATAATACTTGATGGAGAGCATTTTGATCCACTCTGATTATGCAAATCCGAACTACAACATCTGTTTTTGTCATTAAGAAATATGCATTGTGGTATTTCCTGTAAACAATCATATCGTATCTCACACTCTTATCATCCCTCACATACTAAAATCGATTCATAATTATTTCAAGTTGGTGCAAACGTGCAGCCTTAAGACAGTTGTAAATGAATCTGCATGAAGGACAATAAGAAATGGGAATACATATAATTTCATCATATTATATATGATGAGTTCATTTTGTCATGCCAGCATGTTATTATGCTTGTCCTTAAGTTGCAACTATGGTGCTTTGACTGTAAAATATATTGATTGATAGGATTTTGGCTTGGACAATTCTGATAAAGATGAGGAACAACAGTGCCAGCATGAGTACACACTTGACGAGGAAGTTGGTTTGATATGTCACCTGTGCAAGTATGTATGCACTGAAATAAGAGATGTCTGGCCACCATTTGTAAGTGCAAATTACTAAACGGAAAGTGAATCCTGACAGCTTCAGTGTCATAGTTCCATATTTTGCTCATCTAATATATTTTTCTACCAATCTCCTATAGGTGCAGAATGCTAGGGCCTTTTCATTCATGGAGAAAGGAGGCAAAGAAGAGTTTGACTGGATTGGATCCTATGAGTTTGAAAATTCTTATAAAAATGATCTGATGGACATGACAACATCATTAGGATGCGACGATGTGTGGAATTTAATACCTGAATATCAATCTGAACTACGTCCCCATCAAAAAAGAGCTTTTGAATTCGTTTGGAGAAACATAGCTGGATGTTTCCAGCCCCCAGGGATGGATAGTGCACCACCAAAAACTGGTGGTTGTGTGATATCACATTCTCCTGGGTCAGGCAAAACCCTGCTTGTGATATCATTTCTTGTCAGTCACTTAAAAGTCTATCCCCGATGCCGACCTCTTGTTCTTGCTCCGAAGATTGCAACATATACCTGGTGCAAAGAGTTTGAGAAATGGGGGGTTTCAGTCCCTTTATATGAAATCCACCCTGCTGAAAGGTTCAAGAAAGGAACAGTAGACTGCCAATTGGGAGGGTTCTCCAAAGATAACCGCCGTCCGAGTAGAAAAACTATGCATGTTATGGATTGTCTCCTAAAATTAAAGCTGTGGCATGAACAACCTGGTGTTCTACTGATGAGCTACTCATCTTTCTTTACCTTGACACAAAATGAGTCAAAACTGGAATACAGAAGATTTATGGCAAATGTTTTGCAAAAGAGTCCAGGCATTCTGATTCTAGATGAAGGTCACAACCCAAGAAGCACTACTTCAAAGCTAAGAAGAAATCTGATGAAAGTGAAAACTGATTTCAGGATTCTGTTATCTGGAACATTATTTCAGAATAACTTTGAAGAGTATTTCAACAGTCTTGCTTTGGGAAGACCACGATTTATTCGTGATCTTTCATTGGAATTGGACCCTGATACGCTTAATCGTATAAACAGCAGAAGCCATAAGCGAACAAAGCGAGCAAGTCGAGTGGAGAGATTATCTAGAAAACTTTTTGTTGAGAAAATTGGACAAAAGATCGAATCGAATTCGGCGGAAGTCAGGAAAGAAGGCTTTGATTTGCTGAATAAGCTTACAGGCGAGTTTGTGGATGTCTTTGAAGGCGAAAGCTTAGACACACTACCTGGTTTGCAAATCTACACTCTTCTTCTAACATCAACTGATATCCAACGAGAAATCCTGGTGAAAGTGACAAAATTGCATCATTCAATAAGACACAAAAGATGCCCCCTGGAATTAGAATTGCTGATCACAGTTGGCTCAATTCACCCGTGGCTAATAAAAACAGTTGCTTGCGTCCGTAACTTTTTCACCGATGAAGAACTGGAGAAGGTCGAGAAATGCAAGGGAAATTTCAGATGTGGTTCCAAGGTGAAATTTGTTGTGGACCTTGTGCACAAGTCTACTGTCAGAGGGGAGAGAGTTTTAGTTTTCTGTCACAATATCTCTCCCATCAACATGTTTGCTGAAGTTCTAGAATCTGTTTTCGGATGGCAGAGGGGCGAGGAAATCTTGATTCTTCAAGGTGATCAAGAATTGTCTGTGCGTGCCAAAATCATGGATAAGTTTAACCGTGGTGCCAAAGAGAACTCAAGGGTGTTGCTCGCATCAACCAATGCTTGCGCCGAAGGCATTAGTCTCACAGCAGCATCCAGAGTGGTTTTGGTGGACTCTGAATGGAACCACTCAAAGACAAGACAAGCAATAGCCAGAGCATTTCGCCCGGGTCAAGAGAGAGTGGTGTATGTTTATCGTCTATTGGCATCTGGCACTTGGGAGGAGGATAAATATGACACCAATGCTTGGAAAGCTTGGTTGTCCAAGATGGTGTTTATAGGCCAATACATCAGGTACCCTTCTACCAGGGAAGTTGAAGACATTGAAGATGAGGTGCTGAGGGAGCTTGTGGAGGAGGACAAGAAAAAAACTTTCCAGATGGTAATGAAACATGATTGAAGCTTTGTTGGATCAAGCAGTAGTTCTTATCATTGCTTCTCTTTCAAAACATGTAAAAATTTCATCTGTTTTTTTTTTTAATTATTTTGGGTATTGTGGTAAGGTGATAATTTCTATGCTAATCCCAACTGATTGTACATTTTCCTGAAGGTTGTCAGGATGGCTGGCTAATTAAGTAGATGTCAGTGTCTATGTTCTGCTTTCCAGCGACAGTGTTTTCCAATGGATAGCATGGTTGGAAATTTGATGTCTTAATGCCTTATGTTTGATTATGAAAGCATGTTGTTCTTGTAGTGTTTCATATTATTTTTTATTTATGATTTTTTTTTATTTTAAGAAGAGGTAAACGGTTAAAAAAAAGATAGAAATTTGCATAAATTTTGGTGGAGTAAATGTGGATGAGATTTAACATATATAGGTGTTAAAATTATCTACGTGTAATTACTACTCACACTTTTAAAAAATGTGTCCTCAAAACGTTCCTAATGGAAATTCAGCTATCAATAGATTATTTGGAGTTTTTACTTGCCAAACCTTAAAAAATAAGCAAATTGCTTGCAAGCCTCTTAACTTTTGTAAAATCCCTCATAATTTAATTTTATTTCGTTTTAAGTATAACATTTTTAATGCTCTTCAGAAGTATTGATGAACTGCAAAGCATATTTACTGCATGTCCAAATCTCGTTTATTTTAAGGGAAAATTACTATTCACCCCTCGCGAATTGCAAAACTTCCCAGACAGTCCCTGCAAGTTTGTAATACCCCAGAAAGCCCTTCCGTTAGTGTTTGAATTCCTTTTTCCCCCCTGTCGTTCATTTGTACAAGGTTTATGCTGTGAAATACCGTGCGTGCCCTTGCAAATGGTGGGAAAAAAACCGCCCAGTCACATCATGTTAAACATTTTTTATTTGGCTTTTGTCAATCTTTTTTATCCCTGCTTGCGTTGATTTTTCTGAAATAAAGTTTGGAAGATTCATCGTTTGCATTCGTTTGAACTCCGCCGGTTGGCCGATAAGCTGAGATAAGGTGAGAATGTCTTCCTTTCCATCACTTTGATCATCCTTTAAGTGAGAGTACCAATTTATATTTATTTATATGCAGGTTTCAGGTTTTTAATGGAGAGTTTTTGTGCAATTGCAAGATACAACGGTGAGGGACGAGTGCTAGTGTTCACGGCACAGACTTCTTGGGATTCAATCTTAGCGGAGATATGTGACCGATGGGGTCTTGATGTTTCCCATGTTAGGGTGAAGTTTATCACACCCGATGGACATAAAACGATTTGTCCAATAGAAAATGAGGTTGACTTCCAGCGCATGTGTCATGTATACTCACTCTTCAAATGCGCTGCAGTCGATCTCGTTGTTGAGACAGATGATGTGCCATTGTCGCATCATAGTCAAAACGAATTCTTGTCATTGTAAAGTTCTTATCCTTTATCTTTACTTTTGAAGTCATATGTGTTCGCCTAATTATTATAGTTACCGTTTAAATATTGTATTTTTTATTTAACTACACCATTTTCCGTTTAACAAATAGTTTCTGTGTTTAACTTATTATTTTATTGTTTAAATATACATGTTTCAAGGTAACTTATTTTGTTTCCGATTAAGTTACTGATGTTTTCCGCTTAACTGAAGTGTTGGCAGGAATTCTGATTCTGCCAGCGCACCTGTTCCATCTCATGGCGACCCGGACGGTGGAGCATGTCTTCCGTCCTCCTCGGATCATCCCGAAGTGCTGTCGTTGGATATCGGACAACGTTTCGTAGACGTTGACCATTTAAGAGACGCGCTTCGGAATTTTGCAATCAAGAGGAATTTCGACTTCAAATTCATAAAGAATGAGAAACACAGGGTGACTATAGAATGCGCTGCCGTTGGTTGTGGCTGGCGCCTTCATGCATCGAAGGAATACAATAAAAATACGTTCAGAATAAAGACAATGCACCCGTCACACAATTGCGGTGGTGGAATTGGCTCGGTGTCACATCCGAAAGCGTCGAACAAATGGGTAAGCGCACGAGTGATTGACAAGCTTAAAAGCCAGCCATTGTACAGGCCTATCGACATTCAGAAGGACATGTTACGGGAACACGGTGTCCACATTCCATACAAGCAAGCTTGGTTGGGTAAAGAGCGTGCCCGGGTGATTCTCGACGGCAGCGACGTCGCCAGCTATGATCTGCTGCTTTGGTACGTGGATAAGGTGGCCGAGACAAATCCCGGCAGCATTGCGATTGTAGAAAGAGACGGTGACCGTTTTAAACGCGCATTCTTCTCGTTCCGTGCTTGTATCATGGGATTCAAGCGGGGTTGTAGGCCGCTGCTGTTTGTCGACGGTACCCATCTTCTTGGAAAATATCGTGGTACGTTGCTGGGCGCCACAGGCAAAGATGGTAACAATGGGTTTTTCCACTTGGCCTTCGGTATCGTCGACAACGAGACAGATGCGAATTGGACGTGGTTTATTTCCAAGTTAGGTGATGCGTTATACGATGACGGCGATTATGAAGAGATTATTACATTTGTGTCGGACAGGTCTAAGGGGCTTGTGAACGCCATTGCAAGGGTCTTCCCCTCGTCCCCACATGCCTATTGCCTTCGACACTTGGAGGCGAATTTTATGAAAGCAAATGGCGGACTTGGGAAGGCATTGAAGGACGAGTGCTGGTCCATATGTTTTCGTATTGCGTGGGCGTCAACGGCTAAAGAATTTGATGATACGGTGAATGAATTGCGGGCCATATCACCAGAAGCGCACCGCTGGTTGCTTGAAAAGTCAGATTTGTCACATTGGTGTAATTATTTGTTTAAAGGTCAACGTTGGGGCAACATGTATTCAAATGTCGCAGAGTCCTTCAATGCGTGGATAAAAGAAGCTCGCCATCTACCAGTGACGAGAATGGTCGACTCCATACGGTATTTGAATGTTTGATTTTCATTCGGTTTAAACTTCTTCGTCACTGTTTAACTTCGTGTGCTTTACGTTTGCCTATAATGGTTTCTGTTTAACTATGATGGTTCGTGTTTAATTATAATTTTCTCTGTTTAAATAATTACGTTTATGTTTAACTATTCTTGGTTTACCTTAACAATCAATTATAATTTGTTATGATACAGGTTCAAATTAATGCGGATGATATGCACCCGTCGTGAGCAAGCGAACAAATGGGACACCTACTTATGCCCCGATATACATAAGAAGGTAGACGAAGTGGTTGCGGAAAGCCGAAATCTTTATGTTGGTCGTTGTGTCGATGATCGCTATGAAGTCCTTGACCATTGCAGCAACTCCGTCGATCTATCGGGTAGAACATGCTCATGTCGCAGGTGGCAAATTTATGGTATCCCGTGCACACACGCTTGCGCTGCAATAATGCAGACAGACACCAACGTTCATCAATTTATTAGCGACTACTTCACCGTCGAGACATACAAACTGGCGTATAGGGAAGCTATTTTCCCAATACCAGACGACGACAAGCCTACAGACGACAATCGAGAACTCCATCTGCGTCCGCCGGTTACGAGAAGGCAACCTGGGCGACCCAGACGGAAGAGGATCGAGTCGCAAGCTTCCGCGGTCCGCGAGTTACGGTGCAGCCGCTGCCACGCGTCCGGCCATAATCGTAGATCTTGTACTGAACCTGTCGCCGAGTAGGCATTGTAAATAAACACCTGTCTTAACTCATAATAAGCATATTTATGTCTATATGTTTGATATTTACACAGTAAGTTTAAACAGAAAAATATTATTTTAATGAGTACCAATGTTCGTTAAATGGAGACATTACTATTTAAATGGTTTAAGTTATATTTAAATGGAGAACGGTTTGTTTGAAGGATAACATAGAAATGTAGTACATATCACACCAAAGCGTAGTTGTCCGGTCAAAATTGATCGACCCTTGGAATTCTCATTCGAAGACATTTAATGTATCTCCTGAATCGAAGCAGCCAAGTTGAACGACCCTTCAATTTCCCGTCTACTGTATAAATTGCCTTGGAGTGGAGTGATTAGATTATAAAGTTACAAAAACAATTGATGCGACATCTGCTCGACCAGGGGATCGCCGGGACACATATCGGCAATGTAATCGGTCCATCCTTCGAGATCAGAGAATCCGGAGGCGATGACATTACTGATATGCATCCTGGACATCCCCTGTTCGATCAGATATCCCATCAATTGTTTTAAAACTTTATGAAGGTTTCTAGACACCAACAGATTTTGCAGGCGAAGATAATACAATGGCCAGGGATGAAGTTACCAAAAACAATTGATGTGACATCTGCTCGACCAGGGGATCGGCGGGATGCATCTTGGCAATGTAATCGGGGATTTCTTCGATATCAGAGGCTTCCCCGGTGGTTGTTCAACTTGCAATTTGAACAACTGCCTGCGAAGCCTCTGATGTGCAAGATTCCTACGATTACGTCGCCGAGTTGCATCTTGCTCATGTCCTGGTGGATCAGATATCTTATCAATTGTTTTAAAACGTGTCCTTGTTTAATATTTATTCTCGTATTTGCAATTTATGTAATGAGTTATTCTCGTATTTGCAATAAACATATTTCATTTCATGTGTGAAACTGTCTCTATGTTTAATAGTTAAACAGAAACGGTTACTTTTAACCATTTAAGTATTAATGTTAAAGGACTACAATGCCGATAGTACAATGGCCAGGCTGATAGTTAAACAGAAACTTTTAAATTTAAATATATACACTTACAGTTATACATAAATAACATTTGTTAAAGATTAACATAGTTAGTTAAACATAATATCTCAAAACAATAACTCAAGTCGGTTTCCCCCCCCCCCCCAGTCGAAGACTCGCCTCTTTCTATGGTTCTGGTCCTTCGACCTTCAATGAGTATGCGTGCAACATACTGTAATCGGAAATATGGTAGATCCTTTCGAGGAAGGCGTAGCTTGTCACCTTCGAGTATTTGCTCGATAAATCTCATCACATAAACGGCGCAGTCGGCACTTCCTCGTCTCCGTCGTGCGGTGGCATCGTCGTGAATTAGAGGGTACAGTATAGTCGCCGGCTCGCCGGACTCCATGTCCACACAATAGTCAAAAAGTCTCCTCTGTTGAGATATACAAACTGATGTTAATAAACTACTGATGTTAAAAAGTCTCCTCTGAATGACCGAGGCACTTACCATTTCAAACGCGTCTCTCTCGTACTCGTCACCTTGGCATGACGAATAATGCCTGTATTCTTGTTTGTCATTGTCAAGCACCACCACATGGAAGCGGCCAATCATGATGATTGGGAAGATAACAATGTCAACTTCATGCCGGTTTCGCGCCGCGTCTCCGATCATAGCGAGCGTCGACTCGCACGCGTCAGGCTGCTTGGACATAAACAATGCCAGTGGACGTGTGATGGACGCGCGTTTCTTATAAGGGTATGGTACCCTCTTCAGTGACTTTTGAATTATGCATACGAACGCGTCCATGACATCGTCGGGAACCGTTTCTTGTCCTTCAAGCATGGAGAATAGTTGTCTCCGTGTAGTGCTGACAAAGCCATTAGTCCAAACGATAGTGCTGCGGTTAAACGGTAACAGACACAGTAAGAGAAAGAAAACTATAATTAACGAGTAAAAGAAATAGTTAAACGACAACAGACATAGTTAAACGTTAAAAGATATGGTTAAACGGTAACAATTATAGTTAAATGGTAAAGGCTAATGTTGATGTAAAAACTTCCTACATACTCGTCAATATAGCAGTTGACGAAGATCGTTATTAACTCTTGCTCGAATATGTCGAGCCGCGTGTGGCCGGGGTATTTTTTCCGGTGCGGAATGAAATCGTGCCGTACCTGTTCGGGTGGTTCATTGTTGCTATTGTCCGCATGCGATGCGGCGACCACGACATCGGTCCCCGGATTTGTGTCTGTCTGCGACGCTGCTACTGTTGCGTCGTCAGCCTCTCGAGCGATCAGCTTTATTCTTTTGGTTTTTCTCGCGGGTCTCTTCAAATTTGACCGTCTTCGAATGGCGACCGCAATGACCTCATCGTCGTCAAATTCAATTTACAAACAATTAAATATTAAAGGAGATAGTTAAACCGCAAGTGTATTTATTTAACTGTTAACATAAATATACTTACGAGTCCATGACACAGTTGAGGAAGATTCTTATTATCTTCTCTTCGAATTGGTCGAGACGCGACATTCCGGCATATTTTTTCTTCTTCGGAACGAATTTTTTCTGCGCCTCGTCGACGTCTCGTTGCCCTTCCTTGGCAGCCTCTTTATTCGACTCCGGTACTGCCACAGAGTCTTTAACATGTGACGGTGCCGGTACGGCCACAGCGTCGTCGACGTCTCGTTGCCCTTCCTTGGCAGCCTCTTTATTCGACTCCGGTACTGCCACAGAGTCTTTAACATGTGACGGTGCCGGTAAGGCCACAGCGTCGGCGACAGCGTCTTTTTTCGGTTCAGCTGCTAACGTGGGCTGACTCGACACCGGCAATGCCACGGAGTCTTTATTCACTTCTGGTGCCACTGGCGCCAGGATTGTGTCTGCCTTCGTCGCGCAGCAATCGTACGCCGGCGCCGGTGCCTCCAACACAGGGAGGTCACTGACAAGGGATTCAATTAACGTGTCGACGGCGGCAGTCGCATCATCGGGCAGAGACACATCCATTGCAGCCGGCGGCACCGCTGCCTGTCCTTTTTCCAATGGCGAGCTCGGACCTGAAGTTGGCTGAGCCTCCGCCATTGTTGGTTCGACAGCATTTGGTACTTCTGTTGCCTCGACGTCGGCCGGCGGAGGGAGACACATCGTTGCAGTCCTCCACATAAGCCTCTTCCTGCGCGGGACTCTCGCGAATGCCCTCGCGAGAACGTCGTCTCTGGCAATCGCCGGGGCTGCGTCCGTTGCATTCGGGCTGCCGGAGATCGTATCATAGTCATCCGGCCTCGTCGTGGCCTGCGAACGCGCCTCCAGAGCATCAACGCGAGCAACAAGACGTGGGATCTCTTGCAACATTAACTCGCACGTCTGCAATAGACGTCTGGTCAGCTCGTCGCCTGTTGGTGTCGGGGAGGGGGGTGGAAGGGGGCTTGCCCGTCGGCGAGCAGTCCGTGCGCGGTGCGGGCTCCGAGAAGGTGATCGGCGTCGGACGCGCTTTGACGATGCTGCCCGATCATCTCTCTTTCTCGCAGGCGGAGCGGGAGTCTTGCTCGCCAGCGGAACGGGAGCGGAAGCGGGAGGAATAACACCTCCGTGGCCGGTGGCAGCTCCGCGGATGGCCCCAACAAATATTTGTTCGTCCTGGTTGGCGGCGACCAGTTCGGGAAACTAACAATTGTAAAAATCCAATACGTTTAAACAATAAACATACGAGTTAAATGTTAAGAAAATAATTTAAATTGTAAACATAGTTGTTAAATACGAATTATTATATTTAAACACTAACACAGATTGTCAAACACAAAAACGGTAAACTTAAATGAAGATTCATTAAATAGATTCATTACCTCTTTTCCTTCAAGTGATGAAAATAAAGTCCCCGTCGACACTTGCTTCCGGTAGCTGTTTTCACCGTAGCACAGGATCCTTGGGGTCTTTCCGAAATGCAACTTCTTGCCGGTGCCGGTGAGCTCATAGAACCAGGTGGTCAACGCAACCGAGCAACCTTTGACGTACCCCGTGTTTGTCTTGTTCCCGGCGCATCTCGCTTGCACTCGAGCGGCCGCTTGTGGAACGTCCTCCATTATCCACTTGTGGGTCGCTTGAGCCCATGCAAATCGTCCCATGGCTGGTAGGTCGTCGACGTAGTCAACGATCCAAACAGGAACAGAGCAGGAAGTGTTAGGGAAGAGGATAGTACCCATGAGGTACACCATGAGGAGCTTTACAAAATTCTCCTCTTCCCCCCTCTCGCGAACTATCCGCTCAAGTGTGTTCTTGATGGAGTCTTTATTTCTCTCGTAAGATCTTGAAAAATACCTCAGCTCGAACGGCGAGTGTGTCTTCTTCTTCTGGAATACGACTGCGTTCCCATCACAGCGTAGACCAAGGATGAGACCCACATCTTGAGGTCTGAAACTCACGAGGCTGGCCCCGATCCTGAATTTGCTGCTGCGGCCATCGAACCTCTGCAGCAGAGAATCAAGGAGGGCTCTCTCTTGGAGGACGGCTTCAATCTCGGTCAAAGCCGCGAACGGTGTCCTTCTGATGATCTCCCAGTGTCGTCCAGTCATGTGAACTTTCAATTCATTCAAAGTCTGGACCACCGGTGTCAAGTAGCATCGGCCGTTAACTAGGTTGACCGCCATGACCAATACACTACAAGAAGAACAATACATTTGTTTAGAGTGATTTATTAAACAATAACTCTATTAATTAAACAGAAACTTCCTTTGTTAAACGGAGAGTACGATTGTTAAACGGAAACGACATGTATTCAACATAAAATCCAACCATTACACTGATACTTTTAAACACAACTCATACCCACATCAAATTAACGGGGAAACACACATTATAATCATTTGAAAACAGAATGAGTTTGCATAACCATCGAAAAATCTCCTGCACCACAACACTCTCGCTCTCGATACTGTGCACAGACAAAGAAAACCCTAGACGGAAAATCTCACTGCAAACTACAATATCGACGAAATGACGAATACTAGAGCGGGAGTTCTCCTTCGAAACACTGCCGAACAGGCGATGATAGCAAGATGCCCAACCGATGAAGCGGCGATGATAGGAAATAACCGGCGCCAGTAATGGTGTTCTCCAGTGATTAAACAAATAAAAATAAACCGCTTCCTCTTTAAGCGGAAACATCATTGCACACAAGGGCATTATAGTCAATCCACGCTTCAAATGACACAGCATCCCACGTAAGGGCAATTTCGTCATATATATTCAAACTTAACACCGTCAATCACCGTTACAGCATTGGGGGGTTTAAATTTCTATAAAATCAAAAGGAGGGTGTTTTTAGGGATATGAAAATGTGTGGGGTTTTTTTGTGCATATTGCAAACTTTTGGGGTTTCTTTGGTAATTACCTGTTATTTTAATAAGAATATTTTTTTTTTAATAAATTATTTTTCCTCTCAAAGTTCACCATCTGTTTTTTAATAAATAAGATAGATAAACCACTCAATTTCATTAATGTTATGAAAAAAATGTTCCCATTTTATACAGTTTTTCTTACCTATTAAAAATAAAAAAATGGGGAAATTTTCCTTAATTTTTTAATTTTTATAATACTTTAATAAATATGATGACATATAAAAAGATTTTTTTTCCTATAATTAACCGTAGGTCATAACTCCTGGTTTGTAGCGTAAAATTAATTTCATTAAAATGTATTTAATTCAACTCCGAAAGTGAATAATTGTTAAAATCTAAAATTAGTTTTACATAAAAAATACAATTTTATTAAGCAATAAGATTTTCTTGAATGCTCTTAGAAATATCAGTTATTATATTAACATCAACTCTTTTAAAAAAAAATATTTTTCTTTCCATCTTACCCAACAGTTCATAAAATCAAATATGCATATTAAGAACTACTTTTTTTTCAAAACAAACCAACCAAAACTGTTCAAATTAAACCTTCATTTGATGTAAGAAAACAAGGCAGAATTTTCATCAAACTTTCTAACCATCCAACTAAGCTACATATAATATAAAAAAATAAACAAACATAATTATTAACTCAATATCTTAAATAAATACAAACATTTAACTTTGATCTGGTAGGGGGTGCGCCAGGCCCATGCAGTAGTGCAACGCAAAGGCAACGCGTGTGGGCCCCACTAGCAAGCTAGTGTGAGTGGGCCCACCCCAAACAAGAAATTAATTTAATATCATAGTGGGCCGATGGCCCACGTATCAGATATTAAACTGATAAGAACAGATACTACACTTGATCTTAGCCAAAAGGCCGAGAAAGGTATGAGTTCACAAGTTATCGAGCCCGTGCTTTTAAAGTGGTCATCCTCTCTTGTTTGTCGTCAGGAACCGATGTGGGACTAAAATGAAGTCAGGTTTTTTTTAGAGATTTGGGCTCGTTGGAATTAGGATGATCTATGGGCCAGTCAGCCCAATATATATATATATATATATATATTCAATTTTTAGTTAATAATATAATTAAATTTATTGGTTAATATTTTTAAAGTATGTTAAAGTTAATTTAAGCTCAGTGTAATTCTAATCATTAAATATTATTATTTATTCATTTAAAATTTTTTGTGAAGTATTAAATATTTTTTTTATTTAATATATTTTATAATTTTTAATAAATCATATTCA
This sequence comes from Dioscorea alata, assembly GCA_020875875.1. NCBI lineage: Eukaryota > Viridiplantae > Streptophyta > Magnoliopsida > Dioscoreales > Dioscoreaceae > Dioscorea > Dioscorea alata. Next base: position 18,282,315 of record CM037022.1, on the reverse strand, counting down.
CTGTACATGTTATTAAATCATATTTTAAATAGCTTCTTATTTTTTTATGGATGCTTCTTGGATCATAAGTTTTGATGCAGGTGGTGTTGGGTTCATTATCGTCACAAATGATAAAACTCGTGTGTTGGCAGGTTACTTTGGAATTAAGGTAGAAGCTCATGCTCTTTTGCTTGGAATCCATTAGGCCAATTTGATTCACATAACCTTATCTTACATTTTTTTTTAGATTGTGCTCATGTTATGCAGGTTACAAATCATGTGTGTGATGAAACCACTTGGCAAACGATAGACACAATCAGGTTGATCAAACTGCTGCTTTTCTTCTTACATTCTCCCGTTTTACAACTCATTATGAGAAATTAGAACCAAGTGGTTGATGCTTCCTAAATACCTGTGGGGCTTAATGAGCGGCTTCAGAGATGCTTCATAGAGGATATACCACCGGAGAGATGAGAAGCAGCTTCAGAGATGCTTCACAGAGAAGAGGCTTCGAAAAAAGAAGATATTTGAGAAGAATACTTTTATTCAAAAAAAAATGAGAGTTTTGGCAAAGTTGTTTTTTTTAATTAAGTTTATTCTAAATGAGAGAGAAAATACATGACATGTATGGCACACAGGTAACCACACCATTTAGTATGTGATTTTGGTCTTAAAAAATCGACATATATATCATTTATTTTTTAATTATCTATTTAATAAAGTATTAGAGCTCCTTAATAAAGGGAATTTTTTTTAGAAGTTAATATAAATTTTTATGAATTTCAAATTAACAACTAATTGTAATTAATTTTTTTAATCAAATAAAAAATGACCGGAGGAGTAATTATTATAAAATTCAATGATCGGCCCAATAAAAACCCGCCACGTCATTAAGGCCGATCACAGCAATTCCGAACTTTATCCGCGTGCATAATATCGCGCTCGAGCTTTCAAAAAGTTTCAACCTTTCCCGCCTTTTCTTCTGGCTTCGTTTCCTCCACCACATCCTCTCTTCGGAAACCCTAGAGAGGATGCCGGCAACCCCTGATCCACCGGCGTGGCAGATGCTCCCTGACGCCGGTGGCCATTTCCGGTGGGCAGTCGCTGGTGCTAGCACCGAATCCCCTTATGAGGACTCGCGTGTAGCCCTAGCTTTCCGGCCAGAAGGTCAGAAGAGCTCTCAGCTCCCATCAATGGCGGATCTGTTCCTCAAAGGTATGCACACCTTATTGTCTTATGCTCTATCCTTCGGGATCTGGTTAATGGCGTCGATCTTATTATCTTTGTGGTTGCTTCCAGTTTCTGCGGAGCTTCGGGAAGGAGGTGGTGGAGGTTGCGCTAGTGGCGCTCCGATGTTCCGTATGGCTTCGGGGAAATCGGTTTCGGTGAGGCAGAGCTCAATCAGGAAGGCAGAGTCGGTTCTTGGAGAAACAGGGATTCCAGAAAGAGGTTGCCTTTTAGCTGGATTTTTTTTTTTCTTCATCCCTTTGATGAAAAGAATGTGGGATATTTAATGAGGCTTGATAATACATTTCTTGATTTGCGTATTGATTCTGAGGAAATTTTTTTTCAAGATACTCCAATGGTTCAAAATTCTGGTGTTTGTGATGGGGGGTTTACGAAGTTCTGCACTGGATCGGGAAAGTCAGTAACAGTGAGACAATCTTCTATCAGAAAAGCGGCTGCGGTTCTTGAAGGTGAGAATTTGGACTTGGGCAAATCTTCACATCTATTGTCAGTAATATCTAATTTGTTTGCTGCCTTGAACATTGTATCTTTAGTGTTCACCTTCTAGTTTACTCGATTTCTATAAAGTAATTGAGCTGGATTTTGAATTTTTCCTAACTGGTCCTAAATTAGTCCAATTCCTGTCAGTTTGTATGATGTATGCTTCATGTGGAAGCGTTTGTGTTTGCTTTTGTTCACCTTAAATTATGGATGCAAAGTAGGCACTACCTGATTTGCTCTTTGTTGTGAGGAATTCATTTTCCGAGTGCAAATCTTACCTGCTTTCTGTTTATATTGCTATCAGGTCATGTTGTTCGTGAATGTAGCATTCCTTTGATCTTTGTTTTCTTAAATGGAGGAGGCTATTAGTGATTTATTGTCTTATTCAGTTGATTTTGTCAAGAAACAGAGATTTCAAAAAGAAGTTAGTTTTTAGTGATGAAACTGGATCACTTCTTTTCTCCTTCGATGAAACAAGAGGGTTATTTTGACAACAGTTGATAATATTTTTATTGCTTTGTATATTAATTTTGTGGATTGACCAGGAGCTCCAATGGTTCAAAATTCTGATGTTAGTGATGCGGGTTTCCAATGTTCCGCACTGGATTGGGGAAGTCAGTTACAGTGAGACAATCTTCCATTAGAAAAGCAGCTGCAGTTCTTGAAGGCGAGAATTTGGACATAGGTAAATTACTCTCACTTGAATACCATGCTTGAACCATTATGATTGATCCGTATTTATCTAAATTTCTTCAAATCTATTGCCTGTAATATCTGATTGCTATATAATTAGTTTTTTGGCATCAGAGTGTTATTTCTTAAATTTATTGTTTTGCATGCTGCCTTCAACATTAAACTGTAGTATGTACTTTCTTGTTTGCTTGATTTGTATACAGATATCGATTTGGACTTTGCTTGCTTGCTGTCCTATATTATCACAATCCCTTTCATATGTATGATGCATGCTTTACTTGAAAATATTCATGTTTTCTATTATTCCCTGAAACTGTGGATTTAAATTGGAGCACATTTTGATTTGCTTTAGTGGCGGGGTTTTCATTTTTGGAGTACAAATCTGAATTGCTCTATGTTTATATAAACTTTCTTTCTTGGTTCATGCTTCACATGAGGTGACTTCCATTATTTTTTCTTCAACCGAGGGAGCTACTAGTGTTTTATTCTATTCTTTCTTTCTCTGGTTGTCCTGTAATAGATGAAATTCTCAAGCCCTCAGAGTGTGGTTACAACAACAATTCTGCACCTATCTTCCAAAATGGATCAGGAAAGTCAATTCCATTAAAGCAATCATCAATTAAGAAGGCAATGTCTGTACTTAAGAATGTGGGAAATTTTGAGACAGGTGATTCACTTACTACTATAAATTCTACATAACGGTCTTGGGCATGGTGTTTTGTTTTCTCTATGATCAATCCGTATTTAATCTGTTTGATTGTCGTCAATAACTACTAGCCTCTGTAAATCACTCTGCAGATTTAGGTCTTGAGAACAGGATAAATGATAGCTGCAGCTTCTCCAATTCACTATTTCAGACAGGTTCTGGAAAGACAGTCAATATCTCTTCCGCTGGTCTGCTTAGAGCTGCTACTTTGTTAGGTGTTGAGGAAAATCATGCATCCTCCTATGGTTTTGCGAGTGACATGATTAGCTTCAATTCTGGGGAGCCTAAATCTGAAAATGTAGATCCTGAAGTCCTGGTTGATAAAAATCTCAGAGCTAATGCCAATAATGGTAAAACAAGTTCATTAGACCCCAGTCAGTTTTTATACATATTAACCATATAAACTCTGATGTGCTTGAAATCCCTCTAGGTCCTGAAGTATGCAAAAAATCTGATTCTGCCCAGCCAACAATAAAGTTCCACACTGCAGGTGGAAGATATATTTCGGTTTCTACTGATGCATTACAACGTGCAAAGAGTCTTCTTGGTGATGCCAATTTTGGGGTTTTACAGGATGATATGGAAGGAAATAAACCATTGAACACATTTCTGAAAGATGACAAAGCCTTTGATAAAATTTCTTGGAATAAAGAGAACTTAACTTTTGCTTCTTTTTTTCCAAATGCTGAAATTTGCAAAACCAATAGAAGGATGTCTCCTGGTGTGCAACCTTTCTCCAGTCATAAACCTGGGGTTGTTGCATTTGATGGAGTACATGCCTGTGGGCATGTCACCAAGATGCTTGAAACCAAAAGCATTGATGGACCTCCTCTGCAAAAGCTTGAAAGTATAAGCATCAGGAGAAGTTCCATTTTGGATGATGCTTTTGGAACTATTACAGCTTCCAGGACCAATGGTGAGTCACTGGCTGATATTTCAAATACCACTGGAACAGAACATACTAGTAGAAATTGCCGGACAAGTGAAAGGAAGAGACTTCGAAGAAGAAGCTCCATCTCCCCATTTAAAAGGCCACGTAATTCTAGGTTTGACAAACTCATATATTATGTAAATTCATCTTCATACTTGTATGTTATTATGCTAACTTAATTGCATCTTGATGGTTCTACTTCAGTTTTACTACTCCTTTGAAGTGCAATTCCTCAGCCCATGCTTCTGGTAAATAGTGGAAACGTACTTTGAATAGCAAGTCCTTATATGCTAGTTATGTTTCAAGACCATATTGATGGACCTTCTTTCATAGGTCCATCTGTGCGATTGCCATCAAAAGATTGTTCTTGCAGAAAAGGAATTTCGACTCGTTATCCAGTTCAATTTAAACGAAAGACAATTAAAGATTTTTTTGGCAGGCCCCCTTTTCATACCAATTTGGTAAATGATGCTATTCCTGCATACTGTATTACAATTTTGTTTGTCTACTTGCTAACATGTCTAATCATCACAATATCTACTTCAGACTGGACATTTGCCTGATGAAGTAAAGCACATTAGTGCAGATACAGCAGAGAAGTATCGATTTCATGATGCATTTAGTCTTGGTGAGATTGGGCCAAGAGAATTTCATGCCATGTTGCTGCAGTCTGGTGCTTCGTCATCACGTCTAACTAAAGAGTAATTTTTGTTATCCCATTCCATCTTCTTTGAAAGATGTATCACTATCATTTTGTGTAGAAAATTTAACAATTTGCCCAAAAAAATCAATGATAATTTTTGAAGCTGTAACTATTGTGATTCTCTTACCATTAGAGATCTTGGAACTAAACCTTAATTGCAATTTGTTTGCTGGTGTCCTAAAGATTTTCTTTCATAAATTGGAGGGTCAAATAATGGCTCATTATTTTTATCTTTTGGCCTGTGGTTCAGAGTTCATTTGACTTGAGGTTGGTAAAGCTGCAATTTTTGGGCTTATAAATATACGGCTTAAATTACCATGTTCTTATAATCTTAGTAGGTGGTAGATTTTGCATTTAGTCTTGCAATTCTTTGTTACTTATTTAAATTAGATTGTTTAGCTGGTTGTTGAACATTGATTTCCTCGCATATTTAACCTTTTTAGATGGGTTGCAAATCATTACAAGTGGATAGTCTGGAAACTCGCGAGCCTTGAGAGATGCTATCCAGCTCAAGCTAACGGCAAGTACCTTACAGTTTCCAATGTTTTGGACGAATTGAAATACAGGTTAAATGATGTGCAATTTTGAGTTTTTAAAGAAGGATCTGCCATTTTGTTTTGCCACATGCGATAGGATATGCAAAATGATGAGAACACCTTTTCGCATGCCAGATATGAAAGAGAAGTCAACTACGGCCATAGATCTTCTATTAAGAAGATTCTAGATGGCGATGCATCTGCTGCTTCTGAGGTTGTTCTGTGCATTTCATCTATCCGGTCTTATTCTGACTCACTTAATTGTAAGATGGATGAGATAGCTGAACCGCATGATATTCAAAAGCTTGGTAGTTCAGATGCACCAGAATCCTATCATGCTGCAAAAATCGAACTCAGTGATGGTTGGTGAGTAAATGCTTACTGTTCTATGATATTTATATGCTTGGCTCTTGAAGGTATTAGAACTCTTGGTAGTTTGCAGGTATGCATTGGATGCTCAATTAGATACTTCACTAGTGAAGCAACTTATTCATGGAAAGCTGTTTGTTGGTCAGAAGCTTCGGGTATGGTCTGACGTTCCATAGCTTGTTATAATCTATTCAATTTTTTTTATGACAATTTCCATTGTTTGATCCCCTGTTGCATCTATACAGATTGTGGGGGCTCACTTATGTGGCTGGGTGGCTCCCATTTGCCCCCTTGAGGTTTATACACAACTTATTACGCTATTGGATTTGTTTGGCTTGAATGTTAAAAAAATATAGTTCATCTTAATCATCTTTGATAATTCTCAGGTACACAGAACTGTCAGTTTACTGTTAAGTATCAATGGCACATACCGAGCACATTGGGCTGATCATCTGGGATTCTGTACGCAACTTTCAGTTGAAATCTCATCCATAATCTTTGATTGGGTTGCAGGTGGTTCACTTCACTATTGATAACTCCCCTTACTAGTGCTCCTCACATGTATTTTTCAGGTAAGGGCATTGGAGCTCCATTAGCGTTTAGTTGCATCAAGAGTGCTGGTGGTAAAGTTCCTAGGACACTGGTTGGAATAACTCGTATATATCCTGTTCTTTACAAGGAGAGGTTGGCACTTGTAGCATTTTGCCTATTTCTTGTGATGCAATGTTTATACAATCAATGTGTTTGATTCAGGCTTTCCAGATGGTGGTTCTCTCGTGAGATCAGAAAGGATGGAAAAGGAAGTGCTCCGATTGTATGACCAGCGGTAATTTGCTTAAGCTCTATGTAGCAGAATTAAAGGGTGCATAAATAGATCCCTTTCATTATCGCTCATTACAAATAATTTTCTATGCAAAGTGTCCGTCTTTCTTAGGACTTCCTACAGGGTACCTCCAGTCTATATGTAGTTGTGTTCCCTGAATCTGTAAGGCAATGTATCCAATAAATATGTTGTGAAAGAAATTCAATTCCAATTTTCTTATTTGACTAAAATAAAGGTAGTAAAATAAATGTTATTCTGAGAACAATCATTGCCAATGCCATAAGCTTAGATTCACAACAGGTGTATGAGTCAGTTTGGCTCAAGAGCGAGCTAGTTGCCAAGGCTATTCATATTTCAATTTATAAAAAATGTGACAAATCTGTATATGTTGCTCACTTCCTTGCTTGATCTATTATTTGTTTATACTCGGTTTTGATTAATTCTTAATGCATGACCCGATGAAATCATGATGTTCTGTCTCAGTTTCGGTTTTTAGGTTCTCATTAATCTCTTAAGTAGATATTTAGTTTCTTAATTGCATTATTGTCATATTATCGTTTCAGACGGTCCAGCATCGTGGAGGATGTTGTATCCAAACATCAGGATTTTATTGTGAACTGTGACGATAGTGAAGAAGGGGCAAAAATCTTCAAGATCCTTCAGACTGCTGCTGAGCCTGAAGTATTGATGGCAGATATGACTTCAGAGCAGCTAAGTTCTTTTACAGAGTATCAGGCAAAGCATGAGGTCGGTACTATGAAATTTTGTTCCTCGCTGTTTGCTTTGAACTAAAGGAAAGCATTAGACATTAAGCTGATCTACTCCAGGCAAACAGACAGTCTGAAATACATAAGAAGATAGAGAAAGCTTTGGAAGATGCTGGCCTTGGTGCACGGGAGGTTACACCATTTATGAGAGTGCGGGTAGTTGGATTAACGAGTAAAGGTTCAACCAAAAGGGTTCGCCCGAAAGAAGGCTTGGTAACAATCTGGAACCCAACCGAAAAGCAGGTGAAGTTGCTTTTCGTTTACCTCTTAGTTCTGTCAGATTTATGGAGATCTTCTCTTTTATGACCACGACCATGCCCACCTCAACCTTTCTCTCTTGAATTTGATCAACATAGTCAGCGGTTCTATTATTTGCATAATCTAAATATCTGGCCTTTCTGTATGTCACTTGAGGGACTTCGAGTGGGATAATATCGTTTTGATTTTTTCCATAAACATTCGCAGAAGCAAGATCTAGTCGAAGGACAGATATACTGTGTCCGAGGATTGATGCCACTTCACTCTGTTTCTGACGTCATCTATTTACAAGGCAGAGGGTCTTCCACTCTATGGGAACTCTTAGCTCCTAAAGAGCATGAGAAGTTTGAGTAAGATAACTTTGCCTTCTTTTAATAGTATAACAACTACCATGTAGCTCATCCTCACCACACAGTGGCGTTCATCCTCACTACTTGCAGACACTTTTTCACGCCTCGTAAACCAGTCTCATTGTCAAATTTAGGCGACGTGCCTTTAGCAAGGCAAGTCATATTCTCCTGCATGCTACTCCTTTGTTATACATGCTCCTGTAATTTTACTTGAACAAGCTTATATTTCCAGTTTCTTAAATTGACATTTCTTTGTCATTGGTCCAGTGAGTTTGACATTGCTGCTGTGGTTGTGCATGTCGGCGAGGTATGTTTATCTGGCCGTCAGAAAAAACAGTGGGTGTTCATGACAGATGGGTCCTGTGGCAGCTCTGACTCAGGGTTTGAGGGACCTTATAGTTGCCTGCTTGCTGTTAACTTTTGCGGTCCCATTTTGAATAATGATTCGTCTTCCTTAATCAGCCATAACTTATCTGGAACGGTGGTTAGTAACTTACGGAAAGCTAATTCATTCTTATCAGAAAGATGCCCATCCATTATTTTAATGTCTTAAAAATATTAGCAGAAACTTTGTGTATTCTTTGAATACGTGCAGCAAGATAGGATGTGTATTTTTACCTAGTACCGGATCTTTTTTGGCTTTACTCTCAATTTTTATCTTCTCGCAGGCATTGCTACTGTTTATTGCTCTTCATGACATCCTATTCTATTTGTTACAGGTTGGCTTCTTTAATCTTGTCAAACGAGCAAGAGACCAAATGAATCATCTTTGGGTAGCAGAAGCCTCAGAAAATTCCAGTTATTCTGTATATAGTAGCCTCTCAACAACTTCTCACCTTTACAAAACTGGAGACTGCGCTCAGAAATGGACAAAAATATCTTGCTCGGTGAGACCTGAATTTCACAACTTGATGATGGTGCTATCATCTCTCTCTCTCTCTCTCTATATATATATATACATATACATATATGTTTCTGACTGTTTCTTTCTTGATTTTGGTTGTATGCAGACAATCCAAAAACTAAGAGAACGGGTTTTATGCATTATCCAGGGTCACTAACAATAAGATTATGAAATTGTTTAGCACTTCATAGTTGGTAAGCTCTGGTTTATTCTTGTTGGTTTTCATTTTTGTATCAATATTTTTTATCCTATCAATTTACTTCATTTCAAGTGTTAGGAATTTAGTTATTGATGTTTTCTTCATATGCAATCTTAATCAATTGTGCCTAGAGATGGATGCCTCATGATCAAGAAATGGAACTTTTCAATTAGTATGCTAATACTGCTAGGTAAAGATGGTGTCATCCTCTGTTTTGCACTTATGCTCTTATATCTGTCATTGCAAATGAAGTCTTTAAATTACAAAGCGAATGATCCAAAAGTTATTTTTAGTGAAATTTGGCTATATAAGTTGTTTAGGTAATTTGATCAGGAAGATAGGTTCTGGTGAGATTTCTATATGTGCAAAGCAGAAATGGAAACATTAAAAATCTTCCTCTCTTTTTTTTTTCTTTTCTTTTTTTAATTTTTTTTGTATATTCTTTAATGAAACAATCTGATGTATTGCTCGTTAGTTGAATGACATTTGATCTATTTAAAGATTAAATATGAATTGTATTGGTTCAATCTTTATGAACATGATAGAGAAATAATTCATCCTATTAGCTGTGATATCACTTACAATTAGCAAACTATCCAGCTTGTGATTGAAATTCAATGACACAATAGGTCTTATTTATTTGCTTTTTTCTTTTCCGCAACTGGAGACTTTAGTTTTCTTCTGATCAATTAGATGATGATCTATCAATTTTTTTTAAATGTGAATGGGCTACATCGAAACATCCACGTATCATCTAGAGAAGAGCTGGTTTACCAATTCTAGAGAGGATGCCTGACTCAATTGTGAACTGCTTCATGATTCATTATTGCAATTCAACAAGAGACTTTATTTTATCTTTTCACATTCATTGTTTTGCATAGGTTCAGTGCGGCTTCTGATTGGGTGGCTGGACTTTTTTCGGTTTTTCTCATGAACAGGATTTGGTGCCCTGAGACAAGCTATCAAAAGTTGTACTTCTTGATGCGCCCCCAGGGATTCTAACGCCAGTAACATTCTTTCCTGCTTCAAGTTGAGCATATATGAAAAAAGTTGCAGTTTTGGCTGTAAATGTTCACTTTTATTTTTTACCAGAACTCTATTGTATAACAGCTCAAGGAAATATTTATCAATCAAAACACATACAGGGTTGTTGTTTTAACATGCGCCATTGTGCCTATTCTTTATTTAATTTACAAGGAACAATTTATAATTGACAGGGATATGCATATTTGATACTGGAAATCACACCACAATTACTGACATAAACCCCAAACCACAGTTCAGTCATAACTATCTCAAAAAACATTGATGTTACATCTGGCATTGCGCATTTCAAGTATAAATATCTCAAGTTAATTTATACAAAATCCTGATAAATTGATTGTTTCATCTCAGTATTTGAGTTATATTATAATAAGTTGAAGAGCAACTCATTCCATACATCAGGAACACCAGGTAAACACCAATGTATACAATCTGAATAGCTTGCAGGATTTGACAACTGTTCTGGTGATATAGTCTCCCAGAACTTTCTATAGATGGATGGATGCCCGTCTTTCCGGTATTCTGATAACTGAGTTATGTTGATAACCATAGCCTTTGAACCTAAACTGCTCAAAATGTTGTCCACCATTTGCATTGTATCAAGATCGGAACCGCTTCCCCAATAACCTTCTATGTTGATCGGAGTTGTTTCCTGGTAACAATTCCCTTCACTTCCTGGATTCCATTCCCGGCTCCTGCACATAACAAACCTTAATTGGTCAATCTGGTTTATAATAACTAAATTTTTCTAATTCAAGTTATTCGAAGGATTGAATTTTACATTAGCACTCACCAAAGATGTGTAGGTGACATAGTGACAAAGAAGACTCGTTGCCTCCGGGGATCCGCTCTCGAGGAAACCCAGTCTGCCCATGTCTCCATTGCCAACGTCATTGCATCAAGTCCGTCTGCTTCTTCACATATTAAATCCTCTCTACTCCATCTACATCAGAAACAAGAGTATCGACATAACACAAAGCATCATCTAGTAGTTTGATAGTCGATGAACGAACCAATTTCATTTGGCACTTACAATAGCTTTATCTTAGGTCCACTTCTCCACCATAAGTATGAGTTGAAAACCAGTATATCTGCATTTTCCCATTTAGATGCATGTTTGAGAAGTTTATCTGGTAGGATGATCCTGTCATCCAATCTATGATTTACAGGATCATCGGAGTTTGACTCTACAAGCAAAGGTGCCCAATAGAACTCAACTGTAGCATTATACTCCTACACGACAGAAGAACAGGTATAATTACAAACTAAATACCACCATCAGCCTTTAGATAGTGAAAGAAATCCATAATGCGAAGGTATACAAGTGTAAAATATTTAGAAATTAACAATTTATGCTTTGCACATTAACAGGAGGTTTACTTGCAATTCCGACATTGACACAGATCTATATATTCTAAAAATTCAATTGTAAGCAACTGTAAATTTCATGATTGTCAGTGTTAGTGTACTCCTATGCAATCAGGAATTTTTGCATCAATGAAGAGAGCAAGGATAAAAAATGAAGCCATGCTGCTCTTGAATGTCCATAATGTTGCAATCTGTGTCGCCAAATTTCCACTTGAAAGTTATCAGATTGTTTTTTTGACTATTTAGTTCTACTTACCTCCATCTTGAAAATGGTTAATGCTGCATTGGGAGACATGGATTTTTTGTCGGCAGGTATCACAGACTGCAATAGACACACCATGGATATCCACTGTCCTCTGTTTAGTGAATCACCGACAAACATTAGCCTTTTACCTCTCAGTTTCTCCAGCATTTCCAATGCATTCCACCTTCACAAAACACACAACAACTCAGCATATCTCTCAATAATTATCTTTCACCCATAACAAATAATGATCTTTTAATACGAAGCTCATACATCCTTAACTTATGTGCAGACTGCAATACATAGTTAAATGAGTAATCAGATATTCAAATCATTCTAAGTTGCATGCATAACAAAGAACCGGCGAAAGATGACACTTCCATACCCAAGAATTACAGTAAAATGCCTCACCTCTTGCACCTTATATAGCATAAACCAAAGAAAGGAAAAAGAGTAAATTCAAGTCTATTTCGCTACAATCAGTATCATTTAAAATGACATTTTCTTCAGATAAAAACTCCAATAGATTCACAACACAAAAACAATGTTACGACAAACTAAGCAAAAGCACAATATACATTGCATTGAACACTGAGAAGAGCATAGTGCAATAGCATATATATATATATATATATATATATATATATATATATATATATATATATATATATATACTTATAAGAAGCATTACAAAAGACACATAGAGATCACCTAAGAGTCCCATTAAATAAACCATTAGTGAATAAACAATTAGTACTAGTACAACTCCAAGGGAACATGTTCTTAAACTAATCAATCACACCAAACACTCTACACATTCTCAATCCACACTATTATAATCACCAAATTCTCAATCAGTACTTTAAATACAAACCATCAACAAATAAAAAGAAATCAGATCTAGATATAGTAAACAATCCACAGATATATCTTCATAAAAAAAAGAACTTAGAAGTAGAAGAAAACAACAACCTCTTCAGGTGGCAGCCATGCGGCTGCCAGCGCCAGTGCTTGTACTGCTCCTCCGGCCGGCCATGCTTCCGGCAAGCAAGCTGGTCTGACATCCATGGACACTCAGACTCATTATACAAAGGGTACAACCTCTCATCATAAACCCATCTCCCAGAGAACAAATCACAGCTTCCATCCAAACTCCTCTCTTTCCACCATTTCCTCTGCGCTGCAGCGCCATCTCGCCGGGGCCTACAACTCCGTGGCGACGCACAGGCTCTGGACCATCCTGGTCCTCCTGCAACACAAGAAAAAAAAGATGAAATTTTGAAAATGGAAATGGGCAAACAAACAAAGAAAGGTGTGAACTTTGAGACCTGGAAGCCATTGATTGGGTGAAAAAAGGGAGGTGTTGGAAGTGGTGGTGTGTGTGAGGAATGAAGGAGGGTGGTCAGTGGAGGAGTGGATGGTTTTGGAGGTGTGGTTGCTGAGAAAGGTGGAGAGGAGAATGATGGTGAAGAGAGAGATCAAGAGGAAGAGATGAGCTCTTCTTCTGCTCCACTTGTGCATTGTTTGATGGAAAGAATGCAGAGGAGAGTGGAGAGCTTGTGTTTCTCTTTGGGATTGGGAAAGAGCAATGAATTAAAACATAGAGTGGGTTAATTCATACAGTAAAAATAACAGTCTTTGGGGGCTATGAGAATTGTGCTGGTTTTAGTGCTGTTAAAAGTAGTGATTGAATATAAAAACATACCTTTAATTGTTGCAAGTTTGTAACTGTCTTGCTTGGCCCACATTAATTATTATTTACTGCAGAAAATTATTTTAAAAATTAAAACATTTATCCTGTGTGCATAAATTATTGGGCCCATTTCTCAAATATATATGCATATATACATAAAAGTCCTATTCATTCCGTGTTTACGGGCCTAAATCTTGCAATAGGTTCTTTATAAGAAATGTTATATTTTTTACTCCTCTAAAATTACATAATAAAAAATTTATTATTATGAATTATGTTCTCTAATATATTATGTTATGAACATATGCAGGTTTTCATTGCCCTCGTATTAGCTGGTGTCATATAATAAATCTTTAAAATATAATTAACTTATTATTATATTAAATTATTATTATTATTATTATTATTATTATTATTATTATTTTAGGATTCACATATGATAAATTAAAAATAAGACAGATTTACCACATTGTGTGTGTTTTTAGAAAATTAGGAACCAAAAATGCTAAGCATATGCAACATGCAACAAGTGATTTCAATTTATTAAAAAGTGTTAAAGTACATTACTAGTTCTACATGATGGACATGTAGACCAAGTTTTAACTTGGAAAAGATCATGATTTAATGACAAGTGGGATCTAACGTTCTTTCAAAATCTAGCACAAGATATGGAACCACATGCACCATTTGGTACTCGTCTCTATCTTGGTTGGAACTTTTTATGAATGTCTTCTCTTGTTTCAGTTCAATTTTTAGAATTTCACTTAATTATACACACCACCCTTTTTTTGCCTTTTTTTTTCCCTGAAGGAGGCCTACAGGCTATACGTTTTGTAAGAATTAGAGTTTAAATTAGTTATTATCAATTTAGGCTAGTGTTTTAATATGATGATTATATAATAAAAAAGTACATAGTAAACAATATTTGAAGTAAATTACCACACTATAAGAGAATCATTGTTATAAAATTGATAATAAAAAGGTAAAAATAATTTTTAAAGTATGAAAATATTATTAAGAAAAAATTATAAATAATAAACAAGATTTGAGATAGATTGTGGCATTATTATTATTATTATTATTATTATTATTATTATTATTATTATTATTATTATTTTAGGATTCACATATGATAAATTAAAAATAAGACAGATTTACCACATTGTGTGTGTTTTTAGAAAATTAGGAACCAAAAATGCTAAGCATATGCAACATGCAACAAGTGATTTCAATTTATTAAAAAGTGTTAAAGTACATTACTAGTTCTACATGATGGACATGTAGACCAAGTTTTAACTTGGAAAAGATCATGATTTAATGACAAGTGGGATCTAACGTTCTTTCAAAATCTAGCACAAGATATGGAACCACATGCACCATTTGGTACTCGTCTCTATCTTGGTTGGAACTTTTTATGAATGTCTTCTCTTGTTTCAGTTCAATTTTTAGAATTTCACTTAATTATACACACCACCCTTTTTTTGCCTTTTTTTTCCCCTGAAGGAGGCCTACAGGCTATACGTTTTGTAAGAATTAGAGTTTAAATTAGTTATTATCAATTTAGGCTAGTGTTTTAATATGATGATTATATAATAAAAAAGTACATAGTAAACAATATTTGAAGTAAATTACCACACTATAAGAGAATCATTGTTATAAAATTGATAATAAAAAGGTAAAAATAATTTTTAAAGTATGAAAATATTATTAAGAAAAAATTATAAATAATAAACAAGATTTGAGATAGATTGTGACATTATTATTATTATTATTATTATTTTATAATATGGACAAACCATCACACACACCAAATCTTCAACCATGCTTTGGAAGAGAGTTGAAATCTTAGCCTTCTCAATATTGTTTCTTATATCTTAACAAGACTAGCGTAAGTTAACATATAACTTTTTCCATCAAAAAATAAAGTAGATTAATATTTAAAATATAAATTAAAATTAACATTGGATTTTAATAACTATAATGATGAAGCCACGGAGACAATAGTTGATTTGTAAAATACATTTTTTTTTTGCCCATTTCACAAATATTAAAAAATTAAACAAATTATCATGCAACTTGATTGAGAGAAATATATATATATATATATATATATATATATATATATATATATATATATATATATATATATATATATATCAATGCACATCTGTTTCAACTTTCAAGGAAGAAGCATGCAGATGATTAACAATATGCGGCCAACACTTGGATCACATTTATAATTGGGCTTTTATTACATAGTAATTGGGCCCAATTTCAACAACAATTATGCTTGGGCCTGTGAACAATAACTAAAGGCAACTTCAAAACCACTTCTGTTGATTGGTTGGTACTTGGTAGCCAGAGCAATAAGGTTGAAGATTTGGGAATTCCACAACTGAGTTTTGGAGAGAGAGAAGAATTTTTATTATTTATCAATATATATATATATATATATATATATATATATGAAATTAATTACATATTGACTTAATTCAATATTAATCAAAATAAAAAATTAATTACATATTGACTTAATTCAATATTAATCAAAATAAAAATTTTAAAAATTAAACTTTACTTATTTTAAGTAATAATAATTGATATTTTTTTAAAATAAATTATTACATGTTGAATTGTTTGAAATCATCTTAGAATGTTTCGTTTGTTAAATAATTTAGGGGTCGTTTGGCATCATTTTTGTTTTCTTGTTTTTGGTTTTTATTTCGCTTTTGTTTTGTTTTTGCTTTGTTTTCGTTTTATTTTCAATTTTTTGAAAACAAAAACATGTTTGGATGCACTGACTATTTTCTATTCTAAAAAGCTTTAAACAAAAACATGTTTGGTTAGTATAAAATTATTATAACGTTTTTTTTATCATTTTTTTTTCAAATTCATATTTTTATTTTTTTTTATAAAATTTTATTTTTCATATTAGTTTACTTGATTATATTATTAAATAAAATTAATAACATAAATTATTATTATATTATATTATAACATAGTTTATCAAAATCAAGCGTTAAACAATTATTTTCATAAATAATTTCTAAAAATATAATTTTTTATATTATATAAACTAATTTGTAAAATATCAAGCCAAAATAATAAATTTTTATAAATATTTTAAATATATATATATTTTTAAAAATTATTATTATTAATTTGTAAAAAAATTATATTTTTTTTAAAAAAATAAAAATTAAAAGGAGTGAGAGAGAAAGGAGTAGAAAAGAAAGGGGTTTATTGTGAGAGGAAGAGTTTTGAAAACGTTTCCAAAACAGTTGAAAACATAAAATTATTGTTTTATGTTTTTTTGGAAACATGAGGATTGTTGCCAAAATTTTTGAAAACAAAAACAAACTCCCAAACATGTTTTCTCAATTTTGTTTCCAAAACATGAAATTGAAAACAAAAAAAACAGGAATTGACAACAATGCCAAATGAGCCCTTAGTAATTAAATTTTTTTGATCGCAACAATTCATTACATGAATTAAAATATTAAAGGGAATTTTTAAGAAGGGTTTTTTAAAGAAAACCATAGAGGGTTTTAAGAACAAACATGATTTATTTGATAGAGGTTGTGTCATTTAAGCACATTATTTCAATTTTGAATCCATACACATAAATATAAATAAATAAATAAATAAATATTGGGTTTCTAATCCTTCACCCGAATTTATTTATAAAAAAAAATAGTACTTCATCCGAAGTGGAATTCATAACTCTTAGGAAACCAATAAGTTAAAGAGTAAGAAAAAAAAAAGTTTATAAAGAATTCAAACTCACTGGAAGATTCATAGCTTAATAATATTGGGACCACTGTGAAATGTGTGGTGAGCGATATTAAAGTGTCATAAATTCAAGTTCTCTATATGCATGTGGTGATAATAAAGTCCCCGATATGAGTATGAGTTTGCAGTCCAAATTCTATACTGCCAAGTAAAAATGTAATAGCTTGAAAATCAATTCCCCGTCTGTTCGCAATCAAGCGAACTGCACCACTTATTGCCTTTTTTTTTTTTCTTTAAATCAAACTTAATATATATATATTGTTAGTTCCGCTGGTTAGGGTTTGTGAAATAAGAGGAACACTCACTCACTTAAGCACTCAACAAAAATAAACACAAACCACAAAAAGGAGACACAAGACGTTGGTAACCCAGTTCGGCGACACTCGCCTACGTCTGGGGGGCCATGCCCGGAGATCAACAATCCACTAAAAGAGGTAAAAGATAGAAGAGTACAAAACACACTTGTCACTCTCTCACAATACAATGAATACTACCCTCTCTAGATTGTCCGGTACCTCCCTACTCCCTCTTTCAAGAGTCGTACCCAATCCTAGACCAAGGTGGTATATATAGACGCCTCAACGTACCAAATATAGCACATACCTCTTTTAGAATCTCCGTGGCTTCTAACTTTAGAACCTTCCAAAATCAGATGTCGCAACTTATGTTGTAACATTTGTTGCGACATTGGCCCTGGCTGCTAGCTTGGCTGAATTCTGGCTCCATTGCTAAGCGACCTCAAGACCACCCGTCCGAGTCGATTGTAGCCCGATCACCTTGACCCGAACTACCAGCAACTAACCTCCCTCTTCAGCTCCTCACCACGCAACCCCCTCGCAAGGGGCGCACGTCCTATGTGCGTCTTCATGAAAACTTGCCAAACTTAGTCTTCACTTCACCCAAGTTTGGTCTTCAAGGATCTTCAATCCATCATTCAAATCTTGCCATCAATAGGCGCATCTTCAAACATACCCTTAATAGACTTCATATCATCTCTATTAAGGTTCTTCAAATCTTCAACAAGGATCTTCAAATCTTTCCTTCAATAAGCTTCACAATCATACCATTGATAGGTTGTATCTTCATTTAGCTCCACCCATATTTAGTCTTCAATCACATCTTCTAAATATGGTCTTGATTTGGATCTTGTCTTCAACTTGATGCTTGCTTGATCATCTTGCCTAAAATAGTTTTCACAAGATCTTCATTCAATTTTCATGAGAGTTGCTCCTTCTTTCCAAAAATAGCTTCTACAAGATCTCTCATGATATTTTCCACCTAGCCAAGTGTATTTGCCATGTCATCCTTCATTCCATGTCATCATGCTTGCCACGTCACCATGCTTGCCATGTCACCTTGACTAGGTGTCAAATTATGCCAACTAAAGTGCATTTCCATATTTGCACTAACAATCTCCCCCTTTGGCATAATTTGACACAACTTCTTCTGTTCCCAGACTGACGACTGTTACAACACTCTGTTACAACATTTGACTGGAACACAGACTGAACTGACTGACACTTGTTACAACATCCAGTTATAACATTTTCTGGAGAACAGACACCAGACCTGACAAGATAATCTGCTAGTAGCTTACATAGAGTGAAACATTCACAAGAACAATTGCCACTAGAGAAAAACAACAACCCTGCTATGATTAGACATAACCAACATAACAAAGTTCGACATAACTAACATAACAATGTTCGACATCAAGACTAAAAATATATTAAAAGAATAGTTTCAAAGAAATTAGTCACTCTGGCAATGCAGCAGCAGTAGAAAACTTCTCCCCCTTTGTGCCATAATTGATGCCAAAGTCTTCAATGTTGTTGCAGAAACATGTTGCAACATTTTCTGTGACTCCCCCTGTCTTCAAGACTCTTGGTCATCTGTTTCCTTCTGCCTCCTCGCGAGAGTATCAAGTCGTGCAATAATCTTCTGCTTTTGTTGAGCAATGGTAAATAATTCGGCAGAAAGTGCTCTTTGTCTTCTCTCCAATTCTTCAAGATTTTCTTTCAGAATCTTTGCATATTCCTCTTCAAAGTCCAGGCTAGTTCTTTGAGCTTCTTCTTCAGTTGATGGAGGTGGAGATGCTCGACCAACAGGCAGATCAATCTTCTTTCCTGCAGAGAACAGCTTCTGGGAAATCTTCAATTTCTTCACAGTGATAAACACTTCCTCCTTCTTGAGCTGAACACCTTGTTGTAACAAATAACGTGACAATAATGCTGGATAGCCCAGAGATCCTGCAGTGCCCATGCTGTCTGCCTCCTTCACGATGTTGTTAAATATTAATCTCCCCAAATTAAACTTCTTTCCAGTCCCGATTGAATACAGCAACAATGCCATTTCTTTCACTAAACCTGAATTGTGTGGAGCTGGAAGCCAATTAAGTACACCAAGTCGAAAGAGAACGTTATACTTAGCTGTGAGTAGAGATGTTGGCAGACGAGTTTCTTCTCCCCATGTTTCAGTTCTATCTCCTGTAATTTCTCTAAGGACTACTTCATTGACTTCAAGTCCTTCTTCAAAGTTTCCCTTCACTTCAGATTTGAATTTCAGGAACTTGTTGAGATTAACCGGTGTAAATGGGATCCATTTCCCGCGGATATACACCTTTGAAATTCCCTTGCTGGAAGGCAGTAGATTGCTATAAAATTCCTGGACCAGGGTCAAGCTGTACCCTTCTACAAATGTGGCTGATTCATACAAACTCCTTTCCTTCAAGAGATCTGTCAAGCCATATTTCAAAAATGCAACATCATCTATTGATCTCTCCACCACTACTCCTCTCTTCTCTACCTTTTTGAACTTCATTATGGCTTGTTTGTCTCGAAACCTGTCTTCATCATTGTCCCCTGACACCTGAATAACTTTCTTCTTCTTTCCCTTTTCTGCCTTAGTTGACTTCTTCTCTTTCTGGGATGTGGCTTCAGTATTTTGCAAGCCCTTTGTTTTCTTTCCTTTCTCGAATGTGGAGAATCTCTTCTCCCCCTGTTTCGTAGAATTTGTGCATTTTCTTTTTGTCTTAGGACTTTCTTCTGAATCAGCAAAGGACTTTCTCTTCTGTCCCTTATTCACTTTCTTCTTCTGGTGTTTGGGAGATACAGTTTTCTTCTTCTCAGGTACTTTTGTCAGCTTCTCCTTCAATGGTATATCATCAGAGCTGTGAGAACTTTCGGATGTTGCTGCAGATGTTACAACAGTTTCTGTGACATGGTCTGTATCTTGATGAATGCTCTTCAAGACTTCAGCAGCTGCTTCTTCAGCACTGGTAGGAGGATCTTCTTTATCTTGTAACCCTTCCTTGGTTTTTGGTTGTTCATCCTCTTCTTCTGAATCAGTTGAGGAACGTCCTCTTGTTGAACATATGCTTCTGGGAAGGAATCTCGTATCCATCTGAGGAGCTCATCTCGATTTTTTTGTCCTGTGGGTGCTTCAGATGGTCCAGCAGGTTCAGTGGACTCAGCATTAGGAGATACAAATGGCATGATAGCCTTTGAACGATCTCCTGTCTCTTCAGTTTTCGGCGGGCTTCCATCTTGCCTTTGCTTTTCCTCTTCGATTCGGGCAGCAATCTCCTGAGGTGTAACACGAGCACGCCGTGCCATTCTCTTGGTCCTCATCTTGATGTCCTTCTGCTTCTTCTTCTCTCTCGACAGGATTTAACCTTACAGTGAAGATTAACTTTTGGGGAAGAACTTAGGGTTTTCTTTTTAGGGATTTTAAACATGGTCTAGTAACCATAAATAGGTTATAACTTCTAAGACAACTCTTCAATTTTCAAAAATAGAACCTCTCTTATCTTTTCTTTTTCCCTCTTTTTTTTTTATTTTATCTCTTCCCCTTTTTTTTTTTTTTAAATAAATCCTCATCACGATACTTTGTATGTTGACCTTCTAGGTCCTTGATCAGAACTCTGTTTGTTGCAATCAGATGTCGTAACATCCTGTTTTAGCCTTCCTGTCATCACATGATTTGAGGTAGAGCAAACCACATCTTCTCTAGACACTTCAATCTTACGAATCCACATCTTTTTTATGATGATAGTTCTTCCTCTGACTCTTCTTTTGAAGGTTGCTTGCACATGACCATTTATTCTTCCATTTTTCAAGTCTTCTTTTAATTTGTTACACTTTGGTCTTATATGCCCGATTTCTCCACAATGAAAGCATGTAGACACTTCTTTTATGCGCTCCTTCTTTGCTTTGACTTGCTTCTCTTTTTGTTGAGCAGTTGACTTTACAAAAGTAATTCTTGAGCATTCAGTCTTGGAATTTGAAGTCTCACCAACATATTCAATGCCTTTCTTAACTTGGTCTTCCAACTGAAAGCATTTCATCAAGCTTTGCTTTACCTTTGTTCATGGACTCTAGAATCTTCTCCGCTTGACTCAGCTTTCCTTGACATTCAGTCAGTTCCTTCTCCAGACGTTTGTTTTGTATCATCATCTGGTCAAACTTTGAGAGCATTAGTTTGTAACTCATGAGAAGATCTTTTTCTGTTACCTCATCGAATTCACTGTCTGATGTTGTAACCGATGTTGTAACACTTTTTGCAACATTTCTCGATTTGCAGGCTGTCTCACTTATAATTGCTGGAAACGAGATATGATGGTTGCAGTTCCCTTCCTCTTCTTCTTCGTCCATGCTGTAGTCTGAGTCATCACTCCATTTGGCATTGAGTGACTTCCCCTTCTTTTTAAGAGTGTTAGCACACTCTAATTGATAATGCCCAACACCACCACACTCCCAACACTTGATCTTTTGTTGATTATCCTCTATTTCTTCCTTTTCTTCTTTGGGAGCCTCTTTCTTTTGGAATCTGTTGCCTTTCTTCTTGTACTTTCTGAACATGTTGTGCAGCTTCTTTGATAGGAAAACAAATTCTCCATCTTCTTCATCCTCATCATCTGTTATAACAGCCTGTTGTAACTCTTTCTGCTTGACAGTTTCTATCTTCAAGGCATAGTCTTCTATTTTTCTTTCAGGATTCAGATTCATTTCATATGCTTGTAATGACCCCATTAACTCGTCGAGCCTCATGGTGGTGATGTCTCTTGCCTCTTCAATTGCAGCTACTTTTGCATCGAACCTTCTTGGAAGAGACCTAAGAGTCTTTTGCACTAACTTTTTGTCGGAGTACTTTTTCCCAAGTTGATAGGCTTGATTCGTAATATCCATCAGTTTTGCATTGAAAGTGGCTATTGTCTCTTCCTCTCTCATCCTGAGATTTTCAAACATGGTGGTTAACATTTGAAGTTTAGAGGTTCTTACCAAGTTTGTGCCTTCATGAATTGTTTGAAGAATCTCCCAAGCTTCTTTGGCACTTTCACACGTAGCCACATACTTGAATTGTTCTTCATCCACACCTCCAAAGATTGCATTTAGAGCTTTACCATTTGCATTAGCTCTCTTCATTTATTCAGCACTCCAGTTGATCTTTTTCTTCATAGTCTCGTTCTTGTCTTCATCAACTTGAGTTGGAGGAGTCCATCCATCTTCAACAGCCATCAACGCATTCTCATCAATGGACTTGATGAAAGCCTTCATTCGAGCCTTCCAATATGGGTAGTTGGAGCCGTTGAGCAACGGAGGACGTGTGACGGAGGCACCTTCTCTTCCGGCCATCAAAGGAACTAGATAGGATCTCGCCGACCTTGAAACCAAGGTTAACACGACGACCTAAGCTCTGATACCACTTGTTAGTTCCGCCGGTTAGGGTTTGTGAAATAAGAGGAACACTCACTCACTTAAGCACTCAAGAAAAATAAACACAAACCACAAAAAGGAGACACAAGACGTTGGTAACCCAGTTCGGCGACACTCGCCTACGTCTGGGGGGCCATGCCCGGAGATCAACAATCCACTAAAAGAGGTAAAAGATAGAAGAGTACAAAACACACTTGTCACTCTCTCACAATACAATGAATACTACCCTCTCTAGATTGTCCAGTACCTCCCTACTCCCTCTTTCAAGAGTCGTACCCAATCCTAGACCAAGGTGGTATATATAGACGCCTCAACGTACCAAATATAGCACATACCTCTTTTAGAATCTCCGTGGCTTCTAACTTTAGAACCTTCCAAAATCAGATGTCGCAACTTATGTTGTAACATTTGTTGCGACATTGGCCCTGGCTGCTAGCTTGGCTGAATTCTGGCTCCATTGCTAAGCGACCTCAAGACCACCCGTCCGAGTCGATTGTAGCCCGATCACCTTGACCCGAACTACCAGCAACTAACCTCCCTCTTCAGCTCCTCACCACGCAACCCCCTCGCAAGGGGCGCACGTCCTATGTGCGTCTTTATGAAAACTTGCCAAACTTAGTCTTCACTTCACCCAAGTTTGGTCTTCAAGGATCTTCAATCCATCATTCAAATCTTGCCATCAATAGGCGCATCTTCAAACATACCCTTAATAGACTTCATATCATCTCTATTAAGGTTCTTCAAATCTTCAACAAGGATCTTCAAATCTTTCCTTCAATAAGCTTCACAATCATACCATTGATAGGTTGTATCTTCATTTAGCTCCACCCATATTTAGTCTTCAATCACATCTTCTAAATATGGTCTTGATTTGGATCTTGTCTTCAACTTGATGCTTGCTTGATCATCTTGCCTAAAATAGTTTTCACAAGATCTTCATTCAATTTTCATGAGAGTTGCTCCTTCTTTCCAAAAATAGCTTCTACAAGATCTCTCATGATATTTTCCACCTAGCCAAGTGTATTTGCCATGTCATCCTTCATTCCATGTCATCATGCTTGCCACGTCACCATGTTTGCCATGTCACCTTGACTAGGTGTCAAATTATGCCAACTAAAGTGCATTTCCATATTTGCACTAACATATATATATATATATATATATATATATATATATATATATATATATATATATATATATATATATATATAATTAAAAAAATTTCTCTAATGTTTGAAGTTTGAAGTTGAAGCTGATCCTGTGAAGAGATGCTTACCTGCCGTCTTGCCAACAAACCTTTGCAAGTGGGCTTGCAATTTGCCAATTTTCTTTTCACTTGGCCCCCCATTATTTCCACTAATTAATTGCAAGGCTTCTCATGACCACAAGAATTTTAAACCTTCTGACCTCCTTGTACTTCATATGCCTCATGTGACCATGAAGAAGAACAAGAACAAATCAGCCACCAACTATATCATATTGTCCTCTTTTTCCCCCCTCTAAATTTAGCTCATTCTTCTTGTGACTTTTTCAAACTTGTTGTTATCTTTCCAATTAATCTCCAGAACATTTGATTGTGATTTCTTAATACTTTATTGTGACTGTAAAAAATTATATATTAAATATTATTAATTAATCATTATAAACTCGTCTATTTCTTTTTCCTCAACTTGTTTTATCAACTTGCAGAGTAGTAGTTGGAGAGTTGAAATCATTTGGAAAAGAAATCTTTATACATTTCTAAAAATGCCCCTTTATTCTTAACTCGTATATTAATGTAAAAATCCAAAATTAAATATATTACTTTGTAAAGTTTACTCATTTCATGTATGTCTTTTTTTATATATACCAAATTTTTTAATAATTTTATTATAATTATTATTCTAACATGTATCTCTTTATTAAATGCTATAAGTATAATAAACAGAGAAATTTATTTGGTAAAATATTGTTATAAAATGCCGACAGAAACATTTGCAAAATTAATATGTAACCTAAACATTTGAAAATGATATAAAAAGAATCTAAAAAATATTCCACTTATATTTTATATATCATATATATATATATATATATATATATATATATAATTCTCATTTATGAAAGAGGTTTTTATGGCATGAAAATGGTATAATTACGAGAACTGGTTTTCATTTTTATATAATTTTTTCCAATATTTTGAATTACAATTATTTATAAGAAAAACCACTTGTATTTTAGTGGTAACTCACTGTAAAGTGTACACTATAGCAAAGGTTTAACATTTTGCTTTTACAATACTATTCATCAATATTATTCACGTGATGTATACCAGGAT
Source organism: Dioscorea alata (assembly GCA_020875875.1). NCBI lineage: Eukaryota > Viridiplantae > Streptophyta > Magnoliopsida > Dioscoreales > Dioscoreaceae > Dioscorea > Dioscorea alata. The sequence goes on along the minus strand of CM037022.1, from coordinate 18,257,197 downwards.
CTAATACTATTTACTGGTCTAATATAGGTCCTGTAAGAGAAGAATAGCGTTTGTTTTCTCAAGAGTTATATAACAAGAGAATTTATTTATTCATTAAGCCACAATAATTAGTGCATACATGTCACTTTAATGATGTTTGTTGCCATTATAATATATTTATATATAATAATTTCATATTTTAAAAAATGTTGAATACCCTATTTAGTCCCTCTAATATAATTAATCTATCTTTTAGTCATTCTAATATAATTTGTTTCTAGAAAATCCCTCTATTTTTATATTTAGAAAATGTAAGTTTCTAACTCTAATATAATTTATCCCCATGATGTTTCTAAGAGAAACTTACATTTCTCAAATGTTAAAATTGAGAGATCTACTAGGGACAAATTATATTTGAAAGACCAAATGGACAAATTGGTTATATTAGATGGAGTAAATAGGGTATTTAACTTTTTAAAAATGTTTGTGCACATGTATATATATATATATATATATATATAATTTCAAGTTTCTTGGAGCACAAATTTTTAAAAACCAAATAATGATAATAATAATAATAATTAATCTTTTATAATCATATTAAACCACCAACTTGACTCCTTTCTCATTCTCTCTCTCTCTCTCTCTCTCTCTCTATATATATATATATATATATACACATACACCAAACACACATCATTTGAAAAGAAAACCCCAAAAAAATAAAAGAAAAAAGAAAAAAAAGGGGCAGCCAGCCATGCCTTGCACTCCTCCAAAGTCTCCAACCCAACATCACCGGCTCGCCAGCACCACCACACCGGCCACCAAACCCTCCGACGAGAAGGTGCCGGACTCCATCGCTCGCCACCACGACCTCACCGCCGGTCCCGGCCAGTGCTCCTCCACCGTCGTCCAAACCATCATGGCTCCGGTCACCACCGTCTGGTCCATCGTCCGCCGCTTCGACAACCCTCAAGCCTACAAACACTTCGTCAAGAGCTGCAACGTCGTCGACGGCACCGGTGACGTCGGCACTCTCCGGGAAGTCCAACTCGTCTCCGGCATACCGGCGGCGACAAGCACCGAAAGGTTAGAGATCTTGGACGATGAGAAGCATGTGCTGAGTTTCAGAGTGGTTGGTGGGGAACACCGGTTGATGAACTACAAGTCAGTGACGACGTTGCACGCCGGAGAAGGGACGGCGGCGGGAGGGACGGTGGTGGTGGAGTCGTACGTGGTGGATGTGCCGGCGGGGAACACGCCGGAGGATACACGGGCGTTTGCTGATACTATTGTGAAGGTTAACTTACAGTCACTTGGCCGGACGGTGGAGAGTCTTGTGAAGGAACCGGCGATGTCGGTGCCGGCGTGATGAGTTGATGTCTCCAACGCCGCCGGTGGAGACGTGTGTATGTTTCTTTTCTTTTTTTTTTTTTTTTTTTTTTGAACTTTGGTTTTCATTCCCATTTGAATGGAAGACGAAGTTGGAAGTTTTCTTTTTCTTTTCTTTTTTTTTTTCTTTTTTTTCTTTTTTAGGGGTGTGAGTTTTCTTGTTACAATAATACAAAAGCGATGTGAATAATAATGTTTCCTTGTTACTCTTGTTTTTTTTTTTTAATTATATATTATATATTGCATTTTGAGTTTTGTCACTTTTGTGGTTGGAAACTTGGAGCTTGGTTAACAATCTCTCTACATGTATAAATGTTCCAAATAACCGGTTTTTATAATTAAAAAGTTAATTGGATTTTAAAATTTAATAAAATTTTTGTTTGTTTTCTAAAATTATGCTTAATTTGAACATAAAGGTAAATTTTAGTTTTACTCTTTTTTTTTTTAATTATATATGTATATTGCATTTTGAGTTTTGTGTTGGGTGCTTGCTTAACAAACCCTCTGTGTATAAATGTTACAGATAAACTTAGTTTTTATAATTAAAAAAGTTAATTAGATTCTAAAACTTTGCTTAATTGGAACAAACATAAAGGTAAATTTAAAAAATATAATAAGTGCTTTTTTAAAAAAAATATAATAGAACAGATAGAACATTAGAATTGGACATTTAATAAAGAGAGAAAGGGAGGGAGTGTATGACACAAAAATTAATTTTAAATAATAATAATAATTTATTTATTTATTTCCAATAATATGGATAAGTGATAATATGTATTCTATTTATATTATAATCATTTATTTTATTTATATCTCAATCATAGTGAGACTTAAATTTATATTTTATTTATATTTCAATTGTTAGAACGAGAGAAAATTAAATTTTTGATTTACCGTATCTATATTGGAGTTAAAATACTTTGACACTTAACTATTATGATAATGAGAATAAAATTAAGTTTTTTATCTGTTATAGGGGAGTTCAATACTTTAACGCTAAACTATTGTCACAATGATCCAAAGTTTAGTAGAAGGTGTAAAAAAGTTTGATATATATATATTTTTTAAAAAATAAAAATATTAATGTATTCGTTGAAGATGGAAGGGAGGTGAATTAATAGTCTGACAATGTTCCCTGGGAATGATGCATGGAGATGCATGTTGGCATTTAAAGTACAGAGAGAGAAAGGTGGGGAATAAGTAGAGGTTGGCAAGTTGGTGTTAGATAAATCCAAGTTGGGTGTCAAAAAGAAATGCAAGTTGTTAGAGAAAGAGTATTTAAATGGGAAGCTCATGTCCTTCTTTCTTGCTTTCTTTCATCTCTCCTCCTCCTTGGTTTTGTATTTTTCTTTCTTGTCTCTTTAGTAATCAATATGACCCTTTGCAACTTGCCTTGCAACTTGCTTATGAAAAACCCCTTTTATTTTTATTTATTTATTTATTTTTCTTTTCTTTAAATGATGCCCTCGTGTTCTCTCTTGTTTATACAACCGAGAAGCACTCCCTCTCTTGTTGCAATGTATCACAACCCATTGTTTTCACATCTTGGTTGTTTCATGGTTTCCCCACGTTTATTTAAATTATTTAATTCATTAATTCTATGTTTTCAATTTGTATGTGTATGATTTAAAATTATTATCCTTGGTCCTTCTATTTTTTTTTTTAAATAAAGTTTAGAATGAATATAACAGGAAAGGCAAGAGAACAACTTTCAACTAAACAAATTTCACGCGTCTGCATGCACGAAGTCAAGAATTTGATTAATTTTTAATATATAGTTGAGATATAAATAAGATGGGTATATATATAATTTAAAAAAAAAATATAATTTGAATTGGTATAAATAAAATTAAAATCTCCAAGTTCCACTATGAGGGTTGGTAAGAACTAACAAATAAAGATTCTAATATCACAAAATATATATATATATATATATATATATATATATATATATATATATATATATATATATATTGTTTTCAAGACTAAAGAACAGCCAAGCTCGCTAAACAAAATTTAAGACTCTTTCACTAGTCGCTTTCCACTAGTGGTGAGGTAAAAGCTAGGGGTTAATTTTCCAGGAAGTCACAAAAGTTTGACTTATTATCACTTCGGTCATCCAACTTCAAAATATATCAAAGTGATCACTCAAATTCTAATTCATATCACCGGGCAGTCACCCGTGGCTTTTCAGCCCAAATTAGTCTACATGGCCGCCGGAAAAACTGAGGTTCGACGTCCACGTAGACTAATTTGGGCTGATAAGCCACTGGTGACTGTGGTACCTCAGTTTTTTCGCCGACCATTTAGACTAATTTGGGCTGGAAAAGCCACGGGTGACTGTTCGGTGATATGAATTAGAATTTGAGTGACCACTTTGATACATTTTGAAATTGGATGACCGAAGTGATAATAAGTCAAAGTTCGGTGACTTTTTGAAAAATTAACCCTAAAAACTAGCAACCAGCAACTAAAGATTATGGACTATTCCAATATTTGTAATAGTCCATTTGATTTTTCAAATATTGTAAGAATATAATATATATATATGAAAAATTCCAAAATTATGCTTTAATATTCTTCTCTATCAAATAACTTGACTATTTCAATCTAAAATTAATAAAATTACAAGCAAAACCTTTATATATATATATTGTAATACTTTGTTTGTTTTTAATAAAAATTTACAATTATGAATATATTTTTTTAATAAAATGAGTAAATTATGCCATGAGCTTTTACATGCGTGAAATTAATATCTCAATTTATATCTGTTCTTACTCTGTATGAGGTATAATTGAATCCGCATTTTGAACAACCAAATGCTAATAGATTAAATGACAATAAATAATTATAAATAATTTTATTAAAATTATATTCCATAGATCAACTAAAGGGTTTTCTTGAGTTTTTAGAGGTATAATATTTATTCTAGGTACCAAATAAATAATTAAGGGTATTTATAAAGTTATTCAAACAAACCAACTCTTTAATCCCAAAATTTTTGATGTGACATAAAGTTGATGTGATATTTTACTTCTAAAATTAGTATTGACCAGTGACACATTCCATGTATTTGCTAATATGGGTTTTTAGTGGATTATAATGTACACTAAATGCATAATTAATTAAATTATTCTAAATTATTTTAGTTAAAAAATAACAATCACCATTAAAAAAAAAATGAATAAACTACATGTATAAAAATAGAAGAATGGAAAATAAGTCTTACGGTCAAAACGCTACAAAAAAGAGAGCAATAAAAAAATCTACCGGCAAATAGCAGTGGGACAACAAAAAAAGATATAGACCCTGGAGGAGAGAAAAAACCCTCCCAGGTAATAATGACCATTTTTATTTTTTGTAAAATTTTTAAATAACAATATAACATGACCTTTTAAATTATTGAAATTAAAATTAAAAAAATAAAAACTATCCGTACAACATAAATCATAAATCAAGTAGTTGAATGGTTATTTATCCACATCTCTCACAATAAATAAATAAAGGAGCAGGTTCTTTGGCATCAAGTTGGATTATAAAAATAAAAAAAAATGTGCAAGTGTTAATAGATTCAAAGAAATAAAGTTGCAGTCAAAGATCATGAATTCCAAATGAACTTACAAGTTGCAATGAAGATTGAATTGAATGAATGTATTATTCTTGTGCATATCTCTGAATGTATATAAATAAATAAATAAGTTATATATATATATATATATATATATATACTCACTGACTGACTGACTAAACTGTACACACTTTGCAGCCTTTATAGAAAACAAACACTCATTTTCATCTGGCCAGTTGATAAGGGAACACTAGCCTATATACTAGACCATTCAACCTCCAATGTTCTTAAAAATGGACACAAATGAAATAATTTACTATATTATTTTAATATTTATCTTTGAATTACAAAAGAAAACATTATTTTAAATTTTTGTGCATTTATTTTAAATAATGGATAAAATATAGATAGAATTCAAACCCTCAGTCTTAAATTTGTGAGAAGAATAATTTGATCAATATATATATATATATATATAGACACACACATAAATTTCTAAACAAATGACAACTAAAATAAATGGCATGTGATAAATTCCAAAAAAAAGAAAAGTACCCTTTACTTTGACAAAGACTACTGTAATTTTACACAAAAAAAAAAATAAATAAAAAAAGTTTCATTTACTCAAAAGCATAACTTGATATGATTTACAAACAAATTAATTTTCATAAAATTTTCTTAATTTTTATTTTCTCTAAAACGAAAGATCCAACCATATCCCAGAGGCTTGAAGAAACCAAAAGCAAGAAAGGAACAAACACTGAGTTCCACTTGATCCCTTTCACAAAACTATTGGATTGAAAAGTCCCTGTTTGATTAAGAAAGGCAATTTGAGAAGTTCCAACCATTTTATTTGCCAAGCTTCTTTTTATTGGATTCTCTATCTAACATTCATTCAACTTTCATGATTTGAGTTATATCTTCATGGTCCTAGTATCTTTCACTAGAAAACCAACTTGTTCTTCCACTCATAGATTGTTATTCTTCCATCTATCAATTCTTAATAAGAAAACACTATACAATTTCATCTTTTTGGTCTTTGATTCTCATTATTAGTAGTTTTTAGTAGAAGACTTGTTTCATGCCATCAATATATTACTTAAATGATATAATTCATATAAATCAAATAATTTTTAATCCAACGGAATTAGCTCAACTACGATGATGATAGATGATAGGTTCTTAGTGTAGATATGGATTTATAGGTCAAACTTTTGTTTCGTCTGTATAATTTTTTAAATCATGTTTTCGCTGTATAATTTTTTAAATCATGTTTTCGCTGTATAAACAATTAATTCTGTCTTCACTGTATGATTTTTCAAATTATGTTTTCGCTGACTGAACAATCAATTCTCATCTATTATGCAACCACGTGATTAATTGTGCTTTATTGTATTTATAAAAAATAAAAAAACCATGTAAATCCAGAAATACTTGGGAGAGAAGATATTTGAAGTGGGTCCCAAAAGACAGCCTGGAATGGCCAAGTTGGGGTCTGTTGACCACGTGAAGTCCACGTGAGTGAGACTGAACGGAACTGTCACATAATGCGGCATCCTTTTCTCAGAGGATGAGGGTAAGGATGTTATCATGTCACACAGTGAAGCATAATAATAAGTTAGAGCTGAAGACTTTTCTTAGTTTTCTAATTAAAATTAATGTAGAAATTATTCAAAATGCAACAGGAATTTCAAAAAAGCTTTGAGAAAGAGAGATTTTAATTAAACAGATATTTTGAACAAGCAAACTCTTGATTAAAAATTAATACAAGAACACATAACAAGACACACATAATAGCCAAAGGGCCACAGTCAAATGTTGAAACATTTTTTAGGTTTGGATTACAAACAGTGAACTTTAATGAACAAGAGAAGAGTTTCTCCTCATTCCTTCTTTCCAATCCCATATGACATGTTGTAGATGCCTCTCCCCTGCTCATTCAGTATGTGTATGGTAATGTTTTAAGAGTGAGATGTGTAACATGAAAGATCGACGAAAAGAGCAATTGATTAATGACTTACAATGAGAAAGAGGCTCGTTGCAGTCAAGGCGGCAGGGATGGCCACCGATGTAATCATATCGTAGCGTCCTTTCAAGGTATGCTTGTGAACATTTTGGAAATACTGCTGGTACTTCAGCAGCCTCTCTCTGGAAACGAAGGGGGGCTCCGACATACTGCAAGAGAAGCAATGTGACGATTGAGAGTGAAATTGCTTCGACTATGAATAAGTAGTACACGCATTAGAATTTGATGTGATATAATGAATGTAGTTTCTTCATGTAAAATTTTGCCGTAATAATAATGATAGGTAATACTATGAAACATAGTTGAACATATAAAATGATCGGAGAGCAATAGATAAAGAATTAGAGTAAAAAACAAACATAAACACACAAAAAAATGATAGCATAAGCCATAATTAAATACTTTGATAGCAATTTGTCACTTATGGCACAGACAAATTGTTAAGGGGCACCAAATAAGATAGAACAAGATAGTTGTTCGTCATATTAACAAACAAACCCATAAATGAGTACCAACTCAGTGGGAAGAACAAAAGATTGGAGGGAAGAAAAACATAGCCTTACTTGATGTATAGTCATACGACTCATACCAACTGAGATCAATGGCTTTACTCCGATTTAACCATAAAGCAATGATAACTTAACCACAATGGATCACGATTAATTCTATTTAAAAAGTAAAGCAAACCAACAATAAAAGCCTAAGACACAATCTTACTCAAATTGGGATATGAAAAATATATAGGAGCCATATGCCATTTTTATGAAGAAATTACTAATGAAGATTAAACAAATAGGCAAATTAGCTCCAAGGATTTCAGGATGGTAAACTAAGAACTTCTCACTGACACCCAAAATTTCAACCTTGTAGGAATTGATCAATACATAATAAAGAAAAAAAAATGTAAGTCTACCACTAAATCCCTTCCATCACAAAATGCCACAGCCTCGTTTCATATAAACATGAAAATTGTCAGGAATAATAAGTATAATTTTCGGAGACCAGGGAAAGCTATGCACAATGAACAATCTCTTGAACAAGAAAATAACCTTTTTTCAGTTGAATTCTGAACAATAAATAATTCATAAATCAATCATTTCTTGATGCATATAATATTCAAATTGAATATAGACAAGTTAATAAAACAAAGCCCATAAACTAAACATCCGCTACTTTATTGCAAAGAAACAGGCTTGTAAAAAGAACCGAGGCCTTGTGAAAGTCTATATCATAGATATTGCAAAAATAATCACCCACATTGAACTTCATTGCATGTCATTTTACAACAAAATCTGCAACACGGAAGAACTATACTTTTCATGGGCAAAGGTTAAGCTAAAAATAAAAAAAAATAAATAAAAAGAGGCCAAAAGGCATTAGAGTGATAAATATTTCAATGTGATAAAGAAAGGATCAAGTTGTAAACACATTACATGATCACATCACTTTTGATCCTACACAGCACACCTAGAACAGAACAGCTAGCAAATTACAATGATAAGAGGGAATGAAATGGTAAACTAATTGACAGTATAAGGAAATGGATTAATTGTCTTTTAATTCTCTGAACAATTAAATGCACCAATTTACTAGTAACTGACCAATAATTCCCACTATTTTCTAGATTCACTTACCAAATTTTATTCAATAAATATCAAGTTCTAACAATCTATCAAAAACATCTTTTTCTCAGTCCTAAGACATTTAGGTGTAGATTTAAAGTCACTGAATCCACTAAACTTAACTAAATCAATAGAACAATCTCATCCAAACCTAAAATCAATAAATTCGTCAAAGTCCAACCCAAAAACAAGAAATTCAACTTCCATTCTCCTCAATTAACTATTAGAAACACAAACAATCCAATTCATTCCACAAAAGCCCTAAAAATCAAATCAATATGCAGACAAACAAACCACCAATCATCAAAACATCAATTGAAGCATCAAAAAACCAAAAAAAATCCCAAAATTTCGGAACAAAAATCCATGGAAAACGTTCGATGATTACCTGAACCTCAATGGAAAGCTGGAAACTTTGATCGCTGGAGATGAGAGAAAGCTCTGCCGATGCTTCTAGTCCGAGCTTTTCTCCATCTTGAACCGTTCATTAATCTGAGATAGATAAAGATCAACGGCGTATATTAAAACAACGAACGACTTTTAATAACTTGACATAATTTATCATATTTAGAGGAGTGTAATTGAAAATTTCCCGAATATTTATTAATGTAGGGGTTTAAATGTAAAACTTTGACAAAAATATATAGAAAAGGGAAATAGTACGCTTGGCCCTTCATCTTCTCTGAAATTTCTTTGGCTGAGAATTCGATTTCTCAGCTCGGAGAGGAGCAATGGACCAGATCTTGAACAAGGTTGGCTCCTACTGGATCAACAAGAAGGCCAACAAGGAGATCTCCTCCGTCGGCGATGACATCAACGTGAGCTCTTCCTCCTTTACCACAAGAATTAGGGTTTCGATTCATTCTTGCTTGAGAATTTCATCTGTTGTTGTTTTCGGTCAATTTTTTCACTGATTTGTCTCTTATTTTGATGCTTTTTATGTTTTTAATGGTTTCGATTCATTCTTGCTTGAGAATTTCATCTGTTGTTGTTTTTGGTCAAATTTTTCACTGATTTGTACCTTATTTTGATGCTTTTGATGTTTTTAACGATAAAGATGAAGTTTCATGTTGTGCATTAATGAAATTTGGAGAAACAATTAGTTGTGTGAGACTTCTGTTTTCAATTAGGGCTTTCTTTCTTGTTCTCATCTTTTCTCAAAATCTTTTTTTTTTAATTGATATTTAGGTTGTTGTTTAAGCTTGTGAATTGTTTGGTTAAAATTAAGATTTTTTACGGATGATTTTCTAATTCTTTTATTTTTATTTATATTTTTTTCATGATTAATCAGTCAATCTCTACAAGCATTGAAGGAGGGACAAAATGGTTGGTCAATAAAATCAAAGGTGCAATTCTCCTCATCACTTTTTGTCACCTGCATCATATGTTATTGGTGTTCTTCTTTTTTGTGTTAATAATTATATATGCCATTAAAGAAGCCCAGATCATTTATTGCTGTTATAATGTTTGGTTTTTTCGGTTTCTATTGTTCCTTTTATCATGAAAAGATGCTATCTTTAGAAGCAAGCAAAGAACCACTTCATTCTATTTCTCATTGGAAAATTAGTATTCATAAAGTTTGATGATTCTGTTCTTTAATGATTTTGTGACATATTCATCAGTTGCTTGGTATAATTTGTTTTGCCTTGTAACTCACTAATCTTAACTATAGAAAGAACATTTGGTTGCAAGGGAAAATTATTGAATGAATGAATGCTGTTCATTTAACAGAAATTTTCTTCATTTCTTTAAAATGGTAGTTCCCTTAATTCCTCTTATCCTTGTCTTCTCTATGGAATGGGGGAGCATTATGTTGTAGTCAGATCGTAGTTGTACCTCTCTTTATATGCATGTTTGCATGATCTTCTTCTTGTTTTTCCCCTTAACATTACTAACAGGGTTGCCATATATCGCCGTGCATGATGATCATTTATCTATATATTTCTGGTGCCATTTTTTATATTCTATGTTTATAATTTCCAGGTTGAATACGATCATTTGTTTTGATCAGTAAACTGTCAATTATTATATCTTTTTAGTTCATGCCTTTTCTGTCATTCCTGACACGTTGTGCCATTGTGGGGTATTTAATTTCCTTAATCACGTGTCATTCTTATGAAATTGTTATAACTAAGTACTTGTGAGAGGATTTTCAACTGATTGTTTCACATACTCTGGAATCACATCTTGAGCCAAAATGAATGCATGCAGAATACTGATTACCCAAAGCCAGTTCCCTAATGTTTTGAATAGAATCCAATTATCTGACTGGATGTTCTCCAGGTAAAATGCAGAAGCCGTTGCCTGATCTGCTTCGGGAGTATGATTTGCCAATTGGTCTCTTTCCAAGAGATGCCACAAACTATGAGTTCAATGAAGAAACAAGGAAGCTTACTGTGTTCATACCTGCCGTATGTGAAGTTGGTTACAGGGACTCATCTGTGCTGCGCTTCTTCACCAGTGTGAGTGGTTATCTTGAGAAGGGAAAGTTCGCCGATATTGAAGGTTTGAAGACTAAAGTGCTGATTTGGACCAAAGTGAGTTGTGTTACCACAGAAGGATCAAAGGTTTACTTCACAACTGGAGTGAGGAAAACCAGGAGTAGAGATGCTTATGAGGTTCAGAGAGATGGTATCAGTGTGGATAAGTTTTAGTGTGCCGTTGTACCTTTGTTCGGAGTGGTTGATCCTGAAGTATATGGAAACGATGATGGCTTGAAACTCAAATATGAATGGCTCTTCTTTACTTTAAAATTGTTTTATTTGTTTCAAGGTTTTTTGTGTTTTAAATCTTATGACGTTTTATAAGAGATCCAATTCAGAGAATAAGAACTTTGAAGATATTAAAAAAAAGAAAAATGAAATAATCTCATAACTCTGAAGCTGATGTATACTGTATAGAATGAACAATTGGGCTTTTTTAGCATGCAGAATTCATTAAAAAAAAAACAGGCCAAATTTATTTGGCTGTTGCACCAGCCGGGAATCGAACCCGGGTCTGTACCGTGGCAGGGTACTATTCTACCACTAGACCACTGGTGCTTGTTGGGATGTGTCTGCAATTTTAATTTACAACATTTATACTCCTACATAACATGACTATCATAAATAACACCACTAAACTTTTGCTAGCAAATCACATGATTCCCGTATAGATTTTCCATACACCAACCAGGGTTTGCTCTTAACACTTAAATAACGATAACATTTATGCTAATAAATTCTCTCTTAATATTATCATCCCCATCCAAAATAATGAATTTTCCCGTTAGCAGTAAAAAACCTGCTAGAGATGAGTATTGCTTTAAATTTAACAAGACAACATAAATTGGGAAAAATTGGTGTAAAAAAAATAAAGCCGATCTAGTGCTGACTCAAGATGTTTCCCTCCTAGAGTTGTTGAGCCTTTGGAAAAAGGACTTCGAGGCTTCATATGTGGACCAGCAAATTGAAGCAGCTGGTGCATGAAACAGCATCCTGGGCTTCCATCCCCTCATCAGTCCGGTATACCCGTCACGCCTTATAATAGATCTTAGTACCTCTCCGATTGAGCTGCTTGGGAACCTATTGCAACCACAAACACCCTGTACAGACCATACAAAATGTTCAATTAATTAAGAAAATAAGCAACTCTTGACTCTTGATGTAGTAAAATTCAAATGGTAATTTTAGAAAGCAAAAGAATGTGAGTGCAGTGAAATATTGGTGCTGGAATTCAGACACAAGTTTGCAAGCATTTTAGCATGATCAATAATCTGAAACCAGTGATCATGGGAAATTAATCTACTGGTTCTCAGAATGTGGATGCCAGTTCATCAATTATGCTATATTAGAATTGTGACATGATTCGAGGCTCATTGATTGCTCCACATATTAAGGAAAAATCCTCTAGTAAACTAGCCAAGGTTGCACAACTGAATACAAGCACAAATTTAGAAATGTAAAGTCATGGTTCTTTGCTATATTACAGGTATAGTCAACTAATATGTTTGTTGCGATTAATTCATAAGCATAGTGAAAAGAACACAAAACATAGAAAGTAGACCCCGGATTGAAGTTCTCAAACTTTTACAAAACGAATTTCATAGGATCACGAAAGTCATAACACACCAAAGTGCAGCATGCTATCTGATATATTCTCCTAAATGCAAGGTTCTAAGGGTGAAGGAAATTGGTATATTGTTAGGAATTTCCAAAGCTTCCATGGTGGGATAACATAATATCTCATATCATATGAGCAGATCCACAGCTACAACAGTGTCCTGTATGCAGTATGAACCTGTTAATCTTATAGTGACGGCTCTAGATACCATGTATTCAAGATAAATAATAGAACCAGTTCATTTCAACCTATTGATTCCATGCAGCCAAATTCACCTCCCTTAATTGATTTGTACTTTATGTGCGACTTTACCTATCAGTTGATCAGCATGATTTGTTCATCATACATTTTACTGATTGGATGAGCTTTCAATTAAAAAAGAACTCTTGCCTCAGCTGGATATCTAGAAGTTCATGGCTCCTACGAGGTGCCCAAAGTCTATTAATATATGCCTCACAGCCCAAATAAGAATAACAAAGCATGAAACACTAATATACACAACTCCACATTTCCCAAAAATAGCAGTATCATTTTCTCATAACAAGAAGCAAAACCCAGTCCAGGATTCAACAGGAACACGTACTCAAAAATATCAACATGGCTTGAAATGGACTGATCAACTATTTATCTTCGCATAATTAACCGAAAAAATAACCAACGTCTGCCATTTCTCTGTTCCAGTAAATTAATCAACTACCGATCAAGATCAAGATCAGGTTTTCACACAAAAAACTTCACATCGTTCACTGTCTCCCATAGAATTCACTTCAGCCAATCAGCCCATAACAAATTGTGAGGCTCCTGACTTATTTCTAGAAACTCGCCAAGCCTATTTTTACTTTCACTGTCCATATCTTCTCCACCCTCAAAATCATGGTCATTTGAATATTCAGAATAAGCAACAAAAACCTTCAATCTTTCCTCAACAAGGACAAAGCTCCAGATGTACCAATATCTACTAACCTTCAAACAGAGCTTTAATTTAACAATGCTCTCCAAAAGGAAACCATCCAACGCAATTAAATGGGCAGTAAGCAACTTATATAGCATGTAGGGTGTCAGCAACCAAAAAACTAAACCATCCCTAAAACTGTTACTAAAATCGGTATTCCTACATTATACGAAGCAATGAGATCTCACTAATTCGGCATATATGCAAAAATTATTTTACTAAGAGAGCATAATAGAGCAAAGTTTATAGCTTTCACAATTCACCTTGAAATATTCATGTGGAGGACGGTTACCTGGCATTGCAACTGGGTTTTAACCACATCCAGAGGTGTTGTGAGCGCTGCTGCCAGAGCACCAGCTGCGGCCCCTGCCGTGGCATGCACCACCAACCTCTCATCATTGGCGTTATCAGGCGAAATCTCCATCAAACCCCTCTTCGCCGCCTCATAGGTCGCAAAATGCACGGCCGTGAATGGTGCGTTCATCACCACCGTGGTCCGATACGATGCATAGAAAGCCCGGAACCCCTCCTCCCTCACCATTCTCCTCACGCAATCCCCTATCCCACGGTAAGGGCTGCTCTCCAGCTGCAACCTTTGCTTCACCGTGTCCATCGGCGTGAGCACGGCGTCGCTCGCCACCGTCGCAATCACCCCGGACGAGGCATGAGCAAGAGGGTTGTTGGGGTTATTCTTAGAAAGCCTCTTCTTGAAGAGCTCGTAGACCGAGAAGTAGACAGCATGAGCAGGACCAGCACCAAGGCCCATGGCGCTGATCCCACGGTAGAGGCCAGGGAGACCCTGGTTTCGGAGAACGGAACGAAGAGTCTCGCGAAGACCAAGAGGCGGGTGGCATGGCTTCGCTCCGGCCTGCATCCGCGTCTTCAGAGTATCCACAGGGAACATGCCCGTGTGCTCGACGACACCGGCGATGGATCCAGCGATCATGTATTGCCAGAATTCAAGACCATCATGGGTCACCGCGAGGGCGCCGGCGCCGGCGGGAATCAGGTCCGGGGCTCGGAACTTGGGAGATGCGTCTGCCGCCATGGATTGGATCTAGGGTTTGGAGAAGGAGGGAGGAAGAGTAAGGAGCGATCGCATCGGAGGAGAAGGAGGAAGGAGCGTCTGGTGGCGCAAAGCAAGGGTTTTGTGAGTTTCTCTGAATATTTATTGAACGCCTCTGAAAAGGCTGAAATAATGTCCACGTTGCTAATTTTATATTTTTACACAATATATATAATGCAATATTTTTTTCGTAACTTGCTTTTTTTATTTTTATTTTTTAAATTTGTTCCGAATTTAAGATTTTATTTTAAAATATTTTTTGAATCTAAAATTATTTTTTTTATTTTTTAATAGTTAAATCGCACATTTTAACATAAAAAAAATCCAGGTTTTCATCTGTCCTCGGTAGTACATTGATGATTTTGTGCCAATAGGCTAATTTTTTAATCTCTAATTCTTCATTAGTTGCGAGTTGTTTTTTTTTGTTGGTTTAATATATTGAACATTTAAAAATATGTATTCCCTCTGTTTTTTATTTTTCGTAATTAACAGAATTTCACGTACAAATAAACTTAGTTATTTCATAAAATTTTATAAAAAATTAATTATTTTTCCTAAATTATCCCTAATTTATATTTTTCACATTTTTTTTATATTAAATTTTAACAAAAAAGTTGAATAGAATATTATGAGTAATTTTAAAAAAATAATAATAAGTAAAAAGATGTTGTTATGGTCGCTTTTTTATATGCTTTTTAAATAAGAGCCCAGACAAATAAATGTGTCAGTTTTTGTTAAAAAAAAATAAAAGAAACTCAAATCATAATAATAGAGAAAACTTTGAAAAAAAGTTTCTAATTTTAAAAAAAATAGAATCTGTTGTTTTAGCAACTGAGGTAAGTTTGTATATTTGTTACTCCAAAAAAAAAAAAATGAATAATTTAATTTAATTTAATTTATTTTTCATTCAAATTTTTCTTTATTAATTTTCCCAAGATATAATCTTGCTATAAATCAACAATCACCTAACAATATAAACAATTAAAAATTTATCTGTGATTTATGGTTCTTGGTTGGTCCACCCTAACAATGCCGGAGGAGAATATAAAAAACCTCATAATAATGACATATTTTAAGTTTTTTTTAGTAGTGTGGCAAGTACCAATCCTCAAAGGTATGTGCTGCGAATGGAGGAATTTGTCACACGTCTTTACTTTCTTTACTTTCTTAAAAGTAGGAAGCAAAGTCAGAAATAATTAAACTCGTGTTTTTTCTAGACAAGAAAACCCAAGGTACCGCTAGGCTACAACTCTATTGGTATTTTAGTTTTTTATAACATCATTTATTATTGTAGATGTGTTTTATTATCAAACAATGCACAATTAAATAATTGTATCAAGACTTCTCCAATCAAACTCGGATATATATTCCAACATTCTCATGTTATTCCTTGATCTCAAAGCTGTTTCTCATAACAATGGAGATCTTATTCTGGTGCTTATTTTCAAAGCAAATAGTACAACAATCTCCTTTGCATAGTGTTCTACTGACCTTGAACAACCAAAAGGAAATATGGAGAAAGAAGTAGTTCCTGGGAGCTACCATCAAGTCCACAAACCTGCACAATAAACCTGAGGCTTGTAACACCATTAGGAACTTCAAGGTCTGATATATAGAATGCATTAACTCGAGCAATGCTGAGATAGTCCTTATTTGCATCTCCATCTGCATCTTTGCTTTGTTTCTCTACATAAATGTTATATTTCATGAATGACGAAGTTTGTCCCGCTTTCAGTTTCCAAATGAGTTTAAGACTTACAGTTCTGATACCCGAAGCACCCGGAGAAGCCCATGATATATTCTGGCCTTCAACAATCCACGCATCGGCTGACGGGAATTCCATGTTTCCAGATGTAGTTCGGATACTAATATGACCGAGAGATGCATCGTATGGTTCATCAATTGCTTGTTCTCCAGTGCCAGTGACTCTCTTTATATACGAGACGACGCGGATATCAGTTAATGTGTAACCTTTCATTTGAATGCTTGACTCACATATCACCCATTTTGAGTCTGAAACTCCTGCAATGGATTTCATTTGTGAAGACATGATTCTCCCATAGTTTTTCTCTAATTGTACCAATGGGAAGGTCTGGGTGTCATTTGCAAGAAGGATGGATGTCTTAGTATTAGTGTTTGAGGAGAATCCAAAGGCTAGTCCCAGCAGAGATTTTCCGTCAGATTTCACCTACATTAAACTTTTAATCAGTAACTCATCCAAGTAAAGATTTGAAAATTGAATAGATTGTGTGTTCAGCAACAGAAGATTGCTTACACTATATGAAATGTAGAGTGGTTGATCTCCACAAAGAAGTTGGCCATGGAAGAGCCTCGTCGAGTAAGAAGCATTTTGGTTGAGACTTCCTGTAAATGTGATGCTGCTGCCACCACTGTAAGCCATGTCCTTGAAACTAGAAGTAGCAAGAATTCAGTTAATTTAGTATCTAAAATCAGGGACGAAAAAGAAAAGGATATAAGTTCAAGTTATTCATGCTAGAGAGGTTGAGCAAACTGTTCTAGAATTGCATTTGTGGTAACTCTGCTTTTCTTTCTAGCACTTGTTCTCCTAGGGTGATTATCTTCTTCAAGATGTAGTAGAAAGTAGTCCTAACTTGTTTCAAGCCATGCAGCAACTTTTCCTTCTAAATTTCACTTGTTCTTTTATTTCTTTTTGGACAATTTAAACATTACTTCTACGAGTAACTGTCCATATTTTCATGATTCTGTCCTGCATAGAAATGCAGCTTTAAATCTGGTGTTCAGTTATACATATGGTCTAGCATTTAGTTTGGATAAAGATATCGGAGAGAAAAACAGGAAATGTTACGCTATGCAAAGCGTAATTTGGCAAGGATATCTTTGATATTATGTCTTCTAATCATCATGGCAGTGGTGCACTGACACACTGGATAATTAGAAAAACAATTTAAGTTCCATGGCAATCTAAAAAGTGCAATTCCTTGTTATGATGTGATGATAAGTCAAGTTCAGATTCTTACATGATAGAGAATTTCACATATGAAGTTTTAGCAGAAGAGCATGAATGCTCTACTTACTTGATAAAGACTTGCATTGTTATTTGTGTTTGATCCGTAAAATTATCAAGTAGAGGCTGTAGATTGCAAGAAGAACAATTGAATTAAGCATTAGAAAAGGAAATTGAATTATGAAAGATTACACTGAGAGCATACACAAATTTATAGTTGATAAGAAATTACTAATGAATCGCATTTCAGTCAATATTCCTAACGTCATAATTTGATCATATTCCATGGAAGAACCAATGAAGCTCCATGTGAAAATACAGGTTGCTAGACCTTAGGTTTTAAATTCATTGGAAATAAGTTACAATAATATGGAGTCTCAAATGGTCAGACATTATTATTGATCGAAGTTGTATCTATATCTGAGTTTCGAATTATAATAAAAACTCTAATCAAATATTAACCAATGCCATTCATCCTCAAATTCACTTGAAACTCGATCAACTGCTAAAATCGGTCACTTCTAATATACAAATATACAGTAATCAATTTAATGTTCATTCCTTAAATCATCCAGAAGAGCGGTTAGAATACTAGAGTGCAAGATGAACATGGTTAACTTTAGAATACCTGAAAACCTTGATCAGATATGTTATTCCAAGGATTAGTGCCTACTTGTGCTCCTTCAATGAAAAAATGGAGACCATGCCCCTGAAGAGAATAGAAAACCGGGGATCAAGAAAAGGCAAATAAAATTTAATAATTATCTACCCGAGATTTATATGAACAAAAGCACACAAAAAATGGATAGGCAACAACTGAACAAGAACAACTTCAATTTCACTACTTGTGATTATAACAAAAGGAAACGAAGATAAAGATAAGGAAAGAGGGCAGAAAGCAGAATTGAGAAACTCACCTGATCAAAATTAGAGTAGAATGGTAATTGTTTTGGATAGCTTTGTAGTACACCCCAAGATTTCTCAATGAGACCCCACCAGCTGTAGAAATTAATTACCTCAATGATCATCTAATATACATCAGAGCCACTAGTATCACATCAAACTCACTTAGCTTAGGAAGCCAGATTACCGATTTTGTGCCGTTTGGAAGTCAGGCTTTTGCTTAGATTCATATACCCATCCAGGAGCAAATACAGCAGCTGAAACATCATCATCTTTGAGCACATCAAGAGCAACATTTGTCTGGCATGAGAAACAAACATTTCGACATTGAGTTTCTTAGAGCTAAATTTAAATCAGTTCTATTAAAAATAAATCACAGAAAAAATGTAACTTCAATAAATGAGACATATAAAACAAATATTCAACGACATAAAACTGTTTGGAAAAAAACTGTCTAAACCTTGAACATAAACAACAATCTGCTATCAAAGAAGTATCAAGGAAAGCATACATCCCATTGTCCACCACCAAATGTGTTTCGGCCAAACACATCAATACCCATGTACACATCATATCTCCTCTCCCCAGCAACTTCAGCTGAAAGCTTTGGATAATTTTCCTACAATCCAAACAACTCTTTATTCAGAACTTTTACATGAGAAAGTAATTCAAATCAAGTTAAAAAAAATAAAATAAAATAAAATACTAACCTCCCAACTGTAGTTACAAAATATACCATCACAGGCATCAAAAAAAGGCTTGTTCTTCTCATTAAGTCGATTTTGCCAGATTAGTCTACCATCTATAGTTACAGCATCATACCTATGGCACAATGATCAAAAGTCTAAGAAAATTCAATTATAGGAATGTTAAAGGGAAGAGAAGTTACCATATGACCAAAGATCCAGGCACAGAAGAATGCATAACTGAGGTTAAATGGCTGACAAATTCTTTCAAGTTACTGATTTGATCCAAGTTCAAATTAACTTCTATATTTAGCTGCAGTAAATATTCAGTGTCAAACTCATGTCAAGTAGAAACAAAGAGCTTTTGAGAATTCAAGAGAACAAATCATCAGTAAATTCTAATTTTATACTAGTATACAAAACAATTACTGCCAAAATAAATCTGAAAGGAAGAAAGAGAAAGCACCAGCCAGCCATCAAAGCCCAGAGCTTCAGCCAATTCAGCCAACCTCTCAGCATACATATGAGCAGAGTCCTTTGAGGCAAGGAGGTCCCCTATCGCCTTGCCACCATCCCATTCAGTGATGAAAGTCCCCAGCACCTTCAAATCCAAGAATCCACACAAATTTAATGTTGAACAAAATTATTTAATTATTGTTTTAAAAAAAAGAGCTTAATTTTTAAAAATTTCATTAATCAAATAATATTTGATTGAAAAAAATAATAACAACAAATCTATAAATGATTAGTTTCCAAAATAATTACACAACTCGTACGTACATATTTGGCCACGAACCTTAACATGTGGGACTCAAATATATATATATATATTTGACCCTTTAACAAGTTTGAAATTGCACGCACGTCAAGTCTAGATATATCCTTTCTCAAATTAACTTTTATCGGCCACTTTTTTTTTAAATTTTTTAATTTTACTCTTCACAGCTCCACTCAAGAATAAAAAAACATACAAAATTTATTATTATTTTTTCTTCCCTACTTTCCAGTTATCATTAGGTCAAAACTTACATATTAAAGTCTTAATTGAGAATTCCAATGTTTTAAGACCAAAAAATGGAAAGAAGGAAAGGGAGACCTTGACTCCATGGGTGTGGGCAGCGTTGGTCCAGCACGGCGGAGGGAGCGTGACGAGATCGTGAGAGAAGTAAACGAATACATCCATCAAGAACCAGTGCCAGATCGCGTACGCCTCCGGATTGCTCCCACCTTGCACCCATTGATCGTCAACGTACCCACCTTTCATGTCATGGCACACAAGCAGCCTCCGCCGCGCCGGAAGCGGCCCGGCGGCATAGCTCGGCAGTGGCACGGAAGCCTGATTGAAAGGATAGTGGAACGATTCGAAATAGGATCGTGATGCGACTTCAGCGAGAGTTTTGATCGGATAGGATATTGGGATTGATGGCTTCGTTGGATCGGAAGGAGTGGGAGCTCGAGAAGACATGGTGATGGAGAAGAGGAGTTGGAACTCTGAAGGCTCTGGGGAGATGGGTAAAGTGACTGACTGGCTTTTCTTGAGAGGAATTAGTATAATGATTACATCATTACAAAGTCGATGAGTCGTTGACTTGATTCTTCATTATAAGCATTGTGAGAAAGACCCACCTTGACTAATAACCCCGAGTGACCGGTCTTCAAGGGATGGCAAGAGATCGGTCATACTCATGCCAAGGATGGACACCGCATAGCCCTGTCACACATACGTAGGTAGGCTGTTTGCATGAACTTATTTTATTTTTATTTATTTAATGCATCCACGAAGACCGTAGAGTTAATAAAAAATAATTTACCAACTCATGACATTTTTCACACGTGAATGGAAGATTGGTGTTCTTCTCTAATTGAAAAATAAATGAGTTTTTCAATCAGTTTAGTTGGTCAATGATTGTGAAGGTTTGATCGAAGAAGCTCTCTGAATACGATTTCCTTGGGCTCTAGCCAGTAAAAAGATGCACCTTTGTGGTCATATGGCCAGCTCATCCTTTGCCTTGACGCTGCCTCCTTAAAGATTAACCCAGTTTCTACGCTAACATGTTTATTTACATTGAAGATTTTGAAGACTACTAAAATATGTCAAAAGCATGCATTAACACAATGCCATGAATGATGATGAACTTGGCTTCGCAAAATGAATAAAATCCATGGTCTCCGGATCCATGCTTTGATGCTGTGATTGTTCATGGCCGCCGATAGACAGAAAGATGTTAGTATTATGGTGATGATATTAGAAACAATGATGCCAATCAATTTCATAAATAAGCACAGCACTCACCTGAAAAACTCATCTCAAACCTATCACAGCAATTTGGAGATCATATCCACTTGTCTCTAAAAACACAAAAAAAGACATCCACACAATACAAATAAACTTTTAGGTCTAAGAAATAAGACAAACCTCCCCGATATCCAACATTTTCTATGAAAGAAATGAGGATTTGCTAAAAGAGGGTCATGGGCAACCTACCTTAAGGCACCATTTTTGGCCTACAACTTGGTGATTAGGAACAGAAAATTTCTCATAGAGATTTATAGTTGCTGTAAAACATAGCCATGCATCTTTAATATGGCCGTGAGCGTGGTCCACCGTGCTGATGCCTGTCAGGGCCAGAAGCCCCACCATCCCGGTAGTTGTCCCTGCGCCGATCTCCGCCACCACCATAACCTCCTCTACCACCTCTACTGCAAGATTGAAGGAAGGATTCAGTTTAGTGTGTATTCAAAAATCCAAATTCTAGACATAAAAGGAAAATCACCCACATCAAACTGACACATTTCTCATGTCAGTGATGCCAAGTACTCAAAGTATCATTTACAAAAGCTGAGATAATAAATTAGAAACCATGGAGTGACAAGAAATTAGAAAGCACACAAAGCACATAATCTGCAATGGATAACCAAAAGCAGAAGATAGTATTCTCTAATCTACAAAAGATTTAAACTCATTTCACTTCATTCCATTGATTTGCAGCATACCTCCAATCAGTAATATTGAAAGATATGAGAAATAATTATGAACCAATACCCAGAGATGAAAAAAAAAACTTTATAGGATATAGGTGCAACACCACATAAAAAAGAATTTTAACAATTAATGAACAGGTTTGACATTACAGAAGCAACAGGAATGAAATGGCCATCAATCATCAAAAGTGAGAAAACTACTATAGGAAAACAGACCACAAGATTTTGCAAGGGCACTAGGTAACAAAACTATGACACATTTCCCATCAAGAAGGAGACTCACAAATCTGACCATCTAGAAAACGCAAAAGATTCAACTTTCTCAATCTTCTAACAAAATCTACGAGTTGTTATTGTGTTATTACTTAAGCAGATATCTCACAATATTATACATTTACCAAAGAAAGGATAATATTTCCTCATCATTCAATTACTGGATCAATCCTTCCTCGAATTCTGTTTAGTGAACTTTTGTAGCATGATGCTACAAAATAAGAAGCTTCATCAAAAGCAATTGATATTTTGCTATTTTCTACCACAAAATAGTTTGCAACAATAAAAGACCCGCCAACAACCAACAAGGAAGCTCATTCTTTTAAAATTCATCCTATGATTATCCTTATAGTGTGCATCTTTGTACCTGTAATATACATCTTATTCAAAGCTTCCTATAAAAATATAAACATGGTACACACAAGCACTACTCACAAGCTCCCTAATTTTCCACAACAAATATAACTGCTCACAAACAGCAAAGCAGCTTAAATTTGTTTCTGATGTCCATGTTCTAACAGATAACCAACTTCAACTTTATGTTCTTTCTTTGAGAAAGCATTAATAATTAGCAGATTATCCTAGGAACCATGACATCCCACATGTTACAAGCTGATTATAACAATGCTATTCTGGACTAAATCGTATAGTATGAGTTTCTGATGCCTGCATCACCAAAGCACAGGGCAAGGCTCATTTGATCAAGGCAAAATAGAAGCTTGAACTATGATATCCTGCATGTTATGAGATGAGTATGACAAGTGGTATTCTGTACTTAATGGTATACCATGCATACATTCATGAAGCTTGTTGCTAGCACAATGTAAGTAGAAGAGACATACCTTGAAGAATTCTTCCCACTAAAATCAACTCAAAAGTTTTCTAATAGTGCTTTTTTTTTTATGCTTGCTGGCAAATCATGAGTATGTGCATATTCCTAGAATTCAAACCATTTTAAAAGCGTCTAGTGGTCAGCATAATTTAGATGGCAACAAGAGTATTATCTGCATCCCTAGCATAATAAAATAGCAGCCTCAAATGGATGATAGCCATGTGATCTGTTAACATGACTAATAATAAAGCATCACAAGATTATAAGGAATGCAGTGGGAGGTAAAGGAAAGAAAGAAAATAGACTTAAAAGAAATCAAACAACCTAAAACAGCCAAGGTCAGATGAGAAAAGTAAAGGTGATCAGATAAACAGAATTTGAAAATCCTTACCCATGTCCAAATGCAGGTGGAGGTTTAGGTGCAGATTTCTCAGCCATTGCCACACCAATCTTGTAGCCCCTCAGATCATAGTCTTTAAAAAAATATATATATATATTAGATATATACGTGATGGTGTCTACAACAATAAATTCCATAAGCAATTTAAATAAAGAATTGAAAGCACGAGCTTACTATTGTAAAATCCTCCAGCAGAATGAGCTGCAGAAGGATCTTCATAGGACAAAACTGCATCTCCTTTATTATTTCCTTGTTCATCCGTGTATATTTTTATGTTCCATGGCCATTGGTCCTTGTAACCACGCTTCTGTTTGATTCTTCCAACCTAAAAAAAGGAAAACATGTTCACATAAAAAAGATCCTACTATATATTTAGTTTAAAGAGTAGACAATGCATACTTACATAACTGGAGTTACAAAATCACAAACACAACTCAAACATACAACCACGCATGATGCCAAATATTTTAAATTTTCAACACAAATGGACACCACAGATGTGCGTGTACTCCCACCTACATGCCTTACGAATTTACTCAAAAATGCTCATTCCTTAAGGAACATATTTCCAAATCATCCTTTATCTTTTATGTGTATGCTTTAAAAATTTAAGTAAAACATATTCATATAACTTAAGAACAATAATTTCTCACCCAACACAAGCATCTTCAAAAATTCCAAGATCAACATTTTGAATTAAAAAAAAAAAAACTAGTTCCTAAAGAATATGCAGACCGCTTAATCTGTGTCCCGCTGAGAACAAAACAAAAATATTGATATACCTGCCCAATCCCTCCAAAGAGATCCCTCAGCTCATCAATAGTCACATCTGGAGGCAGATTAGAAATGTAGATCCGAGAATTATCACATGTATCATCGCAATTATCATCACACTGTTTCACCTTCTCAGAAATGTCAGTTGACCGATCACTGTACCCACCACCACCACCACCATCACGTCCAGACCTTGGCCGACCCCCATATCCTCCATCATAGCTAGGCGGTGGCGGCCCTCCACGACCCACAGTGGATTCACCACCATAAGCATTAGGGGGAGGGGCACCATAACTCGGTGGAAGCGAGCTCGGTCCGCCATAGCCAGTTGGTGGTGGAACTGCCTCCATACCATAAGCATTGTTCCCACCATAAGAGTTGGGAGCTGGAGGATAATTCCCAGAGGGAGGACCACCATAAGGCCCCGGAGCAGATGGAGGAACTTGGCCATAGCCATCATCACCCCTCCCCTGGTTATCATTGTAGGACCCTCCTCTCCCACCATAATTTCCACTTCTCCCTCCTCGATTACCACCATGACCACCGCCGCTACCACTGTTATAGTCTCCGCCGCCCCGATTATAACCACCACCACTGTTAAAGTCTCCACCGCCCCGATTATAACCGCCACCGCCGCCACCGCCGCCGCCGCTGCTATTATACTCATTCCCACCACGATTATAATCACCTCCACCACCACGATTATAACCACCATCGCCGCGATTGTGACCACCATCACGCCCGCCACCGCCGCGTCCACCTCCTCTGTTATACGAGCCACCAGTTCCACCACCAGGGTTTGGAGCGCCGCACTTATTACACTCCGTCCTCCTCGCAAAGTTCACATTACCGCAACTAGATCAAGAAAGCAGACTTCCATAAGAAAGGTGAAAGGAAACGAGATCTAGAAAATAAACAGGAAGCCAAACCTAGGTTCAGGGCAAAGCCAATCGCCTTCTCGTCCGCCGCCGCCTCCACGACCGCCACCCCACTGCCCACCACCGCCTCTGTGACCACGATCACCACCATGATACCCCCCACCTCCACCAGATCCACCGCCACCACCTAAATCACAGAAATCAAATACAGGAATCGAATCCTAACCCCAGAGATATAGCAATCCAAATCAATACAAAAGAAATCCATATAAGAAGATCAAAACCTCGGGGATTTCCACCATAACCTCCACCACCGCCACCGCCGCCGCCGCCGCCGGATCCATAAGCTCCAGACATGGCTCTAGGGTTTTCCTCCAATAGAGGAGAAGCCGGCGGATGAACAGAGAAAGAGAGAGAACGGTTGAGATGCTTTCTAGGGCAGCGTGAAGGAGCGTGAAGAGAGAGAACGGTCGATGAGGGCTTAGGGTCCTTTTATACTCTCCCACTAAACGGATGAACATGAAACCCGATAACCCGTTAAGGATCCGATAATCAAACGGCTTGGATTTGCTCATCAGGATACACCATCCAACGGTTCAGCACCAAAAGAGTGATCCAATGGACGGTCATGATTACATCTCCGGATCCCACTAAACCTCTCCTGCTTCCCCTCTCTTGGGGAATGAGAAAAAATTTTCCCGGCTCGCGCCGCACTGTGGCGCCTTCGTCTTCTCTTTGTGATCTCTGGATGCTGTGATCCTGGGGTTCTAATGGCAACCTCGGAATCAGAGCCTCAACCTGCTCCGACGGAGGCTGAGAAACCGAAGATTGAGCCGTTGAGGCTGCCGACGCCTGAGGAAGTCCGCGGGCAGGACATTTGGAATAATTGCGCCGTTCGTAGTGTTTTTAGTGGAGTCCTTGGTTTGTTTCCTTCTCTCTTTTTTTTCCTGTAAACTAAAACTATGGTTATTCTTTGAGAAGATGAGATCTTGTTGTTGTTTGATTGAATTTATTGCTGATGTATTCAATGGAAAGATATGATTTTTGTTGCTTACTGTGATGGGCGCGTGAGACTTTAGGGACTTGGAATGCTTGCTTTTGATGATTTCTTTGGTTGGTTTGTAATAGTGTATGTTTGCTAGAAGGGATTTGAAAGGCTGTGGAGGTTAGTATAGTGGATTACTTCTTAATTTACATAACAAAATTTCTTACTTTCACTTCACTGGTACAGGTGATCTGAGAGGCAATAGAAGCATTTCCTTTTTTTCCTTGTTCTGAATCTAGTTGGATCTCTATTGTTCCAAAATTTTAGTGCCATGGAGTCTAGCCATTGACATTTGGTTGCATGCTTAGTTAATTTTTTTTTATCTTATGAAAGAAAAGAATCTTGTGAAACAATTTCTGTCTCTGGTAACAACGGCTAATGGTCATGAGAAACTAGCATTAGAAATGATTTGTATACTCATGATACTTAGACTACATTATAGAGATATGTACTTCATACGACTTCAACATTTTTATTTACCTGTGATTTAAATAGAAATTCATCCCATGATCGAAACAAGTTCATTATCCTTTTAGAAATTGCTGGTGGTGTGGCTTTGTCAAAGCATTTCATATTTAACCTTGTGGCATCAATCATATTTGAAACGAGAGTTTTTTTTTTTAAATCTTGGTGTTTAATGGTTGTGAAATTCTTCTCTGTTATTCTTATGTCATGAATGTTATTTTATTTCTCAGTTTATCATATATGTGAGAGAATCTCAAGTGTTTTGGATCAAAGTGCGGATGCTAATAATCGTATGGTCTTAGCTTCAATTTTCTTAGGCCCCCAACAAAGTCTTGACAGTGAAAAGATATTGATAGTGATTTGATTTATTTGAGTTGTAGGGTAAGTATCTATAATGATAGAGTTGAATTGATTTCAAATCATCAGGAGGATCTAATATAAATACATATGTTTGTTGCATATGATTTGCATGAAGTGTGATGCACTAAATTTTGGTCTAGGTAATTAATGCAATTCCTTATTCCAATGTCTTTAAGCATGGTATGCTGAGTGCTCTTGGATTTGCTGATCTTGAAGTCTATAAATTAAGCTTGGCCTCACAACCTGCATACCTTTTTAGTGATGGATTGATAGTGGGTGGTATACATGCTTCAAGCTTGAATTGATGACTTAGACTTCTATAACTACAACCCTCTTGATTTTCCTTCTGATAAAAATCAATGATGTGATTTTTTGTAGCTATCTTTGTTACACACTCATATAAACATTTCATTGGGCTTTTATGGTATTGGTCATGCCAACACTATTAATTCTTTGTGGTTTCCCACTGATACAAACCCTATTGTATTTTCACATTTCCAGGTGGTGGACTTGGTATTTTTATGGGTTTGTTTCTAGGGGCATTGGATAATCCTATAACACAAGAGGAGATGACTGCAAAGCAGCAGTTTATATATACTGCAAAGCAGATGGGCAGGAGGAGTTACAGCTCTGCAAAAACTTTTGCAGTGATGGGTTTGATTTTCTCAGCAGCTGAATGTATTGTTGAGAAGGTAAGTAAAAGATCAAAGAGAGCAACTTTATGCTTATTCTTTTTAACATCTTGACATCCCTGACTAACATTATGCATATATTTATCTTGCAGGCAAGAGCAAAACATGATACCACCAATACAGCTGTCGCCGGGTGTGTCACAGGAGGGGTTTTATCTGCCAGAGGTAAGCTTCTTCTTTGAAGAAGGCACATGCCATAAATGTGAAAGTTTCAACACAAGTCAAGAAAAAAAGGTGAAATACACCAATGGTCCCCGAACTATACTTAAAAGTGCACTATGGTTCCCATGCTATATATCTCATAGGCAAAGTTGATCCTTAAATTTAAGTTTGTTGTTGATGTGCCTGATGGACTTGTTGCAACATCAATAACAGAGTTAAATGTAAGGGCCAACTTGTGCGCCAAAGTACATGTTTTTCAGTTTAAAGACCAAAGTACACTTCCAGATATATAGTTCAAGGACCATTGGCGCACTTAAGCCATAAGAGAATGCATTTGAATCATTATATTTTCAAATAATGTGATTTCTATATGCGACACTTCCATAACCCACCTGACTTTGTCATTGATGTGATAACTTCATTGTGTGGTGCTATATATCCGAGGAAAAGTAAGGGTTATTGCTTATCATGCATTAATAAACACAGTCTCACTCTTCGTCCATGCTTCTGGCTTCGTTTACTCATGTTATCCTTATGTTATCATCCTAAATTTCTGTACAATGGCAATGATATCTTGATGTATATGCGCTCACATTTGTATCTTCAATGTAGGTGGTCCAAAGGCTGCTTGTGCAGGATGTGCTGGTTTTGCAACATTCTCAGTCTTGATCGAAAAGTTCTTAGATCGGCATTCTTGATAAAACTAGTTTACTCTGTACACTCCATAGTCAGTTACAAGTCTGATTTTTACTGGTAGAGTTAAAAAGCATGTCCTCTTCCACTGATAAACTGCCATTCTTTTGAGTTGTCATTCCTTCTCATCAGGAGTCCAAATTTTGCTATTTAAACTCCTTGTTGTTATTGAAAGTTTTATTTAGCATCATAGAACGGAATGGCAAAGGGAATGAACTTTCCATTCCATCATTTTGATGCAAACATGGAAGTGAATGGAATGATTTCCAAGTTTTGCTTATAAACATTATGTGCTGCTTATCTTAATACTATATATTGGTTATTATATGTTTAAGAGGTTTATTTTATTATCAAAATATGACAGACATGATTTCAAGTGAAAATTTTATCAAATATTCTTAAAAGTCAATTATTTAATAAATTTTAATTTTATAATAATATATTATAAGTGTTTTTGTTTGATTATTTAATAAATTCGTGATTTATTTATTTTATTTAAAAAATAATATATTATGTACCAACTGAAAAAAAAAAAATCGGAGTATATATTTTACACTTGATAACAGTTTTTTACTAAACCACATGCCATAATAAATAAAAAAAATTATGTCTTTATTTTGCTAAATTAAAAAACTACAAGTTTTTTTTTTCTTTTCCCTGCTCTATATAATAATAAAAAATTTAAAAAAAAAAATCTCAAGTTCTTCCTGCTCAGTGCTCAGCTGTAAAAAAAACTAGCAATGAACACGTCATAGAAATCCAAGGCCACACTCCACCGCACGAGAACAAGAGGATATCACAGAGCCTCTGGTGACAAATCTCAAAGCGAGCTCTCTAATGGCGTCTTCTTCTTCTGCTCGTCTTCTTTTGGCCTCTCTGCTTTTCTCCTCTCTCTGCTTCTGCTTCTGTTTGGCTTCCTCCCAAGCTTCGGTCCCGAAGGTCTCGCTTCAGCTGTACTACGAGACGCTCTGCCCTTATTGCTCCAGGTTCATGGTCAATCACTTGTCCAAAATCTTCGAAGACGGATTGATCTCCATCGTCGATCTTGATCTCATTCCCTACGGCAACGCCCGGGTCAATTCCAACGATTCCATCACTTGCCAGGCATTTTCATCCCTTTCTCTGTTTTTCTGATTGAATACTTCTTTGCATAATCGAATTTTTTGTGATCAATCATTGATGTGCTTTCATGCTCTATTTGTATGCTCAAAAGTGGGGAATTTGCATCAAATTTGAATATTTATGTATATATAGATATATGTAGCATGTTGTGGTGTTGCCTAGTTCCAGGGCTTTGTGTTTTTCATTTGATTTGGGATGAGATTTTTATTTTCAAATTGAATTGAAACATTAGGATTTGATGCAAGAGGTGAAGAAATTCTAAAGTTTTGTTTTATCTTGTGTTTTGCAGCATGGCCCTAATGAGTGCCTGTTGAATACCATTGAAGCTTGCGCGATTAGTGTTTGGCCTGATGTGGTAATACAAGTCCTCCTCTTGAATGTTTTCATCTTTCAATGTATATATATCATGTTTTGAATTTAGAGATTTTTCAATCCCAAATCCTAAGTGTGAAAATGCCAAAAATTGGCGTAATCAGAGTCCCTAGCTGTGGAAATATTTATGCTCGTTGTGCTTTGCTGAGGTTATGTTCATAACTAAGATGACAAGTACTTTATAACAAAATTGGTATTGTGTTCTTGGGATGAAATTTGAAATTACAAATGACACTTACGGGGTGGTTGCTTGTATTGCCAATTAATTTCAATGTTTATCTTGTACTGGTGCTAATCTCTTCAATTATTTATGCAGTCTGAGCATTTCAAATTTATTTATTGTGTTGAACTACTGGTTGTTGATCATAAGTATGAGAGTTGGGAAACATGCTTCGAGGAAACTGGGATTGATTCAACGGCAGTTCTGAAGTGCTATGAAAGTGGAGAGGGAAACAAGGTTGTTTTTCACAATTTTGCAGATACATTTTGTTTCCTATGGTGAACTTTTATCTGGTGCATTTCCTGGTAGCTCCTAATGCTAGTAAAGAAGGGTTTGTGAATTTGACACATACAGGATATGAGGCAGGAGTTTCACTATCGAGAAATTAGGAAGTTTTGAAAAGTTATTTCGGTGTTTGATTTGTTGTTTTTACATATATCCCTTGATCATTAGGTTTTGAACTTTTGATGCTAGTGTTCTGTTTTTACTAGCAATCCTACTAGTTGATATGTTGAATGCTTTGAAATTTTCAATGGTGCATATATTTCAGTATATTAGCATAAACTAGGACTTGGTTAGCCTTTCTCTAATAAAAGCATGCATGACAAGTGAATTAAATAAAATTAAAATAAAAACACTTAAAGAAAATGAGGGATTGATAGTTTTCTGAAAAGTCTTGTGCATTCAATAGATAGCCTTTTGACATATTCATGTATGACAATATTTACTCATTAAATTACCATAAAGACTAGCATCATGAAATTTACTTATGGAAGTTATCCTTTCAATGAATTATTTGGAGTTTTCTATGCTTTACAAGTGTGATTCATATTAATTGTTTGGTGACTATTTCCTCCTTTTTAGTGGTGATTTAGAGGCCCGGCTGTTTTTAGAAATAAAAAGATTGCTTCAAGTAATGGATATGAACAATGCTGTTCCTTTTATCTTGATTTATCTAAATCATTGAGGTTGTTCTTCTCTTAGTTCACTTTGGAATATTTTATTCAGTTGGTGATTGGGCATATTTGAATTTAAATGCATGCATGCAATGCGTATTAAAATGGCATTCGGTACTCATTTAGTTTGTGCTTGAGCATATGTTAGAGAACTGAAGCTCTCAAAATTTTACATGCTTTATTGAAATGCCACTCATCCTGCACTAGTCTTGCAGTGCCTGGGAATTGCATGTGCTTTCCTCTTGATAAGAATTTTCTTGACATTTCATGTCTAATTTTGTTTTAACTTTTTCTTCCCAGCTTGAACTACAATATGCTGCAAAAACGGATGCTCTTCAACCTCCTCATACATATGTGCCATGGGTGGTAGTGGATGGGCAACCACTTTATGAAGTTAGTGCTCAATCTATTAAATTCTTCTGAAGATGTTTCCAATCCCAATTAGATAACTTAGTTTGCTTCATAATTTGGATAATTTCAGAATGCTCCATCACAAATTTGCATAGTAATATTTCCAATGCTGTTGGGAATCTTAGCACAATGTTGATGTAAATAATTAATCATTTTTAGCCCATTGATTTTCTCTCCTATCCAATTGTTGGTATTGTGTTATTGCTTTTAGTTTTCACAAATATGAAAATTTTTAGGAATTCTGTACTCATGTGATGTTCTCAATTTTTTTTATTTACATCATTTATCAATTGAAATGGAATTTTTTTCTTGACTCCTTAGCAGTTCTTGAACTACCTACCTAAAGAATAGTCATCAAATTGAAGAAAATGCATCTTGGCTTTTTTTTTATATATATATGTCAAGCCTGTTTTTCCCGAATGCTTACGTTTATTGTTTATGGCCTTTTGCTTTCTGTGTTACTTAATGTTTTCACTTAGTGCTAAATTTTGGTCCCATTTATTCCAGGATTATGAAAACTTTGAAAGCTACATCTGCAAGGCTTACACCGGTGATCTTCCGAAGGCCTGTGAAGTGCTGCCTCTCACTATACATCCAAAATGGATAGCGTCCGCCGATCAGGTTTCCTATGCCGATGAAGTAATCATCTCCCCTGTCATACATAACAAGCATGGCATGAAAATGAAAATATTGATGTAGACCAGACATGAAAATATATATACAACAGTCATGTTATTAATATGAAACTATAGCTTCTGTGCTTTTCAACATTAAACATGTATAGTTTCTGTGAGTTACTTATTTGACAAACATTGTATTGTATTTCTTGTAGTTGTCCTGCACATTGCAATCAGTTTCATCCATGTTGAATCTCTTGTTGATAAATTATAAGCAGCTTGAAACTAGATATTTTTTTAGTATTTTTTTTGAAGAATGGAAGGATCAGGGAACTTTAGGGTTGTTGATCATGCATATTGTGGTTGATAATTTTTTTGATTCTCAGGGAATTTTATGAGCTTGGTTTTTACTGATTGTATATCAAATTATGAATGCTTGAGCAGTGCTGTAAAAACTTAAAATTTTCTACCAAAGAGAAATTTGAATGAGGTTTGGCCTCAGTCAGTTTGGTCGGTGTTGTATCTTTTTCCTATCTTAATACATTAAAAAAAAAATTGAATGACATAGTCACATTTTTTTTAAAAATTTAATTTTTTTCAATGTATCAATTTGTTTTTTTCTTTAAGAATTAATTTTTTAAAAATAAAATAAGTCTTAGGATCAATATACGGTAGTAACATAATAATTAAAATAGAGTGGGGAAAAAAAAAGACAACATGGTTTAATTTTTTAATGCCTATATTGACGGAAAGAAGAGAAGAAAAAATATTCCACTAGAAAAAGAGTGATTTTACAAATAAAAATTACACTCGTTGCCTCTCAACTAAAATCGTAGAACATCCATCACCTAAAAACTCTCTTGGTGATTTGTAGTAATTTCAACATAGCTAAAAGCCATAGATTTGTAGGCAAATGGAGCAATAAAAAATCCATGTATTCATATATGGATGTCAAAAATAGATGCTCCATCCATGTTACACATGGATGTCAAAAATAGATGCTCCATGCATGTTACACGCATGTCAATAAATGGAGGCTTCATGCATGTTCAAAAAAATTTGTCAAAAATGAAGAGCTAATCTAGGGTTTATACATGGTAATTTGTCAAAAAAAAAAAAAAAAAAAAGCGAAAGCATATTATACAGATTTAACAATTAGCATTTTTTTAACAACTAAAAAGTGAAATATATATATATATATAAAAAACACAGTCAAATACAAAGCATATTATAATAGAAATCTCATTATAACCCAAATTATCGTAAATCAAAGTGAACTATTTCCGGTAAATAAGCACATGTGGCATTGATGACCTGATAAATAAGCTCATGTGTTTGAAATAAATAAAATAGGGTAGATTACACTTATGTCCATAAAAATTTTGGGTTTATAACATTATAAATTTTTTTCTTACTACAAAACCCACCTATTACATGTGCGTGACGCTAAATTTTATGGGTTTTGTGTTATAAAAAATAGAGTAATTTTCTTGTCATAATGTTATAAACTCAATATTTTGAGAGTGTAGATATAACTATGAGAACCGAAAATAACCTGATTCTTGAACCAGCTGAAATGGCTTCACTTCCCATAAAAAATCAATAATTAAAAAGTAATATAAAAATAATTATATATAAAATTAAAAATGAATGTAGAAATGGGATCTTGATAAAAAAAAGGCTGTGAATGTGATAAGGTGAGATGAGGAAGGAAGAAAGGGCGCAGTTTATGGTGAGCCTCAGAATGCATTTGGGAGTCCGTACAAATTGAAATGACCGCACTTTACTAACATTTGACGCTTCTTTAAAACACATCAACGTTATCATCAATTCCTTTCCTTTCCTTTCCTTTCTCTTTCCTTTTTACCTTTTCTGATGCGACCCAATAAATCCATCTCGGTCGGACCACACCAAATTCTCCACACACATTAAACTTACATTTTTTTTAATTTTTTATTTTTCCACATGTTATTCTTTTTATTTTTATTTTTTTAAAGTGAGTAACTTACCAATTAAAAAGAAAAAGAAAATTTCTTTTTTATCAGAATTTTATATGTACTTTTTATGAATAACATTTATGGATGTTACAACTGAATGACATAAATTCTTATACCCTTTCTTACCATTGTAACGCTAATGTGAACATACTTTTACTAGTCTTCTCTGTCACCTCAATATTCACACAGAATAATATTTTCCTTTTCATTTTAAATTACATAAAAGTTACTTCTTTAAATTTTAATTTTAAAAACTATTTTTAAAAATATCTATATATATATACATGCCACATTAGCACCGATTAATATTTTTTTAAAAAATAATTATATTGCTTTAATAAAATATCAACATGACATATCAGGGACATGTATAGACGTGGAGTTACTATCTCAAATATTTATACATTTATTTTACATGAGTTGAGATTCTAATATGTTTCATTGACAAAAACACAAAAATTTGTTTGATAAATTTTATTATATTTAAAGCGTAAAAAAATAGTTTTTATTTTATAAAATAAATAAATAAATAAATAAAGGGTATAAATGGGCAATTGGATTCTTGTCCGACAAATTATTATGATGCTTGATCATGTTTCCAGCATTAAATCTGCTTTGCTTTTGCTTTAACCATTGGTCGGTGCTCTTTTCTTATTACTAATCACCCCCTCTCCAACCTACACCCTCCTAGTCTTAATCATCATACCACCTAACATAACATCTCTCTCTATATATACATGTATCAATAATTCCTATGATAAATAAATAAATAAATAAATATAAAGAATAATATACCACTTTACAATGAATGGGTTGGTATTTTATTTCTTTTGTCCTACTCAAGGATGGAGGGTTCGATTTTTCCAAAAAAACTTATTTAACATGAATAATTCTTATTAGGACAAATAAACCAAAATTTTTTTTTAATGTGTATATCTCTTACAAATAGAAATTTTGTTATGTATATATAGCCATGGATTTTTTTTTATAAATTATTGAATTATTTTATATGTTAAAAGTTTTTGCTATTGCAAGCTTCTTTGTTGGATCTATTTATATTATAATTGTAAAAATAAATATCTTTTTTACAAAACAAATGCTTCTAAAATAAATATATAAAAAATTCATGTAAATTATTTAATATGTAATTGTTAACATTGGTATAGTTTAATGGTAAAAGCACAAGAGTTCCGTACCAAAAGCTGGGTGTTCAAATTTTTTTACATAACTTGTATAATTATATAAAAGATAATTCACTTGCTTCTCATCCATTACTAAATGATGTCCACGAAAATATATGTAATATATATAATAGGTTTGATCCTGAACGAAAAAAAATAAAATTAATGCATAATTTAAATTTTTTTTAAGGTGTATATGTAAAACTCTCAAAGTAAATAATTACTAAAAAAAATCAAGAAGCTAGTTTCATATTGTTTAATGAACAAATAAAAGTAAAAGTGAATATATACATTTAAAGCTTTTCTTATAACAATTTTAAAATTTTACAATAAATTGAATCTAACCCAAACGATTGCTTTTTGGGTGTTACTGGTATCTTTTATTCACCCATTGTTAATTTGTTTCATATTTGTTTGTAAGGAGCTATTTCCACCTCCGGTGGATTTTATGGCTTTCTCTCATGTTTATTTTTTTATCATATGCTATTTTATTATTTTTTTTTTAGTTTGCTAGTGATAAATATAAGAAAGGTATGGTATGATCAATAAATTAATTAATCCATCTCACCATGTATCTGAAGTCTCTTTCCTCTAAAAGCGATGTCCAACATTTCCAAAGCAACAAAATTAATTTTACAAGGATCAATATCATTTATCTTAAAAAATAAAATTGGCTTATTTTTTTTTAAATCAATATGAATTATCATGCAATATATGGGTCTCACTTCTTGTCTAAAAGCAAACAAGGAAAACTATGAAAACATTTGTGAGAGGGCCTACATCACTCTTTTAATTAAAGATTGTTTAGGAGCTATTCATAGCAATCAACATCAAATTATCAATATATACATATTTATAATACCATCAACCAAATCCAAACAAGTCATGCATACATAATTGATTAGGGTTGGGAGTGAACTATGAATGGCATCACTATGATGGATGCAATTAGTTGAAACTTATCATCATAGGTGCGATGTCTATTTTAAGAATCCATTTCCCTTGATTTATTCATTATATAATATAAACATATCCTTCATTCTATAATTTTGTTAATTGTCACTAAAAGTGTATTCACTTGGAGATATGATTAATGTAAAGTAAAAACCGGATAAGTAACACTTTTGTTGTTTATGTTAATAAAAATTAACCCTTACTAAAGTGATTTTTTATATATTAATTTTTCCCTTCCTCATTTATATTATTTTTATAACAAAATTATTTTAGTATAAAATTTGGAAAAAATCATGGAAAGAAAAAAAAACACGAGACAAAATTAATACTTTTATTGAAGGGCTCTCTCATGACTATCAAGTGTACATAGTGTCGGTTTTTTAGAGTTTGTCTATTGAATTTAGAGAAATGATGTATAACTTTGAATCGGATCAAAGAATTTACTGTTTTTGCCTCTACTAAAGTTATCTGAGATGGATGATTCATCCTCAGAGGTTGTTTTCTTTGGAGGGCCATTATTATTTTTTTACCAGAGTTTTACCTTTGTTTTAGTTAAAATTTTATTCGTGGGGCATTGGGTATCCTTATCGCTTATTTTTATATGTTTTAATTATTTTTCTTATTTTGATGCTAATCACCTCCACTGTTTCGGATGTAACGGTGGTTTGCCACTGCCTTTATTCTCAATAAAGCTATTTTTATTAAAAAAAATTAATGCTTTAGTTATATTGACAGGGTTTGATTTAGTTACAAAGGCGGTATAACTTGACTGTCATATGAGACAAAATCAATGCTTTGATTGATTTGCATATTTTAAAGATTTTTTTAAATAATAAAAAAGTAATGCATTTCTTAACATTCAAATGACCTATTAGCTATAAAAACAAAATGGTAATAGGGGTAAAAGTCTAAAATATACCATGGATAAGGATGTGTTCCTACTCCAACAAGACCATGTCCTCGTTAAACAAGCATCTGCTTTAAATTTTATTCTAGTATGAACTGTGATAAGACTATATACAAATATAATTACCCTTTAGGGTTTGCTTGTATGGAGTAAGGGGTGTGTTTATAAATTAATAGAAGGGAAGGGAAGGGAAGGGAAAGGAAGGGTTGAATACATAGTTTGCTTGGGGGGGGGGGGGCGGGAAAGTAAAGTAAGGGTTGTTATTATTTTGTGTTTAGTTTGGAAGTAAAGGAAAGTAAGGTTGTGTCTTATTATTATCAAAATGCCCTTATATTGTTCCAATTGAAACACAAAAAGCATAAGCATTTAGATTATTTTTAATTATGTTTTTGCACAACTAATCAAAATTTCTTGTTTGGACCTTTGTTATTCCAACATAAAATTTCATCCAAATTTTAAAAAAAATTCGACAAATGTAATAAAATTATTGTAGCACAAAAATACATAATATAAATGGCAAAGTTAGTAATTATAAAAATCACAGGCAGCTGAGTGATAGGAAGCTAACAATAGCTAAAACCTAATATAAAGGGCAAAGTTAGTAATTATAAAAATCATATATGGGCAAAATCGTCAAAAAAATACTTAACCCTCCCTAACTCACCATTTTGGTGGTTTGATGAATGGAGGGAAATGGGAGGTTTTCAACCCCCCAAAACCCTTCTAAACCCTTACAAACCCTTCCCCCAAGCATGGGTTCAAAGAACCCTAACTTTATGAACCCTTCAAAACCCTCCCAGTCAAGCACACCCTTAATTTATTGATATTTGTTTAACTGTAAAAAAAATATTTTATAAAAAATTTTATTACTCAAAATTTAAAATATGCCATATATAGTGGTGTTAAAAAAAAAAAATCTTCAACTGTAGGAGTAACTTGAGTTTAATATTTATGTCTGCTAAATGAGTGTGCATGAATTAGACGATCAATTTTTTGTGGTGCGCGGGCTCTACTATGTTGTTTGCCGATCTCTCTCTCTCTTTATATATATATATATATGCTTTGTTGTATGTATAAAGAATGGAAGCCATGAATGTTTTCTATTGCATCAAATCATTGATATGCCAAGATGCCCAACAGCCATGGGTGGACATGGGGCCTCCAAAATCATAATTTTTAGATGATCCTCCCAAGTAATCAATATTTTAAAAAAAATTACTATATTAAATTGGCTCTCATAGTACAAATGTGACACTCAATTACAAAGTGTCCCTCTCATGATTTTTCATCATTCTTTTTCTTTTGATCTTTCATCATTTTTTTAAAATTTGATTTATC
Source organism: Dioscorea alata (assembly GCA_020875875.1). Lineage (NCBI taxonomy): Eukaryota > Viridiplantae > Streptophyta > Magnoliopsida > Dioscoreales > Dioscoreaceae > Dioscorea > Dioscorea alata. Next base: position 18,218,282 of record CM037022.1, on the reverse strand, counting down.
TTTAAAATCAATTAAAAAAACAAGATGATCAATTATATTTAATACTTGATAATAATTAAATTATAGTCATTTCTCTTTATTTTTTTTCTTAATTATTTCTTCAATGGACAGTTAGAGAACTTAGTACACATAAGAGGAAAGTTAAGGAAATAGGTTAATGTATGTACCTAGGCATTTATTTATATAAGATATTGAGTAAATTTATATGAATATAATTGAAAAACACTAGAATAGACTACAGCTTTTTATCAACAACCAGAGCCATCAATCATTAAAAAGCAAGTATTAGTGCTATTTTTGGTTTAAAATATGAAGACTTTTCTAAAAGGAACTATATCACTTGATCAGCACTGAGTTTCAAGTGATGTAAATAACTGAAATATATATAGATAATGTGGGCTCTATGTAAGATCCTTATCATCTTCAATGTGTAATATAACTAAAACTTTATTTCAAATTAAAAGTTCATAATCAAAGTAAAATCAAATCAAATTTAGCTAGTTTTAAAGTTCTTATTCCAAACTTATATTATATATTTTAGAGATTGAAATGTTAGTTAAAAAAACATTTCTCATAAAGCATTTCCTTTGCCTACACCTCTAGATGTGCGTGTACATTGCATGATTTCTTCTCAATTTATGTTTCTTTATTTTTTTTTAATTTTTAATTAAAGTGAATAAATTATAATTTTATTAAAAAGATAATAATCAACGGTAGCAAACAAAAGAAATCAAAGAAAATTGGCCAAAATTCCACTAGCAGTAAAAGTGGGACCTCATCTAACAGAGATACAAACTAGTTGACAGGAGATGTCCAGACATTCCTAGATCGTTAATTAAGGGTATGATCACCATGAAAATTATGGGATGGCTTCTTGTGTTATATATATATAGTATATATTTATTAATTTTTTTTATTCTTTTATAATGATGTGATTTGTTGGTTTTTATAATAATAAAATAATAATAATACTAACAATTATTATAAAAAATATAAAAAAATAAACCATTTTCTGAATGTCAGTTTTACCCACGTTACCTATCCAAAAACAAAAGGTAAATCTTGAATCTCAACCCACAAGTAAGAGATAGAAAAAATAAATAAAGAAATAAATAAGAATATGATATTGTCGGCAAGCTCACCCAACTATATTATTCAATTCAATTACATTTTGTACATTAAATAAAAAGCAATCCTTTATTGTTGTTATTCAAATAGACAAACAAGCGAACAACCAAAGAATAACGCTGATAAATAAACAATTCCATTCCATTCTAGCTCTTCTTCATAAACTCATGGACCAAAACTCCATGCAGAACACCAACCAATCAGTGTGGAAAGATAGATAGAAAGGGTCAGAAATGGATGCTATTCTTGTTCCTTTCCTCACAATTCTTAATCTCTTCCTAAATATCTTTTCATTCTAAACACAAGTGGGTCCTTCATGAGGCTAAGGAAGGATGCTTCCTTTGAAGTGCAGCATGGCTTCATTCATTGGTGGCAAGTGAAGTCCCAATATGTTTCTATTTCTATGCAATATGATATATCCTTCTCAAACAACCAATTCTGTCCATCATTAATTGCTTCCTTCTTGAAAACCATAAAATTTTGTTACTCTGTCATGTTTTCACTCTCTGATTAATCACTGTAAAATTTATCAAGTACTTACTGTATATAATATATGCTTCAGTGGAAGAGATCAGGGCAAGCAAAAACTAGGGATAAATTATAGCTAGCTAGTAGTGCATGAAAGTGCTTTCACACACAAAAGGAAAAAGAAAGAGTGTGTGTGAGAGAGAGAGAGAGAGAGAGAGAGTGAGACAGGGGTTTCATATACTGATCATAATGTTGATGTTTGAGAGAGAGAGAGAAGCAAAGAAAGAAGTCACTGTAGGTCTTGTGATGGATGGATATGATTATGATGGAGCACTGAAAGAGAGAAATGGAGATTGGTCATGGGAAATAGACAAAGAAACCAATTAAGAAAAGCCAGGTTAAGTGTTGGAGAAAAACTCAAAACTCCTTCCTGCTGGTTTCCCATTCCTTGTTGTGCAACTATTAAATAGCCACTAGAACAAGCTGTCACTGATTGAACTAAGTCAAAGTACGCAAAGGTCACTCTTACTTAAGATAACAATGAATCTAGTCCAAATACAGTGTATGAAGGTAAAAATAAAAAATAAAAAATAACAGGTGCTTACGTACGTATGGGAATCCAATCTAAGTTAGTTTCAGATGTTTCAGAGAAGAGGACTAGAAGTAGAATGGAGTCACTGAAGACAAATGGAAATTCTCAATTATCATGAATGGAGCCTAGCAAGAATTCAACGAAGGAGGGATGATGATCATAAGCCCTTCCTTCTCCTCTGAAACCTCGTCATAAAAGAAAAATTAAAAAGTAAAGTAAAGAAACAATCTTCAATCCTAACCACATATATATATATATATATATATATATATATATATATATATACTCCTCTCTCTCTCTCTCTCTCTAGATCTATATATATATATATGTATGTATGTATGTAAATCTCTAGTTGCTAATAAGGAAGGCCTTCTTCATCCCAAACAATGACAAAGTTGGTAAAACTCTGTGAAAAAAGAAGATGAAAAAGAATAGAGCAATAGAGAATCTACAGTCAAGAAGCCGGAGAACCAACTGGAGGAGTATCTTCAGCAACTTGATCAGCAGAACCAGCAGTAACAATGGCCGGAGCTGAAGAAGAAGACGAAGGAGGAGGAGGAGGAGGTTGATCTTCAGCTCGCTCAGGCACTACATCCGAAGAAGAAGCAGCAGCAGTAGCAGTAGCAACAGCAGCAGCAGCAGTAGCAGTAGCAGCAGCAGGAGGAGGAGGAGGAGGAGGTTGGTTACCACGCTTGCGCTTCTTCTTCTCATAAGGAATTCCTCTAGCTTTAGCTTGAGTTTCTCTAACTTCTCTAAGATAGATCCTGACAGCACGAGCACCGAAGGGATTGGTCTCAGGCTTGCCGTCGTTCTCCTCGTAGGCAGCACGGAGCCGGCCAATGAGTGCGTCAAGGGAGCCCCAGGCTTGACGAAGCGGGCACGCACATGGTGCCGGTGGGCTTGGTTGGCCGAAGTAGGTGCAGCCGGAGGCGTGCACCTTGGTTTTGCCGAACTGGTCTAAGTATTTGAGGAACTCGATGACGTGGGCGCCGCTGCATCGCGCGAGAGTTAACGGAGGTTTGTGGTTCTTGAGGTATTGAAGGAACGTGTTCCAGTCTCTTCGTTTCTGTGACTCGTAGCGGCTGAGTTGATGGGAAGAGGATGAAGCTGATGAAGGAGGAGGTGGTGGTGGTGGTGATGGTGGTGGTGGAGGTTGGTCGGAAGGTTGAGGTTGGTCGCCGGAGACAGGGGTGGGAGAGGAAGTGGAAGGGGGATCAGTAGAGGAAGAGTCCATACACTAGAAAGGAAGAGGAAGAGACAGGTGGTGAAAGAGATGGAAAGAGAGAGAGAGAGAGAGAGAGAGAGAGAGAGAGAGAGAGAGAGAGTTATTAGGGTTAGGGTTAGGGTTAGGGTTTGGAGATGAAGAAGGTGATCTATGTAAAGCTAGAAAGAATGAAAGAGAGAAGGGTTTTGATCTTTGGAGGAAGGGGTTATTTGGAGAGGTGTGTTTAGTGAGGGGTGTGTGGAGGTTGAGAACAAAGGGTTGGGTTGGGATGGGACATGAAAAGAGAGATGAGTTGAGTGTTTGATTTGATTGGAAGAGAGAGAGAATGAGCAGGAGTTTAAGGGCACTTAGCTTAATTAATTACTGTACTTAAATGGTTTATTTTAAAAAAAAATGTTAAGAAACTCAATTTTTGGATTTTTATTCGCAGGGAATAATTAATTGTATATTACATTAAAAAAATGTATGTATTGATTAGTTGGACGTATTATTTAGTTATTAATTTTTAATTTGCATTTTTTTTACAATGGTACTATAGCATGCATATTTTATATTGTTTTACCTCAATAATATATTTATTAGGGGAAATTTCATCGCTCAATCTTGTAGATGTAAATCAAATGTCTTACTTGTTGTTAACTATACTCAAAAATATTATGAATATAATGATAATTTAAAATAATTCAACATAATTTTCTTTATTAATCTTCTTTTGAATCACAATCAGAAATCACAAACATATCAAGAAGGCACTATAGCATAATTAGCGGTTGAAACTCAATAATGAAAAATTGTTTGTCACTGTTTCAGGGAACTATTTATAATATTGTTCAAATGGGTACCGTGGTTTTTTTTGTTTGTGAGAGTTGTATCTTTTTCCTTCATGGTTGTATGGTACTGAGAAATTATTAATTCGATTTGGTTTTTAAAATTTTTTTTTCGTGCACATGACAGCCTTTCATCGCCTCCTGTGACATTTGGGCGGGTTAATAAATTTTGAGATAATTAATAAGTCATCATAATTGGTGCGCTACTATATCTGTTTGTCCATTAACAATCTCTTAATGTAGCGCCATTTGTTGCCTTTGTAAAAAAAAAAAAAAAAAATACAAATCATAACTTGCATGTCTACCTTGAGTAGCTCTACCGTGTATAAATCACAAACTAGAGATTAAATTAAGGATTGCTTGTAATGAGAGTTTGATGATGAGTGATTATGATCAAGAACATGTAAATGGTAAATAGGAGATTTTATATAATTTAATATGATCATATGTTGCAGTCCGACTAGATCATGGTCAGAGCTTGGGTTCATAGAATGAATGAAAGAGATAGATAGAGAGAGATAGGCTCATAACCACTTGAGTCAGTGATGATTAAATGTGTCATGCTTTTGTGAATTGCATTCCACTTGGGAGACCAACTTAGATGGTTTAATCAATAAAATGTTATTTTATTTTATCTTATTTAACCAAGAAAAAAATTGAAAGAGGCTATTAAAAATTCTTTTTTTTAATAAAGCCTATTAAAAGTTGATATATATATATATATATATATATATATATATATATATATATATATATATATATATATATATATATATATACTTTTATCGATAATTATAATAAATCACTTGCTCTGCCACGGTTCCTTTATTTTTTAGAAATAAAAAAAAATCTTATTTAGTTACAAAACCATATTTTAAAAAAAATAAATACACTTAAAATACATCAATTAAAATAAAAGCTAATGAAAAAAATTGTAAGAACATGCCCAAGAGATTGACCAAACAAACGTTATGCCCAACCATGAATATCAACATTGGAATGCAATTCAACCATAAATGTTGATTAGATATCCTTGAAAAGCGTGAAGTTAGGAGTTACAAAACTATATTTATAAACACCCTAAAAACTTAAACATATCGAATTAATTTTGGTGATTAATCATTAATTATCTAAGAAATCTCAACTTCTCATCATAATTAAAGGAAAAAGAAATAAGCATGATAGATTTATGAAATTTGCCCAAAGATATTTTGGTACCATTTCTTATCATTTATCTTTCCTTTTTTCTTCTCTCTATAATCACCATCTCCACTTTCTATGAGACTAGAGAACCAATTTAGTTTAGCACATCATTAGCCTGTCCACTGTGCCCCTATTTTTCATTTCAACAAACTAAAAAAATTAAAAAAAAAAAAAAGATGAATCACAGGTATAGTGAAGATGATAATAAATTGATAAACCCACAAAGAAAGAAATATAACAAAACAAATTCATCGACGGTGGACAATACAAAAGAGTTCAAGACCACAAAACGCTAACAAAAACAATAGTGGCATTCTTCAAGTAAAAATAAATATATTTTTAAAAAGTGGATAAATCATAGCTATCTTCCAGCTTTTAAGGCATGCACCATCTTCAATGTTATGAATGGAGAAAACACTCTTTTTTGGATGGACAGATGGGTAGATAGTCATGCACTAATGTATCTGCGGCCTAACCTTTTTTACGATTTCACATAATCCCTTCATAACTGTGCAACCCATTTGGATTTGGTTGCCCCTTCTTTTCTTTTAAGGCTTAATGGTGAGACTATTTCTGTTGGTGACAGTAAAGACTATAAGTGCTAGTGCTTATCTTCCAATGGTCGCTTCATGACCAGATCCTTCTATGGCTTTCTAAATAATGGCGAAAGAAATTGTCAGACTACTAATTTAATCTGGAAAAGTTTTTGCCCTAGAAAAATCTCTCTTTTCAACTAGTTAGCCTGGGACAACAGTATTCTTACCCTAAGAAACTTGGTTAAAAAGAAATGCAATAGACTCCCAACTACGACATGTGTTCTTTGTCATGTGGCTTCTGAGTCTATTGATCATTTGCGCATTTATTGTCCCTTTGCAACTAGAATCTGGCACTTCTTCACACAAAGATTCAACTTGCCCTATCCCCCAAGCTCAGTTCTTGATTTGTGGGGTATTTGGAGACCAAGTTTATCTGGCTTTGTTAAAGAGATCGGGATCACCTTATTAGGGCCATTACTTGGAATATCTGGCTTGAAAGAAATGCCCGCATTATCAATGATAATTTTTCTTTGTGCACTACGGTAATGGAGAAAATTCTTTTTATGACGGTTTCTTGGATTTCTGCAGCTCCTAAAGTTAAGAAAGCCAAGTTGGAAGTCTCATCTGCCATTACTAAGCGCAGTTGGAGTTCCTAGATCACCTCAAGGATGCTGGCAAACTAAATGTGAGTGCACTTTAGTTGAGTCTTTCCCTGCAGGGAGTGTTGGTGTACTCCTTGTACTCTATCTTTTTTCATTGTATTTTACTTGTTGTTTTGTTTCTTGTCAGTCTCCACGGCTAGTGGATTGAGTTATCTTATTTGTACTTTTTCTATTTTCTAATGTATGTAGTTCATCTACTAAAAAAAAGAAAAAAGAAGAAAAAAAGACAAGTACACGAAAGCAAAGACAAACATAGCAGGAGCTGAAGTTCTACGAAAACATCTACTAGGAGTGGAAAGACACCAAAACTTATAAAATAGCATATTCTTCTCTTAGATTGGCATAAATCAAAAAATAAAATAAAATAAAATAAATAAATAAACATGCTGATCAATATCCATCAAAGTTAGTTGAAAACTCCCACCAAAACTCACAATAAGGGTTTAAGAGTAAAGAGAGTGAGGAAAGTTGAGAAGCAGGGTGGAAAAGAAACAGCAATTTGGTGCCATGGCAACGAAGCATCAATCAAACATGACATCTCACCTTCCTGTTTTCATATTTGTTTATGAGAGGTCATGAGCATGATATGGATAGCCAAGCCCACTTGAGTTAGCGTAAGATGCTCAGGTGGTTACATAGTACTATTTTTTTTCATGCAAACCATAATAACAACTAATTATATTATTCTCATATTCTTTATAATATCTTAATCAAACTTTAACTTGATAATTATTCTCTAGCTTCTAAATCTTTAATTATTATTATTATTTTAGGAAAATACTTTGCAATTGGTGTGTTTTTTTATTTCTAAATCTAATCACTTAACAAAAGGCAGTTTATTGTGCAAATTGTGAAATACTTTTTCTGTTTCATTATAACTGTTCATTTTTAAAAGTTTTTCATGTTTCAAATTATTTGTCTACATACCTAATTTAAGTTTTAATTTTTAAATTAAATTTTAGCGATTTATTTAAATGTATTATTCTCTATTATTACTATCTTAAATGCATAACTTTGGTGGATGGAAAAAGAAATGGGCAAGATTAGAAAAATAAACTAAATGCTCATGAAATTCTTAACTCCAACTACTTTTTTTACTCTTCGTGAAACAGTTAAGATGGACATTTGTAATAGAACTGAAGAAGTACTAAAAGAAACAACTCTCGTCGGTTGGGGTCTGTACCGCTCACCGGAATTGTAGTTCAATCTGTTAGAGCATCACCCTAATATCTTGTTATTGTTTTTTTTTTTTTTTGTTTGCCTTCTGGCTTCAATTATATTGGTGTTATTTTTTTAATATATTTTTGAGTTATTTATTCACTAATTAAAAATAAAAAAATAAAAAACAAGTGATGACCATTCACCATGCAATCTACAATTTCTTCACCTTTTCACTAGTTTTTCTCTTATTTCTAAGCAATTAGAGGCCCTACCAAAAAGGATTCCTTCAATCATTGAAGTCTTAACACATTCATACCTATAGTTTAGAATTAGATTTACACACTATGGATAAATTATCATGTACATATTTAAACGTGAGAAATAGTATTAATTTTGTTAGGTATCTTAATTACCCATGATGTGCTAATTTTATAATCTCGGGAATATATTTATTCGGTGCATATTTATATTTAAAGAAGTCCATCATCTTTCATGTAAAAAAAGAATGGTTGCAAGTTATGAAGTACGATCTCAAAAATTCTTTTTAATTAATCGTTATCTTCTTAGTTTCTTAATAAGCATATATATATCTTAGTTTCTTAATAAACATATATATATATATATGTTTAGATTTTAAAAAAAAATGAATAAACCATGTTATAGTAAAAACAAAATGGATACAAGTAGCTAATGAATGGAGGTACAGAAAAAATAAAAATTAAACTAAAGAAGATAACAATGAGAAACATTCACTGAGTGTGGAGACAAACTTAAGACTAAAAAGAGTGACTGAAATACAAAAATATATATATATATATATATATATATATATAGAAATATATAGATAACAAAAGGAGAAAAAGAAAGATAGGATTAGAAGCGGAACTCCCAGAAAATCCTACAAAAAAACTTCATAATATATAAACACTATAACCAAATATTTCTCTAACAAAGACAAGAAAATCACATGCATACATGGTTTAATATATATATACACGTATACATGTATCAATGTATGTAATGGGTATAATTAATTTAAAATTTTCCATAAAAACTTACTATAACGTATGAATTTGAGAATGTCCATAGTGTTTGGATGAAACATTTCTTATATTTGGAGATAGAAATTAACTCAAATATTAATTCTTCATCATTGATTGGACAATCACAGAAAAGATCATATGCATATAAACAAGACAAAGAAACCCATGTGATGAGGTTGTGACCGAATGTCATTTGAAGGCAGCACTGTTACTAAAAACATATATACATGCAAAGTGACATGCATTTGTATTATTTTTCTAAAGTGAGGACCAACCACAAGTGATAGAATGATAGAATGAGAGTGTGTGTGGCTCTCTCCTAAGGAACCCCAACTCATGAACTTTTTAATTTTTGGCTTTCTCTTGATGGTACCTTACCATCATCAAATGAAAGAGACCTCAATCTCTACAATGGCATGAAAAAGAAGATCTAGGTGCATTGCATGAATGCATGAAGGGGATCTTTGACCCTTTGGAGGGTCATGTCCCCCAGGAGGTACATTTGCCCATTAAGTAAACAAACATAAGCCTTTTGAGGCCACTCTTGTGGGGACCTTCTTGCTTCCTAACTTTGTTTCATGATATGATAACTCCATCTTATTGAAGCCACTTTGATCATTTCTTAGTTGCTAATTAACCTTAATTATTGTCTTGATTAAGAATCTTCATACTGATTTCATTTGTGTTTTTTTGTGATTGAGATTTTGCAGGGATGGAATCTACCTGATTAAAAAGATTCGTCTCCTTTTTGTAAATGCAATGTTGGAATTTGAGATTACACAAAAAAAAAGTTCACTAATGAGAAAAATTGTTGATTGTTCCTACCATTTTATAGATTTGGTGTTCATTTAGTTTTTTTTTTTTTTTTTTTTTTTTTATCTTTTATTTGCTCCATGCACTTCCATCATTTTTTTGGAGATGTGCAGGGCTCTTCACCGTCAACCCTTTTCAGGTTTAAACTTTATTAGATTATTATTTTTTTTTGGATAAAAATTAAATAAGTCACAATTTTGTTAAAAAGAATGTTATGTAACACAAGTAATAAAATATAATAACTTAAGTAAAAAATTCATTAGTGGTGGATATTGACCATCATTGAGTCGAGGAAAGTTAAGTTATAGATGACACCATGAAAATAATAAGTGAAGAGATCATTTAACTAATGTAGCACAACCATAGTTGGTGTTAAAATTTTTGTCAAATTATGTGTTATTAACTCCAGAACCGAATTAAAAAACTTGATACTTCATTTAATGGTGGAGTTTTAATCCTCTAAAGATGCAGAAATTTGGAAAAGAAAAAAATAATTGATTTTGATTACAATTAAGAAACAAATATAAATAACTTCTTAATTAGATCTCAATTCAAATATTTGTTATTATTATAATTATTATTGAACTAGTTGGAGTACATCAATATATATATAAAGTCTGAACATAATCATAATTTTTAATTAAAAAAGTCTAAACATGAATCATGTATCACTAATCAAATACAAACTTTTGCATCTGTCGCTTGGGAAAGAATTAAATTAAGTACCAACTCTTATACTCCAAAGGTATTATCAATGTTATATCTTGTTTTAACATATTATATTATAATATATTTTATTATAATTTAAAACTATATATAGAAATCAAGAATAAAATCCACGGCATGATAAAATTACAGTATGCATGTTGAGATACATAGAACAGGAAAAGGCTAAGTGGCGCAGTTGTGGACCAACACATGCAAGAATCAAATTGAACTGGAGTTTAATGAGTGCCATCACTAATTCTTATATGATGTGCTAATTTTATCTCTTTGTGTGGTAAGGTCTCTTCTTAATTTTCTAAATAAATATAACATATAGAAAAAATTAAAGTGTTTAAGTGTCATTGCCCTTGCCTTGTGATACATAAATCACAAAATGCATCAGATCATTTGGGTTATTTACATGGTGCTTTCATACAGGGAGCAACTAAGATAGTCAACTGTATAAAACATCTTAATGTTTTTATTTATTTATTTTATTTTGAATAAAAACATCTCAATGTCAACTATATAAAACATGAGGAAAAATATAATTAGAAACATATATATTTATATGTTTTTTTTAATAAAATGAATAAATCACTGAAGGGCAAACAAACACTTACATACTTGTTTGTGCCTAAAAAACAAACTTATATAAAAAAAATAGTTAAAAAAAAAAAATCACATTACAACCAAAAATCATCTCTCTGCATATACTCTCCCTGTGCTCTTTTGCTTGCAAATGTTGTTTTTGTCTTTTGTATTGTTTTGTAGTTTTTTAATTATAAACGCCCATAAAACTCACGGCATCACCTATAGCTTTAATTATTTTATTTTATTTTATTATTATTATTATTATTATTATTATTTATTTTTTTTTTTTGAATTCTCTAAAACTAGTTAGAACCACATGATACACTTTTCATTTTTTAACATTATTATTAATGGACAAAAATGACATATCTATTATTATTATTATTTATTTTTTTATCCGGGTGAAATTTAGCTTTGGCTCCATCAAACTTAGGAGAAGGCCCTCTTTCAAGATCTAGATTTGTTTGACATCTTGAAGGAGACCTGTTCCTCATTCCAAAAGAAATCCTTCAAGAAAGCAACCACCTATCTCAATGGGATAAGCTACTCAGCCAAAAAGAATTGTATTGGAATCAAAGATCAAGACTCTTGTTGTATATGACTCATATACAAGGTGAACGGGTAGATGCTAGAGCGTATATATATATATATATATATATATATATATATATATATATATATATATATATATATATAATCCTAATTAATTCTAATAAGAGAATCGACAATCGCTCCGCTGCAGAGGACGTAGGCATACTCTGTCGAACCTCGTTAAATCTCTTGCGTTTGTGTGATTGCTTTCAGGTTTTCTTTTTCATCATTATTAAATTTTTCAACAACTATCATAGTATAGGGATGGGGATGAAAATACGAAGTTCTTCCATGTTGTCGTTAATGGAAGAAAGAAGAGGAACTTTATCCTTAGCATCACCCTGGGGAACTCAAGAATTGAAGGGAATGATAATATCGGGAAAGTGTTTTTCAACCACTTCAAGTCCTAATTTGGATCCAAGAGGGGGTTGAGTATCAAAATCGAATGGTCGAAACTTCTTGCTTTCAAACAACAAATTGACCTCTTAGTTAGAACTTCCATTCACCCCGGTTGAAATCAAGCAAGCAACCTTTAGTCTAGGAGTTGACAAGGCTCTTGGTCTTGATGGTTTTCCAACCTTTTTCCGCCAAAATACCGGGACATTGTCAGTAGTGAAATAATACAGATGTGCAAGATTTTTATGAGGGAAAAGCAAACTTGGAAATGATCAATTGGGCTAGTATTACTCTGATTCTCAAGAATGATACTCATAGTACTTTGACGGACTATCGACCCATCAGTCTGGATCAAAGCCTTTCTTGAATCATCCAAGGCCTCTATCTTGGTAAACAGGACTCAATCCGGCTATGTTAGACATCGTAAGGGATTGAGGCAAGATGACCCTTTATTGCGGCTCCTCTTTGTTCCTGTGATGGATGTGCTAAGTGGGATGCTCAATCATGCCCTTAGTTCTGGCATTCTCTATGGAGTTCCTCTAGGGCAACATGGGAAGATTTGTCATCTCCAATTTGTTGATGATCTCATCATCCTGTCGGCAGAAGGGGGAGATGACCTCATAATTGCTAAATTGATCCAACTTTCTGTTTGAAGGCATCTCGGATCTCTCAATCAACCTATACGCAAAACTTGCCTCTACACCACTATGCCGGGACAACTGTCGGATCCTTTACTGGCTCAAACCCTAAATTGTACATCTGGCCTACTTCCTCTAACTTATTTGGGCGTTCCCATTTCAGGAAGTAGACCTTGTTGCTAAGATGGGGTGAGTCTCATTGATAAGATTAGAAGGCATTTGTCATCATGGAAAACTAAGTCTCTCCGTGGGTGGCAGGCTCACGTTACTCAACTCTATGCTCTTTACAATCCCGACTTACTCAATGTCCATGTTTAGATTACCCCATTGGGTTCTCAAAGAAATGGATCATATTAGGAGGGATTTCATGTGGTTTGGCCCTGACTATGAACGACATGGATCTAGATTGGTAAGTTGGGACCAACTTTGCAATATGAGAAATCAAAGAAGGTGGGGAATCTTGAAGCTTGAAGAAAACAATTTAGCCATCGTTGGAAAATGGTGGTGGAAGCTCTCAACGGGAGCCAACTGGTGTGGTCTCAAAGTCATCTTTAACTATTATCATGATAATGCACCTTGGAACCTTTACTGCAGACCTCCCTGAGACGTTCTTTCTTTTGGAATGGACTACTAAAGTGTCTACCATCCTTTCATGCCTGTATCTCCCCAATGCTCCAAAGTGGTAACAACACTCTGTTTTGGTTTGACAATTGGTACAAGGGTTGTGCATTGAGGTATATGTGGCTTGACTTGTTTCGAAATTCCTCACAAACCCACGGAACGATTAGGGAAAACCTACATCTCTTACACTCCCCACCCTTGGTCGGCGATGACTTTATTGCTGCTATTACTGAGAAGGTCTAGAGACAAAATCTTGATCTAGGCGACCTCAAAAAGTGGTGCTTAACAACCAATGGCATTTTCACAGTTAAATCCTTCTACAATTTCCTAAATGACGGTGGGATGTGTTGCCAAGTGGCACAACATTTGGAAGGGCGCTTGTCCAAGGAAAATCAACCTTTTAATTTGGCTTGCTTGGAAAAATCGTATCCTTACCTTGGACAACCTTGCTAAAAGAAAATGCAACCAGTTGCCTACGGCTACTTGAGTTATGTGTAACAATGACAAAGAGTTCGACGACCATCTCTTCCTAACCTGCCCCTTCGTTGGAAGGATTTGGAATTAATTATTTTGGGCAACTTTTCCAAATTGCCCACCTCCCTACTTCTAGGCTTCTTGGAAGGCTTTTCTCCCATCTTCCAAGAGGAATATGTAAGATTTAGTGATGTGTGCTATAGTATGGTGCATATGGCTTGAAAGAAATTAACGTGTTTTTTATCCTAAATTTCTACCAGTTAGCTTAATTTTTCTTAAAATTAGTTATATGCTTCTCTTATGGTGGAATGCAGTGCCAGAAGCCAAAAAATCAAGTTAGAAGACTCTATTGCTTCAGTCAAGTGCAACTTAGAATTTCTTAGGACTTGTGTTGCTGGAGCGAGTGATCCAAAGGAGTCAACCGCCTTTCCTGATTCTAGCTAGTTGATTTTTTTTCTCTCACCCTAGGAGGTTTCTATTTCTGCTCCCTGACTAGAGCCGTCGCCATTGGTTTCCCCTGTCCCTCTTGTATTGTTTTCCTTTTCTTTTGTAAGTTCGATGTCATACTAGTTATTGCTTTTCCACATCTAGTGGAATGTTTTTGTTGTTTGTCTCTTGTACCTTTCCGTTATAATGAATGTGATTTATCTATTTTTTCAAAATAATAATAATAATAATAATAATGATAATAATAATAATTTCATTAGAAATTTTGGAATGTATAGATTTTTATGGGTAAAATGAGCAAATTCATGTAGATAAACAAGCACATACTGTTTGAAAGGTAATATATATATAATCATAATTTTTAATAGATTTATTATTATGATTTTTTTTTCTTACAAACACTCGCAATCATGGGTAGTTATATAATATTGTAAAAACTGTATTGCAAAGATATACAAGCGATTTAATTTTTTCTGTCTTGCTACTTATAAATTTTATTATCTTTATATTCTACATCTATATTTTAATAATATAAAAATTTCAATTTGCAAACCCATCTCAAAATGAGCTCAATAAAGATCAATGATCATAACCATATTTATTTATATATGTGTGGCCTCATATGCTTGTTCACTCAAGTTTCTTGTCGGCCCAAAGCCCAACCAAGGCCTAGTTGTCTTAGTTGGGTTGGGCTGGAACTCAAGCAACAATGCTGGGTAGAGAAAACCTGTTTTAAATTTATATATATTCAGGCTAGTCATACCTAATCTTTGTTCAAATTAAATAAATATTGCTAAATATTTATTTATTGCCAATTTTTAACTGTTTACAAATTATTCATAATTTTAGAGAGGTATATCATAATTCAAACTGACTTTCATACTTGTAAATATTTCAATAATTTGTCTTCCCATTATAAGCAGAAATATAGTAATTCTTTTTTATCTATTTCTAATGAGAGATTAAGGGATCAACTCTCTCTCTTACACAAAATATTGGTTTAGTGTTTGAGATCAACTCTCTTTCTTACGCACAACATTGATTGTGATGAGTATCAAGCGGTTTTTTTTTTTTTTTTTTTAATTTTTAAGGAAAAGAAAAGAAACACCTCAATAAAGTAGGAAGCATTGTTTTGTGTTTCTTATTATTTAATATAATGTTAAAAATCCTATGACTTATGTATAAAAAAAATCAATGGTAAGTGACTATTAATCTATGTTTTTCACTATTTAAAAAAATTTCAAATGAATTGGTAGTCTTATGAAAATACACATTACTCTAACAATTTTTTGTTTTTTTTGACAAAATGGATAATAACTACACCTATAATGCATTTGTACCTTCACCCTGCATAAATTAAGATTCGAACTTGTCTTTTTAATAAAAAAAATAAATATTTTACATGAGGGACTTAATAAAAATAGATCAAAAAGTCGTTGGTTGATATAAAAATATTAAGATGTAATTTTATTAAATATTATATAACTTAATTAATAAAATATAGTTTATTCTATAATTTCATATAGTATTTTGGCAGACAAATGATTTAAGAAAATGATTTAGGAAATACATAAGTAGCAATTTTATTTTCTTTTTTCATTTTTAATTGTTTTGCTCGGGGACCGGGGGAGTAGCATTTCTGTCATGGGTGAGTAAAATTCCCTAATAATTATGGAATTCCCACATGGTCCCTAACTTTTTTTTATTCCCAATACATCCTTTTAAAAATTTATACTTTCAGTGGATAGGTGATTGGATTGATTTTCCTTGCAAAAAGATCACAATGTCCATGACCTATTATTTGGAATTGGGTGTGAGTGAGAAATTATGTATTTGCGCGCCGACCATCAGTAGTTTAGCTATTATCGGTTTAAGCCATGGAATGGTAGATGGACACAATTCAATTTGGTCTTTAATTGTGCCCATGGGTTGCCGCGGACAGGAGAATTTTTTTGGCTAGAGGTTTTTGGTAGCTCGTCATTAGAGCCAATTATCATACCATAATAGATCAGTGGTACCGTTTCTGATTTTCAAATGAACACAGGTTGTAAAAGCTGATAGGAGGCTTAAGACCTTGCCAGAAGGATGATTTTCTTTTAAGGAACCTATATAAAGTAAAAATTAATAATATCAATCCAAAATCATAGTTTTTTTTTGTTGTCTGAATGAACACCATAGAGTAGGAATTGAAAATAAACATTCAAAGCAACACAAAATAGACAAATTCAACGCTATAGACGGGGAATTTAAAAAATCCTAACAAAAAAAATTAAATATATATAATTGGGTATATTTATTAATTGAATTTTAGGTTGGGTTCAGGTTCATATTCGGGTTCTGGTTTGGGTCGGGTATCAGGATTTCCATACCCGCATTTGCACCCGTTTTATATTAGTCGTGTTTTACCCAAATCCGACCCGAAACCCGGTCAAGCCGGGTTTTACCCGTCAAACTCAGATCCGGTTGGTTCAGGTTTAGGGATTATTGCCATTCCTAGTTTCTCTTGTTTTGTCTAAAGTGCATAACTACATATTCCAAGATGGGTTATTACAATAGTAGTTGAATTGGATAACTTAGAAAAGCACACTAATTAGATCCCATTAAGACTAAGGTAAATATTTTAAGGTTTATGATTCCCCATTTTCCTTGATCCCATGGTCGACATATTTGCACCTAATTTACTGACTAACATTTTGAACTTACATTTTTGAGAAGAACATAAACATTTTATGAAAAAGACCCATTGCCAATAGATCAAGGATCATTGGCTGAATTTATTTTCTTGCGTGATAATTGAGGTTTGATTTTTTTTTTTTTTTTTTTTTTTTTTTTTTTTTTTAGAAAAACATAAACACTTTATGCAAGAGATCTAGTGCCAATAAATTATGAGCCCGTTGGCTATTTATTTTTTTTGGTAAGCTCTTTATAGCCAATGGCTTCAATAAATTAAAAGTGAAAAATATTGTATCCAGAAAAATCCTCCGATCTCGGATTCAGGTGGAAAATTAAGAATCATATTATATTTTTTAACTTCTTATATTTCAGCTTTTGCATGCACATTTTTACATGTCTTTTTGTTCTCTCATTTCTCTTTGATTGCTAAAATTACTCATTTATTTTGTGGGTATCTTAGCCCTTGAGCATAAAAGATAAAAGTTGGAGGCACTGGCCAACACGGTAAAGAAAAGCTTGGAGTTTGCAAATCCCAAAAGGGATGAGCTCAGTAGCTTCAAAAGAGGTGCACACTAACATTGGTGCAATCTGATTGGAGCTTTCACTACATATGGGCATTCTTAGGGATTTCTTACTCCCTAGGTTGAGCGCTCAATCTTTTGTTATTGGGGGATGCTCTCTATGTTTACCTTACTTTTTATATCTAATATGTTTGATGGTGACTGCACTTTTGGTCGTGTTCTTCTTGGTTGCTGGTAAATTATATATATATATAAACCAAAGTGTTCACTTGTCATCACCTCTTGACTCATGATACATGGCAAGAAATCATATTATTTGTATTATCTGCAATACTTGATGCAATGAGCAATTAGAACGTTCCCCTAATTTGTGATTCTCTTTTTCAGCTGTTAAAGGTATAGATATTATCTCACACTCTCCTTTCAGCAGTTAAGTTGTTCCCATATTATCTCACAGTGGACATCGCCAATTCACTATGTATTAACTTTTTTGGTATTTTTCTATTTCTTACTCTTTTCTTGACGTGTTTGTTCTTGACCTTTGGTTATTACCTTGTTGGTTTGTTATCTGTGATGTTCTTGTTCTTTTTATGTTTTTTTTTTTTGAAAAAAATGGATAAGCTACGAATTTATTGATAATAAAATAGAAAGTACATAAAAGACTTGTACAAAAAGATCACCAACACAAAGAGTGAAAATAGTCTAAAACCTCACCAGAGGTGAGAGAGCAGCAAGAAGAAACAAAGAAAACGAAAGGGGAGATTGAGCAGGCTAAATCAACCTACTGGAGACACAGGCCTGCCCAGTCAAAGATGAAGGAGAGTACTACTCCTAATCTGAAGTACGTTCAGAATTGCTGAGGTGATCTGTGGATCTTTCGCTAAAGAAATTGATGGAGTGCTTGATTCTCTGTGCGGCTTCAAGATTAGACTGGTAATACACTTCTGAATTTGCAGAAAGCCAAGAGAGAAGCATATTAACGGTTTTAAAGAAGACAAAATGGAACAGTAAAGAATTGGAGTTAAAAATAAATCAACCTACTAGAGAAAAACATTTTATGTTTTTTTTTTATTGTTTTAACTTTTTGTTTTGTTTTCTTGTACTGATTTCTTTTTTTTTTTAAATAAGTTTAGTGGGAAAAAAAAAAAAAATAGAACCTACTCTTAATCTTAACTGTACAAAACATGAGGAAATAAAATATATGACATACATGTATGTGCCTAAACAACAATTTTTTATGAAAATAATAAAAAAAGATAGAAAATGTCACATACAAAACAAAATTGTAAAACATAATTACATGTGGGTAAACAACAATTTTTAGAGAAAGATAATTTAAAAAATTGTTAAAAAAAAATGTTCTTATTGGACACTCCCTGCTCCTTTGCTCTCACCAAGTGGGGTTTTGTCCTACTAAAAATATTCCTTGCATTATTCTGATATAAGCTTCCGGGTATTAACTCTTTTATATATATATATATTTTGCCAAAGTGAATAAACCACATTTTTTTAATAAACCAAACAAAACAGTTGCAGATTGAAATGTCTACAAAATAGCACCAACAGTATTATTATCTTTTGAAAAATCAGATAAACAACAAATTTTATTAAAAAATAATTTTTATTTTTGTACTTGTTACTAAATAGTCTAGTACTGAGTCATTTGAATGGTGTTATGATACTATGCATTATTGTGCAAATACTACAATACACTATAAAATTATTATAGCAGTATTTTTCACTCACTATTTACTGGCATGTTGTTATTGTCCACTTCATATAATAAATCCCCAAAGGTTATTAAGCCATCATAGCTTGCCTTTGTCAATCTTTGTCAATATATATAGATATTGAAAGCAACACCAATGCCAAGCATCTTCTTGTTACTAAGTCGGAGTTAAAGTAGGCTCTCAATTTAACAGAAATCATCATGATTGGAGAGCAACTCAAGGGTTGAAAAGGCTTCATATATACCCTTCTTGTGAATGCTGGCTGTGCCAAGATTCAAGTTAATTATTCCTCACAAAACGGCTGCTATTGCTTCTAGTTTGGCTTGCCATGGATCTAGTAAGCATGAGCTGACTCTATTTCATTAAGGATGGGACCTTCCCAAATGGATCATGAAGTGTATCACAAACCTTGGATTTCATATATATATATATATATATATATAGACAAAATTTGTTAGAAAATAAAAGGAAGTGAGACTTTGAGAATACAAAAACACTAAATAGTCTAATAGTAAATCATCTAAAAAACCAAAATTTGTTAAAAATAAAAAGAAGTGAGACTTTGAGAATGCAAAAACACTAAATGGTCTAATAGTAAATCATTTGAACAGAGCCATGATACGGTAAAATATTATAGTGCACTATATAGTTGCTGTAGACTGTAGTAGGACTTTTCATCCATATTATTCACGACCATGCCATTATTGTTGCCATATGATAATTGTTTAAATAGGTGTCGTAACTTGTTTTTGTAAAAAAAATTATATATAAATAAAAAATTTTAATATTCAATAAATTAATGGTTTACTCGTATTATTTAAAAAAATATTAGAAATTTCAAAAAAAAAATTATTTGAAAAACAGAGAGAAGTCAGACTTTGATGATGCATAGATTATAAATCAAAACCTAGTCTGTTGTTACCCATGCATTCCGCTAAGCTCCTTTAAATCCGGGACAAAGAGAGAATCAAATACCGAACTTTCAGTCAATTCGGATGATAAAATAAACTTGTGATAGTTTTATCATGGTCAGAATATGCACAGAGTAAAGACAAAGCCGTAGACTTAGAAGAGTCAGCTTGAAAATTGTGGCCTCCAAATTTAATTATGACCTAAGGACATGTTCCTGGTCAACGTTCCCAGTTGGTCCGCGCTTCGATAATGGTGGAAGCAGGGGTATATGGTTGCTATCCTTTACACCACAAAATAAACTTGTACTTGTATAATTATCAAGTTATAGCTCATAAATAACGCATCAAAAGTAAGCGCTTCATTTTTTTTTGTAAGCGCTTCATCTATTGTTCTTCATCCAAATAGGAAACCGATGCCTTTGAACATCCTCTTCTTCCTGCTGTTCCTTTTCTCACATAATTTCCTCTTGAAATGCAACGCAGAAACAGAAGCAGAGGCACTTCTGAAATGGAAGTCTAGCTTGTTCAATATTCCTCAATCTCTCAGCTCATGGAACCTGACCGATTCCACCAACCATTGCCATTGGTTTGGCATCACCTGCAACTCGGCCGGTAGCGTAGTTGAGCTCAACTTGCCAAACTGCAGGCTCAATGGCACGCTTGATGAGTTAGACTTTACCTCTCTATCAAATCTTGACTTGTCAGGAAACAAACTTTCTGGTGAACTACCAGAGAAGCTTGGTGACCTCAAGAATTTAAGGCAGTTAGATTTGAGCAGCAATGAATTATCTGGGTCAATTCCTTCTAGCTTAGCAAGGCTTACGGCTTTGCAGCAGCTCAATGTGTCTCACAACAAACTCTCAGGTCAAATCCCAGAAGCATTCTCAGGCATGTTGTTGAAGATTTGCCTTGAATTTTTTGAAAAGACAAGGGTCTATTTATAATTTTGAAGAGATAGTTACATATATAACCCTAATTTTATTTTTATTTTACTAAGGGTGTTGAATATCTGTTTATATATTTATATATATATATATATTAGGCACCCAAAAATTAATTAGGGTTTTGAAGAGAGTTTTCTGAGAGAGTTAGGAATCTTGTCTTGTCTTGGAGTTGGAGTGCTCTTCTTTGTTCCGGATTACGTCTCCGGTGAGACTCCTTGTTTTTGGATTCCCTCTCATATCATTGTAAGTCTCTCCTGTATTTTGTTCTCTTCTTCACATAGTGGATTGCTTTAATTGTGTGGTCCGTGGTTTTTCCCTTTGTGGGTTTTCACGTAAATCCCTGTGTTATTTATTTTGCTTGTGTTTTTTTTGGCTTGCATTGGTGATTATCTACTTATCTGCTGTATTTGGATCACCCTATTTACCTTTCACATGTATAGTCTATACTCCATTGATTTCTCTTATAATAAGCTAACAGGGCCAATTCCTTCTGGAGAAGTTTTCTGGAAGCCATCCATGGCTTATGTCGGCAATGCTGGTCTGTGTAGAGATGCTTCCAGTTTGCTCTCGTGTGGGTTCAGTACCTCAGACGAAGGATCTCACAATCCCTCAGACCAAGGATCTAATAAGAAACACACAACACTGCTTATCGCCATCACTGTCCCCGTGGCTGGATGTTCCCTTATGCTGCTAGTCGCCATTGCAGTTGCATGCCGCCGACAACGAACCAACAAAGTCACTGAAACTGAAAACTATTCCTTAGTGTGGGATACAGGTCTCAAGTTTAAATTCACAGATGTCATGGAAGCCATAGATGACTTCAATGAAGCATACTGCATAGGAAAAGAAAGTTTTGGGGTGGTGTACAAGGCTGAACTGCCCTCTGGCCAAGTATTGGCTGTGAAACGACAGCATTTTTCTGATGAGAGTGACATTCAGGAAACAATGTAGGAAGTTTCTTGAATGAGATCAAAATTTTGTTGGAGGTGAGGCACCGCAATATTGTGAAGCTGCACAGATCTTGCTCAAAGAAGGGTGTAATGTACTTGATATATGACTATGTGGAGAGAGGGAGCTTAGGCGATGTCTTGTACAGTGTGTTGGGGGGACTGACATTTGATTGGGCAATGAGAGTGAAAGTGGTTTATGGAGTAGCTCATGCTTTAGCTTACCTTCACAATGACTGCTCGCCGAACATTGTCCATCGTGATATATCGATTAACAATGTCTTGTTAGACGATGAATTTGAGCCTAAGCTCTGTGATTTTGGAACTGCTAAACTGCTGAGGCATGATGCATCTAGTTGGACTGCTGTTGTAGGCTCCTATGGTTATATAGCTCCAGGTAACAAAGCATATATATATACAAATACTTTTTGTAGCATTCTTATTTGCTATGACAGGTCATTGAGTTGTAATTTACACAAATTTGATGTGTGTGATCTTTGTAGAGCTTGCATACATGACCAAGTTCACCGAAAAGTGTGATGTGTATAGTTTTGGAGTACTGACATTGGAGGTTATGATGGGAATGCATCCTGGAGAGCTGCTATCAAATCTACCATCAATATCATCATCCTCTGAAGGCAATGATCTACTGCTAAAAGATGTGTTGGACAACAGGTTACGACCTCCCACAGGCCAATTAACTGAACAAGTTGTGTTCATAGTGAAGGTTGCTCTTGCTTGCACTCACACCAATCCGGCATCAAGGCCTACAATGCTTTCCATAGCTCAAAAGCTGTCAACTCGGAAAAAGTCTTACCTTTCTGAGCCATTGGGAACTGTCACCGTCAAGAATCTCTTGCAGATTTCAAGAAGCGGTGAACTACTGAAATGAGTCACGGTCTTGAGTCATGGGAACAATAAGGTTTAGGAGAATAGGGTCGAAACAGAGCTTATCTAAGGATGAGAAGCATGCCCCTGACACACATATGCCTGACTAGGACCCCGACATGTAATATAGTAGCTTTGGACACACCCACGTAGGAGTGCCTTCAATCTGCAAGTGCCCCTACCCTTAGTAGTTTGTATCTATTGTCTTGTTTTTTTTTTTTTTACAGTTAGTAGATTTGTTTGTCTTTTCTGGTGTTTTTTTATTTTTCAAAATAAACTGCTAGGTCGCTAAAGAAAATAGAGACGTGCAGCCTCGGCGGAATAAGTGGGGACAGAGCCCGCATACACATAGGCGCTGAGACCACCCGCACACTATTACTACTCACACTCCTAGAAATATGCACTCACATATGATTCGACTTCTCACCACTTGTGAAGGATTCTAATAAGGACCCGACTACCAATAGACTACTTGATTGTTGGTTTTTTTTGTTTGTTTTTGTTTCAGTCATTTTGAATTTTACTTGTACTTGCTTGCTCTGTTATTTTTTAATAAATCTGTAATTTATCTAATTTATAATAATTAAAAAAAAAAAAAACAATACTTCGCTGCCGCTTAGTCATCCAAACGGCCTTGTTTGACATACTACGAAAGTTAGATATGTTATGCTTACTTTTCCTATGCATAGTATATTAAGTTAGCATTGGGTATCATATTTATCTTTGTTTGGGGAACAGAGCATATTCATTTCTATCCCAGTTGGTTTTCAGTTATCCTTTCTACTTATACAAACTATCAAACAGTTTAATATATATTGTGCATAGCGAAATACACATATATTTGTGTGTGAGAGTTTGCGTGTTAACAAGCACACGCGCCTGCGAGCACCTTTTCTCTCCTTTCTAATTTTAATCTTACTGTCATATATTGCTCAGTATTGTTAGAATGCTCATTAACTGTGTTAATACCATTGAAAGGGGCATATTATGTTTGATTAGGTACTTCTTTTCTAAATTAAACTTAAAAATTTTACCTTTCTTTTTTTTGAAATTTTTATCTTTTCATTTGATGCTTGTTTTTTTTTTTAAAAATTTTTGACAAGAATAAACGGGTATAATGATGCATCAGTTATAGTGGTTTAACAACTCTTATGAATTTATTAACTCAGTCAAACGTTATTTGAGGTGATTAGAGTCCTACCATGTGCACTCCCAGAAGATATTTCAAAAACCAAACTGAGTTAATAAATTCTCCCTATTATACAACATTGAAAAGAAGAAAAACTATTTTTTTTTTTTTTTCAGTTAAACTAAATTATATTAAGAGTATTGTTGCTTTATTATGATTTTAAATATTTCCTTAAAAAAATAAGTTAATAAACTATTGTTGGAACTTTTTTTTATTACTAATAGGCGACAAGCGCCCCCCCACTCAAGGGATTTGTCAAAAGGACAGACAGGTACGGAGGTGCACCAGTTACAGTGACTTATAGACCTCATAGAAAAATCCCCCTACCCTGCAACCTGAATGGGTGAAACCACTGTTTTTATAGCAGGTGACCCACACCCAGACGATAAACAATACAAGAATAGTACTAGACCTGGATATACATTGTATGAATAGTATATGAACAGTACTGAAACAAGGGGTACAGTGTATAAAATAGTACAAGAGTCTCGGGTGAACAGTATATAAACATTACTATGAATAGTACTGCCATGGGAAAGATTTGAACCCACTATTGTTGGAACTTTTGACTCTTAGTTTTTGAAATATGATTTAGTTTTATTGAAAAGATATATCTATAAACAGTACTATGAATAGTATATTAACAGTATTATGAACAGTACTGCCATGTTCACTCGATCCTGTTTAAGATTGCTAATATGCTTCTTTCTTGGTTTTCAGCTATGATAGATCACCACGACGCTTCTCAGAAGATAAAGCGCTCCCTCAACTTCATCAGCACTAGGGCTCCCAACTTCTCGGGTGATTCAGATCAGTAGATTACTTTGGAGTAGTTTACTCCATTTCAGCCTTTGTAGACCTATGCTACTAGACGACGGCTCTCGTCTCTTAGGCTTCTACTGTTTTTTACTTTTATCTTTTTGTATGTTCTTTTTGTACTCCGGCCCTCATCTCTAGTAAGAGCTGACTTTCTACTTTTTCTACGCTTTGTTTGATTTGTACTTTCTGTTTTCAATAAATTCGTAGTTTATCCATTTTTATAAAAAAAATATATTTATATAATTATATTTATATGATTTAGTCAAATAATATAATAACAAAGTCAATCAAATAAAATGTTTTTTTCATGAAGATGAAGTATTTTATTTGAACAAGAAAAGAGAATAGATAACATGAAGAAGTCTTCCACTTTTGTTTTTCCAACAGGAGCAACCGTGAATCCAACAAGCATCGACCCAATACTGATAGTTGAAGAGACCAATAATGCTCACCTAATTTTAGTATTTTGTTTATATACTTTGGCCTATGTTATAATTTTTTTTTAATAAAAATAGATAAATCATTGATGTTATAAATTTCTATCATATAATATTTATTTTTATATTAAAATTATTTTATTAATCATTTATTTCGTTCTCATATAAGATGTCGGGTGTTCAAATCACACTCAACTCATAATGAGTAAAAATTTACTGTATGATGGAGGGTTCTCATGTATACATGGTGTTATAGGATCTCCAATATGGGAACGGACAGTACTATAATAATACTGTTCATATACTGCTTGCTGTTTTTATTTTTGTAAAAAAAAAAAATTATCCTGATATTGCGATTGCGATTGAGATTGCCATAGAAGAGTATGAAAGCTGGACTCTCTCCGCAGGCTTTTTTTGACTTAACCACAGTGAGATTTTGAGGATGATCCCACGGGCGGAAATCAAAACCAACAATTTTGTTCTCAGCGATTGCTATTGTTACACTATTTCCACGCAAAGTAAAGACTTGGACTTGGACTAAGAAAAGTCGGTTTGGAAATTGTGGCAACCATGACTATGACGTAAGAACTTGGTCGTTGTCAAACTAAGCAACTGGTCTGCATTCTATGAATCTATATCCATGAAAAATCTGCAGAAGTACTAAAGCATCAAAAGTTGGTGCTTCATCCATTGCGCTTCATCCGAAGATGAAACCAATGTCATTAGACATCCTGATCATTTTCCTACTCTTCCTCTTCTCACTGGAATGCAACGCAAAAACAGAAGTAGAGGCACTTCTGAAATGGAAGTCTAGTTTGTACAATCCTGAATCTCTGAGCTCATGGAGCCTGACCAACGCCACCAACCACTGCCATTGGTTTGGCATCACCTGCAACTCGGCTGGTGGCATAGTTGAGCTCAACTTGCCAAATTGCAGCCTTAATGGCACTCTTGACGAGCTAGACTTTACCTCTCTATCAAATCTCACCAAACTCAACCTCAGCAGAAACATGCTGTTTGGTTCAATCCCTCAAAAGTTCTCTGCTCTCTCCAAGCTCATTTCACTGGAAATGGGCTACAATCATTTCGAAACTTCAAACTTCTCCGAGTTCAAAACCATGCCAACATTGACATATCTTTCACTGCAATCAAACAACTTTCCGGTAATGGAATTCCCATCCTTCATACTCAACTGCACCAATCTAACTGTCCTTGATCTATCAGTTAATGAGTTCAAGGGAACAATACCTGATTCCCTTGGAACCAATCTGGTTAAACTTCAGTACCTGAATCTCTCCTTCAACTCATTCTCTGGGTTCATACCTTCAAGTATACACAATCTTGTTCATCTCCGTAAAATGATCCTCATTCAAAACCAATTAAGCGGCCTTATCCCTGAGGAGATAGGAAACATGACTTCACTAGAGCAGTTAGACATGAACGGTAATCTTTTGGAGGGGAAGCTACCAAGCACCATGTCCCAGCTTGAGAACCTCATGTATCTAGATTTATCCTATAATTACAATTTAAATGGTAGCATCCCTACGAGTCTTGGCAAGGGCGGTCTACTCCACTTTGCCAACTTCTCAGGCAATGGGTTCTCTGGGGAGCTGCCGGAGTCTCTGTGTAGTGGATTCAAGCTACAGTACCTTGATGTGGGCTATAATAACTTCGATGGAGCACTGCCGTCTTGGTTGCGCAACTGCACCGAATTAAAACAAATCGTTTTGAGTGGCAACTATTTCACTGGGAGCCTGCCAACGGACTGGGGACACTGCACCAGCTTGACGTCCTTCATTATTGATGCTAATAATATATCTGGTGTGATTCCAAATGAATTTGGTAACATGACAAGCCTGCACTACCTCAGCTTAGCTTCAAACTCCCTGATAGGGGTGATTCCAAAGGAACTTGGTAATTTGACAAGCCTGCAACAGCTGAGCTTAGCTTTAAACTCCCTGACAGGGGAGATTCCAAAGGAATTTGGCAAGATGACAAGCCTGCAACACATGAACTTGGCTTCAAACTCTCTGACAGGGGAGATTCCGAAGGAGTTGGGTAACATGACAAGCCTTCAAGAGCTGAGCTTAGCTTCAAACCTTCTGACAGGGGAGATTCCAAAGGAGTTGGGTAGCATGATGAGCCTTCAAGAGCTGAGCTTAGCTTCAAACTCCCTAAGAGGAGAGATTCCAAAGGAGTTTGGTAGCATGGCAAGCCTGCAAAACCTGAGCCTAGCTTCAAACTCCCTGACAGGAATGATTCCAAAGGAGTTTGGTAAATTGACTAGTCTGCAACACCTGAGCTTAGCTTCAAACTTGCTGGAAGGGAATATTTCAAAGGTATTTGGTAACATAACAAGCTTGCAAGACTTGAGCTTGGCTTCAAACTTCCTGACAGGGGAGATACCAGATGAGTTGGGAAACTTGAGCTCGTTACAGAGTCTTGATCTCAGCAACAATAGATTATTTGGCCATATCACAGGAATTAGCCGCATGAATCAGCTCTCTTATCTCTTTTTGTCAGGAAACAAATTATCAGGACAAATCACATTACCGTTGGGACAATCCAGCGGGTTATTAGAACTTGACCTCAGCCACAACTTGTTAGAGGGTCATATACCTTCAACAATTGGTGACATGATCAACCTAGTGAATCTTAACCTGTCTGTAAACAAACTCTCTGGTGAGCTATCAGAGAAGCTTGGTGAGCTCGATAACTTACTGCGGTTGGATTTGAGCAGCAATGAATTATCTGGATCAATACCCTCCAAGTTATCATGGCTTTTAGTTTTGCAGCAGCTCAATGTATCTCACAACAACCTCTCAGGTCACATCCCTGAAACATTCTCAGACATGAATGATCTATACTCCATTGATTTCTCTTATAATATGTTAACAGGGCCGATTCCTTCTGGAGAAGTTTTCCAGGTAGCATCCAAGGCTTATGTTGGTAATGCTGGTTTGTGTGGAGATGCTATCGGTTTTCTCTCGTGTGCGTCCAGTCCCTCAGACCAAAGATCTCATAAAAACCACACGACACTACTTATCGCTATCACTATCCCGGTGGTTGGATGTTCCCTTATGCTAGTCGCCATTGCGCTAGCATGCCTTAGACAACAGACCAGGACCAACGAAGTGGCCGAAACTGAAAACCATTTCTTGGTGTGGGATACAGGTCTCAAGTTTAAACTCACAGATGTCATGGAAGCCATAGATAACTTCAATGAAGCATATTGCATAGGAAGAGGAAGTTTTGGTGTTGTGTACAAGGCTGAACTGCCCTCTGGCCAAGTATTGGCTGTGAAACGACACCATTTTTCTGCCGAGAGTGACATTCAGGAGAGAAATGTAAGAAGCATCTTGAATGAGATCCAAATTTTATTGGGTGTGAGGCACCGGAATATTGTGAAGCTACACGGAGCTTGCACAAAGAAGGGTGTGATGTACTTGGTATATGACTATGTGGAGAGAGGGAGCTTACGCGATGTCCTGAACAATGTGTTTGGGGCATTGACATTTGATTGGGCAATGAGAGTGAAAGTGATTCATGGAGTGGCTCACGCTTTAGCTTACCTTCACAATGACTGCTCACCGAACATTTTTCATCGAGATATATCGATAAACAATGTCTTGTTAGATAGTGATTTTGAGCCAAAGGTCTCTGATTTTGGAACTGCTAAGCTGCTGACACATGATGCATCTACTTGGACAGCTATTGCAGGCTCCTATGGTTATATTGCTCCAGGTAACAAGACATATATATACCTTCTGTGCATTAATATGTTCTTATTTGCTATGACAGGCCATTGAGTTTTAATGCAAACAAAATATAATGTGTGTGATATTTGTAGAGCTTGCATACATGACCAAGTTCACGGACAAGTGTGATGTATATAGTTTCGGAGTGGTGACACTGGAGGTTATGATGGGAATTCATCCTGGAGAGCTGCTTTTGAATTTACAATCAATGTCATCATCCTCTCAAGGAAATGATCTACTGCTGAAAGATGTGTTAGACCACAGGCTGCCTCCTCCCACAGGCCAATTAGCTGAAGAAGTTGTGTTCATAGTGAAGATTGCTCTAGCTTGCACTCAGACCATGCCAGCGTCCAGACCCGCAATGCGTTCCATAGCGCAAGAGTTTTTGACTAGAAAAAAATCTTACTTTTCTGAGTCATTGGGAACTATCAACCTCAAGAGTCTCTTACGGGTTTCAAGAAGCGGTGAACTATTGAAATGAGGCATGGTCTTGAGCTTATGAAGAGTGTTTTAAGGGACAATAAGGCAGGATCTAAACAAAGCTTAACCAAGGATGTGGTCGTATCAATAATTTGCTAACTTTTCATTATCTACATGGGCTTGTTTCATATACCAGCGTTGGTAGATATGTTAATGTAATATGCCTCGAATTATTTTGTGATATGGCCTGTTAATGATTGAACCTGCTTACATAGAGCTCAACTTGCAAAGGATTTTTTTTTTTTTTATGTAGTCTATGTTGAATGCAGAGGTCACGGGCAGATGGGCATAAACCCACCACCAACCTCATTTGGTGGCCCATGAGGGATTAATCTATTTTTACAATGTAATTTGGAGTGGCCCGAGCCAGTTTAGTTTAAGAATGTGTGTGTGTATATATATATATGCATGCTAATTTTTTTTTTTAAAATAAAAGTGGATAAATCACTGATTTATTAAAAAGGAGTAGAACAGAAACAAAAAAACCAATAGGAATGACCGAAAGAAATATACAAAAAACACTGAAACAAATAACCTTTACCAAAGATGAGCGTATCAAAGAAAAAACAAAATAGAACAAACTGGAAAGTTAAGGAGGGCAAGTAGCAAGACCGGCGAAAGTAACTATCTAGAGACACAAGCCTGTCTTAGCTGCAAGGGGAAGGGGATTATCCCTGGTCCATGTTATACTCTGAATCGTCGGGAAGATTTGTGACTCTTGCGCTCATGAAGTTCAGAGCACGCTTTATCTTTTGTGAGCCTTTCGATAAGGTTTGTTGATGTGCATAAGGAACTACAAAAAACCAAGAAAGGAGATGTTAGCAACTTTAAGAATATAGTAAAAAGAGGTAAAGCATTTGTTGAGATGCCTTGAATTTGATTGTGATGGTAACCCTATCCGAATTGTTTTGACTCCACCTGAATTTAGGGAGTTTAATCCTAAATTAGAAAATTCAATGAAGATTTGTGGTAGGCTTTTGGCTTGGGTCTGCCCAACAGACTGATCTATTGTGGGTTATATTATATTATTTTATTTTATTTTAATTCGGATAAATATAGGGTTTTTTCTGTAATTAGTTTTTTCACTCGAAAGAGAAAAATAAGAAATCTCTATCTCCTTGCCCGTGGACGTAGGTCACATAGACCGAACCACGTAAATCTCTGTGTGCTACTATTTTGCTCGATACATGCGATTAATTAAGTGCTGGTCTCTCTAAGCAATTTTGGGCTGAAGCAGTTAACACTGCTTGTTATCTGGTGAATAGATCTCCATCAACTGCAATTGATTTGAAGACTCCTCAAGAGGTATGGTCCGGTAAACCCTCTGATTATTCTGGTCTGCGTATATATGGTTGTCCTGCTTATGTTCATGTGAATGATAGTAAACTTGAGCCAAGGGCAATGAAATGCATATTTCTAGAGTATGCTGCTGGAGTTAAAGGATATAGATTGTGGTGTACTGAAAAATATAGAACTCCAAAATTTATTATTAGCAAAGATGTTACTTTTGATGAATATATTATGTTTGGCCAGAGAGAGGAGCTTGATAATGTTGCAGGTAATAAAGATCAGGGTGTTAACCAAAAGGTGGTGTTAGTTCCGGCGGTTAGGGTTTGTGAAATAAGAGGAACACTCACTCACTTAAGCACTCAAGAAAAATAAACACAAACCACAAAGAGGAGACACAAGACGTTGGTAACCCAGTTCGGCATCCACTTGCCTACATCTGGGGGGCCATGCCCGGAGATCAACAATCCACTAAAAGGGGTAAAAGATAGAAGAGTACAAAACACACTTGTCACTCTCTCACATACAAAGAATACTACCCTCTCTAGATTGTCCGGTACCTCCCTACTCCCTCTTTCAAGAGTCGTACCCAATCCTAGACCAAGGTTGTATATATAGACGTCTCAACGTCCCAAATATAGCGCATACCCTTTTTAGAATCTCCGTGGCTTCTAACTTTGGAACCTTCCGAAATTAGATGTCGCAACTTATGTTGTAACATTTGTTGCGACATTGGCCCTGGCTGTTGGCTTGGCTGAATTCTGGCTCCATTGCTAAGCGACCTCAAGACACCCCATCTGAGTCGATGTAGCTCGATCACCTGATCCGAACCTACCAGCAACTAACCTCCCTCTTCAGCTCCTCACCACACAGCCCCCTCGCAAGGGGCGCACGTCCTATGTGCGTCTTCATGGAACTTGCCAAACTTAGTCTTCACTTCACCCAAGTTTGGTCTTCAAGGATCTTCAATCCATCATCCAAATCTTGCCATCAAGGCGCATCTTCAAACATACCCTTAATAGACTTCATATCATCTCTATTAAGGTTCTTCAAATCTTCAACAAGGATCTTCGAATCTTGCCTTCAATAGTCTTCAAGAATCATTCCATTGATAGGATTCTCTTCATTTAGCTCCACCCATATTTAGTCTTCAATCAATCTTCTAAATATGGTCTTGATTGGGATCTTGTCTTCGACTTGATGCTTGCTTGATCATCTTGCCTAAAATAGTTTTTCACAAGATCTTCATTCAATTTTCATGAGAGTTGCTCCTTCTTTCCAAAAATAGCTTCTACAAGATCTCTCATGATATTTTCCACCTAGCCAAGTATATTTGCCATGTCTTCCTTCATTCCATGTCATCATCCATGCCACGTCATCATGCTTGCCATGTCACCTTGACTAGGTGTCAAATTATGCCAATCATTAAAGTGCATTTGCACTAACAATCTCCCCCTTTGGCATAATTTGACACAACTTCTTCTGCTCCCAGACTGACCACTGTTACAACACCCTGTTACAACATTTAACTGGGACACAGATTTTACAGACTGACATATCAACTAGTTGCTTACAAGATACTACAACTAGTGATTTACAAATTCAGCATAAATGTAAAAAATACAAAAGTAAGACAACTGGACAATTCAGTCTGGAGCTCTTCAACTCTTCAATTTCTCCCCCTTTGTGTCATAATGTGCCAAAGTCTTCACTGGTTGTTGCAAGATATGTTATAACTTTTTCTGCAACTCCGCCTATCTTCAGGATTCTTGATCATCAGCTCCCCCTATCTTCAGAACTTCTTCTTGCTGCTGCAAACGACATTGATAAACTGTAGCAGATGCAGGTCGTTTGCAGTCCCCAATAGGGATTAAAGTTGGCAAAGACCAATCTCACCCCTCAACTTTTCATATCTTGTAGCATCAAGAGGTTTGGTGAAGATATCCGCCAATTGTTTTTCTGTTGCAACATAATCCATAACAACTGTTTTGTTTTCAACCAAATCTCGTATAAAATGGTGTCGAAGATCAATATGTTTGGTACGAGAATGTTGGACAGGATTCTTGGAGATATCAATTGCACTTTTGTTGTCACAAAATATAGTCAACAATCCTTGTTGTAAGCCATAATCTTCAAGCATTTGCTTCATCCATAGCAATTGTGTGCAACAACTTCCTGCCGCTATGTATTCAGCCTCTGCTGTGGAGAGTGAGATAGAGCTTTGCTTCTTGCTGTACCATGTAACCAAGTTGTTACCAAGATAGAAACATCCTCCTGAGGTGCTCTTTCTATCATCAATGTTTCCTGCCCAATCTGCATCACTATACCCGGCAAGATGTGAGTTGGAGTCTTTCGAATACCAAATTCCATATTCAGCAGTGCCATTGACATATCGAATAATGCGTTTAACAGCCTTCAAATGAGATTCCTTTGGTGTTGCTTGATATCTAGCACAAACTCCAACACTGAAAGAGATATCTGGCCTACTAGCTATGAGATAAAGCAAGCTTCCAATCATACTTCTATAGAGACTTGGATCCACATCTTTTCCATGCTCATCTTTCATCAACTTCTCATTTACACTCATAGGTGTCCTCATGTGTCTGGCATTCTCCAAACCAAACCTTTTTACCAAGTTCTTTGCATATTTGGTTTGAGAAATGAAAATTCCTTCATTGCTTTGTTTGACTTGAAAACCCAAGAAGTAGCTTAGTTCACCTACCATGCTCATCTCAAACTCTTCTTGCATTAGAAGAACAAACTCATCCACTTGCTTCTGAGATGTTGAACCAAATATAATATCATCAACATAGATTTGTGCCACCATGAGATCTGACTTGGACTTCTTGATGAATAAGGTTTTGTCTACTCCCCCTCTTTGGTAGCCCTTCTCAAGTAAAAACTTTGTGAGTCTTTCATACCAAGCCCTAGGAGCTTGCTTCAAGCCATAGAGAGCCTTTTTCAATTTATACACATGATCTGGATGTTGATGATCTTCAAACCCTTTTGGTTGCTCCACAAACACTTCTTCATTTATGACTCCATTTAGAAAAGCACTCTTGACATCCATTTGATGTAGCTTGAACCCCATGCAACATGCAACTGCTAACAGTAATCTGATGGATTCTAGACGTGCAACTGGTGCAAATGTTTCATCAAAGTCAATTCCTTCTACTTGTGTATACCCTTGAGCCACTAGTCTTGCTTTATTTCTTGTGATGTTGCCTTTGTCATCTGTCTTGTTCTTGAAGATCCACTTTGTTCCAATAACATTCATATCCTTCGGTCTTGGGACCAATGTCCACACATCATTTCGAACAAACTGATTTAATTCTTCTTGCATTGCTTCCATCCAGTATTCATCAACTAAGGCCTCCTTGACATTCTTTGGTTCAATAAGAGAGATGTAACATGTGTATCCGGCCAATTCTCGATAATCAATTCTTTGAGTGCTTCTAGTTCTTCTTCCTTCAGTCACATTACCAATCACATTCTGTATAGGATGATTCTTCTTTATTCTGGAGGATGGTTCAAGGCTGATGTCTTCATCATCTTCATCTGATTCTGAAATAATTCCGCCTGTTGTAACTTTTGTTATAACATCGGTTGCAACATCAGTTATAATCTGCTGTCTGTCTGTTTCCTGACTAGTTTCTGTTGTTGCAGTTGGAAGTGTAACTTGTTGTTCTGCCTGCAACTCTTCATCAGCTGGTTCACAATTCAGTGTGATAAGTTTCTTTGGCTTGCTTGAAGAATCTTGAGTCTCCATTTCAGAGAAGTCATCAATAACAACATTAATGGTCTCCATCATCTTCTTGGTTCTTGAATTGAACACCCGATATGCTCTACTTGTGGTTGAATATCCCATGAACACTCCTTCATCACTTTTCTTGTCAAACTTTCCCAGCTGATCTCTATCATTCAAAATGTAACATTTGCTTCCAAAGATATGAAAGTATTTAAGGTTTGGCTTTTTCCCTTTCCAAATTTCATATGGTGTCATGATGGTTGAAGGTCGAATATACACTCTATTGATGATGTAACATGCTGTATTGATTGCTTCGGCCCAAAACCTTGTAGGGAGATTCTTTGAATTCAACATAACTCTAGCCATCTCTTGAAGAGTGCGATTCTTGCGTTCAACAACTCCGTTTTGTTGAGGAGTCTTTGGAGCTGAAAATTCATGACGAATCCCATGTTCTCTACACAATTCTGCAAACTGAGCATTTTCAAACTCTCTTCCATGATCACTTCTGATTCTAACAATCTTCCCAATTTGGCACTCTTTCTCATTTTGAAGTTGCATGCATAGTTTCTTGAAAGCTTCAAAAGCATCTGATTTCTCCTTGAGGAAATCCACCCAAGTGTACCTGGAGTAGTCATCAACACAAACAAATACATATCTTTTACCTGACAAGCTTTCTGTTTGTGTAGGTCCAATAAGATCCATGTGTAAAAGTTCTAGCACTCTTGTTGTAACAATGTCTCGTAGCACTTTGTGAGTAGCACGACTTTGCTTTCCCAATTGACAAGGTCCGCAAACACCATCTTCCCTTTTTGTAAGCTTTGGCACTCCCTTAACAGCTCCCATTTCGGTTATCTTCATTAGGTTTCTGAAGTTCAAGTGTCCAAGCTTTTGATGCCAGATTTCAGTGATGTTGCAAGAAGTGTTATAACATACTTCCAATTTTTCCAGCAAATAGCAATTGTCTGAAGATCTTGAACCGGTTAGAACACATTTGCCAGCTTCATCATATACCACACATTTGTCCTGAGTGAATTTTACCACCAGATTTCGATCACATAATTGACTTATACTCAGAAGATTTGCCTTGAGTCCTTCTACATGCAGAATGTTTTTCAATCTTGGATATCCCGGAACCATCAATGTTCCTTTTCCAACTACTTGACCTTTCTTACCATCACCAAAAGTCACATGTCCAATTTGACATTCTTTGTAATTCATCAGAAAATCTTTGTCACCTGTCATATGTTTTGAGCAGCCACTATCAAAATACCAATTGTCCTTTTTGGATTTTTTCATTGAAGAGTATCCCACTAAGTCTTCCTTTCTAACCCACGTCTTCTTAGTTTCTTTCTTCTTTTCTCTGGTAGATGATGGCTTCTTCACATGTCTGCCCTTATTCAAGTCTTTCTTCATTTTCCAACATCTTGGACGAATGTGCCCTTTGACCCCACAATAGTGACATGTTGGAATCCACTTCTTTGTTCTCCCATTCTTCATGTCTTCCTTCACCTTTTTGGATTTTTGAGATTTTGATAGTGCTTCATCCAACTTTTCTTGACATTCTGCCAACCTTTGTACAAGATGTTTATTTTCTTTGACCACCTGATCGAAAGCTTTTAACATAAATTCATACCCATGAAGAAGATCTTTTTCAGTAACCACTTCACAATCTTTTTCTGTGGATGTTGCAACTGATGTTGTAACAGGACTTGCAACAACATTGAAATTTCTGAGAACTTCACTTCTATTCATCACAACTGGTAAGGACACATTATGGCTGATTATGTCTTCTGCTTTGCCTTCTGTTACTGTCGATCTTATTGCTTCAGCTTTCAGGGTTATATCTTCTTCTCTTCTTCCTGGTTTCAGATTCATCTCATAGACTTGTAGAGATCCCATTAACTCATCAAGTCTCAAGGTAGTGATGTCCCTTGCTTCTTCTATTGCAGCAACTTTTGCTTCAAATCTTCTTGGAAGAGATCTAAGAGTCTTCTGAACCAGTTTCTTGTCCGAGAACTTCTTGCCGAGTTGATAGGCTTGATTGGCAATGTCCATAAGCTTTGCATTGAAGGTGGCTATTGTCTCTTCTTCACCCATCCTGAGATTCTCAAACATGGTGTTCAACATTTGAAGTTTAGAGATTTTTACCAGGTTTGTGCCTTCATGAATCGTTTGAAGAATCTCCCAAGCTTGTTTGGCACTTTCACACGTAGCCACATACTTGAATTGATCTTCATCCACACCTCCAAAGATTGCATTTAGAGCTTTACCATTTGCATTAGCTTTCTTCATATCTTCAGCACTCCAGTTGATCTTCTTCTTCACAATCTCGTTCTTGTCTTCATCAACTTGAGTTGGAGGAGTCCATCCATCTTCAACAGCCATCCACGCACTCTCATCAATGGACTTGATGAATGCCTTCATACGAGCCTTCCAATATGGGTAGTTGGAGCCGTTGAGCAAAGGAGGACGTGTGACGGAGGCACCTTCTCTTCCGGCCATCAAAGGAACTAGATAGAATCTCGCCGACCTTGAAACCAAAGTTAACACGACGACCTATGCTCTGATACCACTTGTTAGTTCCGGCGGTTAGGGTTTGTGAAATAAGAGGAACACTCACTCACTTAAGCACTCAAGAAAAATAAACACAAACCACAAAGAGGAGACACAAGACGTTGGTAACCCAGTTCGGCATCCACTTGCCTACATCTGGGGGGCCATGCCCGGAGATCAACAATCCACTAAAAGGGGTAAAAGATAGAAGAGTACAAAACACACTTGTCACTCTCTCACATACAAAGAATACTACCCTCTCTAGATTGTCCGGTACCTCCCTACTCCCTCTTTCAAGAGTCGTACCCAATCCTAGACCAAGGTTGTATATATAGACGTCTCAACGTCCCAAATATAGCGCATACCCTTTTTAGAATCTCCGTGGCTTCTAACTTTGGAACCTTCCGAAATTAGATGTCGCAACTTATGTTGTAACATTTGTTGCGACATTGGCCCTGGCTGTTGGCTTGGCTGAATTCTGGCTCCATTGCTAAGCGACCTCAAGACACCCCATCTGAGTCGATGTAGCTCGATCACCTGATCCGAACCTACCAGCAACTAACCTCCCTCTTCAGCTCCTCACCACACAGCCCCCTCGCAAGGGGCGCACGTCCTATGTGCGTCTTCATGGAACTTGCCAAACTTAGTCTTCACTTCACCCAAGTTTGGTCTTCAAGGATCTTCAATCCATCATCCAAATCTTGCCATCAAGGCGCATCTTCAAACATACCCTTAATAGACTTCATATCATCTCTATTAAGGTTCTTCAAATCTTCAACAAGGATCTTCGAATCTTGCCTTCAATAGTCTTCAAGAATCATTCCATTGATAGGATTCTCTTCATTTAGCTCCACCCATATTTAGTCTTCAATCAATCTTCTAAATATGGTCTTGATTGGGATCTTGTCTTCGACTTGATGCTTGCTTGATCATCTTGCCTAAAATAGTTTTTCACAAGATCTTCATTCAATTTTCATGAGAGTTGCTCCTTCTTTCCAAAAATAGCTTCTACAAGATCTCTCATGATATTTTCCACCTAGCCAAGTATATTTGCCATGTCTTCCTTCATTCCATGTCATCATCCATGCCACGTCATCATGCTTGCCATGTCACCTTGACTAGGTGTCAAATTATGCCAATCATTAAAGTGCATTTGCACTAACAGGTGGAGTTTGAGATTGAAGCTCATAAAGGAATAGAAGAAACTGTTGAATCGCAGAGTATAGCAGCAAGGAGACCAAGAAGGGAAATTCAAAAGCCTCTGAGATATGCAGATTGTGTCAATATTGTTAATACTAACTCTATTGCTTATGCATTGGCAATAGGAGAACATATTGATTTTGATAGACCAAGGTTATATAAAGAGGCAGTGCAGAGTAAAGAAGCATTAGAATGGTTGATTGCCATGAATGAGGAGATACAATCTCTAGCAAAGAATGAAACCTGGGAACTAGTTCCATTACCAAAGGGTGTAAAACCAGTGGGATGCAAATGGGTGTTCAAGAAGAAAGAAGGGATTCCTGGAGCTGAGCCAGCAAGGTTCAAAGCAAGGCTTGTGGCAAAGGGTTTCTCACAGAAGGAAGGAATTGATTATCATAAAGTATGCTCACCAGTTGTGAAGCACAAAACAATTCAGGTTCTTCAAGCTATTGTAAGTGCTTTTGATTTAGAGTTAGAACAGCTTGATGTTAAAACAGTTTTTTTTACATGGGAGTCTAGAGGAACATATTTATATGTCACAACCAGAGGGATTTCTTATTTTTGGAAAGAAAGACCGTGTATGTTTGCTGAAAAGATCTCTGTATTGGTTGAAGCAGTCCCCGAGGCAATGGTATAAAAGGTTTGATGCATTCATGGTTTCTCATGATTTTATGCGTAATGAGTATGATAATTGTGTTTACTTAGAAACTTCTAAATGGTTTCTTTATATATTTGTTTCTATACTTGGATGACATGTTGATTGCAACTAAGAATAAAGGTGAAATTGATAGTTTGAAGGCAATGTTGAGCAATGAGTTTGAAATGAAGAATTTAGGTGCAGCCAAAAAGATGTTGGGTATGGAGATTTGGAGAGACAAGAAGGCAGGACTGTTATATGTTTCTCAACAGAATTAAGTACATTGAAAAGTTACTGTAATCTTTTCAGATAGAGCACTTAAAGTTGGTTTGTACTCATTTGGAAGCACACTTAAAATTTGATGCTAGTACCTGACCTAGTACAAATGATAAGAGGGATTGCATGAGTAGAGTTCCTCATTCAAATGCTGTTGGTAGCTTGATGTATGGAATGGTATGTACTAGGCCAGATTTGGCTTATGCAGTTAGTGTGGTAAGTAGGTTTTTGAGTAATCTAGGGAAGGCTCATTGGGATGCAGTTAAATGGATTATGCGATATCTGAAAGGTACGAGTGTTATTTGCTTGGTTTATGGTACTGATGGTTGTACTGATGGTCTTGCATGTTGGTTATACAGATTCTAACTATGGTGGAGACCTTATTAAGAGGAGATCTCTGACTTGTTATATCTTTACCCTATTTGGGTGTGCAATCAGTTGGAAAGCAACACTTTAGTCTACAGTTGCTTTGTCTACCATTGAAGCAGAATACATGTCATTGACAGAACGGGTGAAGGAAGTCATGTGGCTGCATGGTCTTGTTGATAGCTTGGGCTTGAATGTGCAGAGACCAATTATTTATTGTGATAGTCAGAGTGCATTAAGCTTGGCAAAGAATCCAGTCTATCATGAAAGATCAAAGCATATTGATGTCAGGTTGAACTTCATTCAAGATGTTATTGAAGACAAACAACTCTACATAGAGAAAATAGCCACAACAAACAATCCAACAGATATGTTGACGAAGCCTTTACCTACAGAAAAGTTCAAGCATAGCTTGGGCTTGATGAATATTCGCACAGCATGAGGCCCTTCGGGGCGTGGATGGCAGGGAGATGTTCTTGGTTCTTGATGCATGGGAAAAATTCAAGTCAAGGTGGAGATTTGTTGAGATGCCTTGAATTCGATTGTGATGGTAACCTTATCCAAATTGTTTTGACTCGATCTGAATTTAGGGAGTTTAATCCTAAATTAGAAAATTCAATGAAGGTCTGTGGTGGGCTTTTACCTTGGGTTTGCCCAACAGACGACTGATCCATTGTGGGTTATATTATATTATTTTATTTTATTTTAATTCGGATAAATATAGGGTTTTTTTTCTGTATCATCTGTAATTAGTTTTTTTCCCTCGAAAGAGAAGAATAAGAAATCTCTATCTCGCTGCCCGTGGACGTAGGTCACATAGACTGAAAAATAAGAAATCTCTATGTGCTACTAATTTTCTCTTGTTTTTCTCCATATTATTTGTTGTGTTTGGCATAACAATATTCGAGTGAAAAATGCAATTGTTTTGTTCCAACCAAGTATGCCAGATAATGGCCCTAACATTGAGATCCCACAAAGTCCGAGATCTAGCATTTAAGGATCGTAACCAGGAGGTCCATAAGCTAGAAATAGAAAAAGTAGTTTCGTGTAAACCAAAGATATGAAAGAAGAAGTTCCAAATTCAATCCGTGAATTTTCATTCAACAAATAAATGTTCCACATTTTCCGAAGCTTTGTGGCAGAGGACGCATGTATCTATGGCTTTTTGGTTGCATTGTATTGTTCTTTTCGTATCAATTTCTCAATAAATAAAAATATTCTCTCTATCTATAGCTGCAGTACAAATTGATCAAATGAAGTAAATTTTTGTCTTCTTTATTTGATTATTGTTTTCATCTCATATTAATCTCTAAGCATATCACTGTTCACATACATTATATTAGCGTTTCATCAAAGCGATTGAATTTATATCTCTAGTAGGGAACAAAGTGTTTGAATTAATATCTGTTACGCCCCAAACCTGGCTCACGGGACTCAATGCGTCAACAAGCAGCCGCATACCCACAAGGCCAAGACCAAGTGGACACACAAGGCCTCAATATCTATCTCACAAACAATAAAACATAACAAAGAACCAACTTCAAAAAAGCAAAAGAATTCAAGGAATACGATAACTAGGTCTACGACTATTGATTAGAGGAAAATCTAAAAGTACAAGAGTTGAAGTTTAAGGGCCGTAGTTAGAGCCTGGTTAAGTTATAATTTCTGAGTAATTTCTTCTGGTGATAAATTATGAGCTTCCCGAGTTATGTCAAGCAACTCGAGGGAATGAAGAATGCTCATTTTGCATTCTTTGACCACACCAAAACTGTGCTTAGCACAGAGTTTCAAACGTTTCTTGAGCCAAAAAAGCTTTTTGGACAAGATAAAAGCTCCGCAGCCACCTAACTGTGATTCAAACCACCATTCCCTGAGTAAATCGGCAAAACCTTCATGGGAACTGTGGTTTAGACCAACATCATATAGTTTAGAAAGTGAAGAGGATAAATATTGTTTATTAATTAGAAAATTAGTTAATTGTTACCATATTTTTACGGATTTAGTTTTAATTCAGTTTTTTTTCTCATTCTCACCACTTTCTTTTCTCATGCTTATACCTTTTGGATCTCAATTTAGAGGGAAGAGCTTTTATTATTATTATTATTATTATTATTATTATTATTATTATTATTATTATTACTACTACTACTGTAACTCTGCTTATTACTTTTAAGTAAAATGTGATTCAAAACCAATAACCTCTTGGTTTATTGGTATTAAGTTTTTTACGTACAATGTTCATTTTAGAGTGGATTCAAGATTAAACTTCAAAACTCACCCAAAGTGAGGGGATAGATGCTTGTTGAGCTTGTGGCTACACTCTATGTATATGCATGTTTATAATTTTTTTTTTTATAAATAAGGACCACTTGTTTCCTATTTGTTACAAAAAATAATAATTCAAAAACTCTATATATGAATGACATAGTGTTTTGGGAAAATTTTGTTAACTATACTATGTAATTTGCCTTTTTATCAATTTTGGACTTGCAGTTTGAATTGTAACACTTTAGTACCCTATTGTTTAAATTATTTGTAAAAAAAGTACTAAAACGCTTAACTACGTTAATTTTTGGTGACATAGCATAGAAATGGACTTGAATTTATTATTATTTTTTTTTACTCTTATTTATATTACTAAAACATATACAAATCAAATCATTCATGTCTCGATAAGTATGTGCTTTTAGTGACCTCATGACACCAAAGACAAACGACCCACCCCTGGCAGTCATCTCATGGGCACCTCCTCTCGTTTTATAAAAGCTACAATAGGATAGTCCATCACCGTTATTCATAGATCATGAGGCTTATTCTATATACCACCATATTAATATAATGATGGACACTACTAGTTTCATTTTTGCCCATCTTTTTGTTTTGAATGGAGCACATGCTAATCTATTTTTATAAAAAGAAAAATTGTCAAGAAATATTGAAGTCTTATGCATTTTCTCCCGCATATCAACTTTCTTTTCTTTTGATTATCTACAAAACTAGTCATATACTAATTGCTTACATTAATACAGCCCCAACAACCAAGAAAACAAAAATGAAAAGAAGCTATCCCGCACATCAAAAAGAGTCCCAGTTTCACCAAGCCTTTGGCATCCTCTATAGATGCTCCGATGTTATTGATCAAGATCCTTGCTCTAGTTGAAGTGTAGTCCTTCACTATTCTTGTTTCGGCCCCTATTTTTAGTTGTGCTTTCAACTTCTAGTGAATGGTCTTTTTTGGATTGTGTTATTTGCCCATGCTTGTTTTTGCCTTGAGTTTTTGTAGATTTTTCTTTTTATATTCTTGTTAATAAATTATGATTTATTTTTTTATAAATAAAATAATTTAATTTAATTTGAAAATAATAAATAATAATAATAAATAATAATAATAATAATTAAAAAAAAAGAAAAAAAAAGAGGGGGTGAGTGAAAGACTTTGATGTTGATTCGGTGTTAAGAAATCAAGACCGGGTTTGCTGGCTCCCATTGATTCCTATTACTACTTTAAATCCAGGAAAAAAGTGTGTCACTATGGAACTTTTTGTCAATTTTTATAATAGAGGTAGTATAGAAAATCAATTTTTTTGCTTTGTACTTCATCATCTCGGGTGAAAAGATTTATTCTATGTTTTTGCTTGTTTTTTTCAATAAATTTGTGATTTATCCACTTTTATTCGTAAAAAAAAAAATCAGATTAATTGTTATTGTCTAATCTATTTCCATGCAAAGACTTGGACGTAGACTTAGAAAAGTCGGTTTGGAAATTGTGGCATCCACAATTATGACGCAAGGACTTGTTCTTTGTTCAAAGTTAACAACGGGTCTGCAGACTATTCTATTTTCATACAAAATGAGCATAAGTAATGCAGCAAAAGTAAGTGCTTCATCCAGTGCGCTTCATCCAAAGATGAAACCAACGGCATTAGACATACTCTTTTTCCTACTCTTCCTCTTCTCACATAATTTCCACTTGAAATGCAAGGCTGAGACAGAAGCAGAGGCACTTCTGAAATGGAAGTCTAGCTTGTTTAATTCTGAATCTCTGAGCTCATGGAGCCTGACCAACTCCGCCAACCACTGCCACTGGTTTGGCATCACTTGCAACACGGCCGGTAGCGTAGTTGAGCTCAACTTGCCAGACTGCAGCTTCGATGGCAATCTCGACGAGCTAGATTTTACCAATCTATCAAATCTCACCAAACTCGACCTCAGAGGAAATTCTCTGACTGGTTCAATCCCAAGAAACCTCTCTGCTCTCTCCAGGCTCACTTCATTGGATATCGGCAACAATGGTTTAGAGACTTCAGATTTCTCCGAGTTCAAAGCCATGCCAACATTGACATACCTTTCACTCAGATCAAACAACTTTCCAACAATGGAATTGCCATCCTTCATACTCAACTCCACCAATCTAACCTTCCTTGATCTATCAGTTAATAGGTTCAAGGGAACAATACCTGATTCCCTGGGAACCAATCTGGTCAACCTTCAGTACCTGGCGCTCTCTGCCAATTCATTCTCTGGGTCTATACCTTCAAGTATAGGAAACATGGCTTCACTAGAGCACTTAGACATGAAGTACAATTTATTGGAGGGGAAGCTACCAAGCACAATGTCTCAGCTTGAGAACCTCATGTACCTAGATTTATCCAATAACAAGAACTTAAATGGCAGCATCCCTAAGGGTCT
This sequence comes from Dioscorea alata, assembly GCA_020875875.1. NCBI lineage: Eukaryota > Viridiplantae > Streptophyta > Magnoliopsida > Dioscoreales > Dioscoreaceae > Dioscorea > Dioscorea alata. The sequence goes on along the minus strand of CM037022.1, from coordinate 18,174,105 downwards.
TGGGCAAGGGGGTCTACTCTACTATGCCGATTTCAAGAGCAACACATTCTCGGGGGAGCTGTCGGAGTCTCTGTGCAGTGGATTCAAGCTCCAGTACCTCGATGTCCGCTATAACAACTTTTATGGAGCACTGCCGTCTTGCTTGCGCAACTGCACCGGATTAATACAAATCTTCTTGGATGGGAACTACTTCACGGGAGACATATCAAAGGCGTTCGGCGCGCATCCGAAGCTCATTTCTTTGTACCTCCGTGGAAACCAGCTGACTGGATCTCTGTCAACAGATTGGGGACAGTGCACTAGCTTGGCTTCCTTGATTATTGAGGGTAATAATATATCTGGTGAGATTCCCAAGGAATTTGGCAACATGACAAGACTGCAAGAACTGAGCTTAGCTTCAAACTTCCTAACAGGGGAGATACCACATGAATTGGTAAACTTGAGTTCGTTAAGGAGTCTCAAACTCAACAACAATATGTTATCAGGCCTTATCATAAGAATCAGCGGCATGACTCAACTCTCTTATCTCGATTTGTCAGGAAACAAACTATCAGGACAGATTCCAGAAGAGTTGGGAAATTCCAGTGAGTTATCATCTCTTTATCTCAGTCACAACTTGTTAGTGGGTCATATATCAGAGAAGCTTGGGGGCCTTACGAATTTAATGCAACTAGATTTGAGCAGCAATGAATTATCTGGGTCAATTCCTTCCAACTTAGCAACCCTTACGGCATTGCAGCAACTCAATTTGTCTCACAACAAACTCTCAGGTCAAATCCCTCAAGCATTCTCAGGCAAGTATAATCTATACTCCATTGATTTCTCTTATAATGCTGGTTTGTGTGGAGATGCTTTCGGTTTGCCCTCGTGTAAGTCCTCTCCTAAGAAACTAATTATCGCCATCACTGTCCCTGTGGCTGGATGTTCTCTTATGCTGCTAGTCGCCATTGCAATAGCATGCCGTAGACAACGGACCTGCAAAGTCGCCGAAACTGAAAACTGTTCCTTAGTGTGGGATATGGGCCTCAAGTTTAAATTCACAGATGTCATGGAAGCCATTGATGACTTCAATGAAGCATACTGCGTAGGAGAAGGAAGTTTTGGGGTTGTGTACAAGGCTGAACTGCCCTCTGGCCAAGTATTGGCTGTGAAACGACAGCATTTTTCTGACGAGAGCGACATTCAGGAAAACAATGTAAGAGGTTTCTTGAATGAGATCAAAATTTTGTTGGAGGTGAGGCACCGCAATATTGTGAAGCTGCACGGAGCTTGTACAAAGAAGGGTGTGATGCACTTGGTATTTGACTATGTTGAGAGAGGAAGCTTAGGTGGCATCCTATACAGTGTGCTTGGGGGATTGACATTTGATTGGGCAATGAGAGTGAAAGTGATTCATGGAGTGGCTCATGCTCTAGCTTACCTTCACAATGACTGCTTGCCAAACATTGTCCATCGAGATATATCAATAAACAATGTCTTGTTAGACAATGATTTTGAACCGAAGGTCTCTGATTTTGGAACTGCTAAGCTGCTGACACATGATGCATCTAGTTGGACTGCGGTTGTAGGCTCCTATGGTTATATTGCTCCAGGTAACAAGACATATATATACCTTCTGTACATTAATATATTCTTATTTGCTATGACAGACAATTGAGTTGTAATTTAAACATAATCCAATGTGTGTGATCTTTGTAGAACTTGCATACATGACCAAGTTCACCGACAAATGTGACGTATATAGTTTCGGAGTGGTGACACTGGAGGTTATGATGGGAATGCATCCTGGAGAGCTGCTTTTGAATCTACCATCAATGTCATCATCCTCTCAAGGAAATGATCTATTGCTGAAAGATGTGTTGGACAACAGGTTACTTCCTCCCACAGGCCAATTAGCTGAAGAAATTGTGTTCATAGTGAAGGTTGCTCTGGCCTGCACTCAGACCGATCCTGCATCAAGGCCTGCAATGCTTTCCATAGCTCAGGAGCTGTCAACCAGGAAAAAGTCTTACCTTTCAGAGTCAGTGGGAACTATCACCATCAAGAATCTCTTACAGATTTCAAGGAGTAGTGAACTACTGAAATGAGTCATGGTCTTGAGCTTATGAAAAGTGTTTCAAGGGACAATATTGTTCAGGAGAAAACAGGGTCAAAACACTTTTTGTGGCTCGAGAAAACAGGGTCAAACTGGAATGGTTGGAAGAAGCTTTGGAACTTAAAGGTTGCTCCCCGGGTCAAACACTTTTTGTGGCTTATCTTTAAGAGTAGAGTCAGCACTACTGAGTACCTTTACTCTATCAATTTGGGTTCTCGCAGCGTTTGTGTTTTTTGTAATCTTGCTCATGAAAGCATTGAGCACTTATTGGCTACATGTTGCAAAGCTATGGAAATTTTGGAATCTAATTGGGGCTCGCACTTGTACTCTCATTACATTTCCTAATGGTTTCTGTTCGGGTGTTTGGCTTCTTAGTAATTCTTTCTCTCCATATATAAAAGTTGTTATTGCTGCTACAGCCTGGTTTATCTGGAAGAATAGATGCGATAAAGTTTTCAGGAATGTTAATGCGTCTCATCAGGTTATAACTTGTCGAGTTTTGTCTCATGTTCTTGACTTTTCTAGTGCTCGTGATAACAATCTTGGCAAGCTGTTAGTCCTTAACAACTTCTCCAGTACAGATGGCCCCATTTCTTTTCATCTCCGGTCTTTGGAATGCAGCCACTGAGGTAAGCGGTGCAGGTTTTTTTTGTGTTAATTCTAATTACTTTACTCTCTTGGCAGGCTCGTGTCCTATTCATGCAGATCATCTTGAGGAGGCCGATCTTCTTGCAATCACTCTTGCTCTTCTTCAAGCTGCACTGGATGCGGGGATTAACTTCAAGCATATTCTTATTAACAATCCTGCAACCCACAGGACTCTCACGTTTAACCATGCTACTTGTGGTCGTTTGAGTAATCAAATTTCCTACATCAATGGCCTCCTCTCTGCCGCTGGGCAGCCATACTTGCATACAATTCCTAAAAGTTGGGCCTCTCCTACTTCCATGCTTGCATCTCATGCAATCAACCTTCATTTCCTTACACTTTATTTCTAGGGCTTTGGGCTTCCTCGGTGGATCATGAAGGCGTTTTGCGAGGCTGGTTTTGTTTTCTGATTGTTATCCTGGTGTCTTAATTGTTGTCATCCTTTCTTTATGTAATTTTTATTTTCTTGTTCTTTGGTCCTTGTTGGCTTTTTCTCTCAAACTTTTGTACCCTTTTTTCTTTATAAAAAAATTAGCTCTTTGAGCTCTTTCTCACAAACAAAAAAAAAAAAAAAAAAAAAAAAAAAAAAATACACACTTATATAAGGATGAGGTGTTAGATATGCTAGCATGTTACTTTTCCTATGCATAATATATTAGGTTGCCATTGGGTATCATATATATCTTTGTTGGGGAACAGCATATTCTTTAGTATCCTAGTTGGTTTTCAGTTATCCTTTCTAATTATACAAACACTTTCACTTTTAAAGATTCAATTGGGAGAGAGTTATACCTTCAAACTCTTTGATATACATAATGCTGATAAAACATTTTTGGCCATCAGTGCGACTGAAGAATAGTTTTGTGGCTACAACATTACAAAAAAAACATTTGTAGCCACAGTATTATAATGATAAAATATTTGTGGCCACTAGTGAAATGAACCCATTAATACATTAGACGTGGATCTCGTCATGTTCTTTTGTTTTTCTTATGTTCTTTACTCATGTATCTTGTTGCTTATTTTTTATATAATAAATATGATTTTTTTTTTTTTTAATCATCCTACAATTGATAGAAGAGTATGAAATCTAAGATCTCTCCGCCGAGTGTTTCTGAATTATATACATGAAAGATTTTGAGGATGATCCCACGTGCACAAATCAAAACTAAGCTTGTTCGTTCTCGTCGATTTCTACTGTTACACTATTTGCACGAAAAGTAAAGACTTGGACTTGGACTTAAGAAAAGTCGGTTTGGAAATTATGACGCAAGGACTTGTTCGTGGTCAAAGATAACAACTGGTCTTCATTCTATTCTATTTCCATGGAAAATGAGCACGAGTAATGCATCAAAAGTAAGTGCTTCATTTAAAATGATGTCCAATTTATCTTCACAAGTAGGGTGGTCAACCATGTGGAACACAAGTTAGTAAAATCTGTCTCGCAATGTGATGTTCGATATCTCTTTTTTTAGAATCTCTATATTAAAGGAAGATTTGGTTTAAAACCTCATTTTATTTAAAAATAGAAAAGTGGGTGCTTTCATCCAGTGCACTTTATGGCATTAGGCATACTCGTTTTCCTACTCCTCTTCTCACATTTCGACTTGACATGCAAAGCAGAAACAGAAGCAATGGCACTTCTGAAATGGAAGTCTAGCTCGTTGATCAATCCTGAATGTTTGAGCTCATGGAGCCTGACAAACTCCACCAACCACTGTCACTGGTTTGGCATCACTTGCAACACGGCCGGTAGCATAGTTGAGCTCAACTTGCCAGGCTGCAGCCTCAATGGCACGCTCAATGACCTAGACTTTACCTCCCTATCAAATCTCACCGAACTCAACCTCAGCAGAGACATGCTGATCGGTTCGATCCCTAAAAATATCTTTGCTCTGGTTAACCTTCAGTTCCTGGATCTCTCCATCAACTCATTCTCTGGGTTGATACCTTCAAGTATAGGAAACATGGCTTCACTAGAATACTTTGACATGAACAACAATCAATTGGAGGGGAAGCTACCAAGCAACATGTCTCAGCTGGAGAACCTCACGTACCTAGATTTATCTTATAACAAATTACATGGCAGCATCCCTACGGGTCTTGGGCGCGGGGGTCTACTCTGCCATGTCAACTTCTCGAGCAACAAGTTCTCTGGGGAGCTGTCGGAGTCTCTGTGCAGTAGATTCAAGCTCCAGTACCTGAATGTGGGCAAAAACAACTTTTATGGAGCATTGCCGTCTTGGTTGCGTAACTGCACCGGATTACTACAAATCATGTTGAATGGGAACTATTTCACGGGAGACATATCAAAGGTGTTTGGGGTGCATCCGAACCTCAGATATTTGGACCTCAATGGGAACAAGCTGAGTGGAACTCTGTCAACGGATTGGGGACAGTACACTAGCTTGACTTCCTTGGTTATTGAGGGCAATAATATATCTGGTGAGATTCCCAAGGAATTTGGCAACATGAGAAGCCTGCAAGAACTGAGCTTAGCTTCAAACTTCCTGACAGGGGAGATACCACAACAATTGGGAAACCTGAGATTGTTACGGAGTCTCAAACTCAACAACAATATGTTATCAGGCCGTATCCCAAGAATTAGCCTCACGACTCCGCTCAGTCTTCTCGATTTGTCAGGAAACAAACTATCAGGACAGATTCCAGCAGAATTGGGAAATTCCAGCGAGTTATCATATCTTGATCTCAGCCACAACTTGTTAGCGGGTCGTATATCAGAGAAGCTTGGTGACCTTACGAATTTGAGGCAGTTAGATTTGAGCAGCAATGAATTATCTGGATCAATTCCTTCCAACTTAGCAAGGCTTACGGCTTTGCAGCAGTTCAATGTGTCTCACAACAATCTTGCAGGTCAAATCCCTGAAGCATTCTCACGCATGCATAGTGTACAGTACATTGATTTATCTTATAATGCTGGTTTGTGTGGAGACGCTTTAGGTTTTCTGTCGTGTAAGTTCTCTCGTAAGAAACTAATTATCGCCATCACTGTCCCGGTGGCTGGATGTTCCCTTATGCTGCTAGTCGCCATTGCAGTTGGATGCCGTAGACGACGAACCAGCAAAGTCACCGAAACTGAAAACTGTTCCTTAGTGTGGGATATGGGTCTCAAGTTTAAATTCACAGATGTCATGGAAGCCATTGATGACTTCAATGAAGCATACTGCATAGGAGAAGGAAGTTTTGGGGTTGTGTACAGGGCTGAACTGCCCTCTGGCCAAGTATTGGCTGTGAAACGACACCATTTTTCTGATGAGAGCGACATTCAGGAAAACAATGTAAGAAGTTTCTTGAATGAGATCAAAATTTTGTTGGAGGTGAGGCACCGCAATATTGTGAAGCTGCACGGAGCTTGCACAAAGAAGGGTGTGATGCACTTGGTATTTGACTATGTGGAGAGAGGAAGCTTAGGCGATGTCCTATACAGTGTGCTTGGGGGATTGACATTTGATTGGGCAATGAGAGTGAAAGTGATTCATGGAGTTGCTCATGCCGTAGCTTACCTTCACAATGACTGCTTGCCAAACATTGTCCATCGAGATATATCGATAAACAATGTCTTGTTAGACAATGATTTCGAGCCGAAGGTCGCTGATTTTGGAACTGCTAAGCTGCTGAAACATGATGCATCTAGTTGCACTGCTGTTGTAGGCTCCTATGGTTATATTGCTCCAGGTAACAAGGCATATATATACCTTCTGTACATTAATATATTCTTATTTGCTATGACAGACAATTGAGTTGTAATTTAAACATAATCCAATGTGTGTGATCTTTGTAGAACTTGCATACATGACCAAGTTCACCGACAAATGTGACGTATATAGTTTCGGTGTGGTGACACTGGAGGTTATGATGGGAATGCATCCTGGAGAGCTGCTTTTGAATCTACCATCAATGTCATCATCCTCTCAAGGAAATGATCTATTGCTGAAAGATGTGTTGGACAACAGGTTACTCCCTCCCACAGGCCAATTAGCTGAACAAATTGTGTTCATAGTGAAGGTTGCTCTAGCCTGCACTCAGATTGATCCTGCATCAAGGCCTGCAATGCTTTCCATAGCTCAAGAGCTGTCAACCAGGAAAAAGTCTTACCTTTCTGAGCAACTGGGAACTATCAGCTTCAAGAATCTCTTGCAGGTTTCAAGAAGCGGTGTACTATTGAAATGAGGCATGGACTTGCGCTTATGAAGAGTCTTTGGAGGGACAGTGAGGTTCAGGCAAAATAGAGCTTAACTAGAGATGAGGTTGTGTCAAATAATTTGCTAATGTTTTGTCATATAGATGCTGCTTGTTTCTTATACCAACGTTGTTAGATGTGTTGATAAATTAATTTTCATACGCATAGTATATATATTAGGTTACCGCTGATTATCATATATGTCTATGCTAGGGAACAGAGCAGAGCAGAGCGTAAGAATTTATATACAAGTTGGTTTTCAGTTAATGTTTTGTTTCAGTGAATTTATACAAACTATCAAACACTCTTATATATATAATGCATATTGAAATGCATGTGTGCGCGCTCGCGTGTGTTTGCAAGCGGGCGCAGCTGCGAGTTAGATTTGTCTCCTGTCTCTAATTTCAATCTTAATGTCATATATTGATCATAAACCATGTACCCAATATATCAATGAAAAAACCATTTTGTTTTTTTGTTGAAGGGGAGACAAATTTGGTGGTGGACTAGTTATAGTCTCCTTAAAAATTTATTAACTCTACGGAATATTACATGAGGCGATTAGAGTTCTACTACACTTACACCCAGAAGATTTTGTATGAATTAAATCAAGTTAATAAATCTAATGTTTTAAAAACCAAACCAAACCAATTCAGTGATCGGGTCATATTTTAACCAGTTCAACCGGTTGGTGCAATAAATTTTTTATTTTTAAAATAAATAAATTTTCAAAAAATAAAAAACCCTAAAAAATTAGAAAAGATATTAGAAAAAATAAATAAATAAATAAATATATATATAAATATATATATATATAATATCAACGAATTTAAAAAATCATAATTTTATAATTACACATGTGAAAGTTCTAAAACTTTTATTAACCCACACCTACAGTATAATTACACAAACTCACCATCAAGGTAGTCAAAACATGCAAGCATGTTTTTTATTTTTTATTTACTTCTTCTTTTTTTCTACTTTTTCTTAGTTTTTGAGGGCTTTATTGAGAAAAATCCGGTTGGTATGATTTAAGGTTGGATATGATTCATTGGAATCAATCTCAAAATAGTCTCGAGATTGAGAGTGGATGCATCATTAGTAGGGGTATAATCGATCGAGCTCCAGTCGAGTAGTAGCAAGCTCGAGCTCAAGCTCGACTGGAAATTCAGTACTCGATACTCAACTCGAGCTCGATCGAGTATTCATGTTATAACTTGAGCACGACTCGGTCCACAAATCGAGCCATTCGAGCTCGCTTGACTAAGCTCAAAAAGGCTAAAAATGACCATAAACATTATGCTTGTGCTCGATTTGAGCTTAAAAGTTTTTCCCTTAATTTTCATCAAATAAATCTAATATTATATATATACATATATACTCAATTAGGATCGTGAGCACTCGAGCCAAGTATCACAATACTTGAGCTCGGCTAGCTCACCTCCTCGAGCTCGAGCTCGGCTAGACCGCGAACTAGTCGAGTTCGAGTTTTCGCCGAGTCGAGCCCGAGTAGCTTGTGAGTAGAGGTGTATCATTTACATCCCTAATCATTAGTTGGGAATCAATCGGTATGGTCTAATCGATTCAGTGGTTCACTGTTCAATCATAGTTCAACTGCGGTTTAATGAAAGATCAGTTCTGTGTATATTATTAGATCAGATTAACACCCAATTCCCATTTAAACCAGTTGAACAAACTGGTTTGTCTTGTTTTTAAAACCATAAATAAATTCTTGCAACTCTGAAAGGGAAGAAAATGACATTTTTCCATAAGAAATCCAACAAACAGCAATGAACAATATTGTTACAATATTTTACATCTGCAGACTCAAGGATTTTAATCTAGATTTGCTCATTCATCGTTCTACTAATAATTCACTACACTAATTAGTGATTGTTGAAAATACCTGATGTTTAAAGAGCTTGAGTATATGACCAAAGTTCATTGATAAGTGCAATATTGTGTATAAGTTAGGAGTGGTTGTGAAAGGTAAGAGAGATTCATCTTCTTTTATTGTTGGAGCCTAAGACGGCACAAAAGTTTGGGTAAAATAGAATCTAGTTTAAAACAAGAAAAATGGATGGTTTATGTTTGTCAATCATAAAATTGATTTATTATTTATTAGCTTGGAATCTTTTATTATAAATTTTTTTTTATTAAAATATTTGTATATAATAAGGACTAAATATATTAAAATTTATAATATTTTAAAGTAAATATCAAAATTGTTTAATAATAAATATTTGTTATTATTAAAAAAATACAATTGGATATTGTTGAAAATATTTGTTATTATTATAAATGATTTTTATCTTCATCCAAATATTTGGATCAGTATATTTTCATATGAAAGATATGTCTGCTTTCAAAACAAATTGTTAAAGCATTATACAAGTAATTAAAAATATTCTATTTTTGATAATATTGGCCAAGTTATCATATTCTGAAAATATAATATTTCTATTCTATATAACCAAACGAAGTAATATAAGATTATTTAATCCATATTATGGGGGTAATTTAATAATACCCCAAACCAAACGGCATAAAAAAAAACAACCTAAACAGAATTTACCATCAATAATGACATCCTAAAAAAGGATAAATCAAGGACTTCTCCAACGTTGATAGGACATAGAACTCACAAAGTGATTAGCTAGAACATCTACTTGGTTGTTGGCATAATCTCCACGATTTCGCATATTCTACATGGGATTTTAGAAATTCTAGACTTCACTAAAATAATGAGATTTAGGTATATATACACACACACATTTGCTAAGGAGCTATAAATAATCACCCTCTAAGAAAATGTATGATTAATTTTGAAAATAATCAATATTAGCAATAATTATGTAAAATTGAAAATGCACTTATTTTACTCTAGTCATATGTTCAATAAAATAGTTCTGGATAAAAAGTCTCACATTTTGAAAGAGTTTCAGAGTTTAAGTCTCCAAAAAAACCTAAAGATCCTGGATCCAGGTGAGCTTGAAATTAAAAAAGCTCGAATTAGCAATCATAATGGGAACTACCTGAAGCTCAAAAAAGCACAATAAGAAATTGCTTTGTTTTTAGTTTTTCAGAAAAAATATATATATATATATATATATTTTTGACATTAGACGATAAGAGCCCCCCACTTAAGAGTAGTCAGGGACGTACACGTGGAGGAGCAACGCTCACCACCGAACCGTGCACTTACTTTGCGCGTGATGGGGATCGAACTCGGGGAGCAACACTCGACCATCGAGGCGAACACCCTACGCAAGGGACCCGATGCCAATTGACCCAAGGGCCGTTGGCAAAAAAATATATACTATAGTATTTTTTTTTTTTTTATGATATGCAAGTAATTATCTAATTTATCAGAGGTATGCAGGTAAAAATACTCCACAAAAAAAAAAAAAAAAAAAAAAAAGTGTTTCTCTGGACGGCGCTTGACTAATGTTACCAAGAAGAAGGGAGGAAAAACAAGTGCTTGACTTTGAAAGACTGGCTTCAAGATGATTAGCAAATGATTAAGTGTGTAAAATTATATTAAATTTAACTAATCGAGATCAAGACTTGTCTAATTGTCTCCATTCACTTCTATTAATTACTAGCATGGTGGCAACGTAATTAATGATTTAAGGCACATGTTGGCATGCTTCACCCTCCCTTGTCATGGCATGCCAGCAATAACCCACACAGAGCCATGTGAATACATAAGAGAGCTAGTACAACTGAAATGGTTATATTATTATGTTTGATTAGGTGCTTTCTATTTTGTAAATATAACTTAATAATTTTACCTTCTCATTTGTACCCCTCCTCTCTCTTTTTTTGTCTCATTCAGACTAATTTATATGAAAAGTGGTATTGCTTTATTTGATTTTAAATACTTCATTAAAAAAATAAAGCTCTTGAATTATGATTTATCATTACATAATATATATATAATAACTTTGCTAAGCAAACTCCGATTACCTTATTAATTAACATTTGGTGGTAATTAAAAGCATTATATATATATATCTATACACACACATTGGTTGAGCTTAACGTGTCACGTGTCACATGATGGTCTGCCATCGTTTTCTCATGAGACCAGGGATCTAGTGTTTTTTGGGTGGTTAGGTTGCAGACCCACATTGTGCCACATGCCTCACCGTCCTTTTATCTTATTAGTGTTTTCCTATTCCTATTTTAATATTTCTATATTTAATAATTATTATTATTTGTTGCAAAATTTTTATAGAGATGACGTTAGGTCTACAAGAATATAATATAAATAAATTATAATCAATTATTATTAATGATGGTTGATGTATTGATTAATTATGTTTATTCACACAACTACTGACAAGATTCTTGCTTTGTCTTGATTTGAAATATGTAACTGTATAAATTGATTGGCTTTGAAATTTATTTTCTAATTAACTAAAGATCTCTTGTGATAACCGGTCCCTGTATCTACTAAGTGTTGTGTATAAGCCGAATGATTAATTTCTAATGATACCTTATACTCTTGACATGTGGTTTGTTTATTTTATTAAATATATAGGGAGAGAAATTAATTTCATACCACTGTATCATTGTATTTGATTTAATTTGGTTAAGATAAATTCAAATATATAATATGATACATATATATTATATTTAGAAATTTGGGGTAAAAGATAAATCAATGTCTCAATCAACAGTGATTTAGATACTGTCATAAGTAATTTTGAGTTTAAATTATAAGAAAAAATCATTAGAAAAAGTTTATTTTTTATAAAATTTTCAGTATTTCATTCTTACTGATTTAAAATTAAAAAATCAAAAATCAAAATAAATAATAAATAAATAACCGGCACTCATTTATTATGGAGACATCAAATAATTATATATAGACCCACATCACAATCATATCAATGTTGTGGGGTGTCACAAAATCAAGGAACACAAAATCACCGCAGCGGAGAACTTTTGGTAGGGCACCGTTGATTTTGTTGAACATTAATCCAAGAAATGGCTTCTCTTGTTTGGACATACATACTCTATAAATCTTTATGTTTCCTTAGAAAACAAGACATACATATAATTAAGAGAAGAAGAATTGAGAAGGCAATGGATGGTCCATCACTCTCATGTTTGTTTCTCATTTTCAATCAAACAGTGAACTCTTATCTCCAAACACACACAATCCTCCGTGTGTTTGTTGTTTTTGGTTGATAATTTTGGAGAGAGATTCTAGTACCTATTATTATTGACTTTCATAGTGTTAAACACATCAGTATGTTGTTATATTATATATATACATGATTGAATTTGTATAACAAATTATTATTATCTTAAAATAAAATTGATTATTATATTTTCTTGCATTATTTTTATTTTTTTAGTTGATCAAAATTTTAATTCAATTAATATTAATCAAAATTAAATAATTTAAATTTGAAAAAATAAAATTTCAAATGTAATTGTTTATTAATATTAATATTTTAAAAATTAATACATACAAATATTTTACAATATAGTCTTTCCTACTCAAGTTGAAACTCAAGAGTTCTTATTTGCTCATATTTAAAAAAAACATATATACATCCACATATATATATATATATATATATATATATATATATATATAGGCAGAAGAATAAAATCAGATTTAAATATTCTGTCTTCATTCATTTTCAAAATTTATTTAAAACATTGACACGATTTTATTTTGTGCATTTTTTGTTTTACATAAGTGCATAAAAGCCTTTAAATGGAGCGTTTATAGTCTATTTGTACACAAAAAAAAAACATTAAAATTGAACTAAAATTTCATAATTTTTTTTACTATACTTTTTAAAAATAAATCTTTCTGTTTTTTCCAACCCAATCAAAGTAATTGTATGCCATCCAAATGGATCCAATACTACATAATTAAACACAAATAAAAATCAATTACTATTTAAATTTTTTAACAATGAAACTGAAAATTCAATAACATCACTAGTTCTAAATTATTATTATTATTATTATTATTATTGAAAAATAGATAAAGAAGGAACAAAATCGAACTCCCACTAATCAAAGTCGAAAAAAAATAAAGGCAAATACAAGCAAAGTTCTAAATTATTGTGAACAGGGAGGAATATATGAAAATCATTATAAAATTCCTGCAAAAAGATTTAAAAAGCAAAAAAAAAAAGTCAATGTCAAATTTCATTTTTAATATGAACATTCTTTAATAATGTTGGTGGACGGTGCCATTTTGCTTCTATTGCCAATGCACCATCATCATCATCATCATCAATCATCATTATTTATCATTATCAACATCATATCAGTGTTCTGTTAGATATAGTTCTAGCGAGAGACAGTCACAGAGGGATATAAATAGTTGGTCTACTAAGATCTTTTCAAGGACAACAAATGGCTGTCCTACGTCAAACGACTTACTCTTTCCAAAGGGGTTTGCTAGCAGGTTAGTTTAAGTGAATAATTATTATGTGATTATTTTTTCATTTTTTTTAAATAATTGAATTTGGCTCCACGGTTAAAAGCTGAGTGTGAGATTTATAAATGTCCTGAGTTCAAATTTTGTTAGATGTAGCAGTAGCAATAAATTCTTGCCTGTGGATTTAGATTTGTAATCCAAACATTGTATTACTGGATGAGGGCACGCAGGCTAGATGATCAATTCATGGCTCGTGTGCTTAGCCTTACTTAATTGCGTTTGTCGCATTTGTAAAAAAAGAAAACCAAGTTAATATTTTCGGGCTACTATCTGAATATAAATTTTCTAATTGTATAATACAAAAGAAGCTGCACAGAATGTAAAGAAGACCGTGTTGAAAATTTAACTGTGCTAACAAAGTGTAGTTTGAAGTTCTATGGACAATATACAGAACCAAGCAATTGAGAAGAAAAATAAAATCAATAAGTAGCTACCATAGCGAGACTGCTCCTAAATCCTCCCCTTGATATTTAGAGACTCTTGTTTTTATTGTATTGTTATTTTTGTGTTTTTTGTTATGTTGGTATTTATTGTTTTTGTTATAGTAGTGAAATCTTTGTAGTTATCTTTTAGTCTCCACTTACAGTGGATTGGCTTTGGGTTTTTTTAAGAGTTGTTGTTTTTTTGTAGTAGGTTTTTTGTTTTAATAAGAATTGTGATTTATCAATTTAAAAAAATGCTTGATAAGTATAAACCCAAATTATAAAACATTATTATGTATAATATTTAAATCTATTACGTAGTTGGCATTTCATGCCATTTCCTGGTAGAAAGTTAATAATTGTGTACTTACAAATAAACTCTAGAGTCTAAAGAGCTAAATTTTAAACACATTTCTCTTTTTTTATTTAATGCATTTGTAGTTTATCAACTTTTTTAAAAAAAAAAAAAAATTTTAAACATGTTATAAAAAAATGTAAAAACAAAAAACTGATCGTTTTAATTTTTAATAAATATGATAATATTAGTTATTTGCTAATTCAATTTAATTAGAGTTATTCAATCCTGATTACATGAAAAATAATCAACAATATATAGCTGGTAATTATGAGTAAAAAGCACAATCATCATGATATCCTTCACATTCCTTTTTCTTTTTGTATGTTCTAACAAGAGAAACAGAAAGAAGAAAATTGCAGAAGTCCCAAAAAAAAAAAAAAAAGAAAAAAAAAAAGGAAGGATAAAGCTAAGATAAAATAAGAATCCCATAAAGAGAAAGCACAAAGGATGGATCCTGGATTGGTGGTTTGTTCCCTTTATCTTTCTCGTGAACTATTAAAGTGCTCCAAACTCCTCCACTTCCCTTGTAACTTGCAACTCTCTTTTCCTTTGTACCACCCGCTCTTAATGATACCATCCCCTATTCACTTCATCCTATCTTTTATTATATAAACAAATTCAAACTTATTTTTTTCTAATTCAAAACTATGCATCCGCCTTTCTAAAAGTTAAGTTTCTTCATCCTATCTTTTATTATATAAACAAATTCAAACTTATTTTTTTCTAATTCAAAACTATGCATCCGCCTTTCTAAAAGTTAAGTTTCTCTTTTGACATAAAACGAGGAAAACTTATAATTACCTTTATACACACACTATATGTCTATATAAATGTTGTACATTTTTTTACTATTTATAATTATTGTACGGTACTGAAAAACATATTTTGCACTATTTATGATCATCATAACCATCGGATTACCATTTAACTATTATCGTGGACATGTATAGATTTCAAATATAGGGCATCCTTAGATTACCGATTCTCATATATATATATATATAGTCATATATTTTTTTTTGTTGGGTTTCTACAATTTTTGCTATGAAAATACAGAAGTTAGAAATTTATTCTACCGTGGTGAGGAGTCTAACTTCTTCTACCGTGGTGAGGAGAAACATCAAAATTTCAAATTCTCAAAAGAAGAAAACGACCTAAAATCACAGATGACTAAATCCTTATTTCATTAGCCAACTAGTCTTCACTGGAGCTTCTCTTGATTCCCTCAGAGGAAGATCCTCTCTACATTTAGAGTCGAGTTACAACGGATTTATGTTTCTAACTATTTATTGTTTTCTATATTATACTTTTTCTTTAATATGTGTTGTATTTATCATTTTTTAATAAATTTATAATTTATTTATTTTATTAAAAAAAATAATATGTGTATATATACACACAGTATAGAAATATCTATTGAAAAAAAAGAAAAAAAAAAAAAAAGTGATGTGGATGTAGAAAAAGGCAACAAATTAAAGACGAGCTTTATTTAAGTAGGTGTTAAGAGAAAGTGTTGGGACGTTCATTGGGTGAAGTGATGCCGATGGCTGCGGCGCTGGAGTGCTGGTCGGGCCGGCCGAGCACGGACGAGGACATGGTCGAGCAAGTCCTCATGAAGACCCACGACCGTTCCGAGGCCTTCAACGCCTCCACCACCACCACCGCCACCTCCTCCTCCTCCCCCTCCTCCCCCACCCATCCTCACCACCCTGCCCAACCTAAAAAATGGCAACGCCTCGCCGGAGCCGCCATTGCCGCCCTCAAGAGCTCCCTCAACCTTGACTCTCCTCGTGACCCTTCCACCTCCTCCACTACCCGCATTGATCGCCTCCTCTGGGGCGCCGTCGTTCGCAACCTCACCCAGCTCTACCCCGGTAGCCAACTCCCTGAGCGCCTCATCGCCAACATCCGCCGCCATTTTGACTCTCTCCCTACCAGGTACGCATGCGAACTCCATTGATGCTGCTCCTTGAGAGCTCGGTTGCTGATGATGTTTCTTTCTTTCTCTTGCTTTCAGCTACTCGCAGGCGGGGTTTGAGATGAAGGACGTGCTCCTCCATGTCCGGTTGATAGATCAAGCCATTTCCGATGATCACCCCGCTCTCCATGTTCAACGAGACCAGAACGATGTTGGGGAGGAGGGCGTCGTCTTCAAGCTGACATTCGCCAGCAACTCCTCTCTTTCATGGCCTGCGATGTCCGGCGCGCTCGAGAACTCCTCGATCTGCTGCAAAAGGATTCAGATCTTCGAGAAAAAGGGAGTTTCCCTCGGCGTCGTCACGGTGCTCGTTCAATCCGGCAGCGAGAAGCAATTCAAATCAAGGATCGAGGCCGCATTGAAATCGGCCGCGAAGAAGCCGAGGAACGCCGGCGTGAAGCTTCCATTCGGGCTTTGCGGGTGCCAAGACGAGAGCTCGAACACTTGTGAAGAGAATGCCGATTCCGGGCTTGCCATCGAAGCTGAGATGGTCCGCCGTGTTGATCTCCAAGTTCCTTTACCTGAAACCTCAATCGTCGTCGCCATTGACGAATGGCAGACCATTCGATCAGGAGGGGAAGAGCTCGGGCGGTGGCTGCTGAACTCCGACGAAGTTGAGATCGCTGAACGCGCCGGTCCCAATTCATTCAAAGGGAATCTCAGAGCAAAGAGAGTGCACATCCAAAAGCTAAGAGGATGCGAAAGAGGAAGTGCTTATGAGATAGAAATCCGCAAGGATTTGCTTCAACTCATGAGCTGTGGGCATAAGCACATTCTCCAATTCAATGGCATTTGCATTCAGGACAACCATGGCCTCTGTGTGGTCACTAGATTGATGGAAGGAGGATCAGTGCATGATGTGATTCAGAAGAACAAGAAGATGGCCTGTAAAGATGTCATCAAGATTGCTTTGGATGTTGCAGAGGGTCTCATGTTCATGAACCACCATGGAGTTGCTTACAGAGATTTGAACACACATAGGATCCTGTTGGATTGGCAGGGGAATGCTTGTCTTGGAGATATGGGCATTGTCACTTCTTGTAGGAATGTCGGAGAGGTCACTGAGTATGAGACTGCCGGATACCGGTGGCTCGCCCCCGAGGTTTGTACTTCATTCTTCTCTATGTTACTTAGTGTATTTGTTATAGTGCTTTTGCCTTGCTTATCTCTATAATTTGTCTTTGAACTAAGAACAAGGATGCATGCATAGTTCTTAAATTACAGATAAACAACACATTGGCATTCTTGGTTCATGAATAGTTCATGCACCAAAGTGCACTTATAACTTCTCCGAAATTTTGGTCTTTTGAGCTGTTTCTTAGGTGTTTTTTTTTTTTTTTTTTTTTTTTTGTTTTCTTGAGTGGCATTGTGTTCATGACTTGGTGAAGCTCTTTTTGAACATTTCTTAAATTGAAGGGTATCAACCATTTTAGCTTGCTTAGCATCATGTTCTTAAATTAATGATTCTAATGAAAGATAAAGACAACCATGTTAGTGGGCCTACATTGTGGTCAACTACTTTGTAACATCATCATTGGTGTAGCAATCAAAGTAGTTGGATGATGGTGAAGTTTTCATGCTTAGAGAACACAATTTACAATTATCTGATGGTGAGTTTTTGTTTGATTTTGTTATAGATAATCGCTGGGGATCCTGAAAGTGTAAGTGAGACTTGGATGAGCAATGTGTACAGTTTCGGAATGGTAATTTGGGAAATGGTCACCGGGGAGGCGGCATACTCTTCCTACTCCCCAGTTCAGGCAGCAGTCGGAATTGCGGCATGTGGACTGAGGCCGGATATACCCAAAGATTGCCCTCAGGTTCTAAGGTCACTGATGTCGAAATGCTGGAACAATTGCCCTTCTAAGCGACCCCAATTCTCAGAGATAATCTCAATCCTCTCCAAGCACAGCAACAAATGATATGTTTTTCTCTGCTGTAGAGTTACATTTAGTAGTTGTGTAAACTATAAACAGCGGTTTTTCTGAATTAGTGTTTCTACCTTCAAATTTCCATGTGAATGCTATCTTCAAGATAGTGTACAACGATTATGTTTAGGAGCATATATTCTGAGTTATGTCATTTGTTCCTCAGCATAAGCCAGCCATGAAAACTCTCTTTGTTTAACAGCCAATGTTTGACTTGCTCATTCCACTTTTGTGGTATTTGTCTAAAATATAATTCAACTGAAGAAATATATATATATATTCTGCTGTAACTGAAGAATCAAATGGAGAATGAAAATTAGGGAAGAGGATATTATTGAGAAAAGGCTGGCTCTGATTTGAATTCTAGTTGTCAAAATTTATGCTTCACAAAGGCACACATGTAACAAACGTATCTGATTTATTGTTTTTGGATGTACCTGATTCCGAATTATGGCCCTTAAAATAATTGATTGATTGTGTTTGAAGGTAGAACTATAAACTGATTCCTACTTAAGATAAAAATTTTCTGTTTGTGCATTCTACTTGCAAGTGTCCAAGCAGAGATCGAAATTTGCACCATCAAGGCAGTAACGAATGTCAGCAATCAGACCTCTCCAGAAAATGATCTTCTGAAGCCATGTGCTTTCTGTTGTAATGTTTTTTTTCTTAATATCTGTTTTCTGTACCCAAAAACAATAAAAAGGAAGAAAACAACCATGGCCAGCAGAATCCAATACAACAAATGTCCTGTTAATTGTTGGTAATGGGCCATCTTGCTAGCTGATGACTGTTGTTTGTATTGTACCCAAAAAAATTCATTTAGTCAATATCAATCAGCGACAGGTTTCCCATAAAAGAATTTTTGATAATCAACATTTACTTTTTAATGGCCACCACACACACCAAACTGATCAACACAAATAACAGCACCAAGAGTAACCTCACTTTCTCTGCCAAGGTTGAAGAATAGGCAGCTATCAAGAACATTCTGATAAGCTTTACTCTTGAAGCCAAATCATCTGATTTTTAATTTTTATAATTCTAATTTTTGTTCCATAAATCATGGCTCATCACTTCATCAACCACAGACTGAGAATGCCTTCCCCTGGTCCCTGCTCATCATTGAGCAGCAGAAGGCAGAAGCACCTAACTACACAAATATACATTGTTTCTACATAAATGATATGAGATATTACCACTCCATACCAATCACTGAAAGGCATAACTGGTACTTTCTCCAACCAAGAACCAAACGGACAACATGGAAATCACCAGGAAGCTCCCACTCCCATGCACTATTGGTCCCCATATTACACCACGTTTTACTCACTACATTAACTTGAACCCACTCCCATCTTTATAATCAACCAACCTCCTTCCCATTCCCTCCAGTTCATCTCACTCCCTCAGGGAACCCAGTGCTGATCACTGGAGTCTCCCATCACCTCAAAACCCCAAACAATGAATCCCAAACACTTCCTTCTCCTCCTACCACTAGTTCTCACTCTATGCCTCACAACTACAGCAACAACAACAGCACCAAAAGGTTTCAGTCGTCTTGGTGACAAGCTTAAGTTCCCAAACATGACACTAGAACACCTGGACCCAACTCTCCCTCCAGTCCTCCCCGGCCAAACACCCAGATGCTCCGTCCTCGTCCTCCAACACGACTTCGCCAACACCATCGGCGCCCCACCCGCCGCCGCCAACTACTCACAGCCCCCAGACTGCCCTGCTCCATGGACTCGCATAGTCCTCGAGCTCTCTGTCTCCGCCTCCGCCATCCAAAAAGACCGCATTGCCGCCATCTGGATCGACGGCGTTGAAGTCCTCCGCACCACCACTCCAGTCCCCATGTCCCCCGGCGCATTCTGGAAAGTCACAAAAGACATCACCCGTTATGCCTCCGCCGTCCGCCGCCTCGCCGACTACAACGGCGTCGTCTCTATGATGCTTGAGAACTCCAATACCGAACTCCCCGGCGTTTACAGCGCCAGCATCTCCATCCACTTCTACCGTGGCGCTGTTTCCACCAACCCAAACTCATTCTCAACCCATCCTACCATCAAGGGCTTGTACAAAGAACCAGCCGACCTTATAATCCCTGTCACGAATGAGAACGGGTTCAACAAGGCTGGGTTCTGGTTTACAATCCAGAACGAGGCTGACACTGTGGCTACGAGCATCCAGATCCCAACTAACACGTACCGTGCAGTGCTTGAGCTCTTCGTATCGTATCACGGTGACGATGAGTTCTGGTATAACAACCCTCTCCGCTCATCATACCTTGACAAAACAAGCAACCCAAAGCTGTCGACACCGAGAACCAACGGTGCGTTCAGGCAAGTGTTTGCGGCCATTGATGGGAAGTTCGTAGGAGGTCACATTCCGATCGTGGTGATCTATCCTGGCTCGATCAACCCCTTCTTCTGGTCACCTGTTGCGGCTATCGCCGCATTCGACATGCCATCTTATGACCTTGATATAACTCCGTTCTTAGGCATGTTGCTGGATGGGCGGCCGCATGAGTTTTCGTTTGGTGTGCATGATAGCCAACCTTATTGGCTTGTAGGAGCGAACTTGCACGTGTGGGTTGATGTTTGGTCGGATGTGACTCAAGCCGGGCTTATGGACTACAATGCACCACCGTTGAAAGTGAACCGCAATGCAGCGTGGAGGAACCAGGATGGGCAGTCGGAGATTGATGCTGAAGGGTTGTTAAGGTTTATAGGTTGGGTGAGTTCATCTAAAGGGAATCTCACCACGGTTGTGAGGCAAAAGATTAAGTTCAAGAGTCAGGTGGAGGTGCAAAACAGAGGAGCAGTGAAGCAAGTGGAGATGATTAATAAAGGTAGGATGACGGTGGCGTTGATGAAAGGTAACCAAGGCTTGGCCAGGGTGCAACTCATGGTGGATGCGCCAATGCAGGTGCAGACTTCGAGCGTGAACACGGCCAGTGGTGCGGTGTTTCAGAAGACGAGGTTGTATCACCAGTTGCAGGAGATAGTGGAGCTAAGTGAAGGGCAGGCTGTGAGTGTTGCAACGCTGACGGATCGGCAGGACGCTGACGGATCAGCATTGTTGCATGAAGGGGAGGCTGTTTGGGGTAATGGTGCTACGAGGTCGTCGTACAAGTTTAGGGATGATACTACGTGTTATATCAGGGCGGTGAACACTGCTGGTGGCTTGGTGCAGTTTGACACTACTAGTGGATCTTGCTTGAAGCTTGGTGAGGAGGGGAAGAGGAGTGCTTCTTGATCTTTTTTTAATAGTAGTAGTATTTCATATATAAAAATATATAAATATATATAAATGTATGTGCTTTTTTAGCTAGTGCATGCGGTGATGAAGGGATACTGAGATGGTGAATAAGGTGCGGTGTGGGGCAGTGACTCTAATGTACTGCAGTGAGAGAGTGAGCATGTGCTTTCGTCTCTTTTTAATTTTGTGGATTTATGTTGTGAATTATATGTTCTCAATGGATTCTTTTTTGGGTTGGTTATTTGCTTTTACGATTTTCCAAGCTTTTCTTGGCTGTCATAGCCAGCGATGTTTGATTTTGAGTTAATTAGTGGTGTTTTTTTTTTTTTAAAAAAAAATATGAATACATTTTTAACTTAATAAACTAATAAGTATTAGAGCTCAAGTGTCATAAGTTACATTTGAATGATTAAATAATCAATCAACTAATATACACAACAATCATTTCATAACCTGGTTAATTTTTTGTTTAAAAGATCATTCTAAATTTATTGGACATATTAGATTCTATTAATTAAATATGATTTTAACTAGTGGAGTATTAGGCCTTCCGTAGTTGTCCATCCACTGATATGAGTTAACACAGAGCTGCTCTTGGATGGCTAACAAGTATTACAATTAATAATTCTTAATTATTATTATTACCTTTTAAAATTAATCATTAAATATATTTATTTAAAAATTAAATTTTTATGAAACTTTTTTTTTTTCTATTTTATCCCAACTTGCTTAGCTGTGGGATAAAATGCTACTTATTCCCCAACCAAACTTAGTGTAAAATTAGCAAAGCTGCAAAAGTATATCTCATTAACATCAAATAACACAACTAACAAGCAAGTTACAGTTATCTCCAAGTAGCAGAATTTCAACATGAGGTTCAGCATGATTCTTATGATGAAGCACATCACTGACAATTTAAAATAAAAAAAGAAGTATTCCGACACCAGACAGTTTTGACGGAAGAAAACCAAAATTCAGATCTATGGTTTCTTCAGATTATTCATAAGATGAAAGGAAATGAAAACAATCTACTCGGACACTGGGCATGCAGCCTCAAACTCATGTTGCTCTTTGCGACACATATCAAACTCATTTGTGTTGTAATACATGCAGCTTGCATAAGCATCCATCTCTTTAGGGCACTTCTGATGGAGAGACTTCAGCCTGTGCATAGATGAATGAAATGCTCATGTGTTAAAAGCTTTCCATTTCTCAGATGATCAATATATGGACTTTTTCTTTTGCATTTGAGGATTCACCAGAATGTATTAGCCAATCCCTAATGTTTACAAACTATATGGCCATCAGTAAGACATTGTTACTTCAAATGATTTAATGTAATCCAGTGTTCAGGAATTCATAGATAAAAAGGCCACAAGAATGCAACACTTACCGTTATATACACATACTCGATTGAAATTTAGCGAAAATATATGATTCTAAGATATAATTACAAACAGAAGTATCAGTTATCTAGGAATCTAAGATAGTTATAATATAATTACAATTACTAGAGTCAGAAGTAATTGTGAATGTCCAAACTAGTAGAGTCATTGTTTCAAGTGTGTTAACCATTACAGCATCTACTACACTATAAATCATCACATGAGATTTTTAAGGGATTATATCAATAGTAAACTCACTATGATTATATTTTCAATTTTCAGCGGCCTTTTGATAACCAAACAATGAAATACAGCAAAACTAAAACACAATCATCGAACCTATTTTCATGAGGATGCAAGGAACACTAACCAAACTTATCCAAGATTCATCTCAAATTTTCTTTTTGATAATTAATTTTGCATAACGTCCAAATAACAGGCAGACTCTAGGCTTCAAATACATGAGCAACATTGAAACGGCTGATAGCAGAAAGATGCCCCAGATAACAGACCAAGTTTCAAAACAAACTGATAAAGAACTTATAAGCCACTAGACACTATTCATATGATATCTTCAACAATCTTCTCTTCTCCGCACAAACTTGAAAATGGAGCTCCAATTCACTGATGTTGCAAAGTTGTTTTTTGTATTCATTTTTTTATTTTTATTTATTTATTTATTTTGGTAGGTATATGCTAAGTTTATGATATCAACTAGTATATTCAGTTCTACTAAAGGGATACAAATCCAATAAACTTTATCCTCATAACTGGTCTAAATTCCTTAAATATGATATCTAGATTTTAGTCAATGAGATTCTTAAAATTATAGGGAAGTTAATATTTAACATTGTTTCAGAAGTATCATCAAAATTCATCTGCATTGTCACATAATTTCTTTATTCCTCCTTGACGAACTTCTATCCTCCTCTTTAATAAATGACCACTCACTGAATAGTGGAGTTCTTTCCCATACTCTCTAATCATTTCGATTATCTAAATAATTGAGTTCAAAGCCTCAACCAGAAAATCTTATCTACGCACATTAATAAAGTTCAAAGTACTTAGCCATTTCTTTCTTGATTTTTTCCAGGAAGGATTTGTTACATCAGTCCCCTTTGCAACACTCTTTTCTCAAATAAGTCACTCAAATACTGAGCAGCCATCAGAGCAAAAACCCCTGATTTAAGAGTCAGTAGCTCTTCATATCAATAAGCAAAACAATAGAATCAGCAGAGTCAGAGAATAAGCTGATAATTTTTTATCCACAAACCACCCCATACTCTAATTACAACATCGATTCAATGAAAAAGTTGCATAAATTCCTCAAAGATCGAATTTTGCTAAAAATGCATCATAGGTCATATCAACCCCAATTCCACACAGAAATCCAATCGCTCCTCATTTCGATCACCATTTCATTTCTATTCGAGAAATAATCACATCGAATCCAATTTGAAAACCCTAATGACTATATCAAACGATGGCCACCAATCGAATGCTCCAAATCACAAATGCGAGATGAAATTCAAAGAGATACTCACAGGTTGACGACACAAGCAGTGACTTGGCGGCCCTTATCGAGGCACTTCTCAGGGTTAGCGTCTTTCTTCTTGCAGGTGATGAAGGCCATGTTCTCCGAGCGGCACCTCACTGCGATGTGCTTCGACGCCGCCATCAACACCGATGAGGTCGGGATCGGCTCCCCCGCCGCGTCAACGCTGCTGCTTGCCATCCCCGCCGCTGCCAAGAGTTCGGTTCGAGCTTCGAGATTGCGATGAAGAGCTCGCACGCGCAATGGAACTTCTGTCACGCCGGCGAGTTGAGGAGAGGATCGTGTGCGTTCACGGATCGGATCCGAAAGCCCAAGATCCGATAAGTGCTATTGGGTTGGGCCACGCTTAAATTCTCCAAAGAATATCTTAAGAATGCTGGTAACTGTTTGTTTTGAGAACATTTTAAAAAAACTAATTTTCTTATTCCGTCTTAAAAATTCAAAATTAAAATAATAAAGAATTACACACCCAATATCCACCTTTAAGAATTCAAAATTTAAAATTCAAATAATAAAATAACGAAATGATAATTCAACTCAGTAATACATCCCATTATACATCACAAGAAATCCAAAATTTATATACATATATATATAGGAAACATACTTATTAATCATGCCTCCAATTTCCTTAATTAACTACCTCTTTCCCGGAGTAAATTTTTTTGAGAAGTTACTAAACTTTAGTCTATTTTCAAATCAGTCATCAAACTTTAATTTAAATCAATTTGGTCACCTATCTTCTATTTGATTACACCGTCTGGTCATCCTCTGAATTCCAACACCCCTTTGCTTCGTTGGCGACCGGAAAGTTGAGTCAAATTAAGGCCTTTTCTTTGTTGGTAGGAGTTTTGATTGGAGTGACAGGTCACCAGAGATTGGCCACGCCATGAAAGTTAGCCACATCAACATCACCTCTTTCGAGAGGAATGGTTGGGACTTGACTTCAGACAAGACTGGACATCATCTCACCAAGCTTCACCTCCATCTTTGTTGGAGAATAATTCAAAGTTGTTAGTCGATATCTTTGTTTGTTATTTAGTTTAATAAATTGTAGAGTCATATCAATTTGTTTTAGCCTATTGTGTAGACCATTCAAATAATAAAAATTCCCCCATTATTATTATTATTATTTTGTATTTCTTCTTTTTTTTTTAAATTCCAACATGGTATCTGAGCTTTATAGATCTTAGAGGAGCTGTGGATGATCAAGATGGACCTATGGATGATCAAGATGGTTAGTAGCAATACGGCAACTCTGACCAGGGTGAAGAGGATGATTGTTGGCCAGAAGAGGAAACCTCAATGTTTCAAATGCAAAAGATTCAGGCATCTACAAAAAAAATTGCAAAAGAATGTGCAAATTTAGTAGAAGTAGATGAAGCAGAAACTATTTTTTGAATTAATTGGTGAGAAGTGCACCAAGAAGTTTTTTTGAAGATATATGTTCTAAATTCTAATAATTGCAGGTTGGTGAAAAGATAGTGAAGAGAAGTGCTTCATGAATATTAGAAGTAGGGAGAGAAGTACTCCATGTTTGAAGTTCTATTCTATAAAACTTTCATTTTTATTTTTTTTTAATGGGTTGCAACCTTGAATTAAGGGAATGTGTTGGAGAATAATTCAAAGTTGTTAGTCGATATCTTTGTTTGTTATTTAGTTTAATAAATTGTGGAGTTCTATCAGTTTGTTTTAGCCTTTACAACCAGTGATGTTTTGATAATTGTGTAGGCCATTCAAATAATAAAAATTTTCCCATTATTATTATTATTATTATTATTATTATTATTATTTTGTATTTTTTCTTTTCTTAAAAATTCCAACAATCTTCACAAAGCTTTGGGCTCATCTCCTCCTCTGTAAACATCATCCTCCTACCAGTGTGAACGAGATTTAGATATATAGCAGCGATGGCGGTGAACTGGGAGAAGCGACCATCTGGTGAAGAAGCACCGGAATACTATAAGTTAATTCTTTTGAAACCCTCAAATAATGACTTTGATTTCCTGGTGTTCTTTTTTTTACCCTAAACTTTAGAGATTTGCATAATGTGAGTTTTATGCCTATTAAGGAGGTAGGGTTTTAAGGGTTTTGATAATGGGAGTTGGATGTTGTTTTGTTAGGTATTTTTAGATTCAGGACAAATATATAGTTTAACAGCCTTTATTTTGTTAGTTGTTTTTAGGTAGGGCTTTGAGGGTTTTGACATTGAGTTAGATGTGGTTGTGTGAATTGTTTTTAGGTTCATGACAAATATATAGTTGACATTGAGAATGATTGTTGTCTCAATGGTGTTTCTAGGTGGAAGAGATAATTTTATTTTATAGTTCCTGTCTAGTTCAAAATAAATTATACCAACAAGGCTTCATTGTGGTTCCCCACAAACACATTTAGAAAGTGGTGTAATTATCTTGGGTGAGCACTAAATTTTGTCCATATATCACTTTATGCACACAATTTCAATTCCTATCAAAATGAGCACCTAATATCTATTTCATTTCAACGGGAGGGCATTGGGGCTATTCTGGCAGGGTTTGGTTGACGTGGATGTTATTTTTCAACATCATATTCACGCGTGGACATTCCACGCGTGCAACTGGAACACATGGCCATCCAAGTATTAATCCATGCGTCAGATGCCACGGTTGCAAGCAAAACCCTAAACCTAAAAGTGCCATGGATTTCGACGATCTTGGCCAAGCCCTAGATATAGGTTATCTTCTTGCCGAGCAATCTAAGCTACTTCACTGAATTCTCAGGCTGCTGCTTGGAAGAAATGGTGCCGAAGAGGCTTAAGACAACCATCACAAGCTAAGTATAAAGACCTTTTACTAAGATCTCTGGAGCAATGCCCACCACCATCACCACACCAACATTTCTCTCATTGCCTTCTCATCCTTCCCTTCAAGCACCACTTGCAAGAGTCTCACAACTCTTTCCCTCCACCTCCATTGCTACTTCAATCCTCCATTAAAGAAGGGCAAGCTCCAAAAACACTATTTTCAGCACTTCCCCTGTTCCTTAACTCTCAAGATGCAACTAAGAAAGTAAAGACACTAGCTTCTCCTATTCGTCTTCCCCATAGTGCCGCCTCTAAGTACTTCAAGCAAGACAAAACCCCAGCATCAAACCCAATTGCTGACAAAACCTGCTCAAAATCCAACACAAATATGAGAAAAATCAGTTAAAAGTCACAATTGTTTGTTTTCTTTTAAAAAAAAAAAAAAGGAAAAAACACCTTGAGAATGCCAAGAATTTTAGACGCATCCTCATTCATGAGATGCTAGAGAATGCCTTTAGAGTACATGAGATGAAGAGTCTCAACTTAGACCTCGATGTCATTAATTGCAATCAGAAATCTTAACAAGGTGAGGAAGAGACCTTTATTGTTTTGACCACCAGTGGGCCTTCATGATTGATAGGCAAAAGGTATGTCCAATCTATGCTTAACCCAAATTGAACTGTTTGTTGTTTCTAAATTTAATTCATAATGGATTGCTGATTTATATATATGTTTAGTTTCAATCATTTGTACTTTTTTTACATACTAATATGATGTTTGTGATTTGTTTGGCATGAATGGGATTTGATTTAATGAGTGCAATTTTTCCCACTATATGTATGTAGTTCATAGGCAATTTTTTTTGGCTGATGGGAATAATTAAATTCTGGTTTAATTTTCAATTACTGTCATTATATAGTTGATCCATGATGAATTTGTAAGTCTCATGGAACTGTTTGTTATTTCTAAATTTAATTCATAGTGGATTAATTGTTGATTTATATATATGTTTAGTTTGGATCTTTTGTACTTTTTTTTACATAACAATATGATGTTTGTGATTTGTTTGGCATGAATGGGATTTGATTTTTTAATGAGTGCAATTTTTTCCTCTCTATGTATGTACTTCAAAGGCAATTTATTTTTGGTCGCTAGGTATGAATTTTGATTTGTATTTTTTTTCCATACCAATATCATTTCTGTGATTTGTTTTTATGCATGAATATGATTTGCTTTAATTACTGCAAAATTTTTCCTTACTTGTACAAGCCTCTGTGCACCTGATGCAACAAGGAACTCATATGTTTATTTTTAGTAGAAAATTAAAAGCATAATGTGTTACTGTTTTATTCATATAATTCACAATCTGTGGTGTTGAGCACAAACACCCAATAAGAGGCCTCTAACATTCATGTTGAAGCATCTGCAACAGTAAAGTATCAGGTTAGTTAATTTTTACTTGTTATATCATTCTACATTCTGCTGAATTTTTCCAAAGACATTTCCAAGTCAGTGTTCTCATTGGTATTTTGGTTGTAACAATTTTATTCAATACTTGTGCCATGTTGACTCGAAAGGCTGAAAATTTGAGTAGTAGAACAACCCACCATATTGAGTCACAACCTGAATTTGAGGCAATGATGAGGAGACAAAAATTGAAGGTGCTGGGAGGCAAAAACAGGTCATTCTCAAGGCCACAACAGCATGATCCAAAAACTGCTCAGGCCAGTACAAACCATAATGTTTTGAAGCCTCATGGGACAGATAAAGAAGGTGATGGTGAAAAGAAAAGAGGGGTGTGGATTCCCACAAGTGGTAGAACTTCTTGAACTTATGCTGAATTTTGTCAAACTATGTAATGCAATTAAAAGCTGTTGTCAAACTTATGCTGAATTGTAATTTTGTGCATAAAGTTTTCTACAGAATTTTGTCAAACTATGTAATGCAATTAAAATATGTTGTCAAACTTATGTTGAATTGTAATTTTGTGCAGGAATTTTTCTGCAAAATTTTATCAAAATTTGATATGCAATTAAAAGTAGTCAAATTTATGCTGAATTATAATTTTGTGCAGAAATTTTTGAGCTCATTGACAAACATTGTAATGTAATTAAAAGTTGTTGTCAGACATTGTAATACTATCAAAATCTGTTGTTTAACACTCAAATTTCCCAGGTTTAATGAATTGCATATCTTTTGTCTACTTTATGTATTTGTTTTTTCTTTCTCTATTTGTTTTCCCTCGATCTCTTGGTTATTTTGTTCTCTTTTCAATATCACAGGGTTATATAGTCAACCACATAATTAATTTCCTACTGCATTGCTATCTCAAACTTGTTATTCAATCCTTGGTTTAGTACTGCAAAATTATTTAAATTATTCTTTGTTGTAGTTATATGCTAGTGTGTTAAAACAAAACTTATGTAATGAATTGGTGTTTACTTTTATTATCAATTAGATGGTTATTATGTATACACTTCATTAATTTGAATTTGACTTAATTATGTTGTGAATTGGCTTGAAGAATTCCAAAAAAATATAGGTTAACTTGAAGTTCTTATTCAACTGTATAAATAAAAGCCTTCCTTTCATCATCTAAACAAAGAAAGAAGATGGAAAATCTAGGTCAACTATACAACTAATTAAAAGCCTCTCGATGTAATTCGAAGAACCTCTTCTACATTGCTAACACATTTAAAAACAAACTCTTTAGATGAAAGAAAAAAGAAAATTGCTAGAGTTGGAAGCCTAAGTTGGCGTTATTTGACAGGCAAGGAGCTAACATGCAACAAGCAATGGTGACATGGTGAATGAAATGAATTGGCAAACAAGGTGAGAAGAATGATGATGTGACAAGAAAAGACAATAAAGATCTTGGTAGGTGCTTATGTTTCTCTCAATAAACCACATGAGGAAAATCTATC
The DNA here is from genome assembly GCA_020875875.1 of Dioscorea alata. Classification (NCBI taxonomy): domain Eukaryota; kingdom Viridiplantae; phylum Streptophyta; class Magnoliopsida; order Dioscoreales; family Dioscoreaceae; genus Dioscorea; species Dioscorea alata. The sequence goes on along the minus strand of CM037022.1, from coordinate 18,144,093 downwards.
TTCGGAAAAAGCAACAAGGTGAAAGAATCTCTCTTGAAGAGCAAGTTTATCTTAGATATGATTTAATCTATCTTCGGTATGATCCAAGATAATTAAATCTATCTTTGATAAACTTTTTTCTCATGAGAGTTTTATTTCTTAAGAAAGGAGTTTGCACAAAAGTGTAGTTTGGTGTGAAGCTGTTTGAAGACAAACTAAGAAAGGCAAGGGCAAGCCAACATGATTCTCAAGACCATAATTAACAAAGCAATTTGAAGGAAAGGTCCAAAGCTAATTATGGGCGACGCTTTTGAAGACATAATCTATTCAAGGACACAAAACATCTATGGCTAGATTTGATAGAAGATTGAAGACTCAAGCTTGGATAAATGAAGATCATGCTCGGAAGATATTGAAGAGTTAAACTTGGATGAGAGGAGATCAAGTTTAGTAACAAAATATTGCAAACCAAACTTGGATGAATGAAGATAAAGTTTGAAGATTTTGTGAAGACAAAACTTGAACCAAGTTTGGAAATAAGATCGGGGAGATCTTTGGAGGCCATCTTTGGTAAGATAGAATCACGCCTAGGTAGCCACGACCCTCGGGAGAGGGACCTACTAATATGCAGTGAGGAAGGAGGCTAGTTGCTGGTGATAGGAGCTCGAGAGGAGGAGACTGCATTGACACGAACTATAGCAATTGAAATGGTTGGAGGTGTCGCAGGTCATGTTGCAACGAGAGCTAGAACTCAGTCAGGATCAGTAGGTGGGTTGAATTGCAAACTTGGTTGCAACTGGAGTTAGAACATCTAACTTTGGAAGGTGTCCAAAGGTTCTCTGATTTGGCTCTGAATCCCCCCATATGGGAACAAGCATGCCCGCAAGGTTTTCTGAATCTACTTATGGCTGTAAGTTGGTCGTAAGCTGCCCGTAAATTACCTAGTCTGCCTTATCCTTGTTCAAATGATACCGAGAGAGCTCCAACTTCATCGTTTGAGGTATGAAATGCTTCTTTTGCCTCTCTCTCATCTTAAAATACTGTTCTAAGCCTGAGAATGCGAAATATACTACATTTAGCATCGAATTCCACAATATGATTCTAATATATGCCGAATAAGTATACAATGTGATATAAAAGATATGCATGTTTGTACACTCATCATAGACTTGCTGCAATTCCAAAGGATAGTGGGTACACCTCTAGTTAGGGTACTTAAAAGACTTTGTCTCCCACCATCCTTCCGAGTGGATTAGTGATAATCTCCGTGTTCTTTGCAATCATGTGCAGTGGATTTTAGGAAAAATCACATTTCTACTTTGTATTCGGATTAGAGATAATCTATCTTTTTGGGAGGAGAGTGTATATTTAAGATATTATCATTAGTCCACAATAAGGTTTCATAGAGCGTTAATGCGATTGTGTGGATGTCTGTATTAGCTCTACACCTATTCAGTTACACTTCGCCTGAGAAATCAAGGCTTTGTATAATTCTGTAAACCTTTTGGTTCAAATAGAATTGCATGTTTAGACAACCATTGCCCTATACCTCATAACCGGATGTTGTTACTGCATACTTATATGACATACTTATATGACCAACTAAATAATAAGATATCCTATACCTCATAATGATTACTTATTTTCATTTTTTTAATTAGTTATTTAAAAAATATAAAAATATAAATTAACCTTTTTTTTAAGAAAATTGTTTATTATTTGAAATTTTTTAAAATAATGTGATTGTTGGCGACTTTTATCCATAATTATAAATTAAAAAATAAATAAATAAATCGCATTCATAAAAAAAATATAATACAAAGAATGGTCGTATAAATGGCTCCTAACCATCAGCTGAATATACAAATAGAACCTAACCATACATGCCCCCCAATTATATCTTCTAAATCGTCCACACTAACAATCCAACCTTCTCCCCCAAAAGGGGATTTTAGTAATGCAGGAATGAGATAAAGTGGACACAATAAATAAATAAATAACATGGGATAGCTTGGATCTAGTCATGCAAGGCAAAGACGGCCGGTTCATAGTAATTTAGGATCAAACAAATTTTATATTGCATAACTATCCTTTTAACACAAAAGAGTTAGAAAAAATTTTTACATCACGCAACTAGCCTTTTAGCACGAAGCTTAAGACATAATACAAATTAAAAACTTTAATACTTGAATCTCACAAGTTTAAAAATTCACTTAAAAAAAAAATATTGAGTTGGAAGACACTGCACCAACAAGAATAAACCAATTATACATCGTAATATTTTTTTTAAAATAAATGTGGATAAACCACAGCTTTATTGAATAAAAATAGAAAAGAACAAACAAGCAGTTCTCTCACCAGTGGTGAGGAATAGAGCAAAATACATTGAAAGAAAGTAAAGCGAGAGATAAATGCTAGGCAGGCGAAAAGCATCGTCTGGGACTTCAAGTCTACTCCGGCAAGCTGGTAGAGAAACTACTCCTGTGCAAGATCAAGCTCAGAATCGCCAGCTTGGTTGGTAACTCTAGCGCTAAGGAAGTTGAGGGAGCGCTTAATACGTTGGGATGTTTCAGAGAGAAACTACTGATGAATGTCTGTAGTTGTTGAAAACCAAGAAAGTAACATGTTAGCAGTTTTAAAAATAATAGTGTAAAACAGTAAAGCATTTAACTGGAAAATATGGGTGTTTCGTTCAAGCCAGATGTTCCAAAGAATTGCTTGTGAAATGAGATCCCAGGTGTTTCGGAGTAAGGGGTTAAGGGATGGAAGCCAAGTTGTCCAAATTGAAGGGATAGATCGTGGACAAGTGATAGAGTCAAAAAGATGAAAGAAAAATTCCCAGATACGTATTGAGAAGGAATAATTAAGAAAAAGATGATCCAGCTTCTCGGAGGCTTTATGACATAGGACACAGGTATTAGTGGAGTTTTGAAAGTTGTGACCTTTCTTGAAAAGATTTCTAAGAGTGAGAATTTTATTTTCTCCAGCTAGCCAGGAAAAGAGCGTTATTTTGCTAGGACTACGGGTTTTCCAGAAGCGAGAATAAAGCGGACTACGCATTCCCCCATCAATGAGGAATTTGTAAAAGGATTTGACTGTGAATATTCCATTTTTTTCCAAAATCCAATTAGGGGAGGAGTCCTGGTTGAATTTTATGCAAGAGCGAAAGGGTAGTAAAGTGGAGTTCACTCCAGCCCAGAAGAAAGATTTATTTCTAGGTGGGGTGTAAGATAAAACTCTAGTTGAGCTATTGCATGTTTGGGTAATTGATTTGAATGCTTTTAGCCCAACCACAGTTTGGGTTGTGAGATAGTTTCCACCACCATTTTCCTAGAAGGGCTTTGTTAAAATCCTAAAGATTCAGAATTCCCCAGCCTCCCATGTCTCGGGGTCTCGTAATCCTATTCCAAGCAATCAGTCTGAAACCTTTGGAGCCCAGGTCAGGACCTTTCCATAGGAAATCTCTACGAATTTAGTCAATATTTTTAATCACCCAAGCGGTGAGTTTGAAAACCGACATCCAATAGACTGGTACGGTTGAGAGCACTGAGTTGATGAGAGTAAGACGACCACCCAAAGATAAGTAATTTGCTTTCCATGGAGTGAGTATGGAGCGGACCTTCTCGATGAGGTTAATCCAGTCTAGACGGTTTGGTCTTTTCCTAAACATTCAAAATTTTAAATAATAAAATAACAAAAAAATAAAATGATAATTTAACTTAATACCGACTTTGTTCATAACAAGAGAGTGATATTTTATTCACTTTCAAAGTTAAAAGTTGTGAGTTTAAATCTCTCTCACTTCGAAAGTAGTGGTATATATAAAATTTAATTTCACATCACAATATCTATCCTTACAAAATATGGCAATTCAATCATACACCCTATTAATATCCCTAAAACTTTAAAATCAAAATGTACACAAAGAGGAACAAAATCAAAATCTTAACTTAATAGACGAATCTATAGGTTTTTTTTCTTCTTCCAATCATGTTAAAACCAAAAACTAGATTTGAAAACAATCTAAGCTCCAAATGTTCCAAATGTAAGAGGATTATATATATATATATATATATATATATATATATATATATATATATATATATATATATATATATATATATATCATTTTTTCTGAACATTTTTAAGCCAATCATTATGAAAGATGATATCATCTTTCATCCTTCCATTTAGGTAAACTTCTCATCTCATCACTAACAAATTAAGATCAACATTTAATCTCAATCTAATTTATCATTAATAAAAAAAAATTGAGGCATTGCTGATGCTTCTGTAAGTAATTATTCAATTTAATAACATATAACTTTAGTTGAAATGTCAAAATTTGATTGATTGATAAATAGTAATAGAGAAATCTTCAAAATTTGACTTTAATGAACCACATACTAAAATTTAATGTGGTAATAAATTATTCAGCTCGTTATTCAATGACTACTTCATGTCGTAGCTATTAAATTACTTTGACGAATTCTACATCCCCCGAGATGGCAAGATCTTAAGATCACAAAATACATAACCAAACAAAAAATGAAAACGTCTTAATCTAACATAAGATAACAAAATAACACTTATTATTATTATTATTATTATTGGTAAAAAAATTTCCGATGATTTAAGGATTTATCAGGGATAAACATGTACGGAGGTGCATTAGTTACATAGCTTATCGATCCCTTAGAGACTTATTAATTCAGTCAGACGACACATAAGATAATGAAATGTCGTCACATACACTCATAAGATTTGCAAGAACCAGTATTTAGTTAATAAATCTCTTTTTGCAATGCAATTCTAGAGGGAAAAGATACAACTTCTCTCACACAGGACCCATTTGAAATTTATTTGAACAATATCATAAATAGTACCTTGGCCCAAAAGTAATGGGTGAAGAATAATATTGCTACAATCACACCTTCTGAAGATTTTAGTGCTTGCTTTTTTTTGTGTGGTTGTTTTTTTCTTATTTTTTTATTTTTTTAATAAAATTATAATTTATCTATTTTATTAAAAAAATAAAAAAAATAATAATATTGTTACAATAACCACACCCACCTGCTATCATATGACAATCCAGTGAGCTATGCGATGCAGTGGTTGTTCATATTATCATTCTCAAACCATAGGAGGGAAATCACTGTTCTGATCAATGGGTTTGCTTCTTCAATCTTAGGTTTCATTTAATTATTATATTGGAATCTTTGAATATGATGTAAGGTCCATCAACCCACAGTTCAAGGGTCCATGATGAAATTAATAATAAAAAAAAGTAACATGCATTGAATCCCTTAGTTTAATTGTTAATTATTCTTCATTTTGTGGAGGTATTTGTTTTTTTGAAAATGTGACAAATGGTATTTAATTGTGCCCTTGATCCATGTTCTTTGTTTGTCTTGATGCATGTGAAGTGTATATATATATCTAATTAGAAATCATAGCTATCTAGTATCGAACAATCTCAATCATCAAAATAGAGAGTTTTAATTATGTGAAAACCAAGCCATTAATTGCTTTAATTAATAATTTTATCCCTAAACATAGACATTATAAATAAACTATTCTTTTAATTAGTTTGTATGTCATGATCTCAATTTGGTGAACCTTTTAAGCAAAGACCTACCTAAGTAAAGTGCCATGACTCCAAATGGTCTTCACCTGCTCGTTTGGTGTGTGTCTTTTGATGTAAGGCCACAAACATTTTCTTTCTTTTCATTTATTTATTTAAAGATATGTGATAAACTATAAATTAAATACATTAAAGTAGATAAAAAGTCTATAGAATTAGGAACCCAATTCTCTAGTTAATTGGTACGAAACTAGTTAAATAGAACAAAAGATAATAGCTACAACTTGCAACAAACAAAATGATGAAGGAATTAGATAGGCTTAAAATCTTTTTTAAATCGATTTATTTTTTTGCATATATATATGTTAAATAGTCATAGGATTTGATTTGTGTTTAAAAAAAAAGTTTTTATCATTTATTTTTTATAATATTTATTATTATTATTTTTATTTTTTTAAAAAATAAAACACACTTTATTAAAAAAATTTGAAAAACATAAAAAAAAAAAACTTAAAATATACATGATGACCTAATCGATATTAATATAAAGAAGATTCACAGAAAAAGATATCACCCTGATAGCCGAAAGCATAAATAACACTAAGTAAAGAAACAAACTTACAAAAATTTAGAAATGGCTTAAAAAAAATAAACAGACCATCACATATCCACCAGCGTTAGAAGTGACATAATATTTATTATTCTTTTTCTATCAAATATACCAACAACCACATATAAATGGTGAATGAAATTCATTAAAAGAAATGAGTAAATGGCAATAAATTCAGGAGAAGTAAAAAAGAAATCATGTAATATGCACACAAAATATATAAAAGTATAAAACACATTACATATGAAATATTCATTTATTTATTTAACAAAGTTCATATATACTTGTATAAACATTTTCCTAAAATTCATGAAGATCCTCTTTTTCACTACAGAAACCATAAGTCACTCAACCAAAACTGCCCAAGGTCAACTGTCCATAAATCAAAGTCCATTAAACAACATAAAAAAAATCCTTATAAGTCTTCATCACCAAATTATTTTTTTACATGTATGTAACTTTGAGGCATAATTAACTCATTAACTTCAATTGAATGGCGCCCCATGACACCCCTCCTAAAGTCAGAAACTAATGTGATGCCTGCATGTGCCCTTATTATATATCCTCTGACATGTTACAATACAATATATATATATATATATGAATACTATACTATACTATACAAATAGACCCCAATAAACTTCTCAACCATAAGACCCTCCAAGAAATTCTTTAGCGCTAAAGATGATGATGTCCAGCAGTCAAGAAGCTCAACAAGAGTCCCTCCAAAGTTGGCAAGACAACAAGTTCTTCACCAAGCTTCTCTCCAAGGAGAGTTCCTTAGCCAACCCTTCTTTTAGGGTTTACTATGGAGTTGCCTCTGGTGCAGTGCCCTTCATGTGGGAGTCTCAACCAGGGACCCCTAAGAACACCATGCACACCCCTACACTCCCTCCACTCACTCCTCCACCCTCTTACCATTCCAAACTTCACAACAAGAAGACCACCAAGAAGAACTCCAAAGGACATAGCAACCTTATAAACACTATACTCCCTAGGCTGGCTCTCAAGAACAAGACACAACCATCATCTCCAGCTTCTTCACCGTTGTCATCATCCTCCTCTCCATTTAATTCTTCAGGAAAATACCCGAGGAGACGCCAGTCTTCCAGCACAAGGTTATCATTCTCTTCCGCCGGAGACGAGGAAGATTCAGATGATATCGGCCGCTCGCCGAGGTCAACCTTGTGCTTCGGCATGCGCCATGGTGCCGCCGGAGTGATCATGAAGAATGCCTTGTTATGCATTGTTGGACATGGATCAAACCAAGGTACTAGTTCTAATTAATTAATTACTTAATTAATTAATTAGCTGTTGTTGATCATCGTCCATGTCTTTCATCTCTTTCTCTGTTATGTGGTTGAGTTAGCAATAATTATCATGTGGTGGTGGCTAATATTTGTAAGATCATCAAAGTCATGGTTAATTAATTAATATTTTCTCTTTCCAATTAAGCCAAGATTTCTGTTGTTTAATTTTGGTAATTAGATGAGAACATGAAATCTAATCATATGTACAGTTGGGTATAGCTTGGATGTATTAAATTTCAAGGGTGGAAAGATGGTTGCATCTTCCTACATGGTATTTATTTTGATTGGTATTCTGAGAGAGATGGGAGCAGACAAGAGAGAAGGTTATGTTTATTATTTGTTTACAGTACAAGGACCACATTACTTATTATGGCTTCCTGAATATCAAAACAAGAGAAAGGTGATTCGAAACAAATTAAGTAGATATTGATTTGATTGTGCATCTAAATGAACTTTGGGATTAAAATAATAATGATAATAATCAACACTGATTAATTAGTAGGGAAACATGCATGAAGATCACATTAAAACAGGGAGGAATATATATATGCACAAGAAAGTGATGTAGGTATATGGCAATTAATAATAGGTAGGGAAAGTAACAGTCAATTGGTGTGGGGTTTTAAAGCAATGGGGTCCATTTATTTTGTGGCCAGCCTGGCATGGACCAGACCCACCCACTATTTGGGCACATCATTGGGTTCAGTATGCTGAACCACTTTCCATTCGTTGTGTAGACTGTCAGATGATTTTGATCTAATAACCCAAAAAGTAATATATTATATAATTTTTAAATTTATAATATTAAAGCAAAAAAATCTTTTAAATTTATTTTTGTCAAAAAAACCATCAGATGTATATAAGTTGGCATTACATGTTATAAGTGGAGAAATAGAAAAGGTAAAAACTAAAATTTGCTTTTGTCTTGATGCATGTGGTGTGAAAAAGAATTTTAGTATAAGAATTGATTGATAAGAATCAATATATATAAATATGCTTAGTAAATGATCAAATGATATTGTGCATGAGCTGCATGAGCTGTTTATTTGATTTATGTGGACCATGAAATCTTTGCTATTAACTTTGTGTGGGCATAAGGACATCTAACTCATTGAAGACAGTGGGTGGTGCTTAAACAGGACCACAAATTAAATATACACAAAATTGGTGTTCTAAATGAGGATTGGACATGGATAGAATCAAGGAGCAAAAAGCACTCTTCTTGAGCCTTCATTGCATGTATTCTTTTGTGCCTTTGTTTAGTCCAAGCCATTGCCTTTGGTTGGATTACAAGACAAAAAGAGACTCATTTTTATTGCCAATAAAACAAAGCATGGAATGTATGCTATGTACGGAAGGGCACCATATTCTGATTTAGATGTAACTTTTTAATTAATAAATGCATGTGTAAAATAGAGGATCCTATCTAGCTAGATTTTAGCGTGCACCTATGTGAAAAATAAAAGTTCATTAACATAGTAGACAATAAACATTCAAAGTCTGTATATCATTAAACTATCTTGTTCCTCATCTACATAATCTCTAATTTTCCCCCTGATTTAATTAATTGATACTATTTTGTGTTTGTCTTTTTCTAAAATGTTGGATATATCCAGTGGATTTATTTTAGAATAATGCTTTTAAATCAATGGAAAAGCAAACCGGAACATGAAACTTTACATATATATCCATCAGAAAGACTCAACTTCAAAATAAGTTCAAATCACCACCTAAATTCCAGAACACAGAAACTTTGAAAATTGACAAGTGTGAAAACTCTCCATCTACGAGTAGATAATCTTCTTTTGTTTTTTTTTAATTATTATTATATATAAAGAGTACATAATTATCTCTCCACATCTTGATGTGAAGACTTCCAACCAACAAACAGAAAAGAACACTCCACAAATTAAACAGTAATCAGAATGAATCAAGCACTAAGATTAGCTTGAGAATGATGATCAGTTGGCACCAAACTGACAAGCTTAGCCTCAGAACCACTTATGTCCTCCAACTCCAAGCTCTCCTTCTTGTACTGATACCCACTAGCAAGCCAAACAAAAACAGCAAGATTGAGAACAGATATAACCATAAGAAAAGCATAGTAGTAATCCAAGTGAGAGTCATTAAGGTTGTTGCCAATCCAGCTCTTCCCTCCTCCTCTTCTGGTCAACTTATCAACCATTGTAACAAGAAAACTATTAAGGAAATTGCCCACCCCTATACCACTAGTAAAGAACGTAGTTCCCAAGCTCTGCATGTCCTCTGGCGACTGGTCGTAAAAGAATTCTAACAAACCAATGGCAGTGAACACATCTCCAATGCCGAGAAGGATGTACTGTGGCAAGAGCCAGAAGATGCTCATAGGGACTATGTCGGTGGGGTGGTTGATGTTGTGTGTCTTGATTACGTGCATGCGTTTGAGCTCGACGAAGTAGGCGACGGCGGTGACGGTAACGTGAAACGCGAAGCCGATGCCTAGACGTTGTAGGAGAGTGATGCCCCTAGGGTTGGAGGTTCGACGTTGCATGAAAGGGAGGAAATAGCGGTCGTAGATGGGGACGGAGAGAAGCATGGAGATGGTGATGAAGCTGCCAAGAGAGGCGGCGGGGATTTGGAAGGAGTTGTGGTGGTGGCCGATGGTGCGGTCTAGGGTTGTGCCTTGTTTGACGAAGAGGGTGTTTGCTTGAGCCCAAATGGTGGAGGGGATGATGGTGGCCAGCCAAATTAAGGTCATGCCAAGCACTAGCTTTGTTTCTTCTACTTGTGTCACCGTGCATGGATTGCTCTCCTTGTTTCCTTCTTTTATTGCTGCCTTGTCTAGGAATCTATATATATTTAGATATATGTGTGTGTTAATTGTTTGAGCAAAAAAAAAAAAAAAAATGGAAATGACTAGTGTGTGAGTTGTTACCAACAAAAACAAGGTGTTTATTGCTAAAGTTACATAAAACCCAACCAGCAATAACAACTCGCTAAACTAAACTATAAACAGGAGTATTGCCTAGTGTGTGAGTAAATATTTGGTGTTGAGAAAGAGAATGAGTGGAAATGAAGCATATGTAAGACTTAATTTTTTGTAAGACTTAAATAAGTGGATTTAGTTCCTCAGTGGCTACCTATCAGTACTTATGCGCTGAGCCAATCCAGGGAATTGGGTTAAAGTGGAGTCAGTACTTTTAACCTTGCCGTAAGTGGGGAATACATTAACCTCAGCTATAAATGCACCACCATAGCACATACTCAATGCACTGAATTACTGATGGTGCCAGCATACTACCACAGATACCTTTTTAAGTCGTGGTGCAATCTAGTGTTCCTATCTATCATTATATTGCTCTGACATGTCTCCTCCTCAACACCACTCACTCTGCCACACTATTAAGATTCACACATGCTAATACAGGCTTTTTCTATACAGTTCTATATAAATATATATATATTTTTTGTTCCCATATTAAAGAAGGCATGCATCCTTAGCCAGTTTAAACGCACTATGTACATCAATGGTCAACTAGTCAATGAGTGAAACAAGACAGAAGAAAAGTCAAAGAACTCACCTGAAAGCCATAGTGTGATGCACTCTCCTCTTGCCAGTGGCCATGTATTGCTGAGGCTCAAGCTCATATAACTCCGACGGGTTCTCCGGCAACTCACAACTTCTGTTAGTGATCGCCGTGGCCCAAACCCTAACCATTGCTTTCGCCGGACTCTTCGTCTTTCTTACCTTATGCCGATAGTTTGGTGTACCAAGATAAAATATCACCAATGAAAATAGCAACCCTGCTGTAGGAATACCATATCCTAATCCCCACCCTATGTTCTCTTGTATGTACACTAATCCTAATGTGGCCATGAGACCTCCTGTGAAGGAGCTGAACATCCACCAGTTGAAGAAAGAGACCTTAAGCTTCTTCTCATTAGGATCAAAGTCATCGAACTGATCTGCGCCAAATGTTGATATATTTGGCTTTGTTCCACCTGCTCCAACAGCCATGATATACAGTGCTAAATAGAAGAAGGCTATTTGGAATGGTGTGGCCTTGTTGCAGACTCCATTAGTGCATGTTGGCCTTAAGGTCTTAAGGGAAACAGCCATGGTTAACAGTACCATTCCCTGTGATCATGAGGATCCTATACATGTTAAAACACTAATAATTAAACTTCAATTCAAAGGGAACATTTTTAAAGATAAGATTCATTTCTCTCTCTCTTTTCTCGTGGGTGGTTGGTTGCCTATCACCATCATTAACCAAACTTTTTAGATGAAAAAACAAAAAATGCCTTCACTAAATCATTGTTAGACTCACCATGGCATATATGAGGGATGAAATAGTGAAGGTCCAAAACCGACCGAAGTATGTGTCGGCGATGTATGCGCCGATGATCGGTGTAATCCAGACTGATCCTGACCAGTTGTTTACACTTCTCACTGATGACACAGTGTCTTCATGTAGTTGTGTAGTAAGATACACCACTAGATTTGAAGCTACTCCATAGAAAGCCATCCTTTCAAAAGCTTCATAGCCTAAAACATATAGCAAAATTTAACCAAAATTATGCATAGCTTTTATCCTAAGAATTGATCCAAACTAATTAATTAACCTACCAACTAAGAAAGCACAAGCCCTCCATCTTCCGGTCTGCGATGCGAGAACCGGACGGCCACGAAGATCTACCGATCCATCTTGAGTGAAGCCTTTGTCCTCCATTGAAAGGGCTTGGTTTTTCTTATGGTTCTTTGTATCTTCTAGCAAAGAACAAGTGTAAGAGCAGAGCTATACATCTAAAGTTATGGTCTTATCTCTGAAGGTTATCACCAGAATAACTAATATATATATATATATATATATAGGCAACAAGATTGAGTGGTTATGCACCGTGTTAGGCCCACTTCTTTTATTCTTCTCCCTTTTTTTTTAGGATTCTTTTAAGCAAATAATTTTCTTACAGTCAGCTTCTTTATGATAGATGCGAAGACTGGTTTATAGTTGATGACATCCAGATTAAAGTAATTAATAAGAATATAAGCATAAATTAATTATCTTTTCATAATGGTTGGTTCAAAATAGATTTACTCTAAGAAAATTACCACTAGAGTGTAATTAATTACTATAATATCATAGAGATTTAGTAATTTACTTTCAACTCCTCTTATCCTCATCACTTGCTTTATTTTTGAAATAGATACATTTATCCAACCATGTAAAATCTTTTTAGTACTACTGTGTAAGTATCTGTATCTCTCCAGACTCTTCTATGTTTACAAATTCCACCACTATATGTTCTGATTCTTTTTAATTATTTATGTCACCTTTGGTGTCTTTATTGGCTTGGACTGGTCAGACTGGTTGCCATTGGTGCAATTATGTTCCATTGGGAAGTGTGGTACTAGACTCTGAAGTGAATTGAAGCCGACTAATGGAAATTCAACACTTTTGAATCGCTTCACACGTGTGTGAATATTTTTGAGAGGGTCCGTTACATGGTGAAGCACGTGTGGCAAGCTATATTTATGATTTATCTATCTCTATATATATATATTTGCGTGTACGTTTCCATAATGTCAGTGATAGGGGCCTATCATTTTGTGTTAATTTTTATGTATAAAAATAGATAAATTATAATTTATTGAAAAAAAACTTGGGTTGAACTTTTAGAACAAAACAATTTATTTTTGGATCTAGCGGTGAAAAATTGGAAATGTATGCTTGTTCCTTGCATAGTTGTATTCTAGTACAGTGTGGATGAGTCTTATCTTAAAGTTGGGAGAGACATGGGAGAGAACTGGTCTGCTTATTTATTTTTTTTTTCTCTTGATAAATAGCTCATAAATGATTTAATTTCATATATATAAATTTTATATATATATATATATATATATATATATATATATATATATATATATATTTTTTTTTGCTCATATTATATCTGTGATGCGGAAAAAATACATAAATCTTTCATTGCAGGAATGATATATAGTTGAATATATTAAAAAATAAATAATAGAGATAAAGGATGTCAAAATTCATCTTTGGTTGAACTTATCTCAAAATATTATATGTTTAGCATTTTGCACTTTTTTATATCATATTTTATTTTTTTTATTATTATTTTTTAATAGTCCACTTTTGCTTGTGTTTAATGGGTGCGATTTATTCATTTAATTAAAAAATAATTTCTATTTTTTTTTTGTTGCACACTTAAGAAATATACTCCAACAAATAATATTTGAAAAGAAAAAAATAAAATATGAAAATGGCAAAGATCTAAAATAAGACAAGAGATCTATATATATAGTCATTTTAAACCTAGGTAGTGCTTGGTTTCAGACACTGTGCACATAATTGCAAAAATATAAACAACCTAAACTCTGAATCCATAATATATATATATATATATATATATATATATATATATATATAATTGTATGAATGATAGTAATTAAACAATATATATAATTGTATGAATGATAGTAATTAAACAATAGCAAAATTAGAGATTTGCCTGTTTTTGAAACCAGGTAAATTGAATACGAGATCTACTAGACTAACATCAACATCGATGTCTTTCTCTTCCCTTTGAATATACAATCATGTGTTTCATGAGAAAAGGAAGCTAGCCAGTGAGCAAGCGTGGAAATGCTTGCTTTCTTATTCATATTCATTTTCATGGGACTAGGAAAAAAGTGAGCATAGATCTTCACCATTTTCCTGAAAAATTGAGTGTTTAGGAAATGCATTCTTTTTTTAATCGAACCATCTTTGAGTGTTTCAAAGTGCACAAAATTGAGTGTAAAGGATATGGAAATTAAAGAAGATGCCAAGTAGTTGGTAAGGAGTCAATGTTGTAACTTTAGCATCGCGTTTGTTGGGGGGTAATTATGGTGTCAATGTTGTAACGTTAGCATTCTACTTATTGGGGCACAAAAACCCTCGCACTTTTTTTTTAATAATTATTATTTTTTTTAACAAAAGAGATGAGCTCCTAGTTAGTCAAAAAATTGTACGCATCCATATGAGAAATTCAGACTCTAATAAAGTTAATACTTCTACATAAGTTTTGAACTTGTGTTGACTACACCTTCCTTTAAAAAACCAAGTTAGTGATGCTAACAATCAGAATCAAGTACATGTGACTTTATCATAATACTATTTTTCTAATTAACCGAACTTCTTTTAAAATTTATTTTTAAAAAGTTAATTATACATATAGTTATTTTAACAATATTAGTAACAATAATAATTTTTTATTATTTTAGATAAATATATTTTAATATTTTAATATTTAATTTTATTACTAAGTCAATCTTTGATTGATTAATTCAAATAAATAAAGTTTTCGATTCAGTATTGGAAAAAAATTCATTTACCTTTGCATTCATAATTCTCAATCAACCAAATGCTACTTACATGCAATTTATAGATGGATATTTACTTTTAAAGAAATAATTTTGGACTGAAATAAGACATAGCAAAGTAATATTGGATATCCCTCTAGATGAGTGATCTACTTCAACTAAAATACATACATGAAAGTGTTAATATATATATATATATATATATATATATATATATATATATTATGAGTATGTTAGGCATGTCTATGGTTTGGCTAACAGTACGTGTGATAGGTTCTCTTGCTGAATAATTCTGAAATGAAAACCAAGTCTGTTGACTTTTGAGGCTGGTTGAGTTTTTGGTGCAGGTTGGCTTCATCTTTATTGATAAAGAATATTACAATATATCAGTATAAAAGTAAATGGTTTGATTAAGACCTTAACTTGTATGTATGAGCAAATTAAAGTTGTACATTAATTTAGCATGCACTCAACGAGGCAAGCTCTGTGAGATGGTGATAAGCACCATTTCCAAACCAAACCTATTTGATTGGAAAATGAGATAAGTTAGGTTGATCTAACAACATAAACCTAACAACAAGCCATGTTGGGTTGGGCATATAAATCAACAAGTCAATTAAGTTGTCAATTTTAAGCAATTAACTTCCAACCACATTGAAATAATGGAGCCATGCTTGCCTGTTTGGATAGTGCACATACATTGCATGCAAAAATGAGCATTTTCCAAGTAACACAAAATGTGGAAGTTATGGGACATAAGATACAGTGGAACTGTGGAAGTATATGACATTATATATATATATATATCACAGATGTTGACAAATGATGACATATTTCACCAAAGAAAAACGTCTTATGCTTTGACTATTGAAATGATAAGGTGTGACCTACAACTCTTGTATATTTTGACATTTAAATCATGGCAAACATGCATGATCTATTAGAATTATTTCAGAAAACGTCTTAATGGTGAGTTAATAGCACTGTCTAAAGTCATCTGATTTATCAAAGTAATTTGCAGGCATTAATTTGTAATTAATGCATGAATTAAGTCTTTGTGGTCCAAGGGCCACAAAATATAGCATATGTTTTATTGCCAAATTCAATGGAATTGGTCATGCAGGTTACTGTTTAATTATATATATATATATATACACACACACACATATAAATCAACTGATCTAATAATTAATCTACATTGCATTTTTTGAAATCCAGGGTATCTTTGCAGATAGAGAAAGATATCATTCCCAAATTAATTGGATTTAGTATGGTATCATTTCAATCATATGACAAAATTATATAAAACAAAAATAATTGGTAGACAATATTTGTAAGAGGATTTTCCCTTATAATTTCCTAAAGTTCACTACTTTTGGCCCCGCACATTACTGTGGAAGTTTGATCTATCTTTTATTTTCTTTTAATCTAATCTTTAAAAAACATCTTAAGTAATTAATCCCTATGCAGTGAGAGAGGCTTATCTATTTTAAAAATAGGTTTTTGGATCCATTAAATCTTAAACCCTAAACCCTGTAAAGTTTGGCATAATAAACTTTAGAAGCATGCATGCATATGGCCAAAAGAATATCTTCTCAAAGTTTTTCTTTTTCCTCTTTTTTGTCATAATGAGGATGAGGTTGCAAACTTGCATGCCATTTTTCATGGTGGTGGAGATGGTGGGGAGAAAAAGGGTTTTATAAGGTTGTGGTTGTGGTTTGTTTGGCAATGAAATCAAAGAGTAGTATCAAAGAACAAGTTGGTAGGTTTTGAGTAGTCATGAGGTGGTGGCTTCCTCTAGGACGCTCCGAGAAGTTGGTCGGTGAGTTAGTGCTTCACGGGTGCATGCATGGGCCGCATGGCTACGTGTATTGATGGAGATCTTTAACTAATTGTAGCGCATATATCCATGTATGGAGCTAGCTAGGTGTGAACGTGTCATATATGGATCATTAGGGTTTTCAATGGGTTTAACCTCAAACTTTACCCTCGAAGAATTTTAATTATTTGATCTTATAATTATGGTTTGTTTTATAGAAAATTATCTTGAAAATTGTTGAGATAGCAGCCCCGACGAACCACTCATTTAATGGCGAGATGATGTGATATTTATCAAGTTAGAAATCTTCTGAGTTCCAGCAATCCAACTCTATTCTTTTTGTCTGTTTTTTTTTTGTCTTTTATTCCCTGTCTGTCGGTAGGATAGGTCTACTTTTGGTGATCATCCCGTTTTTTCTCCTCCCCTCATTTTTCATGTTGTAATCCTCCCAGTTATTTCTGTACTCTTTCTTTAATAAAACATGGTTTATCCACTTTTCTCAAAATATATAAATATATATATATATATATATTAAAATCAAAAGAAACAAGTTTATCACTCATGGTGATGATTCCTAGTTTGTTTGGATCCAATCTGTTTTTCTTTTTCAGTTTCAGTTCCCCGTTTTATTCTTGCTTCCGTTATTTTGTCCTTGTTTTTATTTATTTAAATAAAATATGATTTATCTACTTTAATAAAAAAAAATTATTGAGTTTGTTCTGTATATGCTATTATTATCATTGACATGTTTTCCCGGCCCATATTGACTCAACAATGATGATGATATATTTTGTGGGGAAAAAAAACCATGCATAGAAAACTTTATGAATTTTTTATTTTTTATATTTGTAAGAATTTTGTCTATATCCTCTGATATGATATGTTTTATATATTGTCTGTATATGTGTGTGTATATATGCACACACACACATATTTATATATATATAATTCATTTTCAGAGAGAAGAGACTTTCAACTTGCAATTTTTAATTGAAGCAGAGATAGAGTGAGTAAAATATGTAATCATTTTATTTATCAAAATATTTCATTATGATTTATTATTATTATTATTTTTATTTTTATTTTATTTTTTTTAAAATACAATAAACATATTGGCTTTCTTACATCATAAATGTTCCTTATCTAAAGAATAAATAGTTTTGTAAGGTCTCAAATAACATTTTGGATTACTTTAGTATATTTTATTTTTTATTTTCTTATCACACTATATTTGTTAATTATATTTCTAAGCTGGACTTTTGTTTTCTCGGTACTTAATTTATCTAATCACAACATCATCATGGTTTTATATATATATTTTTTTAATATATATATATACATAAATTAGTTCTTTTGTCAATAAAAAAATAAAAGATATTTTCATGTGAGCAAGATATTTTCCTCTTAATTAGGGATTTTATTGGTCTTATTTATTACAAGCATATAAACAAGGGGAAAAAATAAATAAGAGAAAAGGATAGGACTCGGTAGTCAACAATGGGCTGGTAACATCAAACACTTGAAAATTGTTCATGAAGTTATTCTGTCTATCAACTTGACTCTCTTTTCACCCTTAATTCCACAACATCAAATTTCTTTTTCATGGCAAACATCCAATACTACTTGTGACTAAATTAAAACATTATATTTTTTGGATAATATATAATATTAGATTCCAAATTAGAATGAAGTTTTAATTGGCTACTGTCTCTAGTGCTGGTGGCGTAAATAATTAATGTTATCTTATCTGATTGGAATTTGGTGAAAGAAATTTGCATTTTCTATTTCATTGGTCCTTAGCCTTATTTTTGAAACAATTCTTATTGGTTTGCCTTTTAATTTCTCATTTTTCAAGACTTGTCTTGCTGGTTCTGATTTTATTGTTTTGTTTTTTTGTTCTTTCCTTTATGATATTTTTTAGTCTTAGTATTTTGAGTTTTAAACATACTTCCCATGGTTTTATCAACTTTTATTAAAAAAAAATAATGCCCAAAATTAGACAATATTTTTATTAGCAAATAATTATTCTTTTAATTTTACTTAAAATCCTCTTATTTTTTTACTTTGGTTATGTCCATTTATGAGAAAAGCAGGAAATATATAGTTTACATTGAAGCTATATATTACATGGAATATTTTAACAAATCTAAAAAAGTAAGTGGAAATATAAATTTAGAGAATATACTCGTTCCTTTCACTTCATTTTTTTTCAATGCATACATGATTCATCCACTTCACATTATATATATATATATATATATATATATATATATATATATAGACCTTGCTTAAATATCCCTTAACTGTTATTCCATATATAATAATATTCATCTCTGCTCTCAATTTATATCAGGCATGATCTTCAACTGGGCACTCAATTACCCAAGATTTCTCTATGAAAATTCACCCAAGCGCCCAATTACCCAGAAAATCATTTTCGATCATTCACACTTGATAATATTTCCATAAACTTGAATGCACTTCCGGACTGTTTTAATGACCATGAGGATTTCATTCTTGGCCACTAGAAAAAAATGAAATTTTTTTTGTCAAGTTCTTCTACAAATTCCTAATTGACTGGGAATTGCATTCCAGGTTCTGGAAAACCAAATCCCCAAACAAAATCACCTTATTCTGTTGGCTTGTCAGGGAAAACAAAATTCAAACTCTTGATAATCTTTCTAAAAAAGGTTGCAATCCAAATGAAACTAATACTTGTTTTCTTTATCACAAGAGTTCTGAAAATAGTGGAACACATTTTCCTTAATTGTGAATTTTTAGAGAGAATCTGGTCCATATTTCTGCAAAATTTCCCTCCAAACCTTTCTCCAACCACAGTTTCTACTATTTGGACATCTTGGCTTCCATCCCTAAACACCAATCTTCGAAACGTCTGGGACCTCAGTTCACAAGCAATAATTTGGAATCAAATGGCTAGAACGGAATAATCGCATTTTTAACTCCAAACTTTTACCTTCCCATTCTGTTTCTTTAAAATTGCTAATATGCTTATCTCTTGGCTTTCTGCAGATTCAGAAGGGCATCAACAGTCTAACCTTGAAGCCGTACAGAGAATCAAACGCTCCATCAGCTTCTTGAGCGTAAGAGTTGCAGATAATTCCAGTAATACTGCACGTATGACAGATTAGGAGTAGTTCTCTTCATCTTCGGTTGGGCAGGCCTATGTGTCCAATAGGTTGACTTAGCCTGCTCAGCCACTGTCCCATTTTCGTTTCTACTATTTCTTCTCGTTATTCCCTCACATTTGGTAAGGTCTTAGTTTGTTTACTCTCTTTATGTTGATGGTCTTTTTGTACGTGCATGTTATGTACTTTTACTTTATCTTCAATAAATTCGTGGTTTATTCATTTTTTTAAAAAAAAAAAAACACTGGGCATCTATATATGGAAAACAACCGAGAAGTGGTGATTAGTCTTTAAAGAATCTAACAATTGAACTTCTAAATAAGAAACAATTTGCCAAGCGCGCAATCATACTAATTTATTATAGAAAGGGTACCATTCCATCAAGTAGCCATTAAGGCTTAGCCGCACAAGATGAGGTAACCTTCTGCTATAATTAATCTTGCTCACTTCTCTCAGACCAGCTGTGCTTGTTAACGTCCCAATGGCGTTGCTCTCTGCCTTCATATTTCAAACTTCTTATGGTTATCTATATATACATATATATCATGTGTGTGTGTGTATATATATTTCTTTGTTTACAGCACAAGCTAATTAATTGTGACAATGCTGATGGATATAAGGCTTTGTACAAGTGATACATGAATGTATTGGTTGCATTGTATAGTTCTTGATATCTCTGTGGGATTGGTATCATAATTTATTTTTCCATTTTTATCAATTTTATCAAGAATCCAACCTCAGTTCCAGCTAGCATAATGGACGATTGTTAGTTCTGACTAGCCTATCTGCAGCTCTTGTACCTCTTGAGCTCTCTTAAGTTAAGGATCCCTCGCTCTCTAGGATGAGCACGGGTTCCAAGTTTAATCCACTCGTGTTTATGTTTCTTATATTGTTTATCTACCAAAACTCTGTGTTGTACTCTCTTTTTATTAATAAATATGATTATTCATTTTATAAAAATATAAAAAATCCAACCTCAACTTTTTTAAGCACAGCTGACGAATCTCTCTCTTCAACAACTAAACAAGTCTTATAATAGTCATCTCATTCACTCTGGAGATAGAACCGGTGATCATCATAAAACAATAATTAATTGGGCCAAATTATTGTGTGTATATAAATTGAAGGGCTGTTTGGATATTATTACATTCCATAGGAATGGTGACCATGCTCCATGATTTTGTTGCTTCATGATCTCCAAAATGCACTTAGGTGTGTTTCATTTTTAAAATTAAAAATTTCTATGGAAAAATTTTTGTGCACATCCAAACACTATTTTGCAGGAATTTTTTCTGTGATAAATTCCGTAGGAATTATTTCTGAATTCTATGGAATAAAATTCGTACAGAAAAATTTACTATGCATTCAAACAGGTCCTAAATGATAAATTTTCTGAGGTATATATCTATGAAAGGAAAAATTTTATAAGTTCTTATGTATTATATAATAGTAAAATTATCACAAAAAGTTCTAACATTAACTTCTGTCTTAAAAAAAATGTACGTTATTTTGGATTAAACAATAAACATTTCAAAATTCAAGGACTTTCATATATAAACGAAAACATTATATAAGGACTAATTATTACTCACATGTGAATAGTGGATACCACGTGGATGTTTATTATATTTTGAGGATTCTATTAAAAAAAAACACACACACACATTATCATAATATTCAATATTCACCCATGTTTCTTGGAACCTTATCACTTTGCCCCACCAGCTGATCAGCCTGATCATCTTTTCTCAGTTTACATCATCCGTGATCTTCATCAAGGCTTCTATATATATATATATATATATATATAGGAAAATTAAGAAGAAAGGATATACAACCAAGAATTGTTGATAAATTAATCTTTGAGGAATTTAAGTTTAATTACTAGCAAATGTTCTTAAAAGAATTCCTTAACTTGTAAATAAGATATAACTTGCAAAGGAATCAAAAGCATATATTATACAAAGGGAACAAATACCATCCAATAACTATTGACCAAGACTGCCACAAGATAATTAAGATGATTAAATAAACTGAAAAACAGCTTGCGCCATTATATGATAAAAACAAAAAAATTCAGTAACCCTTCTGCTAATTAGTCTTGCTCACTGCTTTCAGAGCAATTCTTAATAGCTTGAAGCACTGCCTGTTTCACAACATGGGCATCCATTCTTTCCATCTCATTCTGCAAAGATATATATATATATATATGAATTTTGGTAGGTAAATAATTGTTCACACCGTAATTAATTATTCACACAAAGGAAGTAATGCATGCATGAGACATTCTAAATGTATGTAAATATGTATTCTGTTTGTTTTACAGAAACAATGTTGACAAAATGTAGATGAATGAGACTATACAAGTCATAAAAGTCATACATGTCATGCATGCATGTACTAGGTGCATATTGAATGGTTGTGAACATCTTTATGCTGGCCATAATGATAGTACTCTTCATCTCTATGTAACCAAATAATGGTGCGCACAAAGACAAACATTGAGACAAGGACATAAACTGATGAAAATGAAGCTTTTAATATGAATATATATGATGTAGAGAATTAATGCACGGATTCATGATAATTATACATCTAAGGATGATGATGATGATGATGATGATGATGATGATGATGATAAAGGTTTGCCTTACTTCTCCTCCAACTGCTTCAAGATGAAAGGTATCAGTGCAGGAAACCCTAGCTTCAAGTACAGTGAGGCCTAATTCTTCAAAAACTTCAAGAATGGAAACAAGTAAACCAGGGCAGCTCTTAGCAGAAAAGACATTGATCAAGAAGCCCTTGTTTAGGGTTTCAACAGTGACCTGTTAAGATATTAGATGACCCTGTCAATATTTTTGTGTGCATATATATTATAGAAATTGTTAATATTTGAAGACATCCAAAATGGTTTCTGAATATACCAAAGGCATAGGAGTTTCTTCATCTGCTTTAGATGATGAGATATCCTGGTTGAGTCTTTCCACCTTTTGTTTCAACTCTCTAATATAGTTTGAAGCATCAACTATGATTGATGCTTTATTTCTCTGATCAAAGAAAAAAGAGAAACTTGATCAACAACAAACATCAAATCAATATAAAAAAATTGCTTGCAAGTAATTCAAGAATGATCTCTGATGCTGAAGGAGAAATATGTATATCAAATAAGGAAAGAAAAGAAGAGATAGACTTCAAAGTTCAAAGCTAATGAAATACTAGTGTTTGAGTGGTATAGGGTGATTACTGCATGAGAGTTTGTAACTGAACGAAGGAGCTGCAGTTTCTCATGCAAAGAAGTTCCCTTGACTTCTCTTGACACCATGGCTAGCTATCTCTCACTCCCTTTCTCTGAACCTCTTTTTCTCATTCATCAAGCTCCTCAGCAAGGGAACATTTTATAGAAAGCCAAAAAAAATAAAGATATTAAACAAAAAAAGGCTTCTGTTCTGGATTGCCAAAACTGCCCTTCGGCCATTATAAATAATGGCGCATGAATACTTTCTACTCAAAGAACTGCAGCATAAAAAAAAGGCAATAAATGTGTACGTAAAACATTCATTCATTGTTATGATGGAGCAAAATGAATGTAGAGTTAATCTAAACCAAAGCTTAAGTACTTAGAGTGGTTATATATATATATATATATATATATATATAATAAGAGAGAAGAGAGTATAGGAGATAATAAATGGGAGAGTGTGGTAGTAGGAGTAGTAGTAATGGTGGGACAAGGAGGAGGAATCTGCTCGTGATCGGGGCGCCATCGAAAGCTGCGAAGAGGGTCAAAATAGGAAGGTGTTGGTGTGTCAAAATAAAGAAGAGAGATGAGAGACAAACAGAGAGAGACGGAGGAGTTTTGTGTGGTTTTTGTTTGAAGGTGAGTGTGTGAGCTGTGAATGACTCCAAGTACTCCTCACGGGGGAGTTTCGCCGTCACGTTTCTGTCCCACAAACACACTAACACATCCGAACCCTAACCCTAACCCTACCCTTACCCTTACCCTAACCCTAACAATGAGTGGCCGAGCTCATTTGTGTGCAAATTATATGTATAATAACAAGAAATGTATGCACAAAATCTGTTAGCTAGCCGTTATGTCATCCTCATTACACACACACACACACACACACACGCACACACACATATTAGGAATTTAAAAATGAAATATTTTATATGGCTTTCAATAATGAGGTTTGAGTTTAATTTTAAATAATTTTTTTTACAAAACGACAAGCACCGTAAAAAAAAATAAGTAAGGAGGAATCATAGGGGGTGAACTAACACTTGGAGCAATGACGCCTTGTTACATAAACCCGGTGATATATGATGAATCATAACCTTATAGTAAATCACACCTACTATACAACTTTAGAAGGGTGAAGAATATATATGACTCTTTCCACATAGGGCCTTAATAAAAGTTAAAACCTAAACTCTAACTCTTCTAAAATAAAGAAGTAAAATACCATATATACTTTGATAAAATGGGCAAACCGTTCACTTCAACCAGTGTTGTGAGAAGAAGTTAATCCTTATTACCCCCCTGCCCCCTAGAATTATTGGCCTCCTAGTAAAAATACCAATTATTGTTTAAATTTTAAAAAATATTAAAATTTTTTTATTACTTAAATAGTTTATCAAAAAATGTTTATATAAATAATTATATTTTATTAAAATAATAACATATATGCATCAATTATTAATTTTTTATTTACATAATAAAGGTGTCATGCAATATGAGAGAAGATATTTTTTAAGCCAACTGACATCTTTGATTTAAATCTCAAATAAACTTTTGAATATTATATATATATATATATATATCTATATTATACTATGGTTTTTTTATAAATTATTCATAAAATTTAAATTTTCTAAAGTTCCAAAAGAAAAAATTCAAATGGATGTGATTGATGCAATACTTGAAAGCATGTTCGGAGTTGAAGTGTAAATTTAAAAATAAAAAATTGAGCCAATTAAAAGACAGCGACTTGTCAACCTAGTTGTTCTTCTACTACTTTATGTACTGACTTCATGGTGGTCAACTATATGTAAGTGGTTTCGACTTGTAACATTAATTAGCAAAAATAATATACATATATACATCACTAATTTTATCAAAGAACAACTCACACAAAAATACATGTTAAAAAAATTAATCCAAGTCAAAAAAACCACTGTGAAATGCTCACATCCATGTAGATATAGGAGAGATAGCTACCACTATATATATATCCCTGAATATGTTTGATAAGCTAGGAAACATATCATTGATAGTCATGTATAAGAACAACCACTTATCTAAACCATTTATTACAAGCTGTTTTAAAGACCACAAGGCTCAAAACACCAGTGTGTGTGAGTTTGAGTGTGTGTGTGTGTGTGAGAGAGAGAGAGAGAGAGAGAATGATCTCTGTAAAGAGCTCTCGTGAGCACAAGAGTTTTGCTAAAAGAAGAGATGGTGGCCACTCGTGAATTAGGGTTTGAAAGAGTAACACTGCTAATGGGTGACGTTTGGGTCCGGGTCTCTGTGCATGGGCTGCCCTACGCTCTCGGGCATTGTCCACATGCCACACGGACAAACCACGTACCAACCTACTACCACTTACCGATCACATGTGTGCATCCCCCATAACCCTAATCATCACAACCCAACAATGGACCTAACCATGCACACATCTCTTCTCTTGTCTCTATATTTGCACACCCTCCTCTCTCTCAAGACGTTTCAGAATACACTCTTTCACGTCACTTTTAGATGTTTGCTATTTTTTTTTATCTTACTGTATACACACACACATCCATGCATGCATAAGAAACAAGATTCACAAAACCCTAAAACCCGTCATATTGTTTGTATATAAGCATAACAGAGCAACAGAGTTTGTGTTTAAGTGTTTGTATATATATATATATATTTCGATTAGATATATATACTATCACATGCATGCTTAAAAGTTAAACACTAAGAACATAAGGAAAGCGGATAGGCCAAAAGATGGCTCACGAGGAGAACATTTATCAGTATCTATCACACCTACCAAAAACTTGGCACTATGTTTGGCTACCATTCTTTTTTATTTTTTCCTTAGTCATGGGTGGATCCAGTTGTGTGGAGCTCATGACCACAGTCTAGAGATTTGGATACATGCTAAAGTTTGAAACAATGTATTATATATATACATATATATACAAGAGTTAATTATTGGAGTGATTTAGTAAATTCATAGTTAAAGGAATTGAAGCATTTGTTTAGGTGAGTGATTAGGTTAATAAAGACATGGTTAGTTGCAAAGACTTTGGAGGGTTTAAGAAGATTCTCATGTATGATTTGATTGTTGCTTTCAGAGGTTGTGGGGAATGATGAACTTTTAAATTGTTAGGGTGGTGTATGTTGCTTGTTGCAGCAAAACATTCTCTTTTCATTACTTATTCAATCTACAACCATAAATAACCTCACATTCTTCTCCTCCTAGCTTTAATTCCTTCACTCCCATGATCATCTGGACCAGTACATAAATGGGACCTTCTCCTCCTTTAAATTGTATCCTTTTCATTGAATTCATAAGTCAAAAATAAAAGATTAGAAGTAATTTATCAGAAGTAGTAGTAGTAGAAGAAGAAGAAGAAGATAAAAAGAGAGAGCTGGAAGGGCACCATCATCACACTTTCCTGGCTCTGCCTTGTTTGGCTGCATGTACTTCGACAACCTTCTCGTGACCCTCTTTTCTGTTCACCAATGTTTTGTCTAAGAATAAAAATGAAAATCTAATAATGTTTATTATTTTTTCAATTGTTTCTTTATATATATATATATATATATATATATATATATATATATATAATGTGTATCTATCTTGTAGAAGTGGCTATTCTTGGATTCCTGTTACTTGTGATGTGCTACCAAAGCTCACGTGAGGTGATCACTTCGGAAAGTACATTCACATGCAAATGGACAAACAAGTGAATTTAAAGTGTAAAGTGAATGAGAGAGAGAGACGATCAAGGAAATATCTTGTAGGTTAATTAACTATGTATAACAAAATGAACAATTTAAACATATATACTGAAAAGTAGTGAGGACTGTGTGATAAATGAGCAATAAAAACACACAATTTATGGTGCATGCTGAAATCTCTTGCAATTCAAACAGCGGTTGGGCTAAATTCATTAAAGCAAATTATCTAAATAATAGTTTAACTAGAATTTTATTTCACACTCCACTTAAAGAATAAATCTTTCTTTTGGGTGGAGTTAACGCTTCATTACAACTCTTTCACTATTGCATTTTCAAAACTATAAGAAGTGGTTTTAATATTTCTCTTTGGTTTGATAGATGGCATTCTGGGTAACCATTTAAAGATCTTTGACCATCACTCTTTAATGACTATACTTCTCCTTCGATAAGTATCAAACAATTCTCTCAACAACTAAATGCCCTAGAGAATCTCTTTCACATAGCCATATTAGATGATTTATCCCCATTATTGGAAGTTATTTCATATTGCTCCAATATTCAGGATGATTTCTACACCTAGGCATTAGAAAATAGTGAAAATTTTATAGTTAAATCATTCTATAAGTTCCTAATAGATGGCGGCACGTGCAGTCCACTATACCCTCAATTCTTGAAATTACGTTGCCTATTAAAGTATCCCTCTTTTGCTAGCTAGCGGGGGAGGATAAATTACTTACCTTAACAAATCTTTTCAAAAAATTGTGCAATTCTCAAAATTCCACAGACACTTGTGTCTTTTGTCACAAAAATTTTGTGATCGTGGATCACCTCTTTCTAGATTTTATTTTCTCGAATCGAATTTGGGCCTTTTTCATGCAAATACTTGACACAAATTCTGCTCGTCAAACTGTCTCTCACCTTTGGACCTCTTGGTTACCTTCTCTAAATTCTCAACACCAGTATCTTTGGGATCTCACTTCATGAGCCATTACGTGGAACATTTGGCTTGAACGAAATATTTGCATCTTTCAACTAACTGCTTTATCTTTTTATTCTATAATGTTTAAAATTGCTAATGTGCTTTTTTCTTGGTTTTCCAACAACTACGGACAACCAACAACAATCTCTCAATGAAGCCTCCAAGTGAATTAAACGCTTACTCAATTTTTTAGACGCAAGAGTGTCCAATCAAACTGGGAATTCTGACCATGACTTAGCGCAGGAGTAGGATACTCCACCTCTCAGGCTGGGCAGGCCTGTGATCCCAGAGGGTGTTCTTCGCCAGCCCAGCTTATATTTATGTTCCTTGTTTTTCATCTTGTTGTCTTTTGCTTTGTATCTCATCTCTGGTGAGAAGATTTCTTCTGTGGTTCATACTTGTTATCTTCCTTTTAAATATAATATTGCTTATAA
The DNA here is from genome assembly GCA_020875875.1 of Dioscorea alata. Classification (NCBI taxonomy): domain Eukaryota; kingdom Viridiplantae; phylum Streptophyta; class Magnoliopsida; order Dioscoreales; family Dioscoreaceae; genus Dioscorea; species Dioscorea alata. Next base: position 18,115,914 of record CM037022.1, on the reverse strand, counting down.
ATTAATATATATAAGCATATATACGAGTGTTTATTATATTGAACCATCGATTCCCTTGAAATGTAAGGTGGTTCCCGCCATATGGTTGATTATTTTTCCTTATAGTATTGTGAATAATATATCCAGTTATCAAAGCAACCCTTTATTGAAATTATTGTCTAAATTATAAATAGAACTTAATCATTTCCCGGGCTCCTAATCATAGGAATGGCCTACAAAAATGATCCATACCGACATCAAAATTGCTTATGTAAATAGAATTAGGAGATTCTCATTATGGAATAAAAAACCCAATTAGAACAGTAGAAAATTTTTTATCGCCATATCAGAGCTTTTGTTCTTATATATCTTAGAACCTTAGATAAATAATTCTTAAGTTAAGTTAAATTAATTGTAGTTAGATCCCATTTTTGTAGTGCCCTGTAGACCCTTGGTTGAGTCTAGTTTAGAATAAGCTATCAGCTTGCTAATAAATTATATATATATTGTGTTTAAAAGGACTTTAGCATGCAACATACGAAATTATTTTATTTTGGAGGTCTTTTATTGCATTCTGACAGTATAGTATGAGGACATATGCTTTATCAATGTTTGAAGGTTCTAGGTGTTAGCTGAAACTTTAGCTTCTTTAAAAATCATCTAAATTTTTTACTGGGTCTTTTTTAGGCATTTAATTTGCATTATATTTTTCTGAGCTTATATGTCTCAAGAATTAATCGAGAAAGATATCATTTATGTGCATAAAAAAAAGTAATGTTTGGTTTCTTTTAATGGGCTCATCATTAGGTGAGAATATGATTGGATGGAGGTTTAGAAAATGATGTAGTTTTTTAGGCTTTTAATTGACATGACAGAGGAAATGAATGTAAATTTTATATGGCAAAACATCATCTATGTACGTCCATAGATGAGAAATCTATATATATATATATATATAGCATGAAATGACTTTTGTTGTCACCCTAATTAATTAATTAAAATATTTTATTTTTTTAAATTATTTTTTATACAATTTAAATCAGAATTAATTTTAAATATTTTCTACAGTACTTTTGGATAATTTTTAAAATTATATTTTTGCATTTTTTAAGTTATGAATAAAAATTTGTTTTTAAAATTATTAATTCATTTTGTTAATTTAAAAAAAAACAAAACAAACTGGTGGTGGAAGGTTGTCTTATCAAAATTTCATCCCTCTCCCGTCCTTAAACCAAACACTTGGATAGGGAATTGCATATCTTCTCTTAGGGCCCATTCTTTATACCAACTCTCAAACGATAAGGGAATCTCATCTCTAAACCAAACACTTTGATGGAGAACAAAAGATATTATCATACAAGGTAAATAATTGAAAAAGTTAAAAGTGTAACTTGTAAATACCTCAAGAAGTATTTACCATTCAATATCAGAAATTTAGTTTATCATCAAACTATAAATAATTAAGTTTTTTATATAAAAATATGTGATGGCATCATTGAATGAATATGATAAAGTTTTAAATTGAAAATAATAAATGAAGCTCAATATGAAATCATTAAACAAGCCACCTTCACATTAAAAATGTGGTAACTCTTTTCTTACCAAGGGAGGTGAATGTTTGCAAGATCACCCTTAGGTATAGGCAGGGCCGGAGCCAGAAAATTTTTTTAGGAGCTATAAAAAAAAAAAATAGTATTCAATTTTCACACAACTAATTTAAATCATTGAAGTTGAGCTCTGCACTCTTTTATACAATTGAAATCATATAAAATTGAATTGGAATTAAATTTAGTAGCAATTTCTTTTTCAATGTAAACAATCAAGCAATCATTTAAAAATTGGTCTTCCATTTTGTTCTGAAGTCTAGTCTTGATAATCTTCATGGCTGAGAATGCTTTCTCTATAGTTGATGTAGAAACATGCATGGTAAGAACAAGTCTAATTAATCTATCAAACAGAGGATAAATGCTTGATTTTCAGGTTCTTGTTAACCCTTGACATACTTCAGAAATAGTAGATAAATCTTTTAATTCTACATTTTTCAAAACATCAACTTCAAAATGTTGCAACTCAAGTCTTAATAGAATCATCTTTTGCTCACTAAAATTGATGAGGAAGCAAATGTACGTGCCGATCATTTAATGAAGTGTGTGTAGGTGTAGAGTATCGGTCCACAGGGAAAAAGGTAAATACCAGTAATGACTTTAAGACCAAAAATAGTCTGAAAGATCGAGTGTTGTGTGTGTGAACAAAAATAAATAAAACAAGAAAACACGGGAAATAATAGGAGAGAAGTCAAGGAAGAAAGTGATGTCCGGGCATAGCATCCCTCTAGAGTTATTAGGTTCAGGACAATGGTTGTCTAAACATGCAATCCTATATGAACCGAAAGATTTCCAGAATTATATATGAACCGAAAGATTTCCAGAATTATATAAAACCGCTCCACATGATTGCAAAGAGCACGGAAATTATCACTAATTCACTCCGAAGGATGGTGGGAGACAAAGTGTCCTATATATCCTAACTAGAGGTGTACCCACTATCCTCTCGAATTGCGGTAAGTCTATGCTAGGTGAAAATTTCTTCTCATCACATAACAATACCAAGTATGCATATGATAGCCAGGGCTTTCGTCTCGTTAGCAATCAAGCAATTAGACTCAAATAGATATGATTGCAAATGAGAAATCAATTAAAGCAACAAATATCCAATAAAACTAAAGTCAAGAATATAAACCCTAGAGTTCAAATAAGCCAAACATCTACAAATTAACCTTCCATTAATAGAGGGCAAGCATTCAAGATACAAATAATGGAGGAAAACATAAAAGTTATGAAAACCCCCTTTTCAATGCCTAGGTTGAAGAATCGCCGAAGAAGTTGCTTGAAAAGCTTCCACGCACGCCACCAAGATAAATTTGATTGCTACATTCTTCAATATATGTAGATACGAATCCCTCTCCAAATCCCTCCTTAGGTACTGGAGATTCGTTTCTTATCTTCACTCACTTTGCCTCCAAGAATCACCCAAAAAGATTAAAAAGATAGAATAAAGTTTAACCTAAAAATCCTTATAAGTTCTATTTATACCCGACTATTTACGAGCTTAATTAAGGTATAGACTGTAAGGGATTTAGTGAAGATGGTCGCGAGCCTTACAGGAATACTTACGGCCATAAGTCACGTCCGTAAGGTCTTCTGTATATGTTGTAGTCTAGCTTACTGCCGTAACCTTTACTGTTTTGGTTTTTTGTGACCGTCTTTACGGACGCGTATGCTATGGTCATAAGCTCCTATGGATGGTCCTTACGGGCGTAAACCTTGCACGTAATGTCCTCTAAATTGGTTTTAAATCTTCTTTTACGGGCATAAGCATACCTGCAAGGTCTTTTGGAATTGACTTAGGTTCGTAAGTTGCCTCTAAGCCCTTATTGCCTTGCCCTTAATCAAATGATGCTGAGAGAGCTCTAACTTCATCGTTTGAGGTCTGAAATACTTCTTTTGGCTCTCTCTCTCTCTCTCTCTCTCTCTCTCTCTCTCTCTCTCTCTCTCTCGTCTTAGAGTGTTGCCCTAATTAAAGCGAAACACACTAGATTTAACATCAAATTCCACAATATGATTCTAATACACGCCGGATGAGTGTACGAATTCGTATAAAATACATTCATATTATACATTCATAAAAAATCTTGAGGATAGAACTTCTTTGCAAGTTCACAAATATAGTCAATATTAAGTGACTTATCAGTTATCATCTCTTGGGTCAAGAGCTGAACTAAGAGAAAGCAACTCTAGAGTATGTTCATTAAACATGCTATTCAGCTCTTGTAATTGATGATCAATTGTAGCATAAAACAACTCAACTCAACAATGTTGTCCTATTGAAAAATCACATGGTCAATTTCGTGCTCGACCTTTTCATGCAACAAAAGTAGCATCCATATCATGAATGTCAATATCATGCTCAACACAAAAAGATTTTATATCTAATAGAAAATCTTGCCATCCAGTTTCTCTCAGGTTTTGAATTAACTCTTTTGTAGTTGAGACAAGATGTAAGGCATTCAAGATATCTTGAGATTCATGCTACTAAGCTTGACAGAGAATTTCTATGATTCCCATAAGTTTATTCATAATATGCAATACAAAAACAAAACCAAAAGACTTCACTGATGTATATGCATAATCAGCATCACCACATTGAGAAGAAGTTCTGTCTTCAGTAGAAATATTATCAAGTACATGTCAAGTTGCATTAAATATTTTAATCAAATTGGAGATGGATTTAAAGTGTGAACACCAATGAGTATCTCCAACTCGCTGCAATGTGCAAGTTTGGTTAAGGCCTCTTCCAGACTCTAACTCATTCATAGCAAGCATTTTTACAATTTCAACAGCTTGAGCATCCCTTAGTTCATCATTACGCTTACTTGAAGAAGTGACAACATTAATAATGAACCCTAACTTCTTAAAAAATTGATGAACATGCTTTACTTCACGAGATAATGCAACAAGAGCAAATTGGAGATGATGTGCAAAGCAGTGGACCTAATAAGCATATGGGCATTCATTACAAATCAAAGCTTGCAAACCATTCCATTCACCCCTCATGTTACTAGCTCCTCGAATATTTTGAATATTTAGGTCATGATGAGAAAGCACACTAAATATTGCACCTTTTAAAGTCCATACAGAAGTACCTTGTACATGAACAACATAAAAAAAAAACATTCACGTATGAAACCATTTTTATCCACAAGTCTAAAAACAATAGCCATTTGTTTATTTCTTGATTCACCACATGCTTCATCTATAGTGAGACAAAATTTTGCATCCCCAATTTCTTCACGTATTGCAAGTTTTACTTTTAGAGAAAAAACATGAAGTTCTTTTTGAATTTGTGGTGAGGTATATGAGGCATTTTATGGAGCTTTTTCTAATACAACTGCTTTAATATCTTGATTATAAGTTGCTAAAAATTTTATCATCTCAATAAAATTACCACAATTAATTGAATCCACACTTTCATCATGACCTCTAAAAGCACATCCTTGAAATGTAAGCCATCGGATAACATCAATTAAGACTTTTAATCTCAACCGATTAGCTATAATTTGTTCAATAGTATGTTTTTCAATAAGCTTTTCAATATGATGAAATTGATTCATCAAATCATCACACAATCGAACTGCAACTTTATCTGATGAATTAGGATTTTTCTCCATATGAAGAAAGAAAACACAATTCTCTCCACAATTAACCTTTTTCCAATTTCGAAAACCTCCCACAACAAACTTGTTCGGATGATCACCTTTTTTGCTAAAAAGATAACAATGGAAGCAAAAAGCAACATCTTTGGTTTGAGAATATTCTAACCACGGTCCAAACTTTTCAAACCAAGAATAATAAAAACGTCGAGCATGCTTCTTAGAACTAGAGAGTGGGTAATTTTCAAAGGGATATTAAAAAGCTCCAAGTTAAGATAAGAGTGACGAATCTCATCTTGTTGATTAACTGGATATTTCCAAATAGGAGGACGTAATCCTGGATATATTTCTAGCAAAGTATTATCAATCTCTCTAGAGTTAGTTTTTTGAATCTTTCCACGATGAACTTCTGAACTTGGAGTTTTAAAATTTGGAATAGATGATGAGGTTTCAAGATTAGGGATAGAAGGAGTTTCAACTTTAGGGATGGATGGTTATTGGATTTCAGTAGTTTTTTTTTTTGTGAAATATGCATCAATGGTCGATCTCTTAGACATATTATAATTTGTGAATAAAAAATAAAAAATTAATAATACATATAAAAAATCACAGGCTTTCAATTACCAAAACAAATTAAAAATAAAAAACTTACATGATAAAATATTTTTTGTATTTGAACAAAAGAAAAAAAAATTATCCGCAAGCAAAAGGTTTGGGATGCGGGAACGATTCAATGGCCATTAAATTTTGGGTAAATTTTATGGCAAAAATTAACCATCCAAATGATATATGAATAATCAATATATGTTTTATTTTAAATTATTAAATTATTTTATTTAGATTTTTATTAGAAATAATTTATAAGCTTAATTTTTTTAATTATTTTCCTTGTTTTTTAAAGATTTTATTAGAGATAACATTAGGTTTTTTTTCTAATTTATATAACTTTTATATTATAAAAAAATTTGTAAAATCTTGTGTGTGTGTGAACTTCGCCTCTGTGGTATAGGCAATTAAGGGCTATGCCCAAAGCATCACAATTTTCTATGACTCCACAATTAATATATATACTTTCTGAAAATTATATTTAAAATTTTCATTTAATATTATTCTCTTGGCATAATTATCATATTAAATATTTTATTTTTTAAAACTATAAAACTTAATTTATGATCATATAACTGTGCAATAAATTTGGCAATAAGGCCCTCCAATTTTCCAGTGTGTCACATGCTTTCTTTTAAAAAAAAAAATTATATTTAAAATTATATTTAGGATATTAGGACCATATAAGGGTTAGAAAGAATATGGGTATGATCAGCTAATATCTTATGTTGTGTTTGATGTGCACCTATAATCCATAGGATAGCATTTGCTTATACTATTTTTGTATAAAGTGGATTAGATAATGGTAGAATATGATATGAATTATATATAAATAGGCAGAATTACCAGCCCCCCCTCTCTCTCTCTCTCTATATATATATATATATATATATTCTTTTCCTTATTTACTTATTTGTTTATTTACGCCGGTTTTTATTAAAATATATAGCCTATAAATACTATAAGAAAAAAAAACTTAAAATCCGTACATGTGGCAAAATAAATAGATTTGAGAGTCATTCACATCAAAATCAATTAAAAAGAAAAAAGAAAAAACATTCGACTAAAAAGGCTAAAAATAAAATATAATCAAATAAGAGATTCAGGAGTTCGACAAAGAAAACTTTCAACAGTTTCAACTCGAGAAACTTTATTTAAAATTGATGTTCTATTTATATATAAGTCCGGGGTTTGACGATAAAAAAAGGTGTGTATATATAGATTAGTTATCATGATAAAATAGATAAATAGGACATTGCTATTAATTATATCCTAAACAAAAAATAATAAAATGATATAATCATTTGTCCTATCGTCCTTATCCTATCCACCAAACCGGGCCCTTAATTAATGATAATATTAATGTACAACAAATTCGGCCTAATATAACCTCACAATTCATGTTTTCTTTTTTTTTTTTAAGAAAATTATAATTACACCTTTTATTTTATGACTCCATCCACATAATTAATTTTATAACCTCATGTAAAATGATTAAAAAGAATAATTCTTTTACCTGCTTCTACTAGTTCATTACACTACAATCAATTATACTCTTAAGTGAGAAATTACGTAAATAATTCCAGTACGTTCTAATAATTTTTTAATTTTATAAATTTTAAGTATGTCGCACTTTGTCTGCATACCCTTGAAAACACTCAAGTTGTGCATGTGACCTTGAAAATATTATCATTGTTTATAGATTGTTTAAATATTTTATATAAAGCAAAAAAATTGAGATTTTTGGAGTTACACAGACAATTACAATATTTTATGGCTGAAACAAAAAAAAAAATATATATATATATATATTTTCAAAAAAATATATATAAAAAAATCTATGTAAATAAAGTTAAAATTAATAATAATTAAAAAGACTACAAATGACAAAATGCTTGAGGCCCGCGGCTTCCGGGCTATGGGTCCTACATTTCCAAGCTAAACCCAATATGGGCCGCATATAACGAGTCACATGAAGGGCCCAATATGATGTTGGCTTACACTAACACTATCATATAGTTTTATAAAAAAATAATTCAGTGGATTCGTGGTAATTATCACAGAACTAAGATGTGGTTCATTCTTAACCATGGATTTATAAATTTTATTATTTATTTATTATATGATATAAGGATAAAATATTAATTACCTTAAAAGAGTGTTACCTTTTGTTCTTAAAGTTATTAAATTGAGGCAATTTAACAGATAAGGATAATCACATCTTAGTTCCACAGAATTAGGTCCATGAGATCATCTCTCTAGTTATATAAAGATACAGATTTCCTAAGAACAGGCAGAGGTTTTAAATCTACATATGTCCTGAGGGCCATTGAATGAGCCTAACGGCTCTCGTCTTGCCCTTGCAGGCTTGCAGCACCCCTCCCCCAAAACCAACTTATACTAAACCCTAACCCTAACCCTAACACCCTTCTTTCTTTCTCTCTCTCTCTCCTTTCTCTCTCTTGTTGTCACTCATTTTAGAAACTTACTTTTTGTTTTGTGGACATCCATAGCAATCCGTAAAGAACGTTTTCCATATATATATACTAAGTATAGATCTATTTAGATAGATATGCGAGTATCTACAAACTTTAAATTATCATATAGGTGATAAGTTCTTCAAAAACATTAAAAATCAAAGATAAAAGAATATCCATTTTGCATCATATCTAATTAATTCTTTAATTCTATTTTATTCGTAAACAACCCACCACGACATTCTTATGCCATTACGCCTCGTTATATATCACATAGATTCCACGTTTAGACAATCAGCTAGACTAGTGGATGCTACAGTAAAACTGATTTTAAAAAAAATTGATTTGATCAATAATAGAAATAGAATTATGGAGCAAGCTATATAGAACCATTTTGGTGTTTGCATTAGACAATTCGCTTAGGACTTGACTTCTTGTTATTATTGCCTAGAATGTGAGAATTATTATAACCAACAGTAATGTTTGCCTGCATTGAACTTTTTCTTTAATAATTCTTTCTTAATCTTTGGCATATCCTTCACAATACCTTCATATTAACATCTCTTATGTTCAGAATGAGAGAGATAACATCAAGTTCCCTTTTTTTGAACTCATATGATGACCCGCACTAATATCATGTTCTCATATTGGTTTGGCCATGGATGGCCCTCTTGCCTCCCGGAAAATAAAAGCCTCAAAATGTCCTCATGGAAACAGTCAAGATTTTCTTCTGATCAAACTTTTTTTTTTTTTTTAATTTTATTTTTTAAAATTTTATGTTTTCGCATGTTTAAAAGATGCCTCTCATAGGACATTTATTATGACAATTTTTTAACCCACGGTATCATAGTAATCAAGGTTTACTTGAGCACCTAATTCCTATGTGTTACAAAATAATTTTGTCTGATTATTTCTTATTTAATATTTTTTTTTAAATTACATAAAATATAATAGGACTTAAAACTAATTGGCTTAATATCCAATCTCTTCTGCTTGGGTAGCAAGCAATTGTGTGATAAAATTGAGTGATAAATTTTATCGGTCTCATCCATTCTGTTCTCAGATTTTTCTTTTTAAATAAATAAACCACCTCAGTGTTTTTTTAGTAAAATGAATAAATTACATAAGAGATATAACGCGGAATTAATCTTACAAACACACCTATGATTTCACTCTACGTAAATCGAAATTTAAACCCGTCTCTTCACCATGATTTAAATACCTTACGTAAATTACCCAATATCAATTAATAGACCAAAAGGGTGGTTGATGATCTCACAATTTTGTTTGAAAAATAGATTTCACATGATAAATAAATTTGATCATTTTTTTGCTTCTTTCTGAGTTTGTTTTAGAACAAGTTACCAAAATAATAAGGTTTTGATCAGGAATTTAGGTAACCCAACTTGGACTAGAATAAAGCTCAAAACCATATTCACATCTAGAATAAGTGGCATCACCTCAAACATTAAATTTGAATGACAATGCAATGGAATAACTTGGGAATAAAATTGAATAAGATCCTAAATTTCACAATACAATTCCGGAACAAATAAATAGTCGCCAAACAAATGGACTAACCATGGATGGCATAAGATTTCAAACTTCTTACAACCTTCTCCTAATGAGAGATTAATTAAGGATTCAAGCATGATAAGAAAACAAAGACACTTGCTCATCTTTTCCCAAAAACAAGCATGAATTGTCAACCAAAAACAAAAAAGAAACATCTTTAATTCTTGGTTGACAATTCAAGATCACAACAGATAGATCAACATCAAAATTAAAACTTAGTCCTTTCAGTGTCCTTGTCATTTAAGTGTTGCACCAGCCAAAACCAAATCTTTGAATACATCACCCTTAAACTTATAAATGGGAGCTTGTTTTGGCATGTTAGTCTTAACATTAATGTCACATAACTTAGGCGGTATATGTACATTAATTTTTCAAACAATGACAGTTGTGGTACTAAACAATAGCTCTATATGATATAGACCAACACTATAATTCCTAAAATAATGTATCCGATTTCTTCATTGACGTTGTGAGGAAACACAAGTATGTTATCAAAGCTGTGTAGCCTTCTCTTTGCATTTCATAATTAATAATGAATCATAACAATATTTCTCATCAAACATATCTGATGAACTATACTGACAAATTCAAAGAAATAACAATATTGTTAGCATTACATATTATTACAGCATAAACTAGTGCTTAAGAGCAATAATTAGTTTCACAAGATCAATATAAATACAACATCTGAGCTTCAAAATGCTAGAAGAGAGCAAAGTAGTCCTTAGAGCAACAATTTAGACTAGTCAGGGTCCAGGGATCCATCATACAACCAAATAGAAGAAGAACAATTCTTAATAAAAAAGTTAAGCTCCAAGTTAGATCAGAAATATTATTACCAAATGAAATATTAATTAATTTGACGCCTAATTAATAATCCTAAATGAATATTATGCACTTATGAAGACCATTAAAAAAAAAACCAATTTTCTTTCTTCTAATAAAAATCAATCTTTAATTTTAACATAAGGATATATATCAACCTTAAGGATCCAAGTATGATACATTTGTGTGTGTGTGTTTATTTTAATCTGAGAAAATAACGGTAAAAACTGCAACCTATATAACTATTTCCGTTGCATGAAATTGTAGGCAATGACATGCATCCCATTAACTATAAAGAATCCAAAAGAGAAGACCAAAAATTAAAGAACTAGTTAATCATAGTACAACTTGTGAAAACCAAATTAAAATTATATAAAGATTGAAACTTTGAAATTAAGCCCTTATAAACCATGAAGCTACTAATTAAGTACAACTTTTAACAATATTTCATGGTCCATTAATACCAAATATACAGAGAGAGAAACAAAAAAAATTTTCTGTGTCTTTTTCTTACATGATCACTAAGATGTCAGCATCATTTATGATCAAATCTCATTTATGAGAACAATATATCAGATCTAGACTATTTTTTTTTTCTCATATATGCATAAGCTCTAAGTTGCAAAACTAATTCTGTATTCTGTGTAACAATTGAAAACCAGATCCTTAAAGAACCCATCAAATTCATCATCTTATTCAACACAAAACAAGGATACAAATCATCTCAACTCTTCACAGATAAAGAAGAGAGATAGAAAGGAAGACACTCAAAAGGTGCAACAAAGACAACAAGATAAAGAACAAGAAGATAAAGATGAACTTAATTGAATACTGAAATATATGATCATCTAGTCCTGCAAGGTCTGCTACCTGTCATGTCTGGACACCATGGATGACATGGGAGAATACCTTCTGGCAGAGAGAGCCACCGGCCGCCGGAAAACCACGCCGGCGAACCGGGCGGCAGTGACCAGCACTGACATGAACTCTCTGGCTACCTGGCCAACCTCCTGGAACCTACAGAAGCTCTTCCTCATGATCACTCCTAGAACCACAGACACTGCAGCTTCCCATGAAGCCATGGCTTTCTCTCAAACAAATCTCTCTTTGACATAAACCAGTGTTTAGAAAAAGAAAACAGTACATTTGTTTGCATGATCTGACCAAAATACCCCTGCATGCTCTACATTTGGTGGAACAAAAGCAAGGGTATGTTGGTAATTCATATGATTATTTATAAGATCAGAGGACGGGGTCGGAATGAGGACATAATGTGCTCATTCTTGCATGCATTGTGTTGTGTTATGGGACCCACTCCGTTGAGAACTATGTCGACATTTTGGTGCCATTCTTCATAGGTCAAAACACACAACCTCATATAAATAAACATATATATATATATATATATAAAAGAAAAAATATATAAAAAATATTTGATTATTTCTACATCTGTAACAATGTTCTATCCCTCAATGCCACAAATTCAAATATAATAATTAATTTACAGGTTTAAAATATAAACAAGAATTCACAGGTATGGGTGAATAAAGAGCTAAATAGATTGGTTCAACGGTCTCACTTCCTTGCACCAGATAAACTTGGGGGTGTGTTCCGGACCTTGACACTCCCATCAGGATTTCTCAGGTCAATCAGATCTTCAAATAGTCTGTAAGGAGGAACATATGGTTTTGGTGGTGTCCCTGTCATTGGTGCTCTCTGGTTGGCACTGGCACTGGCATTCACCTGCTGATGATGATCAAATCTATTGTAAGCTGGTGTGTCATTCCTTTGGTATTGTTGGATTGGTGCCTGCGATGGAACTTGATAAGTGGTAGAAGTTGCCCATGGTGGTGGTGGATAGCTAGATTCATATTGTGGCACTTGTACTTGAGGCTGCAGTGGAGGTTGAGGCGATAGTGGTTGTGCAGGCTGTGGTGGAAGCGGAGGCGATAGCGGTTGAGCCCACGGAGCAATGTAGCTGTTGTAGGGAGTGTATGCTTGATTTCCGATGTATGGTTGGGGGTTGTAAGAGTACCCATGTCCATTGGAAGATGCAGAAGCAGTCGAGGATGGGGTTAAAGGAGTTTGAGGCTGCGAGGAGGGGTTTGTTACCAGAGTGAGACTCAGAAGATCGATCATGTCTTGCTCTTTTGTTGTCTTCACAGGAGCAGGAGGATCAGGCAGGGCTAATGCGTTGCTTATTGCTGAAGATGAGGCTTCCGCTTCGGTAGCAGTAGTTGAGATGGGTACCAATTGACCGTTGGTTTCCAAGCCATTGCTGGTTTCTGTTGCTGCTGGTTTGAATTTCTCGTTCCTGCAACACAAGAAATGAATGACATTCAAATATGGATTGGATAGAACTTTTCGGTGCAATTATGTTATAGAGGACTAAGATTGAATGTGAAACCTGCGAGCTAATTGAATGAACTCATCATCCTCGTCTTCTTCTTCTTCTTCTTCGATGGGGATCTGATTGAGTTCAACTGGAGAGGGTGGTCTAAGAGGAGCACTTGGGGCAGGACTAGATGCAGAGGCTTCGATTGGAAGTGGAGAGCCAGAGGCTATCGCTTCGTGCTTTATGAGTACACTCTGTAGTCTATCATTTAATGTCAGAGCTCGTCCTAGAAGCTCCTCATCCCTGCCAAGATTGGTCAAGCAAAGACAGATCTTTTAGAAGCAAGAGGTCACTTAAAGCAGATAATTTATAGAGAGAAACAACCTGATGGGGCTAGAATTGGATGTAAATTGGTCATAAGGAAAAGGTCCCATTCAGGTTCAGAGAAGAATAAAACAAAATGATGAGATTAAAATTCTACCGACTATTGCATTAACACTTACCCAGTTGCATTGATCAATTGCAAAACCCGTTTTTGGTTGGAGCGACATTGACTGACAAGGTCCATGATCACTTCATCTTTAACAGCCTAATATGGAATTGAAACACAAACAAGTTTAGTGACTTGCTCACAAGAGCCTTTTTTTTGCAACTGTGACATGTTACATTTCCATTGTCCTAAAAATCAAATGATTTGCTGAATATTCTGTACAATTTTAAACCAAACAGTGCACTTCTATGCAAAATTACTGAATGCATACCTCATGATCACTTGGGTTCACAGCTCGTAACATTTCACTCAATAGTTCCATGGCAGTCTGTATGCCATCCAAGTCCACCAAACTAAAGAAAGAAACAAAACAATTAACAAACAGGTGCTGTGGAGGTAAACAGAAAAACAATTACTCAAGCTATAGCTTGTATATAAAGCCATGAATTTCAGAGTAAGATAAATTTATATGAGACTGCAAGCATTGCAGTATAACTTCACCTCAAATTCGCCATCTCCGAAGCCATTGCTTCATCAAGCCTTATAGAAGAATTGTTGGGCATTCCAAAATTTGCTTGAATTTGTCTAGGAATGGCTGTTGCATGCGTAGCTGGGGGAGTAAATATCAGAGCAGAGTCTGCTGAGCGTTTTGGAAACACCACACCGAATCTCTACAAAATGATGCTTTGATAAGCAAATGATAGCATTCAGAGATTCAAACTGAAGACATGCCGAGAGGACACTTGGACGAACATTGATCTAAAAGTCAAACATGCAATATAATTTCCTAAACCATGCATAGACTTAAAATAGCCAATGTAAGTAAATGTATATCTGGTCGGGATGTCAAAAGGATTCTGCTATAAAAGAACCCATCACGCATTCAAACCATCAAGGATGTGATATTACCACAAAGAAAAGCCAGAATATGATGCATAAGAAACAGTAGCAAAAGAGGAAGGGATGGATCATACTATCAGCATTCTACCAGTTCTATCAGGAAAGATCAGCAATGATATACCTTTAATTCAGAATATGCCAAAAAATACTGTGGATACTTTCCTCCAGGTCCACCAAATGCTTCTTGCCATGAATCCAGCAAAACCAAAATTTTATCTCTCACTTGCATATCAGTCTGTGGAAAGTTCTAAATGGAATAAGAGACAATGCTAAAGGATAAGCAAAGGCACAAACAGTTTTATTGACAGAAGGATTTTTCAATAACTTCATATATTAGATAAAATTTAATCACGCGTCACTCCTATAATCGACTTGCAATAATACATAAGAACCTGAAACACAGCTCACCTTTTTCCTGACAATTTTAATCATCTCTTGCAATATATCGCGCTCAGCCACTTGATGATGGACAGAATCACCACAATTCTTTATCATTGTCTCCAATAGCTGAAAAGAGCAAAGCATGGTAAGAAGAAAAGTTTGGCAAGCATCAACGTGTTATATCTGCATCATCTAAAAAAGATTTTTGGCATGCTTCCAATTGCATTTATTTCACACAGCGTTACACAATTCATAGTTAAAACAATGACCTAAAAAAGCAGATAAGATAATAAACAATGGAGTACAATGTTTCACTTGAGTGAATCATATCACATACAAAACCCAAAAAAAAAAAAAATCAGAAGTTGCTAAGTTCAAATATATTCATATAATAAGATCTCATCAGTTTATGATCTATATGATTGCCAGTTACAAATATTTGTGAAAGTATGAAGTGGGAACAATAGATAAAATTAATTTGTAGATCACTAAAAAGTGTACTAACCGTCAAGGTGAGAAATTGAACCCTTGGATTCTTATGTTGTAGGCGCTTCTTCATAGCTTTAACAACTTCCTTTGCTTGCCTGAGTTAGTTCACCATATGAGATATCAAAAACACCACAAGGCATCTTA
The DNA here is from genome assembly GCA_020875875.1 of Dioscorea alata. Lineage (NCBI taxonomy): Eukaryota > Viridiplantae > Streptophyta > Magnoliopsida > Dioscoreales > Dioscoreaceae > Dioscorea > Dioscorea alata. Next base: position 18,100,504 of record CM037022.1, on the reverse strand, counting down.
TATCATTAAATCAACTAACTTAAGATCATCCAATATATAACAAAGAGAAACACAAAAGTAATAAAAAATTGAATAATTATAAGCACAATAAGAACAAGCTGAACCACGACAGGAAATATTTCACAATTTTCAACACTTTGGCGCGTCATCTCATGACGACAACAAATATGATACGCCTGACAGTACATTTTGGCCAATAGTCCTGCTTCAAGGGTCTGCTGTCTATGGAATGAAAACCAGCAAAATAGTGATAGGCTATCTCTGAATAAGAGATTTTGGATTACTCGCAAATGAACCAAATTGCTTCAAGATAAGTGCTACACAAGAGAATTTAATCATTTATCTATATTATTATTTCGAACCAAAAGCGAGACAGTGCACTAGCCAAACATGCAACTCCAAATTTAAACTAGAGATGCACACGCCAAACCATCAAAGGCCTCCATCAACTAGGTTGATTCCCATGCCAAGATCAAATCAGGAAAACACCTCAAAAAATCAAGGCAGCAACAATCTAAAAATAACATAAGAAAGATCTGAACTATGTCACAATTTTTTCAATGATAGCATCAATATGTTATTCAGACCATGCATTTCTGGGTAGTTTATAATTTATATCAGATATTCTAAAACTAAAACAAGAACAACAAGTTGAAACTTAAAATAAGACTTCTTATATCATAAGACCTTTAAGTCAAAGGTAATCTAGTAAGACTCAAACACATGAACCCAAGTAGATGTGACAAGAAACCTAACATATCAGCACATGAACATCAAATTCGAAAGGATTACATAACAATTAATATATGCTTCCTAAATTGAAACAATATCATGCAATCAATTAACGAATTCACATAAAAAAGATCACAATCCACACACCAGAAGGCATATCCAATCCAAATCAATCAAATAACCCTAGTCCCATCTCAATCACAACCTTTTCTACCAAAAAAACCTCACCTTTCCTAATTAAAATCGCCCAAAAGTTATTCCCCAATTAAAAACTTCTAAAAAAGAAACCTTTTCACCAGAAAAACCCCCAGAAGACCAAATTCCAGAAAGAAAAATCTAAATCTCAACCCAAAAACCTCACCAGTGATCGGAGTTGATGGAATCGCAGATATCCATGTTCATAGTCCAATCCGGGCCAATCAAGAGATCGCTCGTTGCCTTCTCCACCCGCACCGTCGCCTTCTCCACCCGCACAGTTGCCGGTCCCGCCGGCGCAGGCGCCATTCCGGTGAACATGAATAGAAACTGAAAACTAGAGCTTTTCGCAGCCAAGATGAAGTTTTTATGGGAATAAAACAATTGAGTGAAGAGATATATATGCTCCTTTTTTTTATCTTTTTAATTTAATTTAATTATTTATTGTTTATTTAACACTTATCTAGTCTCTTTCTTTTTTTGAATTTATTTATATATTTAAATATTTATTTATTATATTTATTTGGTTGTAAAAATGAATTCTTTATTTAAAGGAGTTATCGTTTCAGAGTCGAAGTCGGAGGGCGGGGGGTGACAGCGTGGCGGCTAAAGCGGGGCCCGCGATTAGACTATATTGAACGGGTGAAGTGATTTTACCGCGGGGTGATTGTACCGCAAAAGTTTGGAAAAAGAGTTCGGTACTTGCGAAGTTTGGGTTGTTGGATTCCCAATCATAAGAATGTCTTCAATTATTGCATTTAAATTGTTTTATTTTTCCATTGGGCCCCTTTCGAATTTTGATATTTCCTTTTGTGAATACTAAAGTGAGGAAGGGAGTATCATGTAGTTTTCAATTTTCTTTTTTAAAGATTTAAAATATATATATATATATAATTTTACAAATAATTATTGGATCGCTTCTAAATTCACATATTATGTTTTTTTATTTTTGAAAAGGTGAATAAACTAATTTATTTTCAACAAATAGAGAATAGTAAAAACAAACAAGGAGTAACCATTGACAAAAAAACAAAAAGAAAGAACTCAGGACACAACTAACAAAAGTGCAATGACTCCTAAAGAAAAAACACAAATTGATTTGAGATCCACTAGCAGTGGATCCAACGCAAGAATAATAGAAAAGAAAACTAGACACAATACTAAGCACGAAAGCAACGACTATTAAGGAAGAAAAACCCTTGGGCAACCAAATCACTACATAGATATGGGCAATATCCTTAGTGGATGTTATCTTGCCAGCATCAAACGTGCCTGTCGTCTCAAGAGGACTCATGAACTCCAAATTGTGTCTGATAGTTGCAATAGAGTTATCTAATCTCGCTCTCTTTGACTTTGAAGCTACATACCACTAGAATTACATCATATGAACTATCTTTAGAATAATTGCATAGAATAATCGCATATAAGACAGTGATTTATCTTTGAAAATATGTTGATTTCGCTAAAGCCAAATATTCCATGTTATGACTCGAGCTAGGAGATCCAAGCTGTTAGTGCAAATGTGTAAATGCACTTTTATAATTGGCATAATTTGACACCTAGTCAAGGTGACGTGGCAAGCATGATGACATGGCATGATGTGGAATGAAGGATGACATGGCAAATACACTTGGCTAGGTGGAAAATATCATGAGAGATCTTGGAGAAGTTATTTTTGGCAAGAAGTTGCAATTCTCATGAAGATTCAATGAAGATCTTGTTGAAGTTATTTTAGGCAAGAAGATCAAGCAAGCAACAAGATGATATCAAGATCTCATCAAGACCATATTTAGAAGATGTGATTGAAGACTAAATATGGGTGAAGCCTAAATGAAGAAACAACCTATCAATGGAATGATTCTTGAAGACTATTGAAGGCAAGATTTGAAGATTCTTGTTGAAGATTTGAAGAACCATAATAGAGAAGATATGAAGTCTATTATGGGTATGTTTGAAGATGCGCCTATTGATGGCAAGATTTGGATAATGGATTGAAGATCCTTGAAGACCAAACTTGGGTGAAGTGAAAACTAAGCTTGGCAAGGTTCATTAAGACGCACATAGGACGTGCGCCCCTTGCGAGGGGGCTGTGTGGTGAGGAGCTGAAGAGGGAGGTTAGTTGCTGGTAGGTCGGATCAAGTGATCGGGCTACATCGACTCAGATGGGGTGTCTTGAGGTCGCTTAGCAATGGAGCCAGAATTCAGCCAAGCCAACAGCCAGGGCCAATGTCGCAACAAATGTTACAACATAAGTTACGACATCTAATTTCGGAAGGTTCCAAAGTTAGAAGCCGCGGAGATTCTAAAAAGGGTATGTGCTATATTTGGGACGTTGAGGCGTTTATATATACAACCTTGGTCTAGGATTGGGTACGACTCTTGAAAGAGGGAGTAGGGAGGTACCGGACAATCTAGAGAGGGTAGTATTCTTTGTATGTGAGAGAGTGACAAGTGTGTTTTGTACTCTTCTATCTTTTACCCCTTTTTAGTGGATTGTTGATCTCCGGGCATGGCCCCCCAGATGTAGGCAAGTGGATGCCGAACTGGGTTACCAACGTCTTGTGTCTCCTCTTTGTGGTTTGTGTTTATTTTTCTTGAGTGCTTAAGTGAGTGAGTGTTCCTTTAAGTTCACAAATCCTAACCGGCGGAACTAACACAAGCTATCCCAAGAGGGGTGTCTTCTAAGGGCTTATCTACAACAACTCAATAAGTCCCTAAGCGAGGTTGGAGTGGAAGAGAGATTGAGTAAGTGGCAGAAATAACTCCAAATTAGATTAGTAAGGGCATTGGAGGAAAAGATGATCTATTGTCTCAATCGTTGAGTGACAAATCACACATGTAGCAATCGCCTGAGTGACAATTGACAAGTATGCCATTGCAATAACAAAATTTTAATTTTTTCCATTGCACAAGCAGAGAAATATATATATATGAAAATGGTTATATTAATTGGAGTAATCACAGATGTGCCCAAAAAGGAGTAATTATCATAAATTACATACAAATCCGATTAGCATCTAAAAAAGTAATAATTAAAAAAATTGGTTTATCAAAGCTAGGTGATTTGGCTGGTTAGCTGAACTAATTTTGAACCTTTGAGAAAAAGGAAAGGTGACAAATCTCACATAGAAAAATTAACTTTGCGAGAGTTTGAACCTCTGTACAGATTCTAATAACCAAAGTGAAAGTGTGAAGTATTAACTCCGCTTATATCCCTTAACTAACTATGAGCTTGTCCCCTTTGTCCAAAAAATAATAATAGTAAATTTTTAATTAAAAAAAATTAGTCGCCATTAAACAAAGTGAATGAGAACTAATTAAGTAGTTCCTTTGATTTTAGGGAATTCAATAATTATTTTTTTTGGAAAAATATGTCTAGCCGTTATGTTCTCATTCTTAAAATCCTCAACTTTTGATGGTGAAGTGTCATACCTCTCTTTTGCGCAAATGATTTTATGGTTAAAAAATACAATAATTATTTCCACTAGCAATTTGTCTTTCTTATTTCTTCCTTTGCAATTGTCAATATCCATTTTTATAAATCTCTTTTTTTTTTTAATAAAATGAATTAACCACTGATTTATTAGAGAAAAACAAAACAAAAACAAAAAAACAAACCAACCAAGAGACAAACAGAAAACAAAAAAAACAAGCGCCGCGACAAACAAAACAAGAGATAGAGCGCAATCATCAGAGGTGAAGCACACTTCTAAGAAAAACCACAAAAGTAAAGGAAAACAAAATAGATAAGAGTAGCTGAGATGAAGAAGTCCACCCTCTAGTATCTGAGGTCTTCTTCAGCTGGCGAGGGGTGCAGAATACTCTTGTGCAATGTGCTGGGTCAAATCGCCGTTATGATCTTTCTGTCTAGCGCTCAGAAAATTAAGGGAGCGCCTGAGTGTCCGAATGGAGTCTACTGGGAAACATTGGCTCGGATCCCTGGCTGCAGTAATCTAAGACAGTAACATGTGAGTTATCTTGGTAATAACAGAAAAATGTGAATGTGCATGGATGTTAAAAATACAGTTGTTTCTTTCAAGCCATATACTCCCTCCTTTTTTTTTTATTTATCACAAATCCATGTTCTTTTTTATCTGTCATTTTCTAACATCAAGAAGCATTAATTAATTTTTTTTTCCAAAATTACACTTAACACTTTATTGAACTCTATTGTTGGAATCCAATATAAGAGAGAAATGTGAAGATATAAATTAGGGGTAATTTTGAAAAGATAACTAATTTTTTATAAAATTTTGTGAAATAACTAACTTTCTTGGTATGTGAGATGAGTAATGCTATATAGAGCGAAGCAACTGCACGAACTAGCCACACGACTGATGTGGCTGGTGACGTAGAGAAATTTTTTTTTTATTTAAAAAAATTAAAATAAAAAATAAAAAGAGGAATGTTTTTCATTCTCTTTCTCTATCACTCTCTATTGTGTATGTGCTTCCCTCCCCGGTTCCCGGCCGCCGATCCTGGCCACCGCTTCCCTCCTACACTCCCGGCCCCCGTTCCGGCCGCTGCTTCCCTCCCTTGTCCTGGCCGCCGCTTCCCTCCCCCACTCCCAGCCGTCGATCCCGGCTACCACTTCCCTCCCCCACTCCCGGCCGTCGATCCCGGCTACCGCTTCCCTCTGTGTGCGCATTTGGCATTCTTGGCATATTGTTTACTTGTTTTTCTTTTGCAAAGCTCTAGCAAATTTAGTAATAAGTTTTACTAGAATTCACTTCTCATATTAATTCTGAGACGTACAGAAAGAACACATACTTACAATTAAGGAAACCTGTAAAACAAAAAATTATCAAAGATTACTCTGATTTCTTTGATATAGTTTTTTCTCCATGAAAACAAAGAAAGCCTTTACAGAGAGGGGAGCGACTGCCGGGATCGGCGGCACAGCAGAGAAGGGAGCAGTTGCTGCGCACTCGTGCCGCAAGAGAAAGGGAAACGGAGCCCGGGCTTGGAAAAGAAGCTAGGGCATAGAGTCGAGAGAGGAGGGAAGAGCGGCAGCCGGGCTTGGAAGAGAAGCTAGGGCACAGACACAAGAGAGGAGGGGGGAGTGGTGGCCAGGAGAGGGGAGCGTCCTCTTTGGCTTCTCTTCCAATCTAGGGCACAGAAAAGAGAGAGAGAGAGCGGCCTCTTTTTATTTTTTTTAATTTTTTAAAATAAAAAAAATTGCCACATCACCAGCCAAATCAGTCGTGTGGCTGGTTCGTGTAGTTGCTTCGCTCTATATAGCATTACTTATATGAGATTCGATTAACCACGACAAATAAAAAGGAACGGAAGAAGTATTCCAGAAGATAGATCTTGAAAGAAGATCTCAGAGAATTTTATGTTGAACATCATGGATGGAATCTAGGAAGTCCAGACCTCATAAATGCTACTAGGGCAAGAAATTAACCCTAAATTCTGTTTTTAAAAAAATGCCTGATGAGATTGGAAAATTCATAATTAATTAAGAGATGATCTACCGGTTCCGAACACTTGTAGCACAGGACACATGTATTTGTTGTGTATTGAAATTAAGTTACAACCTTTCTTGGCTAAGTTGGTAAGAGTTAGGATTTTGTTATCCCAGGCTAGCCAACAAAAAAGGGTTATTTTGCTAGGACCTCTTGCTTTCCAGAAATTGTGGTAAAGAGAACTACGAATACCTTCATCCACTAAGAACTGATAAAAGGATTTCATCTAGAAAATCCTTATCTTTCTAGGTTCCAAATTCGCACATCATTAAGATCATCAAGTTGGTCCGGGAAGCAGACAGAAGTGGTGATAAATCCCTTTATCATGAATAAATTATGATTTATTTATTTTTAGCAAATAATTAAATAAATAAATCCAAAAGTTTTACAAATTCGGCAACTAATCCAAACATGAGATATGAAATTAAATCCATATATATATTACGACAATTTTCTTTTCATACAAGATCCTGAAATTCCAAATTCCTCCAAATCATAGCAATAAGATACTAAAAATATCATTCAAGATAGATAATTATTGATTAATTTCCTTCATGAGATTTAAGCTGAAACTAATTCTTCAACCACTTGAGAAACTACTTCTTCAGATAACTCCTCCTTGAGACGAGTTGATTCTTGGGAGATCTTATGAAGAATTGCAATGAGTATGGCAATGAAGGCATAGTCTGTGTATGGACTGATGTTGACACCAAATGCATCCTTTTCCAATGGAAACTTCACAACATTGTGTTCCTTCCTCATCTACATTTAATTATATGTATACATTAAAATTCTACACTCTTTACATATTGGATGCAAATTAAATTAATAATTATATATATATATACATATACCTGAGCTAGAACAGTGGATTTGTTTCCTTTGTAAATCATGATTGATCTCTTTCTGTATTTTCCTTTGATCTTGAAATCACACTCCTCTTCCTTAGTATTGTCAGCAAGAAACACTTCCAACTTAGGATGAATTTTCAAAGCTGAGCTCCTCTTCACTCTAAACAATAAATCCTTTTTATTTGTGCTATCACCTCTGAATACTTCCCACCGTTCATGAAGACTCCAAGACTACACACACACACACATGTACACACAAATAAACATCAAAGACTAGGAAAAAAGATGATGATCAAAAGAAGTGAGAAACCTTTTCTCTCATGGAAACGAGGGTGCATGAAGAGATTGCATCAACTAAGATCCACTTCTTGTCCTTAGAAGAGCCATCAAACCAGAATAGGGGATTGCCATTAACATCGATGACGGCGAGCTCACCGTGCCTCACTCCTGCAATCTTTGTAGTGAAAGCAAGGTTTGTAGGGTAAGAAAGACAGTATTGTTGCCCTATGATGGGGCTGTAATTATATTCCATGTTTGGAGGTAGTAGGAACGTCTATAATATATATATATATATATATATATAAGATTTTTATATATATAAGATTTTTCATATATATATAAGATTTTTCTTTGTATGAATGGATCATGATGTTGACTTGGGTGGAAGAGCAAGGCTCAAAGAAATATTTTAGTTTGCCTGATCATCGTTGACTTGGACTTTGCTAAATAAGATGTGCTTGACGGGAACTATTATTAGTATTTACAAGGGAAAACCGCGTGCGCAATCTATTTTCTCTGGAATTGAATTTTCAATTACTTGTCCAACTTTCCAAAGTTGGCCGTCATTTTGAAAATCTTTTAAAACATCTTGCTGTTTTTTTTTTTTTTTTTTGGTTATTTTAAATATTATAAGTTTTTGAATTATTTGCAAATTTTTTTTTTTTTTTTTGAAATTTAAAGAACTACATTAGAGTAAGTCAAAAGAGAGATTACTCTCTGATAAAAAATGGGGGATTTAAAGCCCACTCCATTTGATTTGTGCTACTCCAAACTGTCCTAGCTAAAGCATGAGCAACTTGGTTGACAGACATTCTAACAAAATGAATTACAACACCATTCAAGAGAGAGAGCAACGATAAGCAGTTTCCCAAAACCACTGCATAATATTATGAGTTTTTAAATTATTTACATGAATGTGCATGGTTCACTTTATTTACGGAAAATGCAGAGATAGTATAAAAATGATAAATAGTTTATCGTTTTTAATATTATAATATAGAAAATGGTATGCTACTAATAATTTTCATTCACCTAATTTGGTAACAATACATGCATTAGAATTTCCTAAGTACTTTCTTTTATTTGCCAACATATTCAGTGGGGACTGATTGTTGTGAACAATTACAGTTAGACGTGTAATTTGAAATAAAAATGATGTCGTCATTAAAATAAATAAGTCTGATTTAACTCAATTTTCATAAAAATACAAGTCATATGGTTATGGGTACAATTGGAGAGTTTGCACATCCTGTAGCAGAAAGAAGTGGAATTTGAAGATTATGAAATATGTACAATAGTCTTCGTACATGCATGTCAACAATAATGTTTCAAGATTATTTAAAGCTGCAACGGGTATACTATTAATTAGTTAAAAAAAATTAAGTTGAAAACAGTAAACAAAAGAGGAGTTAGTTAAAAAAAAAAACTAAGTTGAAAACAGTAAACAGTTCACCATTTTTTAATGTACAACACTAAAAAAAAAAAAATGATAAATAGTTTGTTGTTATTATAATATTAGAACGGTATACTATTAATCATTTGTATACCATCTTTGTCATTCGGTAAATAAAGTCAACTATGCGCATTCATGTAGATTATTTGAAAACTTATAATATTTGAAAAAACCTTTTTTTTTTCCTGCAGCTACGTATGAAGAGCAACCATGCAAACATGATTGCACGTGAAGTTCATTTGACGCGTAGAGATGAATATTTATCCGCGTTTCAACTAATCAACGATTTTTTTTTTCTTATTTTGGACTTCTTTAATTAATTGGGTTCTCTTTGAAATGCACAAGCTCCACCGAAGACTTTCCATATGATGAGATGGCTATGTTTCTCAAACAAAGGAGATTTGAGCATATATATATATATATATATATATATATAACATTAATTTTTATTTCAAATATTGATATGTAAAACTGTGTTAAGTTTAACCAATTAAACTTTTAAAATCTAAGCACATGGTTTTTTTTTAATATCTTACATCCAAACTAACTTCTACAACATTTACATATCAAGGTGGTAAGATTTAAATTCCATTGCCATTCTAGGATGGGGGCACTATATATATTTTGAAATGATTTAGTAGATTATTTAATGATCAGGTATTGATAAAAGAGTTATGCAGTTACAAATTTTTAACTTATTGCAATATAAAACAACAATATTATTAATGAAGATATTTTATGGTGTACTATATTGCACTACAAGAATCTGGAGTTAAAGCAACACATATAATTGGTGTCTGCTGCTGATCTAATTTTTTTAATTAATCATACCCCATGGAAGGAGATTTTCAAAGGTAAGGTAAAGCTGTAAGGTTTTTTCCAAAATCATGTTTGTGGAAAAAAGTTATTTTAGAAATAAATTTAAACCTCCATTTTATCTCTATTTTTCAACCCAATAAATTTGTGGATTGAGAAGGCTTTTAAATTTTTATGGACTAAAGTATCATTTTATATTTTGTCAATTTATCATGGTTGCTTATCATCTCCTATCATCACCACTAGCCATTTATGACCTATTAATCATCTATGACCAGGCAACCGGTAATCAATTGCCATTAGTCTTTGACAGTTACCGATGGCAAATTAACAATCATAACTCTAAAATTTTTATTGATTATAAATATATACTAATAATTATGTTGTGCTTTTAAAAATAAAAAATATAAGGTTTCCTAATATACTTATGTCCTAACATACGTTATATTTTTACTAATTATAATTTTTTTATTAATTATAATTATGTACTAATAGTTTTATGATTTAGTCACCATTAAAAAATGAGAGAAAATATATTGCTTTATAATTTCTTTTATTTCAAAGCAGAGTATATATAAGATAATACAAATTTTTGATAATATTAATATATAATTTTACTTTTTATTACTTTCAAACCAAATTAGGTTATGTGTTTAAAACACTTATATTACCTTACAATTTTTTTTTTCTAAATGAGTGAAAGGTAAAAAATGTACATAAATCTCGATGGAGTAAGAAAACAAAATCAATGTATGTATGGATGCTACTATCTCTCCTATATAACCACTCTTTCCAATCTCGAACATATAGTAGCGTGTGTTTGGTTCAGAAGTAGTCCACTGAAGTGACAGAAGTCTTGAAGTGCTATTTAGTCGAAGTGTTCAGTTCTGTGTGTTTGGTTGAAAAGGGAAGTATCAAATCATTATGTGGGCCTCACACCGTTAATTATTATTATTTTTAAAATTTTGGTATGCTTAGCATTTATGTTAATTAATAAAAAGAAGGAAATCCTTATATATTTTTTTTCAGTTTACAAACCCTAGCCGTTCGACTTCTTATTCCTTCGGTTGTAAATCTCTGATTGGGATTAAGGAAGAGAGAGAGATGTAGATTTTTTTTTACCTCTTCTCTTCTATTTTTTTTTTTTGGTGTGTGGTGTCGGCGGCAAGGACAGAAATAGGTCTCTTCGTCAGGGATTTTTTTTGTTATTTTCGTTATGATATAAGCCTTCTCCTCTTAGAATCTAGGGCTAAATGTTGAATTTTCTTAATTGATTTGTTACTGGTTTTTACCTTCATTCATGCACAAGTTGTTGTGTTAAAAAAATAAGAGAAAAATATTATATTTTGTTTGAGAGAAAAATCAGATTTTTCTCTAAATTCTTTTTTTTTTTAATTTTTAATTTGAAAGTGGATTTGAGTGTTGTGTGGTGGCGTCTACCCCACCCACAATATATATATATATATATATATATATATATATAATTGATAAGTTAGAATGGTTCATGTGTGTATAAAGTTGATTCTTTATATATTGATATATATTGCTTTTTATTTCAGGGAAGCATAGTTTTTTGTAAATAGAACTTATCCGAATTTTGATGGATGGAACCGAATTGGTTCATGTTCTGCAGTCCACTTTTATAGATATATATTATAATTGATTAAATTGTTTTGGATACTGTGTATTTGCTCAAGTTTCATGAGGAATATTGGAGGTTTTGTATTTGAGTTGTTCTGCAGTCCACTTTTATAGATATATATTATAATTGATTAAATTGTTTTGGATACTGTGTATTTGCTCAAGTTTCATGAGGAATATTGGAGGTTTTGTATTTGAGTTGTTAAGATATATATATATATATATATATATATATAATGTTGTTGGATGTTTTAAGTAGCATGAGGAAATGGATTCACTATATATCACTGTGTGATTATGCTGTTTATTTGTGGGATTTTAAACTTATTAAATTAGTATTAGAGATTTTAATACTCATGCCAAAGCTCCCTAACTTAACCTTGTTATAATTGTCCACAGGAATTAGTTTAGAGAAAATAGTCTTTTAATGAGTAAGGTTATTTTGGTATAATTTTTAGGTTTGTGTAGACCACTGTTATTGATATCCTTGGAATGTGTCCTCAGGGTTTTTCAGTGAAAACTTAATTTTGGGTGCATTTAGTTGTGGCGTTAGACAGGTAAGTAAACCACATATAAATCTGTATATATATATATATATATATATATATATATATATATGCACATTTCTGATTTTCGATAATGGTTTACAAAACTATTCTTATACTATTGATAAATTATTTATTTGATTATTGATATTTTTTCCCCTGTTGATTACTTCCAAATATATTGATGTTATTTTATTTATGATTTCTTTTCTTTTATTTAATTCTCTGAAATGTTGGGTTCTTAGTGTATCTATTTAATTTAATTTCTGATTACTTGGATTTCTTTGAATTTGCTGGAAAATTGTGTATATTTTGCTCCTGATTAATTATATTTGAAATTATATGAATTATTCAATTATTTGATAAGTTTTATGAATTGTCAGTTCAAGTGTAGATAATTGATTATTTTTGTATAAAAAAAAGGATCACATGATTACTCCGTATTTGCTCGGTATTGACTTTGATAGTTATTATTCTATGAACATGAAATATTTTGCTATAAAACTCGTAGTTCCCAATTAACTGTGCAATAACCCTGTTACTAGGGTTAAACACTGACCGTGTCAACACGTACTTCTGACATAGAAACTGCAGTTTCTCACTGTTCCGTCGGTGAAGAATAACGGCTTCTGATATTCTGGCTCGAGTCACCGAGGGTAAACATATGAGTTCTGAAATCTGACTCGGGTCGCCGAGTTTAAATAAATGAATTATGATGTTTTGTTTTGGCATTAGTTGTTGGGGGCTTATATGATAGCTGTTTTGGCAAATTAAATCTGTTTTGAATTATTTTTGATTTCTGGGTTTCATTTTGATATTTATTTCATTATGTTACACTTTGTATGCTTATTAAAATTATTGAATATTTTTGTGATTCCGGTATTTTTAGTGGTTGCTTACTGGGCTCCTAAACTCATGAAGTTGTTCTCTTTCCTTTTCAGATCAGGAGTAAGGTTGGGTCGTGGACAGCTTAGCGAAGTTGTTAAGCAAGTCATCGTCTAGCTTTTGTCAAGTTAATAAAATTCTTTTGCTGTGAACTTAGGTTTTATTGTCTTTGTTTAAGTGTTATGTCAGGCTTTGTTATGTGTTTCATTGTGGTTTCTTTTGTTTTGGAATCAGTACTCTTGTTAGATATTGTGCACATTTATAAGACAGGTTTGAGGCCTTGTGCCTACTTGGTTACGGCCTTGTAGGTATGCAGCCGTTTGTCAACGCTTCAGGTTCGGGGCGTGACACATTAACCATTTCTTTTAGTTAGTGAAATGAAAATTTAGAAAAAGATGAAAATGAGATTCTAATCACCAATTCATCATTGGGTGAAATTACCTCTTTGTATTTGTTGGGTTGATCTTATAATTATTTATCATAATAATTTAAAATATTTTTTATAAACAATAAAGGAGAAAAGATAACTAATTAAATAATTAAAAAAATAATAAAACATAAATAAAATAATAAATAATAAATAAATAAATAAATAAATATGAATTATTTTAATAAGCATGTGAAACCACATGACCTTAGTGGATGCTGAAATTGACTTCAGTGAAATGAAAAGGTTTGAAAGTGGTCATTTTTGCATTTCACTCTCCATTTTAGTGAACCAAGCAAATGAAAGTGTCACATCAACTCTCATTTATGTTATTTTGACCTCGACTCCGGCAAACCAAACACGCCTATACTCACATCTAAACTTTTACTATTTATAAAGAATTCTTACGGCACCGAATACTAATAGACCACTTGCACCTGTTGTAGTTGGTCTTATGTTTTCTTACATTACCTCAATTTATGAAACCTTCATATAATCCATCCAAACAAGGCTTAGGCCTTGTTCGGATTGGCTTGTAATAGAAGTGCTTTTTTTAAGTTCTATAGAAGTACTTTTAAAAAAAGTGCTTTTCAGAGTAAGTTAAGTGCTTTTCTGTATTTATGTTTGGATAAGTTAATTCAGAAGCACTTTTATATGTGTGAAGTTGTTTGGATGTAGAATTGTAAAAGCACTTTTGGAGATGACAAATTACCAAAATGGGCATTCTTTTAGTTTTTCCTAAATTACTATTATATATTGATTAGATAATGACAATTGTAATAATCATAATAATTATTGCATGATGATAACATTTTTAATTGCAATTATAATATTAATTATAATTATAATAATTATTAACACTTCATAAAAAAAAATGTTTTTGAGGCGGTTTTCAAGACCTATAGAGGCGGTTATAACCGCCTCTAAAAATTATAAGTGGTATAGCTACTAAGGTTTGATTATTTCTAATAGTTTTAGAGTTGGTTATAACGATCTCTAAAAATTAGAGGTGGTAGAGGCAGCTCTATAGCTAATAAGTTTTCATCACTTTTTAATAGTTTTAGAGGTGGTTTTAAGTTTTAACCGTTTCTAAAATTTACAAGTGATAGAGGCGGTTATAACCGCCTCTAAATTTGTTCATTAATTAAATTAAAATTGATTTATTTTCATATATAAATCAAAAACAAAAATCTTTCAATACATTAGGCAAAATTCAATATCATTGATTTTGATTAACAAGTTATGAGCTAAATTGCAATGTATTTTGATTAATCAAAATATAAAGAGTTTTACACTATTTTATCTACTTTTATTACAAAATATTTTTTGACATAATTACACAAAATAAAAAATTTTCTTGTATGCTCTTCATCATAAACCCTCTCCATCTTTTACCATGAATTCTCCAAAATCTGCAAAAACATATAAAAAATCCAATTTTATTCAATCAAAATCCAATCTTTTATATATATATATATCCCATAATAAGCAAGTATATTATTTTAACAGGTAATGCCAACCAAAAAAAAAAAAAAAAAAAGAACAATGGCATAGCACAAAAAATGTCATCAAAATGTCCATGTGTCGACATGAAAGTTGAGTTAATTTCTCTTTTTTTCTAGCATTTTCTTCTTTTCCATACATGATTGCACACAAAGCTCGTGTTGAAAGTACAATAAAATATTAAAATCCAACAATTTTGAAGTGTAATAAACCAGCAACTAAATCCATCTAAAAGCTTGCAATAGCTTGCAATGAAAACATTATAAAAAATTTGAAACAACCAACTGTTTGAGATATTAAAATCTACAAGCCAAGTTCTATACATAACAATAGATCAGACAAAAACTAAAATTAAAGAAAAAAAATCTTGAGTGAGAAAGGCACAATTGAGGTGACTATTTAACAAAGAAACACTGAATCTAATAAGACAGCCAAAAATACTTTAAGAATGGAAATGATACCTTTTCTGTAGTAGGCTTGTCCTTCCTCAACTCCAAAGGATACCTACACAAAATATCAGGTATAACTCGACAAACTAAGTGCAGAGTAAAGGTTAAGAGCAAACCAAATATATCCTTATCCAAAAGATTCATCAAACATGCTCAAGATATCTAAGCACCCTTTCCAAACTACTTGGCAAGCAAACAAGACCATTCTCCATTTCGGACATCCTTCTCAAGATGACAAGATTCACGTGAATAAAGACTTAATTCATCATGAAATTCATGCAGAATTACCACCTTTGCTTGAAGAAAAGATGTGTATAATAATGCCATCATAGTTTGGTCACTAAGACATACTATCAACAGTATCATATTGTGTTCCTTATTTCAAAGGACTACATTTTTTATGTAAAGCATCAAAAATAACAAAAGATCTACCAGGCATTAGCAATGTACTTCAAAGTTCAAAGAAAAAAATCCACTCATGAGCCAGAAGATGAAATGGAGATCTCCATAAGAAAAGTACGTCATCAGCATGTATCAGAACCCAAATATTCATTCAAAAGATTGAAAGAGCCCGAACTATAATGTAATTTCTTTGAGAACAATCCAAATAATCATCAAGAGAGAGTGAATGATACAAAACTTGCCTCTTGGTCTCAGCCATTGGTTGTGGCAAAATAGATATAACTGCAGAATCATTGGTTTCACCAGTTATAAGACCTAAGGATACATTTCAAAATCAAAACTCAAAGGAACTGATAACCATGCTACATAAAGAAATATTAACAAGAAATGTGACCCGAGAACATCATTTGTCATAGAAAAATAGCATTCGTGGTAACAATCACAACAATGAGACTTAGTTTATATCCAAAAACTATCACCATTTTTGAATAACCATCTATGCTTATTCAGCAATATAACCAGATCAAAACATGGTGATCCATTTAACCAAAGTAATAGTTAAAAATGAAAAATACATCAGAAGTAGCCATGCATTTAGGGTTCATGAATTGGTTTATTAGATACACTTGCCTCTTTGGATCATTTTAAGAAGATAAATAAGCATTTTCTTAATATGAAAAGCAATTTTTTAAAAGAAAAATTGGCCACTTTATTACCTCAATCTAACACTTAGTCATTAGTTGGGTCAATTGATCGAGAGGTCACATTTGCTTAGATAGAATAACTAAATTAGCAAGCTAGAAGTCACATTTACTTAGATTGTATAATTAAATTAGCAAGCTAAAATAGGGGAACAAACTATTCTTATGGCATTCCAACATGGTTGCCTCAATAAACATTAATTGGTGTAAGATGGGTTCCAATTAAACCAATACAAATTAATAATGGCCCAATCTGGCAACTTGAATACACCAGCATGCTAATATTATTTTTTCAGGGCTGAATATAGATCCCAACACCGACACACTATCCCTTTTCCCCCCTTACTCACATTTGAAAATGTTTATGAGTCTACATTCTACACTTCCCACAACAAGCGTCAAATGGCATATACTAAAAAAAATTAAGTACAGATTTCTCTTCATCCATTTTCATGTTGTGGCTATTCATTTTTTTATCAAGTTCCTCAATTTTTAGCGATGAAATTTAAAACCATGGTGTAGATAAAAGTGTCAGAGCATTAATAGGTCATATTTCGTATCCTTTTCAAAATGTGTTTAGAATAAACATCCATCAAGGTTGAGAATTCTCACCATGAGATTCTTTATAGGGAATTCTGTACTGCATGTGGATCAGATGTTGCAATTCAGGATCAACCTTCAAGACAGTAATATTTCCATGGCAATCTCCAAGATACCTACATTAGGCACAAGTACATTCCTTACCATCAAACTGACAGATAAGTGACCAGCTGGAAGAGCAATATCAGCAAACAACTATTTTTAAAAATACTTACATGTAGGGACTTTGTCGAATACCAGAAATTGAGGTGATCGCTTCATTGAAATTATGCACAGAGCATAAATTTCTTTCTTCAACATCCCACACCTAATATAAATTTAATTTTGGGTTAATATGACTTTAATCGGCAACAAACATAACTAAACTTTGCAGCAGATTAATTTATTGTCATATCTAACCAACCAGATGTAGCAAATGTTACAAATAAAATAGAAGAAAAACCACTGTTCCAAAGTGACAAAACTACATAGACATGGAAAGACTTCAATGAGCATGACTATATTTTATTCTAAAAAAGGTTATGGTAACAGCCTTAGATATACAAAAATCCGTGTCTAGAAAAGAAATTACTCTTTAAAACAACTCCACAATGAAGTCAACAAGCACGAGCATACCTATAACATATCAAAGGCATATTGAACATAGCTGCACATATTTAACACGACACTTGAAAAAATAAACAAATGCATCCAAAATAATAGTCCAACTAATTACTCTTGAAAGATCATCAAAAAGCCAAATGAGAAACTTCAGAATGCTAAATGAGATAACAACACAATACCATGTCCCTACTTATAACTATGCAAACAATCCAAAGCTAAGATAATCAGTAAAAATCTTGCCTCGATATGATTTTGGATGGTAATATTAGTGAGAGTTCCGTGGTGCTCAAAAAACTGCAAGAAAACAAAATTATGTAGGCTATTAATAAGAGGGTAGAATCCAAAATAATCACAGAATGTTAAAAGGGGAAAGAAAACATAAAACCATAAAATTAAAAACTAAAAAGTGAAAATCTAATTGAACATTGTGAAACTTAGCACATATGCTAACCAACACAATAAATTATATCCAAAAACATATTGGAAGGGAAAAATGGTTCTAAGATGAATAATTCAATAAAAAATAATAAATTTCTTTTCATAAACTAAACCACAACCTTTTCATTTGGATTACTTGTCAAAAACCCTAGGCCTAAAATTCTCCCATGATCCTCATTTTAGAAACTGCGTTACTAAATTCATTTCAAGCCCTAAAAAAACGCAAATTTCATTACACCAACACCAATGCGGAAGATTACCATCAAGAACTTGGAAGGAAACGCATCATCAGACTGGAGGAGAGCCTGGGTGTTGTTCTCCCCAAAGAGCTTGATCCGCCCATCTCTAACAACATCAATTACATCCAAAAAAGATAAACAAATTATCAAGAAAAATGACACTGTTGATACTATGTCTGACGATACTACTTTCGTTTCAACCTACACAGATTGGAAAAACTTAAAAAATTAAAAGCTGATGCCGACCTCTTCTATTATTATTGTTAAAACATAGTATTTTAATAAAATTTTGGGAGTATATGAGCAAAGATGAGGAGAAGAACAGTGAACCTCAAGGGTGTTGCTCGCCCGCGGTGGTGGCCGGAAAGAGAGCGTCCCAGATCTCGGACAAGGTGGAGATGATGGTGCGGTGGTGATGGCGAGAGTTGAGAGAGAGAAGGCAATGCAAGAGCTCCTCCAGAGCGGGGGCTCGTACAGCTCCTTCTCCACAATCATCTCCGCCATGGATCGCCGGAAATCAGAGTACGGATCGTCGGATCTTTTCACCACGGCGAAGCTCTCCTTGACCGTCAATTTCTCCACCACCTTCCTGAGATTAACGCCGTCCGATGAGTTGGTGGAGGAGGAAATTAGGGTTTCGGTCTCATCATCGTCATCGTCTTCATTGTCGCAATTGTCAAGGGTGAGAGAAGAGGTTTGGTTGAAGAGATCGGTGTGAATCTCATCATCGCTGGAGAACCAACCGCTATTGCCGGAGGAGGAGCTGGTTCGGTGATTAGGGTTAGGGTTTCGGCGACAGTCGATCTTGCAGCGAGGAAGGGGAGGGGAAAGGGAGTCATGGAGCTTAGACCTCTGATATCTCCTCTCCTTGGAGTCGCTGCTCGAGCAAACGAAGAAGGCCAGAGAAGCATCGTGTAGGGAAATTAATTTTAGATGCCGTTATTTTAAACCGGCTTTAAAAATTGGAATGATTTTTTTTTATTTTAATTATGGAGCCGGTTTTTAAAAACCATCTCTTCATATCTGCCTCTAAGGCTGTGTTTGATTGGCAACATGGAAAACGGGTGGAAAAAAAAATTTTTCCAGGAAAAATTTTCCGTGGAAAATGAAAAAATAGTCGTTTGATTGCCATTATTTTTTAGCTAGAAAATCAAAAATTTTCTATGCAAAATTCTGATTTTGTTGTTTGATTGCATCAATTTTCCATGGAAAAAGTCACATTTTTTATGAATTTTTTTTTAAAAATTATTAAAAAATTGTTTAAACATATTTTAAAAAAAATTATATATTAATTAGATATATATGGCATAATCGGATCAAAGCATACCAATTGAGAAAATATATATATGTATATTTTGATTAGATATATATGGCATAATCGGATCAAAGCATACCAATTGAGAAGAACCCTAAAATAGTGTCTCTTGAGAAGATCCAAGCAGCCTTGTTTATCTCGCTTGGCGGAGATCCGATGTCGCAGCGCTGGAGGGAGGGAGAGTAAGAATTTCGGTGAAGGCTTGGAGGGAGAGGAGAAACTAGGGTTTTTTTTTGTCTTTTTACGAAAACCTCCTTTATTTTTTTTTTATTACCAAAAAGACCTCTCTATTTTCCCTGAAAAATTTTTCCTAGGGTGGAGGTAGGAAAATTTTTTCACCGATTTGAGGGAAAATAGGGTCACCTGTGGAAAAATTTTCCATGGAAAAAAAAGACAATCAAACACACCATAAAAGATTAATTTGGTGCAGTGTAATATTATTATCATTAATCCGAATATGGGTTAAAACCACCCCTATCTATATAATTATAATAATAAATTATTGTATTATAATTCTAATTCTAATAACAATTACAATTATAATAATAATTATATTTATTATAATATTAATTATTATTATTATAATACAATAACACTTCAAAAGGAAGCCTTCTCACAACATTGTCGTGCTTACAACACTTGAACAAGATTATACTACAACATACACAATATTCATGCTTATAACACTTGAATAACATTAGAATACGACCTACACAATATTTATGCCTACAACATTATCATGCTTACAACACTCGAATAACATTAGAATACGACATACACAATATTCATTATCATGCTTACTACACTCGAATAACATTAGAATACGACATACACAATATTCATGTTTACAACACTTGAACAACATTAAAATACAACATACACGATATTTAAGCTTACAACATTGCCATGCTTACAACATAAGAAGACAACATATACAAAAGATAGGAGACCATTTTTTTTTTGACACCACAACCATTACAACAAGTTATAAATACTACAACATTAAGGCAAACATCGATTAGAGAGTTGGTCCCGAATATTGTTTCTAAGTATGATCATTTGTTGAGTGTCCTCATTTGTAAATTGTTGCCATACAAATGAACTTCCATAGTCATCACCCTCAAAGCCACATTCTCCTTCTTGAATTTGGTTGATATCTTCAATACTCTCAAGATTCAAGAACATCTAAATCATTAGCACAAATTTTACGAATGAAATTATGGAGCGCAAAACATAACCAAATAATTTGGAATTGAACATTTAATGTATACTTGGTCATATTTTGTAGAATCCTCCACTTTGTTTTGCAAACTCCAAATGTCTTTTCTATAACACTTCTCAACACATAGTGTGAAGAATTCATTCGAGGATTAGCATCTCCGTCTTCACACAAGTGAATGCTCTCTCTCTCGCGCACTCTCTTCAACCCTTCTCCCCACGCACTCTCTTCAACCCTTCTCTCCAACGGGCCATCTCTCTAGGGTTTTTGCCGGAGTCGGTGATCGGAAAGCTTCTGGACGACCTGCTCGAATTGTGGAGTTAAAAGTTTGGTTGCATTCCTTGAGAAATCCTTGATCCGTCTCTCTATTTGGTTGAGATATTTTCTCTACACATAGTGTGAAGAATTCATTCGAGGATTAGCATCTCTGTGTCTTCTCACAAGTGAATGGAAATAGATCGAGAAGAGAGAGGTTCCTGGCTGCGATCTTTGGTAATTTCATTGCCTCTATTCTTTGGTTTTCTTTGTTTTTAGACGTAGTGTTGTTTTTCATTCTATTACAACAAGAGAAAGGCCTTCCTAATTAATTTGCTGCAGTTAGGATTGGTCTTTTGATTTGAGAAATTAATTTTTGAGCTTTGTGTTTTATTGCTTTGTTTGCTTGAGAAATTGATGCTCTCATTGTTTTGATGAAGGTGAGAAGTTAATTTGAACATTTACTAATTCATATATGTTCATCTTTTCTAGTTTCTGCAACCATTGTTGGCTTTCCATGGTCTTGTTTTGATTTCTCCATAGAGTGTTTGGTTTTTAATTTATTTCTGTCTATGTTGAAGCATTTCCAGTGAATAATCTTGTATTTGTTGTTCTAAAAAAGGTCATGTGTTTGTTTTTGGTGTGAATGGGGGGTGCATAGAGTCGGTATGGGTTTGGGTTAGAGAAAAGGTTCAGTGGTGTGAATATGTTGATGTCATTTTGTTTGAATTTTGAGGGTTTTGAGTGATTTGCTGATTTGATGCAGAAGTTAACTTGGCGCTTGAGATTTTATTAGGAGCCATTCTTGCCAAAATTGGACCTTGTTTGTTACTTATCAACATGACAAAAAGAGAACAAGTGAGTTGAAATCAAAATCAGATAATATCCAAAACAAGCAGATTTAAAAAAAAAAGAAAAAAAAATCAATGGCTTACTGATTAATTCATAGGTTATATTTTGATGTCCAGCACTGTTCCCCTTGTATATGAAAGAATGAAAAAGTGCTTTCGTCATTGTAGAATAAGAAGCCTTCATATCTTAATGCATGTATTTAATTTATTCGGAGCTATTAAAACGAGATCCACTTTTTGGGGAATATGAGTCGAAGCAATAACAAGAATATTTCTAGCATGCAAGTCAATTCATGCATAAAAATGGTTGATTATTGAATTGCAGACCCACCAGGCTCTGGAAAAGGCTTGAACTGATTAATTCATAGGTTACATTTTGATGTCCTCAACTGTTCATTCATGCAAGTCAATTCAATGGCTTAAACAGCTTGTCTTTAATTTGTCAATTTTTTCTTATCCACATTTAATAAATATGTCTTGAACTGATTAATTTGTCAATTTTTCTACTATTAGTCAGCAGGAAAAAAAAGTCAAGTCAATTGATCTGCAACCAATAAGCTATTTTGTCAGTTAAAACTCCTAAGCAGTCAAGGTAACAATACTGAAAAGAAAAGCATTAGATTGAATCAATGTTTTATAAAATGATCATGAAGTATCTCAAGCAATGCAATCATCAATATATTGTGCTTCCTTTAAACCTCAGATCATTTATTTCACAATGTACAACTTGATATTCAGTTGCGCTGGGGATAAATGGATGTTTTGTCACTTGCCCCTTAATTGAAATGAGATACTGATTTGATGTAAACCTATTCAGTGGAACATTATTGGTGCATGTAGGTTTTATTACTTCTACTTTGTACAATTGAATTCATGTACATATTCCATATTGGCTTGTCTGTGGAACCTTCAAGTACTCAAATGCAGTGTGTGCCCGCCTTTGTCGCCATCTTCATTTTGCATTCGTCAAGAAAGGCTTGGTTGAAAGACCATGATGTGAGATACAGGACCATTATTTTATTTAGTCTGTATGAAAGGTAAAGGTTGCATGTGATCCAGATCTATAGTGGAAATGGTTTATAATCGGTATTTTATTATCTACTGGTGTACCATCAATTATGTATTTCATTAGACTTGCATAGTCTAAGGTGCATGCATATGAGTTTTTGAATTCATAGTGGTTCTTTTGAGTTGTTCATATTGATTGGATAACCAATGCTTGAAGTAAGAAAAATCTTTATATTCTCATTGAAAAGATTGTTCTATATTGTTGTGAAAGCAGGCCTGATTTTTGTGGGACCAGCTACTCTCAACTGGCATACAACCCATCTGGTTGGTATGGACTTTATTTTTATATTGTTCAATTGCTCTTATTCCAAGCTTTCTTTAAATTATGAACTCCTTTTTTATCAACATTTTTTTTCCTAACTGTCATAGAGGACTATAAAGTTCAGCTAATGTGTTGTAAAACAGTTCCCAATTGCCTCTGTCAAGCTTTTTTTCCTGTGACTTACTTTAAAAAACTTGCTCTTTTGTATGACATGATATATTGATTAGCCGTAACATTAGGAGCTAAGGCATGTTTTCATTGATCTTTTTTTATATTATTCATGATATACTGAAAGACGATTGCATTTCAGTACAAGAATTACATAAATGAAAATCACCAGCAAAGAATAAAAACTGAAAGTAAATGGTTTGTACAGATGGTTATACACTAATGAATCTGTCAGATTGTTTGGCAGGTGATATTTCAGTTTCTGCATTTAAGAGCTAATTTGTAATTTATTTGCTTAAAAATTTTAGCAGGCCCACTTTATAGGTAAGTTTAATTTTCTCTACTCTTATGATTCTTAACACTCATGATCTATAATATGGAAGCAAATAATGTTGTCCTTTGATTGTGTTTGTCATAGTTAGATCATATATAGTTTTAACGATAGGTTCTATGACAATTAATTTTTTTTTCCTACCTCAAGCATTTGATTGTTTAGGATAAGAGCTTTTGGTCCTATAGTAATGCTGCTGCTAATTACATGATCTTGGAAGTTACTAAATTGTTGCATCCAATATTAAATGCTAAGCAGGAAGAGGATTCCAGTTTAAACTTTAAATGAGTTCATTATTGTAGGCTCAATAACACACCCAAATCTGGTGGTAAGAATTAACATGATTCATCTGAAACTTAAAGCTCATACTAAAGAAGCAACACAAGCTCAATTCTTTCCCTTTTCCTGTTTTTTAAGTTTTTGTTTAGTAACTTTACATTTTTATCCATATAGTTCCTTTTATTTACTTCTCTCTTACTTATTTTCCCTTTATCCAAATACTACCATGAATGTGTCTAAGATTTATGTATATGTTTTTTACTGTGTAACATCACTATCTTTAGCCCCACCCAAGTTGGTACTATATGATTTTGATTTGCTTCCACTTGTCTTGATGGGACATTTGGGATTTCAGATTTTTTCTTTACATAGAATCAATAGCTGAAGATGCCTTTAAGTACACAAAACTATAGTTAGTTTGATGTTATTCTTCCGTGTATGACAGGTCACAGATGGCCAAACAACTACTCTATTATTGAATGATAAAGAACCAACATAGACTTTTAATTTACACATATATGCATTTGAATTGAGTTTGTTTGTGGAATCTATCATAAAACAAAAGAAAAAAGCGAGGAGAGAAAAGGGGAAAAAAAGAAGAAAAGAAGAATAAAAGGGTAAAAAATTTGATGCTTAATTCCCCAAGAGAATTTCTGAAAATTCAAAAATGTTTCCCTCCACCTAAATCAGCATCCTAAAGAAAGACCAGCGCACTTAACTATTTTTATCCATTCATAGCACAAACATGTACTAATGTAGTTCTTCAGTGCATCTGGATTCAGTAATAATAGTGTTGGACAGCAAATATATATATATTTTTGGTACCAGTGTAAGGAGACGAAGAAGGAATACGACAAATTCATATTATTGATTTGATATTAGTGTTCGAAGATGAAGAAGGAGTATGACACTCTTAGATTCTGATACAGTTGGTTTCGTTCCCGGGTACATTGGCATCATTGCCTTTTGAAACCTGAAAACAAAATTACAGCATCATGTAGGAAAACTTATTATTACTCTATCACATAAATTTAACATGGTTCATATTTCCTATTCTTAATAACTATTACCTTACTATCAGGAACAATTGCATATCTATCAGATCCAGACTTTGCCCATCCAACAGATTGAAAAAATTAGGATATTGTTTGCATTCTGTAAGTTTAGTCAGGAAAATAATTGATAGAGTTGCCACCTGATACTGCCTCTACTTTTGATGTTTCAATCTGCTTCCAAGCAGATCCATCAGCTCTCAAAATCTCTATCATCTTCGGTGTATTCCTTTGGTTTTTGGAACAGAATGTTGTTAGCATATTACTATAAAGCAAATAAATTCATGAATAGAAGACAATAACTACATTACCTGTCAAGAGTATCGGCCTAGCCAAGTTGCCCACTGATTCCCCTCCCCAAGAGAATATATTTTTCTGTTCCTTGAAGTTGACAGCAAGAGTATGCCTCCATCCACAAGAGATATTAACAATTTTCTGACAAATAGTGCCACAAGAAAGCTGAACTCAAACATCAGAAGTCAAGGTGGCAAGTTCAAACCACCCACTTCACTATTAACAAAGTGATTATGGACAAGAAGATTGTAATTTCTCTGTTTTTAACTTATTTGTGCTGATTTTCTGTATAGACAAAGAGAATGAAAAAGAAGAATGCCCATTCTAGTAGTGTAGATGCTTTTAATCCTCCAAATTAAGAATCAAGTGAGGGCCCTGGAATCAAGTTTGTCTCGGTTTTTTTTATTAGCATTCTTCTTTTGATATATGAAATTTGTCCTAGTAATTGTTATAATGATTTCTGATGGTTTAAATTTTATGGTGCTACTTGTAAATACAAGGAAGGTGATGAAAAGATAAAGGACAATGACAACAAGAGGAATTCATTGAGTTTCTATGTGGAGGATCTAGGTGAGAAAGGTGGAGCACAATTTACAAACGCTCCATGTCTTTGAATTAATTATTATACTTTATCATTTTTTAAGCTGATTTGTTACTAATAATTTGAATAAGATCAGGAAGGGGGAACTTTATGCATAGGGACAAATGCTGATTTGTTACTAATCATATATTTTAATCTTTATATGCTTGAATCAGTCACATGTTTTGAGTGTTGCTGTATAAGAAACTAAACTCAAGTCTGGGGTTCATATATATAAACCCAGCATCTCAGCTACTATTTGCATCTTTATATTGATCATACATTGCTCATCTTTATTTTTATGATTACCATCTGAAGTTCTCAATAAGCTTCCCTAACTTTTTGGATTCGCTTGTATCAACACAAAGCAATCTCATTTATAGGATCTATTGTATTTACTATTTATTTGTGTGGACACTTATTAAAGGTACGTACCTCCTCACACTTTCATTCATTTTGTAAAATCTTCAAAATCCCTGTGTGAAATGGATACTTGTCTGCTTTAAAAAACTGCTTTGAAATGATGATGAATAGGTGAGGAGAATATAATTTCTTGTTACATATTTCATTCAATGAGTAAAATTTCACACCGTTTATTTGTGATCAATATGGATCATTGTATTGAATAATCATACAAATAAGTTGATATATGCATATGAAAGTATGGTTTGAAGTTTGAATCATAATCTAATCTTGATTATTAGACAATAATGAAGTGTTGTCACTATGTGCATATGAAAGTGCATGGGTTGAACTATTATCTATTTGTATTCCTACGACGAGCAAAATCTATTCTTTTTTTCCAAGATATGCCAAACCTTTTACGATGAGCCTTTATTTGCTTGTAAATTTGTAATGCTGTCCAGGAGATGAAACACCAGTGCAATTCTCAAAGCGTCATCTATTTGGATTCTTTACCTAAGCAGTAAGTATTTGATTCTTGCAATATGTTATATGTCGTGCAACTCTCAAAGCATTCGACATTCGTGTTGCCACAAAAAATCTTGATGATGCCATGATTAGTGCACTAAGTTCAAGCCTTAGCATTATCATTATGGTTCTCTTCTTGAACTACAGATTATCGGACTAGATAGATGCGTTGACACAATGGTGGGAGATGAAATGTTAAAGGGGAGTCTTTGGAGGACAAAAGGAGAGGCTCACAATAGGTAAATTTTGCTGATGAATATTTAGAAAAAGAAAGAAAAAAAAAAGAGAGAATTTAAATTAAGGCAGGACTGTTACCTTGAAATTTTGGAAGATTGAAACAATAGCAATCCACTTTTGAACATGTGAGATATCAACTGATCTGGACAGCTCCACAACTTTCCAGATTATCAATTACCTAAAGTGGTTGATTCACATCCTTGGGGCATAAGACTGGTAGCTCTACTTCAGCATGCTGCAGAGACTTGTTATCTTTTTTATGACATTTTATACATGACTAACATTACTTTCTTATATCAAATATAAATTATGAATTTTTGTGAACATTGTGTGTACAAATGTTATCAATTTTAATATTAATTTTGGGTTGTGTTTATTGACATTATGTACATCTGAATATTAAAATTGTGGATGCTAATTTTTAGTTGTATTTGTGAAATTTATTAGTAAAAATTTAATATTTATTGTATTTAAGGTTGCGCCAAAAACCTATTGAATGTATTGGGGTTTATTCATATAGGGATGGATATAATATAATGACTTAAATACAAGCCAGCAATATGAATAAACCCCCGACATTCAATAGTTTTTTCACAGATATTTTCACAGCTATAGCCCACTTTTCTTGTACTGTTATAACAATTGATAAAAATATATTTACTTAAGTTTACAAATAATAAAACATTACGAGCACATTTAAACAAGCCAGCAATTTTATCATAAAAAGTTTTTAAAAAAAAACATGGTCAAACCAACCATATATCAATGCATATGTAACATATGCGGATCACTTCAGAGAAAAAATAAAAAACCCAAAGAAATATATTTGACTGAAGACAGTCTTCTTGATTTTCAAGCTCATGAAGATGCTGCTTGCAAAACTTGAGAGATTGCATCTATAACCTCCGGCATGGCAGAATCAACTTCTTTAGGGACATGATGGAGATGGAGGATAACAATGAGTGAGACAATAAAGGCATGGTCTGTGTATGGATTGATGTTCACCACAAATGCATGTTTGTCCCATGGCAAATTCACAAACTTACGTTCCTTCCTCATCTGCATATACACATTGAATTCCTATAAACGTTTATGTGTCTACGTACCTAAAAACTGCATGCATGGATGCAAGCATAATTATAAATATATATACCTGAGCAACAACAATGGACGTATCTCCTTTGTAAATCTTGATTGATCTCTTTTTATACCCTCCTTTTATCTTAAAATCATACTTATTCTCTCTGGTCTTATTAGCAGCAAGATTCACTCGCCACAATGTATTGAACCCAAATGATGAGCTCCTCTTCAACTTGAACAACAGATCTCTTTTCTTCTTGCTAGCACCTCTGAATACTTGCCACCGATCATGACAACTCCAACTCTTTAACACACACACATATATATAGAGAGAGAGAAATAAATTTAAAAGAAGTCATAAAAAAGGTGATGATAATTGAGATATATAACATGTACCTTTTTCCTTTTTATGGAAATGAGAGGGCTTGAAGAGTTTGCATCAACTAAGAACCACCTGTTATTCTTAGAAGAGCCATCAAACCAGAAGAGGGGTTTGCCATTAACGTCGGTGACGGCGAGCTCACCATGCCTCACTCCGGCGATCGTTTTGGAGAAAACAAGATCTGTAGCGTAGGGAAGACAGTATTGTGGCCCCATGATGGGATTGTGATATTCCGTGTTTGAATTGAAGAGAGTAGCAATGGAATGCAGAACTTGATGATAACAAAAATACACACACACATATGATCCTTCTTAATCATGTGTGAACCTAGATTTCTCTTTGTTTGAATGTATCATGATGTTGACTTGTGTGGAAGAGCCTTAATTTGTTGGAATATATGGATCATGATGTTTACTTGTGTGGAAGAGCAAGGCTCAAAAGAAAAGTATTTGAGTTGACTTGGCTTCTCCAAATACTACGAGGTTGCTAGAGAACCATCATTTGTATGTTTTTTTTTTGGTTTAATTCCCATTTTAGTCCCTGTACTTATTAAAACGTACCCTTTTAGTCCCTCTAGTTTTATTTATGCCTTTTAAATCCCCCTACTTTTTGATTTGGGCCAATGTAGCCCCGATAGTTGACGGCTGTCAAATTTGCCGTCAAACCATGCTGACGTGGTGAGAAGTGGTGTTTTATAACATTTTTTTGGGTGAGGTGGCACACATGGGATTAATTAATCCCAATGGCCAGTAATAAGATCATTTCTCGGATTTGGATCCTCACAATTGGATCCGAATCCGAGAAGCTCACCCCCTTCCTCCTTCTAACTTTAACCCTCATCCCTTTCACAGAGCTCCACCACCCTCATCCCTTTCACAGAGCTCCACCACCAGCAGGTTCCGACGACTGGCGCTGTGTTTTTAAGTTCACAATAATCTTGCTGACAAACCTCCTCCACCGGCAGGTTAGTAATTTTTGTTTTGGTTAGTAATTTTTATTGTTTTGTGAATCTGAAATTGGCAGGAAGAAAGTGATAGAAGGGTTGCTGCACAGAGGGTTCAAAATTACAATCAATGTGAAAGCCAGCAATTATCTGCAACAATTGAATGCCCAGAAGCATCAACACAGCAAAGCATCACAATGCCTGAAGGTGCAGGAATTCCTTGATCTTGAACCTTTTGCCAGGATGTATCTTTTGCCAAGATGTACCTTTTGCCATTTTAAGTTTTCTTGTAAACACTGATTGTTCAGCATGTATGGAAACAAACAATTTAAGTTTCCGTTTAAACACTGAATGTGCATTGTGTTGGCAGAAATTTTGTAATGTCCAGATGTTATTTGTCAATGAGATGGAATTATATTTTGGAATTGGAATGGTTTTTTAATTCTGACCAGCAGCAACTTCAATGAAGTTGTTAATTCTATTTAATTTTGTAGCAATGAAATTGGCATTGTGTTTTGATTCTGTTCAGCATGTATGTATATCATTTTTGTTTGAAGCTATGTATGCAGATGCATTTGATGGTGGGCATGCAAGTTGCTATGCAGGTGATTCTGTTCAGGCTTATGTATTTTGGAATTGGTATTGTATTTTAATCATGTCTTGCATTCATTTATGATGGCAGAATTCTTGTTGACGAGTTAAAGGAGTTTAAAATTGCAGAAGTTTAAAATTTTCACAATCGAATGCAGGATTGGGCATCAGATCAGTCTGGGAGTACAGGATTGCTGCAGAACAGTCTGGGAATACAGGATTGCTGCAGAATAGTCTGGGAATGCAGCATTGTTAAATTCGAGCCAATTAATGCACTCCTCTGGTACAGGTAGAGTTTTTTGCAAAACTGGGGATGCAGTTTATACTTATTCGCAAAACTGAGATTCCACTATTTTAATTGCCTCCTCATGCTCAGAATCAGACTTGTGCCCCATAACTGGGCAGCAAGTCAGTCTTATTTGTCTTCAAATGAGAAACACCAAAAGTATCTACATATGAATTTTCTTTTTCACACTTTTTCCCCTGTTAATTATCTCAATTCATATCTTGTTTCACTTTACATGCTCAAACTGGGTTTTCTGGTTCTTTGTTCAGATCACACTTGGACTACTTGTTGGTGGTGATTATTCTCAAAGAGTTCATGGCTTTCATCCAATAAGTGCCCTTCATATCACGGCGACCTGTCGGAACCTGTCGGTGGAGGAGGTTTGTCAGCAAGATTATTGTGAACTTAAAAACACAGCGCCAGTCGTCGGAACCTGCTGGTGGTGGAGCTCTGTGAAAGGGATGAGGGTGGTGGAGCTCTGTGAAAGGGATGAGGGTTAAAGTTAGAAGGAGGAAGGGGGTGAGCTTCTCGGGTTCGGATCCAATTGTGAGGATCCGAATCCGAGAAATGATCTTATTACTGGCCATTGGGATTAATTAATCCCATGTGTGCCACCTCACCCAAAAAAATGTTATAAAACACCACTTCTCGCCACGTCAGCATGGTTTGACGGCAAATTTGACAGCCGTCAACTATCGGGACTACATTGACCCAAATCAAAAAGTAGGAGGATTTAAAAGGCACAAATAAAACTAGAGGGACTAAAAGGGTACGTTTTAATAAGTACAGGGACTAAAATGGGAATTAAACCTTTTTTTTTTATTTTTATAAAAAGGTGGAATGACTATTTAATTCAAAGTAAAAGATTACACAAGAGATAATTAAAAAACATAACAAAGTAAAAAAAAAAAAATTGCACATCTATTGTCATCCATTGGAGAGCCCAATGATATAACATCAAAGTGTAAAAAGAGAAGATCATAGATTCAAATCATTTCTCCGAAAGTACTGTTCATGCATTGTTTATATACTATTTGCACACTGTTTACCCTCGGTCTTCAGTACTGTTTATATACTATTCATACAATGTATATCTGGGTCTAGTACTATTCTTAAATCCTTTGAGTGGGAGGTGTTTGTCACCTATTAATAAAAATATAATATATATATATATATATATATATATATATATATATATATATATATATATATACATTTATTAAAAGTATAGTTTGCTAAAGTAACAACAAGAGAACATAAAAAATGACCATATATAGAAGCCGAGGCACCATGGAGACTAATAAGGATGTTGTCTATCTAGGCTGCACAATGGCCGGTGTAAATTGTAAGGTATCATCATTAATTTGAGATTTTTTTTTTTAATAAAGTGGATAGATTTAAATTTATTAGATAAAACAAACAGATACACAAGTACAATAACACAAAAACAACTAGTACAAAAACACACAAGAACAGCTAATTTAGGGTCACTGAGTGGGGAGTTCCAGAGAAAAGCAGAAGAACAGAAAACAGACTACAGGTAAACAGCAAGCCAAGCCAAGAACGTCGGCAGTTGAATTTCTCCTACCTTGGTGAATAGATGTAAACCAAGAGCACATATAGAATAGATTTCCTTCATGAGAATAAAATTGAAATTACTCCTTGAATTACTTGAGAAGCTGCTTCTTCAATTACTTGAGAAGCTGCTTCTTCTGATTCTTGAGAGATCTTATGAAGAATTGCAATGAGTGTGGCAATGAAGGCATAGTCTGTGTATGGATTGATGTTCACCCCAAATGCATCCTTTTCCAATTGACACTTGATGACTTCGTGTTTGTTGCTCAGCTGCGTGTACGTACATATTAAATTTCTACACTTAAAATATCGGGTGCATCCATGGATAAATATATATGCTTATATACCTGAGCTAGAACAATATTGGATGCACAATCTCCCTTGTAAATAATGGTTGATTTCTTTCTATAGTTTCCTTTGATCATGAAATCACACTTATCTTCCTCAGTATTGTCAGGAAGATACACTTTCAACTTTGTATGAACTTGTAAAGCTGAGCTCCTCTTCACACTAAACAACAAAGCCTCTTTTTTTGTGGTATCACCTTTGAATACTTGCCACCGATCATGAAGACTCCAATACTACACACACATATGTACACACAAACATTAAAGGCTAGAAAAAGATGATGATGAATGAGAGAAGAAAAGAGAGATACCTTTTCTTTCATGGAAACGAGAGTGCATGAAGAGATTGCATCAACTAAGATCCACTTATTGTCCTCAGAAGACCTACCAAAATAGAAGAAGGGATTGCCATTAACGTCAGTGACAGAGAGCTCACCGTGGTTCACTCCGGCAATCTTTGTAGTGAAAGCTAGGTTTATGGGGTCGGGAAGACAGTATTGTGGTCCTATGATGGGGTTGTAATTATCTTCCATGTTTGGAGAGATTAATGCCTGCCTCTTGATATTGTGAACTAGCTTGATGTCCAAATATGGAGTTACCCTCGTCTTTATTTATTACATGGGCGCGGGCCGGTACCGGGCCCGCTCGGCCCAACTGAAGGGTCCGGATCGGTTAAATATGAAAGATAATTTAATGACATTGTTTATAAAATAATTTGATAAATCATTCCACTTTATTTAAAAAAAATGATAAATTATATTTAATTAATTATTGGTGCTGAAAGCAAAGCTGCCAAAAAAAAAAAAAAAAAAAGGCAATTGGATGTCCAAAAAAATGAAGATTTATCGTTAAAAAAAACCAGTTGCACGATATATTGTTTATTGTGAACTAGTTTGATGAACAAAAAAAATGAAAATTTATCTACCTTCTTAAATTTATTACCAGATTGCTCTCTTGATCAGGAAAATATCATTACCTAGACTCTGGAAAAGAACGGCAATTTCTCTGTTAAATCCTTCTATAACTTTCTAATTGATGGTGGAATGCACAGTCCATTGTACCTCAAATTTTGGAAAGCCCACTGCCCAAGCAAAATTACTCTTTTTTGTTGGTTTGTCTGGGATAATAAAATCCTTACCCTCTTTAACCTCTTTAGAAAAGGGTGTAATTCAAACGCCACAGATACTTGCACTCTTTGTCACAATGACTCAGAAATAGTGGAACACTAATTTTTAGACTGTGACTACGCAGCCCGTATTTGGTCATACTTCTCTAACGTTCTTGGTCTACAGACTTTACCTCCCACAGTCTCAAGCATCTGGACCTCCTGGTTACCTTCATTACTTTTAAACCATAGATTGCCGTAAGACCTTATTGCAAGAGCCATTATCTGGAATATTTGGCTGGAACGGAACAATCGCATTTTTCATAGTTCTGCTTTACCTACTCAGAATCTCTTATTCAAAGTTTCTAATATGCTGCTTGCATGATTTTTTGCAGCTTCTTCGGCTAATCAGCAACCTCTCAACGAAGCTTCCCAGAAGATAAAGCGCTCCCTTGACTTCCTAAGTGCACGGACTGTAGATTACACTGGCAATACTGACTCTCCCATGACCCAGGAGTAGTTTGCTCCAGCCTGCAGCTCGGATTGTCCTGTGAATCCAGATGGATCTTTTCTCTCTCCCAGCTGCCTTATCTTCTTCTTCTTGTACTTGTACTTTCTTTCCTTTTAGCTCTTCACTGCTGGTGAGAACTCATTTGTTCTGTGTTTTTCCTATTAGTTGTTTTCTAGTGTGTTGTTTTTCTTTTCAATAAAGTAGTGGCTTATCTTTTTTTTTTTTTTAAAAAAAAACAACCAATATTGTTATTGGGTGATCTCACTTGATTGCACCCATAAATTTCCATTTCTTAAATTTTCTTAATTATTTATCGTGCAACTGGATGAAAAAAAACTGTTATGAGATAAAAAAAATAATAATAATAACATAATATATAAAGCATTGACTTCAGATATCCAAGGATGTCTGTGCCGTGAACCTCTAACTTAACGCATGCAAGAGGATAAAGATTAATTTATATATGTCCACTTGCTTCTATCATCTCGTTCATTCCCTCATGACTGACAAGTAAACGAATAGATCGGTCGATCTCCTGAAGCTCCTGGAAAAAAAGGTGATTGTTGATCTATCTGCACTTGACCGCCCTTTTTCGATAGAGGAAATTAAAGGGCTGTCTTTGACCTTGGGGGAGAGAAAGCGCCGTGTTCGGACAACTTTCCTATGCAATTCGTTAAGACCTTTTGGGAGCAAGTTAAGGGAGACCTTCTGAGACTCTGCGAAGACTTTTATGATGGGAGGGCTAACCTGGAGAGAATCAACTGGGCTAGTATTGCCATTATTCCTAAGATGCAGACGCCTGATATTGCGGGGGACTTTCAGCCTATCAGTTTGATTAACTCTTCCCTTAAAATTCTTTCCAAGGTGTTAGCCACAAGACTCAGTTTGGTGATGAACCTTCTGGTTGACAATACTCAGTCTGCATTCCTGAAAGGCAGATACATTCTGGATAACATCGCTACTACTGAAGAGCTGTTATTCAGCATTCAGAAACATAGACTGACAGGCCATATTTTGAAAGTGGATTTGCAAAGGCTTTTGACACTGTGGACTGGGATTTCCTCGTGGACCTGCTGGTGGCCAGGGTTTCGAGACTTGATGGGTGAGCTGGATCAAGGCTCTATTAGTTTCTTCAAAAGAAAATGCCCTGATTAACTGGTCTCCGAAGGGGTATATTCGTTACCATAGAGGACTTAGGCAAGGAGATCCGCTGTCACCACTTCTTTTTGTTCTCGTAACGTGCTGAGTGAAATATTCAAGCATGTGTTGCAATCGAAAATTATGGTGGGTGTTCCACTTGGGGATTCGGTTGGTATGTGCAACCTTCACTACGCGGATGACCTTCTTATCCTTTCTACGGGGTCTTGAGGATCTCCGGATCATAAAGTTGATGCTTCTCGTGTTTGAAGGGATGACTAGCCTAGAAACTAATTTTTCCAAAACTCGTCTCTACTCTAGCGTTGGGGAGAGGATGCCGTCTAGGGCTGCAGCGGACACCCTAAACTGTAAATTAGTGTTAATTCTAATGTTACACATAGTGAAGGTGAAGACAATAGCAGTAATTCTCCTAGAAGAAAATGTGTACAAGCAACTAATGAGTCCAGTATTGATGCATCACCAATACAGAAAGTAAGAACTTTAACAGAATTATATGAATCATGTTTTTTTGCATTAGCTGAATAAATCCTATATTATTTGAAGATGTAGAAAAAAATCCAATGTGGAGACAGGCTATGCAAAAAGAAAGAAAATCAATTGAAAAGAATGAAACATGGGCATTGTGTGAGTTGCCGGCTGAGAAGAAACAAGTTGGTGTTAAGTGGGTGTTTAAAACAAAATATAAGCCCAATGGAGAGATTCAAAAACATAAGGCAAGGTTGGTGGTAAAGGGTTATACAAAAGAGTATGGTGTGAATTATGAAGAGATTTTCTCTCCTATTGCTAGAATGGAGGTTGTCAGATTATTGTTGTCTATAGCTGCACAGAAAAACTAGGCTATTTTTCAGCTTGATATGAAATCAGCTTTTCTCAATGGAGAACTGAATGAAGAGGTGTATGTGGAACAATCCAAGGGATTTGAAATTGCAGGAAAAGAGCATTTGGTTTATAAATTAAACAAGGCCCTTTATGGTTTAAAGTAAGCTCTCAGAGCTTGATACAGTAAGATTGATTCTTACTTTCAGATGCAGGGTTTTCAAAGGAATTCTACAGTATGCATGTATGTAGATGTCTAGTATGCATTTATGTAGATGATCTTCTAGTATGCATGTATGTAGATGATCTGATCTACATGGGGTCTTCTTTATCAATGTTAGAGCAATTTAAATCAGATATGCAGTGAACATTTGATACAACAGATTTGGGTCTTATATCTTATTTTTTGGGTCTTGAGGTGAAGCAGGATGAATTGGGTATACATGTTTCATAGATAAACACTAGAATTTTGTAATTCAGAAGAGCAATTAGCAGATGTATTCACTAAGTTTCTGAATGTCCAATAATTTCAGAAATTTTGTTGTTTAGGAGTTTGTGATCTTCAATCAAGGGGGAGCATGTTGAACAGTGACTGAAGATAGAGTATTGAGTATTAAAGAGAAGAAGAAGACAGAAGAGTTGGGTTCAGAGAATGATTAATGTGAATGTTATGTAATGTATGTTTGTTTGAGTGTGTGTTTTGTGTTAGTTCAGTGTCTGAGTATGTATGTATATTTGAAAGTTAGTTGAAGTGGATGATAGTCAGAAGAAAAAGCAGGTGTGTGGATCAAAGTTAATATGAATGGCTGGGATGGCTTTATTTGAATTAGAAGGTTAAGTTCGAGGCATAGATGTTGGTTAGTTATCTTCCCCACCTGTCGCAACAGACCCTGCCTACTCTTTCCTTACCTCGCCTTCCCTTGCCCCCCTCCCTCCCAACGTCCTCCCCCCCACCCCCCTTCCGCCCCACCCATCCCCCTGGGCCCTGGGCCTCCTCTCCCTCCTTCTCCCTTTCCCCCTCCGACCGTCCCCCTTCCACCTCATCCTTTCTAATTTTTTTCATATTTAATTTTTTATCTTTATATATTTTTATATTTTTATATTTTCATTATTTATTATTATTTATTTTATTTTACTTTTTAGTTGAATGTTTTGATTTATTTATTTATTATTTATTATTTATTAGATGTCGTGTTAAGTTTGCTATTTTTTAAAATTTTGAGAAAATTTGGAAAAAATATGTATGATTGACTAATGTGGGATTTTAGAAATATTAAAGCTTTGATTTAGTAATAATTTTTTTAAAATTATGATTAATTTAAATAGAAGTTTAAATAAAATTTATTATTTTTTAAAATATTTAAATATCAGTTTATTTTATAATTAATAAGATTCTAAATGTAAATATTTTATAAAATTAATTTTTAAATAATTATTTAAATGATTTCATATAAATTATTAAATTACATATATCTGAGAATTTTTTTAATTTAAAATATTATCTATATTTTTATAATTATAAATCAGAACAATATCAACTAAAGGGTAAGATCAATGCAACAATTACTTTAGGCACTTTATTTTTTTTAAATTCAAATCTTTAGATTTTTTTTAAATAATAATTTTAAAAACTCAAATTTTGAATGACCATCAATAATTATCATAATAAAAAATATTTTAATGTAATTTAATCTTAGTTAATTTTTAAATTTTAACTAACTTTTCAAAATTCTGTTATGAGCTTTTTCATTAATTTGTTTCTCTGAAATTAATATAATATATATTTGTTTTAATTATAAATAAGAGCTTTTGTATTTTTTATGATGTTACAATTTTTTTTGTTAGATTTTTATTTTGTTAAGTTTTATTCATAAATTTTAAATATATCATAGTATGTGAAAAGATAAACAAACATGGTATTTATTAAAATAAAATCTAAATAAATTTAATTTTTATTAAATAAATTAAAAGGTTTATTATAAAATTCCGTTATAGATCTCTAGTTATCTTAAGCCATTCAGAATCATAAAAAATTGATAAAAATATTTATTTTGATATTTTAATTACTTTTAATTATTTCTCTTAAATTTTATTTATTATTATAAAAAAATTAATATATTTTATTATTTAAAATTTTGAATTTAAAATTTGTGTTAATTAATTACCCCCTCTCCCCCTTTATAATTTTTTGCTCCACCCTTGGCCACAATAGTATGTAACTCATCCAATTTGTGTTTCTTTGTTTTCTCTTAGCTTTAGTGTTCTGGTGTCAAGGATGAATGAAAGCTTGTGAGATTTTTTCCCTAATTTCTCCTCTGTTCTTTACTTTGTTTTTGAGCTTCTGGCTTTTGGGTGAAACTAATTATAATTGTGCTTAGATTCTCAACATGGAATATCACAATCCCATCATGGAATATCACAATAGTATGTAACTCATCCATTGGTACTCTCTTCAGTTCTGTTGAGTGGAGAGAGAATATATGAAACTTTTCTTTTATTAAATATTCCAAATTATTTTACAAATCACTCTCACACTCTACTCTTTCTCTCACTATGCACTAACTCTCTCTTACTATGCACTCACACTTGCTCTCACTCAAGTGGCTTGGTAGCTTAGTTGCTTGACTTCACACTCAAAGGCTTGGATGGCTAACTTGCTTACATTCAAGTCTATTTATACATGTTTAATGGCGGTTGATGAAGGCTCTAGAATTGCTGAAATCTTGAAGCTCCATAAGTCAGTTGAGAAGCTTCAAGGATGCTTCTAAAGTCGTTGGTGTTTCTTCAAGGTTATTCTAGAAGCTTCAAGTCTTTATAACTCCCCCTCAGCACCGACTTATCTTGAATTGCTGTTTTGCTGAACACTCCAAATTGTGCATGTATATTTTCAAATCTCTTTGTGCCGAGCCCCTTTGTAAAGATGTCAGCAATTTGCTCTTCTGTGGGTGTCAGCTTCATGTGAATCTCTCCTTGCAGCACTTTTTCTCTTAAGAAGTGGTAGTGTACTTCAATGTGCTTGGTCCTTGCATGGAACATAGGATTCTCTGCTAAACATACTGCTGACCTGTTATCACAATGAAGTGTTACCTGTTCAATTTGTTGGTGTAGATCTTTCAGCAATTGCATCAACCAAGAACTTTCTTGTGCTGCCATAACTGCTGCTCTATACTCAGCTTCTGTGGTGGAGAGAGATACGGTAGGCTGCCTCTTACTGCACCATGACACTGCTCCTGATCCCAGACTGAAGATGTAACCTGTAGTTGATCGCCTTGTGTCGCAGTCTCCAGCGTAGTCAGCGTCACAATATCCAATTACTTGGTATTTTTCACCTTTACGGTATAGAATACCGTAATCCACAGTTCCTTTTAAGTATCCAAGTATTCGCCGTACTGCTTCCAAAATTTGGCTTCTTGGGATTTTGCATGTAGCGACTTGCAACTCCAACTGCATATGCCAAGTCAGGTCTAGTAAGAGTTAGATAGATAAGGCTACCTACCAGTTGTCGATACATCAGTGGATCTTCCAAGTCTTTTCCTTCTCCAGCACCAAGCTTGATGTTTGGCTCCATTGGTGTAGACAGTGGCTTACACTCCAGCATCCCATACGTCTCCAATAGATTCTTTGCATATTTTTGTTGACAGAGGAACATACCTTCCTTTGTCTTCTCAACTTCGAGCCCTAAGAAGTGCTTCAATTCTCCAAGCTCCTTCATTTGGAACCGGACTGAAAGATTGTCCTTCGTTTGTTGGATTTCTTCAGTAAGGTCTCCAGTTAAGATGAGGTCGTCAACATACACCAGGATTATTGCCATCTTGCCTCCTGTGTGTTTGACAAATAGGCTCGAATCTGATGCTGTCAGCCTGTAGCCACTTTGTACAAGAAATTCTGCTATTTTCCCGTACCATGCTCTTGGAGCTTGCTTCAGGCCATATAATGCCTTCTTGAGTTTGCATACATACTCTGGATGAACCTTGCTCTCAAATCCTTGTGGTTGATCCATGTAGATGTCTCTATCAAGCTCTCCATGTAAGAAAGCATTCTTCACATCCATCTGCCAAAGCTTCCATCCTTTGCTTGCAGCTAGTGCCAGTAGTACTCGTACCGTTGTTAGCTTTGCTACTGGACTGAATGTTTCATCATAGTCCAGGCCATATTGCTGTGAAAACCCTCGTGCCACGAGTCGAGCCTTGTATCTCTCGACTGATCCATCTGCCCGAGTTTTCACCTTATACACCCATTTGCACGAGATTGGTTTTGCTTCTTTTGGTCTTGGTACCAACTCCCACGTCTGATTTTGCTTGAGAGCTGTTATTTCTTCCTCCATTGCCTTCCTCCATTTGTTGTCCTTTATTGCTTCTTCAAAAGTTGTTGGTTCTTCAACTTCCATAACTAGTGCAGCATTTGCATACTTGGGATTGGGATGCCTTACTCTAGATGATCTCCTTAAAGGTGGAGGCATTTCTTCAGGAAGATCTTCTTCCACTTCTTCATGAATTCCAGTCTTCCATGGGCTCTTGGTCTTTGATGACCTTGGACTTGTATCTTCTTCATTTGTTATTGGAAATTCTTGAGCTTGGTCGTGTAGTTGTTCCTCTATTGTTGCCTCAGTCTCCTTTATATTTGGTTGAATTGAGTCTTCTGAAGGCCACCAAGCTGAAGCTTCATCAAAGACCACATTCCTGGATGTGTAGATGCGCCCGGATGTCGGATCACAGCATCTCCATCCTTTTCTCTCATCATCATAACCGACAAAGATACATCGCACCGCCTTCTTGTCGAACTTGGTACGAAGATGATCTGGCACAAAAACATAACACACACATCCAAAGACTTTGAAGTGACTTACTGTAGGTTTGATCTTCCATAGTCTTTGGAATGGAGAGAGAAAACCCATCTTCTCCTGTGGAAGCCGGTTGATGATGTGAGTTGCCGTTTTCATGCATTCGGCCCAAAATCTTCCTAGCACATTCTTGGCATGTAGCATGCTTCGACATATTTCTGCAATGTGCCGGTTCTTCCTCTCAGCTACACCATTTTGTTGTGGAGTGTTGGGACAAGTCAGTTGTCTTCGAACCTTCTGCTCCTTCAGATAGGCACTAAACTCTTGGGATAGATATTCTCTTCCATTGTCGGTACGAAGACATTGTACCTTCCTATTGAGCTCACTCTCCACCTTCTCCTTGAACTCCTTAAACTTGGAGAATACTTCAGATTTTTCTTTCATGAAAAATACCCATACGTACCTTGAGAAGTCCATCTATAAAGGTCACCATGTATTTGGCACCACTTATAGATGCTTGTTTGATTGGGCCAAATACATCAGAGTGTACTAGCTCTAAAAGCTCCTTAGCTCTAAATTTAGATTGCTGGAAGGGAAGTTGATGAGCCTTACCAAATTGACACCCAGCGCATACTATATCAGTCCGTACTTCAATGTCGGACAGGCCTTTGACCATTGACTTCTCAACCATCATCTTCAACTTGTGGTAGCTCACATGCCCCAGTCTTGCGTGCCAGAGATCAGACGTCTCGTTCTTCCGGGTCTTATCCACATAGGCTGATTCTGCAGACATCACATAGATAGACTCCAGTTTGCGGCCCTCCATTACTGTTGTGCCTGATGCCTGTAGATTGCGATACACCTTGACTTCTTGTGGCCCAAATACCACATAATTTCCTTGTGCTGTCAGTTGTGAGACTGACAACAGGTTCTTCTTCATCCCGGGAACGTGATAGACGCCCTGCAGCTTAATTTGATCTGAATTGAAGCGTGGAGAGATAAGTGTCTTACCAATGTGGGAGATAGGCAGCTTAGAATTGTTTGCTGTCACAATCACTTGCTTCCCCTTGTACTTCTCAAGGCCCTCTAATTTCTTGATGTCACCTGTCATGTGATTTGAGCAGCCAGAGTCGATGATCCAGTCGTTCTCGTAATTGATCTTCTTCTGCTTTGTTATTGCTGTCAGAGCTACCTCCTCTTTCTCTTCTTGCTCCTCCACTTTGGTGGTTGCAGCTACTGCAAATGCTGCTTCAACATCCCACTCTTCTTCACTATCGTACCTTGAATGACTGGTTCCTTGAAAGCTTCTTGAGGTTGCTGCATTTCCTTGGCCTTTCTTCTTATGCCAACAGTCTCGTGCATAGTGTCCTTTCTTTCCACAGTTATAGCAGCGATCTTCTCGACTGTCACCTCCCTTGGTCGGACGATTGTTGTTGCGAGCTCCCCCTGAATAGTTAGTCTTCTCCTTCAGTCTTCTCTGTTGATTAGGCTTGTTCTCCGGTGTGGGCTTCTGGCCTTTTCTCCGGTTGCTGAACAACGCCTCTTCTTCCTGCTTTAGCGAGACACTAGCCATCTGCTTCG
This sequence comes from Dioscorea alata, assembly GCA_020875875.1. Taxonomy (NCBI): domain Eukaryota; kingdom Viridiplantae; phylum Streptophyta; class Magnoliopsida; order Dioscoreales; family Dioscoreaceae; genus Dioscorea; species Dioscorea alata. Next base: position 18,058,281 of record CM037022.1, on the reverse strand, counting down.
CTAAAGCCTCCTGATTAGCGAGCATATTTTCTAACTCCAACAAGGTTGGTTGAGACGGCCAACCTCGAATGGCAGCCATAAACCCACTATACTCAGGTTTAAGGCCATTGATAATTATCCTCCTCATTCGTTGCTCACTAATCTTTTCTTCAGGGGCAAGTTGAGCAATCTCGCTGCATAATGATTTTACCTTAGTGAAGTACTGACTGATTGTCATACTTCCTTATAAGGTTGTCATGAGCTCACTTTCAAGTAATTGAAGGCGAGCATCATTCTTCTTGGAGAATAGTGTAGCGAGAGTATCCCATGCTATTTTTGGAGTAACAGCATCTCTAATATACTCTAACAACTCATCTTCAACAGCTGTTCTAAGAACAAACATTGCCTTACCCGCTTTGATGCGCCACTTCCGCAGGGCCTCATCTTTTGACTTCTCTGCCGCCAGAGCCTTCTTCTCCTTGGATTTAGTGTCACCAGTAGCATCTGATGGCGTGACTTCTTCAACAGCGACATCTGGTGGAGTCGTCTCGGACCCACCTACAACCTGCTCCCATAGGTCCTGTCCTTGAAGATAGGACTCTATGCAGGCCTTCCAATTTATATAATTATGATTATTTAACTTCTTCAAACCACCAGTCGTACCTGCTAGCTCCATAGCTATGTCTGGGTCACCCGTCGTACAGCAAGCCTCCCTAGCAGAATACCGGTACTCCACTTACTCCGACTGGCGAGCTTCAACACTGGTGAACTCCTGATATTATGCTCGGACACTGGTCGGTAATTTCAGCAGAACCGTCCCGTCAACCTAGCTCTGGTACCAGAAATGTTGAGTGGAGAGAGAATATATGAAACTTTTCTTTTATTAAATATTCAAAATTATTTTACAAATCACTCTCACACTCTACTCTTTCTCTCACTATGCACTAACTCTCTCTTACTATGCACTCACACTTGCTCTCACTCAAGTGGCTTGGTAGCCTAGTTGCTTGACTTCACACTCAAAGGCTTGGATGGCTAACTTGCTTACATTCAAGTCTATTTATACATGTTTAATGGCGGTTGATGAAGGCTCTAGAATTGCTGAAATCTTGAAGCTCCATAAGTCAGTTGAGAAGCTTCAAGGATGCTTCTAAAGTCGGTGGTGTTTCTTCAAGGTTATTCTAGAAGCTTCAAGTCTTTATCAAGTTCAAACATGGAATATCACAATCCCATCATGGGGCCACAGTACTGACTTCCCTACGCTACAGATCTTGTTTTCTCCAAAACGATCGCCGAAGTGAGACATGGTGAGCTCGCTGTCACCGACGTTAATGGCAAGCCCCTCTTCTGGCTTGATGGCTCTCCTAAGAATAACAGGTGGAATTAGTTGATGCAAACTCTGGTGAGATTGCTTTGAGGCAAAGTAACTACGTCAGCATATAATAAAAAAATATGCTGATGAAAGACCATAATCATCAAAAAAAAAAAAAAAAAAAAAAATTCAGAAGTGTATTTCTTTAATTTGCTAAAAAAAATACTTATAAGAGTGATCTCATGAACGGACGTAGTCAATGTAGAAGTCACTATGTGGCATATATATATATAGTTATTAATTATGTTCTGTGCCTTCCACGGACTTAAAATTTTTGTTATACCTAATACATACTGATAGACCAGTATAATGTAATATGCTTGCTTTATTTAAGTCCAAATGAATCGCCGCTCGAACTCGTCTCCTGTAACCCCAAATCATTCATGAAACTGCACGCCTGACTAATGTCCACCAAATTGGAAGTCCCAGAAGTTTTGTCACCCACAGCAAAAATAGCGTTGAAGTCACCCCAGATAACCCAAGGGATATTTGAATTTGCAGCGCAACCCCGGAGCTTAGCCCAACACTCATGTTTGCGCGACCTCATTGTCGGTCCGTACACACTCGTACATCTCCAGCGGAATTGGTTGCTAATAGAACAGAAGTCCACCGTCAAACTAAACTCCCCCGCCTGAACCAATTGGCCATTCAAACACGCATCATTCCAACCGATAATGACGCCCCCTGCAGATCCACACGCAGGGCAAAACAACAGCTGATTGAGCCGTTGTCCGCCGATCTCCCTCTACATAGCCTGAGGAATACCCTCCAACTTGGATTCTTATAAACAACAAACATCCGCAAAATGCAAGCTTAGAAAATCCTTAACCAAAACCTCTTGGCAGGTCTACCTAGACCTCTAATGTTCCAAGATACGATATTCATAAAGACAACCTAACACTCGCGGCCTCCGAAGAGGTCTCCACCAGATGCCCCGAAGACGGGAGCTTATCTATTCCCCTAGGGCGATCAGCTTTCCGAGATTCAAATGCCCATAAATGAGAGATCGATGCAATCATTTAAGTGAGGGCCTGAGTCAATAAAAGAAATGCTACATGCCTTGCAATAATTAATAATTTGTTCATTCGACCAATCAGAAATGTGCAGGGGTAAAGAGGGCATACCTTCCTCGGTATCCACACAAGCTACTTTCTTCCGCGTCAAGCATGGTGGATCCGCCACGAACCCCGCCTTCTCATTCCACTTGGAAGAGGGGATCTTCTGTCTTTCGTTACGTCTTGCCACTTTAACCGGCTCAATAGTAAACTTCTCGTTGACCTCTTGCAATCATGGTAATAAGCACGAATTTTACAATCAAAATCAAACTCAGCCTCATCCGAATCATCCTTCTCCTCAGGGGTTGCCCCAATCCCTGAAGATATTGTTTCCTTTGCCACAGGGTCCCTTTCACATAACCCATCATCATCATCTACGGGAAACTGGGCCCGGAGGGGAACAAGCACCCAACAGCCCGAGAGGAAGTTCCAGGAGAATCCCTGCGGTGGAATGGTATTGGGTCACACTCCATGATTGCCAAAACTGTCCATAGAATCCCCCTCCATAATAACATCCAAAGAAGGGTTCTTCACAACAAGCCCGGAGCGAGGCCCAGTTTCCATGATCCTAGGATAGGAAGTTTGGGCCGAGAGTCGGCCCACATCATATAGCATAACTGGATCGAAAAAATCCTCACTATGGCCAACATCGCACCCACCAACATAGGTCGGACCAACATTAACAGGCCCAAAGTCCTCAATTACCTGATCCAAGACGGCATGGACCACACCTGGTTGCACAGAAACCAGTCCCAGCCCATCCTGCACCACTTTACCATCCAAACCTGACTCAACAGACTCCTGAATATAACCCAACCCATCCGGCCCAACAACAAAATCACAAGCTATTGTCAAGCCCAGTAAAGAACTTGCAGGGGCGGCATCTCATATGTGATCCTCAGTCCCAGGAAGTACGTCGCCCAAATTGAGATTCCCGGATCTGTCGAATGTGGGAACCTCGACCACAGGCAATGCTCCACGTGTCCCGTGCACAGTTGCACTCCCAGCCCGGGCCACCCACCGGTCGACAACGTGGCTCTTCGAGCCCCGTCACCGTCCCAGTGAAAACCTTCGGACCACCGGACAAAACCCGCCGGGCCTACAGACCGTCGGTCCCTGATCTCGACGATCAGAGATGAGAAGCCTCCCGATCATCACTAGACACCAAACGAGTCCCGGCCACCGTCGCCCGGGAGCAAGGCTCAACTTCGACTAAAGCCTTCCCAGAATCAGAGCCGGAGCAAAGGTCGACCGTCTCCTCAGCAACCTTCGAAAAGAACCCCCATCACCGGAATTCCCCACTGCTACACCTCGCCATGGCCCCTCTCCCCCCTCATCCATAAATCATCCGTACTGGACCTTCGCTACTTCGCTTGCACTCCCAGGGACTAAATCAAAGGCTGCTTACCCTTCGCATCACGAGCCGCATCGTTGGTACTCCATCTCTGCCCCTGTATGTCGACACCTCCTCCTCCTCCATCTGGAACAGCCAGCACATATCGACCTTGATCACGTGAGAAACAAGGAAGCTTCTCCTGCTCAACTGTAATTAGAATTAGGTATCTCTGCATGCCGTAACTGAAATCAACCTCGATGGGAAGAGCCACCCCAGGTCACCGATGAACCAATGCCGATACGAACATTTTGTGGGCAAGGATGCTTGTGATAATGCCACCAAATTACCCACCGGTTTGAGCACTTCGGCGATGATACTCCAGCTCCAGGCATGCAACGGTAGATTCCAAATCATCACCAAAAGACCCTCTCCCGCAGCTTTGCCGGAAGCCCCAATCTCCGCTAACCATGGCATGAACTTCAACGAGTATTGACCATCTTTAGTTTCAACTCGCGACGAGCCCAGTTTACACACTTCCTTCGCCTCGTCCCGAGACCTCAAGGGAACCAGAAACATCCAGCGATCGAGCAGTTAATGATCGAGGGGAGAACCTCTATGAGGCTAGCATCATTCACATGACCAGAAGTAACGGACACCACAGCAACCTTCGCCAAATCATCGCTGATATCTAAGACATCATGTGAGAGCGCTAGCGACACAGACACTCAACGAGGACCACCAGATCGATGCGCACAAGGCACCGAAGCAGAGACCTCCGTTGAACTCGGGGAACATCGCTGTACTTGGTCCTGCCTCTCCTCATTTGGGCCCAAATGCTTGGATCGAACATGAAACTTCCGTTGTGCCGGACTTCTCCGGGCAACCGCAGAGCACCTCGCAGCAACATGACCCACCCCGTTGCACCTCAAACACACGACCTGGTGGCGGCATTCGGACGTCTTGTGAGTATCCTTGAAGCATCTCCCGTAGTTAGCACCTTTCGGGGAATGGGGGTGCTTGGACCCGACCGCCACCTTCTTCATAATCTTGCTCTCCCCAGAGGATGAGGAGCTCACCACTAGTGCAAAGGATGCAACCACCTGCTTCCCCGCCACCTCTCCAGACCGTTGTTGCTCACTCAACTCGACAGCCCTAGCCTGGCCCTTACCCTTCTCCACCTCCTCACCAGCGCCGGCCGCCGGCCGCCGGCCGCCGGCCAGAGGTCTCGCGGAAGGCTCATTGTTTCCCTTTCCACGTTTTATGAGAATTTTAGATTTTAGGTATCGTATTGAAATTATCAATTTATTTAGGTATTGATGCGAATAATAATAATAATAATAATAATAATAATAATAATAATAATAATAATAATAATAATAATTAATTAATTAATTAAAAATAAATTTCATAAGAATGTGAAAGGAATTATAATTTTTTAAATTGAAGTCAGTATATATTTTTTTAAGAAAATAAATAAACCACAAATTAATTAAAAAAGAGACATAACATATATTGACAAATAAGAAAAAGAAAAATTCAGAATGCTCTCACTAGAGGTGAGGCTCTGAACAGCCAGAAAATGTTAATCAACAAAAATAGGAAAATAAAATAACAACCTAGTTGAGAAAAGCCACTGTCTGGGAGTGTAGGTCTACTTAGGTTGACATACAAAGTAACCTACTTCAGTGCAAGATTTTGATCTGGATCGCTGGTTTGGTTGAAAACCCTAGCGCTTATGAAGTTGAGGGAACGCTTAATCCTCTGGGATGCCTCGTGATTGTCTATCGTTGCTAAAAACCAAGAAAGAAACATATTAGCGATTTTAATCATTATAGAATAAGAAGGTCAGCATTCTTTGGTTTTACATGCCACTGACATCTCTCTAAAACATATTTATAAAGTAGTTAGAAACCCTGACAGTTCATTGGGTTTGACCAGTTCAAAATGGATTAGAATGGGTTACAATATGTTGATTGCATAAGTGGTCCAAATAGAAATCTAGACCAATTTAGGTGCCATATCACCGGTCATACAATCAATTTTAAATAACTATATGAAGTTTTTTAATCATAAACGCTGGAGTTTATGGGCCATATATCTTATTAATGATAGGCATTGATTATTTTTAGGTTTTATGGAAAATGAATAGGGGTTACATATGAGAATTTGAAGGTGTCCAAACATTGGAAAAATTTGAAAGAGACAGAAATTTGAGGAATTACTTTATATAATAAAAGGCATTAGATTTTTTATAAACTGAATGAGTTTTTATAACATGGTGTATTAGCAAAATGTTAATGAAAAGGAACAATTTTATTTAGGGCTAATTCGATGATTGTGTGATTTAATACTCAAAATAGTAATTATGGTGGCTTTGATTGTTTCAAAGTGTTATTGAAAATGCTATGAAATATATTATTGCATAATTACATTTATTTCACCTTTTTGTTTCACTCCTAAATATTATTTTCATTTTTTAGGTCTACTAGGCATTGTTTCATTTACAATAACTTTTTTATTTTCTCCTACGTACTCTATATATAATTTTATAATTTGATTAATTAAATTATTTTGTTTGTGCTTTGAATTATAAGTCTATATGCAATATTTATATTTTAACAGCGTTTTTTGGGATAAATGTTGCAAAATTTTTAATTTTATAAATTTTACACAAAATATTTATATCATTTTTATGGCGTTTATTGGAAAAAAGCCGTTAAATATAAATTTTATGTTTTAAAATTTAATAGTTCAGGAATTTAGCAGCGTTTATTGGGAAAACGCCGCTAAATATAAATTTTATGCTTTGAAATTTAATAGTATTAGGCATTTAGCGGCGTTTATTGTAAAAACACCATTAAACATAAATTTTATTATTTTCAAATTTAATAGTATCAGGAATTTAGCGGTATTTTTTTACAAAAATGACGCTAATTACATGACTTTCGTGGCATTTATTGGAAAAACGCCGCTAAATATAAATTTTATGACTTTGAAATTTAATAACATTACGAATTTAGTGGTCTTTTTAACACAAACGCAGCTAAATGCCGGTAAATTATTTTTTTAGCCATGTTTATGGAAAAACGCCATGCGTTTGTTAAAAACCTATTATGGTGTAGTGACTACAAGGTTCAACATCGGAGGTTCGCCGGAAGTTCACGAGATCACATCTCTCTCTCTCTCTCTCTCTCTCTCTCTCTCTCTCTCTTTCTCTCAAAATAGACAGAAGAAAGGATTGTAACGGCTCTGGCTCCATAGTCAACAACAGGATGGAAACAAGGACAAGGTTCACAGCTCTCTCTCTCTCTCAAAATGGACAGAAGAAAGGATGGTAAAGGCTCAGGCTCTCTCTCTTTCTCTTTCTCTAGAAATGGACAGAAGAAAGGATGGTAAAGGCTCAGGCTTCATGGTCAACAACAAGATGGCACCAAGGACAAGGTTTAAGACAAGCTTCATGAATTGATAAAGAATGGGGACAAGAAAGCCGGGGCTCACAGCTAATTCCTTAATGATACCGATTATAGCTTTCAAATATATATATATATGGATTTATTAAGCAAAAAGAAACAAGAACTTTAAGGAGAAGAAGTCCAACAAGAAAAAACAAACACAAAGCCAAGTTAGAAAGCCATTATTACAGTTAATGCACTTCTCACACACAAACAACTAAAGAAATTAACAGAAGGAACATAAAAGCACAGCTAAAGAAACAAAGGTCGCCAGAAAGTAACAAAAGTCATCTTCAACTGTCATGAGGAAAAAGAAGATGGTGGATCACTCTTCTTCTTCTTCTGGGTCGTCGTCATCATCATCAACGTCATCATCTCCTTCTTCTTTCTGGTCATCATTATCATCATCATTTTCCTCTTGAGTTTCTTGGTTGTTTGCAGAAGTACTACTTGTTCCTTGTCCTGATGCTGCTCCTAATGCTGCCCCTAATGCTGTCCACACTACAGCTCCAGCTGCCCCTTCAATTGCCGACTTTACTATTGTGTTTGCCATTGTATTTCCAGCTTTGGGTGCATCTTGCTTTTTCTGGAACTGATGAAGTGTGCAAATCAATGAGGCAATGAAGGCAAAGTCTATGTTTGGACTGATAGTCACCCTGAATGCATCGTTCGCCAGTCTCACCTTCACCACAGTATCATGCTGGCTCATCTACGAACATTCATTTCCATAAAGTTTTCAATAAACAATATAAATAAATTTATCAATTAATTATATGTGTACATGTGTGTGTGCGCATATGTATATATATGTAATACCTCAGCTATTGCAGCAGTTGGATTTTGCTTATGAAACACTTTGATTGATCTCTTGCTGAATTCTCCTGTGATCTTGAAATCCCATTCTACTTCCTCAGTGTTGGCAGCAAGAAACACGTCCCACTCTTTATGAATTTTGAGAATTGTACTTTTTTTGACTGTAAATAAGTGATTCTTTTCATCCGTGTCCTCTCCAGCTCGGAATGCTTGGCAACGGTTATGAAGACTCCATGTCTATAAAGCGCAATATATAAATTAACTTCTTACTTTCCATGAATATATGCATAATAGAGATTTAGTTAAGAAAAGACATGCATGCATGCATATGCAACCTTTTTTATAATGGAAAGAAGGGGGAACCCAGTGGCAGCATCTAATATGAACCACTTCTTCTTGCTAGCCACATCACTAGAGAGCCAGAAGAGGGCTTTGCCATCAAGGTCAGTGATTGCAAGGTCCTTCTTCTTCACTCCCTTAATCGTTGTACTGAAAGCCAGTTGTATTGGCTCAGGCTTGCAGTATTCTTCTCCAACGATGATGTTGTTTACCATCTTTGGAGAGCTATAGTTGGGTTATGGATTGTAGCACCGGGGAATTAATGGTAAGCATGCATGATGCATGGTAGTATTTGCGGTCATATATCGTTGTCGTTGGGTGGTGGTACGTCCACCTCATATGGGGCTGTTGATGTGGAATTAACCAAGTCAATTTGAGGGATAAAAACTATGAAAACTGTATGTGTCGAAGAGTACAAGAATGGAAATATGGACGAACACAGAGAAAAATAAAAGGCAAAAAAAAAAAAAAAAATTCTACTTGCTTATGATTTTTTTTTCATGTCAAATGATCAAGTCACTGTTTATACGTACCATAAACCAATATTAAATACCCAACCTGCTACGTTACTGTTGATGCATTTATGATTTTTTTTTTTTTCAGAGAGCCTCCATCCCAATCAAACTGGATGATCGGACTTCCGCTTGAAAATTGTTTTGTAGAAAAGTAATAGTTATGAATTATAGTATTTGATTTTTTAATTAATTTAAAAAAATTAAAACATTTTGAAAAAAATCCCAATAGTATTGATTTTTTTTAGGGTGTTCCAGCAAAATTACCAAACCACAAGACGCCCTTTATGAACAAAACCCAATAGTTTTTTGTTACAACAGTTATTTCTTTGAGGGTGTTTCTGCAAAAAGAGCAAAACCATGGCACTTTTGGGGAGACAGGATATACTTATAAATTATTATGAGGGTGTTCCGTTGAAGTAGAAATTTTAAGTAATTTTTGGAAAAATACCAATATTTTTGAATCATTAAAATTATTTTTGAGCATGTTGTTGTTAAAATATATAAATTAGAGACACTATACAACCGGGCTTATAATTCAATAATATTTACCTCAATACAAAAAATGAATGTGAGGCATTTAAAAAATCTCTAATTTAAATATGTCAGATGCAGGTAACGGGTCTCTGGTTATAAATGCAGATTTGTTACCCAAACTCTATATAATTATGTGATAATGTATAAACTAGATGATCAATTTCTGACACATGCAAACCCTTGAATTTGTTGCTTTCACCAAACAAAAAAAAAATAATAATCCAAGACCCTATTTGAGAAGCACCCTCTATACTTTCATAAAATCACAAAACCATGTATGATATTCCCAAAAAAAAAACTCTTATGTTTTCAGAAAATAATTTTGTATAATTTCAAAGGCCAGTGGAAATTTTACGCAAAACACCCTATGTTTTTAAAAATAAAAAGGAAATCTAATGACATTTAATTTGTTAGAAAAAACACCAATAGTTTTAAGAAAACCGTGTGTGTGTGTATATATATATATATATATATATATATATTAAAAGTGGATAAATAACAATAGATTAACAACGTATATATTTTTTAAGTATGTAATTTTAGAAACAACATCTTTGATTTTGAAAATAATATATATTTTTGCCAAGTTTGTTTTAAAAAATTTATCTTTTTCTTAAAAAAAAATTATTCTAATTTAAAAACAAACAATATGAATCTTTCGTTGGCATTAAATACTTAATTTTAAATAATTCCGTGCTATTCGTATAGGATAAATGTTATAATACTATAGTATGTATCTATCATGATAATTCTTTTTTAAAATTATCGTCCATCAATGTCCCTGCTATCCACTTGTTCCAGAGCATAGTCCCTTTCTTTCATAGCTGACCAGAATAACACATCTACATCAATCAACTTCTTCTGTGACTATTTAAAAAAAAAAAAGAAAAATTCTTGTGTGACTGAACATGAATGTGCTGTGGTCGCCTGTGGAGCAGAGTTGGTGCTGACATTTTTTGGGCTGCTTGGTCATTTTGTCTGATGAATGATGATACAACACTAAGTTTAAAAATACTAGTGAATTTCTGCTTGTTAAAAGATGATGTTTTTAATGATAATTATTATTACTACTATTATTATTTTACAAAATGGACAAGCAATAACACCCTCATCTTGTGCACCCATCACCCCCTAACTAAAGGACTTTTGGTGCCAATATACGATGAAGCCATTAATTTAATGATGATTTTGTTTATGTTTTTATTTTTATTATTATAATAATTATTGAATTATATTTATTTGAATAATTCAAATTTATACATATATTTTAAATAGTTGTATAATGGAATAATTCTCTAAATAGTTCTTATAATTTTTCAACCATACTTTTTGGGTCTCTATATTTTAAATTGTAATATTTTAGCCTAACTATTGCTTAAATTGAGCCATGTTAATTCTTCAAAATTTAATTGTTTGTGTAAGAAAAAAACTACAATACCTATGGAATGGCCAAGCCCAAGACTGCCCATGATCAGAATATCTGGTTTGACCCTCTTCACTTCACTGCAGGTAACATACTTTGGGTCACCTTTCTTGTTCCATGCCTCACAGTTAATCTGCATTTTTGACAGCATTGTTGAATCACATTTGTGCATCCAATAACAAGGTCTGAAGATCCAAAAAAAAAAAACCTCAGTCTTTGCTTACTCCTACTTCATGGCAACGCCCAACAAAATATTCCAGCAAGTGAAGCCCTCTTATCTTGTCCCTAGTTTTTCATGTCTTTAAAATCTTCAGGTGATGCAGCCTGACTATATACTATCCATGTCATCAAATCCTATAGACGTTTAAAACATGAAATGAAAGCTTAGTTATAATCTAAATATGAGATAACAATAACATTGTTTTAACAAGAGTGAAAGTGGTTCGTCTCAAAGGGGAGATCAGTAACATCCCATACGTAGTATACTACATAAGAATCTCAATAACAGGGCCTAATAGCAAGCATACCATCATCAATCAGGTCATTTCCTTCTAAGAGCAATAGAAATAGCTGTGCAGTGATAGGCAATTTTCAAGGTTGATCATGTTTTAATGAAAACAATCAACCAAGTTTTGTTTTGTGTTGGTTACAGAGAGAAGGAAAAGTGGGATACCATATAAGTGATGCTATGGTCACGGTGAGGTGCACCACTCTTTTGCCTGCATTTTTTATAGTCTGCATTGGAGCAATTTGACTTGCAGATGATATTTAATATTTGAAATAACAACACAAGGAATATAAAAGAGTGTAAACAATTGGTAATCGTAAGCACCTCTTCATCAGGCCTAGTTCCTTTCACTGCAAAAAATAATGAGAAAACAATCGTCACTGGAAACTATTTGATATTGAAAATTAACTGTGTGATGTGTAATTTAAATGTTCAGACACTTGTGAATATTCTCCGTTCGACTACCTCACGGTATTCATCCTGAATTTCTTGCCTTAGAACATATATATATATATATATATCAACATGTGCAAAGAGAAAAACCATCAATCATCAAGAGTAAAATTGATTGATCAAATGGATCGAGCACCTGGAACTGTGCCATTCTCTCTTTCAATTTCTTCTTCAGATCTGTATATATGCTTTGTTGAAAAGCTGAAGTAACTAATTAAGACTAATTTTTCTGACAAACAAATGTACGTGAGATTGAATAGAACTTACTTACACAGTCATTGCTGTTCTAGACCGATCAACACCTGTACCTTTCTCACATCCTTGCTTCTGCCTGTTAGCTACATTCTGTGATAAATGAAGCACTTCATAAATGATAATTATCGTACTCATGCTGCATCCACTTCCTTAAGAACAAATCCATGCCTGCATTTTTTTATATGCACTCAACTAGTCTTTTGCTTTACACCATTCACCTCAACTTCCACAATCTACTACACATTCAGAAAAACATTAGAAGAGAATGCATAAAAAATTATCAAAGTGATGTATATTCTTGTGTACCTGAGAGGGACCAACAAGCCAATGGAAGAAGGGCACAGTCAAGGCAGCATTGAATTCAGCTTTCCAATTTGAAGTTTCAACTTGCTTTGCACCCTTTGGTCAACTTTTTTTTTAAAAAATTTGGATAAACCACTTCAAACCAAAGAAAAATGGACTAACATTATTTAACAAGTCATTATTTATATCAACTTTTTCCAAAATAGATAATAGGGAGATTTTCTACATTAAACTGTGAGTATTTTGACAATAATAAAGGGATTAATCAGATAATATACATTAATTATAAATGTTATTATTTTAAACATACAACACATAATCAACTAATGGGCGTATGTTAGGCGTGAGATCACCAATAATAGAGAAAAAAATAGCCAACTCTCATAATTTTTTTTTCTGAACAATATAAATTTTTTATTAATATCAAATGAGTAATTTCAAATAATTCTATATTGTTGGTTTAGGATCAGTGTTATGATATATGTCTATTTTTATAATTTTTTTGCAAGTATCATTTACCAATTTCCATCGTTGTGGCTTCTTGGACCAGTCACCAGGCATAGTCCTTTTCTTTAATTTTCTAGCAACTAAGATCGGTCAGAGTTCACATTAACCAACTTGTTACAATTATTGATCCAGAAAGAATCTGCAGGTTCAGAACAAAGACATCTCAATCAATAAAATTAGAACTAGCTTAAACATTAAACCTTTCTAGTCTCTCAGTCTTCAGTTAAATAGTTCAATAGTCAGGTCATTCGGGTAAATGCTAAGTTAACAAAAAAATTTAAAATTATAAATTACTTTTTAATTATATAATATATAATATATAACATATAATATTCATTACTGTCAGAAAATGAAGCATCCGCATGCAGGGAAATCAAGAGAGCAAGAAAACAACACAAACACACAAAATTTACAAGATTCGGCAATATGCCTATGTCCTCGGGAGTGGAGTGGCAGAATATCTCTTATTCACTCTTTGTTCGACAAAAGACCAGGGTTACATAAGTTTATATGTAAAAACCTGACGCAGCATAGTGGCTAATGATTTTAGGATTTTAAATTTAAATATTCAAAGTAGGCTTTGTTTAGTATTTTGTAATTATCTTTGATTTATTAGTTAGTTTAGTATCCAGTAATTTGTAACTATTTTAGTTTTATTTATAATTTTGTCCTTAGTTTAGGGCTCTATAAATAGTGTTTTAGGGTTTTGGGGAAGGGGGATCGATGAATTGAAACTTTTATGTTTTTGTTTGCTCTATTTTGAGTAAGTTCTTGGATTAGAATTGTGTATCCGCTGCGTCAGGTGGTATCAGAAAGAGGATGTCAACTAGTGGTGACGGTGATGGTCTTCGTGACGTTGATTAGGAGACTAGAGCCCCTCTAGAGGATGAAGCGTTGCAATGATTGGAGCGACGTTTGGAGTAACGGATGGATCTCAGATTCTGACGTTTTGATGAGTGCTTGGAAGAAATTGTAGATCATGCTCTACAATTGATGCACACAGGAGGTGGAATGACAATAGAAGGCTAAGGGTGGAGGTGGCTCGTAGTGTTCCTATTAACAAACGTTGTCCTATCCCTATTTATAGACAATATGTCTGTGATGAAGATTCAGAGGAAGAAGACGATTTTGAACCAAATTGGTTCAGATGTCATCAACCATATGAAGGCCAGAGGGCGAGAAATAATTATGGCCGTATTGAAAGGGACGGTGGAGATTTCCAGTTAATGGTGGATATCCCGTCTTTCAACGGAAGCATGGCCATAGATGAATTTTTGGATTGGATTGCAGAAATTGACAGATTCTTTAGCTACATGGAGACCCCTCCAGAGAAACTGGTTCGATTGGTAGCATGCCATTTGAAAGGAGGAGCATCTGCATGGTGGGAATGGATTCAATCCAGGAGAGGACGAAAAGGTAAAGGCCCTATACGAACTTGGTACAGGATCAAGTATTTATTGAAGAGGGAGTTTCTACCCCAAATTTTGAATAGATCTTGTTTCAGCAGTATGAACGTTGTCAATAGGGTAATTGGTCTGTCCATGAATACATTGCGGAGTTCATGAGACTGGCTAAGAGAAACAACCTCCTTGAGTCCGAAGGCCAACAGGTTGCGAGGTATTTGGAGGGATTGAGGCTATCACTCAGAGATAGAATCGGTGTACAAGTTATCTGAACCTTATCTGAGGCGAAGAATATGGCCCTATAGGCGGAGTTAATGCAATAAGAGCAAGGTTGGAGGAACCATGAAGATTATAAAGCTTAAGAGTCCTCAGAAGAGTTTGAAGATCGTACAAATAAAAACAACAACTAGTACAAAGGAATAAGACAACAGAGACGGTAAGGAAATATCAAGAAGGGAAAAATAAATCAGGAAAATAGAAAATCCCTATACAAAACCTACTGTAGGAAGTGTTTTAGGTGTAATCAACGTGGACACAAATCAAGTAAATATCCCTTGAGGAAGATTGTGAACATTGTAGAGAAGACTGAAGAGTTTATTTGTGAGCCAGATCGTGATTAAGAAGAAGAATATAAAGCAGAAGAGAGGTAAATTTCTCTTTTTAAGGCAGATAATGTCAACTCCCAAAAGCCATCAGTTGATTTAAAATAAGGTGTTCAATACTATTATTGAAGATGGAAATTGTGAAATGATAATTAAGGAAGCTTTTAAACCTAAGTAAAAAAAATGAAAAATTTGATTGGAAAAGTGTTGATGAAAGAAAGAAGACCAATGAGAAGGATTTCTTGGAGCATCTCAAAGAATCCAAGCTAAGGATGTGGTTATTTTTGAAGAGGAAGAGAAAGAAAGCTACTAAATGGGAAGATTTCAAGAACAAGAAATTTAAATTTTGGAATGGTGATAGTTTGATGAAATATTCAATTACAAGCTTAATTGCCCAGATTAAAACTCGAGGTCGAGTTTCTCACGAGTGAGGGTGAATGATGCAACATAGTAGTTAATGATTTTAGGATTTTAAATTTAAATATTCAAAGTAGTTTTGTTTAGTATTTTGTAATTATCTTAGAATTATTAGCTAGTTTATTATCCAGCAATTTGTAACTATTTTAGTTTTATTTACTATTTTGTCTTTAGTTTAACTCTATAATTACTGTTTTAGGTTTTTGTGGAAGGAGGATCGATGAATTGAAACTTTTATGTTTTTGTTTGCTCTATTTTGAGTGAGGTCTTGGATTAGAACTGTGTATCCGTTGTGTCAAAACCTAAGCCTATCCTGATACAAATAATTTCGGGATCCTAACACTATCTGAATCCGAAACTTATCCAGATCCAAAATCAGATACAAATCCTTTTTACAAAATTACCAAATCAGACCCTTTGTATCATACTGCTGGGGCACTCGATCATTGCCCCCGCACCCCCCAACCTATCAAACTGATGCTCCCCAATAGAATAGATGTTGTCGCTCGATCCACTCACTCAGTTCTCGTATCTGCTATGTTACTTCTGTATATGAGTCATACACAACAATTACTATTTGTTATTTATGAGATAAATAATTTGAAGGAAATTAATATTAATGGTAATTATAAATTAACAAAAAATCTTAATAAAGAAAAAGCCTCAACCATAGTTTTTAAAGCATTATTATTTAATTTTTTTATTTTCAGAAATGATATATCATTTGTTTTTTAACATAAAAAAAATTAAATATAACGAAATGAAGGAGTGAAAATGTTATTTCAAAAAATAAAATTTAGCTCACCTAGGTCATAGAAACCCTGACGATTCATCGGGTTTAGCTAATTCAAAATGGGTCAAAATGGATTACATAAGGTTGATTCCATAAGTGATCCAATTAGAAATCTAGACCAATTTAGATGCCATATCACCGGTTGTACAATCCATGTTAAATAAATATATGAAGTTTTTTAATCATAAACGCTAGAGTTTATGGGTCATATATCTCATTAATGGTAGGCATTGATTATTTTTAGGTTTTATGGAAAATGGATAGGAATTACATATGAGAATTTGAAGGTGTCCAAACATTGTAAAAAAAATGAAAGAGACAGAAATTTGAGAAATTAAATTAAATAATAAAAGGCGTTAGATTTTTTAGAAACTGAATGAATTTCTATAACATATATATAGTGTATAAGCAAATAAATTCATGAATAGAAGACAATAATCACATTACCTGTATAGAGTATCGGCATGGCCAAGTTGCCCGCTGATTCCCCTCCCCTAGAGAATATATTTTTCCGTTCCGTAAAGTTGACAGCAAGAGTATATATGCCTCCATCCTCAAGAGATATTAACAATTTTCTGACAAATAATGCCACAAGAAAACTGAACTCGAACATCAGAAGTCAAGGTTACAAGTTCAAACCACCCACTTCACAATTAAACAAGTGATTATGGACAAGAAGATTGTAATTTCTCTGTTTTAAACTTATTTGTGCTGATTTTCTGTATAGACAAAGAGAATGAAAAAGAAGAATGCCCATTCCAGTAGTGTGGATACTTTTAATCCTCCAAATTAAGAATTAAGTGAAGGCCCTAGAATCAAGTTAGTCTCGCTTTTTTTTTTATTTATTAGCATTCTTCTTTTGATATATGAAATTTGTCTTAGTAATTGTTATAATGATTTCTGTGGTTTAAATTTTATGGTACTACATGTAAATACTACGAAGGTGATGAAAATATAAAGGACAATGACAAAAAGAGGAATTCATCGAGTTTCTATGTGGAGGATCTAGTAGAGAAAGGTGGATCACAATTTACAAATGCTCCATGTCTTTGAATTAATTATTATACTTTATCATTTTTTAAGCTGATTTGTTACTAATAATTTGAATAAGATCAGGAAGGGGGAATTTTATGCACAGGGGCAAATGCTGATTTGTTACTAATCATATATTTTAATCTTTATATGCTTGAATCAGTCACATGTTTTGAGTGCAGCTGTACGTATCAGAAACTAAACTAAAGTCGGGGGTTCACATGTTTTAATCCAAGAACTCACTCAAAATATAGCAAACTAAAAACATAAAAGTTTCAATTCATCGATCCCTTTTCACAAACCCTAAAATAATATTTATAGAGACTTAAACTAAGGACAAAATAGTAAATAAAACTAAAATAGTTACAAATTACTGGATAATTAACTAACTAATAAATCTAAGATAATTACAAAATACTAAATAAAACTATTTTGAATATTTAAATTTAAAATACTAAGATTATTGGGCACCATGCTGCGTCATTCACCCCCACTTGTGAGAAACTCAACCTCAAGTTTTAATCTGGGTAATTAAGCTTGTAATTGAATATTTCAGCAAATTAAACCATCCCCATTCTAAAATTTAAACTTCTTATTCTTGAATTCTTCCCATTTAGTAGCTTTCTTCCTTTTCTTCTTCGAAAACAACCACACCCTTAGTTTTGATTCTTTGTGAAACTCAGAAAAATCCTTTTCGTTATTCTTCTTTCTTTCATCAACACTCTTCCAATCAACCTTTTTTATCTTTTTCCTCAGTTTTAGAAGTTTCTCTAATTATATTTTCACAACTTCCATCATACGTATAATAGAACTGAACACCTTAATTATTTTTATGCAACTGATGGCTTTGAATCTGTTCTTCATGTTTGGGAGTTGATATTATCTGCTTTATAAGATAAATTTGCCTCTCATCTGCTTCATATTCATCTTCCTCATCACCATCTGGCTCGTAAATAATTTTTTTATTCTTCTATATAATGTTCATGGTCTTCCTCAAGGGACATTCATTTGATTTGTGTCTAGGTTGATTACACCGAAAACACTTCCCTGCAGTAGGTTTCATATAGGGATTTTCTGCTTCCTTGATTTCTTTATCTTTCCCTTCTTGATCTTTCCCTACAGTCTCTATTATCTTGTTCCTTTTGTGTGGTTGTTGTTTTTATTGCTACGATCTTCAAACTCTTATGTGGACTCTTCAGCTTTGTAATCTTCATGGTTCTTCCAGCCTCGCTCTTGTTGCATTAACTCCGACTTTAGTGCCATATTTTTCGCCTCAGATAAGGTTCAGATAACTTGTACACCGATTTTGTCCCTTAGTGATGGTCTCAACCCCTACAAATACCATGCAACTTGCTGTCCTTCTGACTCAAGGAGGTTGTTTCTCTCAGCCAGTCTCATGAATTCCTCAGTGTATTCATAGACAGATCGATTACCCTATTGACAACAGTGGTATTGCTAAAACAGGATCTGCTCAAAATCTGGGGGTAGAAACTCCCTCTTCAACAAATATTTCATCCTATACCAAGTTCATACAAGACCTTTACCTTCTCTCTCTCTCCTGGATTGAATCTGTTCCCACCATGCGGATGCTCTCCCTTTCAAACGGCATGCTATCAATTTAACCAGTTTCTCTGGAGGGGTCTTCATGTAGTCAAAGAATTTGTCAATTTCTGAAATATAATCCGGAAATTCTTCTATGGCCAAGCTTCCGTTGAAAGACAGATATCCACCCTTAACCTGAAATCTCCACCATCCCATTCAACACGCCCATAATTATTTCTCACCCTTTGGCCTTCATATGGTTGATAACGTCTGAACCAATTTGGTTCAAAATCGTCTTCTTCCTCTGAATCTTCATTATAGACATATTGTCTATGAATAGGGACAAGACGACGCTTGTCAATAGAAACACCACAAGCCAACTCCACCCCTTACCTTCTATTGTTATACCGTCTCCTATGTGCATCAATTTGTAGAGCATCCAGACGATCTGCAATTTCTTCAAAACGCTCATCAAAACGCCGGAATCTGAGATCTATCCGTTGCTCTAAACGTCACTCCAATCGTTGTAACGCTTCATCCCCTAGAGAGGCTTTAGCCTCCTGATCACCGTCATGAAGACCATCACCGTTGCCACCAGTTAACATCCTCTCTCTGATACCACCTGACGCAACGGATACACAGTTCTAATCCAAGAACTCACTCAAAATAGAGCAAACTAAAAACATAAAACAATATTTATAGAGACCTAAACTAAGGACAAAATAGTAAATAAAACTAAAATAGTTACAAATTATTAGTTAATAAACTAACTAATAAATCTAAGATAATTACAAAATACTAAATAAAATTATTTTGAATATTTAAATTTAAAATACTAAAATTATTGGGCACCATGCTGCGTCAATTTAACACCTTTTATTTGTGATCAATATGGATCATTGTATTGAATAATCATACAAATAAGTTGATATATACATATGCAAGTATGGTTTGAAGTTTGAATCATAATCTAATCTTGGTAATTAGACAATAATGAAGTGTTGTCACTATACGCATATGAAAGTGTATGGTTTGAACCATTATCTATTTGTATTCCTACGACGAGCAAAATCTATTCTTTTTTTCCAAAATATGCCAAACCTTTTACGATGAGCCTATATTTGCTTGTAATGTTGTCCAGGAGATGAAACACCGTCTAGTGCAACTCTCAAAGCATCATCTATTTGGATTCTTTACCTTTGCAGTAATTAGTTGATTCTTGAAAACAAAAAGATAAAAAAATACAAGAAAAACTGAGAGATTTCATGAAGAAGATGAACAAGAATTATAGATCTAAGAACCAGAGATCCAGCATCAGCATAGTCAAAGTCATCACTTACTCTCCACTCATCTATCACTTCACCATTCTCTCTTTTACATACATACAGACTTAAAGATGTATACTTAGTACAAAAGGATGACTTGACTAATCATATTAACATTACAGTCCTTGATATGCCTCAAACTTATGCATACTTGTCAGATGATTAGATCCTGACCCTTTAAATTTCAAACATTGTTCCCCTCCACAACTTCAACTGTAAACTACCACGAAGCTCTGTAAATCTTTAGCTGAACTCTGAATCAATATCTTGTTATTTTAAATAAAAATATTAAAGTGTATTCGTCAATTAAAATGTATAAATTTAAAATTTTATTTAGAAAATAAATACATTAATAATTCATTTAATTTTTTTATAAAAATTGGTGTCATTTAATAATTATTTTTTTCACAATTAAGATATATTGTTTAATTAAAATATTAAAGGGTATAAAAGTAATTTGACTAAAAATTTCCCCTATACCCACTCCTATTCCTATCCCTATTCCCTCCAACCAAACATTACTTTTGTTCCCATCCCCAATCCTCCTTTCCTATTTATATCCCCATCCCCATCCCCTTCCCCTTCCCCATCCCCTTCCCCATATTCCCATTCCCTCTAACCAAACGGACCCTGAATCAATATCTTGATTTTGAGTAGCTTCATCCTCTTCAATCACTCCATCAATTCCTCCTTTTGATTGAAGACTGCACATTCCTAATTGGTCTCTAAGTCTGCAAAACTTCTTTGATTCTAAGCATTTTGTAAATATATATATCTGCTAGTTGTTCTTCTGTGTTACAATAAGACAACTTGACTGTATTTTTAGCAACTAGTTCTTGAATGAAGTGGAATTTTACATCAATATTCTTGGTTCTTCCGTGAAGCACAAGATTTTTAGCAATTGCCATGTAGGACTTACTGTCACACCAAATTGTAACAGGTTCATTGAGATTCACCTGACATTCTGATAAAATTCTCTTCAACCGCAAGCTTTGACAACAGGTTGCACATAAGGCCACATATTCTGCTTCTGTTGATGACAATGTAACTATGTCTTGCTTCTTATAGATCCATAACACAATCCCGGATCCAATTGTGAATGCAGCTTCAGTGGTACTCTTTCTGTCTACTAGACTTCCACCCCAATCACTGTCTGAATAGCTCATCAATTGACAATTGCTTCTTCTCTTATAATAAATTCCATAATCAATAGAACCTACCAAATATCTGAGTATTTGTTTTGCAGCTCCAAATTGATTTTTTGTAGGTTGGTACATGAATCTGGATAAGAGATTGACAGAGAAGGCAATGTCTGCTTGAAGCCATCTTGAACTAGAACAAACCTTCACCTTGCTTTGAGTCTTCTTTCAACCTAGCTCTGATGCCAACTTGAAGACAAAAAGATCAAAAAATACAAGAAAAACTGAGAGATTTCATGAAGAAGATGAACAGGAATTATAGATCTAAGAACTAGAGATCCAGCATCAGCATAGTCAAAGTCATTACTTACTCTCCACTCATCTATCACTTCACCATTCTCTCTTTTACATACATATATACAGATTTAAAGATTCAGCAACTTAGTATAAAAAAGGATGACTTGACTAAACAGACTTGACTAACCAGACTAACATTACAGTCCTTGATATGCCTCGAACTTACGCATACTTGCCAGATGATCAGATCCTGACCCTTTAAATTTCAAACACTGTTTCCCTCCACAACTTCAACTGTAAACTACCACGAAGCTCTGTAAATCTTCAGCTGAACTCTGAATCAGTATCTTGATTTTGAGTACCTTCATCCTCTTCAATCACTCCATCAATTCTTGCAATGTGTTATATGCCGTGCGACTCTCAAAGCATTCGACATTCGTGTTGCCACAAAAAATCTTGATGATGCCATGATTAGTGATTAGCGCTTGAAGATGCTGCTTGCAAAACTTGAAAGATTGCATCTATAACCTCCGGCATGGCAGAATCAACTTCTTTAGGGAGATGATGGAGATGGAGGATAACAATGAGTGAGACAATAAAGGCATGGTCTGTGTATGGATTGATGTTCACCACAAATGCATGTTTGTCCCATGGCAAATTCACAAACTTATGTTCCTTCCTCATCTGCATGTACACATTGAATTCCTATAAACGTTTATGTGTCTACGTACCTAAAAAGTGCATGCATGGATGCAAGCATAATTATAAATATATATACCTGAGCAACAACAATGGACGTATCTCCTTTATAAATCTTGATTGATCTCTTTTTATACCCTCCTTTTATCTTAAAATCATACTTATTCTCTCTGGTCTTATTAGCAGCAAGATTCACTCGCCACCATGTATTGAACCCAAATGATGAGCTCCTCTTCATCTTGAACAACAGATCTCTTTTCTTCTTGCTAGCACCTCTGAATACTTGCCACCGATCATAACAACTCCAACTCTTTAACACACACATATATATAGAGAGAGAGAGAGAAATAAATTTAAAAGAAGTCATAAAAAAGGTGATGATAATTGAGATATATAACATGTACCTTTTTTCTTTTTATGGAAATGAGAGGGCTTGAAGAGTTTGCATCAACTAAGAACCACCTGTTATTCTTAGAAGAACCATCAAACCAGAAGAGTGGCTTGCTGTTAACGTCGGTGACGGTGAGCTCACCATGCCTCACTCCGGCGATCGTTTTGGAGAAAACAAGATCTGTAGCGTAGGGAAGACAGTATTGTGGCCCCATGATGGGATTGTGATATTCCATGTTTGAATTGAAGAGAGTAGCAATGGAATGCAGAACTTGATGATTACAAAAATACACACACACATTTGATCCTTCTTAATCGTGTGTGAACCTAGATTTCTCTGTTTGAATGTATCATGATGTTGACTTGTGTGGAAGAGCCTTAATTTTTGGAATATATGGATCATGATGTTTACTTGTGTGGAAGAGCAAGGCTCAAAAAAGAAGTATTTGAGTTGATCTCGACTTGGCTTAGCCAAATACGATGAGGTTGATGAGAGAACTATAATTTATATGTTTCTTTTAATTGATAAAAAGATGAGTACACGATTTATACTGACAAAAGAACATTATGATTAGCAGGTGTAAGAAGGGAAATTTCATGCACAATCAATTTTCTCGGGAATCGAATTAATTTTCAATTACTTTTCCAGTTTTCCGAGGTTTGTCGTCAATTTCAAGATTTTTATTTTTATTTATTAGGTGGACAAGCCACCTAATAAAGCGGGTACCTGTACCTGTACCCGTACCCGTACCGGATTAAAGAGGGTATTCTCTTTGATAAGGTTCAGGCATGGGTACAGATAATGACATTATCTGTTATTTTTTGAGTGGATACGGATCAGGTAAGGGTATACCCCTATTCTACTCGTATCCTTATCCGTTGAAGAAGATACGGGTTTTACTTGTACCCGTACTCATACTCTTATATATATATATAATTTTTTATTACTTATTTATTACTTATTATATAATTTTGAATTTATGGACATGTGTTTAAGTATGATATTGTAATGGATTATGATTTATTATTATTATTAGTATTAGTATTTAAATTTAATTCAATAATTTGAACAATGGGTAAGTGGGTACCCTGCCGGTGCGGGTAAGGGTATGGATTTTTTTTTTTTACGCTGGAGGGTATGGGTATATGATAGGGGTTATGGGTACGGCTAACGATTTTGGCATACCCTACCCATACTCTACCCATTCCCATCTTTACAAATACCTGTGTCCTCTGTCACAAAGGCTCAGAGACAGTCGACCACCTATCGCTCAGTTTGGAATTCTCCAAAAGAATTTGGGTGTTCTTTGAGCAATCCTTTAATTTACTTTCATGGGCTTTATCTTTATCTAAGATATGGACATCTTGGGTTATGTCCTTAGATGCCCAACAACACAATCTGCAGTGAGGCTTGATTTCTAAAGCAATTTGTTGGAATATCTGGCTTGAGAAGAATAACCAAATTTTTAATTATCTCTTTGTCATGATGTTTTTGCTATTATTGGCAAACCTATTTATTTGCTTCTTGTTTGGATTTCTGAAGCTAGGGATCCACATCACCAACAAATACCTTTAGATTCGGTCCAAAAGTTGAAGCGCTGTCTTGTCTTTTTTAGCACAAGGCCGACTGAGTGCAACATTCTTGTGGAACCTTCGATTCGGGAGTAATTCACCCCCCATGTCTCCCTCTTTATAGCTAAAGAAGACCTCTGTTGCCTCCTAGTGTCCTCCATTCCCTTAGCTGCGTTATTTTAGCTTTGTTTATTTGTTTGGTAGCTTTGTTTCATGTTGATAAATTTTAGGTGGTGCATCACTCCTAGTGATGTCCCCAAACCTGGTTGGCGTTAATTTCTTTATTTTCCTTATAGCTTGTTTGATGTACTTGTTTTTTTTCTTTTAATAAAGTTGTGGTTTATCCATTTTATTAAAAAAAAATTGCTAATAATATTTAAATCTGAAAATAGTGAAATCATACCATTAGTTGGTGTGATTTTTTTTACTTAATTTGATTATCTTATTATTTAGTAAATTCTTTTGGTTGGTGCATTAATTTTGATCTATATTGACTAGTTACTTTTAATATTATCCCCACATTCTTAGTGAGTGAGATCAAATTAATAAGACAAACCAATAATTTAAATACAGTTAACAGTTACAAATTAAACAGCAGGCTCATGCACAATTCATATGAAATTGAGTGCAACATTGCAAAGCAGATTAATTGAGGTTTTGAAATTCATGAAGTGATAGCAGCTGCGACTACTTCACCAATTACACTTCCAATTGCTTCATTCCGGATGGCAGTCTCTTGCTCTGATAGCTGTTGAACAATAATGAAAAGTGCCACAATGAAGGCCATGTCTGTATTTGGATTGATCCTCACACCAAATGCATTTTTATCCAATTCCACTTTCTCAACCTTGTGTTCCTTGCTCATCTACATCCAATCAATCTTTCCATTAATTTCTTATATAATTATCATCCAAATTGTAATAAATATATGTACCTGAGCTAGAACAGTAGATGAATCTCCCTTGTAAATCATGGTTGATCTCTTGCTGTATTTTCCCTTGATCTTGAAATCACACTTAGCAAATTCCCTGGAGTTGGCAGCAAGGAAAACTTCCAACTCTGTATGCATCTGGAAAACTTTGCTCCTCCTCACTCTAAACAACAGATCCTTCTTTTTTGTGCTATCACCTCTGAATACTTGCCACTCCTCATGTAGACTCCAACTCTTCATGTATATTTATACATGCAAAAGATTAGAATCATGAGAAGATTAATACAAAGAAGAGAGAGATATTATTAAGGTATGCATGGAACCTTTTCTTTCATGGAGATAAGAGGTTGGCGAGAGTTAGCATCAATCAACTTCTTCTTGATGGTCCAATTAGAAGATATTTTTATCCAGAACAAGATATCGCCATTAGTGTCGGTGATCGCAAGGCTCCCGTGCTTCACTCCGGCGACCTTTCTGGTGAAAGCGAGGTCTACTTGGTTGGGAAGACAGTATTGAGCTCCGATTATTGGACCGGAGCTGGTTTCCATGTCTTCTGTGAGAGAAGTAGACATGATGAAGATCCTTATTAAGTATAAGAATAGATATTGAGACTTTGAACTTCTCTAAATGATAAATAAGATTGATTTAAAAGGTGTAGAATACGTCTGGGAAACTTCCACATGAATTATTTAGAGTTATTAATTAACATGATCTGTTTTGAATCTTTTGATATACTTCTATATATTATTCCATGCATTCACACTAAAAGAAATTAACCAACTTGTTTTTCAAACTTATAAAGTTTGGATTCAACTTTGAATATTGGGAAACTTCATTGAAGCTCATAATATTACAGGTCTTGGTTAGGATGTTTTAGGCATGAGTATGACTTGACCTGACCCAAATTATGATAAATAAAGTTATAATAATATTAAATAATTTATTTGACTGCCTTGATTCAAACTTTTGAATTCTAGTACAACTTAATTCTATTTTTTTATCAAAACTCATCTTGATTTAATTTATTATTAAATTTATTTTGTTCTAAAGTTAAATCTTTTTTAAAATAAATTTTCATTATTATTTTATTTAAAAAAGCTAAATATGGGCTGATAAAAGGGACTTATGTGAGTTTTAGTTATGTATTTAAAAAATGGATAAGTCTTGGGTAAGAAAATAGACTTAAATAACGGGTCGGATTTTTTATATTATATTTTATTATAAATATTTTAAAATTGATCATTTGAATTAGAATAATTGGTATTTCATTTCTCTAGCTTCTTGCTAAAATATTGAAAATTCCTTCCTAAAAAAAATAAAATAAAATATATAATTTTGAGTACAGAATATATATCATTTCTCAATTTCATCCCCAAACCCCAACTTGTTCTCTGAATTAGGCATCTCCAATCAAGATACAAACACAAAATTCATCCCCAAAATCCAATAGGATGGGATCCCAACCCTCTCTTGATTTCACTGTTAACCTAGATATAAATATAAAAATATTACTATTAATTATTATTTTGTATAATTTTCAGTTATATGTGTATTATGTATTTATTTTAAATTTCGGAACTGCGACGGGAACGCACACATGATTTAAACCAAAAGATCCTAATTTGCAGTGAAAGCAAGACCTATTGAGCAAAGAAAACTATCAAGTATTATGGTCCTATATGAAAATTAATATTTGCCTCAGAAGAATCTGTTTTTTGTCCAGCCAATCCAACATCAAGATACATATATATATATATATATACTCAAAAAAAAAAAAAAAACATCAAGATACATACTTACATACATATATAAATATTATACATGCATGGTTTATCCACTTTATCAAAAAAAAATATATTATAAATTTATATCATGATCAAACAAAGTAACATTATGAATAGACTTCAAATCGGAGAATAATTAAGATATATAAATGTCTTCAGCATGAAGCTGCTATCGCTGCTGATGTTCCAGCTCCTGCTGATGCTCCAGCTGCAGCAGCCACCGTCATCTCATAGAGCTCATGAAGAATGACAACAAGTCCGGCTATGAAGGCGATGTCCATGTTCTCAACAATGCTCACTCCGAATGCATGTTTCCCCATAGGAACTTTCACAACCTTGTGCTCCTTGTTCATCTACAAACATTAATCAAATATTTTCAGTATATACCTCTTCCTATATATATATATAAATGCTTGCATATATATACCTGAGCTACAACCATTGATGTATTCCCCTTGTATATTACGCTAGATCTCTTGTAGTACTCCCCTTTGATTTTGAAATCACACTCATTTTCATTTGTATTAGTTGCAAGAAACACCTCCAAATCAGTCCGCAATTGAAACATTGAACTCCTCTTCACAGTAAACAACAAATCTTTCTCATCTGTGCTATCACCCATGAATGCTTTCCACCTATCATGAGCACTCCAAAACTATATATATACACACAAACAGAGAGAATATTCAAATAAAATCTCCATTGCAATAAGGAATTAAAGAGAGAGTTCTCATGCATGCATGAAACTAACCTTTTGAGTGATGGAAAGGAGTGGAATACCAGTGGCTGCATCAACTAACTTCCTCTTGCTCTTCCAATTAAGCAGATGCATCGAACCAGAATAGGATGTTGCCATTGACGTCGGTGATGGAGAGCTTACCGTGCTTCACTCCGTTGACCTTCCCGGCGAAAGCAAGGTCTGTAGGGTGTGCAAGACAGTATTGCGGTGCAACAATGGGGCTGGAATGTTGCTCGGAATCCATGAGTAGCTGCACTTGTATTGGTTTTTTAATTGATCTCCACTTTTAATATATATATATATATACCATGTGAATTATGAAGATGAGAAGAAGTTGATGAAAGTTGACTGAGGAGACGTGGCTCGTGGTGGTTTGATTATTCAATTTCGTAGGCTTGAAGGAAGAGTTATCGGTTGGATCTGTAAGAGGTGCTTGAATAGTTGAATTGTAGCATTTAGTTGTGGCTTGATTGTGCCTTTTAATTTTGACTTTGTCTCTGGTATGACTTATGGTTTTCCTTTTGACTGACTTGGTCTGAGTGGTGCATGAATTCGCAAGGCCCAGGAGGGGGCCACGGCCCTTCAGCCCCAAGGGATCTGGAACCATATATATATAAATTTTAGATTTTAGGTATCGTATTGAAATTATCACTATATAATTATCAATTTATTTGATGCGAATAATAATATTAATTAATTAATTAATTAATTATAAATATAAATTTCATAAGAATGTGAAAGGAATTATAATTTTTGAAATTGAAGTCAGCATATTTTTTTTAAGAAAATAAATAAGCCACAAATTTATTAAAAAAGAGACATAACAAATATTGACAAACAAAAAAAAAAATTCAGAATGCTCTCACCAGAGGTGAGGCTCTGAACAGCCAGAAAATGCAAATCAACAGAAATAGGAAAAGAAGATAACGGCCTAGTTGACGAAAGCCACTGTCTAGGAGCGTAGGCCTATTTAGGATGACATATAAAGTAACCTACTTCAGAGCAAGAGTTTGATCTGAATCGCTGGTTTGGTTGGAAACCCTAGCGCTTATGAAGTTGAGGGGGCACTTAATTTTCTGGAATGTCTTGTAATTGTCTGTCGTAGCTAAAACCAAGAAAGAAGCATATTACCGATTTTAATCATTATAGAATAAGAACGTCAGCATTCTTTGATTTTATATGCCACTGACATCTCTCTAAAACATGTTTATAAAGTAGTTATAAAAATAAAATAAAATAAAATCATTTATATGTCTTTATAATTTTTTATTCTTTCGGAACAATCTTTCTGACAATTTAATATATATACTTTTCAATTTTTATCTTCATTTGTTTAGTTATAAACAACTTAATTAGCTATTTTAAAATTTGATAATACCATCAACACATGTAGGATAACTACCATACAGTCACATTTTTTACTTTTTGCATGAAATGGGGCCTATCTGGTAGGGGACAGGGCCAATAGTAGAATGAGGCTAACTTGCTTACGCCCATATATTGATCGTAATTAAGCACCTCAAAACCATAGAGATTGTGTTGGGGCCGAGTTATGTGCAACTGATATGGCCGGTCAAGTGCTTCACAAATTTACAAAAAAGAATAGGGTAAATAAGCAATTCAAATAAGACACAAGGACTCTGGATAAAAAAGGAATTTTTACAGTTAAATCCTTCTACAAGTTTCTCATTGATGGTGGCATGCGTTGCCCACTCTATTCCCACTTCTGGAAAACAAAGTGCCCCATTAAAATTACATTATTTTGCTGGCTTGCCGGGGAGGATAAACTTCTTACCCCATCTAACCTATTCAAAAAAGGTTGCAATACTCAAACTGCCACAGATACATGCGTATTTTGTCACAAAGCCATAGAGAATGTGGATCACCTTTTCCTCCAGTGTGATTTCTCAAAAAGAATTTGGGCTTTCTTCTTGCAAATTTTTGAAATACACGCAATTCCTCATTCTTCTTATGAGCTTTGGACTTCATGGATCTCTTCAATGCATTCCTCGCACCGCATTCTCTGGGATCTTGTCACTAGAGCCATTTTGTGGAACCTTTGACTGGAAAGAAACACTCGCATATTTCAACTTTACGCTTTACCTAGTCATGCCATTTTATTTAAGATTGTTAATATGCTACTTGCTTGGTTCTCTACTTTGGCAGATCACCACGATGCTTCACAGAAGATAAAGCGCTCCCTCAACTTCATCAGCGCTAGGGCTACCAATTTCTCGGGAGACTGGACCAGTAGTTCATTTTGGAGTAGTTTACTCCATCCCCAGCCTCTATAGACCTTTGCCTCCAGATGGTGGACTTCGTCTCCTAGGCTCCTACCTTTTTACCTTATTTTCTATGTTTGTATTTTATTTCCCGGGCCTCACCTATGGTGAGAGCCTCTATCTTCTTTGCTTTGCCTTGTTTGCTCGTACTTTCAGCTTTCAATAAAGTTGTGGTTTATCCACTTTTATAAATAATAATAATAATAATAATAATAATAATAATAATAAATAAGACACGAGGATTTGACATATATAGTTTGGCTTAAAGCACCACCTACTATTCATCAAATCTTAATTTCAATTCTCTTACGACAATATATATACTCTCTACCAATATTACTTTGACCCAATATTCATACCTAAGTTTTTAAACTAATTAATAATGTTATATATTTTTTGAAGAATAAGATATATGAGCTACTAAACTTGATTAGAAAGACCCTATACTTAATCTAAATTATTATGAGAGTGTTTCCATTAAACTACAATGCCCCAAGTGACTTTCGCAGAGAGGCCCAATATTTTCAATAATTATATTTATTTTTGAGGGAGTTTCCGTAAAAGTACAAATCCATGACACTATTTCGGAAGCACCCTCTACTTTCACGAAATCACAAAAGTTCGTATGACCTCAGATAAAAAAAAGCCAATTATATTTTGAGAAAATAATTTTGTAATAATTATTTAATGTTAAAATATTATTTTAAAAGTATCTTTTTGGTTAAATAATTAAATATTATAAAAGAATTAGTGCACAAATCTTAAGCACAACTAACAATTAATTGTCTTATGCAACAAAAATTGCACTGGGATTAATACTACGAGACTAAAAGGCTTTTTGGTTGTTATTATATCTCAACTCTTCCACCAAATAATATAAATACAAATTTAAATGATTATTACAGGTAAAATTTTCACATAGCTGATCAACTCCACCACTGAATTATTATAGATAAATTTATTAATTATAAAAATAGGATTTGTCAATTTAAAGTATGGAAAAGTAATCCATGCAATAAATAAACACCACTAATTTTTTTTTAGAGAAAATAATTAAACCAATTATTTATTAAAAACAGAAGTAAAAATAAATTGATGACACAATAATTAAAAAGAAAACACACGACATGGATAAGAGCAGTAAACACCACTCAATCCTAAATCTTAAAAAGACATAATATGCAGCTAACAATTAATGCAAACACATGGATAATATTCTTCATCACATCATCTTCTTCTTCTTCTTCTTCTTCTCCACCATCTTCTTCTTGAGTTTCTTGATTTGTTTGCAGCACGTAGTAGTACTTGTTCTTCCCCTTACGAAGATGCCGCTGACATTGTCCCTAGCACGACGCCCTGTTCTATTTCGTTTGCGATTGTTTCTATACTATTTTTGCGTGCATCATGTTTTTGCTGCAACAGATGAAGTATGCTAATCAACGAGGCAATGAAGGCAAAGTCTATGTTTGAACTGATAGTCACCCTGAATGCATCGTTCGCCAGTCTCACCTTCACTACCTTATCATGCTGGCTCATCTACACTCATTTCCATAAAATTTTTAACAAACTATATAAATAAATATTCACCCAATTATATGTACCTGTGTGTGTATGATACCTTAGCTATTGCAGCGGTTGGATCTCTCTTATGAACCACTTGTATTGATCTCTTGTTGTATTCTCCTGTGATCTTGAAATCCCATTCTACTTCCTCAGTGTTGGGAGCAAGAAACACGTCCCACTCTGTATGAATCATGAGATTTGAACTCTTTTTTACTGTAAATAAGCAATTGTTTTCATCTTTGCTCTCTCCTCGGAATGCTTGCCAACCTTTATGAAGACTCCACTTCTATAAAGCGCAATATATAAACTCTGTAGTTTGGACGAATATATGCATAACAGAGATTAATTAAAGAATAAGACATGCATGTAACCTTTTTTATAATGGAAAGAAGGGGGAGCCCAGTGGCTGCATCTAATATGAACCACTTCTTCTTGATAGCAATATCACTAGAAAGCAAAAAGAGGGCTTTGCCATCAAGGTCAGTGATTACAAACTCCTTGTACTTCACTCCGTTGATAGTTGTACTAAAAGCCAATTCCATCGGCTCAGGCTTGCAGTATTCTTCTCCAACGATGATGCTGTTTTCCATCTCTGGAGAGAGTTGGCTAATGGATTGTAGCACCAGGGAATTAATGGTGATGATATGCTGGTGAAATTGTGATGATCATGCATGAAGGTATTTGTGGTTATTATAGGCCATGGAAAATAGACTTTTCTTGATGACAGAAACCAAGTTGAGAAACCGTGCTCATCCATGTTGACTGGACTAGCTCCTTTATTTTTATTTATCTATTTATTTATTTATTATTATTATTATTATTTTGATAAAGATACAAATCACAAAAAAATAAAAAAAATAAAAAAAAGAATCTGAACGCCCTCACAAGAAGTGAGGCTCTGGACTGCTAAAAAAGACAAACAAACAGAGCATAAAAATCTATAAGACGAGAGCCGCCGACTGAAACTAGCTCTTTTTTATTTGAAGAAGGCAGCTCATGGTGACTTTAAAAAAAAAGCATTGATTATAATTTATTTATCTAAAAATCAAATAAAAATATATACATAAACTTTATTATTTTATTATTATATATATATATATATATATTTTTCACGGAGTGAGTGCAAGCTTCTATTCACATAATTTACCTGAGAAAAAAATTAATTTGACTTCCCAACTTCCACTATTTTTTATACTACCTATGTTTAGTTGAAGAATACTATAAAATTATTAATTATATTAATTTATTAATTAATTATAAATTTTATTATTTTAAAAATACAACACATATCTAACCAACTAATGGGTATATGTTGCGCCCGAGATCACCTGCCATAGAGAGAAAAAAAATATAGCCAACTCTCATAATGTTTTACTAAAACTATGAAATTTTTATTACTATCAGTAATTTCAAATAATTCTATTTTGTTGGTTTAGGATCAGTGTTATGAATATATGTCTATTTATAAAATTTATGATAAATATCATTTATCAATTTCCATCGTTGTTGTGGCTTCTTGGACCAGGCATAGTCCTTTTCTTTGATTTACATTAATCAACCTGTTACAATTATTGATTCAAAAATTAAGAATCCGCTGCTCCAGAACAAAGACATCTCAATCAATGAACTTCTTGTCTTGCTTCTTGTGAAGCTGGACACTAATATGGTGTGGGGTAATTAAAAGTGGTTCTGCAATCAAATAATAATATATGATATATGATAAATGAAAAAATCCGAAAAAACCGATATCGGGTTACTTGTATAGAATATTCATATATCTTTATTGGGGGATGGACTCGAACCTCAGCAAGGTGAAGACAAATGAATTAAGATATTAACTCTTTATCCTCGGCTATGCACATCCGGACCTATTTATCTAAAAAAAAAAAATTTAAACTATCTTTTTTTAAAATCAAAGGTCAAAGTTTTAAGTCCCTCTCAAGAGTTATTGGCTTGCTCATATTAATTTATTTTTAAATAATTTTTTAAAATAAAAAATAAAATAAATACTAAGAGTAGAATATCCTATTTAGTACATGTATTATAGTTGATCTGCTCGTTTAGTCCCTCTATTTCAATTTGCCTTTAAAAAATCCCTCTATTATGTAGATGGGGTAAATTAAATCCCACACTCGAGTCTGTCTCCTTTTCAGTCCATCTCCACTGACATGGCATTTTTAATGATTAGAATATTATTAAAATATATTTTTTTAATTTAAAAACCTTTTAATAATACAGGTTGCAATACATATCGGATCCAAACCCGATAACCAAACCAATTGGTCACAGTCTGCCCCTTTGGTAACGCTAGCCGCCATATCATCTCGTTGGCGCGATGTGGAAGGACTGGGTCCTCCTCTGATGCCATATCCTATGAGGCCCTCTTCTCACCGCCCAAGTAGCGTTAGTTGAGGATGACGCTGGCGAGCACAATTGGATGGAGATCTAAATCCATGGCGCGCGAATCCCGACGTGGTATGCCATGTTCCTACTAGAGCTACTGCCCATTAAACAGCAACGAGAGAAGTCCCCATGGATCTCCACCTCCTTTAGCCTGATCCCAGACCCAGCTCAACGCTTCCACGGCATCGTCATACGCCATCGATTGGGAGCTAATGCTTCGGAGCAACCTAGTTAACTAGGGAGACAATAATAGCTGGGAGCTCCACCACCATTTGCTCAAACTCCTCGTGGTAAAACATGGTGGATGCGTTGAAGGCAACGAAGCCGCCGCTATGGAAGAAGACGATGATGGGGTGCTTATGGGAAGGGCGATGATTAGGGCAATAGAGGAGCAATGAGGTGCCACAGATTGGGTTGAGGGTGAGATCTTTGGAGAGACTTTGGGATTGAGGGTTGGAGGGATCAGAAGGAGAGGAGATGGTGATGATGGGGAAAGGTTATTATCACGGGAGGAAGGGCTCATTTGATTTGGTTGTCTGGTTTGGATCCGATATGGATCCTAACCAATATTATTAAAAAAGGTTTTTTAATTAAAAAATATTTTTTAATGATACTTTAGTCATTAAAAATGCATGTCAGCGGAGATGAACTAAAAAGGTGACTGACATCAAGTGTGGGTCTTAATTTACCCATCTAAATAATAGAGGGATCTTTTAAAGGTAAACTAAAATAGATTGACTAAAGGGTAGATCAAGTATAATACAATGATTAAATAGGGTATTCTACCATAAAATAAGAAAAGTTGATGGAAATTCTTTTTTAGGTAAGAAAAGCCCCTCCCAAGCAATGATAGAAAAATGTAGGTTTGATAGGAACACAATTGTACATGTTGATCTTATAATAAAGTGCCAAAGAGCAGAGTATCGATCCATAAGCAAAATAAAGAGTATTAGTACTAATCCTAACTCTGAAAACTAGCCTATCTAAAATGTGTGATGTGTGAAAACAAATAAGAAGAACAAAAACATAAATCAAGAATACAAAAACAAAGACAGTCGAATAAGCAAGGGGAAATTGGATGCTTGGGTATAGACTCCCTCTAGAGTTTTATAAGTCCAGAACAAAGGTTGTAAGTTAGCAAACCTATTTCCCCTTGCTTAAATCTACTCCCTATAATTGCAAAGAGTACATAATTGCTTGATAATTCACTCGGAAGGATTGTGGGATAAAAACTCTCGACTCCCTATTTCTAGGCTTATTCATAATCCCCTCCAATCGCGGCTTACCTATGCTAGGTAGGTCTTTTGACGTCACATAAACAAATCATAAATGAAACTAGGGCTTTTACCTTAATAGCATTTAAGCCATTGATAACACACGATTGAATTCAAATAAAACGGATTGTAATTAAAAATCAATTAAAAGCATAAAGATCCGCAACCAATGTCAAAATAAATCAAACTCTAGAATTCAACTAAGCCTAAGCATCTACAAAATTAGTTCTCCATTAAAGGAGAATAACAATATATACAATCCACAAGAGCTAATATAAATCAATGAAGACATGAAAGCCCCCCTTCTCAATTGCTCCCTCGATGATTGCCGTAGATCTTCCCAAGAACCTTGCAAAGATGCCACCAAGAGGCTCCTTGATGACTCCAATCTCAATCCTCGAAGATAGGTAGGCTATCTTCCTCTATTGATTTGCCTCCAAAGGTTTGGAGAAAAAACCCCTTTCTTTCCCCAAGCCTCGCCCTTAAAGATTAAAATATCCCTTTCAAAATCATATTCAGGATTATTTATACCTAGCCACTTATGGGCATAACAACGCGGCCGTAAGAAGCTAGAGATGATAGGCCGTGACCCTTATGAGATCACTTACGGCTGTAAATCTTGTCTGTAAGGTCTTCAATCTGATGTTACAGTCCAGCTTACGACCATAAGCGTTGGACCATAAACTTCTCTTGATTGCCCTTACCACCACCCTTCCATAAGGGAGTATGTTGCTTCTCCTAAGCTTTTCTAGACAACCCTTATTGTCTAACGTACGGATGTAAACCCTGCCCTTAAGTCCTTCTGTTTGTCTTTATGCTCCTTCTTACAAGCATAAGCATTCCTGCAAGATTCTTGATTTAGATGAAGCTTATTATCGTAAGCACGGGAGTAAAGTGCCCGTATGTGGGTTTGTCTTGCCTGTTCTTCAATGGTTGATGCCGAGAGAGCTCCATCTTCCTCGTTTGGGCTCTAGATTACTTTTTTTTGCCTCTCTCTCGTCCTCAGGCACTGCATGAAGCCTAAAGATACAATATTTACCATGTTTAGCATCGAATCTCATAATAGTACTCTAATACTTGCATAATAAGTGTATAAAATGATATTAAATAATGAATAAATTTACACTCGTCAAGATTCCTACAGGAGACCCTCATCAATTTTGTCCCCCAAATCTCGAATGTGTCATTCAAACACACTTTGATAATGAGTACGGATCAAAACATAAGAATCAATCTCCAAACTCTATAGGATGGGATCACTAATTCTGTCTTCTGTACAATGAGTTGTATTCTTCACTCCTTCAAGGTTGTAGGGTAAGTGAGATTTATCATTATGCGGTTATAGCCATTGATATATTATCTTGAGTGCACGTAGCACACCATTATTGTCATGCGTGTTAATTCACTCTATATAGTAAATCTCTAAAGAGTCTTTAAACTATCATAATTAGTGTCGTTGTACCTGTTTATTCCTATGACAACTCTTTGTGAGATGGCACTTGTCATTTTTGTTTAAAAAAAAAAAAAGACAAAAGAAGATGCGGAGGATATTCTAATTGATTTAAATGATCACGTTGAGTTATGCATGTTGAACCACGAAAATGAATATGAAGAATTATCTAATTCTTTGGATCATAATATCGAATTTTATTAAATGACTGCAATGAATACGAAGATTTTTCTAATGGATCTCCATCATGATGTTGAAATGTATGAAATGACGGACATGATCCGGAGAATTTTCTAATTGATTTTTATCTTGATATTAATGTTGTGATAAATTTTATATAAACCGGATAAAGCAAGATTTGAAGGATTGCTTCAAATGTAAAATAAAAAGTTAATAAAAAAAATGTAAAATAAAAAAATTATAAAAAAAAAATCTATGCGATATGTGTATAATTGTAGCAATATTTGCATACACGGTAAGTGATAAGATCACAGAGTGATGAATTTTTTTGTCTCTCATTCATTTGTGACATAAAATTTGTTGGGAAAAAAAAACTGTGATACAGTACTTAATTGTGATGATTTATTTTATCATTAATATATTAGTTATTGTGACAGATTTAAGTGCCGCTAAATCCTAAATGATACACATTATAGCTAGCAATATTTCATGCATGCACACACATCAATATTCTTCTTCTAAGTCATCATTATCATCTTCTTCTTTTTGGTTGTCATCACCATGATCATCATCTTCTTCTCCTTCTTCGTGGTCATCCTCATCATCTTCCTCTTGAGTGTCTTGCTTGTTTGCAGTAGTACTATTTGTCCCTTGAGTTCCTTGTCTTAATGCTGCCCCTAATGTTGCCTTCACTACAGCTTCCGCTGCCCCGTCAATTACTTTCATTGCCATTCCACTTGCCATTGTATTTCCAGCTTTGGTGCATCTTGCTTTTGCTGCAACTGATGAAGTATCAAGTATATATGCTAATCAATGAGGCAATGAAGGCAAAGTCTCTGTTTGGACTGATATATAGTCACCCTGAATGCATCGTTCGCCAGTCTCACCTTCACCACGTTATCATGCTGGCTCATCTACGTACACTCATTTCCATTAAGTTTTCAATAAACTATATAAATAAATTTACCTAATTAATTGTATACATATATAATACCTAAGCTATTGCAGCAGTTGGATTTTGCTTATGAAACACTTTGATTGATCTCTCTTGCTGAATTCTCTCCTATGATCTTGAAATCCCATTGTACTTTCTCAGTGTTGGCAGCAAGAAACACGTCAAACTCTTCATGAATTTTGAGATTTGAACTCTTTTTTATTGTAAATAAGTGATTCTTTTCATCCGTGTCCTCTCCAGCTTGGAATGCTCTCCATGACTTATAAAGAGCAATATATAAACTTCTTACTTTCCATATTGCATATATGCATGATAGAGATTTAATTAAGGAAAGACATGCATGCACGCATATGCAACCTTTTTTATAATGGAAATTAGAAGGGGGAACCCAGTGGCTGCATATAATATGAACCACTTCTTCTTGTTAGCCACATCACGAGAAAGCCAGAAGAGGGCTTTGCCATGTCAGTGATTGCAAGCTCCTTCTTCTTCACTCCCTTAATCGTTGTACTGAAAGCCAGTTGTATTGGCTCAGGCTTGCATTATTCTTCTCCAACGATGATGCTGTTTTCCATCTTTGGAGAGAGTTGGGTTATGGATTGTAGCACCAGGGAATTAATGGTGATGATATGTTGGTGCAATTAATGGTAATTGGCAAGCATGCATGATGGTAGTATTTGTGGTCATATGTCGTTGGCTTGTGGACCTTGTCGTCCACCTCATATGCGGCTGTTGACTTGGAATTAAACAAGTCAATTTATGGGACAAAAACTATGAAAACTAAAGAAAGTTGCGTATCTACCTTTTTGTGATTTTTTTTTATTTTTATTTTATTTTTATATCAAATGGACAAGTCAATGATTATATATAAACCAATATTTAAATACCCTACCTACTACATCAGGCTGTTGACGTGAAATTAACCAAGTCAATTTAAAGGACAAAAACTATGAAAACTAAAAAAAGGTGCGTATCTATTAATAAACCCTACCTTTTTGTGATTTTTTTATTTTTATTTTTTTTATATCAAGTGGACAAGTCACTGTTTATATATAAACCAATATTTAAATACCCAACCTGCTACATTAGGCTATTGATGTGGAATTAACCAAGTCAATTTAAGGGACAAAAACTATGAAAACTAAAGAAAGGTGCGTATCTGTTAATAAACTCTACCTTTTTGTGATTTTTTTATTTTTACTTTTTTATATCAATTGGACAAGTCACTGTTTATATATAAACCTATATTTAAATACCCAACCTGCTACATCAGGCTGATGACGTGGAATTAACCAAGTCAATTTAAAGGGCAAAAACTATGAAAACTAAAGAAAGGTGCGTATCTGTTAATAAACCCTACCTTTTTGTGATTTTTTTATTTTTATATTTTTTATATCAAGTGGACAAGTCACTGTTTATATATAAACCAATATTTAAATACCCAACCTGCTACATTAGGTTGTTGACGTGGAATTAACCAAGTCAATTTAAAGGACAAAAACTATGAAAACTAAAGAAAGGTGAGTATATGTTAATAAACCCTACCTTTTTGTGATTTTTTTATTTTTATTTTTTTTATATCAAGTATATAAACCTATATTTAAATACCCAACCTGCTACATTAGGCTGTTGACGTGGAATTATCCAAGTCAATTTAAGGGACAGAAACTATGAAAACTAAAGAAAGGTGCGTATCTGTTAATAAACTCTACCTTTTTGTGATTTTTTTATTTTTACTTTTTTATATCAAATGGACAAGTCACTGTCTATATATAAACCAATAGGTAAATACCCAACCTGCTTTGTTACTGTTGATGTCATGCATTTATGATTTTTTATTTCAGAGCCGCCATCCCAATCAAACTGGATGATCGGACTTCAGCTTCAAAATTGCTTCGTAGAAAAGTAATAGTTATAAGTATTTGATTTTTTCATGAAATTATAAAATTTTAAAACGTTTTTTAAGAAATCCCCAATAGCTTTGATTTTTTTTTTTTTTTTTTTTTAGGGTGTTCTAGCAAAATTACCAAACCACACAACGTTTTTTAACAAAACCCAATAGTTTTTGGTAATAACAGCTATTTCTTCGAGGGTGTTTCTGTAAAAAAAGCAAAGCCATAACAATTTTGGAGAAACAGGCTACACTAGGTAGTATTTGGTTGGATATAATTCTAAATGCAGTAGATTTCTAGTTACAATATAACTGAAAATACTTGATTTTCAAAATACAGTGCAGTTAAATCTTGCGTTTGGTTAGATGTAACTAGAATTACTGTATTATAAGATTTTATTTTAATTTGTAATGATTTGTAAATCTGGAATGTATATAAGTGTATGTATATGCATATATGCATATATATACATATTTGTATATAAGTATATATATTTGTATAAATATATGTATATGTGTGCATATATGCATATATGCATATATATGGGGTTAATTTTTCAAAAAGTCACCAAACTTTGACTTATTATCACTTCGGTCATCCAACTTCAAAACGTATCAAAGTGGTCATTCAAATTCTAATTAATATCACCGGGCAATCACTAGTGGCTTTCCAGCCCAAATTAGTTTACGTAGCCGCCAAAAAAACTGAGATTCGGCGGCCACGTAGACTAATTTGGGCCGAAAAGCCACGGATGACTGTAGTATCTCAGTTTTTTCAGCGGCGACTTAGACTAATTTGGGCTGGAAAGCCACGGGTGACTGCCCAGTGATATGAATTAGAATTTAAGTGACCACTTTGATATGTTTTGAAGTTGGATGACCGAAGTGATAATAAGTCAAAATTTGGTGACTTCCTGAAAAATTAACCCCATATATATGCATATATGTATATATATGAGTATATATATAAGTATATGTATATGTGTGTATATGTGCATATATGCATATATATACATACATGTATATGTGTATTTGTATATGTAAACATATTATATATAGATATATCTAGAAATGTATATACATACATGCACGTATGTATGTAAAAATACCTATGTATATTTATATAAATATATATGTATATGTATGTGTATGTTTATAGATTCTGGTTTTCAAAACACATGGAAAATGAAATATCTTACAGCAAACACCTGAGTTTAGAAAGACAAGATTTCGAGTAACATGTATGATGGTGTTCCATTGAAGTAGAAATTTTAAGTAATTTTTGCGAAAACACCAATTTTTTTGAATCATTAAAATTATTTTTGAGCATGTTTCTATTAACACATATAAATCTAAGACATTATACCAAAGGGCTCATAGTTCAATAATATTTATCCACTACGAAAAGTAAGTATGAAACATTTAAAAAATCTCAAGTTTAAGTATGCCGGATGCAAGTAACAAGTCTCCGATTATAAGTGCAGACTTGTTACTCAAACTCTATGTTATCAGGCAAGGGGGTAAGGGCGTATGGACTGGACCGCCTTGCGCTTATTGCTCACGAAAAAAAAAAAAATCCAAGACACTATTTGAGAAGCACCCTCCACTTTCATAAAATCACAAAATCATGCATGACATTCCCCAAAAAACCCCCAATATTTTCATAAAATAATTTTGTATAATATATATATATATATATATATATATATATATATATATATATATATATTAAAAGTGGAAAAACAACAATAGATTAACAACGTATATATTTTTAAAGTATTTAATTTTGGAAACATCATTGATTTTGGAAATAATATATATTTTTGCCAAGTTTGTTTTTAAAATTTTATTATTATTATTTTTAAAAGTTATCCTAATTTAAAAACAAATAATATGAATCTTTCGTTGGCGTTAAATACTCAATTTCAAATAATTCCATGCTATTCGTGAAGGATAAATGCTATAATACTATATAGTATGTATCTATCATAATAATTTTTTATAAAATATCGTCCATCAATTTCCCTACTACCGCTTGTTCCAGAGCATAGTCCCTTTCTTTAGTAGCTGGCCAGAATAACACATCTACATTTACTATTTAAAAAAAAGCTTCTTGTGTGACTGGACTTTTTAAAATATCGTCAATCAATTTCCCTGCTGTCACTTGTTCCACAGCATAGTTCCATTTTTCGTAGCTGGTAAGAATAACACATCTACACCAATCAACTTCTTGTGTGACTAGTTTTTAAAAAAAAAAACTTCCCCCGTGACCAATCATGCATGTGATGTGGTCGTCTGTGGAGGTAGAGGTGATGCTGATCAATATTTTAAAACCCGGGTTGACCCGATCGGTTCAACCCGGTTGATCCGGATCTGGTCAAGAAACAGAATTGGGTTAAGGTACAGTGTTGACCTGGTAGACTCGGCCTAGTACCTGGTGAACCGGCCGATCCGGTCCGGTCGAACCGGGTCAACTGAAATTGTATTAATTTTTATTTGTTATTGTGTTGTCTTTTGCTTAAATTTGTATTTAGGGTATTAAATTGGTATTTATAAATTATAAAAAAAACTATTTATTTGTTAAACTTTTAAATTGTTGTTTTTAAAATTTTTAGTTATATATATATATATATATATATATATATATATATATATATATATATATATATATATATATAACCGGGTCAATCTGGTTTGACCTTGGTTTGACCATTGACCTATGATCCGGAAGCTTTTACGGATCATATCCCGAGTCGGGTTGCAAAACATTGGTGCTGATATTTTTTGGGGCTGCTTGGTCATTTTGTCTGATGAATGATGATACAATCCTAATTAACAACCAATAACACCCTCATCTTGGGCACCCATCACCCCTGAACTGAAGAATTTTCTAATTCATATACACATCATGATGTTGATTTGTATGAAATGACCCGCATGATCCGGAGAATTTTTCAAATTGAGATCTGACATATATATAAATATAGCAACGCATACACGGCAAGAGAGAATTAAGACATATACCCTCCGTTTGGCTTGAGGGAGTGATCCCCAAGGCATGGGGATCACTTTTATTT
This sequence comes from Dioscorea alata, assembly GCA_020875875.1. Lineage (NCBI taxonomy): Eukaryota > Viridiplantae > Streptophyta > Magnoliopsida > Dioscoreales > Dioscoreaceae > Dioscorea > Dioscorea alata. Next base: position 18,015,697 of record CM037022.1, on the reverse strand, counting down.
TTGATGCATACCCATGTTTGGGTATGTACCAAAAAAAGTGGGACCAGATTTGTGAGAGGAGGGTTTATCCCCCTTACAACTTGGAACTTTATCCCCCTACAACCTGGTACCAGCAAACCCTCCAATTTTAGACAGAATGCTAAAATCAATAGAAAATTACCATTATGCCCTCTAACAATCCAAAAAGTATACATTTTTATATATTATTTAATTAAATATTTAATTATAAAATTAAATTGGATAATAGTTAAATAGATTAATTATTTTAATAATTATAAAAAATATATAATAATTAAATTATATTTAATTTAAAATATTTATTTATAATAATTAAAATAAATAATTTTGTTTAAATTATTTTATAAATTAAACAAATTAATTATATTTAAATATAATTAACTATTATATGTAATATCATTTATTTACATTAAAAGGTATAAAAGTAATTTTATATGATTTCTCTCACTTACTTTTTTATATTCCCACTTTTTATTTCTTTCAACCAAACACTATCTTCATTACTATCACCATGCTTTTTTATATTCCCACTTTTATTTTTTTTAATTTTTTTTAAAAGTAAATAAACCACATTTAACTAAAGAAAGAATATAGGAAAAATTGGGAGGATTACAATATGAAAAACGATGAGGAGACAAAGAAACGGGACCATCACCAGAAGTAGACCTATGCTACCGACAAACGGGGAACAAAAGATAAAAAAAAGCAAATAAAAGAAACAGAGTTGGACTGCTAGAGCTCAGAAGATTTTTAGCCTGATAAATATCACATCATCTTGCCATTAAATGAGTAGTTCGTCGGAGCTGCTATCCGGAAGGGGTTGGGTGTTTGTGAAAGTGAGGCCCCTTTTGATCTTTAGAATAGCCTCTTCTAAAGAGATCTTGATCCGGTCCGGTGCCGCATGGATCCAGAAAAGAAGTAGCTACTTTATTATTATCATTAATATATATATATATATTATAAAAGTAAATTAATCTCAATTTATTAAGCAAAAAGAAACAAAAACTAAAAGAAGCCCATGAGAAAATAAACACAAAGCCAAGTAAGAAAGTCATTATAGAGTTGATGCGCTTCTAACACCCAAACAACTGATGAATCAGAAAGGAAGATAAAAACAGAGCTAAAGAGAAGAAAGTCGCCGTAAAGTAAGAAAGGTCATCTTCAACTGTCACCAGGAAAAAAGAAGATGGTGGATCACTCTTCTTCTTCTTCATCTTCTTCTTCTTCTTCTTCTTCTTCTGGGTGGTCATCATCATCATCAACGTCATCATCTCCTTCTTCTTTCTGGTCATCACTATCATCATCATTTTCCTCTTGAGTTTCTTGGTTGTTTGCAGAAGTACTACTTGTTCCTTGTCCTGATGCTGCCCCTAATGCTGCCCCTTCAATTACCGACTTTACTATTGTGTTTGCCATTGTATTTCCAGCTTTGGGTGCATCTTGCTTTTGCTGGAACTGATGAAGTATGCAAATCAATGAGGCAATGAAGGCAAAGTCTATGTTTGGACTGATAGTCACCCTGAATGCATCGTTCGCCAGTCTCACCTTCACCACATTATCATGCTGGCTCATCTACGAACATTCATTTCCATAAAGTTTTCAATAAACAATATAAATAAATTTACCCAATTAATTATATGTGTACATGTGTGTGTGCGCATATGTATATATATGTAATACCTCAGCTATTGCAGCAGTTGGATTTTGCTTATAAAACACTTTGATTGATCTCTTGCTGAATTCTCCTGTGATCTTGAAATCCGATTCTAATTCCCTAGTGTTGGCAGCAAGAAACACGTCCCACTCTTTATGAATTTTGAGAATTGTACTTTTTTTTACTGTAAATAAGTGATTCTTTTCATCCGTGTCCTCTCCAGCTCGGAATGCTTGCCAACGGGTATGAAGAGTCCATGTCTATAAAGCGCAATATATAAATTAACTTCTCACTTTCCATGAATATATGCATAATAGAGATTTAGTTAAGAAAAGGCATGCATGCATGCATATGCAACCTCTTTTATAATGGAAAGAAGGGGGAACCCGGTGGCTGCATCTAATATGAACCACTTCTTCTTGTTAGCCACATCACTAGAAAGCCAGAAGAGCGCTTTGCCATCAAGGTCAGTGATTGCAAGGTCCTTCTTCTTCACTCCCTTAATCGTTGTACTGAAAGCCAGTTGTATTGGCTTAGGCTTGCAGTATTCTTCTCCAACGATGATGTTCTTTCCCATCTTTGGAGAGCTATAGTTGGGTTATGGATTGTAGCACCGGGGAATTAATGGTAAGCATGCGTGATGCATGGTAGTATTTGTGGTCATATATCGTTGTCGTCGGGTAGTGGTACGTCCACCTCATATGGGGCCATTGACGTGGAATTAACCAAGTCAATTTGAGGGACAAAAACTATGAAAACTTAAGAAAGGTACGTATGTGTTGAAGAGTACACGAATGGGAAATATGGACGAACAGAGAGAAAAATAAAAAGGCAAAAATAAAAATAAAAATTCTACCTGCTTATGATTTTTTTTTTTTTTTTCATATCAAATGGACAAGTCACTGTTTATACATAACATAAACCAATATTAAATACCCAACCTTATGATTTTTTTTATTTCAAAGAGCCTTCATCCCAATCAAACTGGATGATCGGACTTCAGCTTTAATTAAAATTGTTTTGTAGAAGAGTAATAGTTATGAATTATAGTATTTGATTTTTTTTTAATGAAATTATAAAATTTTAAAACTTTTTTGAAGAAAATCCCAATAGTTTTGATTTTTTTTTTTTTAAGTGTTCCAGCAAAATTACCAAACCACATGACGTTTTTGAACAACACCCAATGGATTTTGGTTATAACAGTTATTTCTTCGGTGTTTATGCAAAAAGAGCAAACCCGTGGAACTTTTGGGGAGACAGGCTATATTTAATTTAAATTATTATAAGTGTGTTCCGTTGAAGTAGAAATTTTAAGTACTTTTTGGGAAAATACCAATATTTTCAAATCATTAAAATTATTTTTGATTATGTTATTGTTAAAACATATAAATCTGAGACACTATATGAAAGAGCTCATAATTCAATAGTATTTACTGCAATACAAAAAATTGAATGTGAGACATTTCAAAATCTAAGTTTAAGTATGTCAGATGTAGGTAACAGGTCTCTAGTTATGAGTGTAGATTTATTACCCAAACTCTATGTTATTATATGAATTCCAGTGGTTTAGTTGGATTTCCAATGGTTTACCCTAGAAAATCTCACATCCAAGAGATGGTGAATGAGATGCAAGTCGCTCCCTATATCCACATATGTCCTCTACAAAAGCAACCATTAAGACTATAAATCATCTTTTCATTTACTGCCCTTTCACAACATTCATTTGGCATCACTTTACCTTGATCTTCAGGCAACTTCTCCAAAGAGAGTCTTAGATCTTTTTAGGTAAAGCAGTGCTATTTATTTGAGGGGATTTAAAACTCCATGCATTTAGAGTTACAAGATTCTCTCAAAAGTCAATGCAATTGTAAATCCAATTGACCCATTTTTCAGTGGATTTTAGAATACGACCAATTTGAGTGTATTCCAAAATCCGGGATTTGAAATACTTATCACAAGGCATGTGAATGTCACGTGAGGCATGTGAAAATCCATTTTTATATCATTTTGATATTTCTAAAAATTATTTTACTATTTATAAATTTATTTAAATTAATTATATATCTTAATTTAAAAACTAAAAAAATGTTTTATAAAATATCTTATTTTATAACTAAATTTCAAAATGTTTATTTTAATTTTGTTGTTATTGAAGAATAATTGAAAGCATATTTTATATTTAATATAAATATTAAACATATAGAATAAATTAATGCACAAAAACATAATAATACATTAAGGTATTTATTTTATAACTATAAAATATAATAGTGTATTTTATAATTAATAAAACCTGTAACTATATACCAAATTCAAATTTATAAATTTTTTCAACCAAACACAAAATTGTATAATAAAGCATTCCAAATGCATTTAACTAAACACTAGATTTAACACTCACTCTCAAATACAAAATTTTCACATACATTGTAATATGAAATCCAATGCGTTTTCAAGTACATCTAACCAAACGTCACCATATGTGGCATACATAGCTTGCGAGAAATGAAATCATTTTCATTTAAAACTTTTTTCCCTGCATCAATTATCATGAAAATTAGTAACATATTTCTGTTTTGGATGTCTGCAATTCCTATAGCTAAGAGGCAGAAGTTGGAACATTCGGCTAAGGCTGTTGAGAGAAGCATCTTGTTCCTGTGACTTGTCATTTGAGACGAGTGCATTGACAAGCACATCCCAAATTCGGTTTCTAGCATATAGACCTAAGTTTGTACTTCTAACTGGGAAGGAGACCCTCTCTGCATCTTAAGTCATGCTATATCGTCTATTTGTTATGTCCTCCTTTTCTCCTTATTGATCTCCTCTAGTTTCTTGGATGCTTAATTGTCTCAACTTCCAAGGGAATGTTATTTTGTCTTTTCAATACTTGTCTTTAATTTTGCAAAGATCGTGACCTATCCACTTTTCAAAGTAAATAAATAAATAAACAAAACCTTGCATGATATTTGGAGAAAACCCTAATATTTTCATACAAAAATTTTGTATAATACATAAGCCAGTGACAATTTTACAACAAACACCCTATGTCCTTTAAAAATCAAAAAATAAAAAAAAATAAAAAAATGCCATCTTTACAGAAAATGCTAATAATTTTAAGATTACGATATGCATTTTTAAGATGTGTTATCTAGGAAAAGGAATCTGTGATTTTGGAAATATTATTTATTTTCCCCGAGGTCGCTTTAAGAAATTATTCTAAGGCCATCTCCAACCCAAAACTGTATATTTGGCGTTTTAGGGCACAAAAAATTCAGCTTCTACAGTGAAAGTTTTTCCAACCACTACCTCTATTTTTAACTATAAAATAGAATATTTTAAAAATATTCTAAGAATATTCTTTTCACTTCACAGTTTATATATTCATACTATCAACAAATTTAATTATTTTTAAATCTTTTTCACTTTAACCATTAAATTTAAATATTATACTATTTAAAATATAGTTTTAGTTTTTATATTTATTATAAATATTTATTAAATATAAAAGAAAATCTGATTGATAAAAAAAATAAATACAAATACGAATATTACATTAATTACTTAATAAAAACATAACATACAAACAAGCACCATTAGTAAAACACAACATATTATTTTATCTTCATGTAATTTTCGTTAATTTTAATAAATTTATATTTCACAAATTATTTTCTTTAGTTTTATATTTGTTATTAATTGAAAAATATAAACTTAAATTATAAGTTATTAATTTAATTAAAATATAAAATTATAAATATAAATTTTAAAAAAAATAGAATTAAACAAAACAGAAAATCAGAACAGAAATAAAAATATAAAATAAGAAAATAACGCTGCTACAGTGGCGCACAATATCATGCACGCCACTGTAGCAGAAATGAAATTTGGTGCAGGGGATTGCGCCTGGTTGGCGCGCCCTTGGGCCAGGGTTGGAGATGCCCTAACTTAATGGCTTATTTGGGCTCATTTCACTCTTGCAAATTAACCTCATAATTTTAAAACAAAAGTGAATAATAAATAACACTCTCTCCCCCTGATTGTGTCTAATAATCTCCGGCAGCTCTTCTTTTGAATTATATAAACTTCAACACCATTGCAAGTTCTCAAAAACCAAAAACTCAACTTCAGAGACACAGACAAGTCACTGAACATGCAGGAATACGAAGACAATATGATACACCAATTTAAATGAGATCAATGCTAAAGTTTAACATGCTTCATAACAATGGGCATGAAACTCATAAAACCAATATAACAAACCAGCATGAAATGTAATAATAAACAATTAATAAAAACCTTTGGAAATGAATCAAAAGAACTCATCATGCTTGTGATTCTGTGAAACAATAGATGGAGTGTGCATGATGGAGAAGATGGACACATGCATGAAGAACTAACAATGAGATAGCTAATAATGCAATGCACGTGCCCTGCTTCTCCATCTAGAACAAGCCATCTTGAAGCTCTATATAAATTAAGTATCTAGAGATGAACTGAAGAGGCTTTCATTCCTTTATCCCTATTTATAATTCTCTTGCTCTAAGGGATGGAAGAAGAAGATGGCCATGAAAGGTGGTGGCTTGGAAAAGCACTGACCTAACAAGAGTGGTAGGGACCATGACTTTGGCAACCTTTTCACTGAAGAGAAGTACATCTTTTTATATTTCTTTTATTGAGGGTCTAGGACTTTCTCTTTTGAGCATGGAAAGTCTTGTTAAGTTAGTCAAAAAATAGTTGCGTTTCAATTGGTGCTATCATATAGCCCTGGAATACAAGTCTAACTTGGATTGGTGTATTCTCCATTAAATGAATGATGGTATATTCATATGTATTTTTTTTTATGAATTATAGTTAATTAAAACTTAACAGTAGTAAAACATATATATTTGATCTCACTATAGATAAAGCACACACAAATAAAGAACAACCAATGAGCAAACCTCTTCTTTGAAAATGAGTAGACCACCATTGTTTTTCTAGGGGGTTGAAGATACTCATCATTGCAATTAGATTTCATGAGAAGGATTATGGAGGTGATTAGTAGTGGAATATGGAGAAAAGCTTAAGTGTTTGTCATTGATTCCCAAGTTAAACTTCATTTATAAGATGATGGTTGTTTTTATAATGGAAGGGGATTAGTAATGGAGTTGGTGGAGAGTGAATCCACAACAAAGAGTAGTGCAAGTAATGATGATTCGTGAATAAAGAGTGGCAAAGTGATGAACTATTTAAGATGTAATGGTGGTGCCACATAATCCAATATCTAAAAAAAGAAAGATAATAGTGACCACTAAGTTTGTTGTTCAATGTTCATGTGTACCAATTACTTATGTGAGCATGATCAAACCCACTTGCAACTCTGTGCTCTGTTTTGGTGCATAACATAGTTGTGCTCTCTTTTGGTCGGGTCCTCATTCTTGTGATGAACCAGAGTGACTTGGAAGATGAAGCAACAGGGCATTAATGGTTATTTAATTGTTTAAAATTTGAATAATGAAAAACAAAAACCATGATAATTTGTTCTCATTGATCAAGCTTCGTCATATGATTTTTTATTATGATTACTAAGAAGACCCAATTCCAAGCTAAAATATTGTATTATTATCGTCACATTTAATCAAGATGGGGTTTCAGTCAATAATTACATGGTGCTGGATATTGGTTTTTCACATGAGAACTTGTATGCTTGGTTTAGAAGTCGTTAGAAATTATTAGCCTGGTTTCCTCTGATTTTGTTTGAAATTTTGCAATTATAATTTGTGATTTTTATTTTATTTTTTAAGTTCAATTGAATACAATTTGAATCAGAGATAATGAGAACTAATATGTATATATATATATCTTAATTTGAGATGAAGAGCTAGAGTGTGCTAATGTATAATATATCATAACCTAGTGTTGGCGCATCATATGCATTTTTACTTGTTTACATTAGCATTATTCACTTTTGAGTAGATTTTGTATATATGTATTTTTTACTCTCACAGTGGATTTTGTGTAATTGGGTGAAATGCAACTATAAATCCAACAAACATTTATACACTCACTTTGTGTGAGGTTTGGAGTTTTTTTTTTTTTACCAAAATGAGCGGCTAGGCCGCTAAGAAAAGGCAGGGCGTACTTAAGCCTCGGCAAAACAAGTAGGAGCGGGGCCTGTATACACATGGCCGCAGGGACCACCCCACACAACCACTATTTACACTCCCAGAAAATGTATCATTACCCAAGATTCGAACTCTCACTACTTGTGAAGGGTTCTATTGGGGACCAGGCTACTAATAGACCACTTGGTCGTTGGTGAGGTTAGGAGTTCAATATTAAGATCTTCCCAAAAATTGCTAATGAACACGGTGCAATAAAAACTAGATAGTCCAAGAAATTAGTAATAGTTTAGCTTTTTAATAAATTAATAAGTCATTTATTTTTATTAATAGAATAATAAAAAGCTAAACACACATTAGGATGTTTAACCATATTGGTATGAGCGATGCTATTTTTATCGAATAGGTTTCCCGAATGATGTGGATACCCAACTTATCATTCACATCCTCATCCACGTCATTATTTTTTATATAAATTTCAAATTTAAACCTTAAAAATCATTAAATTCTTAATTTTTTTTAAAATTTATAAAAACTATATTTAAAATCTTAAACTCGAAATACTACAAAATATGTACTCTAAAAATTTAAAAACTTAAACCCTAAACCCAAAATTTTATGTCCTAAACCCTAAACTGACAATCACAAACCCCGGTTTGTGATTTCAAGTTTAGGGTTTAGGGAGGGAGTTTTCAGTTTATCATTTACATGTTTATCTTTTATGATTAAATGGAGAAATTATTATTAAAAAAAAAGAGATAAAGATAGAATGACGTGGATGCTGACATGGATGCCAGCTTGACATCCACGTCATTCGAAAAATCTATTCGGTAAGAATATCATTACTCTATTGGTATTGGTTCTTCATGTTATACATATTAATTGAACATCCATTTCATTGACTTTATTTCTAATTTATACACTATTTTATTACTATTTGTATGAGAAGAGTTTCTATTCATTCATTACGCGCTTAATTTTTTTTTTTTTTTTTAGAGATAGGGCCAACAAGCACCAATCTTCAGGGGTATACACAGATGGGAGAATCGCCACAAATTATTGAATTCGCATCTCTCCCAAACGAGGGAACCCGGGGTGCTACTGGGTTCAAATTTTTTTAATTACACCAGATTTTTCAAATTTTTTTTTTGCAAATTTTAAATTCAATGGCTTATTGGATACGGGTTCTGTCCAAAAAGATCCACATCCGTAATGCTTGCCAAATTGGATCTTGATTCATTCTAAAGATCCTCTTAATCCCTTACCGGATTTCCCTCTGTCGGATTATTAGACTCTGATCTCAAATAATCGGATGCTATGTGGAATTTATGTTTGCTGATTCGGATCTTGATTTACTCTAAAGATCCGTAAAATCCCTACTAGGATTTCCCTCCGTTAGATTACTGGATACGAATTCCTCTCCGTTGGATTATTGGATTCGGATCTCAACCAATCGGATGCTATGTTTGCCGAATCGGATCTTGATGTATTCTAAAGATCCGCAAAAATCTCTTCTTCTCGGATTTCCCTTCGTTGGATTATTGGATTCGGATCTCGACTAGTCTTATCGGATCTTTATTAGACGTATTACCATCCGTTTTCTCCTTCTCTCTCTCGAGTCGTCTTCTTGGACGATCACTTGCATCATTCTCCAGCGCGATTGCTTTTCTAGGGTTTCAAATGGGGAAGCAGAAGGGAGATGGCACCAGAAGCAAGAGCCGCCCATCCAGCAGCAGGTTCTTTTTCAGTTCTTTCGTGATTGTGTGTTCTTCTCGCTTTGATTTTGCTTCTTTTTTGCGCCGCCATTCATAGGATTTGAGTATCCGGCTTGTGGTATTTCTCTTGTTTTGCTATTGATTTTCTGGGAAAAAATTTACAGCTTGGCTGCATCTCTGTTGCCTCCTGGTGCTTCTACTGTTGGTTTCGGCGGGTATCTTGGAAGCTCTAAGATTGATACTTCTTCTTCTTCATCAGTGGAGGGTGGGGCTCCTTCTTCGGTATGTTTCCGCACTATTTATCGTTAATATTTAGTTATTTTCTTTTTTCTCTCTTGTTCTTTCTGTTTATTTGGTGATTTTACATATTGATTAGCTACATCTGTTGGTTTTAGAAAGGTATGTTCTTTAGTTGTTTGCTGCAGATAGAATTAGAGCAATATCTGAGATATTTAGTGTTAAAAACTACAGTAAGGGCATGAAGGATAAATCTTGAGGATTTTCAACCGAATAGTGAAGAACTATACAAACACTGGCAGCTTGAGCAATGCCATTTAAAGCAACTATTTTCAGTCAAAAATCTCTCAAAATAATTTTAAAATCAATTGCATATTGAAATTTCATTTAGTCGTCCAAGAAGAATGCCTCCAATGTAGTACTGTCTTCTTTTCCTGAAGAAAAATTCTTCATTGGCTGGAAGGCCTTTGAATCTTTTTTTATCTTCGTGTGTTTTGATGGCTGAATATTTGTAGGAATTTTTGTTTCACATTAGTTTGCTTACTATTTAATTGGCAAAGATTTTATTGTCAGCATGTTCCACGCACTGTGGATAAATGTGGTAATTCATCATTTGTCCTCTCTCTCTCTCTCTCTCTTTTTTTTCAATTATGATATTCTTTTTGGTGGTTATGTTGATTCTAGTAAGCTGCCTCTTCTTTTGAAATTTCAAAGGAAAATGAGTTGTGCTAGTTTCTTCAAAGATTCTTTCCCTTTGGTCAAACTAAGATCAAAACTATTGCATGCAGGACGTGGATGCTGAAGTAGCATTACACTTAAAGAGGCTTGGACGGAAGGATCCCACAACAAAGGTAATTCACCTTCCAGTAATTCAATGTCTCTCCACTGATCAACTCTAGACTCAGATTTAACCGCTTAGATCCGTGTGATTTCTAAGACTAAAGTTGAAAAGACTCTTTTACTTGAATTTGTTGATATTTATGGAATGGAATATAGAGATACAATGAGGTTTTGCTTGTGCCAAATTGGATGGATGGTCCTTTTGAACATAAATAGAGGCTTAATGCCTGTGTATGTTCCTTTTCTTGATCATGGATAAATAAGCATGGTAAAAAGTAACCTGCATTTGTCACTATAATCGTCTTCTGAATTTTTGTCTTGCCTTCTGTTTGTTTTTTATTTTTTCAATTGTCACATAATAGATGATTTTCTCAAGCATGGAGTACCATCTGAAACCTACTCTGCTTAGTTACTATACTCACCTTCTGACATGTGATCTTCTAATTTTATCATCATTTTTTTCTTTTTCATGCATGCTCTGCATTTTCTGAAGTTCAGTTTTTTATTCTTCTATGTGGAAAAGAGGATGTGAATTTTATTTTATTTTGTTTTTCTTCTCTACTTAGGATCTGTCATGTAATTTCTGCTCACATATTGCATGCAGCTTAAAGCTTTGACATCACTATCCTCTCTTTTTAAGCAAAGGCCTGGAGAAGAAATTGTGCAGATAGTTCCGCGATGGGTAATTTCATTTGTAACTTTGCCACGTTAATGCTGCATTGTTGTAGTCTTTTCATTTCTTGATGTGATTGGGTGGTTGGTATTTTAGGTGATCATTGTTTTTTGTTTGAGGATTAAACTACCATTGATTATTGTGTGCCAATTTTATAGCCAGACCAATTCCATCCTACACTGGAATTCTATCTCGTCTTTCACCTTGGTTTTGCTACTTCTGATCTTTTTTATTTCACGGATTTCATGGGGCCCTCTATTCCCTTGTTGACAATAAAAGTCAATTACATTAATTATCTCTGCTTCAAAGTTTATGGCATTAACATGAAAGCTAAATAATTTCATCCTACAGTGTGAGCACATGCTGCATATTTTTATTTTATTTCTTCTTGTGATTCATCTGAATGATTAAACGGTTAATGTTGACATACTGAGTTGGCGTCAGCACTTTCAACATATATTTTCATAAATTGTAATATTGACTTTCTTTTGGAAGCACATATCTTTCCCCTGTAGTAATTATGGTCAACTGCAAACTCTTTACTTCTCTTATTTTAGTCTCTCGAAGCTCTGCTGTGTCTCTCTGTCTACAAAATGTTAGCAAAGGACAACCAGTTATGACTGTTAAATCATGTTCTCCTTTGCTTTTCTGTTCAGCATGTTTCTGGATGTCCAAATTTCACATGTTATCAGAACTTTCTGAACACAAAGAAGTTTATCAGCCTTCTCCTGATTGGATCCAGCTCAACTACACAACTTAATTTTGATCGCATGCTTGTAAATGGATTATATAGGATTCTATATATCTGATGAATTTGGTTAATTTGTTGTATAGACATTTGAATATAGGAGACTCTTGCTTGACTACAATCAAGAGGTTCGACGAGCAACCCATGAGACCATGACTAGTCTTGTGACTGTTCTCAGGTGTGAAGATATTTCATCTATGCCTTTTGATTTCTTTAATGTCATGTACATGCCTAAGAAAATATAATTTGACCTCCCCATCCTTTCAAATACTGAATATGCTTTGGTAATATATTTTTACAAGATCCACTGCCCCTTCATACCAATCATGCCAGTGTTTTTTTTTTTTTTTTTTTTTTTGCACATTTTGTATATGAATAATTAGATAACATAGTTGATTTTCCTGCCTAGCAAAGAATGATTTTACTTTTGTAGTAAATTTTTGACAAGAGTTATTTCCATGCTTCATACTTATAATGGCTCTTTTATCTCAATGACATTGTTGTGAGAAACAACTGTAGCAAATGTGTAGACTTTGTTGAGAGCATGTGTAATATAACTTGAAAGTAGTTAGCCTTATTTAGAGTGCCTATACTTGAGATAATTTATGTTCTCCGTATAAATACAATATGTTCTTTTCTGAAAACAAATACATATGGTTTAGTTCTTGCTTGTAGCATGCTATTCTCTAGTCAACCTCTAACTCATAAATTTAGCAAGCATGTTACTTGTTTGTAAACACCACATTCTTCAGGAAAGGATTGGCTCCTCATCTAAAGTCATTGATGGGACCGTGGTGGTTTTCTCAATTTGATCCAATCCCTGAGGTTTCTCAAGCTGCTAGACGGTCATTAGAGGTTTGCTATTTTAGTCATGGAACATACTGTTTGATTGTGTTATTTATTTATTTATTCTGGTCATGTTCCTCGAATCAAACAGGTTGTTTGGTTGCGAGTCCTTGACTCCTTGGCTTGCTTTACAATTTAGCAAATCTCCAAGCTATTCATTCCAAAATGTTTGAGCAAACCTGTCAGTTGCCTCTTTGCCTCCGTAGGGATTAGCATAGGTCAGGTACCCGATCCAAACATGAAAAGTTTGACCCGACCCAAACCTTTTGGGTTTTAGAAAATCTGACCCGAACCTAACCAAATCCTATTAGTAACAGGGTTTTTAGGTTGCGTACCCAACCTGAACCCGACCCCCACATGAACCCATTTTTCTTGTATTTATAAATTATTTTTTTAAAAGTTAATTACATTCAAAACAATTTTTTTTAAAAATATCCGTAGTCCATAAAATACAAACAAATTTCATATTAAAGATTAAACAATTGAAAATTTATCTTAGAAAAAAATATTATACAATTGCAAAATTTAAATAAAATCCATAATCTAATAAAACCAAATTGATTTCAAATTTAAAATAAAATCAATAATAAAAGCAAAAATAAAAATATTTCTGACCTCATTCATAGAGTATAAAAATACAAATTTTATATGGAAATATAATCACGAAAAAAATAGGTTTTTAACTTTTTAACTAATAATATATATATATATATGATAATATTATGTTATGATTAGTTTGGGTTAGGTATTTGACCTTACTCGACCAATACCTGAACCTAAAAAACCAAGTTTTTTATTGGCCTGACCTGAACCCAGACCGACCAGTTCAGTTAATTGAATTTTTCGGTTTGATTCAGGTTTTCAATTTTTCTGGTTTCCTTGCCTACCTGAATTTGCCTAATATTAATACATGTGATATAGTTCTACAGGCTGAGGTTGTCATTAGCTAGATACAAGCAACTTTAAAGTTGATAACTTTATTTTGGCGACAGGTTGTTTTTCCTGCACAAGAGAAAAGATTGGAGGCATTGGCTCTATGCATTAGTGAGATTTTTCTATATTTGGATGAAAACCTGAAGCTGACACCACAATCTATGTCTGATAAAGCGACACCTTTGGATGAGATGGAAGAAATACACAAACGTGTATGCCCCTCTCTCCCTCATCTCCCCTCTTAGTCACTTGTTGCTGCATTGCCATGCTCAACAAGTCTTTCATTATAATGAAATGATATTTATTCTCTCTTTTGTTTTGAATTATTTATTGCTTTAATGTTCTTATGCATATACTTTCATGGAATATTATGTAGTCTATGTAGATCTTGGTACAACTCTTGAACCGTTAAAGTAGGTTATAAACTGTATAAATTGACAGTGTCTAGCGTAGTGAGACCAACATAAAGAACATTTTGTTGATGGCACATTTTCCCACTATCTACAGCTATCTTGGTGTGAGGGTTCTTATCTTTTCTTCTTTTCCTTGTTTGTTGGATAACATAAATAAATGTGTTCTGATGGATGGCTTATTAGTTTCATTTTCTGTGGTGATGATAAAAGAGAGTTTCTGTTGATAAATAAATTCTACAGTCAAGCAAGATATAGATTATTGTCCTTATTCCTGTTTATGAAGCGTGTGTTATATTCTTCATGCATCGACATCTCTTTGCTTGATGTTGTTATGCTGTTAGTTATAGCAAATGCATGTGATTGTTGCTCTCCATATCGGTTCTGGCAATATTAAGTGTCTCTATGCACTAATTATCTCAAGTTTTCTTATTCACCCAGGTGATTGCTTCATCATTAGTTGCAGCTGCAGCTTTGACTGATGTGTTACTTGGAACAACACAAAATGATGAATTGAAAAATGCTGATGCAGACCAAAGGCTTAATTCAAAGGCCAGGACAAAAATTTTATCTCATGCTGAACAAATGTTTTCTTCACATAAGTATTTTCTTGAATTTCTGAAGTCTAAAATCCCCGATGTTCGTTCTGCTACTTATTCAATTCTTGCTAGTTTCATCAAACACATTCCTCAAGTTTTTAATGAGGGAAACATGAAGACACTTTCTGCTGCTGTACTTGGTGCCTTTAATGAAAAGGATGCATCATGCCATTCAACCATGTGGGACATGATACTGCTTTTCTCCCGAAATATTCCAGAAGGTTGGTCTCACTGCAATGTTGAGAAAGTCGTCTTAAATCGGTTTTGGCATTTCTTGAGTAGTGGATGTTATGGTTCACAGCAGATTTCATACCCTGTGCTAGTACTGTTTTTAGATTCCATACCTTCTAAAGCTGCTATTGGAGAGCAATTTGTGTTCAAATTTTTTAAGCATCTGTGGGAAGGAAGAAATACAGCGCAGGCCTTGGCTGCAGATGGTCTTGCTCTTTTCAAGGCATTTAAAGAATGTTTCCTTTGGGTGTTATATCATCCGACGAGGTGTTCATTTTGAGCTTCTTGAATAGAATTATCTAGATGTCAGCTTTTTTGTAATGTCATGATCGGTGTTGTGTTGTTTCTATGCAGATATTCTGTTGGAGAAGATGGCTTCTCTCTCCCTTCATGTCTTATAAATGATGTTCTTGTGGGACTTTTATGGCATGATTATATTGCATTGGTAGCCCCGAAAAACCAACAGCAGACTTCATCTGAGCAATCAGCCAGTTCTGTTGAAAGTTCCACTTCAGTGGCTCATGAAAGATCAACAATAATGCTTAATACTAATTTAAGAAGTCACATTCAAGAATTGGGAAAATGCATTGTTGCTATTTTATTGGATATTTCCTCAAAGGATATTGATCTGCTCAATGCATTCTGCACATCTGTTCTGAAGGATTGTTTGGATATTTTTCAGCAAGGTGAACACTTACCAGGTTTTTCTGTTAATGTCCAGCGCATTGCAGACTTTTTCTTGTTACTGGATGAGTTTGCCTTGCCGAAAGGTGAAACATGGCCTTTGTGTTGTTTAGCTGGACCAATGGTTGCAAACTCGTTCCAAGCAATTAAATCTTTGGTAAGTTTTCTGCTGAACAATTGGTGTATTTTGTCTTACAACTTATTGTAGTCAATTTATATTTAATCTATGTGCTTGCTGCTCTCTACAGCAGAATCAAGTTAATATTGATTGTCAAATAATTGTTAAGGCAGCGAGTATGGTGTTTTCTGATAGATTAGGTTTTTCCTGCCTGGTTGATCTAAATTTTGCAATGATCGACTCCAAAAGCACAAGCAGCTGGACAAGTGGTGGTTCAATCTTCCTTTGTCTGCTTGCAATCCTTCCTTCTTAATCTTGCTTTCTTATTGAAAATTGTTTTGAGTACAGTTGAAGTTTATTTTTAACACATTTGTTTTTCTCATGCTAATGGCCCATGTTTCTATTTTTCTCAAGGTTTCCTTAACTAGCTTGAGTTGTAGCCATGAAGATTAAAACTTTCTTATTCCACAACAATGAAGCCACCTTTTCATTCTTTTATTTACTAGGGATTTCCTTTGAGATCGTCTTCCTATTAGGGAAATTCTGCCAAAAGATGCTTAGCAACTCCTAGTGCCATCTTCATCTTTCATCTTTCTTTTCTCCTCCGTTTTGTACATCTTTTTTTTGGGCCACCAACAGACTATGAACTTCTCACTACATGCGGAGAGAAAGTGGATCACTAACTCCTCTTGAGTTGGTTGGGCATCCTGTATACTTGGTATTACTGTAAATTACCTGCATGGCTAGCGTTTCTGTACCCTCACATTTTTCTGCATTATTTAGTCGCATCCATTGCCTTTTCTTGGCAATCAGATCTTTGCAAAAGAGCAAGAGCATAATTTGCCAACATGTAGTGATGGCCTTAATAGATTGCCCATGTAATTTTACTTAAGTTTTCAACTATAAGTTATAATAGCAGATCATGTACTAGTTTAGGTATGCTTTGGCATCTAAAGAATGCATACTCTAGGAGAATGGTTATCTAGTGCTACATGATTTACGTCCGTAACTGATTCTGATAAAATATATTATTAAAGAATATGTGCTAGCCGTGAATCAAATGTGGTGAGTATAGTAGTTTGTTCTCTTTGCCTAATATTCTAGTTGTACTCTACTAGTATATACTTGATCTGCATTAACTGTTTGTCCTTTATTAAGTGCAGGACTCCCCAGATGCTGTTAAACTTTTGTCCACATTGGTCAAAATATTTGGGCCTAGCACAATAGTATCGTATCTCAATATTCACCATGGGGAGCAGGACATAAACAGTTCTGCAGATGAAGGTGTTACTGAATCAAAGGCAATAACTTTTTTGCACATATTCATGAACGAATTTGTTCCTTGGTGTTTGAACGGACAGAAGCGCTCCTGCAGTTCAAAACTAGATCTGTTGATTGATTTGATTCAGGATGAATATTTATCGGATCAATGGTGTTCAATCATTGGATATGCCACACATGTGGAAAATTACGCTATGCATGGCATCAATACTTCAATCATTGATAATAACATTTGAAATTCTTGCTTTCCTTATTGAGAAAGTTAGGAAAAGAATTGATAACAAGAAGCCGGGAGTTGAGGGAGAAAAGGGTTCACTCTCGGAGCACTGGCAACACAAGTTGCTAGACAAAGCTGCAGTTGTTGTTGCCTGTCATTCTTCCTTGAGTCCCTCACATGCTCATTTTCTACGGTAAAATAGCATATCTTCCATCCTATTACTTATTGGAAATTATGTCACGCCTAATTTTTTTTTTCTTCTGTTGTATGAAAACCTCTTTTCATATTACATATTGCTGTCCTTTACGGCAATAGGTTGCCATTGGTAACACAATGCAATGCAAATTTGGTCCGCCACCACCATATTTGAGAATTAACTGCTTGGTTTTATGGCTTGGAGTGAAGTATCTTTTGGATTATCTGGTTGTTTATTTTGCTTGTTTTTTCATCTATAATAGGGAAATGCTTCCATGCTTTTCATTACTGATTTTTCTTTCAAAGCATATGCCAGCTCAACCTTAGACTTATCAACTAGCCCCTTAAATAGGAATGTAGGTAGTGGCCAGCAAAGCCACTGATATATGAATGAGAGACTTTCTCATGTTATGGTCTTATGTCTGTTTGTGCATCCCACATGAGTTGACCTGGCAACTGGGTTCTGAGTATTGTCTGATGTCATTCATAAATGTGATAAATATGTCATAATTTTAAATGTTGTATAGTGTGGTTCTCAAGTAATTTAAATAAGAAAAGAGGCTAATAACAGATTGCCTGGTATATTCATTTATAAGTGGTCTTTTCTTTTCTGTTTTTATTTGTTGTTGGCTAAGTTTCAAGATAAAACATTTTTGCTTGCACTTTGTGATGGAAGCGAGTATCCTTCCACTTTTGTTACCGTGAACACTCTTCATTAGTGATCCTTTTAACTGAAATGTAGACTTGTATATGCTTCTTCCCTTGCATTAATTTCATCATCCTATGCTGCTACAGTGCTGTGCTTGGTGGTTCAACTGAGAATGATCAGTGTTGCTTTCTCTCTGGAGAGGCTGTTAAATGTATGTTCAGTGGAACCTTAAGGCGTTTGGTAGAATTGCTTCACATGTCTTCTTTTGAGTGGGCAAGAACCTCATGCTCTTTGTTGTTCTGTGCTGAATTTGATGAGTCAATTCAGATGTTGGATTCCTCTTTCTTGGGCAAGCTTGAGATGGCTCGAGCTGCTCTGCAAGTTCTAGAGTGGGGCATCTTTTGCTTAAGAACCCTTGATGAGGACTGCAGACTGGTGCCGTGTTTATTAGCTGCTTTATTTATTATCGACTGGGAATGTATTATGGCGTCAGAGGGAGCTCTAGATGTTGAATTTCTAGGGACTGATGTGGATACAGGTTCACCAATATCTGGAAATGTAAGTTTTGATCATCAACAAGAATGGGTCATTGATAAGTTGGCTTTTGGAAAGGAATTGCATGCTTTTCGTTGTGGAATAACTTCTTCTTTCTGGGGAAGCCTCAGTGCTTGCAGGCGATTGCAGATTGGAAGCATTTTGGCACAGGTTCTGAGATTTTGCATCTTTGAGACAAATGGCTTTGGAACTAACAGGACTTCTGCTTTATGCTGCAAATGGGCACTGGATATGTTGAACATTGTATGTCATGATAACAATGAGTTGCAGACTATTTTGGATCAATTGTTATGTGAAGACAGATCTTGGCCGTTGTGGGTTAAACCATTGCACAATGATGCTAAAATGCCAGCCGTAGTCCAACTTCAGGAAACACCACTAGCCAGCAATGTAAGAACCAATATAGAACACTATGCACATTGACCTTTACTATTTTTCTAATATTTGATCAGTAATCAGTTCTGTTGGTTCCTTATTGTTTATTAGTCTGGTTTAACGACCTTATTAAAAAGTTTCTTCTATTTTAAGATTTTCACAGTGGTACATGAATTTCAGAAATTTCAGGCTCAAAAGATGTCATTATTGGTCCTCCTATTATCTGTTACAATCTTTGTTAATATTTTGAAAACAACTTCTATTAGATGAGATAATATGCGACATTGTGAATCTACCTGTGGCTTAAAAAATTGATTATACTTCGATCATATTCTCCCTTGTTGCAGTTAGTTTAATAGGTACCTATCCGTTTAATCATCTGCACATAGGCAGTTGGGCTGTTATGCTTCATCTATTTTGATACAAGTTGTGCATTTGCAGTCTGCTATAAATTGTATGTTTATATAAATTTGATGGCTGATTTTTTTTTTTTTTTGCATTTTTTGTGTAGGAAGCGAGGCATCACAATTTTGTTGTTTTTGTTGACAAGCTCATCTGTAGTCTTGGCTTCAGTAGAGTGATTGGTGGTTTCAACACTGAAACTGTAATTTTCTCAGAAGTAGTTTCCACTGAGCCAATTCCATCTTCAGTTTCGGACTCTCGGGCATGGCTTGCTGCTGAAGTACTGTGCACATGGCATTGGCCAGGTGGCAGCATTTTAACTTCTTTCTTACCTTCTTTGAGTAAATTTGCAGAAAATTTAGCTTCTCCTGGGGATAACATTGTATTTTCAATTTTGAAGTTATTACTTGATGGTTCCCTTGTCAGTGGAACCAGTTGCGAGTGGATTTCTTTCAATGCATGGACCCTTTCATATGATGAGGTAGAAAACATTCAAGATCCTTTCTTGCGTTCTCTTATGTCCTTGCTATGGACTTTAATTATGAAGGATAAGGTCTGGGGAGAGTGTGAGTCCTTAGCAATCCTTACACATGTTTTAGATAAGCTTTATGCTTCTACTCTTGTAGACAGAGCTTGTCTGAGAATTCTTCCTTATGTTCTCTGTGTTATAATTCCCCGATTGCTTTCTGAAAGTTGCATCTCTCATGAACCCTGTAAAGATGCATCACTCATTTCTTTAAAGGAAGATTTACTGCACAAGAATATTCTTAGTTGGCTTGAGACAGCCCTTTCTTTTCCACCCTTTGCTTGTGGAGAGACAGGACCAGGTGAAAATGCCAACTACCTTTTATGTTTCTACTTCTATTTTACCTGTAATGATTGTCTTTCTTCTGTATATGAATTAGTGACATGTATTTTATCATGTGACAGATGTTCTCGAATGGATTCAAGTTGTTATATCTTGTTTTCCTTTAAGTGTGTCAGGAGGTATGGGAGAGCTCACAGTTGAGTTCTCGAATGATGTTTTCTTTCCCGAGAAGACACTATTGTTGAATTTGTTTAGGAGGCAACAATGTGGTGATGATGCTTCATTGATATCCTCTACCGCATCTGCTGATGATGGAACATTTTCTTCACTTCCTGTTCAGATGACACTTGCAAAGCTAACTGCAGTTTCAATAGGGTATTGCTGGCAAGAGTTTGCTGTGGGTGACTGGAATTTTGTTTTAACTCAATCACTTAAATGGATGAAATTGTTAGTTTTGTCAATGGAGGAAGCTGCAGAGAACATAGATGATGTTGCGATGAAGTATACAGCTAACAAGAAGTCAGAACTTATTCTGAAGGAGCTGGATGCTGCAATTCAGGCTTTAGACTCGTTACAAATTAGCATTTGTACAACTGCTTTGGTTATATACTCTGTCTTCTCACAGTTATTTGAAGTAGAACAGGCGTGTATGAATGAGGTCTTGCAGTCTTCACTGCATTTTAAAGATGAGATGATGGAAGGTATTCTCCGCATCTTCTTTGCAACTGCTGTTACTGAGGCCATTGCTGGATCATTGGGTGAGGAAGCCTCATCAATTATTGCCTTAAGTCGATCTCCATATCGTCACTTTTGGGAGTTAGTTGCAGTCTCTGTTCGCAAATCACCTTGTCATGTTAGAATCAAAGCAATGCAATCCATGGAACTATGGGGTCTTAGCAAAGGCCCTGTCAGTTCTTTGTATGCAATTTTATTTTCCCCCAAACCAAATTCTTCCTTACAGCTAGCTGCTTATAGTTTGCTTACTACAGAGCCTGTATGTCAATTGTCCATTTTTAAGCACAAAGGTTCAGAAGGAATTGTTACCACTGACGAAGGGACAGGCATGCCACATAACTTTGAGTCAACTTCTGAAGAATCATATGATTTGAGGGATGAGGTGTCTTGTCTGATTCAGCAGCCTGCTGCTCAGCTTCTTCAGATGGATTTACTATCCCCAGACAGGGTATGTATACTCTTAACTGGTTTAGTATGGTTCATTCATTTATTTTGTGGGATTGCTGTGTATTTGTAATGTAACAGTAAGTCATAAACTTCTTTTATGCAGATTAATGTGTTCCTTGCATGGGCTTTGATATTATCTCATCTTCATTCACTACCAACTTCTTCATCAGCAAGGGAGACATTGATTCAGTATATACAAGATTTTGTCACTTCAACGATACTAGATTGTATATTTCAACATATTCCTTTGAAGGTGGGTTCAAATAATATGAAAAAGAAGGAAGCTGAGCTTCCTGTAGAAGTCTCCAAGGCCGCTAATTCTGCTAAACAAGCTATAACTTCAAGTTCCATGCTGTCTAGTGTGGAGTCACTTTGGCCTATTGGATCAGAACAAATGGCTTCACTTGCTGGTTCTATCTATGGATTAATGATTCATGTTCTACCTGCTTATGTGCGCAATTGGTTTACTAGCTTGCGTGATCGGTCTCTGTCATCTGCTATTGAGTTCTTCACTAAAACATGGTGCAGTCCGACTCTCCTTTCAGATGAATTATCACAGGTAACTAATTTTGTCTGAATTTTATTTTCTAAGCTGCATATTGAAAGTTCAAATTTATGCTGTGGTATGATCATAATAGTTTACCCTCTGTGTTCGCTGATAAATGGCTGAGAGCATGATCATTTTCTATTACAGTTTAGAGTCTCAAAACCAGAAATGAACTTTTGCAATTGCTTTTACTGTGTGACTGTTTACAAGCTTAAAGACCTACAGCTTTTTTCGTATCATCTATTAATCTGACTAGTTTGTTTTCAGGGAATTTCAATGGCTGAGAAAGTGTATACATAGCAACCTTTAGAAAAATTTTGAATTATGTAGAGCATAATAATTATTCATCATGGATGAAGTGTCACACGTTGATAAATGCAAGACATTTAGCAATTTTCTATTTTTTGGTCAAGCAGGTTAAAGAGGCTGTTATCGCTGATGAGAACTTCTCTGTTGCTGTGAACAAATCATCATATGAGATAATCGCTACTTACAAAAAAGAGGAGACAGGAATGGATTTGGTTATTCGCCTGTCCAGTTCCTATCCATTGCGGCCTGTGGATGTTGAGTGCACGAGGAGTCTAGGTATTAGTGAAGTGAAGCAAAGAAAATGGTTGTTATCCTTATCCGCTTTTGTTCGCAGTCAGGTACCCTTGACCTTCTGTGTTCCCTCTATACTTTTGAATTGTTTTCTTGACCTAAATGTTCCAAATGAATTTGGTTTGTGCTCTGAAGAAACTTAACCTGTATCTTTTTCGTACTTTTTCTGCGCAGAATGGTGCAATAGCAGAGGCAATTCGCATATGGAAGAGTAATTTCGACAAGGAGTTCCAAGGAGTTGAAGAGTGCCCGATTTGCTACAGCATCATCCATACCGCGAATCACAGCCTACCTCGGCTAGCATGCAAGACCTGCAAGCACAAATTTCATTCGGCTTGCTTATACAAGTGGTTCTCGACCTCTCACAAGTCGACCTGCCCGTTGTGTCAAACGCCATTCTGATATCTTATTTATACATGTCCATATGCACAAAACCAGAACACCTACACAGTTTTGCCTCGGCGTTGTACAGTCTTTCATGGGGATTATCCAAAGAATTAAGAGTGATGAATGTTCTACATAGTTGAATAGTTGAGTCTAGGGAAGCCTTTGTACTTTTGTAATTTGTACAATTAACTGACGAGCATTTTACTTTCTAACTGGTCAAGAGCTTTACCCTTTTCCTAATTTACCTGTAACTTAAATTACATTAATTCAAATTTATCACTATTTAGCTTCTCTTGTGTTGCTAATACGGGCTTTTGCTTGCGTGGCCCCAGAAAAATAGGTAATTGTTAGTATGAATATGTATGTTTTATATTTGTTCATACGCACAGGTTCAAATCATTCTTGTTTATTGGAATAGTACTTAAAAGGCTTCAAAAGATCTGTAAATTCCTATAATTTCCCTATACCAAGCGAGTCTTTATTATTATTATTATTTTAATTGTTCATCTCTTATTTTGTGGGTTTTTTTTTTTTTTTAACATCTTCTCAACTTGCCGGTGCTTTTCCGAGCCTATTGGAAATATGCATGGAGCTAATCCTTGTAGTTTCAATGAACTTAAAAAGCCTAGGTGAGCTCGTTGTGGCTTGTACGGGTTGGGCGAGCTTGCCGGTCATATAGAACGCACTTGATTATAGGAAGCAGATTTTTCCACATTTTTATTTTTAATGAATATGTTTTATTTAATTTTAAAATAAAACTATGAGAAGCAGATGAATTTTGGTAAAATTCTCATTTTAGTCCCTATACTTATCAAAATGCGCCTTTTTAGTCCCTTTAATTTATTTTGTGCCTTTTAAATCCCCATGCTTTGTGATTTGAGTCAATGTAGTCCCTCAAGCATAAATTGGGGGACTAAAATTGGCTACATTTTGATAAATACAGGGACTAAAATTGGCTACATTGGCTCAAATCACAAAGTAGGGGGATTTAAAAGGCACAAATTAAACTAGAGGGACTAAAAGGGCACATTTTGATAAGTACAGGAACTAAAATGGGAATTTTACCATGAATTTTCACATAGTTTACTGAAGTGAATGAGGTTACACAACTCGTGTGCTCGATCTAGCACCGAATTCATATTGCCTGGTAAAAAAAACCAAAGAATAGTTTATTTCTAACCTATCACAGTATCTTTAAAAAAAAATTAAGTCTCACGAGAGCCTGCTGGTATCAAAGTAAGCTTGCTTTGCTGGCAGACCCACCCAAGATTAGCGAGCTTCGGGAGGGAGGTCAGGCATGCATAGGAGCAAGCTTGCCTGTAAAACAAGAAACGGAGAGGGAAAAACAATTTGAGGTATAATTTAAAAAAAAAAATTCAATTAATAAATTCAATTGACTTTCGCATAGCTTGGTATGGTCTCAGCTCTTCCATCACTTGCGGATTATTTATTTATTTATTTATTTTATATCATATCATCATCAGTTTGGTCCTAAAATAGAATTTATCTCATGGAATTTTAGGTTCATTTGCAAGATTAGCAGGGATGTAAAATTAAATATATAGTTTTCTACAAGGAAGACGGCATGGCATGCAAGCGATTTTCACTTCCCCTCATGACATACTTGGTGGCCTAATGAGCCCACCAATTATAACTCAAATAAAATAAATGCACCAAAACCAGACAAATGAATCTAATCTAGCAACATGACAAGAACTAGACCTCAAGTAAACCATTAGAATAAATTCCCCTCAAAATACACCATCATCCAACTTAAATTAGTCCTTAATGTGGACTTATCCGGACAAATCCAGCCGTGTCGTATTGGTTGGTGGCAATAGGCCGGCCTGAAAACACTTTTTTAACAAATGAAAGTAACAATACGTTTATTTATTTTTTCAAAAACAATAATAAAAATAATATGTCCTTAACAGTGTCAACATCCATGTATAGTCCCTCAATTTTTAACAATCACAAAAAATTTTCTTTTTTTTAGACATGTCTTTTAGCATTTACAAATGATATAAGTCTGATAAAAAAAACAGCGATAAAAAATGTGATTTTTGAAAATATAAGAGGCCATAAATATAATATTAAGATAGGAGTTTTCCCATAATATTTTTTTGAAATACCTCCATAGTAATAACAAAGAACGAGAGGTTAAGAGTTTAAAGTTTTTTTAATGTAATTTCACCGAGATCATCATTTCAATAAAATTAAATTTATTTTTAAAAAATATATATTATATTATTAAATTAGAAAATAACTAATGTTACAGTTGCTATCTGTCAAGCAATTGCTAGAGAAACCCTCACTGTGAAACAAAATTTTATAGCAAAACCACTCATTTATTCACAGCTTTATAACATAAAATGCTACTCCACTCAAAACCCTAATAATATTTATTAAAAATCTTAAGCGTGAGAAACATAAATATGTACAAAGTACCAAAACAAGAAGACAGACAAAATTAAATAATAATAATAATAATAATAAAGCCAAGATTAACCACCTCAATAATTACAAGGTCACTACTAAGTCCTTTATCGTTATCCATTATCATTAAATATATAAAAAAAACAATTTTATCTATTAGGGGAAATTGGTACTCTCCTTTCATTCTTTAAAAGATATAGGGGCACCGTATAATGTGACCAAGAAAAGGACAAAGGAGTGATCACTTCTTCTCTTCCCCGTTGTGGTGCGCCCGAAAAGAAAAACGAGATAAATAAGATCCTCTCTATATCTCCATGGTCTCCTTCTCCTTCTTATACCCTTCCATCTCCTCCTCTTCTCAGTCCCCCAATCCCTACCATCATCCTTCATGGACTCCATTTCTCTCGCTTCCATCCCCTCCTCCTTTCCCTCCGGACGCCATGCCTTTTCTCCCAAAGAAGCGTTTTTCCGAGATTTGAGGCCTTTTCCACCGATCTTGGCTTCCGAGGTTGGGTTGGAGTTGCGTGGTGTGTCGCTTGAAAGAAAGGTTAGGGTTTTGACGGCGAGAGCTACTGCTGGGGTTAGTTCTCTTGTGGAGCAGTGGAAGACTGAGGAGGAAAAAGAGAGACCTTTGCGGGTTGGGATCATCTGCGGAGGACCTTCTGCCGAGCGAGGGATCTCGTTGAACTCCGCAAGATCCGTTCTTGATCACATTCAGGTGATGATGCTTCAGAGTTTTTTAGGGTTTCTAAATTTATTTTTATTTTTTTAAATTTTTAATGTTTGATAGATGAATTGATGATTTTCCCTCTATTCTTTTGTTTGAGGATTTTGCAGAAGACTTTAGAATAATATTAAAATTTAGAATAAAAATAAACCAATTAAGGAAAGTACCTTTACTTTGGAATTGTTTTTTTATTTATTTATGAATATCATTTCTTAAGAGAGATAAGATTGAAATAAATAAATAAATATTGTCTTGATATGGAAAAAATATCAATTATCTAATAACAAAAAAAAAATTTCTCAAAATGATTTATATTTCGGTATAAATGTTGTACATTGGTAC
This sequence comes from Dioscorea alata, assembly GCA_020875875.1. NCBI lineage: Eukaryota > Viridiplantae > Streptophyta > Magnoliopsida > Dioscoreales > Dioscoreaceae > Dioscorea > Dioscorea alata. The sequence continues at coordinate 17,989,187 of CM037022.1, read as the reverse complement.
ATGATGATGTTTATCACTGTTTGATGTTTCAGGGAGAGGATTTGCATGTGAGCTGTTATTACATTGACTACGAGCTTAATGCATATGCAATATCACCTGCACAGGTACAAGTGTTGGATTATGATTCTGTTTAATTTTTTTTTAATAAAATAGATAAATTATAAATTTATTAAAAAAAATTGGATATAATAATTGATGTAGTAGTGTTGTAAACGGGCGGGTATTCACCGGGATAATTTCCCAGTGGAATTATTTATTTAATTATTTACAAATACAACAAGCACAGTTAATTTTGCGAGATTTCCTGAATCGGGATTTCCTCTTTTGTTTTAAAAAAATTATTCTTCAGTTTTTTATATGAAATACTTGTAATTTTAAATTTTTATTAATTACTATAAGGGAATCATGATTCATGGTATATTCTTTTCTACTTAATATAAATATATTAAATATATTATTATTTTTAATAATATATATTTTTATTTAATATAAATAGGTTTTGAATTTAAAAATTTTTTTTGATAAATATAGATTTTTTTCTAAATCCATGTGATTCACTTTTTAATCTCATCTCTTAATCTCATACTCACATTCCCTAATTGAATTTTTATTTTTATCAATCAATTTTTCTGCTAATGATTTGAAAAAAATTATTTAGAAAATATAAATAATACAAATCTAGGAGTTAATTATTTATTTATTTTTAACTTTGGTTATGTTCATTTAATCATTGGTATTTTAATAATTAAATAAACATATGAGTTTTCCTTACTTTATATTTGAATATTTATAACATAAGATATTATAATATATAATATAAATATATGTATATAATATTTAAATTATATATATATATATTAGGAAAAGGATGGAGACGAGGAATACCCTTCTCAACTTTTCTGATGGGGAATTATATCCCTGGCCCGACCCAATTCCTATTGCCCAAAATATCCGCAGTTCTAACTTTGTTAGCACGGAGCCTCATTTTAAATGAGGCAAATTGATAACCCTATCATGTAGAGTGATGAGAATTTAATTTAAAAATTGCGGCTTCATCTTGCATGCTTTTTGTTCATGTTGAACTTGAGAATGATGTATTGACAGAAATGTCCATTGATTTATTGATAAATAAAAAAAAATTATACACGGATTTATTGGCATATATAGAAAAATGTATACACGAGAAGGTGATAGGCTCTAGAGGGTTTATTTATTTATTTATTCATTTAGGGTTATGGCCTCTATTATGACTCAAATTTCACCTTTACACAATTAACAGTCATGGTAGCTTTATTAATATTAAATTATTAACATTTTCTAGATTTTAAGGATGACATCTTTTTTTCCTATATGCTAATTTATGCTTCCTTGCTTTTGCAGTTATATTCTAACACTCCTGCAGATTTTGATTTCAAATTAGAGAGGTTTGATTTTATATTAAGAAACTGCAGAAGTTATTCTTTTTCTTTCCTGTTGATAGATTTGGCACTTGAATTATCCTAATCAACTTTTTTTCAGCCTTGCACAAGGCTTTCTTTCTTTGTCTGAATTTGCAGAGCACCTTGCTGTCTCTGTGGATATAGTATTCCCTGTTATCCATGGCCGTTTTGGCGAGGATGGTGGCATTCAGGTTTGGTTAATATTCAAATTAGAACTTAAGCATATCAGTGTACATTTAGGCTGTATCATATCAGGCAATGCTACCATCTAATATGCTTCTCTGTTGGCTAATTTAGGAGTTGCTTGAGAAAGCGAATGTCCCATTTGTAGGAACCCCTTCAAATGAATGCCGTCAAGCTTTTGACAAGGTAATCCATGCCAAAGAGCTACCAGAAAGTGAAGGGGTATTTGCATTTGCATGAAAAGGATTGTTAAAGTTTCATCAGTCATGCTTATACATGTACATGCCTCTCTCATTCTATTCTCAGTATAATGCTTCTGTGGAGCTTAATAAACAAGGTTTTCTCACTGTACCCAGCTTTCTAGTACAGGTATGGTTTTAAAGCATTTATTTGCATTTTTTTTCTATGAGCTAATTATAATTGTAGCATGATCATTAGTATGAATCGATATTGCTCAATAAGCCTTGTTGTCGATGTTGCATGCAAACTAAGTCTTGCCCTTCGTGTGACTTGCAAACAAAATCTTGTCCTCCATTTGGTCATATAATTGGCTTATAAACTAATGTAAAAGTGCATTTTGCTTCTATCTTGGATCAATTTGTTTTGCTTGCATACATCTAATTATCCAATCGATAGTCAATAGAAGTGCTAGCTATTTTTGCAAAGTTTTAACTTACAAGGTGTAAGTAAGCCCTTTAAAATAAAAATGGCTGAAGCGTAGATCATTAAATGGAAAAGAAGAGAAAATCCTTTGATGACTTGGTATTTGAATTTTGAACTTCTTTTTTATCTCAGCATTTCCCTTGTCTGTCTGTGTACTGGAAAAATTAATGTCGCTGAAGGTATGTGTGTTTTTAACAAGATATGTTATCATTAAATGCATGGTAATTTTTCATCACCTCGCCCTTCTGTTTTAGAATTGCTTGAAAGTTATGCAGATTGAAATTGTTCTGTTGCAAAAAGGCTGGTTAGCATCTTTTTATACATTATTATTCTCCTTAGTCCTTAACTCTAAACAAGTCGATTTGAAATTTTAGGGAGACAAACCAGACAAATCCGCTTTGGCCAACTGGTTCAGAAACAATCATTTGGATGAGTCCACCGGGAAAGTTGTGGTATGGCAGTTTTATCTTTAAATCTTGTGTGATGAATGATGCTAATTTGATACATTGTACCAATCTGGGTGCCTACTTTTTCTCAGGTCAAGCCTGCAAGGGCTGGATCAAGCATTGGTGTTGTGGTTGCTTATGGCATTGATGATTCTCTGGAGAAAGCTGTTAATATTATCGCTGAGGTGCTGACTCTATTTTTCATACTTTTATTGCAGGATGAAGCAAACTAATCCCTTTGACCTGATACCTTTTAATGGACATCAGGGTATTGATGACAAAGTTCTCATTGAGATTTTCCTAGAAGGTGGTAGGGAATTTACTGCTATTGTTATTGATGCTGGGACAGGAATAAATTCTCATCCTATCGTTCTCCTTCCAACTGAGGTGAGCGCTTATTATTTTTACTAGTCTTGAGTACATCAAACTTTCTGGGTGCTGGAATTATGTTCTGCTGCCCATGGTGGCTGATTGAGTTTTCATAGATTTGAGGTATATTAGGTATATCTACATGAATGCTTTTATATGTCAATTACCCAACTGGTTGATGCTATTGTCTTAGCTGAATTTCTACATTTAAGTGTTAAATTAGCCTTGATTTACTGTGAGTATTGTATAGTTTCTCCTATTGGTCTAACTTGTGTTCAAGATTAGAAAATTTTTGTTAGGAAAAGTGCTTATCATAATTTTATTTTAAAGCATTCAATTGGTTAGTGATCAATTTTCATCAATCAATGCCAGGTGGAGCTCAGTTCTTCTAACAACAATGAGGTTGAAGAGGATACAATATTTAATTATCGGAGGAAGTATCTTCCAACTCAGCAGGTATGTTGACAGGCAGATTCTTTTACTTTTCTAGAGCAACTTTATTAAATATTTTTGAAAGAACCAGATATGATCTCCTCAAGTATTCTTGTTGGTCATTACCATGGTTTATGCCAATGAATAACTGGAGCTTTTTAATATGTGTCATATGTTTTCTGTTCTTTGTCGCTAATGTATCTTTTAATTTTTGTGCACAGGTGGCTTACCACACTCCCCCACTTTTTCCTGTAAATGTAATTGAATGTATAAGAGAAGGAGCAGCGCTGCTATTCCAGCGGCTACATCTATGTGACTTTGCTCGAATTGATGGTTGGTTTTTACCTTTGCCAAATAATTTGCTAGCATCTGCCGAAAATGATAGTAAATTTGGAAATACTGAATCTGGCACGATTGTATTTACTGACATCAATTTGGTGAGAAAAAATTTACTACATTGATAGTTAAAATTTTAGTGTTTCTTATCTTCAATTTGACTTTGTACTTACTAGTTTTTGTGCACATTGTACCTATTTTTGCCATTGGTTCATGTTAGATAAGCGGGATGGAGCAAACTAGCTTTTTGTTTCAGCAGGCTTCGAAGGTACTTATCCATCTTATAGTTATGAGTATTTTCATGGTGAAACTAATGAAACAGTGGAATTCCTCGGGTGAATGATAGTTTGCATTTTGTACTTTTGATAGGTTGGGTTTTCTCATTCGAACATTCTCCGAACCATCATCCAGCGCGCTTGTTTGCGGTTTCCTTCTCTTAGACCTTGCAGTGATGCATGGAATAAATTGTCTAGAAGATTGAAGTCTTCACAACATGCTAAGGTTACTTCCAAAATTGAGCATACTAAGAAGGTGTTTGTGATATTTGGAGGTGATACTTCAGAACGCCAAGTATCTCTTATGAGTGGAACCAATGTCTGGCTTAACCTGCAAGGTTTTGATGATGTAAGTACCAACTTTACTGAAACCAGTTATTATTATTTTCTTAATCATTTTATAGTTTCATGTCCTTTATTTTGAGTATACCATCTATCTCATTTTGTTTATACAATGCGATATGTTATTCAACTGTTTAGACTGATTTAACATCAAACTTATTCGAAAATGTATTCAGTTGTTTGTAGCTTTTTATATGTCCTTTCCCCTTCCCATCTAGGGATGGCAATGGGGTGGGGCGGGGCGGGGCACTCCTCTACCATCCCCGCCCCGCCCTGTCCCTTTTTTTTTTTTCATAAACCGCTCACCCCGCCCCGTTCTGCCCTGCTCATAGTTACAAATAAGTAATTAAAATTCCTAAAAACATTTTTAAAACAGATTGCTTTTATAAAACATATACTTATAAAAACAAGCTCATAAGAAATTTATTGAAATTAAGAAAAAAATCATTTACCCTACACTATATAATATTTATAATAAATTAAATTAATAGCGGGGCGGGGCGGGGCATGGAAAAACCAAACCCGCTCCGCCCCGCTCAAAGCCGGGACGTTCAGGGCGGATCGGGTCGGAAACCACAGGTCGGTTCGGTTTTGCCATCCCTATTCCCATCAGTTTTTTTATTATTGAAGGGTTTGCTGTTTGTGATGTGATCATGCAATCAGTGTGTGTGTGATACAGCAGATCACTGCAGCTCTTCTCTCCTATAATTCCAGAGCTAGCTGTAAAGCGACAAAAATCTCTATTACCCATAGAACTATGTGGAAGATAGAACTGGTTTGAATGTAGACATTCATCCTTGAAGATCAATATTGACGGTGGCGTTGGTAATCTTGACCTATAACTTTTTCTTTGGAGTGCATCATGTTTCATATCTTGTCATGCAAGAGAACCAATACTTATGCCTGAAATATTTTAATGTTAGCATATTTAATTTATAGTTCTTATAGTCAAAACCAACATCAACTGATCAAAGTTCATTTTCATGGGCTTTGCATTTCTACCACCAACATCACTTGGAAATTGAATAAATGATCATACACACTAATCCCTGACTCTGTGTTTTTTTAAATTTTTTAAAAAAAGCCTACTTAGAAGGTAGACACTTCCTGCATGCCCCTACTTCACAAATATTTCAAGTCACCTTCCTCCTGATCATACCTTTGTTCATGCTGCTTCCATAACTTAGATTCCAGGGCCAGTGTAGATTTCCGAGTGTATTGGTGTAGAAGATATGCTAATTTAAACCTATTTTTGGATTGCAACCAATCATAGAGATAGAATAGTGCAAGATTTGCACCTTAAAATTTCTGTTCACAATTAGATAATTTTTGCTCATTAACTATGGCTTTTAAGTTTGCATTTCCAATGGCAGATTCCTATATATTTTCTCTTGTAATGCTTATCCTGATCATTCATTTTTCATAAAATCACTTAGACACTGATTGGGTTATCTTCCTATTTAGCATCTCCATGTTGTAACCAAAATTTTTGTCTTCAATTTGGTGGTCTCAGCTTGATGTACATCCCTGTTTGCTAGCTCCAGCAAATGGATATTCATCTACTAAGCAGGATACAAACAATATAGCGAATTCTAGAATTGTTTGGACTTTACCGTAAGTGTTGCATTTTTCCTATAATTTCATGAAATGTTTCTTGTAATGTTATTACCCTACTAGATTGTTACTTTGTTCATCCTGACACATTGTTCATGGTTTCACTATTCATGAAAATTTTGATCTGTGATATTGCATTTTCTTTGGCCTTATGTGCATTGGTAACATCAATACTCTCACTCTTTGCTTTTCAATCATTTTTTTTTAATTGATGCATGTCATATTAGAATCAAAATGAGAGAATGTTGTAATATTTTTCATACACTTTTCTGATCATAGAAGATCTGCATGAAAGTTGTATCTATGTACATACAATGTTGAAGGCAATATTTGATCATAGAGCTTTCTGCTTGGTATCATAACTTTCTCCATCAACTTATTATTTCTTTTTCTTTATTTCATTATGAGTGATGCTTATTCTTTTGCTGCCAACAGTTATTCCCTCGTCTTACGGCACACTACAGAGGAAGTTTTTGATGCATGTGTAGAGGCAATTGTACCAGCAAGGGCTGCTTTAACGTCTTGTTTACGTGATGCAGTGATGACTGAACTCTCAGAGGCTCTAAACCAACATAGTTGGTTTACTGGATTTGATATAATTGATGAACCACCTGTTAAATATTCATTGGAACAGTGGATCAAGCGAGCGAAGGAAGCTCAAGCAACAGTCTTCATTGCAGGTTATCCTTCTGGACCATAAAAATTTGATAATGATATTTGAATTTATTCTTGTGATAAAATCTAATTGAAATACAGACAGTCAAGTTTTGCCAGACATAGTTTATATGTATCACCAGTTCAGTGCCCCTGAAAAATACAGAAGATTGTGTATATGTGAAGAGTGGAGCAGATATCATCGTGTAGCTATCACTATATATTGACAAACATATTTTTAACACAAGGTAGTCAAGGTAAAAATATCCAAATTGGTTTCAGCATGCCACCAAATCTGATTCCAAACTCTTTATAGTCCCACCTCCAACCAGCAGTTGAAAAATTGTTATCATAAGAAGCGTCATCAGAGCCTATATTCCCCCTTATTTGAATTTGCATGCATTATTAATTTATTACCATTATAGCATTATGTAAACTCATCATATTGCTGTAATATGGTTCTTGAAGAAACTCTATTCTTACCTGTGAACATCAATTGCAACTTTACAGTGCATGGTGGAATTGGTGAGGATGGTACTCTTCAGTCTTTGTTAGAGGCTGCTGGAGTCCCTTACACAGGTCAAGCTTTATGAAAGATGCTCATTTCCAGATAGCTATCGTTTCTACATAATTTAGAGTCATATTAATGTCTAATAATGCAGGTCCTGGTCCTATGGCTTCTAAGACTTGTATGGATAAAGTGTCTACATCTCTATCCCTTAGTCATGTACGGTAACAAGGAATTTGATGTTCACTATTACGTATTATTTAACATGGTACCATGTGATTTTTTTCCTTTGTCTTTGCCATATGGTATGTCAAAGAACTTAGTAGAGATGCTTGGGTAAAGTTATTATGTGCCATCATGTTTCATCATGGATATTTATAATGATCACACCATTTATTATTACCTGCATAAGCCAACTCTTACCATCTCACCAAATAAATCTTTAGCAAATTAAAAGCATTTAATGTTATGAAGAGATCTTATAATGCACTGTGTGGCCTTGATCATAAAATAGGCTGTTTAATTGATGCAAGATGTTACCCTATCAACAGATTACACGCTTGGTCTTAACTGATTTGTCTGCAAACACCCTTCCCTGTTGCTAGTTTACTAAATCCTTCAATCATTGTTAATCATGGTTAAAATAATCTTTTTTCTTACTGTTGATTCAGCTTACTGGTATGGGGGTGCTTACTATACCAAAGGATGTTCGAAGCACAGAGGAACTACTGAGTTCTCCTATACCTGATATTTGGCGTGATTTGACCACAAAGCTTCAATCTGAAACATTGTGTGTGAAACCTGCTCGTGATGGATGCTCAACTGGAGTTGCCAGGTTACGGTAAGTGAAATGTTTTAATCAGTGTCCCTTCCTGTTTATGGTTGTGCAGGTGTGATGAGACCTGCAAATTAGTCTTAAGCCTCTCAGGCTTCTATGTCCATGCTGATGTTATAACTGTCCTTTCTTCACAGCTCAGATGAAGATTTAAAGGTTTATACCAAGGCAATCCGTGATTTTCTTCCTAGGCTTCCAGCTAATAGTTTGTCAAAGGTACAATCAAATTCTTATTTTGGGATTTTTTTTTTACAAAATAGTTAAATATAAAAAGGTAAATCTGGGCAACTTGGATGTTTTCATTAGCTATTCATATAATTAGGTCTGTTTATTGATCAGTGCACCCTCTGTTATTCAAATATAATTCTGGATGTTTTGTTAACAAAAAAAAACTAGAAATAGCAATTACATTTGAACATGCAGACAACTGTTTGACCTTCTGATGAAATAAGCACCTTGTATAAGAATTCTCTTGCTTTTCATCAATCGAAGAGTGGTTGCAGTAGAATAACAAATAAAAGTTGGCTTAACTGTTCTCTAGTATTTGAGGAGCAAAATCCTTTCTTTTTTTTTTGTTGTTTTTTGTATGATGATTCTTTATTTTAAATAGTACATTGTGAAAATTGTGGAAAGCTTAAACATATACGAGAAAATCATTCTTTTTTTTTTCCGGTCTGTCAGTTTCTGGTAGTCGTTTCTCTTTCTCATGAGTAATAAAGCATTCTTCAGCTCCAACCAAGTTAACTTCTGTTTTATGTCTACTTCTCAGGCACATGGGGTCATTGAGATGCCATACCCTCCTCCACAATCTTTAATTTTTGAACCTTTTATTGAGACTGACGAGATTATTGTTTCATCCAAATCAGTGGATGACACTGCTCGCCGACTCATGTGGGAAGGACACAGTGAATGGGTTGAAGTGACTGTTGGTGTGGTGGGTAAACACGGACAATTGCATTCTTTGAGTCCTAGTATTACTGTTAAAGAATCTGGCGACATTTTATCCCTGGAGGAGAAATTTCAAGGTAAATTTTTTTTGTTGTTGGTATTAGCTCCTGTAAGAAAATTCTACTTGAAAATTCATTTCTTGTGATCTACATGCGAATGATTTAACTTATTTAGTGTGGCTTTTGCATAGTAAATAAATAAATTATCAATTGCTCTCTGATCTCCTGGTTTATTATCTTGTCTTGCTACCCTAGTTTAGGTTTGTCATTAGTGCTTCCAATTCTCTGTATGCAGACTTATTTCCTGAATGTTAAATATTCCGTATTCATAGTTTGGATTCTTGTTGTACAGGTGGTACTGGCATCAACCTGACTCCACCGCCGCTGTCAATTATGAGGTTTGTTTCTGAAGCCATTACTTTATAATGATCCATTATTTGCATGCTTAGTTCGCTAAATTATGTTCTTAAGTCCAGTCTTCTTTTCTTCCTTCCTTCAGCGAAGATGCCTTGCGAAAATGCAAACAGCGGATTGAACTTATAGCAAATACCCTGGAATTGGAAGGGTTTTCACGCATTGATGCATTTGTAAACGTACACTCTGGCGAGGTGAACTGACTTTTTCGATCTCCTAATTTATTTTGTGGAGTGCATGACTAGTTGAGGAAAGAAAAAGAGTTCTCTGCAGAACAATCAAGTAGCTAGTTACTCAATACATTTACTGAGTTGTTAAATGACTATTTCCAGGTGTTGGTGATTGAGGTCAACACTGTACCAGGGATGACTCCATCTACTGTCTTAATTCATCAGGTAAACAACAATTTTTACTATGCCACTACAAGTTGAAAAAAAAATCACTCGCCATCAATTTTTTCTATCTATCATCATCTCAGGCACTTGCAGAAGAACCGCCGATGTATCCACAACAATTTTTCCGAACATTACTCGACTTGTCTTCGCAGAGATCCAAGTAAGCCCGAAACGAAGAAAAATGGCGCAAGTTCAAGTCAAGCAAGTTTGAGTCCATGCCATCAGAAAACAGAAGGACTCAATATATATGTTATGAAGTTTATTTAGTGTTGTATCTTAGTAATCAGGTATCAATAAGTATGGATTTCTGTTTAATTATTGTCTATGGTCAACTTGTTTGTTCAGCACTCAAATAAGTTTCCAATAAATGAAGGTCTTCATTCAATAATTGAGATCCGGGATCTTATGCAACATGCTTGGAAAGCATATTGAAAAGGTTTTCCACTTCCTCTGCTTTGGAAAAGCATTGTACTCTGACAAGAATCCCATCATTTTGGGGGTTGTTCCATGTCTAAATCTAAAGTATAGTTATTCCTCATTGGATTGAAAGAAAAGAAGATTGACAATTTTTACTATTTATTATTGTTTTTATGCATTCCAATTTTGTAAGTGATAGCTTTGCCTTCCTTTAAAAAAAATTGTTTATTATTTTGTATACTTTCACTATATCAATTTTTTTTTTCATTATTTCATGTGATACTTGGCAAAGTTAATAAAATTTTAAAAGATCAATACGCCACTATAATTTATGTATTTTCGTATCTATTCTTTCTTTTGACAAATTCTTAAACTGAGACACTTGTCGTTATTATATATAAGGTTTGATTGTTATTTTGTATGAGTATGAGATAATTTACAATATTGATTGTTATCGATAAATTGTTAAAATTTTTATATATGTATATATTTATATTTGATCAAGATTCATGTTCATTATTTTTTGATAAAAATTTAACCACTAGTTGTTCAACTAATTAATATGGAGTCTTCATCTTTTTTGGGGACCAACAATGATGGACTCAATTGAGCAATGAAGCCTATATGATAAAGCAACATGAAAGAAAAGAATTCGTATAGTCAATTCCAAATAGTTAAGAGTATGATGTTTCATGTGTGTGTATATATGTATATATTAATTTTCTTAATTTTATAAGAACAATTATTGTGTATAAAATAAAAGAGAATTATAAAAACATGATGTATTCGCTTTTGTCATTTGGAAGCTTCGATTCGAGAGACTAATATTATTTATTTATTTAAGTGAATTAAGAAAAATATTAAAATAGATAAGAAATAGCCACGAAGGTGATGATGGACAACCAAACCTACCACAATTAACTCCCATTCAATATTCCAAGTCAAACATTGAGTTATGGTCCCACTCAACCACGTGAACATTTAGTCAAATTTCTTTATAACCACGGACCCCACTTTACTTAGAAATTAACTCAGGTAGCGTTTGGATTGTGGAATAGGAATGGGAAGGAGGGGAATGAGAAGAAGGGAGGAGTGGGAATATGAGTAGGGGAAAAGAGGAGGATAATGATGAAGGTGTTTGGTTGGAGGGAATGAGAGTTAGGAATAGGAAAAAATAAGAGAGAGATATGATGAAAATTACATGTATACCCTTTTGTGTAAATAAAATCATTTGTATAAAATAATGAATTATGTTTAATAATAAATATTTAACATTATTAATTAATAAATATTTAGAATATAAATATTTAATTTAATTTATTATAATCAAATTTATTAAACTTAATATCATTATTTTTAATTATTATTTATTTGAAATTATTATAATTAATTAATAAATTTAATTATATTAATTTCAAATGTTAATTAAATGTAAAGAGATGAATAGTAAAAAATAAGAGAGAAAACTATAGTAAAATTACACTTATGCCTTTTTATATAAATAGAATGATATTTTAAAAAACAATGGTTTATATTAAATAATTAACATGATTATTAATAAATATTTGTAATATATTTAATTATTTATTTTAATTTATTGTTATTAAATATTTCATCTATTTTATATAACTTAAAAAAATTTGATATATTAAATAATAAATAATTAGCATGCTTAATTAGCATAATTGATTATTATTAAGTATTTGCAATATATTTACTTATTTATTTTAATTAATTAAAATGAAATAATACAACTAGTTAATATAATGTGTGACAATGGAAGAAAGTTTTTTATATCATGAAGGGCATAATGGTCTTTTCCTAATTAAGGAGAACCAAGCCCCCCAATTTTCAAAGGAGTCACATGCACCCAACTTGGTAATCCCAATCCCATAAAAATTTACTATTCACTCCTTCCCCAATTACCAAACATGGGAGTGGGATGCTTGGGTACTTGTGATTCCCACTCCCAAGGCTTCAATCCAAGATCCAAACGGGTTCAATGTGTGTGCCCTTTTACTTAGAAATTTAACCAATTCTTTTCCAAATATTCTTTGTTTTTCATTTACGTTATTATCCCGCGTTTTAAGTAGCATAGCTACACACGGTCGGTTGTTAAGTCAACTTAATCTTTCTTTTTATTATTTATTTTTTTAATTATAAAAAGCTTAATTCATTTAAAATCAAATTTTAAAAAAAAATTAAACAGTACTGTTGATTGTTACAATGAATTATAAATAATCAAATTCAATAATACTGTTATAATACTATGCCAAATACTGTAGAAAATAATGACATGCCTTCAAAATTGGAAAGCTTGAAACAACTGGTTTAGTTGTCTTGGCTTTAATTCATTTGAGTTTGCTAATAAAAAGAAATTTAATGATTTTTTAAATCCATTCATTTGGATCATTGAATGTATATGTTTTAATATCTTGCAATATAAAAATATACATTAGTTGTATGATTATATATATATATACTTGGTCAACCTTGGGTGGCGAGACAGTGTCAACATATTATTAAAAAAACAACAAGAAAAAATACTTCATTCACATTTATTGTTCTTGTTTTCTACATGTTTTGATGCAAAGAAAACAAAGTTTTTGTTCTTTGTAGTTTGAATCATTTCATGCTTGGCTATAAACTCTGTTCTTTTGATCAGGTACTACTTTTGATCTTAGTTTAGTTTGTAATCTTCATGTGCTTGTTTATATTTCAGTTATGTGTTTTAGTGATTTCTGTTGTGCATGTTGTGTGAGATCTGATCAATAATTTTATTGTTGTGTTTCTGTGTTTTTTTAAAGAAGTTATGAGTATTTATTTGTTTCTGTTTCATTGGATTTTTGTTTATTTATATCAATTTGGATTCTGAAATTTGAGTTCTTGCAGTACTTCAATGGTTGTGCAAACCATTGAGAGGAATTCAAGTTTGTAAATGGAATTAAATGGGAATGGATCATGTAAACATGAAATTCAAGAAGAAATGGAAACAGATTCAATAACAAGTACTGTTATTGGAAAAAAGCTTGGAGATTTCATTCCAATTTATATTCCAGCAGTTGAGAAAAGAGTTCTCAATCAAAACCCCCATGAAAGAAGGTTTCTTGATTTTCTAAAAGCTCGTCCATCAAGAGACTGGTTTCTCAAATCCAACTTTTTTCGAAAAAATGCAAGCATAGAAGGAGCTCAAACTCAAACTTCAACTGATCTACGACGTTTTCGCGTGCCATTTGTTCGGAGAATCAACTGGAAAGCATTGATAAACAGCTTCAAAAACTGGATAAAAAATCCTGCTCATATAGCATTCTTGATTTGGTTGGCCTTCGTCGCCGGAGGCCTAATTCTCCTCGCTCTTGTCATGCTTGGATTACTAAATGAAGAGATACCGAGTAGTTCGAGACGAAAGAAATGGATAGAAATCATAAACCAAATACTCAATGCTCTGTTTATGATCTTATGTTTGTATCAGCATCCAAAGATTTCTCATCATTTGGTGCTTGCTTTGAGATGGAATTTAGAAGATAGAGTGGAACTTCGAAAAGTTTATTGCAAAGATGGTGCATTAAGGTCTCATGAGAGAGCACACATGCTGTTTGTCATAATGCTCTTACACATCACTTGTGTGTCTCAATATGTTCTTTGTGGTCTTTACTGGGGGATCTCAATGAAAGTAAGGCCAGATTGGGCAGTGAATGTATGCATTGGTGTAGGCATAGCGGCGCCGATCATTGCCGGAGTGTACTCTATCAAGAGCCCTTTAGGCAAGCGATACGAGACCGAAAGCGATGAGGAATCACGACGACAAGTAGCACTGACTAATTCCGTGCCAAATGAAGATCAATTGAACAAATACAACAGAAGAGTTGTAGTAACAAGTCCAGAATGGATTGGAGGACTGTTTGATTGCTGCGACGACAAGCCAGTAGCATGTCTATCCTTATTCTGTGTATGCTGTGTCTTCGGATGGAACATGGAAAGACTTGGATTCGGCAACATGTATGTTCATATATTCACATTCATTCTGTTCTGCATTGGACCATTCTTGGTGTTCAGCGCATCCGCATTAAATATCAATGACGATACGATACGGTATGTCGTTGGGATCTTCGGCATTACGCTATGTTTCTTTGGTATGTTGTATGGGGGATTCTGGAGGATTCAAATGAGGAAAAGATACAAACTTCCTGGGAAATTATTCTGCTTTGGATATCCATCAGTGACTGATTGCTTTCAATGGTTTTTCTGTTGGTCATGTTCTTTGGCTCAAGAAGTGAGAACAGGAAATTTCTATGACATTGAAGATAGTAGTTTTTATAGAAGTGTTGCAAAAGATGAAGATCAAAGACAAATAATGGTTCCATTGAATAGAGAAGGAGGATCAACACCAGTGTTTGTGATTAATGCTATGGTTGATTATTCAACTAGAAGTAAATCTTTTCCTCCAAGTAGAAGTACAGAAATGGTTGTCCAAAATAAGGTTCCTGTTTTATTGGAGAGAGTTTCAACTTTTGGACCTGTTCATTCAATGAGACCACCTCTTCCTCCTTTGATTCAGCTTGAGGACTAGCATCAGTATTGAATTTTGATTTAATTTTCCTTTTTTTTTCTTTTTTTTTTTTTTTTAGTAGAAGAATGGATGAATTATGATTTAAATAAGGAAAAAACAAATAGTAGGAAGTTTGATGTTGGTGTTGTGTATCATTGAGTGCATTGTAATTTTGTTTGTTGTTTATAATATGATGATGATGATGATGATGATGATGATAAAGTGCAAGTCAATGGTATTCATGATCGTGCATTGTTATGGTCTAATAGAAACAAAAGAAACAGTTTAGTCACAACATGCTTTGTTTTTTAGATTATTTTTTATTTTAATAAAATTAGATCATTTATACTTTCATCAGAGAAAAAAAATGATGAAAAAATAACTAAAATAAACGAATTTGTCCATGTTTGCTTTCATATGCTTTTCAAAATTTTTATATAATGATATGGACTCGTTTTCTTACTTTAAACTTCTTTTTTTTTTTACAAATGAAACAAACGGCATCAAAGAAACCAGGCAGGTACGAGCAACCCTCTAGAAATAAATCTCTTATCATGCAATTCTGGAAGGAAAGAAACATTGTTATTTCTACATGATATCCAAACAGTACTTAGCCCCAATATAGAATGTGTGAAATAATAAACAATGCTACATGATAAAGTTTCAAAGCCCCGCTTTTTTACATATTTTATGATGAGTTAGCACTGAACTACCAGGGATTTTTATTACTTTAAACATTTAATTAAACAATAGTGTTTGCATTATAGAGGAGCCAAATGGATCATGCTCGCCGGCATGGTATGGGCTTCTAACGGGCCCAGCATCTTTCATGCCTGGGCCGCCTCCAAACTGTGGTTGACCTTCACGGCCCATTTGATTTTAAAATATTATTTGAAAATCTAAAAAATTCCAAAAATTACAAGAAAAATAAAACTGAACAATGAATGAGTAAATTTGTGAAAAATTATCATAAATATCTTAATTTAATCATGTACATAAAACTAGTGTCAGTTTAGTATTTACATTATTATTTACTTTATGAGTTATAATGAAAGTATTACCTACTCTTTGGATTATTTTCAAGGCAGGACCTAGTCTAGTGGAAGTTAGGTAAATTGGTAACCGGCCTTATGTCATATGGTGGGCCAATCCTTGTCCGCCACTTATTATTATTATTATTATTATTATTATTATTATTATTATTATTATTATTGGATTGTATGTTAAAAGTATAAAATAGAAATAAAAATTAGAGGAAAATATATAAATCCAAACCAACATTTATTATATTTTCAAGTGATTGCTTGATTTTTTCATGATGTTATAATATCTTCTAACTTATTCCTGATATACACTATGGAAAAATCTTTCCACTATTAGCTGATAGATAATACAATCAATTCATGGACAAAAAATAAAAATAAATAAAGACATATAGGTGAATAATTAAAGTAATGTCTTAATCTCCTTTACTGTTGCAAATGTTATGGGCATCAAAAATAGATCAAGTTGAAGTGGAAAATGACCAACAAATTGATGGCATCCCACCATTTGTCTTCAATTGGGATCCACATATTTAATTTAATACCAATTCAATTTGAAATCACTTTCTTTTAGCTGTCTAATCTTGTTGAAAATTTTTCACCATCATCTTTTGCTAGTTGATACCACTTTATTACCAAGATATTTCTACCCATTAATTACTAATGATGTGATTTATAATTAACACATTCAATTGTGAATTGTCCTCAAACAATTTCACAATCAATCAATTTTTTTATTAACACTAGCACTTAAACTATTTTAGTAGAATAACATACAAACTTTTATAAATTAGTCACTTGTACTAATTTATATTAAATGGTATAAGTAATCAACAACTAAGATAAGTGATTGGGTGTAGATGAAGATAAGGATAAGCTCATATTTGAGAAATTTTATACAAATAGAGAAGACGAAGGATAAAACAATACGCATTTGGTTGATTATATCATTATCAATGATGTTTATGTTTGGATATTCTAAAAACCGGATTTATCAAGTTGTGAAAAATTTAAATACTTTATTAATTAAAATTAAATTTAATTAAATAAATCATCATTGTTTTTTGGAATATTCTCAAGAAAATAAATAATTTATCGGCAATTAGGCTTCTTTAGTTGATTAAGATTACGTACTCATATGGCTTTCACTCTACCCATAGTTTGAATAAAGATAAGAGAAAGCAAGGAAAGCAAGGGAAATGAAACATTAATTAAGTGGTCATTAAGGGAAGAACAAAGGTTGCTTCAAGGATGAATGAACTCAATTTAAGAAACATTAACAAATTTCGGTTGTTCCGTAGCGTGTATTGAATCTAATATGACAAAGAGGCTAAAAATTCATTCATACGTGTTGTTGTAAAGTCAAATCTATCTAATCAGCATTTTAAGGATTTTAATTAAGCTTTATTTTGTGCCAAATGACAAACATTTCAAGCTCTATAGTGTTGCATTTTAGAATCATTTATTTTCCCTTCTAATAATATTAGGGTTTTAACAACTTATAAACATTATTATATATACATTTTAAAGGAAAAAAAGTTGTTATTTTTTTATTAATTATCAACTTTAAATGTTTTTTTCTAAAACATTTTTCTAATTAATAATTATTTAATACTAAAATATAAACACAAAAAATATGACATATGAATATTTTTAAATAATATTATTACTATTACTATTACTCTCTGTATAATATTTGCGACAGGGGTCGAGTGTTAAGACACTTAACTCTCAAGTAGGAAATTGAGAATTCCATCCTCTCCAAATAAGGTTAAAGTTTAATAGTAAAAAAAATATATATGAAAATGCTTGTATATAATTAAAAAAATCCAAAATATTATTATAAAAAGCAATAATAGTTTTATGATTCCACAAACTTTAGCAATTCAAAACAAAACTCCCAATTATAATATATAAAGGTGATCCCATTTAAGAGAAATTAGGATATACACGGAAATAGAGTTAATAACACACATGTGTTTTATCTTATATAGATTTTAGAGTTTAATCACATATTCTTTCTGGAATAAACACTTTATATAAAAAACCATGTGCTAATAATTCTCGACTCAGGTTACAACTATCAAATACATTTCATTTTCTTATTTTAATTAAATATAAATTACTTATTTAATACTTTTAAAATGGAGGAAACCATTTAAAAATAAATAAATAAATATTCGTTGAATAATACAAACAATAATCCAAAACTATTAAAAACAAGCAAACAAACAAATAACTCCAGAACGGAACAGCCCCACTTTCCCATCACAGACAAACAAAACGCGTCCCATGCTGGAAACCACACAAAAAATAAATAAATAAAAGCCCACAAATTCACAGCTCTCTTTCCAATCCAGTCAACAATGGCGGGCCGACCAGCGTAACAGCAGCGTTTTACAAACCTCCAACTGACACGTGTCATTCTCCACCGTCCAAACAGCAAACTCCACCACTAATATCCCTCCACGTACCCTGATTCTTTTTTATTTATTCTAATTTTTAAAAATTTTAATTCCAATTTCTTTCTATATAATCCATACCCAATCCTTCCTCTCCTCTCCTCCAATATCATCTTCTTCTTCAACAAAACAAAGCTTTCATTTCAGAAGTTCTCTGTTTCAGTTTATCTGAAAAAAGAAAGAGAGCCTAAGCAGGGCTCAGAGCAGGAACTGGCTAACTCGAGTGAGATAATACTGGAGGAAGAGAGCCGTGAGGACCGGAACAAGTGGGTGGTTCTGGCGCTATATGAAGCGTTGAACGCCAGGGACGTGGACGCTGTGCACCGGCTTCTGGCACCGGACATCGAGTGGTGGTTCCATGGCCCGCCGGCGTTCCAGCACATGATGCGCTTGCTGACCGGCGCGTCCACGCACGAGCCGTTTGAGTTTGTTCCACTGCACGTTCAGGCTTTGGAAAGCACTGTGTTGGTTGAGGGTTGTGATAAGACTCGCTCTGTGTTTTGGGTTCATGCTTGGACTGTTTCACCGGATGGGGTAATAACTCAGGTGAGGGAGTACTTTAATACTTGTCTCACTGTTACTCAGGCTAAAAAACACTGTTTGTTGCCGGTGTGGAAGAGTAGGTTGCCGGACAGGGCTGGCAAGTCATTGCCTGGTCTTGTTCTTGCTATTTAGTTTTCTTATTACTGTTTGTTTTGTTGTTTATGGGCTGAGGTCTGGTTTGGTTTTGTGTTTGTGTGTTTCTTTAATTGTTTGTTTGTAAGTGGTTTGTTACTTTTAAGTGAATGATGATGGGGAGGATGAAGGTGGAGAAGTGGGATGAGAATTGGAATAAAAGGTGGTGTTTTATTATTACTTTTGGTTTGTTCATGCATGAGATCTTTGTTTGTATGGATGTATGTATGTATTTTCATGGATGGTTCTTGAATGAACTGGTCTTGAAAGGGAATAAAATAATAAAAAAAATTAAAAAGAAAAGGAAAAGAGAAGTTTGGTGTCAGAAGAGATGGACATGTGGTGGGGGGGTGGATAAGGAAGATTTACATTAATGCCCTTGTGAAAAGTATAAGTTGAATTATAATTGTGTGTTGCAAAGGATAAAGTGCATGAATGAGTCAGACGAAGGAAATTTTGTGTTTACTTTTTTTGAAAGTAATTAAAAGAGTTAGAAAATTAAGTTTTGTATTGAATGAGTCTCACCATTAAGATTAAACTTAATTAAAAAAAATTAATGTAAGTAGATATGGTTTTATGATTTTATCACAGTATGGCAGAAAAAGAGAAAGAAAGAGATACTGTTTGTTGAGATGTTGGTGTTGACGCGTGGTTTGGATCAATGCACTTTTGCTTTTTTTTCTTCTTTTTCTTTTGGATGTAATTAATTCTCACATAAATTTGAAAGCAACTATTTCTCAACATGAAATTCAATAAAAGAAAATTCATTTTGCTTTTTCTTTATGTATAATTTCTAGACATGAAATTCTATATATCAGATATATAAATATTATTATTATTATTATTTACTTATCACCTTAGAAATATTGTGAAAAAAATACATATATACTGCTTATCATCTCCTAGAAAAGGTTGAAAGCATAAGGAAAACATATACTTATATCCCACCAAATGAACCACATTTCATAAATAACAAAAAAAAAAAAAAAAAGTGGTAGAATATGGCACCACTATGTGAGAACAATGGCAGACAGTGGGGAAGTGGACTTCCGAAAAGGAAGTATGGCAGTGAAAAACAGGCCTAGTTCCATCACTTCATGGTGTTTTCTTTATTCCTCACTTCCTCGGATTTCAACTGAAGAGGCCCCATTTGCCAACAAACCCAATAAAAAGTTAATAATATTCTGAAAAGAATAATTCCTTAATTGCATTATAAAAAGATGATAAATTAATACTTAAGACTAAATAAAGCTCATCTTGCCTTGGATTTTAGTAAAGAATCTGATACTTCACTTCACCCTTCATAAAGAAATGTTCCATTTATTGTGCTTTCTTTGGTTTCATGAGTTACACATTTGACATTAGAATCATTTTTAATAACAAAATTTTTATCAAGAAATTTCACTAAAGGATGTAAAATCAATAGAAAATGCCAATAGATTATCTTCAATTAGCCATTTAATTAAAGTTTCTACATGTATAATAAAAAAAGTGATAAGGGAAGCATTTATAAGATTGTGATTGATGGTTTTAATTGTTTTTATTAATGACCACAAAAAATACAAGGAAATGGAATTATCTGGGTGTTTTCTCATTGATAGAACTATTTATGGCCTTGTTCTTCTTGTTCTCTCAAGGTTGCTCAAGTATCAGTGTCAAGTTAATGTGTAATGTAGCTCATTTTTAGTGGACAATGTGTGATCAAGATAATGGTTATAGTGTTTTTTTTTTTTTTTTTTTTTTTATAAATGAGGATATACCATAAGATTAGTAATTATGATCTCTTTGAGTATGGTATAATATAATATTATATATATTTATATATATTATCATAGAGTCATGATCCAATGAAGTTGAATGACAGAGACCAAACTAAGTTCAAACAACCAGTTCTTGTTACTGCTAAAAATTTTATTAAATAATGATGCACAGAAAGGTAGGTATAATCTAGCTCTAATCCGGCCCCTTTGAATTAAATAACAAGTAAAACATAAGATTAATAATGATCTCTATGATGATCATATTGTTTGTATAAATATATTATAGCTCACAATTAATGCAGTTGAATGAGAGGGAGATGGATGCTTAATTAGTTAATTATGTGTGTGTACATAAGTAAATTAATCACTCCACCAAATTAAGTTCAAACAAGCAGTACTTAATTGTTGTAATAACTGCTAAACATTTATGACAGAATGATGAATAAAAAGGTAAAAATATATAATCTGTAATCTACCCCTTTGAATTGAATTAGAAGTAAAAGGCAAGATTAATAATGATCTCTTTGAGTAAATAATATATATAAAATATTATGAAGTCACTATCCAATGAAGTTGAATGACAGGGAGATGGATGCTTATGTGTGTACATAAATAAAAAATAGACTTAATACTCATACATCAAATGGTCATTGGAATGGTGGTTATAAGTTCATAAATAATTCCAATTTATTTGATTAAATAAAAATTTTTTTAATGAAAAATGTTCGCATGTTATTATTTAATTATTTTTGGTTTTTTTAACCGCCACAACTTGAAATTTGCTTGATATTTTGTTAATTTTATAATATTTTCATTAAAAATCTTGGTTTTTCCATGATAGATGTGAAAGAAATAACAAGTGGTAATAAGGAAAAAATCCAAACAAAAACAAAGGGTTAGGTGAAAAATCCAAAACCAGGAAATCATATATAAAGTAGAAACAATGATTTCCACTACTCACAAGATTAAATATTGAGTAAAAAATCACTTACAAAGTTATTTTATCCTAATAAAATCTAAAAAATATATTTAAATAAATATTAAGTCAATACAAGTCAGATTGATATGGATTTAATATGAGTTGTAACCTAGCCATGTTCTCATCAGGAGCAATCCAATTTCCCTCCACTACCACCATAAATAAAAAAAAAAATTCTCACAATTCGAAAAATCACAATCCATCATGCATCATTTTTTTTAGATCAAATCAAATAAAATATGTAATAGACTTGTTCAAGTAACATCTAGATATTAATTACTTACCAACCATTCAGCCGTTAAATATAATATATACTTTGAGATGCGCCAATATATGTGCTTCAATGTCTCCATTAGTTTAATTCATGTCACTACACAAATTCTGGGAGTCAAGAGGCTCAGAAAACAATACTACAATTAAATAACCCAAAGCTATGACACTCTCAATTAAATTTAGTATTGTTATTGACTGGATCAAAACTTTTTCATTCAAATAATTTTTAAAAACTTTTTTCCAATCGGATCACATGTTAAGATCCAGTTAGAACAAATGGAGTTTTCTAATGGCAACAAGAGGAAAGATCAAATGAAATTAATGAAACCAAAACTCTATAAAAAAGAAAATAGTCTAAACCAGCGCATATCTTTCTGGAAATCAATATCCAAAGTATAAAACACTGATGATCATTGGTAAACAATAATAAAAGGCTAGCACTAAGAAGTAGAAGAAGTAGTAAAGAAGTTGGAAAGAAGGAATCTTTAGCAGTGTCACTGAACTAGTAGTTCCAAGGCCATGACATGCATGCATGCTCAAATCTCAGCTGCCAGAGGTTGACCACTCATCACCAACTTGCTGTGAGTTCTCACATCCAGCTGTTCTTAATTATTCCTCTCTTAATTTTTTAACTATTCACATACCAACCACTACCTAAAAACAGTATTTTGGGGTCCCCTTCTCATTCACGCTTAATTATAATTTCTCTTATGGGGCCTGGCATGAAGAGAATGGAAGTGAGGCATTGGTTTGCTTGTCGTCATTATTATACAGGCATTATTGGTGTATGTTCATTCTATAGTGTGACCGGAGTGTGTAGGTTTTTCATTCTGAGTTTTTGGCAGCTGTTGAGGCCTTGCAAGTTTCTTGGATTGGTGCACAACATGTTCATATATATATATATCTGTGTTGCTTCCATGGCAGCAATTCACATCCTCACAACCAAAAATAAAATAAAATCTAAACCTAGTTAGAGACATAATGTTAGATGGGTGATAGTACCATTATATGTTAGGGTTTCACTACTTTTTAAAATATAGTTGAAAATTTAAAAAGTCTGCATGTGAAAACTAAGAGCTTAGATTTTTTTTTAGATGACGTATTGCTTTGTTAACAACAGCAACAAGCACCTTAAAATAAAATTAAAATTAAAATAAAATAAAGACACCCTCCAATATACAAGTCACATTTCATCAGTTAGTTTTTACCACCTGTAAAAGAAAAATATATTGTTTACATATAAACAGTTTGATATGAAGTGAAATTAAACTATAATATTTAACTGAATATATATATATATATATAAGTTAGATAATTAACTATGGATAAGCTATAAACTGAGAGAAAATTGAATCCATAACTTTCTATTTTGAAAAAAATAAGATGTAGGCTGAAACTATATATATTCAGAGACGTACATGCTACAAAAGAGTTGAATCCTGATCTTCTCTTGTATGTAAAAGGCCTGGTGTAAATAGACTTAAGTGCTGTTGGCTTAAAAAAAAGCTGCATCACAGGATGGGTCTTGCCTGAGTTGTACTATGACTCTTTCTGTTTAAATTTTTAAAATATAAACAAATTAACCTAATCTTAAATGTGAAATGGGCCTTGCCTGAGTTGTACTATGACTCTTGATAGGCCTAAAGAGCTGCATCACAGGATGGAGAGCACGTCATCTTTTTGCAAGATAAAATGGCAGGGTTAAAACTTTTTACAAGTCAAAGTGTCCTTTAAAAACAAAGATTAGAAAACAGAAGGTAGTACGGCCATTTAAAATTATTTATGGTTGTTTAAAATATATATAATTAATAACATCCAACAAACCAAACAGAGCAAGTTGTGGTCATTTATTATTTATGAATTCTTAAGTCCAAAATCTCCAACTTTTCAGGCTGTATCGATTTCACAACCAAATCAAAAATGCTTGCTTAAGTTGCAAGTATTAGTTTTAAATTTTTTTATATATTATATAGATAATATAAGTCTGAAAAGATGGACAACCAGGGCTCCACTTATTTGAGATTCCAATGCCATTCCAATGCCACTTTTAAATTCAAGAATTGGTTCGATCTGGTCAACCATTTGACTTGCTTGACAGCCCAAAAACTTAAGGGGCATTCATTAGCTTCGAAATGGTTGGAACTTAGCAATGTGAAGTGTCTTCTCACTATTTCAAATATTTATTTATCCTGAAATATGTGATGTTGAGATTTTTTTTTAAATAAAAATAAATAAATCAGTACAAGTAAAGCAAAAAATTATTTTGTCTCGAGATTGAATAAAAGGATTAAATGTAAATTGAAAAACTATGAAGATAAGCAACAGAAAAAAAAATTAGATAGGGGATTACCCTGGGACTTTCATGGACAATTACTAAAAATCTCATAAAATAGATTTTTTTTTTTTTTTACTAAACTCATTTTTCAATGGATGAATAACAAGTTCAATCAATTTTATATATATCTGAATAAATACATTTTGATTGTTGCCACTTTATTTACAAGAACTTACTTGGTTTCACATTTATCTACATCATTGATTTGAATTGAAGTTCAAGACAACATCATAATATATATCAATCTCACCAAGAAAATAAAAGAAAACAAGAAAATAAATAACCAATACAAAACTATCATCTCTAACAATACATCAAATTACAACCCAATGAGATTTCTTGAGGTAGTAATACCACCATCAACAACAAGGTTATGCCCACTAACATACTTAGACTCATCACTAGCAAGATAAAGCGCAGCCTCTGCAATGTCTTTAGCTGTGAGTGTTGTCCCTTTTAGATTGGCCAACCTTCTAACGAACTCCTCCATCTTCTCCACTTCCTCATCACTTGGCATCATCTTCTTCATCATTCCCATCCACTCATCCTCATCATCATCATCTCCATGATCTCTCCATGCATTAACTAACATGCTTGTTGCCACCCCAAATGGTGATATACAATTAACCCTAATTCCATGCTTTCCAAGCTCACAAGCCACATTCTTTGTTAGTCCTACAAGTGCATGCTTTGAAGCAGTGTATGCATGAGGACCAAGCCCTCCACAAACTCCTGCCACACTCGTTATAGATATAATACAACCTGATCTTCTTTGCACCATGACTCTACTTGCATGTTTCATGCCTAGTGCTGCTCCACGTACGTTAATTTGCATGACATGATCAAGCTCATCAACGTTGAGCTCAAGGATTGTTTTCTGGCGTTTTGATTGCCCCCCTAGCACACCGGCATTGTTGCACAGAATGTCTAGACGGCCAAACTTTGAGACTGTTCTTCCGATCAGTTGTTCGACATCGGTTTCAATGCTTACGTTGCAATGCATGAAGGTTACTGAAGGGAAGAGTGCTCCGGCGAGTAATTCTCCGGCAGTGTCATCGATGTCAGCCACCACAACCTTTGCCCCATGTCTTGCAAATAGCCTTACTATTGCTTCTCCTATCCCTCCTGCACCTCCTGTTACTATGGCCACCTTCCCTTCAAGCCTATATATATATAAACATATAAGAACTTTGAATGATATATATAAGTTAATTGAAATAAAATCATGGTTTATTACCTCTTGTATGAAGGAGCACTATTTTCACATCCTAAACTATGAATTCCTTGAGCTTTATCAGGCATCACTTTCACAACAGGCATATTTAGTTCACAGAAAGAGACAGGGAGAGGGATGAATTAATGTTTGTTCTTGTTGTGTTGGTGGAGTTTGTGGGTGGGTGTGTATATATATAGTGATAGATGGGAGTGGTTAAAATATATGACGGAGAAAGAAGATTTAATAGTTTCAGATGGGCTGATTAAATAAGTGTTACAGAAGTTAAGGTACTTAATTAACAGTCAAAAGATAAGTATGAATTTGATTTAATATGTTTGTTAATTGGTGTTGATTTGACGAATAATATAATGTGATCTTCTTTGGATATCCTTCTGCCATTATTGAGATTGTTGAGATTATTAATTTTACAAGAGGATCTTAACTTCATTTATATATCTGCAATGCAAAGCATGAGCCAACCTCTCTAGCACCAGAAAAAAAAAAAAAAAGAATAGTCTCATTTGCTTGGTTGGATGAAAAATTAACATTGATCTCTTTCTCAAGTTAATTAAGAATGCATATTATTAATTGAGATGTATTAAATTGGTTTAGGAAATGGAGGACAGCAAATCTTTGACCAAATTAATAAGCTTGGAAGTTCACAGTATTCACACTTGGTCAATTTCTTTGTTTTCTTTTGATAAAGTATTCTTCTTCTTTGATTTTTACCATAGAAACAAAGAAAGAATCAAAGAAGTTGGTGATTATTTTCTTTCTCAAATACAATGGATTGACAAATATGAATTAAGATTTTTATTATATGTTGTTAGATAGGATTAGAAATTAAAAGAAAGGGCTTTAGAATCCCTTTTAGTGCTCCTTTCAAAGTCTAAATGTGCGTCTTATTAAACAAAAGAGCAGGAGAATTTTTTATTTTTTTTATTATAAAAAGAATGTAATTTAATGTTAAAATATGATTGATATGTTAATATATTAGAAGAAATTCCATCAAGATCTTGATATAGTTAGAGACTCTATTTATTATTATTATATTTTTAATATTTTTATTTGAGCAAATTTTAGGTGGAAGTTGACCATAAGCCATTCAAATTGATCTTATCAATAAAATTTATATATACCATCCTTTCAGTATTTAGTATACTATTTCTCTTCTTCATCAGAGGTCAAAAGTTTTATTTTATCCAAGGTTTTTAGTATTTTTATATTATATATATATTTTAAAAATATTTAGTTTCCACCTTAGATTTTACATTTAATTGTAATTATTATATATATATATTTTATAGGGGTGAGAAAAAACTCTAATCCGATAATCCGATCTAGTATATAATTTTTGGGGAAAAAAAAGGGATCTGGTACTCTATCCAAATTTTTAAGATGAAAACCAGATCGGAATCCATGTTGAGAGAAAATAAAAACTGCTGTACCTGATCAAATTTGTTCCGGATTTTAGTATATTCTATATATATATATATATAAATTAAATTTTACAATTTAATATATATAAAATAAATTTAAATTTTACTCTTCATCGTCTTGCGTTTCCTCTCTAGCTTCATTATTGATAAGATGTTTGATGAAATATTTGATTTTTTTTTTTTGTGTTGCTTATGACTGATAAAGCTTTTTATTATTTTTGTTATGTAAAAAATAATGTAAAGCTTTAATTATTTTGTAAATTATAAGTTTGTTATATTTGTCATGTTATTAAATATAAAAAATTTCATAAGGCCAATAAAACTTAAATTTGGATCCGATGTCCAATGTCCTATCAGATTTAAACTAGATATTCGGTTTTTGGTATCTGGTTTAAACTAGGTTGGATAAGAGTCAAGTTTTTGCGGATTTGAAAACCATGTAACTGATCAGATTTTAAAAATCGGATTGGGTACTTATTTTGCTCACCCTTAAATTATTTTATCAATATATAGTTAATTCAAAATGATATTGTAATTTAATTTCATTATATAATTAAAAAAAACTTTAGAAACAACTGTGTTGATTAATGCTTATCCTAATAACTTTTAATTAATTTTTGTTCCTTTAATGGGAAATGAGGCAGCCGCCGACAATGGCCAACAAGTAATCTTTAGATTAATATTTGAACAAAATAAAGTTCAATAAAAAATTTATATGCACATAAAATCATAAAGTGATCCATCATGTTGGAAAGTAATGGCTCAAATTTCATTAGTTTTGAACAAGAACAAACAGTTTTGAATACATAGTGGCCTTTTATCATGTATTCCTGGTCCAAACCAACCACAAACAAAAGCAAGAATAACAAATTAAAAGTGATTAATTAGAGATCATATATTATTATAAGATTGATGAATATATTCTTTGTGATGCCTTTGATTTAATTAAAATTTCTTATTTTGTTTGCTTCAGTGAATTTATTGCCATCATAATTTTAATTTTATAGAGTTTGTTTCTGGAGTAATCTTCTAAAATATTTAATTGGAAAGAAACAATCACCTATTCAATCAATGTCTTTTATCATCCATTTCAATCCTAATAAAAATTAACATATATAGTCATTGGCAAGTTAGGACATGAACATATTTAAATTGGAGGATACTGTGATAACAATCAGATATGGTTTTACCATCGTGTGCTTCTTTGCTGCTATTAGAATACATCTTATTATAGATCCAACCAATCACAATTGTCATGGGTGAATAAATTTTATGGGCAATTATTTTTTAAAAAACCTATTCTGCCACTTTCTGCATCTTCACTATAAATATATAAAAAAAAGTCTTAAATCTTTCATTCTTTTTTAATTAATAATGACATTTTTGCTTAGCAAATGAATGATTTATATGTTACATTGTAAGTCATACAATTCTATTAGAAGTGATATTATAAATTAATATAAAGTTTTCCTTCCAGAATTGATGTTAAACCCTCAGCATCAAAGGTGTTACACATCTTGTCAAACTGTACTTAATCCAATATGAAGTCATTCCACAAAAATAATGAAAAAACAAATTAAAATGGAAAACATGCCATGCAATGACCGAATGACGGTGATATATAATATATATTATATATTTTCACAAATAACTTGAGCATTAAATAAAGATTTATTATGGGAAATGTTTCATCGACACCTTGATTATCCGCTTCTCTGTTAATTAAACATTTTATTTTAATTAATGTACTGTAACACTGTTTAGAAATACTCCATCTCAACTTTGTCGTAACTTCAAATTGTTTTTCCTCTTCCTTGATTTATAATATTTTTATTTTTATTTTTATGAAATGTAAACAAACTACTACAAAAATGTAGAATAGAATTTTTACTTCAATACATCTAACAAAAGTGTACACAAATATGAAGTTACTATCTCAATACACATATGCACTCACTCTAGAGATGAGAAAAAAATCCGAATCCGATGAGGTATCTGATTCTTTGACCCGAATTTTTTGAGTAACCGATCCGAAAAAAGGGTCGGGTACCCGATCCGAAATTTTTAAATGAAAATCAAGTCGGATTCGAGTTTGAAGAAATTAAAAATTAGATATCCGAATTCGATCCGGTTTTTAATTTTTATTATATTCTATATATATATAAATAATTTTAATTTTTATATGGTCTAAAAAAAAATGAAAAAAAAAAATCCAAATCCCCCATCTAAACCCTTTATGGGTTATATATATTAATAAATTTAAATTTTAGAGGATTAAAAATAAAAAGAAAAAATTCCAAATCTTTGCCTCCCAGTCCCCAACGGTCATTACCCCACTTCTTCTCTCTACCCTCCATTCAAATCTCTTCTCTCTCTAGTAACTAATGATCATTATTGGTGAGATGATTGATGCTTTAGAAGATATTTGATTTTTTTTTCTTGTAATGCCTAAGGTTGATAAAACTCTTTATTATTTTTGTTATGATGTTGTATGGAGAATAATATAAGAATTGAATGCTAAGTTATAAGTTTTCATATTTATTTTTTATTTATGTAATGTTGTTATATAAAACAAATCCATGGAGTAAATAAAACTTAAATTCGAATTTGGATATCCGATATCCGATACAGTTTAAACCGAGTACCCAATTTTAGGTACGTCGAATTTTTGCCGATCCAAAAAACCGGGGGTAGGCTTTGTTTGGGATGAAGGGTTTTGGAGGGTTTTGGAGGTAAGGGTTCTCTCAACCCTTGCTTGGGGAGAAGGGTTGGGGGTGGAGGTAAGGGTTTTGGAGGTAAATGGGGGGTTGAAAACACCCCATTTCTCAACCCTCCAAATTGGAGGGTTGGGAAGGTTTGATAATTTTATAGACAAAAATGCCCTTTTAATAACTTTGTAATAACTAATAATATCCTTTTATTTTGGAAGTGAATGCAAATAAAAAAAACCTTACCATTGAGCTTTTTCTCCTCCTCTCATTGCTGGAGATTCACCGGAATCTTTAGTTATAATTTTATTAGACAAAAATATCATTTATAGGTTTGTATAAAAGATTTGAAAATATTTATAGATTTTTTTATGTTAATTAATAATTTTCTAGCCATATTTAATTGAGATTAATGAATAAAAATTATTTATTATAATAGAACATTTGAAACTAGAGTATTTTTTAATAACACCGTGTAGCATTACTTTCTCTTACCTTCAAAACCTTCCTTTACTTTACTTTTGCCCCAAGCAAAGTATGGGTTGATCCCTTCCCTTTCTTTACTATCCCTCCTTTTACTTTACTTTATGAAACCTTGCCACACTTCATCCAAACAAGGCCTAACTCACTTTGCGTGAACTAAAGTTCAAACATATATATATATATATATATATATATATATATATATATATATATATATATATGAGGTCTCATCTTCTGGGAACGTCCTCATAACAGCCGTTAGTTTGAGATCTAACGACAGTTGTGTTATTTTGAAAATAAAAAGGAAGCTAACTGCTGTTGTGTAAGGAAAAAAGGGGAAAGGAGATCCATTGCACTCCTGATCTGCACTCCTTCTCCATCGCCTCCATCCTTCGCAATCTCGGCCACGTCGGTCTCCATCGCCTCTATCCTTCGCAAGCCCTCTATGCCATGTTTCCATCGCACTCCAGCGGCCCATCTTGCATTCTTCCCCTCTTTTCTCTCGAATATTGATTTCCATTCAATATGTGTTGGAATTAATTCGTTCTTTGATTTGTTATTTGCAATTTCTAGGTCTTCATTCATGCATTACTTGTTTAACAATGTGTGTTTGATGATTCATTTATTGACAACCTTGTAATGCCTTGATTTTTATCCACAACATTCGTTCTTTTTCTTCTTCTTAATTTTTTTCAATGATTTTATTGTCTTTTTTTAATGAAATTTTCTTCAAATAAGTTCAATATTTTTAATTTTAATCATCAGGTCGGAATATGTATATTGTGCTGCTAATTTACTATTCTATTGAGATTGTGAATGTTTAATAATTTTTTACATCTCTTTTTTTCTTTCTATTTACCTATTTCAATATTAATGGAGTTCTAATATCCAAAGCTATTTATAATTTTTTTTTTCTTTCAGTTCTTAACCTTTGCCTTTTCATTCAATTCATATAGCCTTTGTTCCAATTTCAGAAATTAATATTTTTTCTAGTATATGTTTTGATATTTTCTAATTAGTTTGTAGTTTGTTCGTAGGATATCATGGAGGATATCACAAATGAAATATGTAAAGATGATAGTTCCATATTTGATGATATTGAAATTAATATAAATGAGCTTGGGTTATGCAGGTTAAATGAAGAAGATGGTCATGTGACACAAGAGATTGATACCCAGCAACATGAAGATGGACATGAATTGACAACACAAGATTGTCAAGAAATAGCAATGAGTCCACAATTTGAAGATGAACGTGAGGTAAGATTCCCATTTGTTGGCATGGAGTTTGAGGATGAGGATGAAGCATTTCGATATTACTTGGATTATACAAAGTCTAGATGTTTTGGTAAGAAGGGGCCATGTATATAGTTCATCTCATTCTCAATTAATTACATGTCGACACTTTGTTTGTGATAAAAAAAAAGAAGCTAAATGTATGACAGACAAAAGACAACTAGGAAAAACTATTCAAAGACATAGAGATATAAGGACAAATTACCAAGCTCGAATGATAGTGTCGAAAATGAAAAATGGACTATGGACCATAAAGACTTTTGGTGACGTACATAACCATTCTTTACTAAGAACTCCATCTAAGGTGCTGAAGATGCTGTCTCACCGACATATTAGTAAGACATGTAGAAGTTTGATGGAGAGATTACATAAGAGTAGAGTAGGGTCAGGCCAAATGAGTCGAATATTGAATGAAACACTTTCAAATACAGGATTTGCACTAATTACTCTGGTTTATTGTTGAGGGGAGTTCGAAACAACAACATTGGGCAAGAATGCATGGCTATTGTTAAGTTTTTCAAGGAAAAAAACTCAATGATGATATTTTCTTATTTGATATGGAGCTTGATGAGTTAGGTCATATTAGGTGTGTTTTTTGGGCAGATGGAAGATCTAGTGTGGTATATTCAGAATTTGAAGATTTTGTCATTTTAGACACTACTTATAAAACTAATCGATTTGGTTTTCCCTTTGCACCTTTTGTTGGAGTTAACTATCATATGCAGTCTATTTTATTTGGTTGTGCTCTAATTGCAGATGAAAAAGAAGAAAGTTTTTTTTATAGGTATTCCAAACATGACTGAAATATATGCAAGGTAAACATCTAAAAACTATTATTATAGATCAAGATTTGACTATGGGGAAGGACATTGCATAAGTTTTTCCAAATTCTATCCATCGACTTTGCTCTTGGCACATTGGAAGAAATTCAATGAAGTATTTAGTAGATTTGAAGAGTAAATAGGGCTTTATGAGGGAATACAACAACTGGTTGCATCGTAGTAAAAAGATTGAAGCATTCAAGAGTAGATGGAGCGAACTTAAAGCAACATACAACATTGATAATAAACACTGGTTGAGCAAGATGTATAACATTTGAAACAAATGGGTTTTTTATATTGATAAGATATATTCACATGGAAGCTACACAACATAGTGAAACTATCTACTCAATTTTTTGATGACTTTGTTAATGCTCAAACTCCATCCACTGGATGAGTTTGTTGTGCAATATGATAAAGCTTTGTTTGCTCGAAAAAATGGTGAAGAAAATGAAGATTTCAAGACTTTGAACTCTATACCTAACTATCACACAAGGCATCCAATTGAGAGACATGCATGAGAAGTGTATACAAGAGTTGCGTTTAATATCTTTCAAGTAGAATTGCAAAAAAACGATAGTATGCTTGCCAAACGGGTTTGGGATGGGGGTAATCATGCCAAATATGCAATTTGTAATCACACGGTTGTATATATTAAAAATTGTAGTGAAGATGGGAAGCCTTTTGCTACATGCTCTTGTAAGAAATTTGTGAGAGAGTGTTTGTTGTGTCCCCACATATTGAAAATATTAAATAAAAAAAAAAGAGGTCATAAAGATTCCCCAAAGATATGTTCTACGTTGTTGGACTATGGATGCGAGTTATATGTCAAGTGTTATGATGGTTGAAACACAACAATGCATTTACGCCTTTGATGAATGGAATGCACAAAATATGTGTTTTTGTATTGCACAATCTATATCATCCTAAGAGATGTATGAAAAAATTATGCCTAAGCTAAATGACATCTTTGAAATGATTGGTGAAATGTCTAGTGCACGAGAACATAGATCGTGCACCAGCGGGCAAAATGAGGAAAATCAAGAAATTATTAGTTCCTCTTTGTGGTCTCCCTTCTCAAGTGAAGATAATGTTTGTGGGTCACACATTAGTATTGTTGATCTAAAACCTATCAAGAGCAAAGGCTGACTAAGGGTGAATACAAGGATTGAGTCCGGAATCGATCTCCAATTATCATCTAAGAGGAAAAGGACTTGTAGTAGATGTACGAAAAAGGGACATTACATGACTACATGCACATTTGGTAAGATTTTTTTTTTTTTTTTGGTCTTTTTGTTTCTTTTTAAGTATTCTATCAATTTAATCCGTATTTATTCATTCATTATTATTTACTAATGGAATCTTTTGTATTATTTGTAAATGCAGGTCCGCCATGAATGACAAGAAGTAATCACTTTTTGAAGCTACCTATGAGTTTTCTTTTTGGAGAGTCATACACAAGCTAAATGTTTGTATTTTCATTCTAGGATGAATGATTAATGTAATCAACAGTGTGTTATGTACCTTACTGTTGGATGAAGTTATGTGTGTATTATGTACCTTACTGTTGGATGAAGTTATGTTTTGATTTAATGGGGATAGATTTTGATTTCTCTGTTGCTTTTGCTAAGGCTCAGATTGCTGCCGGACAAAAGCTTCCACATAGTGACACAATACAATATTGTTTTTGTTCTATATCTAATTTCTCATGTCTTTTTTTCCTCTTCCACAACACAGGAAGAAGATGAAAAAGGTGTGAATCAATATTGTTTCACACCTTTTTCTAGAATATAATTTTAACTTTTTTTTTATTTCATCAATTTCCTCCAATGTTTATGTATATGAAATTCAGTTTAATTTTTAAGAGATAATATCAAAGAAACAAATTTGCTCACATTCAAATTTCATTGCTAATCAAGCAATTCACTCTTATAAGGTCATTCCTGAAAAATATGTGCAATATTTATTCTCATATTGGATTAATCATATACGACACTCATTCAGGTGAATCTCCACTCACAGCAACTTCATCCATTATTGGTTTCAGATACAATATAATTCATCTTGGCAATTCTTTTTAGGGCTTCCATCCATCTTTTAGCTTGCAGATAAAGAAGAGTTTGCAAAGAACCATAAGCATTTCTTGAAACCATAGAGATTTATATTTGAAAAAATTGATCATTGAGCATTTTGGCAAGTGCAAGTTTGAACTTTCATTAGCAAGAAGTATTCCAAAGAAATATGCCACATAATAGGTTAAATACAAGCTTTTCAATGGATTCATTTTTTTTTTTTTTTTTGAAAATATGGATTCACATAAAATCCACCAAGAAAATTAAAGCAATTTCGATGGAGGCGATGGAGATTGGGCAAGGCCGGCATTGCGATGGATGGAGGCGATGGAGACCGAATGCAGACCAGAAGTGCTATGGATCTCTTTTTGCTTTTTCTCTACGCAACAACCATTACATTTTTTTTATTTTCAAAATAACACAACAGCAGTTAGATATAAATATATTTTGATAAAAACACAAACATATTATACATAGAATTCGATAAATAAAAAATTTATTAACTTTTAATTTAAATAAATAAATAAATAAATCACTCATTTGAACTAGAATCCCACAAGCTCTTTGGGGAAAAGATTTACCATTTTTTTAAATATTTTGGCAAAATTTAAAAGATGTATCCACATTTAAACTTTAGTATGTATTTTATTAATATTTTTAAAATTTATTATTAATAAAATAAAGTTAACAAATCACAGAATGCCAAGTCAGCAAAGAACACCACTTGGAGACTTGAGAGAGTTTGCCCAGTGCTTTCAATGCACGCAAAGAAAGCAAAGAAACGGTTATATAAATATTTGTACAAAAACCCCTGAGTAGCTTTCTAATTGCAAATCAGTCCCTGTGTCTCCTTTGTATGGGCAAACGCCCACCGCCGGCGAAGAGCTTGGGGAACTACGCGCGCCTCGCCTCAGAGAGGGTCACCGCCGCTAGGCTTTCGAAACCCAGATCGAGACCGCTGGATTCGGCTAGCGAATCGGCCCCGTCGAGATCCGACGGCAGGGGGGCGGCCATGGAGGGCCAGGATCGGCTTCCTCTGTCGGTGGTGGTGGCGGAGTGCGTGAAGAGGTGGTTCCAGGATACTCTCAAGGAGGCCCGGAACGGAGACGCCGCTATGCAGGTCCTCGTTGGCCAGATGTATCAGAGTGGCTATGGCGTGCCGCGGAACGAGCAGAAGGTGAGATCGTTGTTGTTTATTTGGTGATTTTTTTTTTTAATCTTTTCACGCTTTGGATTGATGGAAGTTTCTTGTTTTGAT
Organism: Dioscorea alata; assembly: GCA_020875875.1. Taxonomy (NCBI): domain Eukaryota; kingdom Viridiplantae; phylum Streptophyta; class Magnoliopsida; order Dioscoreales; family Dioscoreaceae; genus Dioscorea; species Dioscorea alata. The sequence goes on along the minus strand of CM037022.1, from coordinate 17,953,550 downwards.
ATTTGATCTTTAGATCTTTGATTAAATATTGAGAAAGGTTGAAGCTTTCATCGTTTTAGGGATTTTGTTGGTTGGATTTGATGAAATTTTAGGTATTTCATTGATTGGTGTATCATTGTGTTGAGTCTTATTAATTGTGAGATAGAGATTGAATGGTTCTCATTTCCCAAGTATTGTCACTGTATGTACAAAGACAACTAGACTAAGAAATAAATGAGAAGAGAAGGTTTCGTATGGTTGGTCTTGAAATAAATGTCTGTTTCTAGTTGAGGTAAATGCCAAATCTGATGCAATGGTAGTGAGTAGAAAAACCGACTTATTTGTTTCAGGTTTTAGGTTCTTGTGATGAAAAAATAGTACTTTAGTTTAGGAATGAATCAATAGAATTAGTCGAGATAATTTTTTTTTTGCATTGATTTCAAGCTTGTGAGAAATATGCAATTAGATCAACAGGGGTTGGTCCAAGTGGTACAAGTTTAATTCACTTAAGCAAGTGGTTTCGCGTTCAAATCCTTGTCTATGCAAAAAATACCTGCTAGAAGAGGTGTTCCCCCTTAAAGCACTCCTAGTATGTCACACCACTCTTTGGGTAAATGACAATATGTATATATACATATATATTTGCACACACATATGCAATTAGGTTGAGATGGCAGGCTGCATTTATATGGTCATTGACGCAAAACTATATTGGAAATTTAAGGCAGTTTCTCTCTATTATGTAGATTGGTTCATTTTTGTGTTACTGTATTTTGTTACCTTTCATGGCTTTGTTGGATTTTTGCTATGTTATATTCCAGTTTAGTGTTTGTGCTTTGTTATTGTGGGGCTTCCTTGCAACATATTCTCATAGTTATAGACTGGCTGTTTATTTATTAGACCTTCCATTTGAATTTCAGGCAAAGACCTGGATGACAAAAGCTTCAAAATATCGATCCTCAGTCTGGAGAGTCAGTCATAAACGTCCAGGTATGACATTATATTTTCAATATCAGGATTTTATATTCCCACAGAGATATGGATATCCACCATTACTCAACCAATGGAAACAATTTATAGTCTTAGTTATGACTGAAGTTTTGAAGTAAGATGATTAAAGAAGACAAAAGTTATTGTATTTTCTGCTTAATAAATGAGAGATTATTATTCTTTTCACAGGCTTCATTATTGTTTATTATCATTTACTTTCTTACCAATAATCTTTCTCCAGGCTATAATGCTAGTGATTCAGATTCTGTTGAAGAGGCAGACGATCCAAAGACGTGATATGATGCCAAATCTCAATACAAGGAAAAAGAGTGAGTTTGAACTATGAATCACCTTGTAATCAATATTCTCAAAATTAATTTCAAAGAAAGAAAATTTATGTTGTGCTCTTATTTTAGAACCATGAAGTATTACTTGGTGATTGTTCATTTTTATCTTCTACATTTATTATCCAATTTGATCTTCTTTTGTATGTATTTAGAATGGTAAAAGGTTTTATGCCTTACTTGTATGGGTTGCTCTGATGGTCACTTTGTCTCAACTTAAATAGCTGCAGAATCATTTATCAGTTTTTACGGACGGTTTGGCACTTTTTGAGATGATGCTAACTTTCATCAAATTGTGAAGCACAAATTCTGTGATGCTCTGTTTAATTAGATCGGATTTAGAGCACACGTTTGTCGGTTTTAGTGAAAATAACTTATCTTTGGATATTTTTTTTATTTTCTTTTGCAGTGGCTTCTTTGATCAGTAACATCCTGTCGCTGCTCTCGGGCTGTTCACTCACTTTCTTTAAATGCTATTGTGTCGTATTTTATTAGTACTGTTTATCCATCTTAGCCATTAAGTTATTGAAGCTTGTATTATACAATGAACAGCTTACAGTTTTGGTAGGGGACATCTTAGCTAAATGTAATCACTTGTCATTTGTGCTTGGAAACATTAACTTTTACTTGTTTTCAACTTTGGTTTTAACACTATTCAGGCTCTTAAGTATCACGATGTATGTCAGCTCCGTTTTTCGTCTTTTCTACAGGATCTCGAGTTTTCTTTGATCATGCTTGTCATAGAAATTTGAAGGTGCAACCACCAATATACAGGACAAATATGTGCTGCCATGACATAGCAATGAAATTCTACATAAGCACAGCATTGATAAATTTATAAGTTAAATTATGGTACATCTTAGTGCATATTTGTTCACTGATGATATACATTATTAGTTTCATCTGAACAAGCTCCATTGTTATAAATTGCAGTGTTTTTATGTGCCATTTCGCCTTTCTTTTCTCCATTCCCATGGCTTCTCAGGGTTCGGGGCAGCCCATAAACCTCTGCGAGCTTTCCGAGCTTCGTTCTCCCACTGTTTGTGCATATTCATCTTGGAATGAATTAACCATGAATGAGCAGAATGCGAAAAAATAGTTTACCTTTGCGAGCTCAGGACGCTTGTCGTAAGCTGTATAATGCCATGCAAATCCCCGCCTTAGCATCTGCTCCTGCAAGCACTAAGTCTTATTAGAATACGAAAAACACGGCGAAGAAGCCTTTTAAAGGTTTCTTGTATTTTACCTGCACAAAGACCCCATTGCAATAGATATCCCCAACACACCGGCCATACCGATCATCACCGAAAGCATAGATCTTCAAAGGTTTGCCTTGAACCAGCTTCACTAACTCCTCCTTGGCTTCCTTCCCATATGGCATGGCACCCTCTGGTGCATCAATCCCCCTGTTTGCTTGCAAAAATTTTACAAACAAGACTTACCACAAACAACACAATCAAACAATTCACCTTAATCTAATTCGGTATTTCCGGGCAAGTGTCTCCTCACCGTTCGGAAAATTGATCACTCTGCAACATCAGTAACTTTGTCCAATCAACCACAAACATTTCCACCATTTGAGAAAACGAAAAAACAAAATCTAAGGTAATGGCTCAAGTTGAATTGCCTGTATCCTGCATTAACCATGATTTTCTGAAGAGCATCTGCCTCGTCGTAATTCCTGGCAGCCCGGGCTCTGGCTCGTCCAATGGCTGCTTCATGTACTTCTCTAGGCACAATGCCTGATTCTCTTGGGTTGCTTGTGTCCACATACACAGTAATGGTATCACCATCTGCAACTGCTTTAGGATCAACCTAATCTCACAAGCAATCAGATTAGCTATTTATGCTTGGTTAATGGCTGGTGAAAAGATTAAAAGTCTCACAGGAAGTGTTTGCAACTCATATTGAACTCCTTCAGGAGGATAAGATGGAGCAACTGTTGAGATTTCTGGTAGAGACTGTGGGCTAGGGAGGCCATAGAAAGCCAAGAGACCCTGATCATAAAACATGAATAGTTGGTTTAGTCATAGATAGATAATCAAACAAATGTTGTAGTTTAATTTGGTTGGTGTGGAAATCAATACCTGAACATCTGCTTTTTGGTGCCTTTTCAAGGTTTCAATGACAAGCCTTGAAGCTTCTTCTGGTGTTTTTGGTGGTGGCTTGGCTTCCCTCCATGCCTCCAAGAGTTTCTTGTACCTATATTATATATAACACACACACACATTAATTTATAAGTTCCACTATTATTCATCCTGGAGGTAAAAATTAACAAAAATTGACTACGAAATTAGAGATTGAGTACTAGCCTTTGGGACAAACTAACATCCTAATAGCAATAGGGGTTGATCAAAAGGGTAAATGTTTGGGTTATTTAAGCAAACAGTTTTGAGTTTAAATTCTTGTACATATAAAAAGTACATATTGGGATAGATCTACTCTCCTAGGACTCTCCGAATACTTTGTTCCAGACTAATTTAGAGCATAGATCAAAGGGAAAAGTACAAATAAGCTAACTTCCTTTTTTACAATCTTAATACACCTCTAATACTGATCCAAATACAATGTCTGGAATTGCTTTCTCATATATATTGAGAAATTACAGAACACCAAAACACAAATATTCAATCAAACTATTTGATATATATGCAAACAATACAAGTAATCAAGTGGCTAATTTCAGAACTAGCTACAATCTTAACAACTAACTTCCAATTTAATCTTAAGCCACTTACTGAATTATTCCTCAAATTTATTGAGAAATCATCACAAGACACCAAATCAAAATCATTTAATTAATTAACTAATTAATCCAAGAGGCATGATTAGTGAAATTTTAGCTCAACGAAAACAATCACAAGTTAATTATTCACTTAAAAAATGATCACAAATTCATTCAAAGCATACCAGTTAGCCTGAGCTTTCTTTGAGGAAACAACATGCTGCCCTAACGCATCCGGAACCTTTAAAATCAATGAAAACAATTAAAAACTCAAACTTTTCAGATCTAATTCACAACAACAACAACAACAACAACAACAACAACAAAAAGTGAAAACAATGAAAAATGCCGAGATTCAGCACCATCTAAGAAAATTATCAGAGAATCAAAAAGCAAAGATGATTCTCACCTGAGAAGTGATCTCGAAGTGGAGAAGGTCATGGGCGAGGGCGGAGACAGCGGGGCTGACGCCGGGAGGAGCTTGTGGTTGAGGACCTTGAGGTTCATGGGTAGGTGAGGGCTTGAAGCACTCGCTGATGAGCTTCAAGAGGCTGTTTCCCATCTCCTCTCTCTCTGTTTCTCTCTCGATGGAGATCGAGGAGGAGAGAAGGAGAAGGAGAAGGAGAAGGAGAAGGATTTCTTTGAAATGAAAAGAGGAGGAGAAGGGGACCCACTGTGGAGATTTTACACGTGGCGAGATTTGATTGGGTCGAGGTCGTTAGTTTCTTGACTTTGGTGACTTTAACTTTTGGGGATTTGAGCCATTTTCTTTTATTTTTTTTTAATTTTAATTTTAATTTTTTTGTTAATAGTTTGCTAATTATGTTTAGATGAGTAGGTTTTCAAGTCTATGGGCTGTTGCAAATTAGTGGTTAGTCCTTTTACTTGTGTAATTAGTTTACTATTTTCATGTTTATAGGGTGGAATAGGTTTCATTGTTTAATGTAATATCCAAAAATCCATATTTATTTATATAATTTTTAAAAATATAAATGTATCTATTAATCTTTGCTAATTTTTTTTACATTATATCTTTATTTTAAGTTGAGATGCAATGTATAAATAGTTATTTGATTAAAAAAATTAAATAATCTTAGGAGTTATGTGCAAGACTGTTGCTAGCAATTAGGCTTTACTTTATTATTATTTTAAGATATAAATTTTGAAAAGTAAATAAAAGAATATTTTTGAAAACGAGGATGTTTATAAAGATGAGTAATAATTTTAAGAGTTTATGAAGACAATTAAGTGTTATATATATATAATACTTTAATGAATAAGATAAAAAAAAAAGTCTTTAATTAAGATGACAAACATAAATCAGGTAATAATTGTGCAAATAAATATTTTTTTTTCTGAAAAAAAACATAATTTTAACTGTTTTAGTGTTTTTGTTTTCCTTATTTCATTTTCTTTAAGTTATATTGATATCTATTGCTTAATGATTTATGATTCCTAGGAATTGATGGCCTTGTCCTTGTATTCTTCCCAAAAACAGTTGGGTTACGGCAAGTCAATTGCAACTATTTCCGTCAAATACCGTACCAAACCTATATATATTTATAAATATGTTTTCACAAACAAATAAATAGTTATTATTTGAATATAGAGCTGCATGACAAGAAATTTACTTATTGAGTTATGATTACTGATATATTATTTTGGGTACATATAATAGGTTTTTATTACCTCACATATTAGTCCATATCATATGGTGAATTTCTAAAAGATTGTTAAGTCAAAATAATTGATGATTGATGAAGTTTTGTATTTATTTGTTCTTTTCACGATATATATATATATATCATTATCCTCAGCACAATGAAGAGGAAAGATTATTGATAACTGTATGAATTATATGTCTTATATATATATATATTTTTAAATCTTTTGACTCACCAGTTCTTTAGAAGCCACGGACTCTAAATTAGTCCATATCACTACTTAGATCAGCCCTAATTCCAATTTTAGCGTGTCTAATAGTATGAATATCAAGTAAAATTTATTTATATATGCATGTACATACATAATATATATGATAATGTGGAGAAGTTACCCCCACACAAACATGTTTTCTATTACTTCTTCTCAACCATGCTATGCATGGGATGAAGTTGAAATTCTTAACCTCTATGAGAGTGAAAGATCTGTGCTTGGTATATATATATATATATATATATATATATATATATATATATATCAAAAAAATGAAAAAACCATAGAATCAATTAGATTATATATCTAATATATTTGTTTTTTTTTTTAATGATTTTAAAGAAAATACTAGAACACTTAACAAATAGAGTAAACTACAAGGGGCTTAATGAAAACAAGTTCCACATAAAAAAAAAAATCAGAGATTTTTATTTTAATGGAGAACAGAGAGTCTGGTTCAGGTAGCAGTTGATACTCGCGGGTCCCAGGAACAACCACTCCCTCGCAGAGCTTTGTTCTCCAATTCATGCATGCTTTCATGGCGGCAATCTGATGGCAAAGCCTGAAACTTTTGTCATCCAGTCTCTGTCTCTGACGTCCTTATCCTTCTGAGGCAATAAACAACTCAGGGAGTGAGTATCTTAGATGTCATATCTCAGTGAATTGTATATTCTTGTTGATTTTTTTTTTTTTTTTTTTCCGTCAAGATAAGCAGCCTAGCTCTTAAGACAGGGCGTGCACAAATTCTGGTGAAGCAAGTGAGAGTGGGGCTGTACGCACATGGGTGTAAGGACTATTCGTACACAACCACTACTCACATTTCCAGAAACGTGTCATCATCCAAGATTCGAAACTCTTATTATTTGTAAAGGATTTTATTGGAGACCCGGTTACCAATAGATCACTTGATTGTTAGTATTATTGTTGTTGATTTAGTTTAAACCTTGGCAAAGGGGTTTTGGAAGAAGAGAAGTTGTGGTCATGGAGGATGTCAACATGAGGCAACCTCTGGTTCATGGTTCTTCTCAGCAATCTCTCACTTTAGCCTTCATTAAGCGTATGTATGTTGGTCACTTTCTTGCAAGGTGGGGGGCAAGGTAAAGCCCTCAACTTTCCTTCTGTTTTGTTTTCTCTTTGGGTTTTCCAATCTCTTGTTCTTAAAAAGCTGTCTTTTTTTTTCTTTTCTTTTGGTGCTCCAATCTATTGTCAATGTGATTGTTGGTGTTTCTTTCCATTAAAGCTGCGGTTTTTGTATTTATTTGTAGATTGTGCATGTGTTATCAGTGATTTGTTTCTGTTTAGAGGGAGTTTGCAATTGTTTCCTGTTTTACCTTTGAGTTCATCAATATTTCTGTGTTTGTTTATTGAGTTTTTAGATGATCAGAGGATAATTAGAGAAACTTTTTACTTCAGTGCAATTGCTTATCTTATTTATTGATGCTTTTGATGTATAAGCTTTGAAACAAGGGGGCACAAAATAGATGGACAGTAGTATTTTGTTATCAGCTTCCAGTTCCTCTGGTATTAGTTTTAATAAATTTCACATATTAGATAGATGCTACCCATTTGATGTTCTGGTTCCAATTTCTGTGGGCATTGATTGAGTAAATCTTTCTTTAATCCCTAACAAATTTAGGCATTGAAATTTTTTCATTGTTGCAGGATGTGGGAATTTTCAGTTGGTTTATACATGATAAATCTATGGCCAGACTCTTTGCTCTTCACTGCAATCTATGGTGTTGTTGAATCTTCATCAACTGCACTATTTGGTTCCTTTGTTGGCAAGTGGGTGGACAGATTAACTTATGCAAAGGTTTGTGCAATTAGGAACCCTATATAAGAGTTATGCATCCCATTTGAATGAAGAACTTTGATGATTTACATTCTCTTTATCCCTTTTGGTGACAGGTCCTAAAGCTCTGGTTACTGACTCAAAATTTATCATTCATAGTTGCCGGAGTCACAGTGACTGCATTACTGACATGTTCCAGCCTTAAGTCCACTTCTTTTTCGACATTTTTATCGTTTGTCATTCTAGTAAATCTCTCGGGTGCAATTGGAGTTCTGTCAACTCTTGCCGGTACTATATTGATTGAAAGAGAATGGTAATTCTGATTCTCCCCTGCATTTCTTTCAGTTCTCTGGTTAATAGTAAGTCCACATTGTGACAGATATTTCTTGACAGTTAACATAATTCAGTAAATAAAAGACTTGAATTGCAATGATAATGATGTTAACATTGATGAATTTTTTCACAGGGTGGTTGTGATTGCAAATGGACAGCCTGCAGGAGTACTAACAGAAATGAACTCAACAATTCGACGGATTGATCTAATCTGTAAATTACTCGCCCCTGTGTTTAGTGGTTTCATAATTAGCTTCATATCATTGAAAGCTTCAGCAGTTACTTTGGCACTCTGGAATACATTATCAGTTTGGTTACAGTACTGGCTTCTAACATCAGTTTACAATGGTATTCCGGCTCTAATCAGCACCGATGAACAAAGAAAAGCAAAACCTAGTACTAGTAACATGCTAGAGAACGAATCATATTTCAACGAAAACACTTCTTTTGTCCATCTTCATTGGTGGAACAGAATACCAGAAATGCTCTCAAAAATTCCATTCTTGGATGCTTGGATTTTATACTCTAAGCAACAAGTAGTGCTTCCAGGAGTATCACTAGCATTGCTTTATTTTACTGTCCTAAGGTGCTAAACTTAATCTATGCAAAATCTTCATCTGACTTTTTATTTGAACATGAATGCATAACAATCAATTCACAAATCATTCTTTCTCAGCTTCGGAACATTAATGACAGCAACCTTACAATGGAAAGGCATACCCGCTTATATTATCGGTTTAGCTCGCGGCTTTAGTGCTATTGTCGGGATTTCTGCAACAATGATATACCCAATTGTTCACTCTCATATATCAACTCTGCGAACCGGATTATGGTCTATTTGGACTCAGGTAATTTATACAAACAAAATTTACTAACATTGCAGTTACTAATTAATTACTCACTAAAAACATCTCAATTTTTTTTGTTTTCTGGTAATCCAGTGGAGTTTTCTGTTACTATGTCTTGCATCTATATGGATTAAAAACAATGGTGTTTCTGCATGGATGTTGATGGGAGGAGTTGCGGCGTCGCGTCTCGGTTTATGGATGTTTGATTTATCTGTTATTCAACAAATGCAGGTATATTATTACCTACAATGCATCATAAAATTAATCTTTGATAAGTTTTTCTAAGAATGTTATCAGATAATTCAAACATGAATCTCATTCTCTGGTTTGAAGGATGAAGTTCCTGAAAGTGATCGTTGCATTGTGGGAGGTGCCCAAAACTCATTGCAGTCAATGTTGGACTTATTGACTTATATTATGGGAATCATTGTCTCCAATCCAGAGGTTTGTTCCTCACTACCATGCTTTCAAATCAAAGGAAAATGATTGAAAATTTTTTATTTATTTTCTTATTTTATTTGTTCTTTGTTATATATTTTCAGGAGTTTGGTAAGTTGGTGATAATGTCATTTGTCTTAGTAAGTTCAGCTGCTTTGTTATACACTCTTCATGTTTATCAAGTTAGAAAGCATCTGTTTCATTTTGAGAAGTTTCTCAAAATTTAATTTATGGATATTTATGTAGAATTTTTCTTGTAAAAAATTTAATAATTATATGAGTTTTTGTTATTCTGGTGGAAATTTTTGTGCTTGTAAATAAGGACTTTTCTGAGGACTTTTTTAGCAAAACAGGTGTGAAAATTAATTATATGAGTCCTATATGAGTCCGCATGTGCCTAGAAGTCACCTTGGCAAGCAAGTAAGCGAGATACTTTTTGTTGGTGCGAAATGACGTAAATACCCTTGAAAAAGTCTTTGGTGACGTTTCTTCTTGGTAAGCGTGCGCATCACGGTCGTGGGCCCGGTTGGAATAATTTATTATTCAGTCCTATCAGTTTCCATTTCTTCATCTTCTAGATAACCTTTGGTTTGGTTTATTTAATTTATTTTTATTTTTATTTTAAATGAGTAAAATAAGAAAAACCATTGAAATATTAGTTAAAAAAATAATTTTTTTTAATAAAAAACTTGTCCTAAATCAAAACAATCACTTCTATCTGATTTTTTATTAAGGTACAAAGACACATATACCCTTATTCTAAGATATTTTTGTAACCATCTAAAACAATTTTAATTACATAAGAGGAATATGAGATATGTTTTTTGGATTTTTGATAATTTAAGTTGAGTATTTGATTATTAAAAAGTGTTAAATCATAAGCTTAATAATTTAATTAGAATAATTATTTTGGAGGAAAACTTCAAATAATAATTTTATCAATCCGGCTCAAAAGCTTTTGTATTATGATATGATTGGTAATGATACGTTTGAAGTGCTTCTTCTTAAACAAGTTTCTTGCACAAGACTTACCTATCTCATTGTTTAAATTGACATTATGTTTAAATATATTATCTGCATTAGGTCATATTTACTTTCATAATTATTTAACAATGCACATGAGTATATATATATATATATATATATATATATATATATTTATTTATTTATTTATGACAAAGTGGACAAACCATGGAGTCAAGGACGTGCGCAGAACCAGAAAATGAACATCCAACCTTACATCTTTACCTGAAACGTGGGGCTCGAGTGGTGAATCTAAACCTATTTTAGAGATTTGTTACCATCATTTTACTGTCAGGAGATTTAAACTTGAGATAATAAAAGTCTCATATTTCAATCTTAAGCAAATAGCGTCATGCTGCTGAGTTATGTACTCTTTGGCATATATATATATATAAATCATAATTTTATTAGAGGGCAAAAACAAAAAGATGGAAAAACAAATGACGTTGGAAGAGTTCACACCAAAATCAAACAAAGCCTTCTTAAATGCCCTCACTGTTGCTCTTGATGAACTGACCCCAACATTAGACTCAATCAAAGTGCTTAACTTTATTTTCCCATTACTATTTTGGATCGATGATTTATCCCTGACAAATGACTTTTTGGATGTTGCCAATATCACCATTAATTATTGATTTATTTATAATGTATTATACTTAGCATTTAGCATTGGCTTATGCGGTTAATTATGTACCACAGTAGACTTGTTTTTTTTTCCGACCGAGGTTTGGTATAATCATATTCATCTATTTAAAAAAACCGCACAAGATTATATCTGGGTTCAACTAGGCATGTTCATTTGGGAGAAAATGATCTGAAGTGAGGAAGTGGAGGAAGTACCACTCTCCTGAAGTGGGAGGAAGTGATATCACTTCCAGCACTTCTGGTGTTCATTTGTCAGAAAGTGAAATTTTAAATGAAAAATTTAGGTGTTATGTGAAGTTTTAGGAATTCAAAGAAGATTTTGGAAGTGAGAGGAAGTAAGTTTTTATAAATTGACTTACTTCCCCCACTTCAGTGAAAAAACTGCCGAAGTGGGTTTAGTTCAAAATTCACTTCAGACGGAAGTGGGGGAAGTGACACTTCTAATGCTTCAGGATAAATGAACACATGAAGTGGGGGGAAGTTAGCCCACTTCCCCCACTTCCCCCGCACTTTAAAAAAAAAAAATCTATTACAAGTACTGTAGAGAAATATCCTGGCCAAAAAAAAAGCATTACAATTATAAAAAATACATGTGGAATAACAAGGCTGAAAGTTATGTCCCACATCACCGGATGGCCCTCCACCTGCACTTAGAAAAAAGTAAGACTCTTTTTATCAAGACCTCAACATCAAAAAACCATTATCCATCTCTTATGTTCATTCACAGCATTAATCCAAATAAAAAATGAAATAATTAATATTTAAAAAATATTTATTGCCAAAAAAATCTTTCCTACAAAATTTGCATAGAACTTTAACAAATAAATCACAACCTTGTTAATAGTCTAATAGAGGTAATAAATAATATAGTAACTAATTGATAGAAAATAATAAAGTAAAATATGAAAATATACTAGTGATGAATATAGAAATAAATAAATAAATAAATAACAACAATAACAAACAATGAGATAATGGTTCTTAGGAGATAATCATTTAAAAGGATTATTCATTCCACATGATATTTGGAAACACGATTAAGGTTGAACTTTTTGGTCGATGAGAGAACTAAGACAAACAAAACTAAACGATATAAAATCCTTCAATCCAAGTTATTTTTTTAATCTTCAACACCATAAATATTTAAAAGAAAACATATAATTAATTTATAGGAAGTAACATGAATGAAAATTGGGTTTATACCAACAGTTGTTTAGCCTATTAATATCTGGTCTCTTGCATAAAATTCTCATTTCGGAAAAGTCTCAAAATCAAAACCTACACAAAACGAGAGCAAAATATTATTGAGCTTGTGAATGCGCTCTACACCCGTACACATCTCTAACTTAAAATCTTAAATGAGGTGTTTGTCGCTCCGTGTAAAAAATAAAAAAAAAAGGTTTATAACAATGAGGCAGAAAACTTTCATCAAACAAACAAAACCCAATAATTTGAAAGCCATCAACACCAAAAACCCAAATCAGTCATTTCAACCCTTGAAAGCATCCATCCATACATACATACATGCATGCATGCATGCCATCATAATAGATAGCCGCCTTCAAATCCAGTCAAACGCACGAGGTTTGACCAACCTAGCTTCCCTTATAGTCAAACTTGGAACACTCCATCAGCTCTCCTTCTCGGAAGCATCTCTCCATCCATCCTCCCCCTACAAACCACCACCTTCCTCCTCTTCTATCCTTCTTGTGATCATCTTCCTCCTTCCCTCTTTTCTCCTCCTCCATCTTACCTTCTTCATCCATTATGACTTCTTCTTCTTCTGCTAATTCCCACTCCTCTGTTCCTCCTTTCTCCTTTGCCACCACCCCTTTCTCTTCTTCTTTCTCTGAGCTACTTGCTGGAGCTGTAGACCATGAAGAAGAACTTTCTCTTTCTCCTTCTAACTTCTCTCTCACAAGGGGTGTCCCAAAGTTTAAATCATTCAATCCTCCTTCACTTCCTATCTCTCCTCTTCCCATCTCCCCTTCTTCTTGTTTTTCCATTCCTCCTGGTCTTAGTCCTGCTGAGCTTCTTGATTCTCCGGTTCTCCTCTCTTCTTCTAATGTATGTATAACTCTTTTATATATCTCTAATCTCTCTCTGTTTGAACATCTACTTACTTTGTAAATTATATATGATTTTAATTTGGATTTAATTAATTTTTTTTTTTTTTTTTTTCAGATCTTGCCTTCTCCCACCACTGGGACTATTCCTGCTCAATCTTTCAACTGGAGAAGCAGTTTTCAGCAGCAACAGAGCATCAAAGAGGAACCTAAACAAACCAGACCTTTCTCTGATTTCTCCTTCCAAACAAAGCAAACCTTTCAACATGTATATATTACTAATATCCTTTTAACATATTAATATCTATGTTGCATATATATATTTATACTTATAGATCTGTTTTAATTTTCTTATGTATAGAAAGAAGAACGAAAAGAGATTCCAACTTTGCAACCAGACTTCAACAACAACAACAACAACAACAACAACAATAACAACAACGCAAGTATGAAAGAGCAGAAGAAGTCAGATGATGGGTATAACTGGAGAAAGTATGGGCAGAAACAAGTTAAAGGAAGTGAGAATCCAAGGAGTTACTATAAGTGCACATACCCTAATTGTCCCACAAAAAAGAAGGTTGAAAGGTCTATAGATGGACAGATAACTGAGATTGTATACAAAGGAACACACAACCACTCTAAACCTCAATCCACAAGGAGGAATTCAGCTTCTTCTCAGGCTTATCTAGCCGCCGCCCCTACCGAAGCCAACGAGCATTCATTCGGTACTCCGATAGACTCCGCCGCCACCCCGGAGAACTCTTCCGTCTCTTTTGAGGATGATGATGTTGATATGAGCTCAAAGAGAAGCAAAACAGGATCTGAAAACTATGATGATGATGATAACAATGAACCTGATGCTAAGAGATGGTAAGTTATAGTATATATATAATCATTATATATATATACACACACATAATTCAAATGCTCATGTAAATGATATTTTCAGGAAGAAAGAAGGTGAACATGAAAGCATGTCAGCTGCCGGAAATAGAACTGTGAGAGAGCCAAGAGTGGTGGTTCAAACAACAAGTGATATCGATATCCTTGACGACGGTTACCGGTGGAGAAAGTATGGTCAGAAGGTTGTGAAAGGCAATCCAAATCCAAGGTGAGCTAATGGTTTCACATAGGTTAACATAGTAAGTTCAAACCTGAATATGTGTATATATATATTTACTGTTTTATTGCATTGATTTCAGGAGTTACTACAAATGTACAACTGTGGGATGTCCAGTGAGGAAGCATGTAGAAAGAGCTTCACATGATTTAAGAGCAGTGATCACAACCTATGAAGGGAAGCACAACCATGATGTTCCGGCAGCCCGGGGAAGCAGCGGTCATGCTGTCGTTAACCGTCCTACGGCCGATGTTAATGTTACGACGGCGATAAGGCCTTCGGCGATGTTTGGTAGAGGTGGTGGTGGATCTCAAGGCCAAGGTCCATTCACTTTGGAGATGTTGCAACCTCAAGTTAACTATGGAATGGTTTCAGGTTATGATAATGCAATGGCTTCTTATTTGAACCATCAACAACAGCAAAAGCATTTGGAGAGTGTTATGATTTCAAAGGCCAAGGATGAACCAAAGGATGACTTGTTCATTGAGTCATTGTTATGTTGATGTTTATTAGTGTTATGATTTTGATCATGGTCTTGTATATTTTGGTAGTTATAGGATTAATTATATTGATCATTTGTTGGTGTATTTTCTTTCATAAGGAACTTGATCAAAGAATTTATTGATATTTTTTTTTTTAATTTTATTTGGTTGGTTGGAAGGGTTTGAATAGTCAGAGATTTGGAGCGCATAGACAAAGACTTTGTTGGGTCAGTCAACGCCTTTTTTTCATTGACTTTAAGACTTACGAAGAAGGTTCGGTTCACTTTGGACACGCTATGTAATCTAATGCAATGACGTTTTGCACACGTGTTAAGATATTTTTTAGTGTGATAAATTTAGATTAAATTATTATGTTATTTAGAGGTGGGGAGAAGGTGAGGTAATTAATTTAATTGATTTAAAATTTAATTAAAATTAAGGTGTGATTAGTGATGGGTGCTTGAATATATTTAATTGAAACATGCCACAAAGTCAAAACAAGGTAACTCATTAAGAGTTAAAATTTATGATAAGAATTGTGGTTGTTTATGGTTCAGTGTCACCTATCGTTTTGTTTGTATAATAAATATTTTGTTTAAAATTAAAAGAAACAAAAGATGTCAAAAGTTTATATCATAATCATAATGTCTTGGACAACACGGCTCAACAAAGCCAATCTAGTGGTCCAACTTTAGGGATAACATAATAATTCATTAAATTTAATATATATATATATATATATATATATGAAAAAAATAATTATGAAAAAAATAAAAACCAAGCTTGAAGAAGCTATTCCACAGATTAGATGAAGTCTCAGCTTCACTGGCAAGTTTGAGAGCACATCTTTCTATTTAATTTTTTTTTTTTTTGTGTTTTGATTTTATTTTATTTTTTTTTAATTTTATTATGAATGTTTTATTTGTTTTTATTAGTTTTTTACTTTGTTAATTAGTAGCAGGTGTGAGTCTTTGTTATTAATGCTAGATATTTTGTTTTAGTCTATCTATACTCATTGTTTTTGTTTAATTAGAAATCACTAGTTGCCAGTTTTGACTTAGCACAAAAAACCACCGAAACATATAAATGAAATATAATATATAATAAAAAAAAATTATGTTATGTGGAAATTGGAAAAATCACAAAATGAAGAATCAAACTAATGCCCACATGTGTCTCATGTGAATGCCATTTTATGTACTAAGAAATTATTGCGGATACCCCATCAACAAGATAATATATCACCATATGGATGCAAAGTGGATGACAACTATTAATATGATGTTATATTTCATTTATAAAACATCAAAATTAAAAGTTTTAGTTAGAGAGCAATAAAAGCATTTTCAACTATAAAACTCTTTTTCCTCTAATTGTCACTTTTAAAATAATTTATATGACTCTATCTTAAATTTATAAAGTGTAGACCAAACTAAAAAATCTAAAGACTTGTATACCCACTTATAAAAACAAAATAAAAACAAAAAACAAAAAACAAAGAACAAAGAGAAGCATTAACTTTCCATCATCTCTCAATTCTAACTTAAACAACCACCCATGTAATATCTACAGTGGTTGAGATTTTTATTATTAGCAACAGCACATCTCATTTGAGTCATCACTCGTACTACTCCTTTAGTTACATCCCCAGTGTTATACGTTTTTACCCTGGTGATTGATTGCATTTTGTCCTACTATATTATCTCTTATGTTCTCCCATCTTTCATATTGTTATTTTTTTTTATAAATGTAGTTTATATATATATATATATATAGACAATACATCTTTTATAGACATCCATAAATAAAAAATCTATGAACTCCAATTATCAATATTTGGATCACGATCCAATAGATGACATTGACAAACAGTAGTTACTGTTCAAACAATTATTATTGTGCATATTGGTAACCACTGTTTATTGATGTTGGCCATTGGATCGAGATCCAATATCTGATAATGGACATCATTTATTTTTTATCTATGAACATTCATAGAGGAATGATCCTCATATATGTGTGTGTGATAGAGACAAATGTATGGTTAAAGACCTTATTATTCATCATTTTTTTAGTAAAAAGGAAATTATGATAAAAATTGTTGCTCAAGTTTTCAGTGAAAGAAGTAAAAAAAAAACTAATTACACGTAATATTTATAGTTTTGAGCTTAACTCTTATAAAGGGCGGTTCAATCATGAGAAAATTGCTTTCTTAATTAGTTATATTTTCATAAGAATAGTAAAACAAATTTAGTTTTCACAGGAGTATATTAGGTATATATAAAAAATCAAATTAAAAACAAACTCTAATTGGTTATTTAACAAAATAAAACAGTAAGGAAAAAAGCGGCCAATAATTCAATGAGCAATGCACATTGGATTGATGTACAAGTTTGATGTAATTATGAAAAGAAAGTCATATAATAATAATAATAATAATAATAATAAAGACAAGTAGAGATGGTTAGATTGATCAGCCCAATGTCATGTTTATTGGATAAGGTACAAGTTGGTGTAGAAGTGGTTCACTTATCAATTCAATTAATTTGGAAGGACGTAACCGAGTCAATCTAAACTTGTCATTATACTGCTGTTAATATAAACATATATTTGTCTAAATCAATTATTTCATTTTTTTTTTCCAATTTTTTCACTTTGTTATCTTTTTACTGTGAACAATAACTCATGGTCATTCTTTTTGATATTATGGTTGCCTTTGCGTCAAGAACTACCAACAGTATTTTAGGTCATTGATTTGCAGTTTATTATTTTTCTGTTCTTAATTGAGTTGTAAATAAAAGAAAAAAATATTAAAAAATTTACAAGATTGGCAGGATAATATAGATCTCAACTAGGGCTGTAAACGAGCTTTAGTCGAGCCAAACTTTGCCTTGTTCAAGCTTGGTCTGTTACTATTTTAATCGAGCTCGAGCTCGAGCCAAACTTTCTTTGAGCTTCATTTGTCAGGTTCAAGCTTATTTAATTAATCATTATCAAGTGTGACTCAACTTAATTTGAGTTTGAGAATCATTTTAGTAAAAAGATCATTTAAGTTTGTTTATGGAATAATTAAGGGTCGAGTTCAAGCTTGTTAAAATTTTCATTAAATAAGTTAACAAATAATTACAATAATAACAAAATAAACATTGTGATGTAACTATCTATAATTTTTTTTTTGTAATATTATTAACGATTCGGTAAATAAGCTTGTTCATGACAGTATAAATAATTATATTAATGATTGTAATAATAACAAAATAAACAATGTGATGTAACTATATATATATACACCGAATAAGCTTGTTCAGACACTATAAATGATTATATTAATGGTTGTCGCAAATAAAATTGTAAATAATACTATAAACGAGTCTCTTAATGATTCCTATAAATGAGCTTTTAATTATACAATAAATGAGCTATTCACGAGCCTTAACGAGCAAAGCTTGGTGGTGTTTAGGCTTGGCTTGTTTATCTTACAAGGTCAACAATTAGGCTTGTGAATCACTCATTTAGCTTAATGAACTAACCGAGCCGAGCTTTTAACATGCCAAGCCTTCGACCTTTTAATGAACACATTGGTTCATTTACAACCCTATATGTGACTCAAGTAATAATAATAATAATAATCATAATAATAACGACAACAACGACATAGTCACATATACACATTAATATACATGTATATATATTAATGTAATATATATATATAACCAAGCTTATAAACGAGTTTGTTCATGAGTTCGTTCATGAGCTTATTCGTGAGCTGTGTTCGCGAGCCAAAACGAGCCGAGTTTTCAGCTACTCTGGCTTATTTATTAATTAAGCTTCAAAATGAAGCTCAAACCTTGCTCGTTTACAATATGAATTGAACACAAACGAGCCCTTATTGAACCGAACACCGAACCGCTCACGAACGACTCAACTCAAATTCACCCCTAATCTCAACATGAGAGAATAGATACATCAATACAGTTCATTAAAAATAGAGCTCGGCAAATTACAACACAAAAAGAAAATAGATACGAGTTAGTAAAAAAAATTATATTTATTTTGATTGAATTAAACCGGTAAAGCTAAATAAGTAAATTACATAAAAATAAACAAAACCAATAAATAATTGATATATAATACGCCAACTACATATGTTCGTAGAATGTCTGTATTTGAGCATAGTAATAATTAGGTTGTTGCAGTGACTAGTGAGTATTAATTAGGGTTTAGTAGTGTTCATAAGCACAGTGATACTGTTTATTGCACAGTACACAATCATTGGATTGAAATTCAACGGCCTTCATCAACATTCATAGATTAGAAATCTATGAACGTACTTAGGATACACATCCTCTTATATATATATGAAATGCCAATAGCTAGCCGAATGGTCAGTGTAGGACTTAAATGGGCCGGCTTTAGACATTGTCTTCTTAAGCCCATAACGTTTTGGGCTTGTAAAGTCATAGTACCCAGTTAAGTTTGGACTGGAATAAGAGGACTAAGTCTCATTAATCTCGATTAAAACTTGATAAATTTTAAATTTAGTTTAATGCATATTTAAAGCCTTGTTTGAATCAAGAAAGCTCAAATCATGATTAAGATAAATTTGTTTTTAATAATTCACATTTATTTTCCATTCAAACACTACTTTTGTTAAATAAATCAAATGAAACTATGGAAGATCCTTAATACATTGTTGCCAAAGTATTTAATTATTTATATATAATAATCAACTGAAAGAGTTGAAATTACAAGAAGAAATATTAGTGCATATATATAACGAAATAAATGTGTTTAATTATTAAAATTTTAATTAATTAGACAAAAGAAAGCAAAATCATTGGCCATCGTTTGATATTTTTTTAAAATTGTATTTAGTTATTAAAAAAAAATACACCCAAATAAACTCTCCCCGAAAAGGATCAAAACAACTATCGGAATATAGTTGGTACCAAAGTGGACTTTAACATCATGTATAAAATCAAATCAGTACTACTATTTATTTTTATTTTACTTTTGATCCACATTGCTCCCTAACAATTGTTTTGATCCTTGTTGAGGAGCGTTCAGTAAATTGAATGAATAAATAAATAAACTTTTAATTAATTGCACCATTACTATCTATATCTAATAAAAAAACAAATTCATCTCGAACGTGACTCACTTTATATGAGTTAAGATTCAAATCTACTTACTTAATAATGACATAAATATTTTTCTTAGTATAAATACGATTCAAAGAGTGAGCTGAAATTCCACCCTATCTCTTTAGTAAAAACATGAACACCCAAAGGACTTATGCCAAGAAGTTGTTGGCAGCTAATTCTTTAACTGAATATTAATATTTAAATTAATTGATAAAACTTTTACTAGTTTTGTTACACTATTATCTTGATCTAGCTTAACGATTGGCTCAAGGAAAAAGCGTCCAACGACATTTGGCTCAATCTCTTTTTAACAGATCATAACCCTTTCTTACCGTCATGAATTCTGATTATTATTAACGGTTCATCTTGCACATTTTTTGAATTTTACGGTTGAGTTATCTCGATGTTAATTGAAGGTACAGACTTAAAATCTTGTTGTTTGAACAAAAATAAAATATTCTAGATTAAATCCTTCTACAATTACCTAAACTATAATGGTCTTAGATGGCCTCTTAACAAACTTGAAAAAGAGTCTTCTTCATTAAAATTAAAAATGTCATCTGATTTGCTAGAACAATAAAATTTTGATCTTAGAAAACTTTGCAAAGTGTGATTGTAACATAATCTTGACGAGTACATGCATACTACTATGCCACGATGCCGAGGAATTCGTAGATTATCTCCTGGTTAACTGTCAATTTGCTTCTTAAATTTAGACTCATTTCACTGTTTTATTTAACATTCTGAGCACACCTTAAGTAAATTTGGTCTATAATTAGGGAGCCATTAAACTTAGCTTGACAGATCTCGAGAACAGTTTTATTCATCTAATTTATTAGACTATTGGGTACAAAGAAATAATCACTTCTTTCAATTGCATCACACTTTCACATTTTTTTTCTTCATTTTTTTCTATTCGATTTAATGGATAATGTGCTAAATGGCAGGAAATTCATCAGATTCATTTACATTATTTATCTGAATAAATGGCAGGAAATTCGTTGGATGGATTCACAAAAATTGCAGCAAGGACCGCATGATTCTTATATCTCAAAGAAGAATAATGATTGTGTTTAACATTTTAGGAATCTCAACAAAGATTAGTAATTATTGGAGGTTTTCCAATTTTGGAACAGTGAAATTTTTTAGCCGAAATCACTGAAGTAATATTACCGTTAACTGTATCGTAGCATTGTTACTGTTTATTTGCGGTTTGTCTGCCGCACAAACTTACTTGTATACTTCACTGCCGACACCGTGCAGTCCGTATGCGGCCCACGCACTCTCCAGCTAGTAATGTAGTAAAACCACTGTTCACGTGCGGGCTATGTGCAGCCGTGAATTGCCCACACACTTCACTGCCAATTAGAGATGTCAACGGGGCGGGGATTCACTAGGGATACATTCTCTGGCCCCGACCCCGAAATTATGCTCCCATCCCCGAACCCAAATACGGGGAATTTTTTTCCGTCCTCGTTCCCGTGGGGATTTTTTGGATTTGGGTATTCCTTGGCCCGATTAATAAATTAAAATATTATTATTTAAAATAAAATTTATAAAATATTTGCTAAAAATACCATAAATTTTTTTAATAATTGAGAAACTCATTTACAAATACGACTTAACACAAAATACCAACATACACAATCACCAATAAATTATTTGTAAAAATAAAAAAAAAAATAAAAAATGCAATATAGTTAATACATGTTTAGACTTTTATTTAATTTTTATAGTAATGTTTATTTAATTATTAATAATTTGCTAAATAAATATATATAGGATTTTTCCTAATTTTTATTTAGGTATTTATAACATAAAATATTATATATATATATATATATATATATATATATATATATATATATATATATATATATATATATAAACTATTTAATATTTCGGGGGCAGGGAGGATATTCCCCTGCCCCAGCCCCGACCCCCGAAAAAATTCCCCGACCCCGGTCCCAACAGGGCGGGGAATCAGGTTCTCCGTCGCAGTCGGGACCAATTGACATCCCTATTGCCGACCCCGTGTGGCTCGTATATCTCACAGCCAAGCGTGTAGAGATTTCTTGGGCTTCAATTATCTTCCCAAGCTTTCTACAACCCTTCAAAACTTCAAAACAAGTTTAAAACACTACAAAACCCCTCAATTTTTGTTAGAATGAGATAGTCAAACATACAATAAAGGAAAATAACAATTTTAGCATGGAAAACTCTTTGAATCGAGGGAAAAAACCATAGGACTCCTTAAAGTCTCTTAAATGTATTTCACTATATCAACTAAGGAATGACAGGAGTCTTCTCTAAGTGCTACTGGAGAAATAACAATAATGCATCAATACATTCATCAACAAGAGGATTTCATCATTTCAAAAATTGATCTACACAACAAACATCAACAAGAAGATAAAATGAAAAAACAAACCCTAAGATCGAGGAGAGCTACTTGCAAGGATCACTAAGACAAGTTTGAATGAACTCTGACACCAAATTATGTATAGTCACGTCTCATTAATCTTGGTTTCTTTTCTCACTTTTCCCAAATTGTGTACAGTCACTTCTCATCAATCACAACAAAGATGGAAGACATCCCAACCTGTCTATTTAATTACATTTTTGCCCTCCAAAAATTGATATAATTTTTTTTTTTTGTTAATTTTAGCTTGGAGCCTAATCATCATTAAATCCACCCACCAAATGGGCTGGACTCAACAGTAAATGCGTTCAGCAATTTTTTTTTTTTTTTTTTGGTGATTTTGTCTTTATGTTTGTGTTTTTCTGCAAGTATAATTTCGCTCGGTGTATTTATTGCTGTTGTCCTCGGTATTATGTTCCGTCTATCTCCGTACGTTCCGTCCATCTAGTACTCGATTTTATTGCGGGTTATATATACATTTATATATAATTTATTTATTTTATTAAAGAAAAACTACAATCCTGAATCCTGTCTATCTAATATTTTCCACAACATTTAAAAAATAAAACTCATTTCCCAAAATAATTTCCGTGAACAACTCATCCGTACAACATTAATGAGTTGATTAAATTTTTAAAAATTAACATTATTCCTTCCAAAAATTAACACCAAACAAAATCATTCACAAACTCCCAAAAAAAAAAAAATCTCTCTTTAATCCATCAATAAAAAGTGGGTAGAGTTTCATTTATTCCTTCCAAAAGTCAGCAAAATTTACAACATAATTTACAAAAATTAAAAAAAAAAAAGGCCAAAAGGCGCAAGACTCACCCACTCACAGTGTCACAGAGATCTCTCTCTCACTTCACTACTTCACCGGGGTTGCTGGATCATCCGAGGACTCATCTTCAAATTCACAACCTTGGCCGCCTTCTCGTTGTTCTTCGGAACCTCCATCCGCCCCTTCATCCCCTTCCACTTGTCCGCCCCCCACGCCATCACCTCCATCCTCTTCTTCTCCTCCTCTACAATCCCAATCATCATTTCAATCAATCAATTTAATTCCAAACAATTCAACCAAAAAACAACCCAAAAACCCTAGAAAATTTCCCCCTTACGCTGAAGAGAAGGATAAGAGTGGAAAAGCAAATCAGCGTCGGTGTCGAAGAGTTCAGGATCGTCAAATCCAAGAAGATCAAGGTCCCGCATCGGAAATAAGTTCTTCATAGAAGCACTCACGGAGCCAGTAGTCACGGAACCAAGGCGTGGATTGAACAAGAGCCCACCACTCATCGGAGAAGTCCTCCACCGATCTATACACCGCCGGCACGAACGGCTCCGCGTTCGGATTCAGCGTCGACGCCATCCTCCCCGAGATCACATCCATCTCTCGATCTCTTCTCACTGTTTCCCTGCTTCACTGGTGATGAAGAAGAAGATAGGGTTTCACTGTTTATATAACTGGAAAAGTCGCGTAAAGGCCCCTATAGAATCTACAATTTACGAGATGGAGTAGTGTTAGAATGTTGTAAATAAGTTGGAAAAGGAGGGGGTTTTGGTAAAAAGATGAGAAAAATATCTGGGTAATACCGAGGGTATAGCACATGGTATTGGTTGTCGTTTTCTGAAGGACACGTCACCGTCGTCATCCGTCCGATTGGTTGACGTGGCAAAAGATGATGGCATTGATTGATGGATCGTGGCATGCGTGTCTGTTAGGGAATATTATTATTATTATTTGTAATTATTTTATAAGATTTTTTTAAAGAGAAAAGTAGACTATAAAGTGTCTGGAATCTGGATGGATAATGCTTGAATTTTTGGAATTTTTAAAACTTTTTTATTAAGTTTTAGTGATAAGTTATTTAATAAAGAATATTAATTAGAGAGGTGACGACGTTGTAGGTGTTGAAAAACTAAGCCAGAGAAAGATCTTAAACATTTGTAATTTAAATAATTAAAAGATTTTTGTCTAAAAACAGTGGAATTTAAGGATGGGAAGTTTACCTAACTAACTAGTATTAGAAAGTGGCAAATTAATTTTTGTTAAAATATAATTTTGGTAAAAAAAATTTACGTGGAAGAATTTTTTAAAAAGGAAATAGAACTTTTTTTTTTATCTTATACTTCTGCTAATTAGCTAATACATCTGATTGTCTGTATTAATATACAACTAATAAAAAATACTATAATTTTTAATTGAATGAGTTCATCAATAATAAGGTATACAATCAAACAATTCTTTTTTTATTTTATTTTTAGAAAATTTCTTATTATTCTCAGCCCAAACATGTGAATCATAATTCACATAAAGCGCCGGACATGTCACATTCAACAATTTTCTACGAGTACATAAAATGCACAAATTTTATTTAATAAATATTTAACAACAAGATGAAGTAATAGACACATCTATGGATATACAACAACACAACAAAATAAATAAAAACAATAAAATCAAATCAACATATGGAATGGGAAGATGGAAACACAAAGAAGAAGAAACAATGGATGATATCTTTATATGTACGTTTGCTTAGAGAGTTTATATCCAGATAGCATGGCTGATAGAGCAAGTGCAAAGAATGCAAAGAAGGCCATGCTAATGGCAGCTGATGATGCATCTGTGAAGAGGTTATCACCTCCTTGTCGCATACGGTTTGTCATTGGTATTGCAGCTGATGCTGCCGAGATTAGTAAGTAAGCTATAATCTGAAAAATTCACGGTTGATTAGTATACAAAATACACTTCGTTCATGATGAACCAATGCAGCAAAGTATATTCAAGTCTGTAAGCATTTTTCGATATAAATAATGCTAATAACTTCATATTACAATTTGGTAACTGCTATGTTCTATAATCTGTTTTACCTTTTCTAAGTCATGCATTTAGTGTGCCTATGCAATATGGTTTATGAATTGCAAGTTCAAATTCTCAATATGGGTTCTTATAATTGGAATATACAAATGGAAGCCGCATTAATATTGTTATTTTGCCCATATGAAAACTTCATTGAGGTTTTTTTTCCATTTACTTTTTTACTGCAAACACATATTTCAACTTATAAATGTAGGTTATGCTACTACATCCTGGTATGACAAGGCCACTTAATATGTTTCAATTTGGGGCAACCTTTCTATTTTAAGTCACGCATTTGTTGTGCTTATTTCAAGCAAAGGCGTGTACGTTTTGATGACCTACAGCCCAAACTATTACTGAAGCATAATACACAATGGCAAGCTCTCTTAATGAGAATTTAACAAGGACTGACACATACACAGGATTGTTCACTTCATTAGAAAACAAAAGGAAAGAGCATTCCAATTTTCTTGTTATCTATTGTTCCTTGATAAAAAACATCCCTTTGACAACAAGTAAAGAAAACAAATCCAGTTGAATGTACTAATGCAACTTAACTTTAAGCACTCTGGATATTAAAAAATCATAAAATGAGAAGACAATGGAGCATTCATCCCCCAAGAACTCAGTTTTGAATTCCTAATTCCCATTTTTTTAAGAACCTTCTGCTATAAAACTAGAAAACTAACAACTTGAAACTAATTTAAATTCTTAAAAAATCAGAGCATGCATAATCTAACAATGCAAATAGTAGATAAAATTTCCCCAAGACTAATGCAAACTCCCGAGATTGAATTATACTGGAACACAAAAGGAGTTGATAACCATAATAATCAAGAACTACAAATCAATTGAATTTCACTGCAAACAATGGACTCCTCAAATGGCAGAACAGAATGCATACACAATTCACTACTCTCCCAGAGTCAAAAAGATCAATGATCAAGCAAGCTGCTTTAGTATCAGAGAAAATAGCAAATTCAGAAGATTGAATTATACTGGAAAACAAAATGAGTTCATAACTATATTAATCAAGAACTACAATTCAAATGAATTTCAATCTCCTCTTCTCTACCAGGATCAAACACATCAACAGATCAAGCTACTTCAACATGAGAGAAAGCTACAAATTCTAGATACAGTTGATAACCATAACAATCAAGAGCTACAATTTAATTGAATTTCACTGAAAAAAAATATATTAGATTCCTAAAATTGCAGAACAGAATGCAAAATTTACTACTCTCACAGTAACAAACATATCAATGAATCAAACACACTGCAAGAAAGAAATATGCAAAACTGAATTAATAACAAACCTGATCACCACCAAAATCCACGAACACCGAAGTTCTCGGCGACAACAAGTCCTTGCCGGAACTAAACCGGTGCACCTGCCGCCCCAACTGAGCAGCGGAATAGAGAAACGCAAGCACCGAGATAGCCACCAAATACCTACACCATCCAAACGCACACCAGGTGTTCGACGAAATAACAAAGAGAAAAAATCAATCACAAAATCGAGAACAAAACCAAGCAATACCTATACTCTTCGTATTTATCGAAGTCCTGCCAGTCGCCATGCTTGTTGGAAGCCATGACGACGAAAGCGATGACAGAGAAGAGGGTTCCCAAACCTCTGAGGATCAATCCAGCCTTCTCGGTGAGATCCTCGCGTCTCCACCGGCGAACAACGGAAGTCACAGCGGGGTCGGCAGAAGATGGTTCAGCGGGGTCGGTGACGGGGTTCTCGAGGTCGGCGGCGCCGGAAGGGGGCTTGGGATCGGGGAGAGAGGCCATTTGGTGGAGGTTTCGGATGATGGATCGGAGGAGACGAAGGTTGTGTCGTTAGTTAGCTTGCGCGCGAGGGATGGGAATCACTAGAGATGAAGCGCGATTGCTGTTGCTGGTTTTTTGCGTTTATGTCCGAGAACAAAATTATAATTTTTTTGGCTTTTTAATGGAGTTTGTTTTGGAGGGTAACGTTTATGAGTCATTGCTATTATTGGTTGGACCGGGTCTCATGGTGAAAGACAACCAAATAATGATTTTTAAAAATTATTATCATTTATTTTATTTATTATGTTTTTTATTTTGTTTTATTTTAAAATGTATTGTTTTTTTTGGTAGAATTTTTTTTTATTGTGCACGAGTTACGGTGGTTTACAGACCTCTTAGAAAAATCCCCTTGTAATCCTGGATAGGTGAAACCATTGTTTCTCCCACAGGAGACCCACACCTAGACAGTAAACAGTACAAAAATAGTACTAGACTCGGATGTACATTATATGAATAGTATATAAACAATACTATAACTTGGATGTAAAGGAAAATAAAATAACAATTAAAAAAATAATTCTAAAAATTATGAATAAAAATTTTAACAAATACGTTATATATGAATTAAAAATTTGACTCCGTGAATACACTAAAATGTAGGAATACAAAAGATATGTGGACAAAAATAATAGAAGATTTTTATAAAAAATTTATATAAAAACCAAAATCAATGGTTACATATTTTATATATCTATACACATTCATTCGACCAAATTTTTGTATGATATAATGATTAGATTAATGTAATATTTATATTTATAGTAATTTTGTAGCTTTTTTAACTAAGTTTGAAAGATGTTGTGCACACAAGTGGCGAGGAGAGCGTGTCACTAAAAGACCGGCCTGTTAGTGAAGAATGCCCACCACTTATATGCACACAAAGGGACCCATCTCGTAGCTGATGTGGGACTAAAGGAGTATTCATTACAATACCCCACCGATCGAAGACTGACACCCTCATCAATCCAGATAATCTGGGCGCTTCGGATCCAGGTGGGCGGAAGCGCAACCGTGCCCCACACCGACTCTCAATGAAAACACCAATGTTGTGCACACAAATGGTGAGGAGAGTGTGTCACCAAAAGACCGGCTTGTTAGTGAAGGATGTCCACTATTTATATGCACATAAAGAACCCATCTCGTAATCGATGTGGGACTAAAAGAGTATTCATTACAATAGCCACCTAAAGGAGATATTCCTCTTATTTTCACCATTCAACTTAAGGTAGCATATGGTGTTTTGTATATGTTATATCTAGCTTGTTGATGTTTTTTAAGTTAATTTCTTTTATTTATTATGTCCCTCGTGTTTTTGTTGTAGTTCTCATCGACATATTAATGTTTGTACTGTTTTCTAGCATATATGATATAATTGAAAGAACGTAAAAAGATATTTGATCACCCATGTTGATATTTAAAATAAACTTTAAACTCAACTATCAATATTTTACTAGAAATTATCAAAATATAACATCTAAGTCATGTTAATTATATAATTAGCAACGAAAGTAAAAATTTGTACTTTTTGCCATAACACATGACTATAATCAAAGATAATGGTGATATAACCATGATTGTGGAACTTCGATCAATGCCATTCTATTATATGGACGGGTTGGTTGAATATTCACAAGAATAATAGAGTGAAGATTTGAGATCTTAGTATGTATAGAATCATTTCCTTCAAATAATTTTACTTTAAAACTTAAAAAAATCATTATTCAGATTAATATAGAATTCTTTTGTTTTGTTAATATCATCATGCACGTAATTTAAATAACGTTAAAATTAACAACTTTTAAATATAACTCTTTTTTAATGCATTCGGCTATTAAATTATACTTTTATATTTTTTTCTAAATATTTTTTAGCCATGTTTGTTTTTTTACTGCATTTTAAAGCATATAAATATAAAAAATCACTATAGGAAACATTAGAATTTAAAAACTAAATGAGAAAATTTCTCTTGAAATATATTTGTTTCAAACTTTGTCATACAGACACACACCCACACAAAATATATAAAAACAAAAAATAAAAGTTCATTTATTCGGTTATATATATATATATATATATATATATAACACAACCACAACCACCTCAAAATCTCATTATTTGCACCAATGTGACAAAATGGCCAACCAATTTAAGTAAGCATGTCCGAAACTCCATCTCAAAGTTCTTTAAAAAAATAAGATCAGATAATGAGCTGTAATCAAACCAAAAACCCTTCTTTTCTTGTTGGCAAGTCTTTTTCCTTTTATAATTAAAAAAATAAAAATAAAAAAACTAGAGAAAAAATAATAATAAAGAAAAGAAGAACGTACCTTGAACGTTGCATGAAAGAGGTTGCCAGCCAGCTTTTGTTTCACATGCTTATGTTTCCATATGTTTTTAATTAAGGTCCCAATCAACAAACAACCTATGGACTCTTTTCTTTAATTGATATTTGATTAAACATCTCCTTCCGTGGATAATAATCAATATTAATCAAAAACGAATATATATATATATATATATATATATATATATATATATATATATATAATGACGACAAAAAGCTTACTCACTCTTGTCTCTAAATCATTCCATTGGATACAAAGTGCATGAATGGGTCCCATGTCTTAACCTGAAACTATGAATGGTTGAAGGTGAGATGTCCTGAGTCAAAATCATGGGAATGGACCACATTTCTAATTTGATTCAATGTATTCAAGTTCAAGCTTGATTTTGTCACTTAAATAATGAATTCATTTTAAAAAAAATAGTATATCATTATACATTCCTTTTATTTTATTTATGGACCACATTTCTAATTTGATTCAATGTATTCAAGTTCAAGCTTGATTTTGTTACTTAAATAATGAATTCATTTTTTTAAAGAAATATTAATAGTTTATCACTATACATTTTATATTTTCTTATTAATTTTTATATATTTATTTATTCTTTTTTAAAAATATTTTAATAAATATAAAAAAACGCATATATGAATCCAAAATTTTGTATTGATTTTTAACAAATCAATTTCTGTTTGAGTTAGAATAAAGTGATTATACAAAATTAAATCTGCCACAAAACATATCCTTTAAAAAAATAAAAACTTTATCAATAAATAAATAAATACATACTATAAAGTAACTCATGATATGTCTTTGCTACCGGGGACGTAGAGAAGTATAGAAACTTATTTGTGCATGCATTTTGGGCAAATTTTATGAAGATTTAACCTATATATTAAATACACTCAAAGTTTACATAATTTATAAAACTCCTCCAATCACATATATTTTTTTTTATTTTATTTATTTATTTTTTTGTTTGAAAAAAATAAATAAACCAATTCAATTAATACAAATGAGTACTTCCCAGTCAACCATTCTAGTACTACTCTCGTCCAAACACATTTAATTTCAGAGTTTTTATGGGATCTAGTGCTTTAATACTGGTATGATCGCACAGTATATAACTTTTATTATAGACATAAAATATCCAAAAATGGATGAAATGTACGTATGATATAATTATTCATAATCTTTTTAATTAATATTAAAAGAGGTAAGTATTAGCTTAACAAAGCCTGTAATTAAAGTATTAAAGAGGTGGATCCGTGTGGGTCCCAATGCTACCCTTACTTTTTCAGCTTCATCAACGGCTGAATTCCATTTCGCCCGCGTGACACCCTTTCTCAAGAGCTCTCTTCACACACGCGCTTTGACTGTCACCATGCCAAGCACTCATTTCCCCAAAAACTCCTCCTCATTTTCCACTAATTACCACCCCGCCATTCTTTTAATCCAATTAATTAAAATATATTTAAATTCTGCTTTAATCATAATTTTCTCCCACAACAGCCACTACTATGCATAGGCAAACCTAGGGTGGATTATCTAGGTCGATAGTTCTGTTATAATAATATATATACTATAGAATTCGGTATAAATTACTATAGTAGTACTGTACATTCATTATTTATGGGTCTTATATAGAAAGATGTCGTTTCTCTTCCCTCCAGAGTTATAGGGCAGAATAATTTATTAACTCGGTTTGGTTTCTGAAATATCTTCTGAGTATGCATATACTAAGAATCTAATTGCCTCATATGAGACCTGACTGAATTAATAAATTTTTAGGGAGTTGTTAAGCCACTGTGACTAGTGCATCTTTGTCCTTGTTTGTTCGTTGACACTTTTTGTGAGGTGGTGTTTGTCATTTTTATAAAAAAAAAAAAAAAAAAAAAAAAAAAAATCTCTCACAAACCAATAAAAAGTCTTCAATTTTAATTCGGTGAAAGACAATAGTAATAAAAGATAAATTTTATATACCTGAGTATTAATATGCTGATTGAATGATCAATTCTTTAACACATATAGTTTTCGTAATATATAATGTATATAACTCTTGGTTGCACTAGTAAAAAGGGAAAAAATTTTCACACACAGGCGTGAAATGATTACAAATGTTTTTTAAGATATTTCCGTGATTGATTCATACAACAGCCAATTAATCTAATACTAATTAAAAATTCATAAAACTAAAATGGCATTTCGGATATTTACGACAACGTCGGTGGCAAATCTAAAACCATAGCCGTTGATGGCCTATATAAGATCACCGCTTGAAGCGAAGAAGACGACACCTTTCGCCGAACGATGAGCGGTTAAAAGCTCGCTGAATCACTACTATGTTTTACGATTATGCCCTTCATCTCTCATCTAATTTACCATCGTTGCCATTAGCCACCTTCCTTATCGGCGGTAATCACACCGCCGCCCGCTTTTGCTCTCGATAACCACCGTTTCTTTAGGGTTTTCATCGGATTATTTCATTCTCTCTCGCGATGGAGCTTCCGGCGAAGCCGGCACGGCGGTTCCTGGCACGGCTTCTCATTCTCGGAGTGATCGCCTTCGTTGTTCCATTTGCGTACGTTGTCACAATCCGCGGCGGCGGCGGTTGCTCCGGTGAGTCCTGCTTTTTCTCTTCCTCTGATTCTCTCACCGTCTCTGCCGGCGGCTCCGCCGCTTACGTCCGTCACACCGACGGCGGCGTCGCGCGTGACCTCTGGACAAGCCGCGAATGGCGCAGGGCCGTCGAGTTTTACTCCTCCTCGTTCCAAAGCCTCGCCGCCGAGGGATTCATCTCACCCGCATCCAAAGCCCTCTGCGTCGGCTCCGCCTCCGGACATGAGGTCCTCGCTTTGAAGGAGATCGGCGTCTCCAACACCGTCGGTATCTCTCGCACTCGCTCCCTGCCGCTTGTCGTCTCCGGCAACCTCTATAGCCAACCATTCAAGAACGCGTCATTCGATTTCATTTTCTCTGTGAATCACATCGAGCATTCCCCCCGACCTGTGGATCTCGTTGCAGAGATTTCTCGGACTCTGAAACCCGAAGGGTTTATAGCGATCCACACCGCCTCCGCCGGTGACGCCTATAGCCTCCGTTCCATCCTTGATCTCTTCCCCTCCTGCCGCCTCGTCCGCTCCCATGAGATTGATGGTTCCATTTCTTCCATGAAGCTCCGCGAGATCATTCTTCAGAAACAACCAGGCTCTGAGATCGATAGTGGCGATTCCGTGCACGAATGCTCGGTCGTCCCTGATCATAAGCTCCGAATCCTTGCCTCCGCCGAGCCTCTGATCCAAGAGGAGCCATTGAAGCCCTGGATTACTCTCAAGAAGAACATTAAAAACGTCAAGTACTTGCCTTCCATGGTGGACATTAGCTTCAAGAGAAGGTATGTATACATCGACATTGGTGCCCGGAGCTACGGCTCCAGCATTGGGAGCTGGTTCAAGAAACAGTACCCAAAACAAAACCGAACATTTGAGATTTACGCCATTGAAGCTGACCGAGCTTTCCATGAAGAGTATGCAAAGAAGAAAGGTGTGAACTTGCTTCCCTTTGCTGCTTGGGTGAGGAATGAAACACTCACCTTCGAGGTCAATCATGAACTAGACCAGAAGGCCGGCAAGAAGAGCCTCGGGCGTGGAATGGGGCGGATTAAACCTTCGGCTGGAGACTCTGCCAATGGTTTGGTATCAAATGACTTGCATTCTATTCATGGGTTTGATTTTGCCGAGTGGTTGAAGAGTACAGTCTCGGAGAAGGACTTTGTTGTGGTGAAGATGGATATTGAAGGGACAGAGTTTGATCTGGTGCCGAGATTGTTTGAAACTGGAGCTATTTGCTTGATTGACGAGTTGTTTCTGGAGTGTCATTATAATCGGTGGCAGAGATGCTGCCCCGGGGAGAGATCACCCAAGTATAAGAACACATATGGGCAATGCTTGCGGTTGTTCTCGTCGCTTAGGGAGAGTGGGGTGCTTGTTCATCAGTGGTGGTGATCGGTAATAGATTAATTTGCAAAATCATAGAGTTCATAGTTACAAATTCATATACCTGCAATTCTTATCTGTTGATTCGTTTTGCTCCTCTTCATTATTCTTTTGTTTGCTTTGCTTAATTGTAGTTAAGGAAACTTTAGGATTGTTACTCCCATAAATGTATGCTCAATTGTAGTTAACAAAGGTTTAGAAATTTTATTCTTATAATTGTGAATTCAGTTTCTTTTAATATGCATAGTTCTGAATCTTTAATTGATTTTTGTTCTTTCAAGGGCTTTGCAATATTTGTTCGTAGTTTTTTAGTGGAGTTTGGTCAAAGATTGAGGAAGAAAAAAAAGGTTGTGGCCATTTCTTACACAACATGCCCTGATTCATTTTTTAAGAGACTCTGGTGTTCTGCATATTCGATAGCTCCTTGTTGATTCCTTAGGACATCTTCCATCTTGGTTGCGTTTCAGAATTTTCATAAATAACATAGAAAACACATGTCTATGGGCTGGCAGTTATGTGTTTACTTGTGTATGGCATGTCCAGTTGAAATTATTGAAAACTTGTGATTGCCCATCCGATGTGACTATCAATCTTTCTATCCGACTTGCATGTTGGATGTTTTTGGGTGAATAGTTAAAAAGACAAGGATATCTTTTGTTGATTTTTACCCTGTAGTGTTTACAAGATGGTTGACCTCTTGGCATATTAATGGGCAATCTCAAAGAGTCAGAGAGAGCAAGCAAGCACAGGTATGTCTTTACTTCTGCTATTTAATTTGGCCAAGATTTGTTGTGCATTTTCCAAGCAATCACTCGTTTGAAGTGTTCGCTAGCAGTGATTGTCTTTCATTTCTATATGTTTTCATTGTTATTTCTTGCATTATTAGGCAGAAAACTCATTTTTCTGGTTTATACCCAGTGCTATCTGTGTGAGAAGAAGCAGGTTATATATCCATTTTTTAATGCTCTCAGATTACACTTTTAATTATAATGCTGCAGATATTGTTAGTATAGAATACGTTAAAGATCCTAGCTTTAATCTTAAAAGCAGTGTTTCTTATGTCTGCAAAAAGAACTGATCAAAATTTAAAAATAGGGCACAATCTAATTACTTTAATTTCTTTATCTGCTGCTGCACATGCATTCTGTTTGTTTGTTTTTCTGGATAACAAGTTGTAATTAAGCTTTGGACAACATAATGGCATAAAAGCTTTTTCCAAATTTAGAATCATTTGGCTGTCACTTCTTGTCTCAATAGTACTCATTGCCATAGTTTGGGCTTTGCCTTCACCCTTAGCTTGCTATTACTGTGTTTCTTTCCGGATTTTACTGTGTCACATGATCACCTACAACTAGAAACTCTGCATTCACTTAGGATATTTTTAGCTGCAAAAAAAATTCTATTTCTCAACTCAAACCTCAAAAGGAACTATCCATGATTTAACATCACATGGTTAGGGTTATAAATTTATCACTCTAGGTCATAAATCGTTTTAAATTGTATTTATATCTGCACATGAATGCATTGAAGGCAATTAAGGAGCTGTAAGGTCTATGTAATTCATATGTACCTATTCTTCATCCTCCTATTCAATTCTCTCGCAATACCTTACAAAAGTGTTTAAGATATATATACAATTCTGGTGGTTTGATGCATCATAAAGTTTGATTTAATGTCATCATTGAAGTTCATGCGTGCATTGGACAATTTTTTCAAAAGCTATATTTCATTTTAGGTTAAAAGCAATAATTCATGCGTGCTCTAGATTACCTATTTATGTGCAACTATGACAGCACACTGGTTTTAACCATGGGTTCTGGCTATACGAATTGCAGTTGTTATATATTAATTTAAAATTCTAAATCAGATTTATTTAATAAACATATAAAATTGAAAATAATTAGCAATTACTTCAAAATTTTCTAGATAACAATCTCAAAACTTGAGTAATATATATATATATATATTCAAGATTAGCGGACAGCCACTAAGAAAGTTAAATCACGCACAAGAAAGCTAATGGGAGTGAGGCTCGTCTACATACAGTACATACATTTAGGTGTTGGGACCATTTACATATAATTGTTATTTATATTTTTAAAAATATATTTTTACTAGTTTAAACTTACATCACCCGACTATTAATGTTTAATAGACCACTAGCCCATCATTAAAAACTTAATGATAAGTGAGAATGATACTTCTACATGTATGAAAATCAACCGTAAACATAATTTATAAATAAATAAAAATACACACACACGCATATATATATGAAAGTACCCAAACTTAAATAACCAAGTCCCCAAATGTTTGAAATTGATATTAGCTACTGAAATTCAAATTCCAACCAAAAGCAAGCAAAGAAACAAGCGCAATTTA
Source organism: Dioscorea alata (assembly GCA_020875875.1). Taxonomy (NCBI): domain Eukaryota; kingdom Viridiplantae; phylum Streptophyta; class Magnoliopsida; order Dioscoreales; family Dioscoreaceae; genus Dioscorea; species Dioscorea alata. The sequence goes on along the minus strand of CM037022.1, from coordinate 17,917,846 downwards.
CGCTACCTTTTTTTTTTTATCACACTACTGTTCACACAACTACTGGACACAACCCACTCACTCACCGGGAAACGCGAAAGCGTAAAGCTCACACGCCATCATCTCCCTCTCACGCTAAACTCCATGCCCGTGACCTTGACCACCACCACCATTTTTCAAACCCCCCCGGCCCTACCTTCTTCATCAAAAACATTCACCACATTTCATGCATAGTAAGTTATATATATATATTACCAACAAAAACAAGGTGTTTATTGCTAAAGTTACATAAAACCCAACCAGCAATAACAACTCACTAAACTTAACTATAAACTAAACTTAAGCTTTACGAACATAGTAACGATAAGCCGCAACCTTCCGCTTCCTAGATCCGGTGTTATCTATGGACAGCACCAGCTTCCCAGGTTCCTTGCAATTGAACACGTTATGCACCGGTTCCTCCATACTCGCTTGAATCCTACGTGTCTTCTCCACAGCTATCGTGTAACTCCCTTCGGACCGTGGCACGTACTCCGCCCCATACTCCAGATCCCATCCCCCCACCACTATTTCCCACGATATCGTTGCCCCACTCTACATACAACCAAAGCTTTCTTAAAAAATTACTATTTAATAAAAAACTTCAAATTAAGAGAAAATAAAATGGTAATTACCTCAATGCCATCGATCTCAAGGTTAACTTTCTCACCACCTTTGATAGAGAACTCCGAAGCCGGTTTTGGTGCACCTGACTGAAGATCCCCAGGCCGGCTTAAACCACCATACTGAACCGGCACAAACTCCGGCCTAATAAACCTACCATTAAAATTAATCAACATCTAATTAAAATCCCACTCACCTAAATAATAAACTATAATGTTAATTAAGTCACATCATACTTGTAAAGTGTCTCAGCTACGTAACCTTCTCTTGCAATGACAAACTTGCTCTTGGTTCTCTCAGTCAAAAATGGACTTATCATTGAGTACAAAACACTAAAATACCATGGCACGTTGATAAATATCTAAACAAACAGAAAAAATTCAAGAAAACTAATAAGATCAAGTTAAACAAAAGTAAAAAAAAAATTATTATTATTATTATTTTTTAAATAATAATAAAAAAGAGAGAACCTTTCTGGCAACCATTTCAGGATAATTATCTTGGAAGAGAGAAAGGATTTGGTTGGAGGCAACACGGAGCTCTCTCTTGGGCATGTCTTTGAGATCAGTGACTTGAATGATGGAGTTGATGCCGCCGGGACGGAGGTCCAGCAACCGGACGCCGCGCTCCATGACGGCGACACGCCACCGGAGGAAACGTGCGAGCTTATCGGCGTCACCAAAGACACGGTCGTAGATGAGCTTGTCTTTGAAGAGGCCGTAAGCGTTATAGCAAACAGGGTGGCCGGAGCGGTCGTGGCCGTGCATGAAGGCGACGAGGGATTCAAGGTCTTTGAAGCCGAGCTCGTCGGAGGAGGCGGTGGCGAGAGTGTCGGCGTTGAAGGAGGAACGCCAGGAGGAGCAGCGGAGGAGCATGGAGTGAGCGAGAGAAGGGTTGAAGTCACGAGCACGGAGGAATTTTAGAAGGATGACGTCGGAGCGGTCGGAGAAGGGAAGGAGAGGGATGTTGAAGATGGAGAGTGGAGAAGAGGAAGGGGAGGAGGAGGAGGAGGAGAGGAGGTGTTTGAGGTCTTGGAGGGATTTGAGTTGAGAGGAGGTGAGAGAGGAGGAGAGATAGGAGTCTTCTTTGAAGGAGGAGGAACGAGGGAGGAGAGTGGAGGTGGCGGCTTCCATTAGAGAGCTTACAAGGTTTCGTTTTACTGGTTTGGGAGAAGGGGTTGGAGTTAGGGTTAGGGTTTCGGGTTGTTGGTCCTCCATTGTTGAAGCTTTGAAGGAGATGGTGGAGAAGAAGAAGAGAAGGTGGGAGCTGTTGGGGTTTTGAACTTTGAGAAGAGGAGTAGTGTGTTTGGGGGTTTTATTAGTTTGTGTTTTCTTTTTCTTTTCTTTTTTATTTTTTATTTTTAAATAAATAAATGAATAAAGGAAAATAAATGTTTAAAAAAAATTATTTTAAAGGGGAATGGTGAAAGGAAGATGGAAGGGAAGGTGGTGAGAAAGTGTTTGGTTTTGTTAGTGGTGATTGGTGTTAAACATTGTTCTCATTCTTTGTTTTGTTTCATTAGTTACTAATTCTTAAGAAATAGTGATAATGAAGGTTATTGGTAAGTTGAAATTCAGATTTACTGATGGATCTTTTGAGGAAGTTTTTAACTGTGTCAACTGACAAGTGGTGTCCACCCGGAGCAAGTTATATGTTTTTTTTTAATAATTAATTACAAAGGACTATTCAGAATTTGGTTTATCTCAATTGTATAAAGTTTTTTTAAAACACTGAGAAAGGGATATATATTACTGTGGAGCGCATTCTCAATAACATTATGCTTTTATTTTACATAAATTTTAATTTTAAATTTTTTTAAAATAAGAATCTTACATAAAATATTTAATAACAATAGGCCAAGAGGCTATTATTAATAATATACAATATTTTGTTCCGTGGAGGTTGGAATTTGTTCTATATAATTTTTTCCTGCTTTTTATTCAATTTTTTTTTCAAAAAAAAAAAACTCATTGTAAGAATCCATGCACAAAAAATATATAAATATATACATTTTTTATTTTTTTTTACAAAAACAACAAGCATCAAATCAAAGGACGGGCACGTGGGGGACACGAGGCGCTTGAAAACCCCACATAACCCTCACCTGTGCAATCGGGGGATCGAAACGGGGAGTCACCGCTCGTAACCCAAGACGAAAGCACTACGCAGGGATCTGAATACCAATAGACCCGAAGATCGTTGGTGCACAAAATATATTAGTACTAACATAATTCATGCCGATAATTAGATGGATTAGTATTTTTTTTAGCAGACGTGAAGGTTTATATCTGTGAGTTTCGAAACAAATTAAAATTTAGTGATTTACTAAAAAAAAATTAAATATAAAATATAAAAATAATTAAGGATGAGGGATGAAATAGAAAAGCGAGAAGCACGGGCGCGAGCGGCATAAGAATGAGAAATGGCGGTGGTGTGAACACGAGCACTGGGCGCGTTGCCGCTGATTCAAGAAGCTAACCAGTAACCAGGGCCCGCTCCTTTTTAGACTCTTCTCTCGCTTATTATCCCACCCTTTCACTTCAAATTTGAACCCATTTATTTATATATATATCCCTCTCTTTCTTTCTTTGTGCATCTCTTCTTTCTATCTTTGGCTCCTTTTTCTCTCTTACCTTTTATTTAATGATATACAAAGATAAAAGCATTCACTTGTTTGGATTAGGTTTGAATTTTTTTGTACTCATAATGGCATGCCTTTCTTAATTTACTTGCTATTACATTGAAAATTTACTTTTTTATGTTATTTTTAAAGAAAACATAAAATTATGATGTGTTTTGTTTGGTTGTAAATGTAATAAATGCGTTTGTACTCTAGGCTTGTTGACTTCTGTTGGGCGTGTTGGGTTTGTGTCTGTACTGGAACCTATTGCTCAAAGTTAAAGTTTGTTTTTCCTTCCGTTTTTCAATCCCTACTGGAAGCATGGAAGAGGGAAAAGAAACACACTAGAGGGTAAAATATAATGGAAATAATAAAAGATTTGTAAAAACACTGCAGTAAATATAAGAACAACAGAAGCTTGTTGTAGGACTCTGGTAGTATTGTGGATACATTGTTTATCATGCTGTTTATATATTATTTCACCACCAACCATTGTTTATGTTGCTATTTTAAATTACTTCTGTGGATTTTCTGATTGCAAGAGGTGTTGTATATTTTTCATCCAAAATTATATCACAATAGAATTTATTAACTTAATTAGACTACTAAAAATCATCTTAGCGTATTTATGGTAGGATTTTCACCTCCATGTAATGTTTGGTGAGATTAGTAAATTTCTTTATGCTAGATAAGTCACCATAATTAATACTTTAATCTGGCCCATTCCACTCGTTATCCGGGTAATTTACATTTTTTGTTTTATGTTTTTGACATTCTAGTTGTATAATTCAACATCTAACTCATTATTACTGATTAAATTTTTTTTTGAAATTAGCCATATAATATTTCTCACCAAAATTTATTATTTATTAATTACTCGATATATATATACATTGCTAGACAAAAATACAACTCTTTAAATCATTGCAGTTAATGCAGAGATTAATTTGAGGAAATTGAAATGTTATTTTTTTATATAAATTAGAATGTATTTTTTTAGTTTATATTAAAAAGCACATCAAATCTAAAATTATTACGTTATTAATCTACTATAATTGTATGGCACCAATGTCACGTAGGATGTTACATGACACATCCTACTGAATTTTTGTACAATTGATGGAAATTTTATTTAATATAAAATAGTTAATATTAAAATAAAAAAATCGATAAATTAAAATTGCCATGTTTTTTTTAATGTTAAATTCTCAAATTAATAAAAAAAAAAAAAAGATGAGGGTGAGCACGACAGGGTCAGCTTTTTTCATTTGGTCAAGTACGGACCTGACATCGAGTTGGTTTGGGTTCGGTGCCCATTGATTGAGACTTCATCGATCGCGCATCATCATTATCTCACCACACGTTGCTTTATCCTATGATATTTTTATAACTTGATAAATAACTTTTTATTATTTTATTTATTCTTTCTTGGGGAAATATATACACAACATAATATAAATAAATAAATAATTTTTTATTTACCCTCATTTATTAGATATATATTTCAGGGTGAACCATAAGTGTTTTTTTATAAGTTAAAAATTTTTGGGTTCAAAAAAAATTGTTTGTATTGCCTTCTCTGTAAAAACAGAAGCTATAAAAAAACTGAAAAAACAAATTTTTTTTTTCAGAAACTAGTCATGACCAGCTTTTGGAAAAAAACTGTTTTTTAGCTTTTGAAAAAAAACGTACTAAATCATAATGGAATTAAGACGAAAATCCGATTGAAGAATATCACCATTGCAATACAAACATCGTTCATAATATAAAACTAAACTTTTATTGACGCAAAATATTTTTTGATAATTTTCAATTTTAAATGGATAAAGGAATTCCATTTTAATTTATAAATAAATAAGTAATTACTCAATAAAATTGACTTATTGAAACAATCAATGGTGATCCTAGTTAGAGCTTTTGACATTAAAAACCGAAAGTAAATATATTCTACGATCATATAAATTAAATTATAAGGTAAAATTGGACACAATTGATTTAGAACATCACATTAGTTTTCATTAAAAAAATACAATTTAAAATTAACAATAAAATTTTTATAATTAAAAAATTGAGAGTGTAAATTTTACATATAATTTTTTTGATAAACGGGTGACAAACACCATTTATTTAAATATAGCTAATGACGAATACATGAGTAAGTTAATAGTTCAATATAAATGTGTTTTTTTTTTAAATGAGTTTTAAGATTTGATTTTAAATATTTTTCAAAAAAAATACTGTTGGTAAAAGATTTAGTGCCAACCATAAAAAAAAAATACAGATTAGTATCCCACATATGACTTATACACCTCTCTTGGGAAAAGAAAAAGATTTTTAAAAACAAAAAAGAAAGATGAAAGTTTGGCTAACATACTGTAATATATACACTAGACCAAAAAAAAAATCCCCAAAGGCTGAGTTATTGTACATTAAAAGAGGTATAATGATAGTGCATACTTTAAAAAGAATGTTATTTTAATATTATTATTTTTAAAAACACTTAAAATTTTTTAATATAGTAAAATCTAGAAAGAGATTTTTAAGTAGTAAGTAAGTGGGCCAGTCAAGTAAATTGAATGGTGTGTAGATGGTCTAGTCTGGGGTTTTTATTGTTTGGGATTCGTGCCTGTGACAATGAGATTGAGCTCTTTTCCATCCTTTTTATTTCACTTTCCTTATTTAATTGACTATTCATTCATTCTTGCTATTATTAATATGAAATGACAAGAGAAGCCTTCTTGGGATATGAAATTTATTTTTCAAAAACTATTATTATTATTATCATTTTTTTTATAAATCATGTACATGATGTACCACTTGGACAATGACATCCCACTCGTGTTGCCTCACTTTGTCCACCGGTGAGGTAAAAATCCTTAGAGGTAATTATATTATGATGATATTTTACTTAGAGGCTCAAACTTCAATTTATATGTTTTTCTATCATTATACTTCAATTTGATTGTAATAGAAGGATACTTAATAGATTTTGGTAAGTAAAAAGAATTTACTGTGAATACAAGATAAATCACGGTGGAGGCATTTAAATACTTCATATGTTGATATAGGCTAGTCATGTTACCCTAAGAGTTATGTTAGTATTAAATTTAATATTATTTGGATGGATGATGTGGCGTTTAGGAGTGACGAAGTTAGTCCACATCAGCATATGACTTGTCAAATGTTATCCACATGATTTATCTAATATTTACGTCCGATATTTCTCACCGGATTCCCTCCGGTGTTATTTCGTCGAAATCAAATTAAAATAAGATAAAAAAAATAAAAATACAAATTGAAGTTTTTATATCTAAAGTGAAATATATGTATAGTTTGGGGATGTCTCGAAATTTTTGCCCCTTTGCTAAAACAATGATTAGATTTCAATTTTTAAGTTTATTGTTACAACCAGCAAATTTTTTTTATCACTATATTCATATTCAAACCCAACAATCAAAATTCTATAAATATTGTGGACAAGTAATGCAAGACCAAATGTTTTTTTGTTAAAAATTATTATTTATTTATATATTATTATTTTAATAATATGAACAATTTATCCAAAGTGCATATTGTTTTTATTGTTACACCTCAATTATATGTTAAAAGTAAATCAAACCCTTAATTAATGTTACCATTACTTATGAGCTATTGCCATGGCTTATGTATTATTTTCATTATATTGTTTTTTTAAATATGATGTATTTATTATAAGTGATTTAAAAAATAAAAATTAGCTCAACATCATAATAATTAAACACAATCTGACAATAGTAATTAATGTTTAGTTATTAAATTGTTATAGAAAGTCATCTCTTATTATTTTGGGATTTTAAATTGAAAATAAATAATAAAAAAATTAAAGAAATTAGAAAAAGGTGCAAATTTTCACACAAACAAAAACCCAAGTGAGATTTAAATAACAATTTGAATGATATATTTACAACGCATAAAATTACTAATAACGGAGTAATAATATTCATACAAATTAATATTTTTTAAAATATATTTTTATTTTATTTTATAAGATCACCAACATTAATTATTATATGTGAGATAGCTTGAAAGGGAAATCAATTTAATGAGCTTTGTTTCCAATGTTAGCAAGTGAGACAATGCTAGCGAGTATGAATGCAAACATATTTCAAAGTAGATAGAGCTTTGGGTGCTGTGAAATCTCTGACATTTTAATGGCATTGATGGTCAAGTGTTTTCATTGTTTTCTAATATACTACGGTGGGCCTTTGTTTTTATATGTTTATTTTACAAATTTAGAAGGGTTAAATAATTTTTTTTTTTAATTCAGCAACTATTTTTAATATATTTTTATATTTTGCAATATTTTTGAAAAATGTAAAACAATAGTTTTGAGAGAAAATGAAAAAATATAATTAAAATGTGATGAAATAAGTTTTGATCAGATTTTAAATAGGAATAATTTTGAAAAATTTATATAATTTTTTATAAATTTAAGATGATTAATTAATTATAATTAATTTTTTAATCGGTGTAAAGCAATTAAAGTGGATATATAAATAGAACTGAAGGTAGTATTATATATTTAGTTGTTTAATTCTTATTAGCTACATATAAAGCACATTATTCTCTCAAAACTATTTTTTTAAAATAATAATCATTGAAAGCTAGATGATATACATTACTTTGAAATTTTATTTTAAATAACTGCTGGTTTAATTAAATGCCATTAATTCTAAGTACTCAAATCTTATGTTACATACAACACATACATATAGATATCTAGAAGAGGAAAAATTTTAAATAAGATAATAATTTACTATATATATATATATATATATATATATATATATATATATATATACCAATGCACTGCATAGGTATTTCCTGGTCCACTTTATTTATTCAAATTTTTTAAATAACTTGTCGGACTCATATTTTTTCCATGGATAAAAATGCACATAATACATGTTTATATCTATTAGGGCCATTTGGTTCACGGTAATTTAGAAAGATTACCATGTGTTACGTGGTAATATGAAAATATTATCACGTTTGGCATTGCATTGAGAAAGATTACCACTTGTTACGTGGTAAGTGGTAATCTGGATGGTAATATCACATTACCAACATAAGAATATTACCAAAAAAGATAGTAATCCTATTACCACAAAATTTGGTGTTTATTTTGGATTACCATGGTAATCTTATAACTTTTTATATTTTACCAAATTAATTATCATGAACCAAACGAGGTAATGAACTATTGCCAGTAATAAGAGTTCCCAACCAAACATAATTATATTAAATTACCACAATATTCCAACCATATAACATTGCCACCCATATTACCATGGTAATCTCATTATGTGTTAATATGTTATTACCACGAACCAAACGACCCATAACTATCCCTATAATACATAACAATCTCTCCATCTTCGACAAAGACAATAAGCCGGATAGATATAAAATAATGATATACTCTCTACATTTTTTACTTGTTACATTTACCTAATTCACACCAATTAAGAAAAAATTGGTTAAAGTTAATTGATTACCTATATTTTATAAAAAAATTCCATTAATTTTCAAAATTAAACATATTTAAAACTCCACTAGTGGGGTATATAATTTAATACTTAGTTGATTGTGTTTAATTGAAAATTATACAAGTACATTAAATTAATGGGTAAATTTGGAAGAAAAAATATTTAACGATGCAAAAAAATTCTAATGTGACGAGTAAAAATGAATAGAGAAAAACCTTAAAACATGACAAGTAAAAAGAAATGGAGAGAGCACTTGTTATTTGTTATGATAACTTAATGACCTCTAAAATATTTACGATGTACGACGGGCTAATACATGGGATAATAAAGACCAACCACATGCACCGAATATGATATACGAGGGATAATAACTCTTATATATATAATTTTTATGTATGCACATATCACATATACATGTCTTGCTTATGTATGTTTTTTTTAACAAGAAGAAGTTGATCCCTTGGAGGTATCATATTTGGGCTTTAATCATGGGCTCTAGTCCGCTTCAATTGGGTTTCAATTCATTGTCCCGGCTTGAGCATGGTCAATTAACTTCCGACTAATTTTTACTTACACTAATTTCATTTACAAGCAATTTATTATCCCCTAATAAAATTCTTAGTTTTTATGTGAAAAAATTTAAAATTACCTTGGTTATTGTTAGTATTTGTTATGAAATTAAAATAGCATTTATTTATGGTACCCTTTACTAGATTTCTACCAATCATGTGTCTCTTACGATAGTTGCAGCAATTGCAGTGTCCTCTTGATAAGAGGACCACTTATGAAAATGCCATCACAGAAAAAGCATCTTATGAGTAATCTCTTCCCTTTTGTTAAATAAATAATCCAATATAAATAAATAAATAAATAAACATTTTATATTGCTCGCATTCCTTTATTAAATTAATTATGCAATTTAATAAAAAATCAAATAATAATAATAATAATTATTATTATTATGTAATTCTTGCGGTAACAGTAAAGAGACTGAGCTGTAAAAATTCATAAATCGGACGGTCAGAAACACATCAACTACCTAGTGATCGATATCTTGATCTCGTGACGAGGAAAACCTCCGAATCTCTTCCCAGACGTGGAACGCATCAATTCACGCCACGTGTCCATCATCCTTATCTCATTCGTCACTCTTTCTCTTTATCCTCCTCCGGCGGCGCATCATACCGCGCTCTATCGTTTCTCGCGTCCTCCTCGTCTCCTCCACCGTCCGTTCCCTAGATCTCGATCCAACCAAAATGATGGGCTCGGAGATGCCGGAGGGCTTCCAACCGCCGCTGCCGGAGTCGGAGACGGCACGGGAGGAGATGGAGACCCTTGCTCTTGCTGACGATGATCCCCTCTCCACTGTCCCCGCCAACGCCGACCCTCTACTCTCGCCTCTCGTCTCCTCCTCCTACTCCCCTTCGTCCGCGTTCCTTGATCCCCCATCCTACGCCGATGTCGTCTTCGCGCCATTCGACTCACAGAATGGCGCCGCGTCCTCCGTTGGGTCCCCGGCCCTCTCCCGTGAACCCTCCTCACGTTCGGAACGCCGGTCTCCGGCTGAGTACTCGAAGATCGCCGTTTCTGACCCCCAGAAGGAGCAGGAACCCACTGCTAACTCCCTTGTCCCCGGCGCTGGCTCCTTCGTTACCTACCTCATTACTTCCCGCTTGCTCGACCCGCCGGTTTCGGAGCCGATTGAGATCAGCGTGCGGCGACGGTTCCGCGATGTGGTCACACTGGCGGACCGTCTGGCGGAGGCGTACCGAGGGTTTTTCATCCCGCCCCGGCCTGATAAGAATGTCGTCGAGAGCCAGGTTATGCAGAAGCAGGAGTTTCTAGAGCAGCGCCGATCAGCGCTTGAGAAGTACTTATGGAGGCTGGCGAGCCATCCGGTGATCGGGAGGAGTGACGAGCTCATAGCATTTCTGAGGGTGCAGGGAAGGATGCCGCTGTCTCCAAGCACGGACGTCGCGTCTCGGATGTTGGATGGGGCGGTGAGGTTGCCGAAGCAGCTTTTTGGGGAGCCCGGTGGAAGTTTTGTGGCGCCGCAGGAGGTGGTGCAGCCGGCGAAAGGGGGCAGGGATTTGTTGAGGATTTTCAAGGAATTGAGGCAGTCGGTGACGAATGATTGGGCTGGGGTGAAGCCATTGGTGGTGGAGGAGGACAAGGAGTTTTTGGAGAGGAAGGAGAAGGTGCAGGATCTGGAGCAGCAGCTTAGTGCTGCATCTCAGCAGGTATGCAGATTGGCTGTGATTGAATTAACCTTTTTTTTTTTTTTTTTTTTTATTAATTTTGCATTTGATGCAGTTGCTTCCTGTTTAAAAACCTTGGTTGCTTATGTTTTGAAGCAAATTTCGTTCCAATTTCAATAGGTTGGACTGTGAGTAGATGTATGAGAGAAAATGCTTAATTGGTGAAGCAGAGTCGGATCATAACTTTTTAAAAGTTAAGAGGAAGTAAAAGAGTGACCTTAAGTTAGATTGGAGACTCAAATTGTGGAAATTCTTTGAAAATTCTTTGTTTATTTTTGGCATTATAATATTGAAATATTCCCAATTAGAGGTGCATGCAGAGATAGTTGTTTGAAGGTGATTGCAAGGAATGCAGGTTAGAAGAATAGGATTTTTTTTTTTAAGTTCTAATTTTCCTTTATTCTTAGCAAAAGTGGTATATAATGTTTGATCAAATGTAGTTGCCAGAGCTTAACTTTTTCCGTGTATAACACTTGAATTAGCACGTGGAAGATTTTTGCTAGTGTAAAATAAATTGTACCCATATGAAGTTGTCGATCAAGTCCATTTGAATGAATCTTAATGTAATATGACCAAGAATGTAAAACACTAGTCATGTTGTATCCTAAGCATTTTTTTTTTTTTAACCAGCAATGAACAATATGGATAAGTAAATGATGGCATAAATTTTCAATGTCTTATCCGATACATGCTTTTATGAAAGGCAATCGTGTTCTCTACGTGCAGAGCTACTACATTTATGCAATACAGCGGGAGATAGAAATTCTTAGAAATATTTATGAGGATGATCTCAAATGGAAAAAGTTTCTTCTGCTTTGGACTTTGTGGCATAACTTGTTTTTGTACTCAACATTCAGCTTTTCTGGCACACGGTGATTGTTCCTTATCGCACGGGTTTTAAAAATGAAAATTTCTATTTTGTTTCGGTTGCAGGCTGAAGCACTTGTTAAAGCACAGCAAGATATTGGTGAAACTATGGGAGAGTTAGGACTCGCATTTATTAAACTTACAAAATTTGAAACTGAAGAAGCAATTTATGATTCTCAAAGAATTCGAGCTGCTGATGCTAAATGTGTGGCAACTGCTGCTGTTAAAGCAAGTAGATTGTATCGAGAATTAAATGCACAGACGGTCAAACATCTGGTAGTTGCTAAAACATGATTTAGCATAGTGGGAATACTGTTTCCTTTGTATCTGCTAACAGATTCTTTGTTTTTTCCATGGTAGGATACTCTGCATGAATATCTTGGGTTAATGCTAGCTGTTCACGGTGCTTTCTCAGATCGTACCAGTGCGTTGCTGACAGTACAGACCCTTATGTCAGATTTAACTTCCCTGCATGCAAGAACAGAAAAACTTGAAGCTGCATCCTCAAAGATCTTTGGAGGTGACAGGGCAAGAATCCGTAAAGTAGAGGAACTGAAAGAAACAATAAGGGTCAATGAAGATGCAAAAAGTTGTGCTTTGAGAGAGTATGAGAGGATCAAGGTAATGAATTATTTATTCTTACCGATAAGCCAATTATGGTCATCTTATCTCCAGCAAAACTGGTTACATGTGTTATTGCTAAGTTTTTGTCTTGCTTGTCTTACCATTTAGATAGTGCCTTCGGTTAGAGATTTTAAATCCCAAATGTTCAAGTAAGTCTAGGGCCGAATGAACAAATCAATTGAATTTTTTTTTTTTTTTTGAATGACTTTTTTCCTACTTGCCATGGTAAGTATGGATTAAGGGATAATGGAAATGGAGTCCAATTTAGGTGTTATTCTACTTAACACAAAGAGGTCCCTATTTACAATTTGGGTGGAAACATTTTTATTAGATTATGGCCATGGTTGTTGATACTTGATATAGGATGTTTTGTCTATTATGTGGAAACATCCTTCATTATTGTACCTTTCTGCCCATTTGGCACTTCAAAGCTTACTTCTACCATTCTCTCAGTAGTACTATCCTACTAAGCAAGTGAAGTTTGATCCCCATTTTCTCTTGATTTTTGTCCTTAATTTTGTTTGAGCCTGTTTACATATTACTTTTGGTAATACTTTATATTTTGTGCAAGGGTGCTGGTAATGACTTTGCCAAGCACTTGTTTTATATGTGACCAATATCCGTATTGCCTTTATTCTTGGTCTCAGTTGATCATTGTGATTTGTTTGCCATATCCAGATAATTAATTGTATGATTTCTATTAAATGGTTTCATAAGTCGTATTTCTACACATTGATTTCTTTACAACTTTTGTGCAGGAGAACAATAAGATTGAACTTGAGAGGCTAGACAAAGAGATGCATGAAGATTTTCTTGGAATGTTGAAAGGCTTTGTGATAAATCAGGTAACCTTCCTAATTCATAATTCATCTCAAAGTTTATTATGTTTCATTTTGTGCATATGGGGACTCATGATGATTTTGTTACACCTTCCTCATCCACCAAGACGTAACTAAGTGTAAAGTACATGTGGTATGCGAAATTATAAAAAGTCGAGCATACGAGTAGAAGACCATAAATTTAGAGGGTAAACAAAATCGTTTTTGTTTGTTTGCTTCATTGTGTTATGGTGTTTGTTTATGTAATCTAGCCATTCATTATTAAATCATAATATACAGGGACTAGTGAATTTCTTCAAATTGATCAGAAAGCTACTTCTTGTGTTGTTCGGCAGGTAGGATATTCAGAGAAGATATCCAGCGTTTGGGAAAAAGTAGCAGACGAAACAAGCAGATATGCCAGAGACAACATGTCACACTAGTAAATGTAGATTTGAGTTTGGTAGTCTTCTACGTGCATGTACATTAACTTGTAGTAGAAAAATGGCCCCTAAAAATAATCAGGTTTTGATTGTGCTTATCATCAGCTCATACCCCCTGTTGCTGTTTTTATAGTGTTACTGAATGTTTATTTAAAGTTGGGTCCCTGTTTTCTTTGTTGATGTGGTATGAGTAATGAGTTACACGCTGAGGAATGATAATTTTGATGATGGTTTTAATTGGTTGCCATTTTTCAAAATGTGCATGCTTGTGAATGTGATAAAGGTTTTGAAATTTGATTTTACAGATAATGTGAGCGCTCTGATGTAATGAAAACGTATGTGCAGCTGGTTCTGGGAAAATCTATCATTCATTTTCATTGGTTAGTCTGTGAGCCTTTCATTACTCATGATGGTTGAGTTTGTGGTTTTGATATTTTTATTCTATGTGTAATATAGCATTATCAACAGAATGTTGTATTAGTTTCTTCGTTGTGTTCATAATTGTCGGTTTCTTCACGGGATGGTGATCGGCAATCCTCCGGTGATCACCGTCTCGTGAAGTTCCACGGAAGGATGATCCCATCCTCCATCTCGTCGGAATCCATGCTCCGGGACCTCAAATCTTGACCAATGTCCTTGCTCGCGGGCAAAAGCTTTGTTTTCGAAGGTACCTTTTCTTTGAAAATTCTTGATTATGTCCATGTTGTCTCAAATGTTGCTTGTTTTGATCCCAAGTTCTTGATTGGCTTTAGTGGTTTTTTAGCAAACTTTAGAAGGTTTGCTACCATTTGGGTTGATGCCGATGGTAGTGAAAGAATCGAAAACTTCAACATTAAATTTATTAAATTGTGGTTAAATATGTTGATTTTTAAAATTAAATTTCTTTTATGTTATTTTTAATTTTTAATACCATTTAATAGTGTTAATAAATTTAAGGTAATTAATAATGTGGAAATTATTATAAAACCCAGATCAGCAGATTTAGAATTTGAACTCCAAGATACATCCGAGATTTTAATTTACATTTGAATAGAATATAAATTGAAAACTCTATTTATCAAAACTTATAATTTAAATTTAGAAGTAGAGTCACTCAAAGTATATGCTCTAATCTAAAAAAAATATCAGAAAGAGAAAAGAAAAAACCCACCAATATCTTTTACAAGATTTAATTATTTAAATATTTCATCAATAAAATATAAAATTAAGAATTAATTTTAATTAATATTAATTAAATTATAATAAATTCAAAGTATCACAAACTCAAAGTAATCTTCTCAATATCATTTTTTTCTTAACAATTAAGAAAAGTTTCAGGGGGTTAAATGAATAAATCAAAGCGAAAATCAAATATTTAGCCTTTGGTCACTTTCCCTCTCCTGTAGTCCCTCTGTATCTCCACTTCCGATCCCAGGTTCGCGAAAACCCTAATGAATCCACCGTCATCGCCGGAGATTTCTGATAAAGAGGAGCCATGGGAAGCCATGATCGACACCTCTTCCCCCTTCTCATCAGTGCAGGAGGCCGTGATCTTGTTTGAAGGCCGCTGCAATGCCTTCGAGGTATCCATTATTTCTTCAGGTTTCGTTGAATCTTTTGATCTAATGCTTTATTTATTTATTTTCATTGCTGCTTTTGAGTTTTTGAATTCATGCTTCGTTTTGGGTGAAGAGTTTATCATGTTTCTCATCTCGATTCTGGGATGCATCACAGTGTTATATTTAAGCATTCTCTTTAAGGAATTAATTTTATATCAATGTTTGATTAGGTAATTCAGTGAAAATTGATGCAATTTTGTGCTAATTGTTCTATTTCTTTTAAAAGGTGCAGTATTTGTGGTTCAATTTCTGCATATTGTATGTTTTCCTATGCATGAGTCATAATATTGATATAGAAATTATTGAGCTTCTGAATCTTTTGATTCATAATGCTGAATCTTTTGATTTAATGCTCTACTTCATTTTTTTTTTAATTGGTGATTTTGAGCTTTTGAATTCATACGTTAAGTTTATAGCAATGTTTGAGTAGGTAATTCAGTGAAAATTGATGCAATTTGTGCTAATTGTTCTATTGCTTTGAAAAGGTGCAGTTTTTGTGGTTCAATCTCTGCATATTGTATGCTTTCCTATGCATGAGTCATAATATTGATATAGAAATTATTGAGCTTCTGAATCTTTTGATTTAATACTCTACTTCATTTTTTTTATTGGTTATTTTGAGCTTCTGAATTCATGCTTAGTTTTGTGTGAAGAGTTTATCATGTTTCTCTTCTGGGATTCATCACAGTGTTATATTGAGGCATTTTCTTTAAGGAATTAATTTAGTGGCAATGTTTTGTAAGGTAATTCAGTGTAAAATCAATGTAATTTGTGCTAACTGTTCTATTGCTTTTAAACGGTGGAGTTTTTGTGGTTCAATCTCCACATATTGCATGATTTATAGAAATTATTGAAATTAATTGGTAAATAGGGAGTCTAGTTGCATATGATTCTAGAACTCTTCTTAATTTCGTAAGTCTGATTTTGTCCTGCATCAGCAAAATAGCTTCTTTATTTGAGAGTTTGATTATTATACCATGTTTGCATAAACATTACTGAATGAGAGATTTTGCATTGCCAAGATGTGGTTCAGTTAGTATAATTTTGTTCCTTTAAGTGGGTCATTTGATGAATTTCTGATCAGAATTATTGGCTATTTTAGGAAGTTGCTCTATTGGAAGTAAAGTACCAGATTGGGCAAGTAGAAAGGGATATTATTGCGAAGGAAAGGGAAACACTTGATGTTTTAAAAGAACTAGAAATGACCAAAAGGATTGCAAAGGACCTAAAATTGAAATTACAGAAAGAAGCCATGCCAAAGATACACCCTGTCATGGATTATGAAGAACATTGTCCCAAGTTTTCTGAAAATCAGGTAGATTTGGTTGACCCAAATAC
Organism: Dioscorea alata; assembly: GCA_020875875.1. NCBI lineage: Eukaryota > Viridiplantae > Streptophyta > Magnoliopsida > Dioscoreales > Dioscoreaceae > Dioscorea > Dioscorea alata. Next base: position 17,901,110 of record CM037022.1, on the reverse strand, counting down.
ATCTACAAAGCAATCTCTAGAGGTGGATTTTAGGAGGACAATTGATGGTTTGACTGGACTTTTGACTTCTGCTCAGTTGCTTAAAAGCAAAATACAAAATGAGAAGGCATTGCTCGAGGTAACTCGTCAGAACTTATCAGCAAACACTGCCGAGGTTTTGTCTCTGGAAAAACATCTGAATCAAATGACGTTGAGACTCCAATTAAATGCAGACATAGAAAACTCTAGATTGATTACGGAAACTGCTAAGTCTGAAGTCTCAAAACTCACTGCTGAGCTTGAACAGACAAAGGCAAAAATAAAGAGTGCCGAGATCAGACAACATGCAGTCAAAAAGATTGAAGCAGAAGCTAAAACTTCAGAAGTTGCTGCCCTTGAAAAAATTAAAGCTCTATCAGACAGTGATAATTCAAATTCGAATATCCAAAACGCCTCCCGAGTAACTCTTCCTGTTGAAGAATTCCTTGTACTGTTCCATAAAGCTAATGAGGTAGACAAACTTTCGAGAAGGAACATCGAAGAGAATCAATCTAAACAGGAGGCAATAACAGAAAGAACAGAAAAGAGTAATAGAAGCAGACAATCAGTTGATGAAGCTCGTCGGAAATGGAGGTTGGCACATGTACAGAGGCAGCATTTTCTTCATAATAACACCACCAAGTTGACTGATAGAACGACGAATGAAGTGACCACAAAATCGGTCAGCTCTGAAGATAACAATGCGGGGAAGAAAGATAATCGGAAGCCGAAGGTGACCCTGAGGCAATTACTTAACGAGGAGAAGAGTGTCAGAAATGTTTGCAAGAAGTTTCCTACTAATAGAAAGAAGTTTTCGGTCTTAAGTTTGTTGAATTGGATGATCAAAATAAGAAGAACAAGAAGAAGAAGATTGAGAATAAGAAGAAGAAGCATGTTTGATTTTTCCTGTTAATAAATGTTAGAAGTTCATGCTATATAGATTGTGTCAATCCTTGAAATCATCTAAGTCTTGATGTACAGTTTTTCTACTTCTCGCTTCAATATATTGGTATTACCTTTCTGAAATGTGATTTCAGTTAATAGTCTTCTCTACCCAAGTATGGCTGTTGGTTTTTATGTATTAAAGTGGAGTTTGGTTTGAAGGAAATGCATGAATGCATCTCCATGTAAGTATAAATTCTAGACTCATGTATAGTATATAAATGATGAAATGTTTTTGTATATAATTTGTTGATTTATGATTATAATAATGGTATTTAATAACTCAAGTCTGAAAAGATTTGATTATTTGGACTTAAATAATATTATTGTAAGGTCAGAATACATCTATAACTAATTGGGTTTACCCTTGCATTAATATTAGTATCTTATTATTACATTTTTGTTTTTTTTACTTGTTCTACTTGTCACGTACAATGTAGTCAGTATGCAGTGATAATGTAAAATAATTATTTTTAAATAAATTAAAAAGGTATATTTGTAAAAAATTATGAAAAAAATAATATTCATGAATGAGCTCAAAACAATATTAACATTTTTTTTTTTTACAAAATATGAACAAATCATATGTCTGGGGTCTGCACAAATGTAGAGCTATTATATCAATAACATGTACAATCATCCTGCTTGAGCTGAGAGTGAAACTTATTTTTTAGATAAATACGAGCACCATAAACAAGAAACCAGTGGTAATATACCATAATTTTGTTGGCAACAACAAATAAAAGTTAGATCAAAATGTTAGTTTAAATTATTTTAATTTTTTTTTAAAATGAGGATGTTATAATTAACTTCATATTGGCATTATCTTTATTAAGTACTATATAATATCCTGATTACATAACCACCCCTTTCCCTCTATCTCATATTACAAATAATAATTCTCTTATAAATTATACTAAACTTTTTTTAAACAATATTAAAGAATTATGCTACAACAAATAAAAATAAAATTCGTCATTATGATCTAATTCAAACGTAAACAATTATCAAATAAAATAAAATAAAATAAAACTCGTTTTCAGTATGGTTCCAATATTGCTTTAATATGTTCACATTAATATTTTTCAAACCACACGTGTCTTTCTTATTACTTTAATGTCCTCTAAATACTAAACAAATTACAAAGAAATGTTAGCACTAGTGACGTTGTGGCAACAACCAAACACACACGGCAAACTTATTCAAACTAGATTTTAATGTTCACACATCAAGGCCTCTACATAATATGGATGAGATTGGCCAACATGTCATGTAGTTAAGACTTATATCAATAGTCACGTTTCATTGTTTGAAAAATTGGGCTTTTTATTAATTTATTCTTAAATAATTTTTTTTAATATTTAATTTGTTTGCTCTTTTCTTTATCTACCTTCCTTTTTGTGAACCTTTCGCTGTGGCTTTGTCTTTCTCAAAGTTTGTTTGTCATAGCTGAGTTAGCACCATATCAAAAATTTTAGTAACTGTTTTGATCCAAATTAAAACTTGATAACTTTAAAAAAACAAGACAAAACTTTAGTAACCTATCAAAAATTTAATCTATTATTATATTTTTATTTTATTTTATTTTATTCATTTTTAACAAAATAGATGAACCATAATTAAAAAAATAACAAAAATGTATATAAAAAACCAAGAAAATAAACAACATAATTAAGCAACAAAGAAGTCCACTAGACAGGGGAAGCGAAGGACATCGAAAACACTTGACTATATTTATTTATTTATAATTTTTTAAGAGAGAAGGTGGAAAGCGTTTGATTAAGATATTATTGAAGAATTTTTTTTTAATAAAATTTTCCTAATCAACTCCTTTAATATTTGAATTGAGTGTTTTTTTTGTAATTTTTTTTTATTAAAGATATAAAAAAATTAAAATTTTAATGAATGAATTAATATGACTTTTTTTGTTGTTGAGTGTCGCTTGTTTTTTTTCCATGATTCTATTATTAAAATTAATAAAATATATTATAAAATTTTGGATTTTTTTCAATATATCTTTGAAAATTTGTATAATTACTTGTGTACCTTCCAATAATATCAAATGCCATGTAAACTGATTAAAATTTGATTTGTTTGTATATAGACCTCACATACACCAATAAAATATATTATTATATGTTAAATGATCAAACAACTTAAATATATACATTAAAAAATAGCTAATTTTATTCATTACCTCTAAATAAAAATTAACACCACTTTACGAATTTAAATAAATTTATATTTTTATTATTACAATAACTAATATTTCTATAATTTATAATATGATTTAATGACATATGTAAGATGTATACACACAAATCAAAATTTAAAAGTTATACATAACATTTTATTTAACTCAGTATGCAATTAATCAAACTTTCAAGAAAAACAAAAAAACAAAAAACTTTGAATTTTTTTATATTATCATGTCATGTACACATAAAATGACCTTTACATAAACTCATTTTCTATGAGCACTTTTTCTCTTCTTTTTATTTAAGCATCTTATAAATTGGTTTTATTCTTAATGATAATATTCTTTTATCAAATTTTATTTAGGTTTTCAAAAAGAAGATGTTTGAATGGTTTGAGATTGAGACAACAGAAGGGGAGCAAAGAGCATATAAATGTTAAATCAATCAAAAGTACTTTATATATACACACACATACACACATATATATATATATAAATAAAAAGAGGAGACATTTGGATTGGATATATCCAAGACTCCAATCAAAAAAGTATTAATCTAATCAGTTAGCTTGATTTCAAAGGATTAGAATGACATGCATCCAAATGGTCCCAAAAAAAAAAAGGTTGTACTTATCTAAGCAGTGTAGGGTCCACTAAAGAGACTTAAAAACTAATAAGAGTGGTCCTACACACAGACTCTGGCTTTGGCCTGTCTCCAATGTCCATGGGGCGTGCATTGATTCCATGATCTTATGTTTGTCTACTTGAAAATTATTTATAATTAATTTTTAAATTTTATGTTGTATAAAATTATAAATTATCCAGCCTTTCTTAGTTTTTGGGTGGCTTGGTTTCAAACTCCATCATCATCATCAACAACAAGAGCACATCAAGAAAAATCATTAATAATAAAATTTTCTAATAATTAAAGAACGATTGGCTTTGAAAAGGCTTCGATCATTTAAAGAAGCATGAAGTAAGAAGGAACTTTGCTTTCATTTTTTTAGAGAAAACAAAACTTTCTTTTTTGATATCATGATGACAATTTGAAAGTATGTGTGTATATTATTTAAAGTCTTTAAATAATATATTTATCAACAATTTTGGTTCATGTGGTAGACTTTGGAGTCATTTGTGTAGTATTGAGTTATTTATTTATTTATTAAAAAAATCCATAATAAAAAAGATCCATTAAAAAAATCTACATGATAAATAACCTTTAATATATATATATATATATATATAGACCGATTAAAAACATATAAAGATTAATTAAAAATGTGAAAAAAAATAATAAACACTATAACAATAATTTTTTGGGGATAGAGTGAAGTTATAAGGGAACCTCATCATCTTTCACTCTTACTTCTTTACTAAATTAATTGGTAAGTCAAAAATTAAAAAAAAAACATTTTTATGTGTGCATTGATCAAATAAAACATGGTGTTAAAAAAGTCAAAGCTGACTAAATTGGTTTTAATTTTTTTTCCTTTTAAACAAAGTATTGACTAAAGGTAGACAATTAAATACGAACTATTTGAGGAGCAATTTCTTCAAACTAATTAAAGAAAATCATTGTGTTAGTTACAAGTACAAAAGGTCCTGTCGCGTGAGAAGGTGTCTAATTTATCTTATTATTATATTAATTTTTAAATTTGACTTATATATATTATTGATCACTGTACTTTTGATGTTTGGTTTATATTGTTCTTTGTATTTAAAAATATCTAACAGAGTGTTTCTACATCCAATATTTTTCACTTTGACATGACGAATAAGTTTAAAATAAATAAATAAATAAATAAATAAACAATATAATATATTAAAGGGTGCTAAGTACATACGGGCACATTAACAATAAAATAAAAAAATATATATAATAGGGAAGGTAAATTATGTTTGAATGGGAGAATTCATTTTATTTTTATTTATTCATGGGTTATAAAATAATATTACATACAATTTGACATGATTACCGAAGCTAAGACCAAGAAAAAAATTTCATATTTATTGTGATCGTTAAATAGATTAATTTATTTGTGTCATCTCATTTTTTTTTTAATCACAATAAATACAACAAGAAGTGGATAAAGAAAAAAATAAGAGAAAAAAAAAATGAGACTAGATATCATTGGCTCACCATAAATTTTTTTTTTTGGGTTTATTATTTTTTTTATGTTTCTATTTTTTTATTTCATTTTTTGTGACATTTGTTATGTTTTTTTTTCTGTTATATTTGTTTTATTACATGTTATAGTTATTCTTTTGTTTTTTAGTTGTCGTGTTTTTTCATGTATAGTAAGTATTCTTTAGTTTTAATAAATTAATAGTTTATCTAATTTTTAAAATAAAATAATAAAATATATAACACTGCTAAGCAATCATCCTATTGATGCTATCAATATAACAAAACAGAGGAGCAACTATACAAGACCACAAGTAGTTCTGAAAAATCCAAAAAAAAAAAAAAAAAAAAGCAAAAAGAAATAATCCACTGCATCTAATCCGCTAAAATAATCTATAACTCCAATTTTTAAGGGAACCACTAATTTAATTAAATATTATTATCCCTAAAAAAATAATTAATTAATAAAAACATCCAAAGCTGAATCTGTACATCCTATACAACAAGCTCCCCTCACCTCCACCCACATGCCCTCCCTCATACTTTGACCTCCAACTCCCTTAAAAAAAACTATTAATATTAAATTAATTAATAAAAATAAACAATTAAACAAATAAATAAATAAAAATTAAACCTTCACTACAAATACCCCATCTTTGACTCCCTTTCTCCATAACTCTCTCCTTCTTCTTCTTCATGATAACAAGAAGAAGAAGAAGAAGAAGCACCACCAAGGTCCTCTAATGGCGTCCTCTTCAATCACTCGTCTAAACACCTACATCTCCACCACCTTCATCGGCCGCCGTTTCAAACTCACCGAACGCAACACAACCTTCACCACCGAACTCCGCGCCGGCACCGCCACCTTCCTAACCATGGCCTACATCCTCGCCGTGAACGCTTCCATCCTCTCCGACTCCGGCGCCACCTGCTCCATCTCCGACTGCACCTCCCCTTCCCCTTCCTGCAAATTCCCTCCCATCGACCCTGGCTACTCTTCCTGCCTTTCCCGCGTCCGCCGCGACCTCATCGTCGCCACCGCCGCCTCCTCCACCATCGGCTCCTTCATCATGGGCTTCTTCTCCAACCTCCCTCTCGCTCTCGCTCCCGGCATGGGCACCAACGCTTACTTCGCCTACACCGTCGTCGGCTACCACGGCTCCGGCAATCTCCCTTACAAAACCGCCCTCGCCGCCGTCTTCATCGAAGGTCTCTTCTTTCTCACCATTTCCGCTCTTGGTCTCCGAGCAAAGCTCGCCAAGCTCGTCCCTAAACCGGTCCGCGTCTCCTCCTCCGCCGGCATCGGTCTTTTCCTCGCCTTCATCGGTCTCCAAAACAACCAAGGTGTTGGCCTCGTCGGCTACTCCTCCTCCACTCTCGTCACTCTCGCCGCCTGTCCCCGCTCCGACCGCGTCTCTCTCGCCCCCGTCCTCACCTTCCCCAACGGCACCACCTCTCTTCTCCCCGGCGGCACCGTCTCCAGCCCCATCCTTTGCCTTCACCACAAGATGCTCAGCCCCACCTTCTGGCTCGCCGCCGTCGGCTTCCTCATCATCGCCTACTGTCTTATCAAAAACATCAAGGGCGCCATGATTTACGGCATCGTCTTCGTCACCGCCATCTCCTGGTTCCGCCACACCTCCGTCACCGCCTTCCCTGACTCCCCCTCCGGCGACGACTCCTTCAACTACTTCAAAAAAGTGGTTGATGTTCACAAGATCCAGTCCACCGCCGGCGCTCTCAGCTTCTCCGGCATCTCCCGGGGTTACTTCTGGGAAGCTCTTTTCACCTTTCTCTACGTTGACATCCTTGACACCACCGGAACTCTCTACTCCATGGCTCGCTTCGCCGGCTTCGTCGACGACAACGGTGACTTCGAAGGCCAGTACTTCGCGTTCATGTCCGACGCTACAGCCATCGTCGCCGGCTCACTTCTTGGTACCTCACCGGTGACGGCGTTTATCGAGTCATCCACTGGGATCAGAGAAGGTGGCCGGACTGGGTTGACGGCGATCATTGTGGCTGGTTACTTCATGTTGTCATTCTTCTTCACGCCGTTGCTGGCGTCGATTCCGGCGTGGGCTGTGGGGCCGCCGTTGGTGCTCGTCGGAGTTTTGATGATGAAGTCGGTGCTGGAGATTGATTGGGAGGACATGAGAGAAGCTATACCGGCGTTCATGACGTTGATATTAATGCCATTAACGTACTCCATTGCTTATGGGCTCATCGGAGGGATTGGGACGTACATGGTGTTGCACGTCGGAGACTGGTCGGCGGAGGGGTGGCGGCGGTTTGTTGGACCTTCTTTGAGGAAGAGAGTGAAGGATCAAACGGCTACTGTTACTTTGACTTGCAGAAGTAACGGTGGTGATGCCAGTAGTACTGCTAGTACTAGCATGAGAGTTGTTGATGGAGATGCAAATGAGAAAATTCATGCTCTCGTTTAGTGGATTTTTTTTTTTTTAAATAATTACTGGTACATAATTTACTAGTTGTGCATGCAGGTAGAAAAGGAGGGGAAAAAATAGCATAAAAAAATTGTTGATATTTTTTTTTGTTTAATTTGTATGTACGCGTTCTTACTGAGAAGATAGATTTGAACTTCTGTAGCTCGTGAATTGTGGATCTTTATCTATAATCACGATTAGTGGTTTTTGATATAGATATGCTCATGTATTAATTCAGTATTTATGCATGTTTATAGTGTGATTTATTTTTATATTTTTTAAGATCATATTTAACAGGTTAATTGTTATACTTAATAGTTTGGAGTTCAATTTATATGGTTTGAGAATGAGGCAAGTCCTTGAATCTCGATAGGATACCACGTGTCCATATAAAAAAATTAATTACAATAAAAAAAATAAATGGATACATAGCAATCTGTGATAGACCAAAAATAGGGATTTGTCTGATTCTCAAATCAAGTAACTTGAATTCAATAGGTTGTTTGTTGATTTTGTTTTGTTTTGTTTTTTTTTTTAATGTTTTTTCAAGGTTTTAATTGAAAGTAGAAAAATGGAAGATATTTTTGAACGGTTGATAGTTTAGTAATGTATTGATGGTACCATCAGCCACCAAGTTCACACACAAATGGGGAATGGACATAGTACTAGGTACTAGGTTGGGAGAGAGAATACTCACAAGACTTGTTTGGGTTTCCTTGATTGGAAGGCAATAATTTGAGAGAGAGAGAGAGGGAGAGAATGGGACAAGAACTCCAAGTTGGAAGGAGAGACAAACGCAAGTTGTTTGAATAATATGTTTATGAAAACAAGAGTGTGTAGTGTGGTTGCACATGGGACGGCCACAATCCCTTCAATGCCACATTGAAGTCTGTTACAATCCCATTAGCTGTTGTTATGCCTTTCACTGTATCATATTAGTGTATCCTATCCCACCATTCTTCTTTCTTGCTTCTTTCTTACTCTTGGATATTCATTGCATTTGAGTTAAAAAAAAAAAAAAAATGTTTACATACATCCCACAACTGCAACTTGTTCCTTTCTTTTTTTTTTTTTTTAATAAGGTAAATTATGTCTCAATTTATTATTATTAGGTAAAATATCCTATTTAATTCCTCTAACATACTGAATATGACCCTTTGGTCTCTCTAATATAATTTATCCCTAAGAAGTTCCTATATTTTAACATTTAAAAAATATAAGTCCATTTTAGGAACCTCCTAAGAATAAATTATATTAAAAAAAAATACTTATATTTCATAAATTGTTAAAATAGAGAGATTTTTTGGGGACAAATTATATTAGAGGGATTAAATAGACATATTAACTATATTAGAGGAATAAAACAAAGTATTCTACCTTATTATTATGATTATTAGCAAGATTAGTTCCAATGCATTACATACACAAAGTTTGGATTTGTAACCATTTGTATATATATTTGTTTATTTATTAAATAAAAATTGAAGATAAATAAAGTAATAATGATAATATATTTAAGTGTTACAGTTGTAGTGATGCATGGTCCAAAACAAGACAAAAGGATAAGAGATTCATATGAATGCAAGGCATTGCCGTATAATGTCAAAGGGCATGAAATAGAGGTCAACAAGGAACTTGAAAAATATCAATGTCATTATCTTTACTTTTTCAAGGCCTCTACCCAATTCATTAATGAACAATTGCTTGTGTGACTGATGGCTTCTTTCAAATGGAAAGTAATACAAAACCAACAAAAACACAAGGATTGGGAAAAGAGTGCTGAAGATGCATCTTTTTGAAAAGAAGAGAACAACAACAATAATAGTATTGTTATTATTATTTATTATTATTATAAAATTTACTAAAAAGGTGTTGGGTCAGGGACAGGGGATGGATATAAAGTGTGCTTTAAAACAGAGTAGATAAACCATGGATATAATTTTAAATATTTTATCATATCATATAATCCATTTTCATTTTTAATATAATATGTGTACTTTATTTAAATTTAATATTGTGAGTGAAGTTGTTGTCTGCTGATTACTTATATCTCATCAATGCCATATAAATTATTTTTAAAAATAAAAATTTGATTTTTATATCATTTTGATATTTGCTTAGCAAAATCTCTTTGAATAGTTCTAGCTTTCTCAATGACTATTTGGTCTATTCTATTAGGTTTCTATGTAAGATTTTTTTTTATAATTTTGTTGAGAAAGTGAATTAAAATCTTCGCCTGCGTAAGGTGAAGCATAAGAAAGCTTGCAGCTGTGCTTCACATCTGTTGCCTAACATGTAACTTGATCACGCTCATCAACAAAAATAAATAAATAATAACACAAAATGTATGGAGTAAATAAAAAAATTTTGAAAACACATTAACTGAGGGAGTAAATAAGGGCTAAAATGAATTTATACTATTATACTACTCCATTCTTTTTTACTTGTCCCATTTTAGAAATTTATTTAGTCATTTTTACTTGTCCATTTAGAAAATTCACGAAATATTAAGTATTGCTTTTCTATATTTACCATTTAATTATATTTAATGTACTTCTATAATTTTTAATAAACATATTCAATTACATATTTTATTAAATTATATTTTAAATAAAAATAATTTTGAAAATTTTAATTTAATTTTAAATAAATTTTATATTTTCAATTAATTTTAATTTATTTTTTAATATATATCAATTAGTTAAAATAGACAAGTAAAAAAAAAAAAAAAAAACCGAATGGAGTATTATTTCTTCCATATATAGATAACCCCAAGGAAAGACTCGAAATTCATCATTGGGAATTATAAAAATTTCAACATTTTCAAGGGGTTAACTCGAAAAAGGCAAATTCGTCACTGAGATCTACGAATTCAAAAGGGGGGGTTTTCCCAACGGTCGCATTGAAACCCTAGTTCACAGAGCAATGGCGAGAAGAAGAGAAGGGCAACAACGGAGTTCCGGAGCCACATCCATGGCTTCCCAAGAGAAGGACACCGACGAGGACAACGCCAAGGGCTTCTTCGCTTGCTATCTCCTCACTTCCTTGAGCCCTCGCCGCAAGGGGCACACCTACATTGGGTGGCTTTCTTCTCTTCAATCCCTAATTTGTTTTTGATTCTTGATTTTTTTTCAGAAGAAAACAAATTGCTGAATTTTTTCGTGATTTTTTGATAATTTTTCAGGTTCACGATCAATCCCCGGCGCCGCATCCGGCAACACAATGGTGAGATTAGGTGTGGTGCATGGAGAACAAAGAGAGGGCGCCCTTGGGAGATGATACTCTGCATCTATGGCTTCCCTTCCAATGTCACTGCACTTCAGGTTGATATCCAAAGATGTAATCTTTTTTTTTTTTTTTTTTGGAAGTACCAAATGTGTTGTTCTTGAATTCTCTGGATTTTGCTTGAAATTTTGCAGTTTGAATGGGCTTGGCAACATCCAGTGGAGTCTTTAGCAGTCAGGAAGGCAGCTTCAAGCTTCAAATCACTCTCAGGCATTGCCAATAAGATCAAATTAGCATACACTATGTTAACTCTTCCAGCTTGGGAGAAGTGAGTGTTTTTTGTTTTTTTGGATTTGCTGTTGTTTTTTATGATGAGTAATTGAAGCTAGATTGACCTGTAATTCTTGTTTTTTTTTTCTTACCAGCTTAAACCTCACTGTGAATTTTTTCTCAACAAAGTACATGAAGCATACTGCTGGTTGCCCAAGGTTGCCGAGGCAAATGAGGGTTAATGTATGTCCCATGGATGAACTTCCTTGTTATTTAGAAGGTCAGATTTCAGATCACAGCAATGAAGGTGAAGATGAAGAAGAGAATGAGAATGAATCTATTCAGTATGACAATGGCACAATGGAAAGTGCTAGTGTTGAAAGAAATGTTTTTTCTGATGATCCAATGAATGATACCAGACCAACATTGGTGCCAAAATGTTCAATTTCCTCAACTGAATATGCATTTTCAGATGATTTTGTGCAGCTATTGGGAGCAGATGAATCTACTGAAGGTGCTCAGCATGCAATCAACAAGCCAATTGAGGAGTATAACATTGTGAGTTCAGTGCTTGATGCATTGGAATATGTTGATGATTTGAGAAGGAAGTCATCAGAGGATTTCAGACAGCAATTGGGAGCTGAATCTCCTCCTATGTCCATTGACAAGAATAACAGTGCACAATGTGATACTTCTCTTAAATCATGCAATCAAGAATCACATGTTCATGAAGGAAAATGTTTCGACAGTTTGAGACCGCCTTCTACTCCGAAGACCGGCAGTAATCAAGTTTCTTCTGAAGATATTCTTTTTTCACCGGAAGACAAGATAATAAACTTGGTAACACCTTGTAATAAGCCAGTTTCAGTCTATCCAGACATCATAGACTTAACTGCCTCTCCAATTATTATACAACTTTGATATCAGCTCTGGCATATGTTGTATTCTTTGATCTTCATTTCCTAAATTTGTCCATTATTTCCATCACACTTTATTTGTACTTTGGTGATGATCTTATGAACCAGATGTATGTGATTCATAACTCATCAAGATCATTGATGAGATGTTTTTAGGATAAAGAACCATGATTTGTCAAAACATGTCATCGACAAAGAGACTATTACATTCCAACTGCTTCTAGTCTATCTACATTGATTTAGAGTGATTCCCTTTTTTTTTTTTGGCACCTCACCCTTTTCCTTCAGACAATACCTTTTCTATTTTTTTTATTGATACATGTATCTTTGCTACTTAATTAATTGGCTTATTGCTAAAGATAAAAGGCATTCATTAGTGCGAACAACTGTAGTTTGATTCTATAAGTATATATATTAATATATTATGAAAAGATTCACTTCACCTACCTGCACTAGGCTTTGTTTCAGATAAAGATCAAGAAATCAAGGAATGCTTTTTAAAGCAAAAAAGTATCACAGTCGTGAATCTTATGTGCCATTTGCCTTGGTTTGTCCTGTTACAATATTCTCTTTGTAATTATCTCACATGGATTTCATTGCATTGGCATATCCATTATCAGCAAAGTTGAATGGAAGAGCTTAGGAACACACTTTTACTTCAAACTCATTGATTAGAAGGAACAAAGTATGAGTACTCATTGATAAGACTCGGAAGAACAAACTCATGCAACTTTAATTCTCCAATGAGAGACATTAATGCTAAAACCATTCTCTGATGAGAACTAGAGATGCCGGTTCTGTTCTTCTCCAAGCTAAAATTATTCTAGCTCTAGAGTGTGTGTGTGTGCATTAGGTGATGGTGGAAAACATCTATCAACATACCGATAATTCTGGAACAGTAGAGAATAATAATAATACCGGCAAAATATTAACAAAAGATTATTAGAATAAGGATAACCGAAATCCTTATTTTATTTCTCACCTTGCCATGCCCAAACAATGTCCTTCAATGCAGGCCTTATGTCTTGCTTCCACAGCTTCTGATACTCTAAAGTATCACCATTTGTCTTGCTTATCTCGACCAAATGAAATTCCGGTGTGACCTCGAAAATTTCTGCATCAATGGCTAATGCGCCTTTTCTTCCTTCTTTCAATGCTTCCATTTTCAGAACTCCGCCGTCCTTCTTCCTGACCTGAATCTTCAACCTTCTCATGACATCTTCCAGCTTTGAAATTATGGTTGAAGCCGGCATATTTGAAGTGAACCTTGCATCTCTTTTATCATTAGATTGCTCAAACAAACCTGAGAGATCAAAACCAGCTGAAAGAGAGATAATATCGAAAGCATTCATATTTGTCGGTATCATCACTTGACTGTTCTCACTGGAATTCAAGACTTCATCAGCAGCTTCTGTGTTTGTATGTTTGTCATCAAATCCTTTTCTAAACCAAGGATTTTCCATAATTCCTTCAATTGTGATCCTTGTACTAGGATTTGGATCAAGGATCTTAGATAACAATTTTCTCACATCAGTAGGGAACCAACCCGGACATTTGAATTCCGCCTTTCCTATCTTTCTATACATCTCCATTAGATTTTGATCATGAAAAGGAAGATAACCAGCTAAAAGAACAAACAATATCACTCCACATGACCATATATCGGCTTTCGCTCCTTCATATCCCCGTCGGCTTATCACTTCCGGAGCAACATAAGCAGGTGTGCCGCAAGTGGTGTGAAGTAATCCATCCTGCCTCTTAGACTCAGTGAGAGCACTCAAACCAAAATCCGAAACCTTTAAATCACCTTCATCATCCAAAAGAAGATTCTCCGGCTTTAGATCACGATGATAAACACCTCTGCTATGACAAAAGTCGACGGAACTAATCAACTGCTGAAAGTATTTTCGAACGACGTCTTCCTTGAGCTTGCCTTTCAAAAGCTTATTGAACAGCTCACCACCTTTCACATACTCCATTACAAAGTAAATCTTGTTTTTGTTTGCCATGACTTCAAAGAGCCTCACAACATGAGGGTGTCTAATGAGTCTCATCACCGAAATTTCGCGTTTTATCTGATCAACCAAACCAACCTTTGAAACTTTTTCTTTGTCGATAACTTTTATAGCAACACTTTGCGAGTTCTTGAGATCTCTGCCATGGTAAACCTTGGCAAAGGTTCCTTGGCCAAGTAATTTCCCTAACTCATACTTTTGCATCAAAATGCAACCTTTGTTTTCTGTTGACATTTTTTTTTCTTCTGAATATATATCTGTAACACTTGACAATCTACCACAGAAAGAAACCAACCATCTTCAATTTCTTCTCTGAATGAACTTTGATTGCCATTGATTTGTTATCCAATTTCATCTGTAATAATAATGTTAATCTTAGCAAGTAAAAGCAAAGCATTCAATATTCCACTTTATAACCTATGAATTAAAATTTTCTTTTCTCATGAACAATGAAGTTCTTGCATGAAAAATTCTAAATTTGTGAAAACAAATCACAGCATTTATTCACCCACATGAATCAATTTAACAGCAAATCTCATGTAAAACAAGGAAACAATCCCACAAACAAAACAAAACAAAACAAAAAATAAATAAATAACTATACATGAATCATGAAAATGTGAAGAACCCTAACTAAACACACCTGAGTGAAGAACAAAATTTGTGCAAGAAGTGAAACTCAGAGACTCTGAACCTCAACACATTTGTTTTCTGTTTTAATTGACAAAGAAGACAATTAAATTGCCAGTGACTTATAAATTTCTGGGCCCTCACATGGAAAATGAAGCCTCCAACCTCCAAGTTTCTAATCACTTCTTCATTTATTATTATAAAAAAAAATATTATAAATATTTATTCTTTTTAGCAATTAAAAAAACATTCAACATGGTACACATGTGTGATTTATGTGAGTGCTGCAATTGCATCACAATTAATAATCATCTGCAATTTGGTATCCTAAGTTTTACCTTTGTCCATTCAGACCATAATTTTAATTTTTTTCTAATTGAAATTATCTACATTTTTTTCATACAAACCAAACAATGATTATTAATTATAATAATAATTATTATTATTAACGAGTAATTTTCTTTCAGTGGG
Source organism: Dioscorea alata (assembly GCA_020875875.1). Taxonomy (NCBI): domain Eukaryota; kingdom Viridiplantae; phylum Streptophyta; class Magnoliopsida; order Dioscoreales; family Dioscoreaceae; genus Dioscorea; species Dioscorea alata. The sequence continues at coordinate 17,885,853 of CM037022.1, read as the reverse complement.
TCCCACAGAACCAGTGACTCGACACGTGATGTACCTGCCAAATGGGGACACGTGTCGTCATATGATACATCAAACTACGAATCTCTAGGACTGAGTGTTTACACGTGGCCGAATCCAATAAACTCGGAAGTGCTACGTCATCATTGGGTTGACAAGGTACACTACCGCTACCATAGATCTTGGGATGGGTGGGCCCACATCTCAACAAGAACAAGGATATTTTTGTCTTTTTCCTGATGTTTGGGAGATCAACGGCTGATAATGCACCGGGTGTTAGAGAGATATGAATGCGAGTGTGACCGTTTGAGATTGGAGCCAGTTCACCAAACGGCTTCAACTGTCTAATAATTGAAATTATTGCCATAAAAACCAATTTATTTCTTTAAATCACCAAAATTTTTAAAAATTTATTTATAATAATAATATTAATAATAATTAGTAATAATTAATAATTATTATTGTTGTTTTATTTATGATTTATGGTGAAGCTGGTGAGTGAAATTTGAAATATTTGAAATGGGAAATCTAACTTTTAACTTATGCAATATATAATGGTTTGTTTGGATAAATTTTGAATTAAATGAATGTTATTTTTATTATTTTTGTTTAAAATATTTTTTGTATCAAATTTAATTTGACTTAATGACACTTGTTGAAAAAAAAGTGATAGGAGACCTTTCTGGAATGCATTTATTTGTTTTCCAAAAACAAATAAGTTTTTGGATATCAAGTATAAAATGCCATTTAAAATATTTCAATTTAAACATGAATTATCTCACTATATCTAAAATATTACCATAATTAATTATTATAAAAAAAATTGCAAATAAATTATCTCACTATATCTAAAATATTACCATAATTAATTATTATAAAAAAAATTGCAAATAAATTATCTCACTATATCTAAAATATTACCATAATTAATTATTATAAAAAAATTATAAATAATTAATTAGTCTATTGATATTGAGTCCCTCTGTAGGATATTCTTTTTGCCCAAGAGACATGTTCAAACCCCAGTTTATATAGGTAAAACTCTTTACATGTCACGTATTCGTGATACGTGATTAATCTATATTTATAAATAACTTATCCGTACTCACACTTAGAGCAAAGTGATAAATGAATACTCAAACTTGAGAGGGGATCCAAGAAAGTCATCAATATTTCTTTTCACGTTTTGCAGACACTCACCTAAATAATAACATGCTTCCATGGATTATGAAGCTTCCTTGCACCTTACTTTGCTTGCATTCATTCAATCACTCTCATGAGCCTCATGTTGTTGTGCTTTCACATAAGAAATAGCCACAACAAAGAGAACCTTCTTTTAGCATCCACTAGTTCTAGTCTTGTCCCCTCATTTATTATTATTATCATTTTATTTATTTTCTTTGATAATAATAGGGCCAGATATTAGAGAGATTGGACAAACAAGCAATTAATGGTCGGAGGTGGAAAACAAACATCATAGTCAGATGTAATAATATCTCTGTTTTGATGTTTGGAGGGAAGGACTATACCCATTTATTTTTTATATATTTTTCTTTTTAATAAAAGATTTCATATATATATATATATATATATATATATATAATATTTGTGTATATTTTTAAAATAAACTAAAGCAACAAGTAAAAATCACAGAATTAAACTGCAAACCCGCACTTATAACTGATGACTCTCATTATCTCCATCATTAGACCACATCTATCAATTTTCCTCTTTTATCTTAATAAATTTAGCATCACTTGACTATCCCTCGCAATCTTGGCGCACCCCTCTCCCTCTCTTTATATTGCTAACACATATTGATGCTACAAAATTATTAAATAAAAAAAAATTTAAACTATTTATTTATTTATTGACAATGCGGACAAAACACCCCCACACATTTTAAATCCTCAACGATTGACGTGATGGTAAAAATTTCAAAATTTTATCTATTAACCTTGAGTTTCTATTTCTCATGTCACTAAATAATCCTTTCACAATGAGACATCAAATTATAAAAAAAAAAATTCAAGGATAGATCAGGTCATCTGTACATTACATTTCTTTCTTTACAAAACCAATGGTTGAAGGATGAACCAAAAAAACAACCTTTGTATGAAAATTGAAAATCAGAAAAGGGTGTCAATCATAAGCTTCCTTTTAGGAGGTGATTTATCTTCCACTTGCTTCTGCAAATCCATGAAACTGGATCCCTTGTGTGCAAATAATCTCCGAAGATTAATCACAGAAAGCTCACCAAAGCTAGCTACTGCAAGATCAGCCTGCTCCAACTCATATCTGCAACATGTAGAATACAAAATAAGTCATTTGTCGAGTAGAGATAAAGATTAAACTTTTTTAAAACATAAACGAAAAATTACATAGTACTTCGTTCTTAAGTAAAAAGCAGAGCTTTTGATATTTACTAACGGTGAGATCAAAATCAATGAACATCTGCATAACATATAAAATGTCATGGCCCACAGAGTATGGCCTTTTAAAGATCTAGAAAAATGAGTGGTCAGTGATTTGCACAGTGCTACAACCTTATATTTCATCAGATTTTTCTTCCATGTGAAAGTAAACGAGTCATGCACCAATCATCTGACAATCTTGTTGCCTTCAACAAAGATCTGGTTTTGAATTACTTTTTGGTTATATTCAGAATGGTTTTAAAAAAAATGTCCATGTAAGCTTTTGCTCAAAGGTTCTGAAGTTTATGAGGCAAACCCAATTCCTATGAATGAAGGTTTCTCAGTGACAAGAATCGCTCTAGAAAATCTGCAAATCTTATTTATTAAAAATATTATAAAAAAAAACTCTTTGCTTGTTGAACCTGCCAAAAGAACCATCTACCCTAATCTAATCTAACTAAACTCCTTTATTTAAGGCAGTTAGATTCTATAGAATAATTGATTCTAACAATATAATGAACATATCCTTAAAGAACTCAAAATATAATTTTAGAAAAACAACCAACACAAAACAGAAGGATAAAGGATGATTATCTAACAAATCAACTAGTCTATGACTGTTTCATTGACATAAATATATATATATATATTAGTTATCATTTATGAGATAGGATATCTTGCAGTGGTGTGCAAAACTTTTGTTAGACTTGTAACAAGGGGGACACATGAGTCACGCAAGCATAAATGTCAGCTAATCTATTGCAGTAATTTCCCCAATTGGGTACAAAATGCAACTTGATAAACAGGGATGAAAATGAAATACTCACGCAGGATGTGCACCAATTAGAGCTACAGCCATCATGGTACAATTGTGAGCAGCAGTAATGCCTCTCGGATCATCCTCAAATACCACACATTTGGAAGGTTTCCTATCCAACTGTATAAAACCACAATCAAATGTATTAAAATTCAGCCAAATTAAATAAGAATTCCACAGAAGATGCAGCATGGTGCATTTTCCAAATTATGGTAGGATTATGAAAGTAGTTTTGATCAGCATTTTACTGTCTCAAGTTAAGCCTCAAATATAAGTGGGATGCGTCAAACCAATATAATATTTTGGGATGGTTGGGCAACAGCCAACAGTGGTAAGGAGTACATAAAGTGTAGGACGATATTTTACACACCAAACTAGTTATAAGATCAAAATGCTTGAGCGCCAATATTTTAGGAGCGACTTGGACACTAGGTGGGATCTTTCTTCCTCACAAAGACAACAGATGAGGGAAGACAACATAACAATACATAATAAAAGGCCCAATTTAACTTTCTACCAAGGCTTAAGGAAAAGTGGACCACAATCAATAGGCATGCTCTTTAAAAAAATGCAGAAAAGTTACAAAAATAGATGCAGTGTAAGGCTAGAGATGAGAAAGAACTGTTTGCACCTTTAATGCAGCCGAGAGAAATCTATGAGCTATAGATTCCATTCCATCCTCTTCTGTAACAATAGCCTGCCAACCATCAAGAATATAAAAAAATGACCATTGCTTTTAAGGGGTACTTCAGGAAACAAAAACAAAACATTTATACACACCCAACCTGGAAATATTTAGTTAGACCCATTCTTTGCAGACTTTCAAGCATATTTCTCCGATCAAGACATGATACAACTGCACATGGAATGCTAGCAGTATAAAGAGCATCCAACCATTCCTTCAATCCTTCCATTGGGGTTTCAAGCTGAACAAGCATGAATATATATAAATAGAGAGTATTGCATTCAGTACATAAAATTCAGGTGGCAACGGATCTAACTTGTAGAAGATTCTCATAGTATAACTGAGATAACCGAGATTTCAACTGTTGTAACTCACTTTCTCCTTCTTGCCAACACAAAACCTGGATTTTAGAGACATCAGTGACATGAGAGATCATAATGATGGAAATAAAAGGACCAAAAATATCAAATGAAAACAAGCAAGCGAGACACAACCAACAGATATTCTTCTTAAAGGAAACATTAAGGAACTGAAGACAAAAAACTGTAGGAAGAATGAAACATCAAGAGAGAAAAGATCAAGCCTAAGAGTAAATAACATTTTGAGTTCATTTGAGTCCCATAAAAAAAGTTCATTGTATGTTGTTTCATTTAGATGTGCTGAGCATGTTTCTTCTGAGTGGAAATGAATACTTGACTATGGTCACTCCTCATTTGAGTCAATTTGCACTTTAACTAAACAGGTCATTGTTCCTATTTTTGGCATGGAGCTACCATATATTTTATTTGCCTATATATTAAAATTTAAAAGGGAAACCTAGTGGACAAATTTGCACTAATCCAGGGCCTAGAGGAGTCAAATGTCCTAAACTTCAACCACACACACAACAAGCTAGTTTCCAAGCATCAAACCCATGACCACATCTCCAAAAGCAACACCTACCATGTGATAGAGCACACATCCATTTGAACATGTATTGCATAATGGCTTAAGAAAATCACACACACCATGGATTGTTAATGCAAAACATTCATTTCTCCTTTCAAAAGGAAAACCAGCACCAAGAATAGTAACTACCGCCAAGTTAAAAACAAATGCTAGTTTTTTTCTAATATAAGCTGTAAAAATAATAACTAATATATCAAATATAACATGAAAATAAATTAGTGATTGGGAATTACATAAGCATGCAGTTGATATGATGAGGAGAATATGCTAACCTTTTGTAATACATGATCAGCACTTGTGTGAAGGATGGCTCTTCTTATATGGTCATCTGTGGGAATTTCCTTTCCTGCTCAAGAATCAATAGGTAACAATATTTATTGTGCTGAAAAACTTATCAGTAATATAACCTCCATGATAAATTTGAACCAATAAATATTAGTTTAAAAAAAACTGTTTAGCTGAAGAAATTCAAATAATCATGCCTTCTTCTGAAGCAAGTTGACTCCAAGCATTGAGTTTCAACAACCTAGTATCGGCCTGTGATACAGCAGAGAAAATGTCAATTAATTGCTGAGAAATGCAAAAATAGGACAGCATATTTTCAATATCACTGGGGTCCTGCCATTATAAGTCAAGAAAGAGGTAGCCAACTACCCTAAGGTAACAATGTAAACACAACAATACCAAGTATAGAGGAGAATGTGTCTGCATTTGGTATCAAGATTTATTTAACACCAGAATTTATACATCCAGTTAATTTTTGCTTGCACAAAGCTAAAAGTGGTGAAAATATTTCAAGAGCCAGCTCAGCAGATGGACCAGAATCAGGGCAAACAATATTAGGATGAATTGGTAGTCCAGAGAAGGCACAGACTGTTTGATTACACGCTTCAGGTTCTCTATTATCTCTACATATTCATGGTTCAGATGAAGTTAGATATTATTATTCAATATATTAGATACAAAATGATGCAAAATATTTAAACTAATAGGAGATTATTTATCAAATATACCTTGGGGGTATCCATGCCACACTATGCATAAACATGCATTTCTGTTTAAATGTGACACATGGCTAAACAGTGTTCAATAATATGTCAAATCATCATATTCTTAGCACTCAATAACAACCAAAACAGTCCAGCTTCATGCATTAAACAGAGAAATAGTTCTAATCCAAGATGGGAATCTAACATACCACGACATTGTCCCATGAGAAGATAAGGCCAATAGCTTCATCTGGTTTCATAGCATGGCGTATCCTCTGGAGCACACCTTCTTGCAAATTATCATTCAAATAATCCTGCCAAAAAAAAAAAAAAGAAACACATGCCGGAGACCAATAAATGTCCCAGTAAATGCACGTCAGAAGTCAAATGTTAAGAATATGTGCAAATTCGTTCATTAAATTTATAAAGAAGTGGACATTCATACCACATCAACCTTTAACGGCCCATCCATTCGAAATGTTTCAAACCCTTCCCCATATTCAGCCCCAATTGCCTGCAAAACAGATACATGCATCATCAAAGACAGAAGATGTTTTAAATAAACCTTCTTCCAATACCACCGCATCCAAGCATAAAAGTTGGGAAATCATAGCAAACCTTTACCGCAAACTATATAAGAGAAATCACGTCTAGTTGCATAAGTAATTTTTATACAAAAAATAAAATGAACATAGGAATTCAGCAAAACAAATATCAAAGGTGTGAAAGAAAAGGATTCAGCAAAAAAAAACCAAGAATAACATCTCAAGAAAACTCTCCTCAACTACAAAAATCCCCAAAAGAGTAGATAAAATAAATAAAAATTGATTTGATGATTATGAGGCTAGCACCTTCATTACGTCATATCAATTTCTGAAAATTTCCTCAACATAATAAGAGAGACTATCATAGTAGTGGCAATATTTTACCTATATCACTATACAGCTCTACTGACTCTCAAAAGTAAATCCATATTTTCGTCAACAACTACCTATTCAGCTGTGACAGTCATATCATAATAATAGGCCACATATTCCCCTTGTCTTTTGCAGCAAATTAGTTTAAATGTAGCATGCAGCATCTCTTCCAACTGCATGGAGATATATTTGTTCAAAGAACCATTCAGGTACTTAAAATTCAACTGCTTCTAATCAACAATATTACTCCACGCAAAAATGGATAATGCTTCACTCTAAAAGCACGATGGTTTCCTTCCTTTCAACTTGCCAGATGATATTGATACTAGGTAATGATCACATAGTATAGATTTCACATAGGCATCGTTACTCTAGTGTGGTTTTTCTCCAACACTAAGTATAATACCATCAAGTGCCATATATATTCTGAGACTCCATCTTCATCTTATCCATTTGTATCCCCATCATATCACCATTCTCAGATGGTTAACAGAAATACCTCATTGGTGGTGCTTGACAATGATCAAAAGAGCTAATTTTTCCGCCATACAGAATGAATGCATTTCTAAAAAAGAGATTCTTTTTGCGAGAAACAATTAAACAACAGAATTCATTCCCATTAAAAAAAAAAACACAGCATCTCAAAACAGACCAAACCTTTCAAGAAAAACCCTAGAAAAAGAAATTACAAGCCTAAAAAAAAACAAGAAAAGCTAAATCAAATCGAAACCACGAACCTCCTGGACGAAAACCTTGCTGGGAGGAACTGGAACTCCATTCCCAGAATCCCTTTCTCCAGAATCCGATGCTCGGCTAACAACCAAACCCCTTCTTATCCTCCTGCCATTCAATCTCTGCAAAAACAAAAAGAACCGCTAAAAAAATGAGGAAAAATCCAAAAAAAAGAGAAAAGATTCGTGCAAAGATAAACCCTAATACCTGACATCGAAGCTTCAAAGATAGATTAGGGTTTCGGAGATCGATCACGGAGCGAGGAGGAATGAAGGATGAGCTCCCGATACCGCAATCCATGAAAACGAACGAGGGGCTGAAGAAGAGAAGCGAAACGAAACTCTTAGAAACTTTTTTTTATTATTATTTTTATATATTTTAATATTTGGGATTTGTTTGAAAAGTGAAAGTACTAAAATGTCCTTGTATTTAAACGAGTATAGCAAATATACTTTAATTAAAAGTTGTAAACTTATAATTAACCATGTTTTAAATTGTACATTTTTTTAATGCCACCCTTTTGATTTAATTTTTTTTATAATAACTTTGGTGTTTTATAGATTGGGTAATTTTTTTCTTATGTATGTTATTAGATTTGTATATAGAATATATTTATATAGGGGAATATGTTCTGTTTTTAAGTGAATTAATTATATTTTTATTTTAATTAAAATCACTATATATATATATATATATATATATATATATATATATAAGTTGTAAAAATGATGGATGATGAGTAATTTCTGAAAGCAAAGGGGAAAGTAATTTTATCTTTCTACGGATGGCAAGTTATAAATCATGATATAACAATTTTTATGATTCTTTTTATGAAATTTACTTTATATTAATCTTTAAGAATTATGAATAAATCAACAAGTGAGTTAGGGCAAGTGGTTAAAATGAAAAACAGAAAAAAAAATTAAAAAAATGTAATTTGAAAAAAATTATGATGAGGAGAAATAAGTTGATATAGAAGTTTATTTTATTTTTATATGTATAAAAAATTTATTTATAAATCTTAATTTAGCATTTAGTGTATTGGTTCTAAACTTTTTGATAATATGTTTCATGTCATTACTGAGAAGACAAATTCAAATATTATCTCACATAGAGTGAGAGCATAAATGTGTTAAGATAATAATTTCATATTTATGCACACTCCTAATATTTAGCTTGCCTAATATTTAGCTTGTCTATAATTAAAAAAAATGAATTTGAATTTGAATTTTCATAAATAAATTATATTATAAATCATTTTTGAGCTTTCAACTTATTCAAAGTTCCTTTTCTCCAAAATTGTAAACTGCAATCAAGTAGTTGTCAATTAATAAAAAATAATATTAGGGATTTGAAAATTTTAATATACCAAGTGTGCGTGTGTGTGTGTATATGAGGCACTTTTGGTTTGTTGGGCTCCAACTTTAAAATTCAAGCTGAGTCCAAAAAATTTGAAGCTTAAAAACATAGGCACTCTTGTACTCATTTTCAGATTTTTACAAATACATTAAAAAAAAGCTAAAAAAAATTAATTGAGCTTAAAGGGACAATTTAAAAAAAAAAAAAATATAGATAAACCACGTACAAATTATTATATTTTAATGTACTATTTTTTATTTAAGTTTTCCAACCAAAAGTACATATTATTTTCCCTCCATCCCATTCTAATTAATGAAAGCTTTGTACTGTCTCTTACTTTTTCCACTTTAATTAATTAACCCTATTCAATATAATGATTAAAACATCCTCAAATATGCCATCATAATAAGGAACCACACTATAATAAAAACCATAAAGATCAGTTCATCACTACAAAATTAAACCCTAAAAATAAAAATATAAACATCAATTTTCAAAACCATGATCTCCCCCGCCAACGATTTTTGGGTCAATTGACACCGAATTTTTTACATAGAGCGTTCGTCTCAAATGTCGAGTGTGGCTCCGTCTCAAATTTGATCCTCATTTTGCGCAAAGTGAGTGTATGGTTCGGTGGTGAGCGCGACTTCCACACGTGCACACCCCAACTACCCTTAGATGGAAAGCATTTGTCGTCTATCATCAAAAAAAAAAAAAAAAAAAAAAAAAAAAACCTATAGTCTCCCTTACAAAATAAGAAAAAAAAAAAAAACTATAGTCTCCTGTACAAAGTTTATTTACATAACCTCCATCATCCATTTCACATTTAAAAAAAAAATCAAAACAAAACTGCAACAAAAGAAGAAATAATAACAATAATAATAGTATAAATGTTGTGTATAATAATAATAATAATAATAATAAGACCAGGCTTCAGTGACTCAGTACTGAGAAGTCAGGTTAGTAACTAAGGCATGTATAGATGATTCCGGCACTTGCAGCGCCATGCCTCCGGGTAATACTCAGTAGTCACCGGAGTGCCGGGCGGCACCGTTACACGTACCGGCCGGCACGGCGTGCACCGCCGGCACTTTCCTTCACACCTCGGTGGGTGAGACCCTGGCCCTCCCCCCAACCTCCTCCTCCCACCACCACCACCACCACCCATGCTCATCTTCCAGTACTTCTCCTGCAAAACAAACACATTATATATATATATGTTACTTAGTATTAAGCTTCTTTTAAATATGAAGAACAAAAATAAGAATAAGGAAATAAAGGAATAAATAAGAAGATGACCTGAGTTGCTGAAATAAGAAAAGAAGAAAAAAGAGAGTAGAGATAAATGCAGCAAAGAAGAACAATGATTCTCTTCTTCCTGACTCTAATTAACTCCATCAAAGCTGTTAAGGTTTCTAGAGATGGTGATCAGGAGGGGTTTTCTTTCTTTCTTTCTTTCTTTTTCTTTTTGGTGTGTTTGTTGAGATCTCAAAGCATTTGGCTTCTTCTTCTTCTTCTTCTTGCTGTGCTGCTAAACTTTCATTGGATCTTAAGAGAACAAGGACTAGTCTGTGTGATTCCAAGAAGACAAACAGTGTCACTTCTTGCTTTCTCTGTGTGTGAAGTGTGTCTGGGCTGGTTGTGTGTCTCTCTAGCTTATTTTATGTGCTTGTGTGTGTGTGTGTGTGTGTGTGTGTGTGTTTTTTAAAGGGTACAAGCCATAAGCTCTAAACAGTTTGAAACTTTTAAAGAGGCATATGAAAAATAGATATTTTGTAACATACAGTATTTTTTTAAAATTAATATTTAAATTCAAAACCATTTTTTATAGTAATTATGTAAACTTCGATCTTGTTTGGGCAACCTCTCGATTTGATTATATGTATATTCTTTTATGTAAAAAATTATAGTTTTAAAAAATTTTCAAATTAACTTTTAAATAATTACATAATTAAGAGTATGTATTTAGCATAAATCCGAGATTATAATTCAAGTGAAAGACAGAGATATTTGTTGAGCTTACTCTACACTTTATATGTATAGGATAAGTTTATCGTATTTTAAAAAAATTATATTATTAATTGTACAAAATAAAGATGGGACCCGCTTTATAATAAAGCATGGGACAAGGTAAATGGTTTACCTCGATGGCATTCTCAAAGTTATGGAGAGGATTTTGTATGTCCATATTATGATGTATATGAAATTTGAAATCTTGATAAAATGCAAGAAGATGGTTTTGATCTGTTAATTTTTTTTTTTTTATAGTATGTTATATTGGATTATATTGTAACAGTAAACTTGGTTTATGACATGTCTCTCATTGGGAAAAAAGTTAAATATATATTTTTGAAAGCAGACCAAAATAAATAATGTGTTAAAATATGCAAAATTTGATCTTATGATGTAATTTTTTCTGTGTTTAATAGATAAAAAAAAGATTATTTTTTATTTTTTATAATATGGGTATTTGACCTTCTATACTTGGAAGTTAAAATACCTTAACTGCTCGGCCGTTACAAAAGTGTACATTTTCACTTGGCAATAGAAAAGAATTTTACCATTACCATACTTCATATAACTAGCATATTTTTTAAATGACAATGTGATAAAACATGAGTGCATATTATTTCTAAATAACAGTTTTTTTTATTTCTAAAGGGTCAAGAGTCATCCATTAGGTTTATAGTTACAAGAGGGCTTGCACTAGCATCAAAGGAGTTGCATGGAAAATGTAGACACCTTTTGATTATTGATATTGAGTTTTCATGCCCCACCCATTTCTAAATAACTATATAACTAAATATAAACTCATCTAATTAATTTATTTTAACAAATTTATTGTAGAAATAATATAAAGCCTGTAAATAAATGAACTATGAATATCTTCTTCCTTATTGTTGAAAAAACACATAACCACAAGTTTTATACCTTCATATACTATTTTGACTTGTCTATTTAGTAAATGATTTAGATGGGTTCCTAATTATACCAATGAAGCCAATGATGGAAAGCAAGAACAAACAAGATCCGGGTAATAAGGTTGTTTAGTGAGACTGCGCTTCCATTGGAGAAGGGTCTCAGATGTGCTAAGGATTGAAATTTTAAGTATAGAGAATGTCTTCCCATACTACTATAATAATGTTGTGCAAGTGGTTACTTAGGACTTAGGAGGGTTTAACAATACTACTAGGAATTTTCAATTGATTCAAGAGATCAAACTAACTTCTATATGAACTTCAATGTTCAACCGTCTCAACTGTTCTAAGAGTAATCATAGTTTAGGTGAACAAAATTACTATATTTAAAAATAATAAAACACTAAAAAAAATATAATACATAATATTTTAATCTGAACCATCTAATTAATTTTAATGTATTATTATTAATTATAAACACTTTACGAACGTCTATAATTGGCATATTATTATTATTATTATATATATTTGTTTAGCGTGTATATATATAAATATATATATATGATCATGAAATGAGTGGGCATGAAAGCCTTAACTCATGTTACTCATCTAGGCTACTCCAATGTTCCATCTCCTATCAAGTGGGTCACCACCACTAGGCTAAGAGCTAGTCTAGCTAGGTTAGGTTAGAACCCTAATTAAAGATATAGCACCATCTCTGGCACAACGGCTGGATAAACGGGCTACACCAAAACCATGTTAACATTATTCATGTCTCTTGATTCATTAAAGTTAAAAAAAGATGCTCCACTTTTTCCACCTTATTTTATTAGCTTATTTATTTTATTTTATTTTATTTTTATTTATTTTTATAAGATGGATAACCAACTATAAAAAATGTGTATGTATGAAGGAGCTTTCTCAGAGAATTCAAACCCTATTAAAGAAGAGCACGCTTAATTGTCATATGCCCTCACTCTCTGCTGTACAGGTGAATCAAACTCGCATATCACCTCAAGCTAAGGGAACCGTGTATCATTAGACTAAACACCTTTAAGTTAATGGCTTATTTGTTTAAATAAAATATTTTTAAAGAAATTAACTCCACGGGAGTTTAAATTCTTATGTAAACCCCAATAATTAAAGTGAGGGCAAGTGAGACATTAACTCCACGCATACTTCTTGACTAACTCAAGAGCTTGTCTCCTTCGTATATATAAATAAACTAACACACACACTAGGTCACTACACAACCAAAATATGTATTTAATTGATGTTTACCCTGTGTGTGTGTATATATATATATATAGATATAAGAGGGATTAAATGGACACCAAAGAGGAAAAGGACTTGGAAATCTGGGCAACATATATTTTCAAGCCATCACATTGAATATATATCTTGATGATCAGAAAATGTTCCCAGTACCGAGAGAAGACAATGCCATAAATTGATCCCTGGAGATCCATGGAAAATAAACAGTCAAAAGGGTCATTCTGTATGTGTGGTCCTCTGCAATGCTATTGTTCCCTTTCTCTTGTTCTCACTTGCTCTTGGGCACCTTTCCCTATTTTTTCATGTTTTCTGCTTTGACTCAAAGCTTTGAATCACATAACTTAATGAAGTAGCTCATTAGATTTAGCTAGAAATCTATATTTATTTTTTTTATTTCTAAAATAAAAATATATGGTATACCAAGTGTCAACCCATGCACACTCTAAAAATGAAAAATGAATAAAGAAATATAATATAAAAACTGTCTTTTGGTCATATTTTTTAATATTAGTCTCACTGAACAATCATTGATAAATGATATTTAAAAATAATTTTCTGAAAGTCTTAATTTACATTTCCACTTTAGATACTCTCAACTATGTCTAGTGGTTTATTGTATTTTTCTCCTCTTATTTTTTTCTTTCTACTTGTTGTACCACACTTGTTTGTATTTATGCTATTATTTTTGTATTTATTGTAATTTATCTTCATTATATCCATAAAGTTTATTCCACCTATCTAATACATTATGATTGTTTTATCAATTATTTAAAAAAAAACAATGATATATATATATATACACATGTAATAAGTTATCTAGGGGAATTGAATGTTTTTAAAAACCAAAACATAAGATTGAGGAAAAATAAGCTAAAGACAAACAAATGGAAAAAGAGAGAGGGTGAAATAGTGATTGAACTAGTATAGGATTTTAATGTACTTGGTGTAAAGTGGGGTTAGTAGACGGCGAGGATTGACCTGATGTTTTGATCCAACAATTGTAGTTCAGTCAGTACAAAAAACACTATAATACTATTTAACTCATGTGAAAACACGGTTCATAACTATTTAACAATTGGATTGGATTATGATCTAACGGTTGATCTACATACTTTCACAAATTTATCATCCGCGAACGTGCATGGATGACTAACCCTCGTGTGTGTCATATACACAATACTAGTAAAAGAAATTTTTGTACCCAAATAATTAAAAAAAACTTTAAATTAGATTAAAAAAATGGAGAATTAGCAAATAATTCCTTTGAAGTTAAGGTATTGACAAAAAACCCCATTACTTTTAGTATTTTCATATGGTCATTTTTTTTTTCTGACAAATTACTTTTCAAACTTTACTGACATAAAGATGAGTGATGTTAACATAAAGGTAGCTGATGTTGACAGGATTGTCTTTCAGTTTTTTAAGCGGAAACCAATAATTTTAAACAGAAATCCATAATCTTTAGTGAAAACTCAATGTTTTAAGCAGAAACCTATAATTTTAAGAGAAAACTCATAATATTAAGCGGAAACCCATAATTTTAAGCGGGAAATACGTGTTATATGATTAAATAAACTGATAAAGTGAGTTGCTTAATTGAACAGTAAATTGTCAGAAAAAAAAGGTGAGACTGTCTAGCAAATTCAAATGTTAGAGAATCTATCTAAGATGCTTTGAAATTTTCATGGAGTTATAATTAATTTTCTCTTAAAATAATTAAATATATAAAACATAAAAACAGGGCATGGCAGAAGGAGAAAAACAGAGTGGGCCAAAAGAGTGCAGCTATTTCATGTGCATGCTCTGCATGCATTAAGGCAAAACACTGCATCCAGGCCCGCACGTGTCGGACCTATCAAGGAGCTCAGTCACACGTGCTACATCTGCATCCATGTCCTCACTCCTATTCCCTAGAAATCAATAGGTTCATTTTCAATCTTATTCACTTCAGTTAATTAAATAATTGTACCATAAATTTAGATTTTTTTTAACTATTATGTTTCATCATTAATGGATTTTTAAAAATATTAATTAATTATTTTAATTAAAAGGTCTTCTTATTTTAATATTTTCTCAACTTATCATTATTCCAAAATGAGCTCAAGTGTACATTAGAGTTTTTGATTAGTTGAATCAAATTGATTCTTTGGTTCATGGGTTTCCAAATGGATTAAGATTATATATTAGTCAAATCACTAATCTTTATTTTTATAATAGTATCTAGTTATTGATGAAGAAGAACAAGACCAAAGAAATCAAGGACATATACATTGCTAGTATTTTTATTCCACTTGGTGTTCATTAATGCCATTTGGATTAATCGAAGCTAAATTAAAATAACAATGAATATATATTTATAATTTAAGTATTCATGCCGGTTGATTCCCTATTTACATTGACATTATGAGGATTAATGATCTAAAAAAGCATCTTCTAATCCCACTTAAATTTTTATTTAGTTATAATAAATACTTGGTGTGTATAATCAAATGATATGTTTCTCCAAAATTTAATTAACAAATTTCTAACACTCTCTTCTACTTTAAATACAACAAAATTACACATAATATTCATCTAAACCAATTTGAACTTAATTGCTCAACCTCATTTATAAATTTACAATTAAATAAAAATCAAATACAATGAGACATCTTAATTAAAAAAAAAATCAACCAAAACTATTCCTATTTAATTAACAGATTTGTTGACCAAATTTGGAGACTCTATCCAGATCTCAATAGTGCAAATGAAGTCTAGATTCATAAGCAATATTACTACAAACAACTCAAAATGGCTCCACCGTCCTATGATTTCCATTAGATGCTTCACTTGCCTACATACCTCCATAAAAGCATCTAACTTCTTATCCTTCAATTATTTATTTTATTTTATTTAAATAACCACTCCTCCCTAGTAATCAGTTAATGATATATATATATATATATATATTAAGGACGGCTAGAGAGAGTGGGCATGATGCCACACATGCAATGGTTCAAAACACCAACAATATAAACCAAAATTTAAATATTTAATGAAAATTCATGATGTGATCTTGAACCTCATTGTGCCCATTGTCAAGCATGCTCTTCCTTTCTAAATTCTAAGTCAAACCATTACCAAGTTCCACATATATCCTTCCTTTAATATATATATATACACTCCTTATCTAACTTGATACTTCCTCTGCTTTTCTTCTCTTTTTGGTCTTGTGATAATGGGAGTAGTTGAAAGACAGAAAAAGTTGATAGCAGTTGTTGTGATGGTTATGCTGATAAGTTGTTCAAGATTGAGTGGTGTTAGTGGCAGGGCTCTGAGAAGTAGTGTTTATCCATTAATGGAGGAAAAGAAGGTTTCTGATCAGAGGTTTGGGCCATTGCTGCTGAGCTTCTTTCCAAGAGGAAGTATACCACCTTCAGGTCCTAGTAGAGGAACTGATCAGTTTGATGATTAGAATTTAATGGATTTCTCTTCTTCTTCTTCTTCTTCTTCTTCTTCTTCTTTTTTATATTTTAATTGTTTTTCTTTTATTTGATCCTTTTTTACATAAAAATACACATGGAATTATATATATTATGTATATAGAGGAAAAGGAGGAGGAGGAGATGCTCCTATTTGCAATTTGCTTCTTTTTGAAAGATTGAAATTAAGAAATGAATTGAGTTCTATTAAGTGTTGTTGGATTGTTTTGCTACTTTCTTACTGGGTTTAATTTTGCCAAAATAGTGTCTCATTGGTTTTGGTGCTGAAGAGATGGTAAATTAGAACAAAGTTAGTTGATTGGTCTTTTTTCTGTTCAACTGAGAGGTCTTATTCACATTATTCAAACAAATTATAAACTAATATTATATTCTTATATTAAAAAGAAAGGAAGGGGAGTGAGATTGAGAGTGTGTTTATTTTAAATTTTTAATACCAGTTTCAAATGGTATGATTGATAATTATCTTATTAAGCAAAACCAGCATTTTGAAACACCTTGATTTTTTTTAAAACCAAAAAGAAAAATTGAAAAATGAAGATTAACAAACCTCTAAATAACACAACAAACCGCTCTTTATCACGGTTTTTGGTTTTTTTTTTTTCATCATAAACCCAAGCCTGAACCAGATCTTGAAACAATTGGCGGTCAAAACAGATGAATAAACAACCAGAAAAAGAATTAAAAAAAACAAGGAAAAACATGATCTAAGATATTAAAATCAAGGTAAACAAAACACCGAAGTATAACACACCTAAAAATCAATTAATATTCCTTGGTTTTTCCTCAACACTAGTGAGAATTCTTTGGTCCAGTTTGCACCTTTTTTTTTTTTTCTTGTAACTTATCTCTTGGTTATATATATATTTTTTTAATAAATCTGTAATTTATCCATTTTATTAAAAAATAAAAAAAAATCAATTAGCAATAAGAATGACTAAAAGACTAAGAGCCTTGCTTCGACACAATAATTTTATTTTCATCTCATCAGTTATGACGCTAATTATTTTTCCAAGACATTGTTTAAAACAAAAAAAAAAAAAAAGCCCCATAGCATAGAAGAATCACTGAATTAGTTTACCTTTTCAAAATAACCGTCCCAAAATCTCTTTGATGTGCTTTCAATCCAACCATATTCCTACTATACTTTCATCAGACATAATTAATACAATCAGAAGATTAAAAAATAAATGGAATGGGAGACTACAGTGCAGCAACCCAACAACAAGAAAGCAACCAGGAGTCTGTATTGAACAAAATTAACAAAAGGATCAAAGTCTACAGCTAGGTAAACAAAACATGGATGCAAAGAAAATTACCACAAGGCCCATAGCATAGCAGTTGCAATTTGAAAGAACACATCAAAAATGAGAAATCCACTAATTACTTGATTATTCAAAACATAATAAAATTCTCTGAAGCTAACAAAACACTATCTGGATTTCCGGCAAATAACCTCTTGTTGTAACATTAAGTGCGGGCAGGCGGAGGAGGAGCAGCACCAGCGGGGCGAGCACCTACCCCTGGCCTTGCAGTGTCATCCTTCAAATAAAAGACGCAAAACAAACATAAGAAATTGTTTTTGAAATTACCTATTTGTTTCAGGAAGCAAGAACTAATAAGCGCAAGTTATGTCAAGGATTGGAATAAACTAGCAAACAGTATAATGCGTTCATGAGAAAAAAGAAACCAACAGCAGAAATGATGGAGCTCGTTGGGACTTATAGGAAACACTGATGTAAGCAAAGCAATGATAAACCGAGCTGTTTGGCAGATGATGAGAATAGAATGCTGATCTATTCAATTCATATAAGCAGTTGATAGCAGTAAAATGTTCCATCCTAACATGATCAGCTAAATATGGATGCAAATAGCTGACAAAGTGAAACAGATGCAAAATACATGTTAGGGTCCTGTTCATCCCAAGATGGCACAGATAAATAGCCAATGGGGCAGACGTGTGGTCCCCATTATACCACAATCAATTTTTTTAGTAAACCCTGACCACAGGACAAGTCAGCTAGACAAAGAACAGTTTGCTAGTTGTTAACTTATGTAACATCTTGAATTCTGCAAATGAATTGGACTGCTCAAACATTGCATAGGTTCAGCTAGACAAAGTACAGTTTGATGGTTGTTAACTTGTGTAATATCTTGAATTCTGCAAATGAATTGGACTGCTCAAACACTGAATTAAGTGGTTGAAATACAAAGGGAAAATAACAACAAAACAAAACAGTAACCATCTATAATATCAAATATAGCTTGATGAAGACCACGAGTTTTTAGGGATTGCTATACACTAGAAAACAAGCAATTGTAATTTCCGAAGAAATGGTGATATAAAGTACTGAAACAATAATCCTGTGATAATGAGCCCTTCATGGATAGAACACGATAGAAAAATTAGCTTGTTAGGATGAATATATTCAACAAGGATAATTATATAACAAAGCTTCAATTGGAGACAAAGGAAAAATTAGCTTGTTAGGATGAATATATTCAACAAGGATAATTATATAACGAAGCTTCAATTGGAGACAAAGGTTGATTGCCTTAAACAATGGTATAATTACACAGTTACAAAAGTAGGTCATGGCAAAAATAAAAAGGCAACAGAATGCTAATGAATTCATATTAACAGCCAAATCAGATTAAATGTTCCATCCTAAAATGATCAGCCAAATATAGATATAGATAGCTGACAAAGTGAACCAGATGGTTATCACATGTAGGGACCTGTTCATCCCAAGATGGCACCAAACAGAAAAGGCCAATGGGGCAGACGTATGGTCCCAGTTATAACACAATAGGTTCTTCGCATATAACCAGACTAAGCAACAACTCAATGGAACAGGAATGGTTTGGTATTTCATTGCTGCAATGCATTAGATCATCTTAATGGATCGCAATGTTCTGACATGAAACGGGAAAGCTGTTTGTGCTTGTACAGAAAAGATTCTTCATGATAGAGCATGCAATAGTAAGTATCATCCTTACTGAACAGCTAAATTGCAAAACAAATAGTCATAGATGTGTAGCAAACAGCAGTTGGTACAAGATACCAGTTCAAATCAAATTACAAAGTAAAGAACGTAAATTCACTACAGAAATCAAAATAAATGAAAGATTGATGGAGCAACATTTCACAGAGCAATATGGCAGACATCCCTATAAATATCATCGGTAACTAGAAAGATGCACAAGGAAACACAGAATCACGCGACATCTGGTGTAAAAAATTACAGGAGATTTGATATCTTCAATTATACCCTACTTATAGATGCAAAGTAATTTCAAATTTACAAGGGAAAATAGATGGAGGACAGACATCTCCATGCAATCCAAAGATGAAAAACTAAAGAATAGGAATTTATGTACACAAGCAGGAATCCAATGGCCACAACGAAGAAAGCCATCAAGTAAAAAAAAAAAATCCTGCATCGTGCCCACATTGCATATAAATTTATGCTTCCGTTGACACATTCATTACAAGAATTCGAATGAATGCAACGCCTATCAAAAGCAACAGTAGCCTAACAACAAATACCAAAGCAAATGCTGAAAAAAATTAGATAAAATCATTATTTTCAAAATAGAAATTTTCTACATCCAAATCATTCTTAGACAAGACAATAGATATCAAAGACGATAAGGATCATTCTTTTCTCATAATTCAGTCAATCAATCAAACAATAAACTAATTGCTACACGGACATAATTCAATAGGTGGCAAACAAGTTAGTTAATACATACTCTGCGCCTGAAGCGCTGCGGAGGCTCACGATTCCTCCTGTCGGTGCGGGAGCGAACCCTGACAACATGAGAGTGGATCGCGCAAGACACGCAATACTGCATCTTCGCATAGAGCTTTGGAAGGGTATAACCTAGAGAACCAAAACAATCCATCAACAAAAGAATCCAAAATAGAAAAAGAAAACATCCACCCTCTTCATCCTAAGATAATACCATCATAAACACAGGCCTCCTGCACATCCCTCACAGCAGCTTGCTCGACAATGTTCCTCACAAGGAACCTCTTGATGGCCTTATCCTTCATTTATAAATTGAACCAAAATCAAAGATCAAGGGTTTTTTCCCACAAAACAAAAAGATCTAAACTTTTAAATCAACCATTGACGACAAACCTTAGGGCAGCACTTGCCGCAGTTGGAGCAGCGGATGAATTTGACGTGGCCACGGCCGTGCTTGTTGCGGCCGCCATTGCGGCGCTTGAAGGTCTGCAAGTAAGAAGAAAACAAGGCCATCAGACATCAGTATAAGGGCAAACAAATAGGCGAAGAGGAAGAACAACTAGGGTTTGGGAGCTTCACCATGGCGGCGAGATCCTAAGCCGAAACCCTAACACCAGTCTCTCTCGGTTGCTAGGGTTTGAGACGGCTGATGATGTGGGCGGGTGAGGAGGGCACTCGTTTATATAGCTAGGGTTTGGGTCAGGCCTTAAACGGATCGGATCTTTTAGAGTGGAACACGATCCGACCCGTTATGATATCCATTAGTCTTTTTTTACATTATATTATTTTTTTTAATTTAATTAAGTTAATCAGGGTTGTTTAGAATTATATATGATCCAAAAATGAATAAATCAAGTGTTTTCTTTTAAATATATGACATGATTTCTAGTATTAACACCATGATCATGTTTTTGGGCTAAAGAAAACTTACTATAAGCTCTAGCATACAAGTTCATTGAGTCCATAATAAAAAGCATGAGTTTTTTTTTTCAATATTGATTCATAGTTCATACTTATAATAATTTTAATAAATAAAATAAAAGTATAGTTTTATAACAAAATCCAACTATATAAGTTGGGTTTTATAAACCCGCTCGAGTTAATGGGTTAAAACAAATTTGACCGGACAAATCCGGGCCAATTTAAGCTCTATATCACCGGATTGAGCGGTTAGACAGCCTGACCGGTCCAAGTTTAATAACTATGTTTGCATAACAAATAAAAGAAGCAACAATGAGAAAAAATTCAAGTATCTAAAGGTTTAAAATATTAGAATACAACTCTCAATTCTCATACCATTTCATTATCAATGTTACAACACCCCAAAAAGTTAAAAAAAACTTATTGAATGGAAACATACATGGGCTTAACAAGAGAGATAAAATTACAACAACAACATCACAGGGGACCATTACAAGAAGGTGAGGAAGAAGGTAGAACACAATTCTAGGAACAAACAATTGGATGATAGAACAAATAGAATAAAAAATCAAGCAACTAAGAAAGAGGCAAAGCTTGAAGTTGTCAGGCTATGAACAAAGAAATCAAATAAATACGTTATTTCACTCGGAGGCCTAGTCAGAAGGTGCTACTGCTTTCACTCGCAGAAATTGATGAACTCTCTGATTTAATGGCAAGGGGTCCCTTGCTTATTTCGAGTCCCTGTAGTCTTCCGAGGTGGTCTTGCTGCATCACGTCGGAGAGGGCGTGAGCATGGCTAAGCATATGGTGATTGGACATTGTGGACTGCAGCTGGTTGAAACTGGAGTGAAACGGCATGCTACGATGGGCGCCTGCTTGCGGCTGCTGCTGGAGTGTGAAGAATGATTGATTGTATGACATACTTTGCAGGCCATGATTATAGTTTTCACCTGAGTTTGATATTTCACCAGTCGCGATTTTAAGTCTCTCAACTTCATGTTTTAGTGCCTCGTTTAATGCTGCAAAGGGATGATTATGAAGTTCATCAGAATATTTGAAGACATCGCTTGGCAAGGTTGGGTATCTTAGCATGCAGAGAAAACAGGGTATACTGATTTAGAGGAACAGACAGACATATATGTAAGCATGATATCTTAGTTCATTACACTACCGAGCACGAGATATTATTTATGATTTAATAAAATATAGACCAGACAAAGTGATACAATATTTCGTAGTTGTTTCATATAAAAAGTGATTTACATGGTATGTAAAGTAATTGATCTCTTCTATTCCAACTACACATGCTCAAACAATAGGGAAGTAGAAAAAATTGAAGATTGAATACAAGAAAAGATTCTTGACACCTCATTAAACCACTCAGAAAATCAGTTCAGGCTAACTGAAAAATACAGAATGTAGATGGATTGGACAAACACAATTCCTAGTTCTCATCTTAAACTATAGAGAGCACCAATGTGAAAGAGAAGCAATGAGGTGATAACGACTATAGCAAGGAACCTAATATGCTAACCATGACTTGTAAGAAATAAGCTCAATGCACATTATCTGCATGACCAATGAAATATTTCCTGCAGGAAATATAATACTGTAAAATTCACTATAATCATGAAAGCAATATAGTCTTAACAGCCATAAAAACAAAATCATGCACTTCCACAGGAGCCTCAGATCAACATAGAGCTGGAACGATAGCATAACTGATGGCAACAGAACAGTCGTCTTAATTCCAGTTTCTTTGACCACTTAAAAACAATACTTACCATCACGAAGCTGAGCCTGTTGCTCCATCGCTTGTAACCGGATCCGAAGTTCAGCATTTTCTGAGGTCAATCCTGTTGTATCTCTCTGAAAAATGAATTGTATCGAAAACAAGAAATTACTCAGGTTTTAAGTTATTCTTGCAATGAGCTTAGCAAAAAAGCAAGTCATAGATGCTTCTCCAGTGACAGTTATTTGAATAAGTAAAGAAATAGCATCAACTATTCTCTGTCAGTTTTATTTATTTATTTATTTATTAACGATCCACTAGCACTACAAACCGAGACATCCTGTTAAGCCTATCATAGTAAGTCAAGGACCCAGCTGACATCAAAGTCCTTTTTCATGAGAAATTGAAAGAACCAAACCTGGAATAAAGTGAGCTGAGCAGAGAGAGTTGTTGCTTCAGTTTGAAGGGTTTGAACTTTTCTCTCCAGTTCCGATATGTAGCGTGCCTTTCTTTCCTTGGAACGAGCAGCAGATAAACGGTTGGCCAGAATCCTACATACAGTAGAATTAAAGTATGATATCCAAGAAGTAAGCTAAGGGTGATGTGTGTTCCCAGAAGTAACAGATAACTAAATGCAAAAGGTCACAATAACATAAAAGAAACGGCTGAAAGTGTGAATAGTATGACAAAATGTACATAGAAAGTGTAAGAATAACATTTTAAAGGCATCTAATACACTGAAGAAACAGTGGCTAGAATAGTTGCATATAGATCTTGCTTCAGATCTTATCAGGGAATTTTATAAAACACAAGTGCAAAAGGAACATAGAGACAGTAATGATGTGGATAGGATCATTCTAATGATGGTTGCGCTAACTGACACATCAGGATAGAGGAAGAAGCTACAATAATGAAACTTAAAATCACAAAGGTGGGTCCTCAATCGAATAACGCAGGGCTGTCATCAATATCCAAAAATTGGAAAGCATGCAAACCATTAGCACTAGAGAAGGCACTGGTCAAAACTACCTCGGATCATGTACACGAAGGATTAACAATTGTTTCAATGGACTCACAGGATTAATAATTAATTCAATGGTTTGAAGCAACAAAGGCCTATTTGGTAGCCCAAGGAACTTTTAGCAAATGAGTAGATGACAGAAATGGAAAGGTATCAAGGAGAAGGATTCATTGGAATGATCAGAAATTGAATGGTTAGAGCTAATATGCCCAGTTGGAGTAAAACAAGTCCTAGCTATGCCCAATGAAAAGAAAGAAAGCAAGCTCTTCCAACATAAGATGCATTTCTGGTTAAGGGGCAGGAAATAGGACAATTATATGAGAACCAGAAGCAAAACCGAAGAAAAAGAAAGCCAGGTGTTAACGAGCCCTCTGACTCAAAGAAGGGGATGCTAACCTACACTTTTACTTTGAATTGCCAATGGTAGGAGAAGAGTTAGCACAACACGCTTGCAAAACTAAACGGCATAGACATCACTCTTTTGCAAACAAAATGACATCTGCCAACATGTTATAGATTACTGCAAAAAGCCGTTTGGTACAAGAGAATGAAATATGACATTGACAGCTGACCAAAATAAACTATACTCAAAAGGCGTTAACTTGAAGAAGAATTTCCTGAAGTAAAAGAGCTGAAAGGCTCCTGAGCTAGATCCCTGACCATTTCTCTACCACACGGTGTTCTGAGAAATATCTAAAGATAATTTATGGTACATACTTGAAGACCAAGATATTCACCACGCCGGTCTCACATCAATAGATAAATCAACAACGGCTTCAATCAAATCATTTAGATTGCAAAACAGTTGACAGTTAAACTACATTCGTCAAAATTAAGCTACTAACAGTTGGACACACCAAGTTCAGACACAAAAAAAAATTGAGGGAAATTTGAAATCCAACTAATTAGTAAACATATACTTCAAAAAGTCGAAATTTTGAAAAATTAAACAAGCAAAAACAAACCTTTTAGCCCGCTTTGGGTCAATAGCAGCAAGCTCAGCAAGCTGATCAGGAGTCATGGCCTTCTTGGCCTCCATGACTTCTCCAAACATCCCATCCCCCTTCACAGCCCCCGCCGACGCCAAAGAAACCCCATCCACCGAACTACTATGCCGGTGCTTAGGTCTGACAGGCACCACCCCACCAGCATTCCCATTTCTCCTCTCCTCCACTCCACCTGAGCTCTCCGGCGTCGGATCCCCACAGATCCCTCCCTCCGACCCCGATCCACTCCCTTCCAGCTTACACCCAATCTTCTCAATATCCATAAACGTGCAGAAAAGATCATCCTCCGACCCGATCTCCTCAAAACTCCCCCCTGGATCACCGGCAGCTCCAAGGTCCAGCTCATCGGTGAATCTGAAGGCCATCTCGGATCTAGCACGGCGGTGGTGCGGCCCTCGCATTCCAACCCCATTGGGTGGTGGCGGGAGGTGGGGATCATCCACAGTGCGGCTGGAGGGATCGCCATTAGTGGATTGCATCTCAAAAGCTTGAGCTTTGTCCAAGGGTTTGACGATGAGAGGAGAGAGAGAGATCTAGAACGCGGGTAAGAGAGGAGGAGAAGAAGGAGAAGGATGCGGTGTGGATCTTAAACAAGGGGGGACATTTACGGAGTTTACTTGGAATCTTTCATTGTGGGCACGTGGCATGCCAATGAGGACTTCTGCTTCCCTGAAACGGATATCAATGGGAAACGTGAAACGCTATGGGGGAAACGTGTAATGGATTATAATGATATTTTATTTATTTATTTATTTATTTTTATTTTCTCCCATTACCTTTCGCCTAGTAACACCCGTGCTCCGATATATTCATGTCCAAGCTAAAAAAATGGGTTCGAACTGCAACTGAGAGTATATGTGGGTTCAAATATTAACTGCTCACTTGTGCACACCCTCACATCAAATATATATATATATATATATATATTGGTGTATTAACAACGACCTCTGAGTTTTAGGGCTTATTTGATTAGCTTTTAAAAAACCCAAAAGTGCTTTTTTATAAGTTAAATACTTCTGGGTTCAAAAAAAGTTGTTTGTATTGG
Source organism: Dioscorea alata (assembly GCA_020875875.1). NCBI lineage: Eukaryota > Viridiplantae > Streptophyta > Magnoliopsida > Dioscoreales > Dioscoreaceae > Dioscorea > Dioscorea alata. The sequence goes on along the minus strand of CM037022.1, from coordinate 17,859,842 downwards.
CTTTTTTGCAAATACATAAGCTGTTAAAAAAAACTGAAAAATAGTTTTTTTCAAAAGCTAGTCATGATCAGCTTATGAAAAAAAGCTGTTTTTCAGTTTTTTTTTACAGCTTTTACTTCCACAGAAAAGCTAATTTAAACACAAAATATAAAAAATTACTTAACTTATGAGAAACATTTCTACTAAATTGAAGAAAAAAAAGTACTTTTTTGATAAGCCAATCCAAACAAAGTTAGTGGCTTAAAAGACCCCATACCATACAACTTTAGAGTGGAGAGATACACTACCTCCCACAGGGAACCCATCCAAACTTAATAAATAATACTTGGGTCCAAAACAATATATGAACAATACTGTTATATTACTATTACAGTATTGCTACATTATTTCAATGCATAGATTCGATCATGCATCTTGTCTATGCACTGACTTATAACAACCACTAGGGTAACTAGTGGTTATTCGTCCAATATATATGTGTATATATAAACATACTTGAGATGGCAAATTGGCAATATGATAAAATATTATGTTAAATGTTTTTTGTTTTAATTTTGAGCTTGGCAGAAAATTTTTATATAAATTGATCGAAGTTTAATTTAATTAGTGCTAATAAAGTTTGAATATTTTAATATTAAAATTTGTTTTCAAAATTATGATTAATATTTATTAATTATTGATGAACATTTTAAAATGAATTATTAAGTGTATATGTTTAAAAACAAAATGATTTGATAGAAGACTTTTTGGTTGGAGAAATAGTCCTTATCCCCAACCAAACATGAAGCTAGTAAATTATGTGGGGTTCTATGTCAATTATTAAAATGACTAAAACGAATAAATATGTTCATTCTGTAAATAAAAAATATATATTTTTTTAATGACTATTATTTTACTGTAGATATATGTATGCAATTAGCGTGTAAAATATTTAAATTGTTATTTAATCTTGAATTTTTAAAATTTTCTTTAATAGAGAGTTAACAAAGATAATTATATTTTTATTTTTAAAAATCACAAAAAAATAGTTAAATTGAAATATCTAAACTATCTATAAAACCTTGCAAAGTATTTTTATTTTTTTATTTTTGGTTATCAGGACAATTTTTTAAAACACAGGGAAAAAAATCTATCATTGAAAAGATATTTTATGAACTTAAAAATTATGGAATTTTTAAAATAAAGTATAAATTCTTGATATAAAATATATAAGATTTAGGATTTGTAGTATCATTTTGTTTTTTTTTTCATATATATATTTAAATTTTTGTCGGTTATTCTTTTATATAGTTTTGTTTTGTTCCTTTATTTTATTAAAATTGAAATGTTATCATGTATTATTATTATTATTATTATTATTATTATTATTATTATTATTATTTGGTCACGTCTATCAAGGAGCACCGCATTTGATTAAATAAAGTTTAGCAGCGTGTTTATTATTGATAGCATGCGGTCATGTGTGTTGGCACTTGGCATCTAATTAATGGGGAAAAGAATAAATCCTTTTTTTTTTATCTTAAATAGATTAACATTAAATAATGTAATTTATCTACTTCACTTAAATAAAATTGTAACTTTCCAAAATCACTAAAACCCCTTTAGACCTTTTTAACTTTGATCATAATCCCTAAATTTTCTATTTATTTTTTAATTTTTGTTATTTAAATATTATTTTATTTATGTTAGTACTCGTATTGTTTTAATAGAATATCAAAATATACCTTGTCACTCAACCGTAAAGGCATAGGATGATGATGAGCCTGAACTCTAGGAGTAAGTGTGAAGAGAGTGAGTGAGCCCTCATGCCTAGATGCAAGACTCAACATGAAGAAAAAAGTATCAACAACAAGTTAAAAATATCAACGACAAAGTGATCTATTGATAGGTAGGTCTCACATATGCACTGACTCTGCCTCCTATTTGCTATGATGAAATTTGTGCATACCTTTGCCTTTCTTAATAGCTTAGTCGCTCATCTTGGCAAAAAAAAAAAAAAAAAAAAAAAAAAAAATTAAAACTGAGATAATTTTATAATTATAATTTAATTTTAATTTAAAAGTAAAAATTTTGAAAAATAAGGATGTTTGGAGATTTGATAAATATGAATGACTTTTTTCCGTAATAAAGAAGGTTGGAGAAATTGTTGTTAATTTCCACTTTTTATTTGAGATTAATAAATTATCAAATAAAATAAAACACGGTAGTAAGCTTTAAGGAATCAAAGGCAATAATATTACATCAACATAATGCCATTTATCTTAATTGTTTCATGGCATGATTATGATAAACAAAATTTCAAAACATGATTTCCCCCTATTCCAAAATTCATTGAATATATATATATATATATTCCCATGGTTTTCCCCTTTTATTTTTATCTAATTGATTTATTTATATTTCCTTCTGGCATTTGTTGGAGTTAGGAGATTTTTGTAATGATTAGCTAAAATACTCTATATATTTATTCAATAACAATTCTTTATATCAATATTAACAATACATGTTTTTTAACCAATTACAAAATTAATCACCAAAAAATCTGATATATATTGATAACAATACATGTTTTTTTAACCAATTACAAAATTAATCACCAAAAAATCTGATATATATATATATATATATATATATATATATATAAAGTAAAAGAAGAAGAATGCAATGAAAAACTCATTTTAAACAAGAAATAAAAATATAACCAACGGTCTCTTTCCCTGAGTCATTTACGTAAGGTGTTTATTTTTTTTAGAAGGATCTGAAATTGAACCCCAAAGCCCACATAAAGTGAGAGTATATGTATTATTGAACTTGCTCCACATTTGTGCACTTCTTTTGACTTACTTTATACAGGGGTATTTGTCACCGATTTATAAAATAATAATAATAATAATAATAATAATAATAATAATAATAAAATAAAACATCATTCTTTATAAAGTTCAACTTCTTTTTTTTTTTAATAAAAAAAATTCTTAAGTTAAAAACTTAGAATTAGTTAAAGGAAAAAACCTTTAAATAAATAAATACATAATTAACATTCTCTCGAGTCTTTTTTTTCTTTTTATTAGTTCATTTTAATTAATTTACATAAATTAAGAAAGTTGATTGAAATTATTTAGTAATAAAAATTTATAAAAATTTATATTAATTTTTTAAAATTATTTTTTATTTAAAATATGATTTAATAAAATGTATAGTTAAAAATTATTTATTGAAAATTATAGAAATAGATAAAATATAAAGATAATTTTAAAAAATTAATATTTAATATTTTATAAATTATTTAAATAGTCAAGTAAAAATAAAAAAAAATCTAAAATGAGACAAATAAAAATAACCGGAATAAATAATAAAGAATAAAATTAAAATACATAGAGTAAACAAATAATAAATAAAAATGGCGCCTTTTGTTGCTGTGAGAAAAAGCCCAGCTCTCTCTTTCGCGTCTCTAGATTCTTTACTTCTCTCTTCAATGGAGGCGCTTCAGCGCCAGCATTGGAGCATCTCCATCGAAGCCAAGGCCAATGGTGTGGGTTTCAAGCTCAAGCTATACCGCATTCTCCACTGCTCCAGGCTCTCCTTTCTTCTTCGGATCCCTAGGTCCAGGTTCTCCCTCAATTTCAAGCTCAGAACCACACTCTCAGCTTGCGAAGGGACTGGGAAATCTAGTTTTTCCCGTTTGTTTGGGAGGCTTTGTCATTGGAAATCCAGGAGTATTGCTAAGAAAAAGGATGTGCTTTTCGTCAAGAGATCCAAGACTGGAAAACCGGAATGGAGTGGCTTCCGATTTCCTTTTCAGGTGAGGAACTCAACGCTTGGAATTATACATTTCTCGATTTTGAACCACTTATGTGTTTATCTAGTGATGTTTGGCTGTGAAATTTATGATCAAAATTGAAACTTTTGTATTCCATTGGTTTTATATGCTTCTTTCCCAAATAAATTGAATCTATTTATTTCTACGTTTTTTTTAATTATGTACGCAATTGTGTTCGATTATCTGTACTTCATTTATCATATGTATATTTAGCCAGTATGATGGTGAGTGATGGTTTTCTATTAAGTATTTGTGAAGTTGTGAAATTTATGGCTACTTTCACCTGATTATGATACATTAGTATCATAGTATGGCATAAAAAAAAAATTAGCTTTTAAATGTGCCAGGAATTTCATAGAGTAAGAATGCTACTCAGTGCTCTGGATAAAGCGTAATTTGCAAATCTTCTTTTAAATGGTCAATGGAGCAAAACAACAATCCACAGATTGTGTTTGTTGAAATAAAAGCCTAATAGCACTGGTTGGTGGGTGCCAAGTTTGGGGATACAGCAATATATATATATGTGTGTGTGTGTTCAGAGGTGGCTAACTGTTCTGAATTCACCTGAACATTGGTAATCAAAAGTCTTTGGTAGGCCTTGCTTGTTAGCTATTAATTTCTTCATGCCCGTGGGTTGAATCTGGGACTTACATTTTGTGATTAGGGTCACACTGATGGGAGAAGTTTAGTGTTTCACTTACATATGTTTGATGCAGGATCCGGTGGCGGCAATGATGGGAAGCCTGTCCCTTCTTTTTTACTCAGCATCAAAGAGAGACCATGGCGGAATTGTAATACATGGCCTTACCTTCATATTTTTTCTGATGATATTATTGAGTTTCAAGATGAAGAAAATACATTTTTCTTTGGTTTTGGCCATAACAATCATTTCTACCATTGGAATTTCTTGTGTCTGTATGAGTTACCAAGACTGTTTCACAGTACCTGCCAGGATATCTGGGATGAATTTTATTACTGCTGGGTGTCTATTTGCTCTTTCTCAGGTCAGTTCTTTCATATGCTTGCTTTCTGATTCTTGACTTTTAAACTTCAAATCAGTTATAATAATTGTTAGATTAAAATGTGATATTGTTTAGACTGTTTTCTCTATTCATCTGTGATTCAATTTTGCTTCTATTAGCTAAAGTATTACTAAAGTAACCTCTGTTGTTCAACTTTATGCATGGATTGATTCAAGAAAGTATCATGAGTGTAACCATATACTTTACCTGTGACAAATCGTATCTAATTCCATCTTTAACCCATTTCTAGTTTGTGTAGTTTTATTAGTTACACACTTCTTGGCAAATTGTTTATATTCTTTAAGATGTTTGTCTTCCTGTCGTACATGTGTATCTCAATTTGGCAGCTTGTCAAGCCTAGAGATCTGCGTCCAGCAGGATTCTATGCATCATCAGTGAAGTTTCTGATGAAGGTAATAACCCAAACCTTTGAGGGTGTTAATACCGGAATCAATTTGATCCCCAAAAGATTTGCTTGAAAGTAATGTTATTTAAATGATCATTTCTTTGTACTGATTATTGCAGCGCAAACAAGACATGCATATGATGCTTAGAGAAGTCTGCGGCGGACTTAAAAGAAGATGTGTTATCGGGTATTTGAAAGTACAGTGATACCTTTGTCGGCTCCAATCGCATTGCCCAGGAGACTCCTATGTTCCATTTACATGAATGTGTAAGTCCCCATTTCTCATTCAAACATTGATTTTTAATAACAAAGTGGTACTACTTAAGTCCTATGCTTATCTAATTCTTTAAGATTAGTTATTTTGATTTTTTCTATATCGATTGAAACACGAACCAAATAAATAAAACGGCATTTGTGCATAAAATTTAGGAGTTCTAGATGCCATTTCACTCAATCTTGTTGGAGTTCCCCTAATCTCCGGTGTCATCACTCTCGATGCCACCGGATGTTGCTGGTTGGCCCATCTTGGTCCCTTCTCTGCCCACTTGAGCTCTTGTTGCTCAACTGATCCTGGATATCTACAGAAACAACCTGTACTCCCTGCCCTCTGAATATACCCACAGTAGTATACATATAGTTCACAAAACAAGAAACACAAGTATTTCTTGATAATTTTTGGAATATATAAGAGAAATGTCATACCTTTGGGAAAATCTTTTTCCAATACAATCCAGGCACTTCCTTCAGTCATTGCTTCCATTCAATCACCACACACTTCCTACAGTATACTCTTCCACACACCTGCAGTTTTGATTATCAAATGTTGATCATATTAGTGTTATCAGTGTAACTAATAGTCCCGCATCAGTTAAGTCGGTAAATATACATCTAAATATACAAATCTGGGCCTCTCATTCTATCAGCTTAGATTTTTGGATTGATAGTTATGTTTCACTTGCATATATAGTAACTGCTACATTAAAAATTAGAGCTCAATGATAACACTTACCAAACATCTGTGCCGGAAGTAACAACATAAACACTACACAAAGCACCAATGCTTGTATGGGGAATCCTCTGCTTCTGTATTCCTCTTTGGTCTTCTTCTAATTTATATCCATTTGCATCATTATATGAACCTGGCTGTTCTCCTTCACACCTTTAAATCCTCCATTGTTATTGTTGTTGTTCTTAGCTTCTTGTCACAAGACCTTGGAAAAATCTAAACTTGGTGACTTGCTAATTATATAACTTTTCTTCTTCAAGTTTTCATCCTTTTTTTCTTCATGTATGAGCTTCATTGCAATGTCTTTCTTCTTCTCTTGAGCTTGTTCTTGTTAATGTTCTTGTTTGAAGATTGCAAGGTGTTTGCAGGTGAGGTTTACTAAGGGGTCCTTCACTCCAAGATAAAGCTCTTCTAGTTCTTGGCTTGCCTTCATCACTGCTACTTCATTCTCCATTACTGTTTCTATTTGAGTTAAGAGTGTGGTATGTGAAGGGAATAAGAAGAGGAAGAGAGGATGGTGATTTGTGTGAGAATAATATGGGAATAAATATATATATATATATATATAAAACAGAGATTATAATTAATGCACTTGTTGTATTACATTTTAATATGCTATATATATATATTTGTGCAACTTATGAGGCATGTTTTTGGGTTTTGTTGCTGGATGTATATAATCTCTGTTTTAGAAACTTTATTGGTTTGGTTTGTGGTACCTTATTCATCATTTACATAAATTATTAATCAGATCATTTTTTTTCTTTTTCTTTTATTTTAATCTTGGTCTTTTATATTAGCAAGGTGTTCATTGGAGATAAATTAAAAAAAAGAAAAAAGAAAAAGAGTAAGTGAAACTGAAGTGTTATTTATTTTTTGTGAGGAAAATTGATATTTATTTTTTACTTGTAATATTTGTTATAGATATCTATATAATAAAGAATATTTGGAAGAAAGCGGAATTCATCCAATAAAAAATTATAAGAAATTGATCAAAATAATTAATAAATGTAAACTATACATATTATTTAGATTTGATTTAATCCAAAAATGAAAGTTAATAATGTAAGAGACCGAAATTTATATATTTAAATTCATATTTATAAAATTATTTTAATATGTACAAAATGGAGAGGGAAACGTAGGAAATAAAGAAAGAACAATGAATTTAAATATTTGTTCTTTTGTTTTTAATTGAATCAATATCATGGATTTGGACTTATATAAGGGTGTGCAGACACTTAAAAGTGGATTTCTTATGATGTGACATAGAAACCATGATCTGTGATCTATTTTCCAATAAATTAATGAATTAATGCGCTTGTGCTAAGATGCGATGTAGTCCAGCATTAAATAAAAAATAACAATAAAATTAAAATAATAAGGACTTATGCCTCTACTATGCATGGATTTTGGGGTTCAATATAGAAAACAAACACCTACGCAAAACTTACATTGCATGGGCTATCTCTTTTGAGTAATGCTATATAGAGCGAAACGGGTACACAAATCAACCACACGATTGATGTGGCTAGTGACGTCGCTGTTTTTTTTAGATTTAATCACCAAAACAGTCCCTATACTTTTCTCGCTCTTCCCTTTTAGTCCATGCACTCCATAATAGGCACATTAGGTCCTTCTACTTTTATGACTGGGTAAATTTCGTCCAAATCGTTATGTCCCATTTATTTAAGCTGACATGATTTTTTTTAAATAAAATATCAATAAAAAAATAATTAAAAAAACTTAAGTTTCGGATTTGGACCCAAATCCGAAACTTAAGTATCTTCTTTACTCCTCTACGCTCTCCTCCATCTCAACAACCGCTGTCTCATCCTTCTCCACTATAACCATCGCATCATCGTTCTGAACGATGCCCATCCATCGTCTCATTATTCTCAGCGATGATCACCGAGCAGTCCTCCCACCGCGGCCACCATCCCATCCTCCATCGTTTACACCCTAGAGCCCTCATCCCATCCTCCTCCATCGTTCACATCCTAGTGCCCTCGTCCATATAGATTATGCCCATATTTAACTAATTTTGGGCTCATTTATTGGAATGTTTGCTGAAGTTGGAAAGATTGTATAGAACACTTTGTCATTCTGTAAAATCATGTTGCTTCTGTCAAATTATGGTGCTTTGATGTATTTAATTTTTGCTTAAAAAGAAGAAAGAGTTTTCATTGCTTAATGGATTTTTCTTAAATATTTGATATTCTCTGTGTTTGATGGCTTAATTATTGCTTAATTTCGTAATATAATTTTTTATCATCTAATGGAAATTTTCCAAAAGATATAAGCTTTCATCAATGAATTGCCCTAACCCTTACCATTTTTATGCAGTAAGATCAAAAAAAAATTTCTAATTAATTAATTAGAACCCAACAAGAATTGTTTGAAAAATAACTTAATGCAATAATGTTCAAGAATTGGTAGTCTAGTAAAAGTCTTTGTTGCAGTAATGTTCAAATTCTGTTATTCCTATAAAAATATTAATAATAAAAAATAAACAAACCGAAAAACAGCTCTCTATTGTATATCATTCACAACAATGCTTTCAACCAAAAATTCAAACATATAACATTCCCAATAAACATTCCCAATGGACAAATTCAAATAGAGGAAATCCACAATTATAAACATAGACAATTAAATAAACTTTCAAGTTCATTCATCACTTAACTTTGTTGCAATTTCACAAATAGTAGGTTCAACATTTATGCTGCCATATTCATAGAACATAAGGTTTATACCATGCATTTAACAAAAAACATACCCAACCTTGCATGCTTAACCTCTCATATATCATGTTTGCAGTTTGGATGACATTACAAAAAAAAAAAAAAAAAAAAAAAAAAACTCAAGAACACTTGTCAACAAAAACCCTACTCTACAGAACTAATCCTGAAATTCATAGTGCATGATTTTGCTCAGCTGCAGCCTTTGTTGTACTATCCTGTGTTGAAAAGGCTAGGAAGTCTAAAAGATGCGATGGTTGCTGTCCTGGTTCTGCATTTTGTTATGTCCTTTCTCTTATCCCTCCTATTTCTTATTTCCTAACCATCAAAGCCACCAAATAACACACATCAATATTCAAAAAAAGGTTGTGCAAGCATATTAATAATCATAACAAGAAGTGCAATGAAAATATAAACTCACCAGTAGTTCACTGCTGGTAATAAATGAAGAACCATGCATTATTTCTCTCCCAATAATAAGGTAACCACTATAAGTTTGCACCGTATTAGATAATTATTATTGTTGTGTGTAACTTACACAATTGTCCATAATACAGGAGAATAAAAGGTTATTACTCTAAATTTATTCATTGGACCATAAGCAACATGAGGTTTTGCCTTCCTTCTTTCCATCCCACTTGAAGTAGCTTCATTACATGGATGAGTTGTCTTAACTTGGGAACTAAATTGGGGGTTATCAGCCTGCATATAAACAAATATTATAATTAACAAAGTAACATGAAAAGGCAATATGCAATCCAAATCAATTAACTTACAATATTAGTTCTTTGTGAACATCTGGAATTATCATGCCCTTTTAAATCTTTGTTTGGCCTTTGTTTTTGGATTCCATTGGTTCTCTTCTTCTTTTTTTTGGCAGGTCTTCCAGGCATTCTTTTCATTATAGGTGGCAGCATTGGTCCTTCTCCACTTGTTGGCCAAAATGCTCTGCCTCTTGGTGGATTTACAGGGAACTCATATACTTTAAGGTATATCTCCTTTCTATACCAGTCACATACATAATCAAATGGATTTGAGCCTTGAAATGCAAGTGCAGCCAATGCATGTTCGCAAGGAATTCCTGTCTTATCCCACTTCCCGCAAGAACAACTATGGCTTTCCAAGAGAACTACAACATGATCCTCTCTGGCATGTAAGACTAAGTTATCCCAAAAAAACCTCATGCCTTGCTCCCCCACTCCATTCTACCTGTCATTTTCCACTTTTCCTCCTTTCCTTTTCAATCCTTGCAAGTATCCTAGGGCCACAAGAACTTCTCCACTTCATAGCATATTTTCTTTTCACAACTATTCTACTCATGCAATACTGCCTAATGTCTTCTAGCATGGTAATAATTGGCTTGTGCCTAGCTTCTAGCATTACACCATTGAAAGTTTCACACATATTATTATCGATGGCTTCACACTTCACCACATCATTAAAGAATACCTAACACCAGTTCTCAGTAAGCCAATTTTCACACAAACCATCTGCAGCATTAGTCCCTCCCTTCAGCTCTCTCATCCTATCCAAATGCATCAGCATATATCCTTGTTGGTGGACTTGGCAGCATTCCAAAATTGCAATTGGATTTCTTTTCCAGGGTGTCTCTTGCCCCACCTTGCATATATGTGTCTAGCACACATTCTATGTTCCACCAATGGGAAAAGGGTCCTTACTGCATGGATGAGACCCTAAAAAATACCAGAACAATATTTGCATATTAGTAATGAGTAAATTAGGACAAAAAAAAAAAAAAAAAACCAAGACAAAAAACAACAATATAATTATTATAATACCTTTTGCATATCTCTTATTAGTGACCATCCAAGGCCATCTCCTATTTGTAGATTAGAATTTAGATGTTGAATAAACCATTCCCAGCTCTCAGTTGTCTCTTTCTCAATAACAACCCAAGCCACAGGAAACATCTGGTTGTTTCCATCCCTCCCTACTGCCACTAGAAGCATTCCCTTCATTAATCCTTTCAAGAAACAACCATCAAGGCCTAGGTTATTCCTATAACCATTTGTAAAGCCTTTTCTAATGGGTGTTAAGCAAATGTAGAATCAATATCTTATTGATTAAGAAATTATCAATGTCATGGAATGTAGAAATGTTAAATCTCACTGTCTTGAATTTTGAACAAGATTGGCATCATATTTACTCAATTATATGGTTTCTACAGATATCTATATCTATATCTACATTCAACATACAATACTGTTTCTTCACACTCTATATCTTTATTCAGCCCACATTAATGAAGGTCCTAACTTACTGAAAAAATGCTTGCCAATTTGCAGCATCTCCATCTGAATCTATATATGGACACTTACGTATATGTACATAACTGATACTCCATAATATCATTTTCCCAAGTTCACAAATACACATATGCTTATATGCACATCTATATCACTAATGAGCCACTAATTAAATAATAAAATATCAATGTCATACTGATAAAGAAAATACATATACACATATACATATACATAAATATTCAAGGGGTTTTCTTGCCATAATTACATATGAGAATAGGCTCATGTCTTCTAGACCAAGGTGCAATGTTCTCTACAACCAAAGATTAGAAGTAACTGGACCAGGCCAGTCCTTTGACCAGTGATGAGTCGAACTGGTGATCTTTTTTTCAAACTATAAGCCAATCTTCCCTAAATATCAACCAAGGTTTTCACACTTGGAGGTTTTAATCAACTAATTAATGTTCTTTTAGTCATAAAGACCTAAGTACACCAGAATATATGAATAATAACTTACCCCTACATATACATGCAAACACACACACAAACACACACATATATATACACACACTCAGCTCTAATTAATCTCATGCAACATATTTTAATTCCATGTCTAAATATTCAAGGGGTTTTCTTGCCATAATTATATATGAGAATAAGCTTGTGTCTTCCGGTCCAAGGTGCAATATTCTCTACAACCAAAGGTTAGAAGTAACTAGACCAGGCCAGGCCTCTGACCAGTGATGAGTCGAACTGGTGATCCTTTTTTAGACTATAAGCCAATCTTCCCAAAATATCAACAAGGTTTTCACACATGGAGGTTTTAATCAACTAATTAATGTTCTTTTAGTCCTAAAGAACTAAGAACTAAGAACACCAGAACATATGAATACTAACTTACCCTTACCTGAGCAATTGTCATGATGAACTATTTGAGGAGATTACTCAGCCTGGATTCTGCGATGACAACGACGGCACACAAGAACGGTGGAGGATGATGATTCACCCGACCCTTCTAAACTATAGTTGCCTGCACAAACTACATTCAAAGAAGGAATTTTTGGTATGAAATGGAAAGTTAGAATAGTTCATCTGAACCATATCTTCTAATTGGGGACTTAAATGTAACCAAACTTATGTCTGAAATATTTTATGGTAGGAGAAGAGAAAATCACCTACATTGGACGGAGGACAGCGACTGTTCTACAACGGAGATAAGCAGTGGAAAGTGCTTGGATTTAAAACGTTCAGGACTATCAGGGATGATGAAGGGAAGAACAAAGAGAAAGAGGGCGAGTAGGGCTTTGGAAGGGAAAGTAAAAGGGGAAAGAGGGTGTTGGTGGGATTTTGGATCGGGTCCAGATCTAGGATCCGAATCCAATGCTTAAGAAAATTTGTTATTATTATTTTATTATTTTTTAAAATTTTAATAATATTTTATTCCATAAAAAAAGCAACATTGGTTAAAATAAACATTAAACATGATGGACGTAATAATTTGGACGAAATTTACCCAGTCATAAAAGTAGAAGGACCTAATGTGCCTATTCTGGAGTGCAGTGACTAAAAGGTAAGAGAGAGAAAAGTATATGGACTATTTTGGTGATTAAACCTTTTTTTATTTTAAAAAATAAAAAATTAAAAATAAGATTAAAAAACGCAAAAAGAGGACTTTGCTTATTGGAAGAGAAGCGGCATGTTTGTGCCCTAGCTTGGAAGAGAAGCCACTTCCCTCCCCCGCTCCCAACCACCATTTCCCTCCTCCGTTCTCGGTCGCCGCTTCCCCCTCTATCGTGTTTGTGCCCTAGCTTGGAAGAGAAGCCAAAGAGGCTGGCCGCCGCTTCCCCTCATCTATCATGTTTGTGCCCTAGCTTCTCTTCCAAGCCAAAGAGGCTGGCCGCCGCTCTCCCCTCCTCTCTCGTGTCTTTGCCCTAGCTTCTCTTTCAAGGCTAGCCGTCCGTTTTTCTCTCTCTTGCGGCACGAGTCCTCGGCAGGCGCTCCTCTCCCTGCTGTGCCCCCGATCCAGGCAGCCATTTCCCTTTTGGTTCCCAGCTCTCGTCTACCACTCCCTTCTCTGGTGCCCTTGTTCGAGAGTCTTGGCTCACCTTGAAATCAAGTACTTGCCTTGAAATCAAGTACAGAGAGCGGAGCAGTGGAAGGGAGCTGGGAACCGAGAGGGGAGCGGCTGCCAGGATCGAGGGCACAACAGAGAGGGGAGTGGCTGCTGAGGACTCGTGCCGCAAGAGAGAAGGAAGCGACAACCGGCCTTAGAAGAAAAGTTAGGGCAAAGACACGAGAGAGGAAGGGGGAGCAGTAACCAGCCTCTTTGGCTTGGAAGAGAAGCTAGGGCACAGACACGAGAGAGGAGGGCTTGGAAGAGAAACTAGGGAACAGACAGGTGAGAGGAGGAAGAGTGGCTGCCAACCTCTTTGCCTTCTCTTCCAAGCTAGGGCACAAACACACGCTGCTTCTCTTCCAATTGGCAAAGTCCTCTTTTTGGGTTTTTTATTTTTATTTTTTATTTTTTACTCTTTATTACTTTTAATTATTTATTTTTTAAGACAAATTCAAAAGCATGACATTGAAAAATTACTTCTAATCTAGTGATAACTCACCACAAAATGCGTAAGGAGTGAGAGTTTGAAACTTTGCTCTTGTGGTATTGTTCATCAAATTGTTCAAATTATACACTCAGAGATTAGTACTGTGTGTGTGGATTCCTTGTGGGAGGAACATTGTTTCTTCCTCTCTACAGTTGCATGACAAGAAAAATTTATTCATGTCTAATGAGTTATTCAATGTGATGTTTTGTTTCTGTTTTTGGTTCCATGAAAATGTTCTTCATAACATTTCAAGATTTCCTTTAAAAAACCATGAACTATGAAGAAATGAAAAGGATTTTTATAGTCATTGTAATAAATACCAAATACATGTCCTTTATTATCATTTGTTATATATGTAACACTAAATTGGATAAGGATTCAAGCCAAATATCAATGATTCAATTCAACATCATCAACTTGAACTTCCACAGAATCACCCCCCTTTTTTTTTCATAAATTAAGGAAAAAGCACCACATCACCTATCACATAACTATAAAACACTACTCACCAAAGTCCAAATGGTGGCAGATCTATACTTTAGAATAAAAAATTACAACAACAAACAACATTAAAAAGTTTACTTAAATGTAATAAACTTTTAACTGAACTGAACACCTAAAACCACTTTTACAAGACCCCTCCATTTCTTGTCAAAATTAGACAAATTTCAAACCTTCAAGCAGCAGCAGCATCATTGTTAACCTCATTCACCCTGCAGTACCCTTCCTCAACAGCACCACTCTCCCTCTCCCTGGCAATCGGTACCATATAGCTCTCATCGGGCGGTCTTCCTTCGCTCTCTGCCGCGTCTTGCACCACTGTAAACGAGCTTGAACTTGCCTGTTGGTCGGATGCCAAACTTGTAAGCCCGTTTTGCTTTAAGTAAGTCTCGAGGGGCCGGTTTGCTACTTGGAGAAGAGTCATCATACTAACACGGTCTTCGCTGCGGCCCGGATGGGAGTTCAAGTCGAGCTGCCCAAAATTCTCCCATTGGGGAGGTTCTATAGGCTGAACAGCGCGCAATGTGTTATTCCCTTCAGTTTCTTCCTTGTTTGTCCATGCAACCTTCTTCTGTGCCTCGGCTTCCTCGAGCTCAGACTGCCGTTTTTTCTTCCTCATCATGAGTGTCTTGAATCGGCGCTTTACAGTCACACACACGTTGCACATGCACGAAGGGTCATGCTTCGGGCCTTTACCGCTTGGAGGCTGGATGCACACAATGCATGAGCAGCCCGGCCGATGGCGAGGATGCCTGGTCGTCGTTGCAACAGAGGGTGCTGGATGAGCCACTGTTTCACCAATGACTGCAGCAGTGGCCAAGGCGTCAAGACCAGCAGCTTCAGGCTCTGGTGTATTTGGTTTCACATTAATTGCAACCTTTCGCCTTTTCAATTCTGCATAAACAAAAAATCAAGTAGGCAAATTGATTAAGAACAACAGTCCGACTGTCTGGATATGGTTTCAAACAAGAATAGGATACTATCAACTCATTTATGTTTCTCTAAACATGCAAAATCTTGTTCTGATCTGAACACGAGAACAACGTCGCAGCTACCAAATTGATTGACAAAGAAAAAAACATGCAGTACCGACAGTGGATGGACATGGTTTGAAACAAGAGTAGAATGCTTACCTTTGCAAGAGAAATCATCTGGTTTATGTTCCTCTAAACATGTAAAATCTAGTTCTGATTGAAATATGTGAACCATGTCCATAACTAATAAATTAATTGAGAAAAGAGAAACATATAGTATCAACAGAACATTTCAACTGTTTTATGTTTCTGTAAATATTTAAAATCTAGTTCCATGTCAAATATGAGAACAATGTAAAAAATTGCTACTAAATTCTTAACTTTGCAAGATATATCAACTCCTTTACATTCCTCTAAACATGTAAAATCTAGTTCTGATTGAGATATGTGAACAATGTCCATAGCTACCAAATTAATTGAAAAAAAGAAAAACATATGGTATCAACAGAACATAACAACTCAGTATATGTTTTTTCAATTTATATATTGAGATACACTAACAAAGTCTGTCTAGTTTATTGATTGTGACTGCCTCTAGATTCTTTCCCCTGAGAAAAACTCAATACTTCCTCTTCTATTCGAGCTCTACAATGTACTATTTACAATCCAACACAAATTAATTAGGTTCATGATAAAACAGAACAAACTATGTCGAGCAAGAGGATCTTAATTCTTATAGAAGATTAGAAGATGGTGAATATAAAAATCAATGGACATTCAATAATGTCCTTCAAGTCACACTGAACATTTAAAATCCAGTCCCATTTCAAATATGAGACAATGTCAATTGCTACTAAATTCTTAACTTTGCAAGATGAATCGACGCCTTTATGATCCTTTGAGCATGTAAAATCTAGTTCTGATTGAAATATGTGAGCAATATCCATAGCTACCAAATTTATTGAAAAAAGAAAAACATATAGTATCAACAGAACATATCAACTCAGTTTATGTTCACTAAACATTTAAAATCTAGTCCCATTTCAAATATGAGAACAATGTCAATTGCTACTAAATTGAGGTCACTTCAACCAAAACTATCTGAGATAAATATATTTTTTTCGTCGCTGTCAAGAAAATCTCAATGCATCACTATTATGAGATAAACCTCATAAACAAGCCTATCCTTCTAAGATAGATCAACCACATGTCATAATTATACACAAAGCCAGAAAGAGAGGTTGCACACCTGCATTCTCCTGAAGAAGGTTTTGCATGTCTTTTGCACTCAACTCATCCGGCACAGAGCACAAAGACCTGGAGAATATCAAGGAAAATGAATAGAACTACTAAAAACATGAAACATCCAAACTTATTTGCTAAGGTAGATCAAAATCCAAATTGGTATTTTGTTTATACTGATCAGATATCATATATGTAGACCTACAAGGATCAAAGAACACATAGCAGAAATGAAAGAAATTCAAAATCACTTCATAGAGTACTTAAACTCTCCAAAGCTTGTACCATTTGCTCAGACCAAACTAGCTGTGGAAATATACCAAATTGATAGAATACTAAAATTTAATGTAAAATAAAAACATTATTGCAGGCACCTGATTTTCTATTCAATTGATATATATTGACATTCAATATGAATTGTGACAAAGGAATTATTTCGATCTCATAGGCAAAACAAAAAATCAGCTTTCACCGTGGCAATAAGGAATCAGTCGCATAGCATTTTGCAGCAAAAGATAACTCAACCTTTTCCGATCCCATGAATTATCAGCACAAGTCCACTTTGAAGGAGGAAGAACATGCACAGGTATACGACGCCATTTAAGACACTCATCACACTGAATCCATTGATCCTGAACCCTGAAAGTAAAAATTTAACACAACTCATCATTTAAAATGAATGCCACAAAACAATGCAGTTTTAATAAGAACCTTCAAAATATTTTGCAAGAGTATTTACAAAAACAAACATTGAACAACAAATCACTGAAGTCTTATGATTGTGCATGTAAAACCTTCTTCCACATTGTGTAGAGTTCATCAGACCAAAGGAAAAATAAAAAGAACAGAAGATTAAGAATTCCAGTAGCCTAAACTATGACACATAAAAATTGGAAACAGAACCAAACTTTCAATTTGGCCAATGACCCACTAACATCATCTGTATCAGGCATCAAGCGAAAATGCCACATTTAGTTAATGGAATGCATACAACACTCCTCAAATCACATTTTCGGAAAAGTAAGGGCATCTTCTTCTTTCAAATTAAACATGCAAGACAAATTGCTACCTGATGATCCGTACATGAAAAATCTAAAACTTAAATAAAAAAAAACTCATTTAATCATTGTGCAAAATCTCAATAGATATTATCTGGTGATTGGTTCATGTGAAAAAAATAGAAAACTTAAATATGAAGACCCATCTAATTATTGTGCAAACGTGTAACACAAAGTCGTAGCATATGTCATCTGTTGATAATTCCATGCGAAAAAATAGAAAACTTAAATATGAAAACCCATCTAATTATTGTGCAAATGTGGAGTCCAAATGTTATCCGGTGATTAGTTCATGCAAAAAAAAAAAAAAAAAACTTAAAACTTAAATATGAAAACAAGACTAATAATTGTGCAAACAAGAAGTCGAAACAGATGCCATCTAGTGATTGGTTATGTGAAACAAATAAAACTTAAATATAAAACATCTAACTATTATACAAATGCAAAGTCGAAACAGATGTCATTTGGTGATTGGTTATGTGAAACAAATAAAACTTAAATATAAAACATCTAACTATTATACAAATGCAAAGTCGAAACAGATGTCATTTGGTGATTGGTTCATGCGAAACAAATACAAAATTTAAACATGAAACATCTGATTATTCTCCAAATGCAAAGTCGAAACAGATGTCATCTGGTGATTGGTTCATGCAAAACAAATATAAAATTTAAACATGAAACATCTAATTATTGTACAAATGCAAAGTAGAAACAGATATCATCTGGTGATTGGTTCATGTGAAACAAATACAAAATTTAAACATGAAACATCTAATTATTCTCCAAATGCAAAGTCGAAACAGATGTCATATGGTGATTGGTTCATGTGAAACAAATATAAAATTTAAACATGAAACATCCAATTATTCTACAAATGCAAAGTCGAAACAAATGTCATCTGATGATTGGTTCATGCAAAACAAATATAAAATTTAAACATGAAACATCTAATTATTGTACAAATACAAAGTAGAAACAGATGTCATCTGGTGATTGGTTCATGTGAAACAAATACAAAATTTAAACATGAAACATCTAATTATTCTCCAAATGCAAAGTCGAAACAGATGTCATCTGGTGATTGGTTCATGTGAAATAAAATTGAAACAGATGTCATCTGCTAATTGGTTCATGTGAAACAAATACAAAATTTAAACATGAAACATCTAATTATTCTCCAAATGCAAAGTCGAAATAGATGTCATCTGGTGATTGGTTCATGTGAAACAAAATTGAAACAGATGTCATCTGCTAATTAGTTCATGTGCAACAAATACAAATCTTAAATATGGAAACCCTTCAGATTCTTATGAGAACGCAAAGTTAAAACAGATGTTACTCGATGATTGAACCACGTGGAAAGAACTGTTAATGTCGTGATTTTAAAGAAAAATTATTATCCATTTAAGTTGGAAATCCATAACGGATGTAAAATTCCAATAGTATCTTTTAAAAGCAATCTCAAACATATCTTTACGGTTATAACACTCTTAAAGCAAATTTTAATTTCGAATAAACATAATAAAAAATCTTTAAAAAAACTAGAATTTCCAAACAAATCAATACACAAAAACATAAATATGTGTATAATAGTTGTTTCCTTCATACAAAACGCTCCCATTCTCCTTTTTATGTTTTTCAAATAATAGTTTAATTAAAAATTATTTTAGAGAACAAATTTTAGGAATTAACATGAAAAGGATGCAACACAAGACTAAAAAATTTATATTTGTTCATATGCCCTTACTATCAATATTTAAATGAACTTTTTAAAAACCAAATTAGAGATTTGTTAATGTAAATTAGTAACATACATTCAGTTATGGTAATATCTATTAAGATACTTGGCATACACCCACTAATCAAATTTTGAATGTCATCCTAAATAACCGATTTAGGCATGCTGTAAAAACAGGAAGGATAAATATGATGGTTTGCAGAAATAAATTTTTAAATAGTTCGCAAATGTGTTTTTCAAATATTGATGGATATCTTCTATAAATATATTTGGTTTACTAAAAGGTTGTAAGGAATTTGATATGCTTAGTGACTAAATAAGCTAAATGCTCAATTATCAACACAATTATACGGATGTGCTTAGTAACTGATTAACCAAGAACAGATGCTACCGAAAGAGGAAAGGTAAGATATATTTTTGTAAAAAAATAATTTGTAAATAGTTAGTAAACATATTTCTCAACAATTTATGTTTGAAATGAAAAGAAAACCCAAAAAACATGGCTGAATAGATAGTATAGAAAACAATATTGGATGCTCATCTTAGTTTAAACTGGTTTAAACTAGAGTACCTTGATTAGTATTTTACATTAATTTATGATGTACTAGTGATCAAATAACATAAATGCCCGCATACGCGTTAATTATCAACAAAGTAATATCATTTTCTTTAAAAAAATAAAAAAAAAAAAAAAAAAAATCTATCCCCGGTGATTGGTCCATGTGAAAATGTACAAAACTTAAACATGGAAACCAATCTAATGGGTGTTAACATTTTGATCTTGAAGTACATATAGATAGATAGATAATTATCCGTTTAATTTCAAAATATATAATAAATGTAATATTTTAATATTATCATTTTAAATATACATAATTATCCAAGGCAATCATTTTAAATCGACAAATTTTAAGTGCAAGAAAGCTAAACATGTAAATTCAGGATAAACTCATAAAACAAAAACAAACGAAAGGAAAATAAAAATAAAAATAGAAATCCAAATATATCCGAACAAATAAATCAATATATAAAAGCCTGTAAACTATAAAAATAATAAACATAAGAAATTAAAAGATATAAAGATAAAGAGAACTTTTTTCCCTCAAGGAACCATCATAGCAATCTTCTCTTTATCTGCATTTCAGATAAAGTCTACTAAATTAATGTTAAAGATTTTAAAAAAAAAATCCACATTAACCAATCAATCAGCCAGTGTCATCTGCCAACCTGCACGAACCACTCCCTTTCAGCAGAAATGGCATTCCATGAATTTTAGGAATTTAGAAACCACATTGCCAAACCAAACACAGAGAATGTCATATTATCCATAATAAAGCATATCTAGCAATCCTCACAGATCCCATAAACCAAATGCAACCAACTGGTCATAGTCACATATCTATGAATATGCATTTGCAGGTGAATCTTTAACACCAACCTCAATAAAACAACATAAGTCATAGAAGTTTATCAAAAGTTTCTCCTTCTTTATTAAAGAACAGAAAAGCATCCTTACCCAGTCATTCCAGCAGTGAATATAGTTCTCTTACCGAAGATTGGAGGCTCCTGTACAAAAGCCATAAAGTTCACATTATCAGTTAAAAAAAGTAATCTTCACTCAAAGGTTTTTTTTTAAAAAAAAAAAGGCACAAAACAAAGGCATACAACTTGATTAGCAGCCCAAGCATGGAAGTTCTCTGGTCAAGAGTTAATTATGTTATGAGTGCATTTGCTATGTTTCTTTTAAACAATGAGAGAAATAAAACTGGTATTTGCAGAGTGTATTGCAATATCAGTCATCAATATGATAGTTATATTCTTCAAACTCTGACATGCATTCAGTTCTTGCAAATAAATTGACAAAAGAAGATTGTAATGTTTGTGAAAAACTGACTTACATCATATTCTTCGAATTCTGTATTGTCAATTATGACAATGGTGGGTTTGGCATTCGGATTAGGGAGCAATAAGTCCTGTGCTTCTTCCCAGTTAATTTTGAGATCCAGAGCCTCATCATTGTCCATATGAAGCCTCTTGCTCTTGGTACCAATAGTACGGCTTCTTTTCTTATCTGTAAGTAGTGAAGGCTGCTGCAAGGTGAACCCCTCATTCATCCCAACACCATGCTTGTCAGTCTTGTGCCAAATATCCAAATCAGCTGAATTCATATACCCAGATAAAGAGCTCATGTTCAGATCCTCAGGTCCTTTCATGGACTGACGAAGGCCAGAGTATCCACTTATTATCGGAAGGTTCCCATTCAGACTAGAGAAGAAAACATCACTTGCAAGGCCAGCATTAGCAGTGACTGATGCTTGAGAATCCTGTTTCATATGCTGATTTAGAATAAATTAATAAATAAATAATGTATAAGTAATGGTGTTCTATACTAAATGCACACAATCATGCACCCAGACATGCACCATGAAAAATGACATGAAGAATGCAGAGATATGTATGAAGTTGATTACTTGTGACTGCAAAGAGTTAGCTGCCTTTCGGAATCCCATAATAAGTTTACCTTCAGGATCCATCCGGCTAAACGTCACTGCAAATTAGAGAACACAAACAAAAAGATATACTGATATACCATTAAGATTAGAGAAGAAATCACAGTTGTCATATGAGAAAGGTAATGCAGGAGACAGAAGGTGAGATAGATCTAGACATAGAAGGTGTGATATGTGAAACCACAAAATTGGAATCATTACATGAAAACATTAGGAAGCATGAGCCTAGTAGTAAGTAAATGTTCACGAAATCTGTAACATAAAAGCATAAAAGACATGTTCATTACAATTACCATAGCTCCCAAAATTTAGCATGAACTTGGAAGAAGCCTGCCTACGTGAACTCCATATATAGAACACAAGGCACAAGTCAATCAGAAGATGTCGATCCCTTAGTGCATTGATCACAAGGCAAATAATCAAGCCACTTTTGTCATGCTTCTAACTAGTCAAATTTGGTAAAACTTATAACTTATTGCTTTCTTTCTACCTCTATACGTAATGAACCCACATGTAATTCAATTTAGTATAGTAATTTTCCCTGATCGGGTAATTAGACTTTGAAAAGCGTCATAGTTATGAGCAAGGGAATTAACATCATCCTCAAACCATTAATTGATTAAGTGGAATAATGCAGCTGATATAGGTAATGGGTAACTATCCTTTCTTGATGATCTAAAGTAGTTATCAGATCAGATGCAGGAGATATAGCTTCTACAGCCTCTAGAGTAGCTATATGTTGCATTTTACCTGTATCACCAGCTTGCAATTGCAGGGACTGGATGCATGGAGTAACACCCTCCAATACATACATTCTACTGTTATTGTTAGGCCAGAATCTGAACTGGAAATGCCACTCTTTGCCATTTACGTCCTGAATCTTTAAAGGAAGACCTTCAGGCTGAGAAATTGGAGGAAAATATGCCTGAAGAAATATTAAACAAACCATCAATATAATTTGAAAAAAAAAAAAAGACCAACACAAACACATGGATGAAGTAACAAAAAGGTGAATAATAAAATCTGTATGGTAGGGCTCATCTATAGCTCACAATCAAAAAACTGAAAAGAACTAGAAGAGTGCTGAAGATTTTACCTCAGCACATGCTTTTGGAAGAACCAGACGACCAATCCGACCTGCATCACTTGCACTTAAAACCTTCTCAAAGAGAGGCACGATAGTAGAGTTTGAACTTCATGAAAGGTTAAGGTAACTAAAAATGGAAAAACTATAAAACATACCAACATTTGTTCAAGTACAATAAGAGCTATCCAGTCTAATTGCAAGAAAAATTAACTTGAGTATTAAAAGTAATCATGGATACTCTCCAGAAATTTGTCGCAACTCTTGGTCCGTAATCCTTGGCCAATAGCGTGGAAGTAACTGATTTTTGCCCCTCCCTTCACCAGGTGGCCGTGCAACACGAATATGTGAAAGCATATTTTTGGATGCTTCCAAAGCAACAGCATTGTCCATCTTTGGAGGAACAGGAAGCAGATGGTGGGCCCTTTGAACATGCTGAAAGCTTGGTAACCCTTTGTTTTCCTGTCTTGCTTCTAAAACCACACAGGTTGGAGGCAAGGACATACTGGGCAGACCTACACTCAGGCCAGCTTCAAGGGTGTTGCTGGGGTTTGAGGTGCCCAAGCTAATACTGAGACGTGTCTCATGAGGGTTAGAAATAACATTCTCAGTAGCTACATCTCTGCGGTCATTTTGTTGAGATTTATGAGAATGACTAGTTCGTCCTTGATTTCCATTTGAGAAAGTAGTCATTCCCAGCTCTCTCATTTGAAGTGCAGCTTGCTCTTTTGTGTTTGTTCCAAAGGATTCACTGATACTGTCTCTCTGTGCTGGAAACAAACTGTTCTGTCCATTAACCTCTATCTGTTTTCCTGAGCGAATTATCTCACCTTTATTACGAGCATCATCATCAGTTTTTTCTGCAGATGAAGACTGTACGTCACCAGCACTACCAGCTAGTTTTGTACCCAAGTCATTTGAGTTCTCATCTTTTATGTTCCCGGCAGGGAGAGCAAGAACTCCATGAGCAGCATCAGGTGTGACGTCGTGAATCACTTCACTTGGAGTCTGCAAAAAGATGTACGCACAACTTAGAATTTCCAAAATTTTCAGTAAAATGAAAATAATTTCAAT
This sequence comes from Dioscorea alata, assembly GCA_020875875.1. Lineage (NCBI taxonomy): Eukaryota > Viridiplantae > Streptophyta > Magnoliopsida > Dioscoreales > Dioscoreaceae > Dioscorea > Dioscorea alata. The sequence continues at coordinate 17,835,796 of CM037022.1, read as the reverse complement.
TAAAAAGATAATCATCAAGTGATTGGTAAGTGAGCAGTTCATCAGGTATGGATGAGAGCATATATGCCTATAATAATTAATCTTACAGAAGAGAGTCCTGCATTCTTCATGCAGCTGACACATTGGACTCCTCCATGGTCGAGAAGGCAGACTGACGATTTGGATGCAATACACCCACAATGGAGACCCTGCAAATATTAGACACTTTAGACCACCTGCAACAAGAAAAATGCATGGAAAGAAGGCCAAAAAGGCCTAATAGAAGAACTTGCCTTCCCACAGGAAATGCATTGACGCCAGCCAGATTCTTTACTATGAAACAGGTCACAGAAAATTAACTGTTCATATGCCATCCTAGATTTGAAGAAAAAAAATAGTCATTTATAAAATAAACATGAAAATTACAAATGAATTGTTCATATAACATCCTACATTGCACAAAAAGAGGGTCATGAATAAATTTAACAAGAAAATTATAACCTAAAAGCTACTGTCAGTGTAAGCTAGTAGAAATCAGAATAAATTTAACAAGAAAATTACAACTAAAAGCTACTGTCAGTGTAAGCTAGTAGAAATCAACACAGGTGAGGAGGAAAAAAAGAATTGAACTAGTAATTTATAATTTAACCAAATTCGAAGTGCTATTGTTTCATGAAGACCAAATGATTGAAGTCCAAAGCAGGATAAAGAGTCTTAGAATATGTTTAGGGCTTAGGGTGAAGCAACAGAGAAAAACTAGTAAGGAATGCTATTGCCTTTACTATAAAAAAAACAGACAAAGACACGTTAAAAATACATGTAGGAAAGAGGAGATCAATTTGGAAAAGGAAACAAAACATCAAAAATTTAAAGAAAGAAGAACAATTGGAACAATATTACTCTTAAAGCCTTAAGATAACATCTACCTTGAATTGCTGATGAATTAATTTGACTGTTTTCAATTCCCATTCTTAGTTCAAATTGGAGAGGCATTCAACCTAGATAAACTTTTTAATGTAGTATTAATTAGAAAGAAAAAAAAAGCCAACTCGATCCTCATCCACTTGTATCAAAACATTGAATTCCCGTTTAAGCATTAGCAGCAGATAAGGGAAGGCGCTGAAAAGCTTTGTCTTTGAGGTTAGAATCAGAAAATGGATGCATGATATGTGAAGAATTCAAAATTGAAACATGAACGACAAAACAGTACCAAGAAAACAGTGTAAACAATTATTACAGAGAGATTCATATATACTGATTAGAAGGCAAGCTATGCATAAAAACATCAACCAAAGGGGAAAAGTTCTCCATTGAAAGAAAAAAAAAAAGTAAAAACAGAACTGCAGATCACTGTCAAACAGATTGACACACTGATCACACCATCACATTGAACAAACACATGCAAGCAACAAGCATGATCATCCCATAAGATCTATCAATCAATCAATCAAACGCACAGAGAACCAGAGCAAGATAAACAGAACCCCAAGATGCCATTTTTAAACAACCCCGATCATCCAACAACCACAAGATCATCAATCAAGCAACAAACTTTACAAGCAAATCATGAAAAAGAAAAGCAAATAAAGGGCATACCCGCACTTCTCACAAAGTTGGGCGAACTTCCCCGATCGCAAATCCCATCCTTTCCTCCACTCCCCTCCACCGGGCTCCGCCACCCCACAAACCGAGTTCATACACCGCTGCATCTCCATCTTCAAAAACTTCACCAAACCTATAAAACAACAACAACCACCATTAATGATCACCAATCACCCCAAAAACCCAAAAGAGCACGGAAAAAGATGAAGTTTTCACAGAACACAACGCCTCACCACCTCGTCTATCACGCCTTTTCTGGATTTCCACAGAGAAACATCACCATTGGCGAGCTTCAAACGAAGAAAAAGCACTGAAAACGAGCAAACAAAGGGAATTTAATTGAGATTCATGCAAGACACTCACAACCCAGAGCTCTCTCTCTCTCTTTCTCTGTCTTTTGAAAAGCATTAATGATATAATTAATGAGAAAAAATAAATAGAAATAAATTTTTTTAAATATTATCTATTAGCGTTGTGACACATGTAGTGCATTTCATTCCTTGTAAGAGAACCGGTAAGCTTACCGCCCTCTCTCTGTTTATGTAACGTACGGTAACAGTCTGCAAACAGCACCGGCCCGGTTTTTTTTATTTAAATAATAATATTATATTGACACTTTTTATAAAAAAAAAAATTTAAGAAAAAAATTATAAATGAATTTGCTCATTTTATTGTGTACCAAAAGATAAATTTAGATTCTTGGAAATTTATTTAGTTGAAAAAGAGATGAATATGAGATAATAAAAATAAATAAATAAATAATATGGATAATTACAACTTATAACTATTTTATCGTTATCAACTGTTTATGAGAAAACTATTATAATAATTACAACTTATTTTTTATTTGTTGTGAAATTAAAATAGTTGTTTAATATACTAGTATGTATAGAAAATCTAAATTTAAGGGTTTTATAGGGACATATATGTAAACTCCTTTAAATATATATAGTTAAAAAAATAAGGATAACTCATTTTTGTATTATAATTTTATCTATCTATATAAAATCAAAAGAAAACGCTTTATTATTTTTTACTGTAGATTCAAATAAAATATTTTTTTGCCAAAAAAAATAATATATATATATATCTCTTTGGATATCTTGGTGAATTTTTTGGAATTTTTGGGCTTTAGCCCGGCCCATGAGGGGCCCAAAGAGTAAAGACAAAGGTTAGTGAGCGTGGAAGGTAAGGGAGCGGTGAGATCACCCGGGAGGTGAGCGTAGTGCGACGTGGGAGGAATGATGGGGTGGCACTAATGGATGACGTGGCTAAATCAGAGCCGTTGATGTGTGATTAGGCGGTGATCCAGTGGGTAATTGAGTGCGATGCGTTGTTGATACCTTTGGGTGCGATTGAGACACCGCACCGTCCTCTCTTAGTCGTCTCTTATAAAGAATTCTCACTAATTTTTTCTTATTAGCCCTGATAAAGTTTGAAATTTTATTTTGGTCCCGGTTTTTTTTTTATATTTTTTTCCCTAGATTGGAGTCTTAAAAAACAGGAGTGTGCACATACCTTGGCAGAATAAATAGAGGTAGAGTCCATATGTACATGGGTGCTTAAATCACCTATATTTAACTAATACTTACACTTCTAAAAATGAGCCTTTTTTTATTTGTGAATGATTTTAATAGAGACCCGGATTATGATAGATCACTTGTCGTTATTGATCCCGGTTTTTTTGAGAATGTAAAGAAATGAAAGGCTAAGGGGGTGTTTGGTTGGCCTCTTTTGAGTCTGAAGTGGTTGAACTCATGACTTCAGGTTGTGTTCCTTATGTTTGGTTCACTGTATTGATGAGGGAACCAGTGATGTGACACTTCAATTCACCCCCCACTTCACCATTTCGACTTCCAGAAAAAAAACCCCGAAGTCGCACTTCGGGTTATTTTTGCTTGTTGGCTGAAGTCTTGAGTTCCGTCCTGCAGCACCCACGTGACTCGCTACCATCACTGCTAGCCCTCCCTCGATTTTCGTTAGGGTTTTCCCAACGTCTTCTTTCCTTCTCGCACACACTCCTCCACTCTCCTTCTCGCACACACTCCTTCACTCGTCGTCTCTTGTATCCTTGTCGTCTCTCTTGAGCAGGTGACTGTCTGCTAGTCAGTTTGTTCTCTTCTCTTTGCAGGTTAGGAAGACATCATCCTCTTCGCCGCGTCTGTTCCCCGGTCTTGCAGTTCTTCTTTGGTTTTGTTTTTTGTTTTTTTTTTTTTCTTGTTTGGATTTTCCATGAAGCACGTTTTGGTTTCAATTTGTTTTAATCCATGACCAGGGTTTGGTCTTGTTGTTGATTTCTTCTTGTCTGATAAATTAACGGATTACCTTGTCGTTTTTGTTGTTTTTTTATAGATCTGTGCCAGTCTCCTTGATTTACAGCCATTTACTTTGGGTTTTTGTTGTTTGGTTATAGATCCGTTTGTTTTTAGTTGTTTTGTTCTATATGTATGATATATGAAACGAAAGTGTTTATTTCGGATTTACAGCCATTTTTTTTTGGGGTGTTATTGTTGTTCTCTTACAGACCTACGATAAACGAAAGGCTTTACAGTTTGTTTTTAGTTGTTTTGTTCTAGATCTGTGCATTGTGATGGGTTTTTGACTCGTTTGTCTACACTTTGTTGCTTATTTGTTTTAGATCTCTTACAGACCTACTTTTCTCTATTTTTGACTCAGTTGAACTTTTCTGGCTGATTTGTTTATATAACTGTGTTTCTCTTGCTGATGTTTCCTTATATGCATGTGCCAATTCGTACTAATTTTTTTTTTTTTTTTGCATGTGATTCCGATAAATGGCTTCGAGATACACTTTTGTTGCTGATTTGTTTATACATATGTGTAGTACATTCCTTTGCTTCCAATTCTCTTGTAGTTGTTTCCTTATATGCATGTGCCAATTATATGTATCACATCCATTAACCTTGAATTAACTTCAGATCTTTCACAATAGCATTTCGTATTTTTTTTTTGCATGTGACTCTGATAAATCCCTTTCAGATAAACTTTTCTTGCTGATTTGTTTATACATCTATGGTAACTACAATCCTTTGCTTCCACTTATCTTGTAGTTGTTTCCTTATATGTATGTGCCAATTATATGTATCACAGCCATTAAACTTGAGTTTACTTTAAATCTTTCACAGCAGCAATTCGTATTTTTTTTTTTTTTGCATGTGATTCCGATAAATGCCTTCGAGATACACTTTTGTTGCTGATTTGTTTATACATCTGTGTTGTACATCACATAACAAACGCGAATCATAATTTTTTCATAAAATGTGTAGATGGATAGTTGGGCTTTAGATGAGCGTGCGAGGCCCCTCGCAGCAGCGTTTGCAACAGTTGTTGTTATTGTTGCGTGTTTATTTGAAGAGTTGCACATTCCTAGGACATCAAGATGCCCCATGCCTTCAATGTTCAGGGACCTAACTAGGAAAAGACACATGAATCGAATATTAAGGGGTGGGCGAGATTATTGTGTTAGCTACCTTAGGATGGACGTAGGACCTTTCATGTATTTCGCCTCGGTTATGCGTGACACTCACCTCCTTGTCGACACGAGACATGTCTCTGTCGAGGAACAGCTAGCCATATTCCTTCATATTGTCGGCCACAACACAAAAAATAGGACCATGCGCATAGAGTTCCTACGATCTGGTGAAACAATTAGCAGATACTTTAATAATGTCTTGCGCGCAGTGTGCGCATTACGAGATGATTTCGTTCAGCCCCCTAACGCCACTTGCCATCCCGAGATTGAGTCAAACCCAAATTGGTATCCCTTTTTCAAGGTAATACTACACAATGAACACATAGAAATTAATTAGTGAATTATTTGTATTGTTAATGTTTCAGAAAATATTTCTTTCTCCTATGTAGGATTGTATTGGTCTTTTGGATGGCACACACATAGATGCGTCAGTCCCCCTTCATGAGTTGGCCCGTTTTAGGGGTAGAAAAGGCCCAACCCAAAATGTGCTCGCCGTTGTGAATCCTGACCTCAGGTTCACATACGTGCTGGCGGGTTGGGAAGGATCGGCAAACGATTTCACAGTCCTTAGAGATGCACTCTCAAGACCACAACCTGAGGGTTTGAAATTAATAGAAGGTTGCGAACATTAAATTATTTATTTTACAAAAAAAAACCTCAAATTAGTTATCTTAATGTTACTGTTTCTTGTAGGAAAATACTACTTGGTAGATGCGGGTTATACAACTATGAATGGTTTCATAGCCCCATATCGTGGGGTTAGATACCATCTTAAAGAACACAATGGAAGGGCACCATTAAATCCCAAGGAACTATTCAATCTTAGGCACTCCATGTTAAGATCGAGAGTGGAACGAGCGTTTGCTACTCTCAAGAATCGATTCAAAATACTTACGTCCCATCCATTTTTCCCGTACAAGACCCAAGTCTTGCTAGTAATTGCATGTTGCATCATCCACAACTATATAGCTGGGGTTGATCCAAATGACAAGATTTTAGGCGATAGAAACATGGAAGAAGAGCAACTTGTTCAATCGCAATCCCGTTCGCAGCGAGAGCAGCGCGAGGAAAACAGGCAATGGGTTGAATTGAGGGATAACATCGCCAATGAGATGTGGCAGCAATATAGTTCTCGAGGCTGAACTATGTTGCTGCCCTGAAATGCTTGATTTTTCCATTCAAATTTGACTTTGTTATGTTTCAGTTTTTTTCACATGGATCTACCTTTTCTTTTCCCTGTTTATTGATCTCAATTCATATGTGCTTGGTCTTTTACTTCAGCAAATAATTAATACGTAGCATTTCCTTGATTTTTGTATGCCTTAGAATTTCAAGAAACATGGAAGGTGTGAACTGTCCTGTTGATGGTACCAGTGCAAAGTCTGCAAAAGGCAAGCGTGGCACCCCTAACAAGAGGTGGAAGACTGAATTTGACAGTTTTTTGATTCCTTTGTTGGTTGACCAAGCCAACAAAGGACTAAAGTGCGACAAATCCTTTAAGAGAATAGCCTTCTCACATGCAGCCAGTGCTGTGAATGAAAAGTTCAACACTGACTTCACTACTGAGAATGTGGAAAACCATTACCGGACATTGAAAGCAAGGTATGTTGAAATTAAGAAAGCTAGGGAATTAAGCGGGGCAGGTTGGGATGATGAGAACAAAATGATCACCTTGGACCCAATTGTGGCGTACACATACACTGAAGTACGACATCACAGCCATTATACTTTTAAATTGAAGTTGCAGTTGCTTATGTTTGGCTGATGTTACTTCAATTTATATATCTCTTTTCAATGCAGGCCCACCCAGCTGCCAAGCCCTTTATCAACAAACCAATAGAAAATTATGAAGGACTAAAAATTATTTGTGGTGATGACACTGCAACAGGGTCATATGCGACATCGCTTTATTCTGATTTTGGAGAAAAATATGGGTCTGAGGACAACGAGAACGACAATGAGTCACCAAATGAACAACCAAATGAACAACCTAACAGTGAAGGGGACGGGGATGGTAACTCTGTCCCTCATGTGCCTAGCAGCCCGGCAACTTCTTCTACATTCCGGGCACAGCGGGCCAAAGGAGCCAAAAATAATTCGATGATGTCCGAACTTGTCAATGTTGTTGGGGAAATGGCTGCTGCCATAAAGTGCCCAACCCACTGGTCTGAAACTTTGTATGCCAAGGTAATGGAGCTTGAGGGCTTCAGTGAACAATCCCTCGAGGAGGTGTTTGATTACTTGCACGAGAAAGAGAATGAGGGCCGCAGGTTTCTGGTGAAGAGAATTGATATGAGGCATGCTTGGGTTGAGAGGTTTCTCAACCGAAGTGCTTGATGGCATTGCAAGTTTGGAATTAAATTCTGGGAGGGGAAATGGCTGGACTACCTTTTAATTCCCTGCAATTAGCTGCATTACTGACTATCTTTTAATTTGTGTACCATGCTTTAGTTCCTTTGCATGCATGCGCATGGAAAACCTTTGATGCCCACTTTTGTTGCACTTGCTGCACATTTTGCGTTGGGGCCTCGTTCATGTTGCATGCCTATGGTCTATCTTATGATTGTAATGCTTGTTTTAGTTCTTTTTAAATTGGTATCTTATGATTATAATGCTTGCTTTAGTTCTTTTTGCACTTGCTGTAGTTCTTTTAGCACCTTCCATACTTGTTTAACTTTTGTTGCACTTGCTGCACATTTTGCTGATGTTCCTTTCGGTTGTTGCAGTGTTGTGTGTTTTCTTTTTAAATAGATGCCCTATCTTATGATTATAATGCTTGCCTAATCATCATAATTTTCTGCAGAACATGCCATGCCTTAAGAGTATTGTTTGCCTGATCATTTCTATTGGATTAGTGCTTGCCCTTCCTTAATTTTGTATATTGGCCGATCATTGGTATTTTGTTTAGTATATACATTGTGTTATCTGCTCATATTGTGTGTGTATTTCTTGCAGGATTTGGTTGTTATGGCAATGATGATGGCAAAGTCTATTGTTTGCACTGAGGCAGTGGGTTCCCATCTTCTTTATGGATGTTGTGTGAACACAGGTGTCGAGACTGTCAGGCCTCTGTATGTTTTTGGCGGGGCAGTACTATGCAGCCAAAGCATGCAGTTATGGTAATTCGATGGTCAAGACTATTTTGATTGTTTGCCTTATGATACAGACATAGTGTGGCGGGGCAGTGGGTATCCAATGCCTCCACTGCAGCCAACTACTTCCTAGTCACTGGCAACCTGTATTTTCGTGTGTATTTCTAGTTTTCTTTTGGTTTTGTTTTCCCAGTTTTGTATGGTTTGTTTTCTGAAAATTCTGTGGGAGATTGTCTTGTTCACACAAACATTGGGACCTTCCACGCCAATGAAGTGCCTTATTTGGTTGTTTGTTTGCCGCCTGAGCCATCAGCACAGCCCAACAGCTGTGTCATCGGTCTTGTCTACACCAAAGAGAAGATTTGTTGTATGGCTTGAAGCTGGGCATTGGAGCTGGGGCCGCTGGTTTCTGGAAATGTTATTGTCAATAGGAATGCCTGGTATTGTGAATAGCTTGTAAAATGGTTTCTTATCCTTGTATGATAACCTGACAATTGTAATAGGAATGCCTGCTATTGTGAATAGCTTGTAAAAATATTCCTTATCCTTGTATTATGACCTGACCATTGTAATAGGAATGCCTTGTATTGTGAATAGCTTGTAAAATATTCCTTATCCTTGTATTATAAACATTGCTTGTATTGTGAATAGCTGGTACAAAAATTTGTTGTATTTTTTTTAAATATGAAAGTCCATACTTGCAGGGATTGTAACCATTTTTGGTGATCATTTCAGGTGCAATTTTATTTAATTCATTTCAGCCTTGCTAATTGACATCAGCTCGTGCAAGGTTTGTTATCACATGAGTCGAAGATTAGAGAAAATTGTAAAAAACCAAAACTTTAAGTTTTCCATTGATTTCACAAAATTAACACTGCATTAATTTTAAGAAAAACCAATTTTATTTAATTCATTTCAGACACTAATTTTTATAAATCATATTACAAAATAATGCCATATACATCATGTGTCTATAAATCATGTTACAAAGTAATGCCATATACATATTTTTGGTCATGGACAAAAACCGAAACTTTAAGTTTAATTTATGCGAAATTGCATTCACAATTATCTAATTCTTGTAACTAATAATAATATTTTGTATAATACAATTTATTAAGATAAGGATCTTGTATTACAAAATTAAACAAATTAATATAACGAATAATATTAATCGGTGTAATTAAATTTATTAAATGGATAGGGTATTAATAATTAATATATTCGTATAACAAATAGTATTAATTGGTATTAACAAAATTTGAATACATTATTACTTTAGAACAAAATATGAGGGGTAACCTCACCACTTGCTGAAGTGGTGATTGGATCCCCACTTCTGAGCAAACCAAACACCATGAACTGTTGAAGTGAGAACTTCCAGAATTTCACTTCCACCAACCAAATACAGGAACTGGTCACTGTTCTGCCACTTCCAACTGTAACCAAACACACTGAAGTGAGGACTTCAGCTGAAGTCTTCACCTCCACTGAAGTGCCACTTCCTGACTTCAGTCACTTCGGTAAACCACTTCCGAACCAAACACCCCCTAAGTGAATAATTTAGGACTCTTTTAAGGAGTGATTCGTGAAAAGTTTGGTGTTTATTTTTTTAATTAGTTTAATGGTGGGGCTGGATGAGATGATGATCAAATAGAATTTTGGAATTGATTTGATGTTTGATTTAGTCCCTGCTCAGATTTAAGGATTTGGTAGGATGTTTTTTCTTTATCATGTATATCCGTATGATGTTTCTTGTTTAATTTTTTGGGAAAATAATTTTTAAATATTGTAGTTTATCATTAATTCGCCATTAAGTTATGAAATGTAACTTTATCAAATTATTATGATAAAATTTCAAAGGAAAAAACAAATATTTACAATAATTTTAGCTTTAAGTACAATTTGATCGCATATAATCAGCTGCTATTTTTTATTTATTTATTTTTAATCAAGTGAATAAAACACGAATTCATTACTTAGAAAAACAGAGGGAATAAAAAAAAAAAAACCTAGTCACCAGAGGTAAAAATCAAGCGAAATCAAATAAGAGTGGAGAAAAAAAAAAACAACAAAAAAACATCAACCAAACAGAGCTAAGAGGAGCCTGAGTAACAACAAACTGGAAAGCACTCTCACATGAGGAAAAGGAAGGTCATCTGGCTCGCTTGCCAAAGTAAGCAGAGAGAAAAGATCCTGGATTTTAGATCTTACAAAAATCAGACTGTGTTTGATCACGAGAATAGACTCTTAAAGAAGCATGATCAACTATTAGAAGTTGGTGGTGAATTAAAAATAAAATAAAAGGTTTAATAATTATCTTTCTCTATATATATATATATGTGTGTGCAATTATAACATTTTGTAGGGATGAATATGCAATTAAAAGGTTTTTTTTTTATGTTGGTAACCTTTTTCTTCGCGAGAGGACTCGGCGTGACTCGATTACAAAGAGTCAAACATAATTGAATTGTTTTACCAACTTCTACTGTTTTCATTTAGGATTTTTTTGTTTTTTTTTTTTTATATAACTTTTTTTTATTTTAATTACCAAAATAAATTTTATTCATCAATATAGCTTTCAAAACATCGCATCAAGCTTAATCAACACCCTTTAATGAGTAAACCTTTTAAAAATACTAAAATATTGATTTTTTTTTTAAGACAACTTTTTCTTAATAAAAATCACACAAAAAACAAATTTTAAGTTATTATTAATTTTTAAAAAATTATATTTCTAAACCGCATTTATTTAGGAAAAATATGTTGTTGTTATTATTATTATTATTTATACATTTTCTTGGTTTTTTAAGCCATTTTTAAAAATTATTATTATTAACATAATTTTTTAAATAATCACAATAAGTCAAAATTTTAAATCTATTTAAGTTATTATTATTTTTAAACAATTTTTTAAAATGGTAATTATTTTGAATTATTATTATTATTTTATTATTTTGTTGATTAATAACTTGTTTGTAATTTAAATAACAATAATTGCATTAAAGTACAAATAGAAAATAGTCAAATGCATCTCTCGTTTTTTTTTTTACATTATATATTTTTACCCTGTGTTGGATAAGTAGTTTTATAATATATGGGTTGTTTACATAAAAATAGCATAAATTATTTCTATTAGAATTAGAATTTTTATCCATGTGCATACATCTACATCTGAACTTTGGCCAGCTTACAGTATGTCATCCTACAGGCTACAAGTAAATCATCTTTAATCCAAGCACATGTTGTCAAAATAAATAGTTTTAAATAATTAAACCACAAACAGGTTTAAAGAAACATGCAAAACAATTTGTATAATAATAATAATAATAACATATTTTTCCAAAATAAATGCGGCCGAAAAGAAATATAATTTTTTTAAAATTAATAATAACTTAAAAATTGTTTAAAAAGACAAAAAAAAAAAAATTATTTTTGTGGTTGTCAAAATAGAAGGGTGTTAATGAGAAAAAGCCAATATCTTAAAATTTCTAAAAGGTCCACTCATCACCTTGGAGATGACTAGGCTTGATGTGATATTTTGAAACCCATGTTGGTGAATAAAATTCACATGTGGTTATTTTGACAATAAAAAAAATGAGTGGGTTATATTAGAAAAAAAAAAACCTATTTATTTTTAGAAAATTTATTTATATTATCTCTCCAACTTTGTCACTTGATCAAAAAATTCCTGAACTATTTTATATTTCTAAAAAGTCGTTCCTTTTTTCTAACACCATTTGATAGCTTATTTTTCAGAACTTTTATCAGAAATGTCTCTCAGCGATTTTAAACGAAAACAAAAAAATTAGTAAACAACAAACTATGATATTAAATATCAACAACAAATATTAAACAAAATTGTTACATTCTAAATGAAAACTTGTGTAGTTATATATAAACACACAATGTTAAATAAAAAATATAATTAATAAACAGAAAGTACATTTTGTAAGCGGGGCAAAATTGAAATTTTAAATACAATAAGCAGATGTAAAGACTGAAAAATAAGTAAACTAAAAAAGAGAAACTGCAGAGAAAATTAAAATATCAGAGGGACGGCAAGGGGATATTTAAAAAGTTGTAAAGACTAATAAATATTTTTTTCTTATTTTTATTTATTTATTTAAATTCATAAGTTTTTTTATATAAAGTTGGACAAGTGCTGCCCACACTGGGTTGTTAAAAAGACATTCAAGTATAATACTACAATAAATAAATAAGGCTATACATCATAGTATAGTATTTTTATAGTATTATATAGTATTGTTACAGTATTGATAGTGAAGGGGCGAAACCTTGTGCATTTCTTTTTATACCCATATGCCTTTCCACCACGGTAGGCAGTGTTTGGTAAGCAAAATACTAGTTTTTTTTTTTTAATAAATGAGGAATTGACCAAAACACAAAAATTACAAGCAAAATACTAGTTATAAAGATGAATAAAAAATAAATAGAGCATAATATAACTAGAATTACTTGCTAAGTCTATAAACCAATTAAATAACCACCTTTTTAAGGTGCATGGAAAAATTTTAATTTCCCATGTTTCCATATACCTTTTGATTACAATTAAGGATTTTTTTTTTTTTTTTTTTTTTACTTTTTTCCGGTATAGTTGAAAACTATTTTGTACATTTTCACAATTTTCAGGGGTTAAAAGCATAAGTTGAGAAATTAGTTTTTTTTGTTATCATTTTATTCGATGAGGTAATAGGATGATTCCTATAATTATATGAAAATATTCATTTTAATTCTTTTGTATTCTTAGTCAATCCCTTTGTTTAATAGATTGTTTTAGTTTTAAATTAATTAAGATATGATGGAATAACCATTGCGTTATATTTATGTAATTTAATGATCAAATAGACCAAAATTATATTAAATTTATTTAGTACTTGTTTTTATTTATTAAGTCTAATGAACATTTTAAACATCTTGAAAACATTTGTTCAACTTAAGTTTGATTTATCAAGTAATAATTAATTAAAAAACCAAAACATAATAAAAACTATTGTTTGTGAACCATTCTCAAATTTGAGGGGATTTTGTTTTGAAGAAAATATTTAAAAAAAATCAAAATCAAGGTTTTGAATGTTTATTTTGAATTCTCGTTTGGAGGCAAGAGTTCTACAAGTTATTTGTATCCTTTTGAAAATTACAACTTAAATTTTTTTCGTTTTGTTGTTTTTGTAAATTTTCCGTGAGAAATTAATTTTATTTTTTAATTAAATTCAAAACCCAAAATTATTTTAATATGATTCTTTTTTAAAATAAATTAATAACATGTTGATTAAAAATAAGAACCACGAGTGTGTTTTTTAATGGATAAGCCAAACCTCTCTGTCAACCTCATAAGGATTAAAAACAAAAAGAGGTTTGTATTTCTTTAATGATAAAATAATAGTGATAATATGTTGATAGAAAATCCCCCAAAAAATATATGTTTTAAACTCAAGATTAATTAGGTCAACACGCTTATTGCGTATTAAAACATGACTTTGGTGTTTTAACACTTATTACATCAAAAACATGAATTGGTGTTTACCTTTCAATGCATGTCAAAGCTCAATCTCCAATATTCAAAAGCAATGTTCCAATTTCTAAAGCACTGCCACTCAAAAGAATAAATAATATTTAAAATAACAATAATTTCAATCCGTCAAGTGTTCAAGAGGTAATATAGAAATTTTATATTTCTAGAACTTCCATACAAAAATTTAAAAATAATTTCACAACATCACATAGGCAGTGAACCAGGTTGAAAGTAAAAATCATAAAAAATTGACCAATACTCCCAAAATCTATTCACTTGAATAAGACAAAAAAAAGTGAAATTTCATGTGTAGGAGGGCCCGTTTGGATGGAGGTAAGGGGGATGATTACTGGTTCCAATGCACACCCTTGTTTGGGTGTGCATTGGTTACTTTTGATAACCCCCCAATGGGGGATAACATCACCCCATGGGGGGTGATCATCATTCCCCCCAATTTTGGGGGGAATGAAGAGAAGGGAGAGGGTAATGGATATGCAATGTCCATTTTACCCTCTCCCAATATATATATATATAATAATTAGATAATGGTTTATTAAATAAATAAAATTTTAGGGATAATAGTCATTTTTTGAAAAATTTCTATTTTATCTCAATCCAATTTATATTTATTAAAAAATATTAATTTAAATAATAATTAGAATAGTTAATTTCAATAATTATTAAATGAAGATATGTTATTTAAATATTAAAATTAGTAAATGATATTTAAAATATTTATAAATACAGAAAATTAATTAATTAACGGTTAATTATAATAATTAAATCATAAAGTGAGAAATTTAATTAAATATTTAAACATAATTAAATACTTTATAACTAAAAAATTGATTAATTTAATTAGTTAATTATAATAATTAACATGAATAATACAAAATATTGTTATAAATAAAAATTATTTATTATTAAATAAAAACTCATTATATTATTTAGTATTATTTGTTTATATTAAGGGCACAAACGTAATTACTCATTATCTTCTTTTTTTTTTTTTTTTTTTCTCTACTTTTCTCATCCCAATGAATTACTCTCTCAACCAAACAAAGTTTTCATTCCCATCACCCTCCCCAAAGTTTTCATTCCTATGCCCCTCTATAAAGTTTTCATTCCCATTCCTATCTCCATTCCGTCATCCAAACGGACCCTTACATCTATGTCTTTCCCCCTTTTATAATAAGTTTAAGTATCTAGCTTTCGATCTAGAGCTGTTGTTTCAATAATTAAAAAATATATTTTTTTTAACCTAATAAAAAAGTGATTATAAGAGGACCATCCATGATCCATGTTGCATAGTTCATAGAAATACCTAGATATCAAATATAGGAATGTGTTTCATGCCTTAACTTTCCTTACAAACTGATTAAATTCACTCATACTAACTCTATGGGTTTTAACAATATCATCATACTGTTTTCTAATTTTTTTTAAATATAAATAGAGTTATGAAATAATACTTCTTTATTGATAGGTATTATTTATGCATTTAATTATGTAATTTACATAATCAATTTTTTTATCCTCCAAAGACATGTAATTCATAAATTAAAGTAATAAAAAATGATGGGTAAATTAGATGAACAACCGCAGGTAGTTGTTTTTTTTTTTTTTTTTTTATAATACTCTAATTGGTCCTTTTATTTTTCTCTCTCTCCCCTTTTGGTCCCTCTATTCAGAAATGCCCCCGACTAGTCCATCTACTTTTGAAAATGTGCCCACTTAGTGAGAAATACTCCAAACTAGTCCCTCTACTTTTGAAAATGGGCCCACTTAGTCTCTCCACTTAGTCCCATTTTAAAAAGTAGAGAGACTAGTTTGGAGCATTTCTCCATAAGTGAGCACATTTTCAAAAGTAAAGAGACTAGTCAGGAGCATTTCTGAGTAGATGGATTAAAAGGGAAGAGAGAGTAAAGTAGAGGGACCAATTCAGGTATTATACCTTTTTTTTTTTTTAACTCATAGTACTTTACTCATAGGATAAAACTTCTTATGATCACACCAACAAGTTATTCACAACATTTTTAGTGCTAGCAAACACTCTTATATTACCTCAAATTCAGTACTTACAATAATACTCAATTAAAACTTAAAAAAATTATAGAATTACTGTTTGAGTCCGCTAACAATGATGTTAATTATGTCATTCTAGTCTAAAAAAAATTTGAATGGCGCAATTAATATTGTTCTTATTTTTTACCCTCCAAAGACATATAATTCATAAATTAAAGTAATCAAAAGTAATGGGTATATTACATGAACAACCACAAAGTAGTTTTTTTTTTTTTTAACTCATAGTACTTCACTCGTAGGATAAAATTTCTTATGACCAAACCAACAAGTTCTTCGCAACATTTTTAGTGCTAGCAAACACTCTTATATTACTTTAAATTTAGTACTTACAATAATACTCAATTAAGACTTTAAAAAAAAATTATAAAATTACTGTTCAAGTCCAATAACAATGATGTTAATTATGTCATTCTAATCTTATTTAAGTTAATGTTTATAATTTAGTCATGGCACGTAAATCTGACTATTATTGATCCTTTTATCTAGAGCATTTGGCTGGTAGTAATATTTCATTTTAGATTTAAATGCTTAGCAATGTAAAAGATGGGGATTGCTTTGATGGGTATGTTACATTAACTTAGTTGATTCGCATAGATATAACACAATTTATTTGATTAGTTTTTTTTTAATAAATGTGGATAAATCACATTTTTATTGAAAAAATAAAAAATAAAAGAATAGGACAAACATTGAAAAGAAAGATAACAGAACAAAATAACGAAAAAAGATTAATACCTCACCAAGGGTGAGGTTTACAAAACCAAAATGAGCAAGAGTAGAAATAGAAAAGAAGAGAGATAGTTGGGCAGACGAAGGCTACCTCCTGAAGACACAGGCCTACCCAAACTACTAAAGAGAGCTGATTACTCCCGAGAGAGGTTGATCTCTGGGTCGCCAGTGTGATCTGCAGACCTGGCACTTAAGAAGTTGAGAGAGCACTTTATCCTATGAGAAACTTCAAGATTGGTTTGCTGAGATGAATCTGGAGCTGCAGAAAACCAAGATAGAAGTATATTAGCAGTCTTGAATAAAATAGAATGTAAGGGTAAGCAATTAAATTGAAATTTTTGATTATTTCGCTCCAACCAAATATTCCATATAATTGCTCTAGAAATGAGATCCCAGATGATCCGACAATTAGAATTTAAAGAAGGTATTCAAGAGGTCCAAATATTGGAGATTGAAGGGGGAGAAAAGTGGGCGTTAAAAAGTTGTCTAAAGAATGACCAAATTCTCTCCGAGTATTCACAATCAAGGAAAAGATGATCTATAGTTTCTGAGTTTTTGTTACAAAGAATGCAAGTATATGTAGCAATTATATTACAACATTTCTTGAAAGGTTGGATAATGTGAGAATTTTGTCCTCCCAGACTAACCAGCAGAATAAAGTGATTTTGCTTGGGCATTTGATTTTCCAGAATTGGGGATAAATTGGACTTCGAACCCCTCCATCTATTAAGAACTTGTAAAAAGAATCAACAGAGAAGATTCCATTTTTTTTTTCTAGAGACCAAGTATGTGTATCCTCTTGGATCTTAGAGCAGTCCAGAATTAAGTTCAATAATATTGAAATATCGTTTATTGAAGCTGAGAGAAAGAGGTTCTCTGTGGAATCTAATTGAATGAATGGTCTTATAGTTATCCAGGGATCCGTGCAATCAGTGAATAGAGTAGGCCAAGTATCTTTAAGAGTTCGCCCTTCAAACCATTGATCGTACCATAAATACGTACCGGCAATATTTCTTATATGTTTGGAGATACATGCTCTAAATGAAGGTAGAATGGGATTGAACCCTATCGAGAAGAAAGATTTATTTTGAGGAGGAGTCTGAAATAAAATTTTGGGTGGCTTTCTAATGGAATAGTTAGCACTTATAATTTTTGCCCAACAGTTATTTTGGGTTGGAAATGATCTTCCACCACCATTTCCCAAGTAAGGCTCTGTTTAATTCTTGTAGATTGTGAATTCCCCAACCTTCCATATTATGAGGTCTGCATATTCTTTTCCAAGCAACTAGGCCGATTCCTCTAGAATCGAGTTCTGGTCTTTTCCAAAGAAAGTCTCTTATGATTTTATCAATTTCTTGAATCACCCAAATTGGGAGTTTGAAAATTGACATCCAGTAAATTGGAATTGAGGATAAAACTGAGTTAAGAAGAGTTAAATGTCTCCCCTAAAGATAAGTAAATTGCTTTCTAGGGAGAAAGTCTTGATTGGACCATTCCAATGAGTTTTGTCCAATCTTGATGTCTTGGTTTTCTTCCCGAGAGTAGAACTCCTAGGTAAGTAACCGGAAGACAGTCTCTGCTGCAATTTAGAATTGTCGCTGAAGCTATGTTTGGTTGGAAACCAAAATTGGTAGAATAAAGACAACTTCTCGAAAAGTTTATAGAAAGGCCCGAAGATCTTTAAAAAGGTAGAGAATTAATTTGATTATGTAAAGATCTTTGTGACCTCCCGCTGAGAAGATCCTTATTTGATTAGTTATAAAGATAACTGAGAATATAATATAATTAAATTGTGAATTATTCAAATATCGTTATATATATATATAAAGCAATACATCTCTATACATCTTTATATTGCAAGGAATTAAACCATTATTAATTATTGTTATAATAACCAACCATCTCTTTATTTTCATACTTCTTTTCATGAGTAAAATACTCAAACGTTGCCATATATTTTCTCTAAATTTTAAAAATTAAACAAAAAAGAAAGGTCATTTTTCTTAGATCGGACATAATAACATTTTTGTCATTTCAATATAAAATATGAACAATATAATAGTTAAAAAAAAGTTAACAAATGATATAAAATCTAACGAAATGTTTAGAATACTTTGTTTCTCGCATTTCCCAGTGATTTTAAAATTTTATATTTCATGCAATAAGTATATCCTATTGGATTAACTTAAACTGGACTACAATTATGTTTAGTCTATTGACATTGGATCCACTGCAACTGATTCAAATCTTAATTTGCGCAGGTAGAGGACAAGTGTTATGGAGCTCAGCTTCTCATGTATGCGGGGCTCAAACACTGATTTATTCACATTTGCCAAAGAAAAACTCGATCACAATTTAAATTTAAATTGCGCTCATTCTAATTAACTCAATATTATTTAGGGAAAATTATTGTTTACCCCTCATGAATTTCAAAACTTCTCAAACAGTCCCTACAAGTTTTGAACAGCCCGGATAGCCCTTCCGTTAGTGTTTCACTTTTTTTTGTCCCCTGTAGGTCACTCGGACTGGGTCCATGTTGTGAAATTTCATCGTTGCCTTTGAAAATGGTGGGAAAATAACCGCCCAATCACATCATATTAAACCTTTTTACAGACCTTTTTGCATTTTTTTTTGTTTTTGCATTCCTTTTTGCTTTTTCTCAAACAAAGTTTGGAAAACTCATATCACCTTGGAGTTTTTCAATTCCTCCTCATTTGGTGTGCTCGATTGGAGTTCTGCAGGTTGCTCGATAAGGTGACAATCTCTTCTTTGTCTTCACCTTGATCATCCTGCGAGAGAGAGTAACAATTTATTTTTATGTAGGTTTACTATAGAGAGTTTTTGTGCTATTGCTAGATACAAAGGGAAGAGACGAGTGCTAGTGTTTACGGCGCTGACTTCTTAGGAAATCAGTGTTAGCGGAGATATGTGAGCGATGGGGTCTCGATGTTTTCGCTTAAAAGTTAATTATTAATTAATTATTCTAGTTTCCGCTTAAAAGTATATGTTTTCGCTTAATTATTCCAGTTCCTGCTTAAAACATAAGTTTTCTCTTAAAATAAAGTAAAAACATAAGTTTTGCTTTGTTATTTCTGTCCCATCCCAGTTTCCGCTTAAAATGTTATTTTTCCGCTTAAATTTTTCAGTTTCCATTTAAACTGTTATGTTTCCGATTAAAATTATGGTACTTCTGCTTAAACTTTCTTCTCGTTGTAAAGTTCTTTGATTTTAATAGGTATTCAGATTCTGCAAGTGTATCCGTTCCACCTCAGGACGACCCTGATAGTGTGGCACGCCTTCCTTCCACAAAAGACAGCCAAGCAAAAAGACAGCCATTCTTTATTATATGGAAACAACGATATTTACATGAAAAATTTAATAAGTCTGTGGAAAAGAATTTAGGTTAGCATGAAGAGTAATGCTTGTACTCATTTCTTAAACAGAAAACTCATTTTTTAAACATAAACCTCATTTCTTAAACAGAAATATTGATAGTTAAACAGAAACATTGATATTTAAACAGAAAAACCGATATTTACTCGATAAATTAATCCTGGCCACTCGTACAACTTTAAATAGAAACAATGATATTTAAGTACTTTTTTAAACGTGAACGCAATATGTTAAATGGAAACATTGATAGTTAAACAAAGACAGTCAAGCATAAAGACAATTATTCTTTATTATATGGAGACAACGATATTTACATGAAAAATTTAATAAGTTTGTGGAAAAGAATTTAGGTTAGCATGAGTACATTATAACTACAAACAAACTTATAATTACAAACGAAAGAATTTAGGTTAGCATGAAGAGTAATGCATGTACTCATTTATTAAACAGAAACATTGATAGTTAAACAGAAACATTGATATTTAAACAGAAAACCGATATTTACGTGATAAGTTAATTCTGGATATAGAAACCAATTAATCATGGTCACTCATACATCTTTAAATAGAAACAATGATATTTAAACATTTTTTTAAACGTAAACGCAATATATTAAACAGAAACATTGATAGTTAAACAAAGACAGCCAAGCATAAAGACAACCGTTCTTTATTATATGAAGACAACGATATTTACATGAAAAATTTAATAAGTTTGTGGAAAAGAATTTAGGTTAGCATGAGTACATTATAACTACAAACATAAGAATATAGGTTAGTATGAAGAGTAATGCCTATACTTATTTCTTAAACAGAATCTCATTTCTTAAATAAAACCTCATTTCTTAAATTGATACTATTAAACATTACATAATGCAACCATATCAAATTAAAAGGGGAAACACACATTACAAATATTACATATTTTGGCAAAAACAACACATAGTGTAAAAAACAAAAGAAAACTGCACAACTTCTTCAACGGCGTCCACCTCGCCTTAATACCTTAGAGCGCAAACTGATGAAATGCCGAAGAGTTGAGCGGTAGTTCTCCTTCGAGACAATGGTGAAATGAAATTCCAGTCCTTCACAAGATGTCTAGGTAATGACAACTTTGGAAAGGGAAAAGCTGAAGAGGCGATAAGAGCAAATAACCGGCGCCAGTAATGGAGTTCTATCGGAATTACACAAAGAAAAAACCGCTTCCATTAAAAGTGGAAAAATTATTGCACCTAAGGGCATTATGGTCAAACAATGTCGCACTTGCCACAATTTCCCATGCAAGGAACAATTTTGTCAAAAAAATTCAAAATTAACTTTGTCAATCACCATTACATGTTTAAGGGGTTTGAAAATCATTGTATTAAGTTTTTTTTTATATTCAAATTTAAGGGAGAGAATTTGTGCATATTGTAAACTTTGGGGGCGAATTTAGCAATTTTCTGTATTATTTATCATTGGAATTAAAATTTAAAAATAACAATAACAAGTCAAAATTATTATTATTATTTAAAATTCCAATTTTAGAAAAATCAAATAAATAACAAGTACAAGATGGCGTATTTGAATTTTGAATAGAACTTTTGTTCCAAAAAAGGGCAAGCAAAGCAAACGATCCCGGTCTCTCCCATTATATCCCGCGCCTCCCCAGCGATTTCAAAACTAGAATCCAATAATCCAAACCAAAACCCTAATTTTTCCTCCCAAATCCCAATCCTTATCTGATCCTCTCCGTTCTCCACTCCAAGATCCTTCCTTTCCATCTTTTTCTTCATCTCCCGCCCATTTCTCTCTACTCGGAACTAGGGTTTGGCCTCCAAGATTCCTCTTTTCCCCTCTCCCGCCATATATCTTTTGATCCATTTCTCCCAGTTTGGATCTAGGGTTCCGGTTTTGGGAATTTGAATGGCTGACGCCGCTGGTGGTGGATCGCGCCCCAAGGTTTGGATTTGCTTTCCTTTTTTGAATTTATGTTCTTCTGGTATCTGAGTTTGTTTACGGTTTATGGTGTTTGCTTGTCAGAGGGCTCTGGAGGGTTTTGAGGAGATGGTGGATGGGGAGAAGCGGAAGAGAGTGAAGGGTTCAGGGACAGTGTCCGAAGGTAGTGTTCCCTCCTTCTCCATAGTAAAGTTGTCTCCTTTCGTAGAAGTAGTGGATTTATTTATAAATGTAAAATTTGGAGGTAATATGATTATGGGTTTGATTGGAGGTGTTTTATTTTCCCGCATGATCCATGCTCTGTATAACAAATATTTAAAGTTATTCTTGTGAGAATTTGAAATTTAGCTGTGGCTTTATTGATCTACATTGGAATAGAAATGATGGATTTATACTGATTCTTTTATTGTTAGGCAAATGTGGTTTCTTATTGAGGTTTATATGTTCCTATCCTGGTTTTTTGACTCCACTTTGTTCTAGGAACATTAATTTCGAGTTATAGGGCTGATTTGCAGTCCTTGTCAGTAGATATTTTGGGATACTCTAGCAAGTTTATTTGGTGAAAGAGAAATAATTGAATGAATGTTGATTTGGGTGACATCATTGGACTGCAAAGGCGGGATCCTTAATTAGGCAGACTATTATGAGAATGGTGTTGACTTGGCTGATATGGCGAACACATTATATGAACATTCTTGATTATAATTTCAAATGGTGCTTTTGTTTTGATACCTTTGTTGACTTATTGCTACTTGACTGGTGCTTTGTAGTAACTGACAAAGAGAAGGCAAAACTATAGCATTTGAAGAAGAAAGGATAGTTGTGGAGGGAGGTCTCTTATGGTGCCTGGGTAGAACCTGAATTTGATGGTGTTATATATATATATATATATATATTTATATCTTGAATTATTTCATGCTTTTTTCCGTTGTGTGCTTTGAGATTCTTTTGTTTTGAACTATTATCATTATTTTAGTAATCTGTAGGTGTATGGAGAAGCCTTTGATTATTTTTGGCTGCTGGTAATGTTAGGGTGGTTTATCCTGCTAGTCATACCCTCTTGGTTCAAGTTTGAGCTAGTATCAGCACTAAGTTTGGTTAAAAATCTTAATTTTGTTTGTCATTCCATCGCATACTTGGCCAACTTTTCAGAAGCAGAATTTCTAATTTCCTAGTGTTTCTTTGGACAAATGTTTCTACAGGATTTTGACCCTTTTAAATATCTGGATACACTGTGTTGTTGAGAGGATGGAGATTAGGGGATATTAACCTTCTTTTGCTCTGTGCTTCCTATATGCCTGAAACCTTGATCCCTTTCTAGGTGGAGTATATGGACAGCCATCTGTAAGAGAACCCTGGTAACTAATGGGATGTGATATTTTTTTTTTTTATAATTTACGTTAGGTGGATAAATAAATGCTTCTAAAGATGCCATACAAGTCCTCCTGCCCGTCTTATTTATTTGCCCACTTTAACCGATTTACGCCACTTTAACTGATTTACGCCGATTAAGAAAGTCGGTTAAAATTAATTGAAAGGCTTAAATTTTTAAGATATTATACCAACCTTCCAGAATTATCCTTATTTAAAAGTCCACCAAGATTTCATTAGTTTCTCTTTATTTTAATTATACTCCCTTTTATTTTCTCTTTTAAAATGGTGCTTTATGTCTTACAAAAAACATTGAAAAGTGTAAAAATACATTAAAAATAGAGAATAAGTTGGGAAAAATGATTATTTAATGCTTCATAGATTTTCTAAATGGATGTATAAAAAAGAACAAGAGAAGAGGACATGCTAATAAGACCGGAATGCAATGTGATGTTAAGACATTGAAGTTTAAAGAGTGTTGTCATAAATATACATGAATGAACTTCCCCATGATATGCTGGAGGATTAATTGTTTCAATCACGTGGTTTTACTTTTACTTGCGAATTCCAATAATAAACATTGACCATGGAGTTTTTCTTTGGTAATGATCCGAATTCCAAAACATCTATTTGGGACATATTTATGTATGAGAGATAGATAACCATTTATATCAAGGAAGGCATTTCATTGATTCTTGCCATCAGTTGCTCTTTTTTATTGATTCCATGACAAAGTTCTGTAATAGAGTTATCCTTATCTTCCTACAATTCTTTTACCTTAGTCACTTCTTTATTTCAGGAACCAGAACTTACAATTCAGAATGCTTGAATATAGCAGAATGCAAGTCTGATGGGCAAGGGCACAAAAATTCTGAGGTGGAAGCTAGTTGCCAAATCACTGAAGAAAATGTGCCCACACTTTTGGATATACCGATAAATGTGCCTGCTGTCAATAAGTTTCTTGAACAAAATGCTGTTCCTTCAAGTTTGGGTGCTGATGGCTGCCAGCATTTTGCAGAACAGCAAAGCAATGCTCCTTCTAAACACCATGAAGAGATGAATGGAGCATACCCTGCTGCCAAAGCCGATAAAGATTGCCATTCCCTAACGAGGACCATGACTGGCTCAAAAGTGGGTTTTACTGTTATAGATGCTTCAAGGGCAATTGAACACAATCCATTTTACCCCTACAAGAAATTAGGACAGGTGAAATCAACAGATATCTCAGAATGTGGCAGCACTACTGGTCCTGTGGAGGAGAGTGAACCATTAAGAATGTGGAACGAAATGAAGCAGAATGGCTTTCTCTCATCTTCACATGGAGGCATACCCATGCCCAAACAGCGTGGTCGGCATCATAGAAAGAAAAAAAATGAAGAGCTTAAGAAGAGGAATGAGATAGCAAAAAAAGAACATGCTAACAAGCTCACGAAGATTGCGGCGCCGAGTGGATTGCTCTCAGGACTCAACCCAGGGATCATAAACCATGTCAGGAATAGCAAACAAGTCCACTCCATAATAGAAGCTATTGTGAGGTCTGAGAAGCTTGATGGTCATTGCCAAAATAAGTTTCCTAACCAGTCAGGAACAGAAAACAAGGAAAATTCTGAGAGGAGGAAAGAGCAGAACTACACACATAATACGTCAGCCAGTCAATTAAATCAATCCTTAAGTAGTTCAGATTATAGCATGCCAAGTTTTTCATGGCATACCTCTGAACTTAATGATGATACACTGACTCTAAAACTGTCATCAACTGCAACTATGAAATCAGAGGATGGAAGCAGTGGCTATGTTAATGATCATTCAACAAACCAAGATGCTATTTCTTCTCTATCTTTAAAAGGTAACTTCCTTATTATTTCTAACCTATGGGATCATATTTTAGTGGAAGGTTGAGTCATTTAACAATCAACCATATGTTAAAGAAAATTGAACACACCATCAGTCACTATTTGGAACTATGTTGCTACATATGCTAACTTGAACGCCTTCTCATTTGCAGCTGCTAATGTCGCTTCTCGGTGGCTGGATTTGCTTCAGCAGGATATCAAAGGACGTCTTGCTGGTAAAATTCTCTTTCAATGTGTTGAATATGAATACAATTTGCCATCACAAGATATTGATGCCTTTGCTTTTGTTAATGCAGCACTGCGACGTAGTAAGAAGAGAGTAAGAAATGTGATACAGATTGAATTGCCTTATGTATTGTCAACAGAATTCTCTTCAAACCAAGAAAATAGACCCTGCTTTGAGCAATCCTCTGAGGCAGGGGATTCTAAAACAGCAGTTCACAATATGCATGTGAAACGATGGAAATCACTTTTTGGTCAAATGGATAAAGCCCTCACTGAAGAGGGGAAATATCTTGTGAGTAGTCCACATTCCTTGATTTTATCATTGCGTCTTGAATTACTTGCCATTTTAACAAATCACGGTGATTCTCTGTTGAATCCTGCACAAAAATTACTTGTGAATATTGGCCTTAAGGTGAAGTTCAATCCGGGTTGAACTCTGTCTAATTCGTAAATTCGACTGCTAAATATGTTTGGTCCAACAGTATCTCTATGGTTATAGTAAGCTGGTCCTTTGTATCAGGAGAACTGGTTGAGACAAGTCCAAGAAATGCAATCACATTGTGACAAAGGCCTGAAATATGCCAGTCCTGATGGAATCCGACCATTCGACCCTTTGATAGATTCCAGGTTAGGATTCAAAAACCTTTCTTCCTTGTTCTTACATATACTTCATATGCATACCCTCTACACACCTTCTTGTGTTCTACGACGATAATGAGCTCATTTTTATCTTGTCATTTGATCATACATGTTTCCCAACAATCTAACAATCAGAATGCATTGTTTCTCCATTGTTTACCAGAATGAAGAAGCCTGATGCTCTAGAGCGTGAATGTGCAGTGAGAGCAGCTGCAGCTTCAATCTACTCAACAAGCAACTTAACCATGACAAAAGAAAATGTACAATGTTTCTGAACTGATTTTAATCCAAAATTTTCTTTTTCTCATAATTATGAAAACTCTCCATTCTCACTCACTTGTTGTTTGCTTGCTCTGTGATTGTAGAACAATCTTCTCACCCCTGTTGTCTCAATTATTTTCGTGTTAAATTGTTTCCCTTTTTCAATGTATCAACAGTCTTGGATTCTCTTATTTACCAACTCATTCATATATTGAATTTGTTGTGATTTGTACTGAAACTTCTCCACTAGTTTATAGAGGCTTTTTGTGATTATATATATATATATATATATATATATATAGTACCAATCATCTATGGACGTTATTGATAAAAATCTATGGATGTTTATTATTAACTGTTAAATCTAGATTCAACGGCTAATAATGATGAATAGTAAATACAATAGTAATATATACAGTAATCACTATTTAAAATAATAAAAATAAACACTAATATTGTTCATTTATATTAGCTGTTGGATATCTATAAATAATATTTTACCATATATATATATATATAAACTTTATGGTTAGAGAGTGTACAAATATCTAATAAGTGTAAGAAAAAGTCAAAAGATAGTTTGGCGTAATTTAACTCGCAATAATAATGAGTTAAACATGATTTTTACGAAGCTATATAAAAACTTACCTATTTTTGCAAGCAAAAAACAATAATTAAATACGGTTTTCAAAGGATTACACTTTTCTCACAAGAGTACATAAACAAAAAAAAAACCAATAAAAAACATCAGCTCTACACGTGTAAGTCAAAAATACAACTGCAGACAAAACGAACGGCAAGGATCGTTGCAGATATCTAAAGAGCACAGGAACCAACCCAGTCTTCATACGTCGGCCACGTAAACCCCAACCATGCCATGCATGCATGACACTTGTTCCCCCAACCTCTCCTCGTGTACTCTTCTCCTCTCTTCTTTTATCCCCCCACTCTTCTCCCATACATATCCACACATTCAAAGAAACATTGAGACACTGAGAAAGAGAAATGGATCATCAGAGAATTCTTGTAGTGATGATGCTGATGGCCATGGTCTTAGCCATGGCAGACAAAGAGAAAGGAGGAGATGAGAGCAAGAGGTTGTTCATGCTTGAGGATTCTAAACAGGTAGTGAAAACAGAGGCTGGTGAGGTGAAAGTGATCTCAGGACCAAAACTAGACAGAGATATGCCCAACATGCACATTGGTTTCATCTCCATGGAACCAAACTCACTCTTCATCCCTCAATACATTGATGCCAATCTCATCTTCTTTGTCCGCAGAGGTACTGATACTGTTACTTTGAATCTCCATGTGTGATTTTTCTGATTCTTTGATTTGTATGAAATGTTAGGGGAAGTGAAGATGGGATGGATTTATAAAGATGAGTATGTGGAGAAGAAGCTTAAGATGGGAGATGTTAACTTTATACCTGCTGGTTCAGCTTTCTATATGGTTAACACTGGCATTGGACAGCGTTTGCAGATTATCTGCAGCATTGATGCTTCTCAAACCATTGGCTTCAACTCTTACCATGTTAATCAAGCTCACTGTTTTGGTTCTTCTTCATTTTCACACAATTGTTTGATTTCTAACATGTTCTCTTGTTTTTCCAGCCTTTTTATATTGCTGGAGGGATTAATCCATCCTCTGTTTTGTTCGGATTTGACATGGGCACTCTTACCACTGCACTCAATGTAAAGCTACAGAACTGATTAGAAAGTTGTTTTGAATTTAATCAATCTCTGATGTTGAATTTATGTATGTGTACATAGGCTACAGCTGAGGAAATAGGGAAGGTGATGACAAGCAGAACAGATGGTGCCATAGTGTTTATAGATGGAAAAGAAGCTGAGCCACCAGCTAAGTTCATGAAGAGGAAGCTGAAGGATATGAGTGGAAGAAGAGATGGTGATGTTGATGATGAAGATGGAGAAGAGATTGATGATGGTGGAGTTTGGACATGGAGGAAGATGTTAGGCTCATTGTTGAAAACTAGGAAAGGGAAAGCAAAAGGTCCAGTTAGAGCACCGGATTCATACAACTTGTATGACAGTGCACCAGACTTCAAGAACAAGTATGGATGGAGTTTGGCATTGGATGAGAATGAATATGAACCATTGAAACACTCTGATTTTGGAGTATACTTGGTGAATCTCACTGGAGGGACAATGCTTGCACCACATGTTAATCCCAGAGCAACGGAGTTTGGGGTGGTGCTTGGAGGAGAAGGGAGGGTGCAGGTGGTGTTTCCGAATGGGACGATGGCGATGAACGAGGAGGTGTCGGAGGGAGATGTTTTTTGGGTGCCTAGGTACTTCCCTTTTTGCCACATTGCTTCAAGGAGTGGACCAATGGAGTTCTTTGGATTCACTACGGCGGCGAGGAGGAACTGGCCGCAGTTCTTGGCCGGAGCGAGGTCGCTGTTGAAGACAATGATGGGGCCGGAGTTGGCAGCAGGGTTTGGAGTGAATCAGACTAGGTTGAGGAGGATGGTGGAAGCTCAGAAGGAGGAATTGTTTCTACCTACATGGCCTGTTAAGGAGGAGTTCATGAGTGAGTAGATGTGTGTGTGTTTAGTTTTGCTGGTTGATATTGCGTTAGATTTGCTGTTTCTATGAACTCTATGTTGTTTGTGCTGTTGGTAATGTCTATGTATTGTCATAATAAAGAATTCTTGCAGAAATCTTGGCAAACATTTTTTTTTTATTGAAAGAATGTGCAGGTTTTTGTTTCTAAAACTGAATGCTTTGGCTTTGAAATTGGTGTGCTCATTGAAGAAAATTGTCTTGATATAAAGACCGCAGTAAAAACTGACCTAACATGTGTTGCAGAAATCTTGACATGAAGCTCAACAACGGGGCCATTCAGCTTGTGATATTTCATTATTGAAAGAAGTATACTGCCATTACAGGAATTGTACATTTTAACAGAAAAAATAGAATTTCAATTGTCTAAAAACATTAATTATGGAACCTCTTCCATTTACAGGATTACTGTAAGAATTTCTGGTCTAGTTCATATCACTCCACCATGGCTGCTTGATTGTTATGTGTTGATTGACATTGCTGAGCCTCCTTTGAATTCTTGAGCGTTCTGTTACGACAGTGAAGCTTGAAGAATTCACAGATCATGAAATTTGTGCCCACAGATCAAGCAATGTCACACAATTGTTCATTTGAATTCTTGAACAGCAGAATAGTATGAACTGTGTGAGCTAGGGCTTTGCCTTCGGAACAAATTTCACTGACTGCCAATGTGAAAAAACTTATGTGCAGAGAGATACACAAAATTCTCAATTTGTCTTCATTCTACTCTGCATTCATCTCCTTGTATTGAATGAAGAGGTTCGTTTCCAACCTTCAGCTGTTTTCCTGGTATCCTTTTGGGAACTACACCCCACTTCACTGCAGCTGCATACACTCCATAAGCATCCAGCAGCCTTCCTTGTCTTTCCAACTCACCAATCAAGACACTGAAAGAAAACTTGCCAGGAATTGTACCTTTCTCAATCATAAGAATGAAAGCATACATTGCATCATCAACTCTACCATCCCTACAGAGAACTCGGAGAACGACGTTGTATGTCAGCATTCTTGGAGAATAACCTTTCCCAATCATTTCGAGCAAATGATTGAAAGCTTGACTAACCTCTCCTTTCTCAGCAAGAGCTTGCACCATCAGGCAGTATGTGTAAGGGGATAGGGGATAACCCAATTCCATGATCTGCTCAAACAACTCCTTAGCGTCTTTGAGAGGTTCATCATTTCTTGTAGATTTACGGCAAAGGCCCCTAAGGAGCGTGTTCATCACTCTTTCTGATGCTTGAAACCCTGCATTGTGCATTTTCATATAAGTCTCGAATGCTGCTGATATCTCACCAAATCTCAACAAGCCTTGAAGCAGAATGTTATAGCTGATGAAGTCCGGAGGGCAGCTTCTTCCTTCCATCTCCTTCAAAACCCGAAGCCCTTTCAAAGGCCGGCCTTCTGTGCAATACCCGCCAATAAGAGAATTATATGTGACAACATTCGGAACTAGACCCATTTCCAGAGCTTCATCGAGTAGCTCCCTCGCCTCATCTGATCGTCCAACCTTACAAAATCCATCAATGACCAAAGTGAATGAATATATATCCGGTCTCTTCGTAGACTTCTTGATCTTGTGCAATAGCTCAAGTGCTTCCTCCACTCTACCAACATAACACAAACCTTGGATCAAACAATTATAAGTTCGAACAGTTGGTTCGCAACCGATTCGCCTCATTATCTCAAAAATCTCAAAAGACATTGTCATTCTACCTCTCTTGCACAAACAAGTAATCAACTCAGTGAAAGTCACTACATTTGGCACAAAACCCCTTTCCATCATCTCATCCAAAGCTCGTTTTGCCTCATCAGGCTCATTCTTCTTGCACAAACACTGAATCATCACTGAATAAGTCCATGAATCTGGAGAAACCTCAAGAGATGGGAGCTCAGAGAACAAATTCACAGCAGAATCAAACTCCCTTGCCTTCACAAGAGCTGTGAGGATATCATTGTAATCTGAAACAGTCAAATCTTTATAATCACAATCCAACAGATCAAGAACCTTGACACGCTCCTCAATGGGCAAGCTCATGACTTTTTTCACCAAATCACCAACATGCAACCTACTACTTCTCCTCCCACTATTCTCCACATCTAATAATCCATTAACCCTACAATTCACCTGTTCCTCTTCCTTTTCCACATCAAAGTTAACAACTTTACTGGTGCTAACCTCATGAATTTCAGTTTTTGAAGTTTGAGGAGCATCTAGGTCTTGTCTAGTGGATAATTTGTAGTTTGTGCTAAAAGTGGGAGCTTTCAGTGGTGCTGTGCTTCTAGTGGAGAGAAATAGATGAGAAACAGGGGAATGAGTACCTTGCTGGGGATCGGAGATGGGCAAGCTCCTCCTCCTCCTCCTCTTCGTCACAATTATGGATGATTTGCAGCATGGCAATGGAGATGAGGAGATCGAAAGATGAGACGAAGAGGAGATGGAATGCATGGAAGGAAGAGAGAGAGAAAGGGTTTGAGGTTTAGGGTGGGAAACAGAGAGATGTAGAAGGGATTGGGTTGGGATAAGATCACCGCTGGTAAGCACAAGAAGCGTAACAGAGCCTATGGAGAATTTTGGGCCAAATGTTGGATGGGCTTGATTTTTAAGGCCTAAGAATTTGGGCCCCTTATTGGGCCAGTATGTTCAAGGCCCAAGAAAATGCTTGGACTTTTCATCTATGAGACTTTTATGAAAGCTTAAGAAAGTCATTTAGAAAGATGTAGATAAATGAAGTGTTTTTATTATTTTTTATTTTTTATGAATATTTAAATTTTATTAATGGAAATTGACTTTTTTTAAAAATGAAATTATTAGATATTTAAATTTTCTATTATCGATTTTAATCAAGCAATCATGTGCTTTTCACTAAAAATATGACCCATATTTTCATATTTAAAATTTGATGCAACATTTAGTTGTTGTTAATTTAATAAAACTGTTGTTTACTTTTACCCACTTTGAAAATGTCTTCATTGTCCATATTTTTTAGTGTTTGTTTTGAGAATTTGATAACCAAAAATTTGAAGTATATCACAACATATATATTTTTTTTTCATTCATTTATTTTGCAAATAGGGTAGAACTTTATTACAAACAGGTAATCACAACAGAATTTTATATTTTTTTAATATCTCATGGTACAAAATTTTTAGCAAATCCCAACAAAAACAAAAAAACAAAACAAGACATCTTTGTTAGAATAAAAATTTTGTGATGTCTATTGAACATTGAGGATAAAGGCGTACAAATATTTTGTACTGTAACTCAATCATTTGTATTGTTTTACTTATGCTATTTTTATCTGCAAATCAAGAAAACTCTTAATAAATATTTATAAAAACAATTTTAATCTGTTGATTGATATTTTTAATATAGTTTTCAAAACATAGTTTAAACATATCCACACCCTTTTATTAAGACAACTATGGTGACTCAAATGAAAAGCAAAATCAATAGTATAAGATATTTTAGATTAAAGTGAAAAAATGGTTAATTTTTAAATTTTTTATAGCAAATATTGAATGATATATATTTAAATAAAAATTTTCATACATGTCAATGATATATATATATATATATAGAGAGAGAGAGAGAGAGAGAGAGAGAGAGAGAGAGAGAGAGAGAGAGAGATTAATATATATTTAATTTAATTAATTGATGGTGGGTTATTATTTCTAATAATTCAAGCATGTGCTAGCACAATGTATTCCTTTTGTTTGACATCATTTCTAAACATGAACACTTAAGCATGACTTCATTCTCAATTGCTCCACTCTTTAATAAATAAAAAAATAAACTAAAAATCCTTGCCACCTTAATAATTCAAGAGGTATTAAACTAGTCTCATTATTTGAACTCTAAACCTCCAAACCCTCTTGATTACATAAAGATAGACAAAAGCATTTGATAGACATTATTGATAGCTCTTCATTAGTTTGGTGCATTCTTATATTCCTATATATATATATATATATATATATGAAAAGCCAATATTATACACAGGAAAGCCAATATTATACACAGGAAACACGAATATTATACACAGAAAAATAATAATATAACACACCAAATTATTCACATAAAGTAATAATATATTTCATAGACGTACTTACATTAAATGAGATTTGACATAAAGTTACTTTTTACTTTTTGGTACATGGGCATTTATGTAATTTCCACCCGTATTAAATGATGGAAGTAACACCGGGGAAAAAATTGAATTTGCTTTTAAAAAGGAGGGATCTAAAGAGAAATCAAAATGTCAGAGGGACTGCAGTGGAAGTTTGAAACTTTTCAGGGACTTTTAAGTAATTTTCCCATATATATATATATATATATATATATATATATATATATATATATATATATATATTATATCTTTTTTAATTTCTTAACATTTGTGTGTTTGTGTGTTCTGTAGAGCACTCTCTGCTTTTTTGTTTTCTTTCTTTAAAGCTGTGATGCATCTTATTCTGTCTCATGATAAAAGTAGTACTGTCTTCTCATCTTATAGTCCTACACCCACTCAAGACAACCACTTTCCCTTTCTTTTTCTCCTTTTTCCAAGCTCTTACCATCCTTACTCTCTCTTTGAATCATGCCTTGTTCTTCATCCATTTCTCATCAAAAGCATACAGTTGTATGGGAAGCATTAAATCATTCTAAATCCATGGGAAACAGTGATCTCTGTTTCTTTCTTTAATTATCTGTCCTGCTTTGTCTGCATGTTGTCTCAGAATGGAGTAAGATATATATATAAATTACTGGTAGATTTATCTGCATTTATTTCTGAAACCAGTTTTGAGTTTTGACAGTGCTGGGAGCATCTGAACTTTTGTATGAATAAACAAAAGCAAGATGCCAATGCTGTTGCTGCCTTCTGTTAAATTTCCTTGAATAAAGAAGCCATGCAACTCTTCTTTCCTTTTTCTTCCAGAGAAAGAGTAGTTGGACCCATGTGCACTAGTCAAGCCAACAACCATCTGAGATATTGTTAATTCTGTAATTCATATGAAGCTCCTCAAAGTGTACCATTTTATATTTATCCTCTTGAGAAGATTCTTCTTCAAAAGAATAGATGTGTGTATGGCCTTCATGAGACTTCACTACCTTCCAACCTTGCTTTGATTTGGTTCCCTTACAAAACAGAAACAAACAATGGTCCATGTGGTTGATGACCATCCCACTGATTGAATTTTAATTGAATTCATACTCCATGAATTGACTTTGATTCAAATGGCATGCACTTGATGTATAGATAGATAAGTGTTGTTCCTTTCTATTTGAACTGCCATGAAACCAAAATACACAGAAAAACAAAAGTACACACACACAAAACCAATTCATAATAGTGAACAACTCTTCTCAGATACTACATACATAACTTTTAAACTTCTAAGCAGATTGAACAAGGAAAATGTGATGTCAGTTTCAGTAAAACTCAACTTATTTCAGCACATATGCTGCTTCCTTGAGAACAACTGACTAACTCTAGTATGCTCACCACTTCGCTCATTTCCGGTCGGTTAGATGGTACTTGAGAAGTGCATATCAAGCCTAATTTGATCACCGGAACCATCTCTTCCGCCGGAACACATCCCTGGAGTTTCACGTCGACAAATTCATCTGCTTTCCCTTCCTCCATTGCCTCCCTCATTACATCACAGAGCACAACAACATCATCCTCCATGTACTCTACCGGTCGTCTCCCCGTCATGATTTCCAGTATCAGTACGCCGAATGCATAAACATCGCACTTCTCAGTGATTTTGACTGTTCGACAAGCGAATTCGGGCGCCATATATCCCAATGCACTCTGAATTTTGCTGCTAATCACGTATCTGTCCAGCATTGGTAACAACTTGGCCAAT
This sequence comes from Dioscorea alata, assembly GCA_020875875.1. Lineage (NCBI taxonomy): Eukaryota > Viridiplantae > Streptophyta > Magnoliopsida > Dioscoreales > Dioscoreaceae > Dioscorea > Dioscorea alata. The sequence goes on along the minus strand of CM037022.1, from coordinate 17,801,151 downwards.
CCATAGTCCCCAACCTTCGGCACACCGGTGCCATCTATCAACACATTGCTCGATTTCAGATTGTAATGGATAATGTTCAGCTGATGAAGGTGAGCTAAACTCCTTGCGACGCCGAGAATTATATTGAACCTTTCTCTCCATGAGAGTGTGTTTGATGTTGAATTTTCATGGAGGTGTTTGTATAAACTCCCCCCAGAAAGGAACTCATATATGAGAAGCTGCAAAGATGAAGTCCAGTAGTAGCCTTCAAGAGCAACAAGATTCGGGTGTCTAATCTTCGCAAGCTTCTTAATAACTTTCTCGAATTCATCTTGTGATTTCACCATGCTTGATACAGTTAACTTCTTGATCGCTACCGGTCTCCCATCTTTAAGAGTCGTCTTGTAGACAGTACCAAAACCACCACGACCAAGTTCACAGTCCTTGTTCAGGACTGCATGAGCACCAGCACTGAATTCAGGTTCCCCAGAGAACATGACAAGCTTGCCAGAGTTGGCTTCCGTGGTTTCCGACCGGCTGACATTATCATCAAAGAGAGCCAATGCAGCAGCAGAGTGAGGGGCCATCGACCGAACTCGAAGATTCAAGACTGTAATGCCAATGACACCAATGGCAATAACTGCAGCAGCACCAATGGCGATGAGTGTTGAGATACTTAGAATGGTCTTCTTGTGTCCAAGGAACTCCGGTGAGGCTTTATGACTAGAATTATTAGGAGACGATGAGTTTGGATTGAGAACAATGGGCTTCGGGAGGACAGCAGGACAGGCGCGATGAACTGCAGAGCCACAAAGGTTCGGGTTATCAGACAAAGAGGAAGCAGGGATGGTGTCGAAGAAGTGGCCGGTGGGGACTGGGCCGGAGAAGAGATTGTGAGAGATGTTGAATGAATGGAGATGAGGAAGATCTGAGAGTTGTTTAGGAAGTGTTCCAGAGAACTTGTTATGGGAGATGTCTATGGTTTGCAGATTCATGGAGTTTGCTAAGGTAGGAGGCAGTGAACCAGTGAGGTTGTTTTGTGAGAGATTTCTAAACAAACATAAAGATTCAAAATTTCAGAAATAAAGAAAAGAATAACAATCAAAAATGAAACAAAACCAATTTGAAGAACAAGATATGAACTTACAGTGATTTCAGAGAGATTAGTTTGCCAATCTCTGAAGGGATGCTCCCATTGAGAAGATTATGGCTAAAATCAATGAGTTCCAATGATCTCAAGTCGCCAATGTTTGCATGAATATGACCAGAGAAAGCATTGTGAGAAAGATTCAATGACTGCAAACTCTGAATGCTTGAGATTTCATCAGGAATGACACCAGAGAAAGCATTTCCAGACAAATCCAAGACTGTAATTGTGGAATGATTCATCTTGGGAATTCTTAAAGAATCACTGAGTTTGTTCTCTGAAATCAAAACTCTCTGCAACGTGGATTGGAAAAGCCATGAAGGGATTCCACCAGTGAATGAATTCCTACTGAAATCCACATCTGATAAGCTCTTGCAAGCCGCCATTGATTCCGTCAAGCTCCCAGTGAAGTTATTACCAGAAAGCTTCAACTCTTTCAATGCTGTGAGCTCGCTGATAGAATCCGGGACCTCGCCGGAGAATTTATTGTCAGATAAATCAAGAAACTGAAGCCTTCTCAGCTCTCCAAGCCAATGAGGAACTTCTATAGCGAAAGAGTTGGAGCTCAAGCTTAGATACTGGCACATGGATAGCCTCTGCATGGACACTGGGAGTTCACCGGAGAAGGAATTCCGGCCAAGGTCGAGACTTTTTAGTAGTAAACAAGCGCCAATGTCCTCCGGCAAGATGCCGGAGAGCCGGTTTCCTCTCAAGCTAATGCTTCTCAGATTGAACATTCGGTGAACTCCAGCGGGGACCTCGCCGGAGAACAAATTATCTGACAAATCAAGCATCCGAAGAGCATTCAAATCCCAAAGACCGGAGGGCAAAGCGCCAGAAAGCTGATTTGACGAGAGATTCATCGCCGCCAAGGTCGAGCAAGACCCAACATTGGCCGGAATCTCGCCGGAAAAGTCATTGTTGGCCAGAGAAAGGGTACGAAGCGACCTACATTGTGAGAAGAAGCCATCAGGGATAGACCCCGAGAGGGAGTTCTCGCTGAGATCAAGAGTGCGGAGGCTCTCGAGGCGGAGAATCTCCGGCGAGAGAGGGCCGGAGAAGTTGTTCCTGGAGAGGGAGAGCTTCCTGAGGGATCTAAGGCGGAGGAGACCACGGACGCCGATCTTTCCGGAGAGGGAGAAGCCGGAGAGAGAGAGTTCGGAGACGAGGCTGGTCTTGGGGTCGCATAGCACGCCAGGCCAACGGCAGGGGGCTTCGTCGTCCTCGTTCCATGCGAGAAGCTTGGAGCTCGGGTCTTGGAGGTCGGCCTTGAAAACAATGAGGCCGAGAACGTCGTCGTTAAGGCCAGGCTCGGAGGAGAGCGCCAAGAAGGGGAGGAGGAGGAGAAGGAGGAGGAGGAGCGAAGAGAGTGAAAAAGACGACATCTTGGAAGGGTTTCGATGGAGAGAGCTCTAGAGTTCCGCCATTAAAGATGGAGCTTTTAGAACAAGCTCGCCATTAGCGAAGAGCTGCGAAGGTACACGAATCTCGAGGCAAAGAAAACGAATCTCAAGGCAATTTTAGTGAACGAGGTTGGAGTTTTGAGGGTTTAAGACGAGAAGCGAGATCCTCGGAGGTATTTAATGGGATGCTGGAAAGGGTCCCACATGGTGACACGTGGAAATGTTTGGATGTGTGAAATGACATGAATGGGCTGCGTTTGGATCGCTTTTTTAGGGGTAGTTTGGGGAATTTAAAGGGGTAGTAAATGGGATTTAATGAGGTCGTTGCTTTGGACTTTAAGTAGTCGGGTAGGTGGTGTTGACACGTGGCAGTGAATGCATTCAATTTAAAGCTGAACCTTTGCTTTTTATTTATTTATTATTTATTTGTTTTTTTTTATATATCTTTTTGCTAAGTCTCTGAGACCGAGCGCTTATTTGTTTATTTTCTATTTATTTCTGAATAAAAACAAATGATCTAGTTTAAGAATTAATGTAGTGAACTGTGGTGCATTTTGTTCTTAAAATAAACTTTCAATAAATATTTATTTTATTTATTTCTGAATAAAAACAAATGTTCTTAGTTTAAGAATTAATGTAGTGAACTGTGCAACGAGTGGCATGGGCACATCACAAGTCACAACACTAAGTGGCATTTGTTTTGTGGTATAACATTACAGTCTGTTAAAAATTATCACTCTTAAATTAATGGCAGTGATAATATTGGTGATAATATGTGATTACCAATTTTAAAAAATTATAATTTTATTATCACCAAAATATGTGGCTATATTAAATTATCAAGTGAGTGATAATTAAATTTTTTTTTTTTTGACAAATATACCTTTTGTTTAAAAATTATAATTTTCATACTTTATTCCTTGAATAAAAAAATTAAATTTGAATAACATTATTTTGAAAATATGTTCAACTTTGAAAATTAAATTTCTTTTTATCTAAAATTTTATTTTACTTTAAATTTAAATTTGCACAAAAAGGTAGACAAAGGAGTATTTTAGAAAATTTAGAATATTACCAAGTTGATTACTATGTAATGTGAGTTTCCAATTAAGATTATCATAAATTACTACAACATTTTTGGGCATATAATATTTCTGATTTTATTACCACAGTAATCTCATTACGTGGTAATATATCATTATCACGAACCAAACGACCATGGCTATTAGACTAAAGTTCTTTCGATATTTCTTTTGATTTTTATAGTGGGGTTTAATACCACTAGATTATTAACAGTGAGACCAAATATCGTTGAGTTATAATCCATTTGTTAAATTTCTTCTATAAATAAGGCTTTTAGATGGATTGCTTCGTTTTCCAAACTAATTCAACGAAATGAGTAACTTTTTGAGAGGAAATGAATAAATTTATTGAAATGATTATTTTGAAAATAAAAATATTGATTCATAAACAAGTAAAAATAATAATAATAAATAACTTATGACAAACTAAGCTATAAAGCCGGTTGAACGCATGAAAAATATGCAACGTATGATGCTCATAGTTTATATTTATTGATGCTTAACAGTGTAATAATAATAATAATAATAATAACAACAACTACAATAAGAAGCATGATCTCTTCAAACATAAACAAAAATCATAGCAATTGATAACTAAGCACTCTAATTAGCAAAGCTTTCAATGTCGTGGTCTCAACACTGTTTACTTTATATTAAATAAGAGAAGTTAAACAAAAGAAGTGCTTGAACTAGTTATGAGCCAGCTAAAAAGCAAGTAATACAAAGAGGATGGCACTGATGAGCTTCAAAGTTTACATACATGAGAGCTTTATATCCATACCACCCCTTCAAGATTTTACTAGACATATGGCACTCTTGATGGTTTTTCAAGAAACATATTCACTCAAATCTCACCATGATGACTATGGTGATTCGGAATTTCTTGATTGTCCAATGGCATGTACTGAGCCATGATTGCGCGGATCTCCGAGTCCATGTAACTCTGGAAAGCCGAAGAATGAGAAAGGATTTAATTTAATTGAAGTTTCAAAGAAAAGACATCGAAGAAGCATACCCGAATTCTATATTTGTAGATCGCATAAGCTCCGACTCCTGCAATACCCAGGCCTAAAAAGATAACCCACAAGAAGCTCCAGCCGACCTCTGTTGTCGCCTTCTTACCTGCAGACAGATTTACCGAAAATATAGCTTTGTTAAGAATGTAAATGCATTATACGGAAAATATACAAAATAGTGGTACAATTAAAAAAGATACGCACTTATACAAGTATCATGCTCTTTCATGTATAACAGATCGCCACGGCAACTGCATTCATAACTACCCCATGTATTCTTGCATCTGCACCCTGAACACTGACATGCGGTTCTCTCTTTGCATTCATCGATATCTAAGATCGTCTTACTGTTAGAACATTGTGTAAACAACTACGAATCAAAGATAACCAAATGTAGGTTGTAGTACCTTCACATGAATCAATGCCATCACCCTTAAACCCAGGAGGGCATTTGCATCCCTGGACATGGTTTTCCTGTGAGGCAAATATCAACTTGCTTATGCTCTAAAGAGAATGACATTTTTAAGTTTAATGTTTTCTCCATCAATGGATTCACTTACTAAACAGGCAGAAAATGTGCTTCCATGTTTGGTATGCTTCCAACATCCGCCATTGTTAATTTCACATCTTCCAGTTCCGGATGCTATAAAAGAGATAATGTTTGCAAATGTACTTGGTTATTTCATAAATATACAACAGAAATATCACAAATATGATAGGAAAACATAAAACACTGGAGCTGCTGACCAATGGAGAACAGTTCCTATAAAATGCACCTCCAGAGGGGCCTTGATTAGAAAGTGAAGGCTTCTTCCTGGGGGATTTTAAGTGACAATAGAGAATAGCCCCCTTTTTTTTAACTTGCTATCCCGAACAAAAACAATCATACATGATTTTCAGAATGGTATTTGACAAGTTGAAATGAGATGAATTTTAGCCTTTGGGTTAAGTGGGTAATGGGCTCAAAATTTGTGGGTTATACAGGTGATGCCAACTAATTCAGAAACAGATATTTAAACACTTCCACAGGAAAGCAAAATATAAAAATTCAGAGGCAGGTCTTGTATGGACTGCAGGTTGTTGATTGGTGATAAAACTTATTAAATTAGCCTTTAATTGATACTATGGTCTTTGTTTGTGGTGCAAGGATCAATATAACAGACAATGAAGCACTATTAGAATCCAAGGAAGTTTTGCTTACTAAATGGAGAGTTTTGGACAGAAGAAACCAAAAACACTTAAACCAATTAACAAAAAAGATGGCAAACTTGAGATTATGCATCATATTTTTTAAAGTGTAACTTGAGAACTTCTACAAAGTAGTGGATTTCTGACCAAATTCTTGTCTCTTGTCTGAGTTCTAGTTATGGTATAAATCTGTTTCTAAATCTACCACATAAACTTCAAGGACAAAATATGCACCTTCACAATGTGTATACCCATCTCCAACAAACTTGACACCTCGAACAATAGGGCACTCGCACACTCTTCCACGGAAAGTATCCTGCCACAGGGTGAATGGCAGGTGTTTACGATAAGAGTATGAAATGGAATATGATTTCAAATGTTGGTCATAACAATTGAAAGAAATCCACCTTGCATGCAGTGGCATTAGCAACCTTATCTTCCCAGCATCCACCATTCCGTTCCAAGCACTCATTTGTTTCTATTTCTGAAAGCCAGAATAAAAAACCGAAAAATGCTGCAGTTAATTCCAGAACAATCTCCATAATAAATGTCATAGTGGACAAGCAAGGAATGACAAAAGTAACTCTGCAGCAAACTGACCTTCACTCAAACAAACACCTGGTTCAGTAGTCTCCTTGAAGCCGGCACAAATAGCCTTGAGCACAGCACCTTTATCCAGTTTACCTGAAGATACATAACTTAGAACCATGAAAAATGCTCCACTAAACTTATAATAAGCTTTGAGCATGACATATTGGAAGTGAGAGGCACACCTCTGTACTGTCGGTTGTTGATGACAAGAGTTGGCAAGATGGTCACATCCCCACGAGAATTTTTCCCAATCTAAGAACATGAAATTGCTGATTTGAAAGATATATAGCAAGAATGGGGATTCATAAAAAAAAAAAAAAGAGCCTATGTGATAAGCAAACTTTCAAAATTTCAATTCACCTGCGCATCTTGTTCAGCCTTGAGAACAGGATTTTCCACATCCAGGTTAGGATCTCCAATACATTTATCAATCTCTTTTAGATCTAGGCCTGTCAAAACTCATCAAAGACCATAAGCAAGCCTTCGCCTTTAAAAAAAAATTAATAAGCATGATAAACAAATAGCAATAAATGCAGAAGATCCATAACAAACTTACCCAATGACTTGATCACATGATCAGCACACTCTTTAGTGTACTTCTTTTCCTTCATTGGGCATCTAATTGAAAAATCTGTCACATAATCCCACCAAAGCCATGGCTTCCTACTTTCATTGGCAACCTTAAACACGCAGACCTGCCGTAAGTTTTGGACTACAACATCTTTCCCATCATATCCTTTGCTAAAGTCTTGCTCAGGATCAGGAGCACAGTAACGCCCATGATTAATGCACTGTGATTTGCACTGCTTGCTCAAGATAAAAGCTTCGGGACAATACCAAGTAATGTAATGTGGTGTGAATTGGGTATAACCCTTTTTCTCAAGTATTTGCGCAGCTCCTTTGAAGTTCTTCACAAATTCTCTTTGACTGTCACATTTGGGGCCACATTCATCATTGCTATTAGTCCAGAACTCGTACTCCACACGATCATCTGGATGGGGTAGTGACTCCCTCCAATCCAAGTTTACATTAACCATCTCGCCCTCTGTAAGAGCTTTCTTAAGACTATCCCCAAGGGATTTACTTATAAGTGCTGATGGAATGGTAATGCTCTGTAGATAATCAGCTTCACCCTTATCTTCCTCAGGTGTGTCCATAGTTAACAAAGGTTCTACCTTATCATCGGCAACAAGAATGGCAGCAGCTCCCGCATTTTGTGCATTCCAAGCCTTTGCAGTGAAAAAGCAATCTGCCCAACATTAGAAAAGATTGATCAGAAGTCCGAGCGCACAGAAGGTCTGTTATATAATCAATACGGTTTGATCAAATTTCCATATCATTTACCAAGTAATATACTACATGATGACGGCATGACCAAAATACTTATTAACAACAACAATAACACACTGCCAGTTCAAAGACAGGGAAATTATTAACCTCCTGATTAAATTTACTTAAGATTTATAACATTTCAAAGTGAACACAATCATCGACGCTGAACAAGATGCAAGAACCACCAACATTTGGTAGCTGGAGTGAAGCAAGATTTGAGTTCTAAACATTCCCTTTTTTTCTTTTTTTCTTTTTTTCTTTTTTTTTTGTGAGGAAATTGTGCCTGAATAATGACTTCGGCATAAACCAATTCAGATACAGATCAGCAAACCACAAAGGATCACTTCAAAAAGATAAAAAGCAGCAGCTTAAGAAATCAGATAAAAAGTTACAGCAGTTTTAAGGGTATGAAATGGAATGCAAACAAATTACCTCAAGCCTGCAACCAAAATGTAAACATCTTAATGATCAAGCAAATAGAAAGATCATCACTCTCGTGCAAATAGATTAAAACACCAAAAGTTCAATTAAAATAGAATCCTGATAAAAATCTTATAAGATAACAAAGGCAAGATCTTTCACCTCCTCTGTCAACAAGAAGGAAGGTGGGGAATCCTCCTGGCTTGGACTTGAATGAGATATCAAACTCATCAAAACTCTTGCAGGCCTTCTTATTCGCCTTTGGATAAACAGCAATGCCAACCATTGTTCCACCATACTGAGGAACACCGAAATTCCCAATGGCACACTCATAAACACCCTTCAGTGATTCAGGTGAGGTCACCCTCAAGCTGTTCTTCTCCACTAAAAATTTCCCCAAACTGAAATCCCAAAGCAACAGAACCCAGATAACAAACCACAGCTTCTCTCTCATCCTTGCTCCAAATTCCTAAACAACATTAAAACCAGTGAAAAATCCCAACTTTTGGGGAAATCCAACTGAAAGAGCTTCAAAAATTCATAAATAAACAACTGAAATTCTCCAAAACCATCAAATTTAAAAGAAAACATAAAAAAAAAGGTTCACATTGAGCTCAGTATATGCACCTCTGAATCAAACCAATACGCAGAAATTGATTAGAAAATGGAAAACAAATCCAGAGGAGTGATAATAAGCTTGAAAAAGGAATTAATTTGAGGGAAATCTAGTTGAAATTTCCCAAATTGGTTAGGGTTTGTGGATGAAGTGAAGGGGGAGTGAGAGGAGAGCGTTGGATGCTTTCCAGTGTGAGATTATGATAATGGCCTTAAATGTTAAAATGTTTGTCACGTGTTATAATTTGGGCAGTGTTTGTCTTTTGATAAATCTATCATTTTCTTCTTTTTTTTACATTTTTATCCCTCATATAATTATACTGTTAATTTGTGGATAATAAATATTAAATGCTTGTTTTTTTAATTTCTATTTTGGTTGTTTTGGCAAATTTATCTCGGATTATGTTAATTTGTTTTTTTTTTATTATATATCCCAAAAAAAAAATTAATCATTTCATAATATCATTTAAGCAAAGTTGTGGCTGAAGTTGAAGCATATTGGAACTATCATTAAGGGTTTTTTTTTAAGCTATTTATAAAGTGTTGGAGTGTTATTAAAGTGTGATATTGATTTTTTTTTTACTTGAAAGTTATAAAAAATAATGAAACAGTTTGTTTTTCTATTTGCTTGACACATCATATTGGAAGGGAAAAACATTACATTAAATCCCCTTACAATTTTTTTTTTTAAGTGATGGTTAGATTTGTGGTTAATCTATCAGTATGATGGGATTGATTAAAGAGAAAATCTTGTAAGTCTATCTCACCCTAATAATTGAGTGCGGAGAAGATGATTATGATTGAATTAATAAATGCAATCTAAAATTGATATTTTCAACTTTCAATCAAATAGCATTTACTTTGCATACAATTTAAAGCTTGTTTTTTTTTATTAAAATGAATAAACCATAAATTTATTAGAAAAAAAATAACAAGTACAACAAAAACAATATAAAAAAACTTGCAACAACAGACCAAAAAACCAAAAAAGAGAATTCGTCACCAGAGATGATAAACTCGTAACATGAAATGGAGAACAAAAAAAGAATCAAACACAACTGAGAGGAAAGAATCCACCAAGAAGCAACAAAGATCTACTAAGACTACTATCAGACGAAGACTGCTCCATATCGTTGGAATTTTCTTCTGTCATCGCATTTAAAAAAATGAGCAAGCACTTCAACTTTTGTGTTGATTCCGCTAAAACTTGGAGTATGTCCCTAGCGGTAGAAAGCTTGTATTTTTCATATGAATATACTTCATATTCAGAAGTCATTTGAAATTTGGTATTTTTTAGCGCAACTTTTGTTCTCTATTCTTTTCAAAAGATTAAATTAAAAAAAATATTATATATATAAACCAGTGATTCGAATATATATATATATATATATATATCAAAGCTACATATTATAATTATGATTATTATTATTATTATTTTATAAGATGCTGGGATTGGGATGGGAAAAAACATGTGTGGTGGAGAGGGACGGCTAATAACGTCACATGTCAGCATGGAGAACGGGGGTAGTTGCCACGACTACTGTCCTCTAATATAGTGACACGTGTAATAGTAACCAATAGAAACATGGCACGTAGAATAATCTTAAAAGAAAGATTGCATTGATTTGATTATAGGAAAGGGATTGTCACCCAAACCAAAACCACATCACTACTTTATCTGGCCTTCATTTGACAAGTGGTCATAAATGTTTGCGTTTTATCAAGATGGGACCACAATTTTTTTTTTAAATACAAAAATTACTTAATTTTTCTTTATTTATATATAAAATTATAATAATCTGTTTTAAAATTATTTTCAGTAAATTTGCTAATGTAAAGACGGAGAATGAGCGCTATGAGACCTATTTTGTCTTATGGATTTCAGCTTCACTGTCCGAGAAGAGACAGAAGTTGGAGCAAGCAGCTGAGGCAATGAGGAGGGCTATCCACTTCACTAGCACACCCACTGGCGACGAGCGCGATCAGGAGACCCAGGGCCCAGACCAGACTACCGGCTAGCTTACTTTTTCTCCCCACTCTTTTACCTCTGGGCGGAGTCCTTCTTTTGCCCAAGGGTTCTATCTTTGCTTTCTGTTGTGTGTGCTTGTTTTGGACTGTGTTTTTCTTTTTGCATTATGTCTTTCTGTAGTTTCCACCTCTAGTGGACTTCTGTACTTTGGCTTGAGGTTTGTATGTTTGTGTGTTTGTTGCAATAATATTTGTGGTTAATCCACTTCATCAAAAAAAAAAAAATGAGCGCTATGTTAATATCAAGTCAGTGTTACATTAACAAATTCACTATAAACAATATCAAAATAGGTCATTATGGTTTTATGTGCAACTGGAGAGAAATTAGTGACTTTTGTATTATAAAAAAAAAATTTGTGACTATAACATTATAAAAATATAAATATTTGTATTCATAAATAAAATGAAGTAATTTTATCTGTATAGCAAACAACACAGAAACTTGATTTTATGTGATATATATTTCGAAAAAAAGTTGACTGTGAGTTAATAACACCCTTGCTAAATGTTTCAAGAAATATAGATTAGTTATATTTTAAGAAATACAGTTAATTATTTTATTTTATTTTATATTTTATTTATTTATATTTTAACAATGTAGATAAATCACAAATTAACCATATATTAAAACTAAATCAAACCTTTCATCTCCCGTCATATGTCATATGTTTTAATTGCTCATTTATTACTGTGGTATCATGATCCGTTTATTTCGTTTATTTATTAATAAGTAAAAAATAATTAAGTTTAAATTACAACCATAAATCAAATTAAATGTTTTATCAACACAACACACGGTTATTCATGTATCTTAATCTATTTTATATGAATTTGACTAATATAAAAGAAATATAATTATTAAAATTTAAAAGAATATTTCAGAGTTTTTTTACCCTAGAACTCTGTTTAATAAATAAAAAACATTATCGGTAAATACATGTAAATCATCTCGAATTTTCAACCTTCACAGAAAAGGCAGAACATTTACAAACCACTATTATAAAAATGAAAATTATGGCAACAGAAGAGCGGAAGTTTAGAGGTAATATAAATCAAATCATACTTTACTAATACTAATCATGCTTAAAATTTAGAATATAAAAGAGAGTACAACTGAAAATTACATAAAAATTGCTTATGAATGAATAACTAGACATAGCCTAGTGATTCCATTAGCTTTGTTGTTTTGAGGGGTTTTAAGTTTGAATTCCATAGCACAAAAAAAATATATAAAATTTTGTATGAAAAATTTGTATAATTTGTATTTTTTTTTTTTTAAGTTACATGATATAAAAGTTTATTTTTAAAAAATCTGCAAGTAATTGTAATTAATGCACACCCACGTAAAATATATATATATATATATATTTGAGGTTTGAAAAATAGGCCTGCAAAAAATCCAACTACATAGACAGTGTACTATGTATCTAAGTATGGGATGGTTGAAATTTCACAAATTATTTATGCTTAAAATTAAATATTGTATATATTTCAAACATCCAATTCTTTCTTCATTCTTACTTTTCTCACTTTTTTTTTTACTTCTCCTTTAAAGACATTTAAAATTGTGGAGCATCAAATATAATAGGACTGTAGGATGATTGAAATCCCAACACTTTTCATCATTCTGCCATAAGCCATGAATTAAAAAAAAAACAAGAAGATAAATTACATATATATTAAACAAAATGAAAGTATATTGATGGGTAGAGGGACAGACCAATATAAGGAGTTAGTAAAAAAACAACAAAGAAAAGAACAGAGGTGAATTCCTAGAAGAAAGTAACCATAAACCATGATTCATATATAAAGAAATTTAAACAATTGAGTTAAAATAAAAAATGAATGTGTAAAAAATAAAACATTTACATGAAAACTTAAACATAGGTCTACAACAGTAAAAAATGTTATGAAAAAAAAAACTTGTAATTACCTAAAAGTCCCTCTATAGTTTGCACATGCCCTAAAAAATCCTTGTAGTTTGCTTATCCCTCAGAGGTCCATTATCATGCCCCGAACCCAGCTTGCCGGACTTAATGCATCGATAAACGGCCGCACACCCATAGTGCGCAGCACAATAGGTATGCAAGGCATCAGAACCTATTACAAAACAGAACATACAATGTAACAAGGGCAGAACTTACATGAAGTGCTTTATGTGCATTTCATGTAGTGCAGTATATGTCTCCCAATAACTATGATTAAAACAAAAATATCAAATTTTATTTGTTTACTCTTAGTTACCCCAGCCAGAATATTAGAGTTCATTTGTTTACACTCGATGAAACGAGCTAGAATATCAGAGGCCGTTATTTTTCATCAATGGAACGATGCAAAACTATAGCCTCTTAATAGAATACGTGTCGACACGGTCAGTGTTTAACCCCCAATGATAGTGTTATTTCATAGTTAATTAAGTGCTAATTTCTATGTCAAAATACTTCATGTTCACAAAACAAACAAATTATCAAAGTTCAGATTGAGCAAAAACAAAAAGTAATTTGCCAAGCAAAATTTTCGCAATCACATGATCCTATTTTTATAATATCAAATTATTTGAATCCAAACTTGAAGAGATAATTTATACAATTTCCAAATAAATGAATAATTAACCTAATTAAAAAAATATAATTATTCAGAAATTCAATGAACTAAAAGATTCATGAAATAAATGAGAAATAAATAAAATATCAAAAATTTAATAAATAACTGAAATTTGATATATAACTTGACAATTCAAATAATAAACAAAATAAATCATTCTATCATTTTAACAAATGTCAAAGAATATATATATATATATATAGTAGGATTTATATGTGGTTACTTACCTAATATTTGCTAACGTGGTAAACTTCAATTCTGACACCATAAACTTCAATTCTGACACAATAAAGTTTTTGGCATGCGCTATAATTAGGGAAGAAATCCTAATAAAACACCAATAGGATAGATTTACAAAAATGTAATGGTATGTTTGAAGGATTCCAAGATACAAAAATTCTACAAAGGTTGCTAATGAGCAAAGATAATGCAAAAGAGAGATTTTGGAATGGTGTAAAAACAAAAAGATCAAATTATTATTCCACTTCTCAAATAAAGAATCTTTGGACAGTATAAAAGCAATTATCCAATCCCAAGGGCATAAAGCAATTCTAACATAAATATTGAGTACTAAATCCCTCATAACTTCACATATACTTTTCCAAATCACAAAATTCAAGATTCTGAAAATGTAGATACATAAGACTAAGACATATCCGAAATTCACATTATTTGGAGTACTAATCAAATTATAGCATTCAAATTAATCTCTGATTATTTCTGTAGACTTAAAATTCAGACATATCTCATTCAAACATGCATATCTCTCAATCTACAATTCTAAAATCAATGAAATTTTAATGACAATCATAAAACTTAATAATAAATAACTTTTATATTTTTCACCTCACCCAATTTAATGTCCATGATTATTAAAAATACTCATAAATCTTCATACTCTGAACAGAAATACCATCCAAGATAGTTACACTAATAAGGCTATATGTCACAAACTATAGACATATAAAATCTGAAATTTCGTTCGTAATTAGGTAACATCAAAATCTACAACTTTCATATAATTCTTTATATCTAATTCAGACTCTAGAGTCATAAAAAAAAATTAAAACTCTCCAAGGCCTGCAAAGAAATCTTATCTGAGGCACTTGCATTTAGAGCCTATATCTTACATGATACACATGAAAAAATTCTAAAATTTGACAGTAAGATAAACAAGATCACTAACTACAATTTTTATATTTTGATATCCTTCAAAATATGTCTCCAGCTCTCCCAAGTTAATTAGAGATTCATGCTATGCCACCTAATGAAAATCTTTCACATAAGAAGCATGGATGGAAACATAAGAATTCAACTTCAACTTAGGAAAATATTAATGATAAGATCAAGGGTTACTTTAAATTTAAAATTCAAAATATCAAAATTTAAATAAAAAAAGGCTTAATTGGGGGTGGGGTCCATATATATTTTTTTCAATAAAATCTCCATCAAGTCTAGATGCCAGTAATGGAGGTTACAGTTAAGTTGCTGTGGAAATGACCTCTTTGCCCCATGTTCATCTTCATCCTGTGTCTCTTCTTCTCCTTCTTTTTTAGCCAACGAGTTTCTTTGACCGAAGTTCCCACAAAATCGTGAGCCTTCCTACAAACCAAAAACCCAGCCTTCCTGCAAAGGTAAGAGGAAGTCGCCTGAGTTTCTGCAGTACTTTTCATGTGTATTTTGTTGCATTTTCTGTGTAGAATTCGACTTTCGGCGATGTTTAGAACGATAATGGGTTTCAGGCTTTTCTGTTTATTATTTGGGGTTTCTGAGTTTTTCTGTGTAAAATATCCTTTTTCCGTGTATTATTTGAAGTTTCCACAAACTCGTGAGCCTCTTCTTTCAAGTCAAAAACCAAGCGAAAAAGTAAGGAGAAGTTGCTTGAGTTTTCACATATTGTTATGGTGTGCTTTTTGTGTGTATTTTGTTGGGTTTCCTGTGTAGAATCTAACTTTCAGCAGTGTTTAGAACGATAATGAGTTTCAAATTTTCATGTGTATTATTTAGGGTTTTGGGGTTTTTCTGTGTAATATACACTACCAAAAAATTGATGTAACTAGGCGGGAAGAAAAGTTGATGTGATTGAACGGGAGGAAAAGAAGGACAGTTCTGCCATTACAAAAAAACCAAGTAACGGATATCACAACATGAATTAAAAAAGACACTGTGTAAAAAAAATGGACTATATGAGAAGTGAAAATATCAGAAGGACTGTAGAGGAAAAATAAACTTTGTAGGGAATAAGTAATTTTTCCAAAAAAAAAAAAAAAAAAATCTAAACATTTATATTTAAATGCACAAGCATTGTATAATATAATAATTACGTAATATCATATAAAAATTCACCCTTAAGTTTAGACACGCAAAGACTTTGGCAAAAAAAAAAAAACAAAAAAATAAAATAAAATTAAGTATTTAAATATAAAGAAGAATATGAGCAGACAAAATAAATAGAAGAAAATAATAACAAAAGAACAAATACAAAAATACACCTAAGAAGAAAAATACAAGAAAAGGAGCAAATGAGTTAAACACACTGAGTTTTTAAAAAAAACCATTCATAAAAAGAGAAAATTACAAATTAATTGAAAACATAGATAAGCTTATCAATTATTTTGAAATTTTTTAAGAAATTGTAATTTGTTATTTTTATTTTTTACGGGATGTAAACAAGACACTTCATGAGCAATTGAGCATGGATTAAAATTCAAACATATTTACTCGATAAAAACAATTCACAGAAAATCCTAAACCAAAATGTTATTAACTATAATTTATTTATTTATTTATGAGTAAAGTATGTTTTAAAAGACTACTAATTATAATGGAGTCTATTTTATTTTTCCTCTAAATAAAAAATTTCAACTGTAGTTGATTCACAATTCTTTAGAAAAAATAATAATTTATGACTAACAAGAAATATATAGACAAAATGTACTAATTTCTCCGTAAAAAACCGGAATTACATCAATGTTCCGCGTGTAAATCAAATTTTTTAGAAGAAATGCATGAAAAAATAAAAAATAAAAAATAAAAATGGAGCAGAGGGCAATTAAAGAATTTTAAAAAGTTGAAAGGACATGTACTATTTCCCCGCAAAAAACTGGAATTACATCAAACTTTTGTAGAAGAAATGCATGAAATAAATAAATAAAATAAAAATAGAGCAGGGAGCAATTAAAGAATTTAAAACAGATGAAAAGGACATGCAATGATTCAACATTGGAAAGAAAATGGATGTTGCCCCATGTCAAGGTGGAGATGGCCCACTCAGACCCACGGACCACTTTTCACCGCAAGGGTATAGATTAATAATTTGACATAAATAATATCCTGGATTTACTGGTAAAGCTACTAAATCAGAAGTATGATTGCATATACTCAACATATAGTTGAAGTCACGATATTTTCTCTATTTCACTTCATCTGTTTCCTTATTTTTATGGCAAGCCTGGAGCCGTACATAGAGCCCTTCAGTCTAAGGTTTCACGGGGGCCTTCTATGGGCAGGGATGACAGAAAGTATGAAGCAACTCATACAGGTTCTACTTTAATGCCCTAGTTCTTTCTTTAGTTAATCCAATAACTCCCATAAAAGAAAAACCAAAATAAAAATGCACAAATTATGAGTTGATGCATTATATATATAAAACATATATTAAAGTAAGCAGATATGAATTGATCTTTTTCAAAAAAAATAAAAATAAAAATGAATTGATGATAAAGACCTGGATGATCTTCAAAGTTCAATGCATCACCACCTTTGGATCCAGGAAAGAGAGTCTTTATGGTGGTGGCCAGTTAAATGGGAGTTAAAGCTGATAAATTAATGCAGGGACGGATAGTGATGGCCCACAACCTTTTTTCTCATAGAACGAAGGCAGCAGGATCCAATCAGTGCTGGGCCCGCCAAATCTTAAAGCTATATAATAAAATCGATAGAGAGATACCTAGATGGTTTCTTCAAAATATTCAAAAAAAAAAAAAAGCGTAAATACCTCCTGATAAAAGATTTTTTTGCACAACAATATGATATCGTTTGGTAAAAAAAAAAAAAAAAAAAAAAAAAAGGACATCATGTATAAATGAATTCCAACAAGTCATGGCAGCGAAGTGCAATTGTTTAATCGCAGGATAAAGTGTAGCCTTTGGTCAGATAAATTAGATGATTGACCTGCAACACCTAGAGCCACCTAGAGAGATGCTAACAAGTACGTAAAAAATGGCAAAGCAAATTAAAGAAACTGAAGAATGTTCTTGATCAATCCAGTACTATGGTCAAAAAAAATTTTGTGGGAAATGAATTGAGGGAGTTTGCATTGACAAAAGACGATGACAAGAACATTGTTCAACTGTCATGTCTGTTGATCAACTTGGTGAAAAACATGGCATTTAGAGTGTGCATCATACCTTCTTGGTATCCTTTTTTGATGCGTCCGTTAGTACTTTCTGCACACAAAGAAGTTGAAGAACATAACTCTCGAGCATTACCTGATACGATGTGTCTGTATTACCATCTCCGTCGCTCCTAAGTTTTGTTCCCTCAATTCCATCCTTCTCCTTTTTGAAGTCTGGGTGCCAAGAAGATGCCTGTCAGTGTCCCCAACAATGTGCTAAAAAGCTAAAAAAATTTGAATCGCAAGGACCTGATCTAGAAATTTGATGAAATTCAAGCGTATGCGAGTGATGATGACCGAACCTCTATTGGGACTTTGGCGTGAAACAGGGGAACTGCATTCTGGATGATCTCTGATTGATGTGGCAATTAGCAGCAGAAGACAAAAGGAATAGTAAAGATTCACAATTAAATCAGAGTTTCTGTAATCACTACGCAGGATAATAATTAGAGATCATAAAGTAATTTAGAATTTCTGCAGGGAGAGATGAGGCTACATACATTTTATGCTGAATGCAGTCTTTGGCAACTTCACGTGGATTTCCAGGTTTAGGTTCATTCAATTGAGTCTTATTTTCTGAATGCTCACTATCCACGGAGCTATCCTTGGGTTGTTTACTGACAGCGGTTATACTGTTTTCCGAGGATAAAGATTTCTTCTCAGTGGAAACATCATTTATCTGGCTTCTCCAAAGTATGGTATGTTTTGGCAGCATTCTGTTCCTTTGGCAGGCTAGTACGTTGGTTGTCATATTGGAAACCATCAGCATGAGATATGTTTAGAAAATAGCCTTCTGCTTCCATAAAATGTTTGCCCGGTTTCTGCGTGCGAAAATCAAAACCTGATGATGGATGTCCTGATTCTTCACCTCCACAAAATTTAGAAGCCCCATGGTCAACTGGAAAGTTGGATTTCCCATTCAATTCTGTAGGAAAAAAGGCTTCGGGAGTGGGTATGCTGAAGAGGTCACCTTCAGGCTTTCTCTTGCAGTTAAAAGAACTGGTATCAAGTTCAGTTGAAGTAAATCCTTCCTCGAATGGAGGAATGCTTTCTGGTTCCCAGACCGTCTGAAAAGTAGAGAGTTGTTGCAAATGACGACTTGCTTTTGGGCTTCCCTGATTTTGCGCTTTCTCAGATCGCTGCGACCCAACCAAATTGTTTTTCTGGCAAGCTTTACCCATGCCAGCGTGAATTGCTTTCTTGGCAGAAAATTTCTGAACTTTTTTGGAGGGACTATGGAACTGTTCCCAGTCATTAAAATTGCTGTGTCTACTTCCAATTCCAATCGACTGAGATTCAAATTCATAATTCCTTTCCTCTCCAACTGCAGAAATAATGTAATAGGCGTAAAAATGAGCATGCTCAAATTAAAAATTAAAACTATACAATTAGAAGCATACGGTAATGAAGAATTACCCGCTGTGGATGAGCATGACTCTTCACTGTAAGAAGTTCCACGGAATCCAAAGAGTTGAGTCCAAATTTCAAGATAACAGATCAAGATAGTTTGATTATATAAAAAAAATCAGTTACAAGAATCAAAGTTTACCTGAATAAACTGAGGCTGTCATGCATATCTTCCTTTCCAGTGAAAGACCAAACATGAGGATCAATGGTTGTCTCGAAGTTAACACTCTTATTAGTTGCAGAATACCTGTTTAGAGCTGGAATTAGAACTAGGATAAAAAGGCTGTGCACAAGCAATACGTAAGCCAGAATCAACTAGAATCTATTTCCCCAACAGAGCCTGAAAATAATACACTCTTTCTGCTGTTAAATGTCTGAAATCTGAGGTCAATGGTGCTGAATTCTGAAAGCCACCTAAAGACAATGATAAAAGATAAGTGAGAGAACAGGATGATAAAGTATGAGCCATTGAGTGAAGGTGCATACGAACATGCTCAAGCAATTTAAATCAGTCAAATTCAAGAAGTACTGACTATATATATATATATAGTTCTCATAGCTAAATTTGTGGAACCGCAGTTGCAACTCCATAAATTCCTACAAGCCAGGACTCTGAAATCCAAGGATATACAGCATATAAAATCCATGCACAATAAAAGATGGCAAACAAGATTAATGGTTTTTTTTTTTTTCAAATTGAACGTAAAATACATAAACAAGAAGACTGTTAAATCTGCAAAAGACAATGCAGTGATGAGTATAAATCCACAAAAGGTAGTGCAGCCTGTAGGATAAACTCTCTGCTAAAGCACACGCACATTCATACATATTCCTCAAATCATAGTATCCTCTGAAACAAGTCTGATAAAATTGGCGATATCTCTACTTGTCCATAAACTTGTTGGCAGTCTGCAAATACACATTCATACATGGCCCTCAAAACAATAATATCTTCTGAAACAAGTCTGATAAAATTGAGCATGTCTCTACTTGCCCATGAACTTGAGCAGTCTTCAAACACTCCCCAAAAACTTTCATTTTTTTATGTAATTAGCAACAATTAAGCCTACAATATTAATATGAATTATATTCTGACGACATATAGCAGAAAAGGGGGAAAAAGCTGTCACAAGGAACATATATTGAATATGCATCTGGTTCTTTAAAGATAAAACAATATAAATGTTAAGCATCAGTAACATTTTATAGAGCCTTAATGGGTAATGGGTGCATGAAAACCTGATAAGTCAAAGCTTTTGTTTATGCTTGTTCCAGTCCTGCATGAAGGCAATACTAAAAATTATGCTGTCAGAAAATATATGAATACAAACATTTGAATATAGATTCAAACAACAAACCTAACCTGAAGTTATCTAAAAAGGGATCTTCAGGGTTTACTACAGGTCTTTTAGCTTCTGGGAAAGGAGAAAGACAGCCATCTGCATGAAATGGTTTCTTCTTCCATGCGTCATAGTTCATTTGATCATGGAATTTTTCATCTAAGAGGCCAAAGCTAACTGAAAATAATGACAGGATTACAGGATAAGGCTCTGATGGCGGTGAATAATAGCCAAAAGGAATAGAGGCAAATATGTGCAAAGTTCACTCATAGTAAATTATGCTTTGTGAACAAAGTAAAAAACAGTATGATCATTCATACAAAATACTTTTCTTTTAGGACCATCACAATATTGTAAGTAGCATCAAGGTTTCACCTAAGCTGAGCAATAGCAAGAATACACCACCATACACCAGAAAAGGTTTGTGTTAAAAACAGAATCATCAATATTGTGAACAGAAAGCAGTACCACAACTACTACTTGAATTAATGGTTAGTTTGTTGACATAAATTTTTCTAGCACTAAAATTGCTCTCATGAACATGTTAAATTCAAATGGAGAGATGAGAATATCAGGGAGGTGAAATACCATCATATTGCTGTTTCCTTTGACAATCTGCATAAGACCAAGCGCATTTTCCATCACTTTCAGAACCATAAAACTGATCACTAAAGAAATCTGTAGAAATACAATGTTTTCTGAACATTGTGTTTTCCATATTCTCCAGCTCATCAAGCATGATGTTTGAAATGTGTAATGATTCTGGTGAGCCTCCATCTGGTGACATTTTTATGTCATTTATAATGGTATCCTGTAGAAGTGATAAAGCATCACATTATTATACTGAGGCACTGTATACTGATAATTGAGTGTCAAATTGAGGGTAAATTTACAACTCAATCAGAAACACTGAATTCACTTGAGAACTCCAAAACTTAAGCACCAAACAGTTGTATGTGTACCATGGAACTTGATTTTTAACAATAAAAAAAAAAGCAAAACGCCATGGAAAGTCTGATTAACTCTCTTGAAAAGATGTTCAAATAAATTTTCAGGCCTATTACTGTCCTATAACGTATACTCTTTGAATGAGGAAAATTTGATAATCTAATTTAGCAATTGACAGAAAAATCTAACAGGCCAAGAATTTCAAAATAATGAAAAGTGAAACACCTTGCAAGTAAAAATAACTCGTGCAATAAATATGACTTTAGTGATAAAGTGCTATATCAATATGATAACCACAAATAATAGCAAAGATTATTCTGTGTAAAGTATTTGTAACTCAAAGTAAAGAGGACATTTCTGAAAAATAGCACATGATTTGACTCTTGAATGGTCGTGCCAGTTTAAACAAAGGTAGCTTGTTGTAAGATAACAAGACCAAGTATATTTCCTCTAGGACACAGTATATTCACATAAAAGATTCTCTTTAGAGAACATAAGTAAAAAAAGCAGAATTGAGCTGTATTTCCTGAGATTGAAATTATTCGAAACACAGATCACTTCAGCTCCAGCAATGTATATTGCAGGATATTTGTCATAATCAGAATTTGTAAACATTAGATCCAGGTAGTTGCAATAAACTGTAAAATATCTACTCAGTGTTTATCTTGGCATTCAGTATAGCATCCACACAAATTGTTTCAACATATTAAATTCTTTTTTCACTAATTTGCAAGATAACCAATCATAACACAAAGAAAACACAGTAAGGATCCAGGTCCTTACCAATTTGAACCCTAGGCCTCCATGACCAGACTCATGTTCCCCTAAAGAATGGATCCACCTTGAGACCTTTGGTGGTCGAGGTAAGTTCCTATAGGAGATCCTTTGTATGACATGCAAAAACAAAACAGGAATCAGAGCATAACATAGATATAAAATGCATTCACCATGCATTAGGAACCTACCACTCTCAGTATAAATTAAAAAAAAAAAAAAACAAAGCATTTTCCTTTGCAATCACGTAGAAAACAGAAAACGGAGAGAAATTCAAAATATACCACATAGAAAACAAATAGAAACATAATCACATACATCCACATCAAGTCCAATAAGAAATTCACCGAGTAATGGAATGACAAGGGCATATATAAAGAAATATTCTCTGAAAAGTAAGAACTAAGTAGTGACACTCCTTTATTAGAAAATAGAGATTGACAGAACACATTTTTAAGAGCTACTTTCAAAGGCCGAAGTTCTGATTTAAGTGACAATGTATTTATGTAGCTAATAGAGGTATTGGCATGCTAGATCATCATTTAGGGTCCACAGGCACCCATTTCATGAAGGAAATATGTGCTTACGGACATTTAATGATGATGGGTTCATGACAAATACAAAATGCAGAAACAAATGAAATAGAATGGTCCAAGAAAGAGAGATCTTAACCAGAAGTGCAGAAAAAGAACTAGAAGCATTAATCTGTCACATATCTCAAAATAATTCTCATTTACTCCAAGCCATTAAGTTCAATCACAAATTCAGACATCAAATAAGCTTTAAAGGCTCAAATTGGTTAACCTATCTTGAAATCTTGGTGAATGGGCAGGAGTTGTCATTCCAATCTTACCAAGACCTGCAAAAGAGTAGCCATGAGAAAAGGTACAGATAAAATCAGGAATAATATCAAAGGCATCACAACTGAATTAAGTGAAGTGTGGGTTCAACAGAATTAACTGATTTACAAACATTAGAATTTGAAGTCTTGAAACTGATATGATTTTTGTGGCAGTTCTCAAGGATACAATTCTATGAGCAGTGAAAGCACAGGACATGGATATGGACCATTCAACGCTGATTAATGCTCTTATTCAAGATGTAACATACCTGAAGGCCATTCCTAAAAAGCATGAGGACAAACATGAATAAAAAATTAAGGAAAAGACGCATTTTCCAACAATTTCTTAGATTTTAAGGCAGAGATGAAGGAAAGCTAATGAGAACAAAAGGGGTGATTCCATGCAGATTCAGTAGCGAAAGATGGATACGGCATAGAAGATTGTAAAAGCTAAAAATGTAACCCAATGGCCTCCTTAAAAAATTTATCTCCAAGAGATCCTCCAACATAACATAAACAAAAGGAAAGAAGAATGCTTAAAACAGATTCAGATAACTTGGGTATAATATAATGAAGAAACAGAAATGAAGGCCAGACCAGATAATTTATCATATTGTAGACGTTAATGGCCATTTGAGATTGACCAAATTAACAGTGAAAAAATTATATCAAAAGTCAAGAACTGTGCCTGTCAGCTCATTTCAGGATAATGATGAACAAAATACCTTCTACAGAAAATGCAACATGTGGTTCAGGAACTGATCCTCCTCCAAAATAATTTCTTGGTCTATCATCACTGAGCATGTCAAGAACTGAAACCTCTGGAAAGACAATACCAAAAAAATGTCAAAATGCAATAAAATATTATATCTGCCTGAAGAATTAAATTTTCTCACATATTCTCTAACTCTATTAAGTATCTTTTTTAAAAAATCCTGAATAATCCTTGAAAGGTGATACGCTCCAAAAAGCTTTGCAATAAACCTCCAAACAAGTTTGTGCATTCACCAGTTTGAACTTCGCCATTTGGTACAGTGCTAACGTTGGTGGGTAGGGATTTACTAGAGAATTCTGGTGGCCTCACCCCATCATGATCCAAACTAACTCCATTGGCAGTTGATACAATGTTAGAAACATTGGTTTCAGGCAATCTGCCAGATAAATATACCAAAGCTATTTTAGTCACTGGAAACATAAAAGAAAAACAAATAAAAAAAAAGATTTGTGAAACTCACTTCTTTGGAGATAAAGTAGTTGCTTCAGGACCTAAAAATACATCAAACAGCAATCAGGCAACCAGACTCATGAAATAAGAATCAACATGTTGTGTTTAGTCAGACATGCAAGAAAGTTACTTTTTAGATCCTACATTGGCACATAGGATTTGGTGGCAAGCCCTCCTTCTGGAGAGGATGCCTTGCCAGCTGAGATATCAGTTTAATAATAATTATGGAGAAACCTTATATATCAAAGTTAATTAAGTGATCTACCATACTACTTTTACAATTATAGCTAGTGAATGAGAAATGCCTTGACTTACAAGCTTCCTGTGAATCATGAGAATATCTGTTGATGATTTTCTTCAATGCAACTGCAGGGGAAAGCTTTGATGAATGACATTTCACTTGTGGGCCATCAATCGCTGGGCCACCATAAAGTAAATGTAAGTGATTTATGACAAATAGAATTTAAATGAATCAATCTGGTTAATTACCATGCTTGGGTTATAACAAAATGAATAACAGCAATTTTGTGTTCTGAGGCCAATAAAGAGAAAAGTGCGATGAAACCAGATGAATCCCATGAAAACCTACAGGCACTTGCAACAGATGATGGGGAACCAATATAGAGCATTTCTCAGGCATGATTTTGGTTTGTAAACACAAAAAGTGTCTCATGCGTAGAGAGCCTAATTGAAATCAGCACATTTTTAACTGTATCGGATACTATATAATGTAGAGGATGTAATATATACATTATACAATACGATACATGCCAAAAGCAAAAACCACTTCAGCAAGCATACATGTAAAATTGAACTTACCATTGGTCTGATAGGGGTATCCTTGCCAAGTAACAGTTTCCAAATTTATCAAACTGACAATGTCTAGTGACCTCGGCTCCTCATAGTAATTGGCGCGTTTGTTTCTTGCAGAATCATTCTCCAGTCCAGGCGCCCGTTGTTGACGTTTCCTTTGTTCAAAATATTGTTTTTGCCTAGACATATTAAATCACAGATGAACCATAATACAAAAGAGTAGTGCAGAAAACATACATCTTGAATGCAGTAACAGACAGAGAAAAAGAACTAAATATACATATTAAAAAAAAAAGGGTAAGAATTGGAATCATGCAATATAAATTTCCTAAGAGAACAGGAATGCATGAGGAAGGAAGACAATATAGTTACCTGTTATGCGTTGACTTTCTGGACTGTTTCATTCCCACATCCACCAGAAAGGAAAAAAAAAAGACATATAATACATAAAAAGAAACATTAGCATCATTTGTTCAAAATAAAGCACCCACATAGTCTCTCTTTACTGTCAAAAAAAAAAAAAAAGAGAGATAGGAAAGGGAAAGGGAAAAGTTCATGAAAACTTAAATTAAAGCGAACGCATACATCCATCTCATAGAACATCTGAAAGTGATGACTGGTACTGTAACATATTACTGGAGACAGTGGGTATAGCAAGCTAATTATAAAATTGGTTAAGCAAACAAAAATTAACCACTCATCAAACTGATTAACTCCACAGCAAATAAGGTTGGCAAATGTCTGAGTGCTTCCACGTCCCACCCAATCTACAAGTATAACTATGGTTTTCATAGATCATGACAATATCCTTAAAATTATTGTCTATGAACCAGATTACTTAGACAATAAGGGATGGAAATCAAAGAACAAATAAATAAGACATGATGGAATATCAGTCTATTCAAATTGTCTCATTAACCTGAGAAAGCAGAGTGCTCGGCTCAATGTAAAAGCCATTAAATGAAGTTAAATGGATGAAAAATAAAATAAAATATAATAATAATAATAATAATAATAATAATAATAATAATAATAATAATAATAATAAAGTATGCAAATAACAGCATCCTCTGTGTAAATCCTGTAACTTCAAGCATAGGGCAATATTTCACTCCAGCCTTACATAAAGGCAATACCAGAAGAGAACAGAAGATAACAAATTTCTCAACTCCCAGGAATTTTGCATGACAATGCAATCAGAAAAGTAGGCTATGCTGCTTGAATCAAGAAGTCCAAGACTTCTCACTATACATGGTCGCAAACTAGAAGATTTTGAACCACCTAAGGTAGATAATTAACAAATTATAGACTTCATGGTAAAGCTGACGTGTTATCAGCAATAAAAGGTTCAGAACATCAGGCTTGACAGTTTCTTATTAAAAGGAATTAAATAAATAAATAAATATAAAACCAAAAGTCTACCTTGCAATATTACATTTTAAAAAAAGAAAATCTTATCAACAACAAATAGAAGCCACTTCTGGTATGAATTCAATCTAGAAACATACTTACAGCAGTCACCTTCCTTC
Organism: Dioscorea alata; assembly: GCA_020875875.1. Taxonomy (NCBI): domain Eukaryota; kingdom Viridiplantae; phylum Streptophyta; class Magnoliopsida; order Dioscoreales; family Dioscoreaceae; genus Dioscorea; species Dioscorea alata. The sequence goes on along the minus strand of CM037022.1, from coordinate 17,774,473 downwards.
TAGATCCACCTGTCCATTGTAACATTGCAGTGATACAAAATACTATTTCCTTCATACAAAGTTTCCGATGAAGTTAGATTTATCTTGCTGGAGCACAGTATCAGCATATCTCCAAGAGCACATAACTGCTTTCTCCCAATCAGGCAATCACCAGAATTTCATAAATAGGAAAAGGGTTAGATAAAATTCAATGGAACTAGCTAGGTTGTCAAAACTATGCAATGTTTTGAAGGAACACATAATTAGGATAATGAATAAGTTAAGAATACCAATCTAATGCTTTAAAGCTCAAAAAACAAGAATCTCTTTAAGATAGAAGGAATCAGAAAATAAAATGGAAAACTAGGAACATCCAGAATATGGCTTCAAAAATTCTTCACCATGATAATTCTGGCAAGTTGAAGGAACTTAATATGATATCAAACCCTTCATAATTGAAAAGATTAGATCACAGAGACCTAAAAGTTTAGTTAACAAAATATCTCCAAGAACTAGATTTCTCCACATGATCAGCCAAAAAAAAAAAAAAATTCTCCAAAACCTAGGTTTCTCCACCTGGTCACAGAAAAAGAAAAATGATAATTCAAAAAAGAAAAGCAGCGAGTAATTCCTCCAAGAACTAACAAATACAAAACCCTAATTCCATGAATCCCAGTCCAAACTCTCAACGACATAGGAGATCGTAAGACTACAAACATCATAATCGATAAAGAAAAACCTCCAAAACTTAGATTTCATCACAAGATATACCTTCAATGGCGATCGTGGAGCAAATGGAGGAACGGATCATGGATGCTCGGAGGAGCCTCTCGCCGATGGGGAGAGCCGATGAGGAATTTCAAAAAACGAGAGGGAGGGAAACGCGGGGGCGGTGGTCCTTTTATAGGCCCATTTCAGTTTGCTTGCGAAGCACGCATTGGCTCAACGGTAATTTTTTTAATTTGGAACTATGAGTAATTTTATGTTTTACCCCTCAGTTTTTTGAAAATTTGGTCGTTGGTTTAATAAGTAATAATTTAAGCGGATTTATTTAGCAATATATCTAATTTTAGTTTTTACCCTTTTTTAATTTGAAAATATACTGCTATGGGCTAATATGTAATTTTATTCTATGTCATGTTTAAATGATTGAGAGGAAGTTTAGGACTGAGAAGACCAAATAAAAAAATTTTGTATAATTTTTAAAATGAAAAATAAGAGGAAATCCAAAGATATATATATATATATATATATATATATATATATATATATATATATATATATATATAATTTTTAAATTAATACTATATGATTTAATCTTCATGATAATTTTTTTTTTTTTTGCAAAGTGATAGATTGAGAGATTACCACTTACGCTGATAACATTGGTTGAGATGAATATCTTATTCATTTTATGAAAAAAAACTATATATAAATAATTGACAGCTCTTGATATAATTTTTAATATAGTTAAATCATATATCCACTAACAAATTTTGATTTAAATATATATATGCTAAGATTGAGTTACTAAGTAATTTACAACTCTTGATATAAGATTTATTGTTCTTTCCTTATTCCATAGTAGTTGAAGCTACCATTGTGGCTTAAAAATGTTGTAAAAGGAACGGATTTAATTTTTAATATTCTAAATTGTATTATTATTATTTATTAATGTATAGTTACTGATCTTGTAAATAATATTATGTTATAGTTATTAGTCTATAATTTAAAATAAAAAAAGGTTAATGATTCGAATCCGTGACTCACCCAAAATTATTATATATTGTGCTAGAAATATCGGAGAATACTCCACCAAAACACAGCACACCACAATATCGCCCATTACAAACAATATTTATGATTAAATGGCAGCAAAAATTCTGAGAAATTATGATAGAAACTTGACTTTAAATGGATAAGTACATGAAAAGCATGTCCCACAATCATCACATTCCATTCCCTGAATTCCAAAACAAATATTCTAAAGAAAGAATAAAAAAAAAAATTAACGGAAATGAGAAAGATGGTGGTGGTGGTGGTGGTGATGGCGCCTGTGTTCATCCAAGGCAAGACATTGCAAGATAGGGTAGCATGCAACAAAGGAACACCAGCCAATCATCCTAAACAGGAAGGTAACCAAGTGGCTGGGGCAGCAACAGCAACCCAATAATGGAAAATCATGTGGGATATCACTCTCCTTGATGGTGTTGTTGACCCATGTCCCTGGCAACAAAATAACATAAAATTAACAAATTTAAATATATTTTTTAATTTTTAATATTATTATTAAAAAACAGATAATGAACACTTTGATCAATCCTAGGGATGATAATGAGACGGAATGGAACCGGAGAGACCATTCATCAGAGACAAGAATAGAAAATTTTCATCCCTATCTATCCAAATAGAAAGTAATCTCCCCATCTCTGTACCCCACGAGAATTCCAATCCTTTTCAAATTGCAAACATAAAGAATCGGATTGTTGTTGCAGAGCAACTCCTAAACAGTATAAATGTACTATATCTTCATGCATGCATATTTAATGAAGATGTAAAAAAAACATCAAGCCTCAAACCTAAATAATTTATCTGCCTATTAATGAAACCTATCACTATGATGTACTTTATTAAATTTAATAATAAAAGCAGGTACTATCACATTTTTCCTCACATTTGTAAATGGTTTTTTTCAAAAATCTTATTATATATAAAGATAAAAATGTTGTAAAGCTAAACAACCATAGTTACACTCGTGACTCGTGAGATGCTTGAGCATTGAAGAGTGTTAGATAGTGTAACTAGCTTTGAAGTGTTTTTGAGTAACTGAACAAGTGGTTTGCTTTTATAAGATATTTAGAGTTATTATACATTTCATGCATTGATTATTCATGCAAGGTGATAACATATAGTGGAGTGATAAAGTGATATAAAGTTACATTGCTTGCACACCAATGCGAGTTAGAAATCTCATGGTTTAGGGAGCTCTATCTCCACTCACACTCAGATTTAAGTAAATTTGACCACGTCCCATCCTTCAAGAGGAAAGAATTGGAGAATCCCCATCCTTATCAGTCAGGTTCTCACAAGAATCAAGAATTTCTGATCCTATTGTCACTTTAGGTAGCGTTTGGATAGTGGGATATTATATTCTCATGGATAGGGATATCCATGGATAAAATATCCATGGATAGGAATATCCATATGTAAGTGTTTGGTTGGAGGGATATAATAATAGGGATAAAGATTGTTTGGTGTTTGGTTAAAGGGATAAGGATATGTAAATTTTTGGATATCCATTTTTAAATGTTTGGTTGGATGGATATGAGAGTGGTATGATAACCCTATCTATGAGGAGGTGAAGTTACCCTCTTATTTAATTAACTATTTTTTTTTAAAATATTTTTAAATTATTTAATTAAATTCAATTATTAGTGGATGATTAGAGAAATTTATTTTTTAAATATTTTAGATAAGTATTTGATTTAAATAACAGATATTAATAGATAATGTTCTTGGTGGAGGTATCAACTTGGCATTGAGACAAATAAAATCAAAAGAAGAATTTTTTTTTTTTTTCCTTCTTGATCCAACGCAAGTACATGTGCCAAGCTTTTCAATGGCTTATTGAACAACTTTACATGAAAAAATGCATGCTCTAAGCAAAAAGGCAGAGCATGAAAATTTTTTAATGCTGTACAGAGTGAATGGATGAATACCGTTCATGAATTACACCTAACATTAGAGTTCCAAAAAGGCATAGCAACATTCACTGACATTCTTAGATGAAATTTACTCAGGACTTGAATTTCTTTAGATGCCCGTTACAACACAGATTTGACATCAACGGCAAAGATTTTTATTGCAACGCAATCGCAACAAACACAATCGCAAAAATCAAATATAATCCATTCAAAAACAGAAAATTAAAAACATATCTCAACAACATCACAACAACGGGAAAGAACAACATCAAAAACAAAAATTTATTGGGATGCTTACAAGGATGAACAGAGAGCGATTCCAAGATTCGTCCAAGATCCAAGCTCGTTGCCTCCAGGAATCGTCCGAGATCCAAGCTCGCTGCTTTTCCTGTGAGACGATTCAAGATCCAAGTTTGTTGCCTTCTCGTGTGAGACCACCCAAAATCCAAGCCAGTGTAGACACGGGATGAAGATGGATCTAAAAAGGACTAAACCTCAACGGATGAGCGGCGTCCCACCGATTTGGAGGGACGCTGCTCATCCACTTTACCAAGGATGTGGACATTCCTATCCAGCTTCATCCCGGAAAACAAACAGATGGATGGCCCTGTAGCCTTGAATTTCTCATCCCCATCCCATGATATCCAAGTTGCCAAACACACCCTTAATCAGTACCAAACTATAGTATTGACTAAAGTGCAAATTATTTCCCCATCCCTTGGTGACACCCTTAACAAATGATCTACTCTCTCTCTCTCTCTCTCTTTTTTTTTTTTTTTTTTATTTAACCAAAATGAGCGGTTAGACTGCTAAGAAAAACAGCATCATGCATAAACCTCGGCGGAGTAAGTTGGGACAAAGCTCGTGCACACATGGGCGCTAGATCATCTGCATACAACCACTACTCACACTCCTAGTGTCCTCACTCATGATTCGAACTCTCATCACTTGTGAAGGGTTTTAATGGGGATCCGGCTACCAATAAACCACTTGATAATTGATCAAATGATCCACTCCTTATAAGTTATTGTTTTTTCTTTAATATCTCTGGTATTACTGTTTTCTGAATTTGAGGCTGCTTTTGTTGTGTTTTATTTGGTTTGCTTGCTATTTTGTTTGATTGTTGTAAATTTACTTGAAATTTTTTTAACTCATAATAATAATAATAATAAATAAATAAAGCTTTCATCAGTAATGCCAAATTTTCAAATCACAAGGGGATGTTTAAAAAAATTAAATAAATAAAAGGGATGTGTTATCTGGTAGACATTGCTTCATACTGATTAAGTATTCAATGAGTTAAACTGCAATTTAGAGAAAACCAGGGTGTGCTTTTTTGTATAATTGAAGGAATTGAGTGAGATACATGCCTTTGAAGTAGAAGTGTTTAAACGCAGAAACAGAGCTCTGAAATCACAAGCATGAATTAATGGACTCACTTCACTATTCAGAGATCAAGAATGCAGTAGTTTTAACTGAAACTGTTTTTGATTCTTAATTAAATGGCTAAGATCCAATACATGTAGCTTAAGAACATATACTAATTAAGTTCTGCATGTTATGTTCAATGATCAAGAAGAGTCTTCATGGAGAACAATCAAATTCAAGCAGCATAACTGTCAGATTACATGTAAGTTGTTCTTTTGTCCATCTCTTCTTCTTTTGGATTACAAGATACAAACATGCAAAAATGTTGAAAACAATAGAAAATATCAAATGATAACAGAGAAAATTCATATGCTGACCTCTTGAAGAAAAAGATAGTGTTTTGCACTTTGCTTTAATTCAAAAAGAGAGTGCTCTTCACTTAAGCTCTTCCATAAAAACGTTGAACTTTACATGTGAAGCTGGATTAGAGTTGTTTAACGAATCAAAGAATTGTCACAAATAGAACTAGCCCATATATTAGTTGCCTAGATGAGATCTAAAACAAGAGCTCATATTGTAGTTTAATATAGAGTCGGTTAGTTTCTTGATTATTTCAATTATATATTACATAACTGCAAGTGGTGAATTAATTTTCTGTTTATTTTGGCCAAGATTTTAGTTGGGTACATCCTCCTCCAGGACCATGATGAAAAATCAAATAAACAAATAAATAAATAAATAAAATGGTTATGCAATGACAAATAACTAATAACCTCTTGACTTATTGCCAATAGGTCCTTTGCGGGAAAGTGTTTATTTTAAATAAAACCATATATCAAACTTCAAAACCCATGTAAGGTAAGGGTACATGGTGTATTGATGTATTAACTGCACATTTATATACATTTTTGACTTCTCTTAAATGCAGGATTGTTTGTCACCTATTTGTAATGGGCAGAATTGTCTATCTAATCAAATAAATCATGGTTTATGATCAGTTAGAAATGCGAAAATCATCACAAATTTTCTTGTTTTTCACTTGTTTGCTTACAAATAAGGTAGTTTTATAAATACTTTTTACTTATAAGATTATACTATAAAAATTTTACCAAATTACATCATAATTAAAAAAAAATAATACTATCTATGATTAAAATAGAATATGACATATCTGATTTTAATAAAATATGATAAAATTTTTGTACAATCTATTTAATATCAAATATAAAACAATACAAGCCTTTGTGGTTTAACTCAACAATTTGTATTGTGTTGCAGTATCGCTTTTGTTATGCTAATACTGTAATCAAATAGACTTTCAGTATGGTTATGAATAGTATAACACAACATGCTCATTGGTCCTAAAAACTTATGGTTGTATATTCAAATTCATATTATTTAAATAAATTGAAATTAAACTATCATCTAATATCAATAAGGAGGTCGTTCACATTTCCATTATAGCAGACTCAACTTCAAAATTAAGTTTAAGTTTGAAAGAAAAAGTATTTACACAAATAAATGTTTTTATAGGTAAGGGCTAAAGCATAAAGCAAAGTTTCCACAAACCCTTGGAAAAAGTCTTTGTTCAAAGTAAATGAGAATGCTTATGATATAAAACACAGTTTAATTTGTACGCTTGTAGCCATTGTGCCTGACTGACAAGACAACCTATTATTTTATAATTAGTTCTTCTCTCAAAAGAGATAAATAAATTGTCTATATTTTTAAATGATAAACTTTTTAGCCTTCATACTAAACAAGATTCCTTGCTTAATTTGATGAGAAAATAAGTATTCTTCAAGTAAAATCAAGTCCTAATATGGTTTCCAACTTTGTTTTGAGCTTCTTAAGTAATCACAATTTGAACAAACAAGAGCTTGATGTCAACTAGAAGAAGTACAACAAACAACAAGTTAAGATACTAATTAAAAAATTAAGTACGAATTCATATAACAAATCGTTTGACCATCTTAAGTCTTCAATTGAACATCTTAATGAACCACTATAATTTATATCCTTACACTAATAAATAAAGATTAGAAGCTAGTGTAGTCAACACTATTAATTAATTATTGACATTGCTTAAAAAGAGATTGTACAAGAATTTAGATCCTTAATAATTGTTCATTCAAACAATCTTGGTTAATTTCGATGTTAATTCTATCGATCTAACTTACATTATAATTAATAAAAGAATTTCTCAGAGATCCTTCTTCATATATATCATATATGTAAATATACATACTACCCTTGTAATTATTAATTAGAGAATTAGTATTTCATTTTTTTTTAGGGTGTGTTTAGTATGAGAATTAATTTAAGATTTGAGTTAACATAAAAGAGGAAATCTATTATTTCTATATTTGATATAAAATTCATGAAATTATTCCCATACTCTTATAAAAGGTTGGCTCAAAAATTTGTATTTCGGAGAATCTATATTCCCATAATAATATTTTAAATCTTGTATCAAATGTTTTTGGAGTAAAAAATCTACGTGTTTGAATATGACTTTTTCCATAATAATATTTTAAATCTTGTATCAAATGCTTCTGGAGTCAAAAATCTACGTGTTTGAATATGACTTTTTCCTAATATATATATATATTATGAATCAAATAAGAGAATAAAATATTTTTAGGTTTATTATGCTCAAAAATCAACATTTAGGAGAATCTATATTCCCATAATAATATTTTAAATCTTATATCAAATGCTTCTGGAGTAAAAAATCTACATGTTTGAATATGACTTTTTCCATATATATATATATATATATATATATATATATATATAAAAGCTTATCCAATAAAGGAATATGCTCTCTCAACCAAAGTTCTTTATAATTTTATTATAAATCAAACTGAAGGAGGATTTAATTTGACTAAGAATCAGTCAATGCTATTTTTAAGCATAAAATCAAGACATTTATTTTTTTTTATAAATCCAACAAATATCACCCATAAAAGAGTATCAAATGATAGATATGTACAATTGTGGTTTAATGACCTCTTAAAAATTTATTAAACCGACTAGACGTCACATTAAATAATTGAAGTTTTATCATATGCATGCTCAAAAGGTATTTTAGGAACTAAACCGAGTCAATAAATTTCTTCTACCATGCAACCATAGAAGAGAAAAAAATGACGAATACTATAAACAATGAATGAATAGAGCTACTATAATATTTTATACAATATAGTACATGCACAACATTATAATAGTACTATTGATATAAGGATTTGATCATGGGTCTATTCATGCATCATCCCGTAACATTACACTACACCAAATAGTGGTTGGTGCATTTAATTCGTGTTATGTTTAAATTAAACATCCTGCAAAAATAGCAGATAAACTTAAAACTCAAATTCAATTATTTCCAAATATTAATTTTTAATAAGGATATGAAAGTCTACAGCATGTGCTGCTGTGCATGAATCAGGAGCCCGATGCTATCTCATGATTCAAAAACAAAATAAAACAAATCATAAATAGATCTTGATTCCATTCCATACCAGATTCATCACTGGCTTTATTTTTATTACTTTTCCATCTCTGAAGACATGAAGTTAAATAGTGACCACTCATTAGTGTCTTGTCCACTAATGGTGAACTGATTCCCTTTGGGCTATATATGTCCAAACGTATGATGTCAAACGCAGTTTACATGCATTCTTTGTTTTATTTTATTTCTTAATTTAGTTATTTTGATGTTTTCAGACTTACTTGTTTGAGCATTGTCAATAAAAAAACATTATTAATTACTGCTATGATATATATATATATATATCTTTTAAATATTGTATTTATATAAATATCCTTCACAAATCTGATGTTTTCAGGTTAATCTCTATAATTAAGTTGACTTAATAAAGATAAAAATAAAAACTATGAAAAAAAATTGACCGTTCAACTTTGCATATAATAATAAAATACATATGTAGTATGTACACATATAAGTGTTCTAGTCACTCAAGCAATTTTATAATTAACATTACTATTTAACGAAATATAAATTAATTAGTGTAGAATTAATCCCTTAATGTAACTATGACAATATTCTATATAAGCTGAGATTCAATTTTTTCTTTTTAATCATGATATGAACAAGCTGGCGGCTAATTGATTAAAATAATGCAACTTTTTAAATTATTTTCTAAAATATGTATTTTTGTAATTATTTACAAAGATACGCATTTATATTTTTTAATATTTTTTTTCAAATTAATGGGCCCATTGCATTTTTTTAACTTTAAATTTTATTTTAAAAAAAAACAGAGGCCCCACTTTTTTTTAATATTAAGTTTTTATTTTTAAAAAAACTGCTGAGTCCCGATAGTTTTTTAAATTAAAAAAATTTATATCCTGATCTTACAATGCGAAAATCACCTTCAGGACGTCCAAAATCCAGTAGAATTCGTAATGAAATGGACATAAGGGAAACGGATCAACCAAAGCGTTATGATTTATGTCGCAATGAAAGTCATAATCATCGCAATTGTTCGAATGCGATTGATCCAAGTTGTATGCCATAATGTAACTTAAATATTGTATTTGGTGAATTATTTTATAATATATGTAATTATTTTAGTTCATTCAAAATATCAAGTAAGTTTGGTTTAGTTGTGGGAGTAATTTTTATATGTGAAAATTTTTTAATATTTAATATTTTATTATTATGTAAAAATATTAAATTATTTATTTAAATTATTAATAGTTGGTTACAATTAATAAAAGTAGAAATAATATAGTATAAATGAGAAAAAGTAAGTTATAAGAAAAATTAATAAAAATTATAAGGGTCTGGATGTAAATTTTTTTTAATTTAAAAAATTACAGGACCCTCAGTTTTTAAAAAATAAAAACTTAAATTTAAAAAAAAAAATGGGTCCCTCTGTTTAAAAAAAAATTTAAATGTTAACAAAAATGCAATGGGCTCATTAATTTGAAAAGAAATATTAAAAAAATATAAAATACGCATTTTCATAAATAATTACGAAAATACGTATTTTAGAAAATAATTTAAAATATTGCATTATTTTAATCAATTAGCCTGAATAGATCAGCTCAACTTAATTATTTATAAATACCCAACCAAAATAAGTAAGGACATTCATATATATTCAAATATAAATGGAGTGTACATGCAATTTTCTCCATAGAATTGGTTGCAATTGCAACAAACTAAGGAAGGACCAATAAAAAAACTTTGAAAATTCCAAGTACCAAAACCAAATCAACTCTCCATCACCATCCTTCTCCTATATAACACCTCTATCTCTCCACCTCAACACCACCACCACCACAACATGGACCTCCTCATTCCAACCATTCTTATCACTCTCCTCCTCCTTCTCCTCCTCATCAAACCACTCCTCTCCTATCCAAAGCTCCACAAAACCAAGCACCTAAAGCTCCCTCCAAGTCCTCCTTCTCTCCCTTTCATTGGTCATCTCCATCTCTTCAAGAAACCCCTCCACCATACTCTCTCCTCCCTTTCCTCCTTACATGGCCCTTGCTTCCTCCTCAACTTCTCCTCTCGTCGTCTCTTAATCATCTCTTCCTACTCTCTAGCTTTACAATGCTTCACTACTCTTGATCTCATCTTCGCCACCCGTCCTCGTCTTCCCTCTGGCCGCTTCCTCACCTACAATTACACCACCATCGGTTTCTCCCCTTATGGCCCTCACTGGCGCACTCTCCGCCGCATCGTCGCTCACCACCTCTTCTCCAATGCCCGTCTCCAATCCTTAGGCTCCACACGAACTACTGAACTCACTTCACTCTTACATCACTTATACAACACCTCCTCCTCCTCTTCTTCTTCATTTACTAGAGTTGAACTCAGGCCTAAGCTTTTTGAACTTGTGCTTAATGTGTTGATGATGGGAGTGGCCGGAAAACGGTATAGTAGTGAAGCTCAAGCTCGGAGGTTCTTTGAGATGGTTAGAGGAACCTTCATGTTTAGTGGAACTTCTAATCTTAGGGACTTCTTGCCAAAGATATTTAGATTTTTTGATTTCCAAGGGACAAAGAAGAGGTTAGCTTGGTTGGAGAGTGAGTGGGACTTGCATCTTCAAGGCTTGATTGATGAGGAGAGTATCAAGCATGCAAGAGATGATCAGAGTGAGGAGAAGACCATGATTGGTGTCTTGCTTTCTCTTCAACATGAGAATCCTGAATCCTTCCCTGACCGTTTCATCAAAGCTCTTTTCTTGGTAAATATAATATATATATATATCTTACAATGAGACAATAGATTCATTAATACTCAACTAATGAATAATTTATTATTCTCTTGTGGGACACACACAAAAAAAAAAGAGTTTATTAATGGCAGGAACAGACACATCAACAGCAACACTTGAATGGGCAATGTCTCTCTTGCTCAACCATCCGGAAAAACTAAAGAAAGCTCAAGAAGAGATTGATGAACAGATAGAGCATGGACGTTTGATACAAGAAAGTGATCTGCCAAACCTGCCATACCTTCAAGGGATCATCAATGAGACCTTAAGACTCTATCCTGCCACACCCCTTCTCCTACCTCATGAGTCCATGCAAGACTGTGAACTTAATGGCTTTCATATTCCACAAGGCACTATCTTATTAGTGAATGTGTATGCCATGCATAGAGACCCTGATATATGGGGTGCTAGTGCAGGAGAGTTTAGGCCAGAGAGGTATGAAGAAGAGAGTGGGAGAGATTTGAGCAAAATGATGATGCCATTTGGGATGGGGAGGAGAAGGTGCCCTGGGGAAGGACTTGCCCTTAAGTTGATAGGGTTGGCTCTTGGGGCTTTGATACAGTGTTTTGAGTGGGAGAGACTTGGGAAGGATATGGTGGATATGAATGAAGCTTTGGGGATGAGTATGCCTAAAGCTCAACCTCTTGAGGCTTTGTATAAGCCTAGATCAAGCATGATTAGTGTTCTTTCTGATCTCTGAATTATTTGGGATTTATTTATGTAATAAATGTGTGTTTGTGTGAGGAAATAAATGTTGGGTATGATCATATATGCTTGTTATATCATAGACAATTTGATTGTTGTTTTATGTTTAGTGTTTGTTGTTATTAATTGATGTGAGATTATTATTATTATTATTAATTATGAGTTATATTTTTTTGAAAAATGCATCAAACACTAGTTTGTTTTATTCCAACTTGTTTTCAAATTTAGGATGTTTTTTATTAACTTTCAAGTATTGATAACAAGATTTTTTATTACTTGTTAGTCTATTGCTTGTACTTGTAGACTAGCTCCTCACTCCTGGTGAGGGATCCGACTACTTTTCTACTTTAAGTGTGTTTTGTATTTTTCACTTTCTTGTTTAATTAATTTGTGTTTTATTCACTTTTATATATATAAAAAAAGTATTGGTAACTATATTTTTATTAGAATCGATATATGATGAGAGTTCGAATCATAGCTGAGGGTAAATTTCTATTAGTGTAAACAGTAGTGTTCTAACCCTTGTGTTCATGGCCGCATCCTCACTTGTTTTGTCAAAATTTGTGCATCATTTTGTCTTTTTTAAAAGCGTAGCCGCTCAACTTAATAAATAAATAAATAAAATAAAATTTGCTTTTTTCAGGTCCTTTAGGCTCATAATCATCTCGTATCTGGACTGTTGGGCACATGATACCTACTTTAGGTCATTTAGGCCTTGTATTATCATACAACCATCAAAATTTAGATATTATGATTATAGCCAAACTAATGTTCCATCAGAAAGTGATGTCCAAGAACTTGATATATATTAATCTTTTGAAACATCTTCTAGCTACGGAGTTGTATATATATGGGACCCGAATTGCCCGGACAACATGAAAAAAATTAATAACAGTTATTTGTTCTTTTGTTGCATTATTCATCCTCTAATTAATGGTGTCATATGATTATAGAAAAAAAAAAAATCAAATAGCGTGCTCTACCTTGGTTTGATTGTCAATGCCATTAGTTAAGAAATCAAAGTTTTATTTAAATAGGTTAACTGACTTTGTAAACTTTTACAACTCCAAATTTGAAACTTGAAATATAATTTTTCATCCATATGAATGCAATAACTCTCATAGACTAATTGTGTTATCTTGCATATAATTCATGTTCATTTAATCAGTATGGCCTAAAACTCCCAAGACTTGTATTTTAAAAGGGAAATTAGGAGGAACAACACATATGGGTTCATAATTTCAATGTAACTATAAAGATGGCTATGGAGTACTACTCCAAGGACTAATTTGTCATAAACTAAGAGTAGAAGCTTCCCATGAAACAATAACTGTCTATGTTACCAATATAAAGTGTAGCAAGCAGTTGAGAAATATTCATGGGAGAACTTGTGAGGAACATTCTGATGTGTTTGAAACTTCATAGAAAGTTTACCTAAATGCTCTTTTTTTAATCATTCTTTTGAAATTTAAGGCAAAGTAGCATGGAAAATGTCCTTGAATTTGGCCCACACATGATTTAGAGGGTTGAATGCTATGTAACATTAATTGATTATGAAAGTGACACTTACACCTATTAAATATATTCTCTTTAATTGTCCATATGTATCCTGTTTTGTATTAAAAGACCTGAGGATATAATTCAAAGACTTTAATATTCCTATAATTCAGAATCCAAAATTCCCTACTTTGTTCATCTATGCTTACTATTGCAATCAGTGAAAACCAAATTTAAGAATTCTAAATTTTTGTTGCACTATATTGATATAACCGGCTACAATATTTTTCTCTTTCACCAGTGTGATATATAACAATCACTATCAAATGATTAAAATTAACCATACTTTTTTAAAGGAATTTTTCATTTTATATTTTTTTTTCAATTGGTGTTTTCTGTTTAATTTTTATTCTAATTAATACAACATAATTTATACATATTTTTCGGGGGTAAAAATTATATTCGATCATAAATTCATATGGATAATAACTCAAACAAAAAGAAAGTTTTCACCAATTGTCTTTTGAAAGCTTGCGTTAACGATGATTCGGGTCTTAATTGAATTTGATTTTTGTTTTGAATAATGTTGACAAATCACAAATCACATATTCAAATTGCCCACCTTCAATTTGGGAGAAGGATAAATATATACTAGCTGTTCAATTGAGGGGGTAGCATTTGATTTTTTTTTTTTTATTAGAATTTTTTTAATACTACTCATTGTTTATTGATTTTAGACTTTATTCATAAACAATTTCTGGGCTATTTCCTTGTTCTTATATAAAAAAAATTCAAATATACTGACATTTAATCTATTTATTCGCATACAATTAATACACTTATTCTCTTTAAATTGATATAAATCACAAAACTATATTGGTATTTAGATTGGATTAAATACCATCATATATTTATTAAAAAACCTCTAAAAAATTAGATTGAATATATATATTCAAAAGGGCTACAATCGTCTATGCTAAAAAAATGTGAGCAGAATCGATGCCCGTAGAGTCAATGCCTCACAAACCCTCACTTTGGCTTGTTGGAATTCATGTGAGGAGTCCGAATTCCCCCAAAATTAATCCGTCTATGTGGGATTAGAATTTTCACCATCTTTTTTCTCCCCTAAAGACTCTGAAATGATGTCATTAATTAATCAGAATGGGCTGGCTTTCGCAAGTCATAATTATAATTGTATGCATAAAATATGAAAAAATAGTTAAGAATAATATAAAAATATCAATCTTATATATATATATATATATATATATATATATATATATATAATGCAACTTCTTAGAAGCCGATATGCATTATAGTAACTTGTCCAAGAATGCTAATTTGCATAATGCAACTTCTTAGAAGCCGATATGCATTATAAGAACTTGTCCAAGAATGCAAATGCAAATTAGCTTCTAAGAAATTGCATTATGACTAAAATGCTTGCATGTCATACATGAGCATGATATGTATGAATGCATAAAGAAACCCAAGAGATTTCTAACCTTGTACTAAAATTCTCATTGATGCAAATCTCTCAATCTTATTGATTCAAATTTTTTGCCATACAACAAATGCTAATACTAGAAAAGAAAATCCCTTATGATAATCCAAACACAATAATCTTCACTACTAGGTACTAATTTGCAACCAAAATGGTTTCTTAACTTTCTTGGAGATGGATAGCTTCAACATCATCTTCCAAAATCTACATCTCCCTTCCATTCTTATCAGTTACCACTCAAACCCTAAATAATTCTCACAAATGCTGAAATTAATTTCTATAAGATCATATATATGTATGTGTGTGTGTGTTGCATGTAATTCATCCAAACAACATCACTTTGATGCTCTTCACTTGTCTTGCTTGGTTGGAAAAATGCCCTCCATAGTACTTCTACTGCCAAGAGAGTTAAACAGTTCATCGGCAAGATCAGATGGCTGATAATCCGCATCTCCTCTGGCATGCTCTTCGGTGTTTCCTCTTTGAGTACCTTCTATATTACCCATAAACCACCTCCTCAAAGGGGTTGGAGTAGAAATTGAGGATGAAACTCCGGTGTCTAACTCTCCGGGCACCCCGGGGATAGTCACCGGAGTGATGGTGGTCATGCAACTGTGGTTACCACTATATGAAACTTCATAAGTTAAGGGGTCTTCATTCAATCTCTGCACTTTCTTCTTTGCATTACACCCATAAAATATCTTGTGAGTACACCGGTAATAGCTCCTGATTAAAATGAAAACATAAATAACAAAACTAGTGTATATATATAATTAAATTCAAAATCAAAACTGATATATAAAACACATTCATTTTTTAACTCATTTACTGTTTCATATCTCTGAGGATCAAAGTTTCAAACTAGGTGTGCTTGATTCAACTTTCTACATTCTAATCATACACAATTTTGTTATTTTTTTGTCCTTTTGTCAACTTTGGGAAAATTCAAAGAAATGTGCAGATGAATTACCTTGGAAATCTAGATCCAAGGATGTCTTTTTGCCCATATTTACGCCACGTAAAGCCGTCGTCCGGTGGGATTTCAGTGTTGCCGGAGAGCGGTGCCGGAACCCTAACAGTATGCATGCCTTCACCATCCTTCCTGAAAGTTAATTCAAATAACCGTTAATTACCAACGGACACCTTAATCTAAGACTTTCACCAAACAAGAACAACAACAATAAATCAAAGCTCCAATATTTTGGGAAAAAAGAAAGTTTTATACCTTTTATTCTTTGGCCTTTTACTCGACTTCTCTCCCAGTCTCTGGTCAACTCCTGATGAGCTTCCGATCATGGTGTCCGCCTCTAAGAGTTGAGTAGAAGGATGACCAGAGCTTGGCCATGAGATCCCCAAGCTAGTGTAAGGATCTTGATGATCTTGATGGAGCTTGTCCATGTTCCCTGTCACTGTGACATTAAAGACAGGCTGAGAGATAACTCCATGGATGGCTTTGTTGAAGGTGTTGACAATTTCTTTGCAAGCTTGTAACAAAAGATGAGGTTCCCTTGCCATGTTTGGAAGGCAAAGTCTTAGCTCATCTGCAAGTTTGCAACCATGGAGGACATGCATCAAGGTGTTGTCCATGACCATGTTTGCTCCTTGTTGAGTACCACTAGTATCCATGTAGCACAAAATCATGATAAAGTTTATGATCAAGATGAAGATATATATATCTTTATATATATATATATATATATATGGAAGGAGTATAGGAAATAAATTGATATATGTCACGTAGAGAGGGGGGCAAGAGGGTGAAGAGACATGCAAGGGAGAAAGAAGGGAAGAAGGAGAAGAAAAAGTCCAAGTCGTCTTGGTCTGGCTATGTTTTTTAGAGTTGAAAAAGGGTTTGAACTGGGAATGCATTCTCAGCTGGTTCTTGAATACTGACTGTTTTGAATTTTCTTCAAGTTGAATGATGTATGCATTAGCAAGAATGATATGTGTGTGTGTGGATTAATTTGAAAGCATGTGTTACTCTTTGTATTATATGCACTATATGTCAATATATATTTGTTTCACACAGCTGGTATTTCTGGAAAAATAAATAAAGGATAAAAACCAAATATATGGTAACATATCTGTATATAGAATACAAGATTGAATGATATGCATGTGTGAATATGAGAGCATGTTTCACTCCTTAGATAATGTGTACTAGTCAATAATTTGCTTGAAAACATTTAGGGGTCGTTTGGTTCATGGTAATAATATATTACCATGTAATAAGATTACCGTAGTAATAATATTAGGAATGTTATATGTCCGGGAATGTTGCGGTAATTTATGATAACCATGTTTGGTTGGAAACTTATATTACATATTAATCAACTTGGTAATGTTCTAAATTTCTCAAAGTACCCTCGTGTCTACCATTTTGTGCAAATTTAAATTTAAAGTAAAATAAAATTTTGGATAAAAAATAATTTAAATTTTCAAAGTTGAACATATTTCCAAAATAATGTTACTCAAATTTAATTTTTTTTATCCAATGAATAAAGTATGAAGATTATTATTTTTAAACAAAGGGCATATTTGTCCAAAAAATATTTCAGACTACCACCCACTTGGTAATCCAAGATAGCCACCTATTTTGGTAATAATGGTATTATCAAATTTCTTGGTAATCTTTCAAGATTGGTAATCTTTGATTACCATCAATATTACCACCACCACCAATCCAAACGTGGTAATCTGAAAGATTACCATGTTACAGACGGTAATGCTTTCACATTACTGCGAACTAAACGCCCCTTTAAGGTTTCTCAAAAAGTTAAAAAACGTTTTAGAAAAATAGAATAATATATATATATACAGGTTATTACTAAGATTGGGCAATGCTTTTTAGTTAGAGATTACTATGTGATTTTCATGAGGAGAAATCAAAACAGTGATTAAGGTGGTAATTGGGTAGGGTGGGAACCAGGGTAGGGATGGGGAACCCATCTCCAACTTCTTGATGGGGAGGAATAGTCTCTCATGCATTCTCATTCTATTGGGAATCTTAATCCCTATGGAGATCTTTATCTCTGCATGATACATTTTAAAAAGTTAAATACATATTACAATAAAAAAATTTATTAAAATTACTCCATTATATACTTATCAATGTAAATTAAAATATTGAAATTTAAATTTATACAAGTATGACAAAATATTTGTAATATTTATGTAAAATTTAAATAGATGATAGATAATTTATCGGCTTGGGATCCCTGCGAAAGCTCTTGTTGCCCAGTCCTGTTTCATGAAACGAGGACAAGATAGCCCCCATTTCCACCATCACGGAGAGAAAAATCAAAGAACCTCTTCTCTATCTCATTAGATCCCTGCGAGGATTGAGGATTCCCCATCCAATTACCACCCCAACATTGAACTTTAATTATCAAATATTTATAATATTCTGACCAAAAAATAAATAAAATTTTAATAGCAAGATTTAAATAACTAAAAACAACTTGAAGGATTAAAGTTGCATTTTGTCCTTATATGCTATGGTTTTATAATAGTATTTAATTCATTCTTCTTAATCATACAGAGATATTTTTATCTCTATTTTTTTAAGAAAATTATTTCATTGTGCAACATTTTTTTCTTGATATCTTCACTTGCTTGGCCCACAAATTCTTTTTTAATAGTTATATTATGCAGATTATTCAACGCTCAATGGTAAAGTAATGAAGTGGAAGGGACCCATAAGAAGACCTTGCCCTTTAAGTGGGTGGAGGACTTAATTATGTCTTCTTCCTTGAAACTCCTCACCTCCAAAAGGGAAATTTCTATCAGTAGAGATGAAACATGAGTCTATTATATATTTAGTCTTATTCAAAAGGTTCATTGAAACCAAATTCACGAACGAATAAATAAATACAAATTAATTAAATATATTTTGATATATATAAAACTCCATTTTATAACTTTTCCTTTGAAAAATTCATTGCCGGCCAATTGTGTATAAAAGGTTGACTCCAACTCATTTACTAAAAAGGATTAAAAAGTTTTTTTAATTAAAAATAGAAGTTATATGATCTATTTGAAATAAAAAAAAAATCATATTTTTTCTTAAAACATTCTCATATCTTGTATCTAACTCCTAAGGTTGTTTGGTTGAGGGTAATATTAGATTACCCCAGAAATGTAAATAAGATAATTTTATATAATTTTATATTGTACCGTTCAGTTTTATAGAGTGAGAATATTATATTTCCGGAATATAATAACTTGACAATATTATCTGAATGTGATTACCAACTTAATAGGTGATAATTTGGAGGAATGTGAATTTTTTTTCTCGTCACACCCTTCAAATTCAATTAAATATCAACAATATTAATTTTTCAAAAATTGATTGTATTTTTCAAAAATAGTGATAGAATATCTTTAATTACTTCTATAAAGTTTTAGTAATTTGTTTTGAAACCAGTCATACATTTTATATGAAAATATACTCATCCAACATTTGAATGAAGATTAAAATCATTTGAGATTTATTTTTTTTCAAATATAAAGTTAGAGAAAAAAATATTTATTTAAAATTAAGAATTTTGAGTAAAAAATAATTTGTAATGAAAGATTCCCAACTAACCAAACATGACAATATTACATTTCAGCAACATTATTGTTTTGTCAACTAAACAAAAATTGCATATATTCTTGTCAACCTGAGTTGAGATTCACATTTCTCATAATCCTAATATAAGATTTTGTGAATTAAATGACCTCTTAATGATATTTATTACAAGAAAAATTATATATATTAACAACATGGTAAAAAAATTATTTTCTTTAAAGTTTAAACATTAAAAGTTGTTATAAGTATAACTCCGTTAAAGTAAAAAAAAATGCTCTTTATTTAATTACTCTTCAAATTATTTTTTTAATTTTATTTTTATGAACCAATTATTAATTGTATTATCAAACTTATTCTCATGAATGTTTCACTAACAATTATCAAATATTTTAAAACTGAAAATATTATAAAAATATTTAGTTGATTTTAAGTACTTTTTAAATTTAATTATAATTTTTAAAAACAATAAATTATAGAAATAAAATATGAAAGTAATTATACTTAAAGTATATTAATTTTACTCCTTCCTTTTGTTGCAAAAATGGTTGCAAATTCATTTCAAATAACTTTTGTAATGAATTTTTTTCTATCATATATATTCGGTTGTAAATTTTTTAATCCGTTGAAATTTGTTACAAATTTATCATAAAATTACAATAAATTTATTCCGTTGCAATTATAAGATAAAATTGTAATTTTTTTTAGTGATTGAATGATACACCAAAACCATTCTTAAATTTGATCTTATCTCTTTAGACATCTCTATAAATATATCACTTAATTATAACAGCCATGCATGCACCACGTGATTTGACTCATGTTGGAAGAACATTCAATCTTAGCTAAGTTAATATCCTTTCTAATGATAAATATTTAGTGATAATTAACTAATTAACAGCATACTTGTCCTTAAGATATAACTTAAGGAAAGTTAACTAAGGCTCTAATTTTTTGATAGTCTTTGCTAAATGCCCCAGAAGACTGGTTGTGATCTCATGAAGTTGATTTAAAAGTTGAAGGGATATATTGGGTCCATGCACCCCACAAGACTGGTTATGATGTCAAGAAGAAGGAAGAGTTCTTTGCGTGCTGGGCTCAAAGGATACACTCTAGTTCCTTGTCTTGACACAACGTGGCAATTCCAGGTTAATTGCCATTATTAGAGATTGTAATTATTATTACGTAAACAATGATGTATGTCATGATATAATTGGTTAGAAGTAAATGTGCTCAGACTTTTTTTTTTCCCCTTCTAGCAACAAATGCTTTTAAAACAACAAAATCTCAAAAGACCTGATATAATTTCAGTTGATTTTGAGATTACTATATATTTGAAATGAGTTCAAGAAGAGGACAGCAAATTGATGAAGAAAACAATTCTAGCATCTTAACTATCAGGTTATTTTATAATTCATTTATAATTGATTTTTAAAAATAATTCCAATGTTTGACACAAAATTGTTTTTCGATTAATATAATTTCCAGTGTTTTAAAAGCATAACTAAATTAGTATGTCACCCTCCACTACAAAGTTGTATGCATAACAAGGTAGAGGATGGCCGGCGAGGTGTGTCTCACCTTTGACCCAGATGGCCGGCCGGTATACATGCCGGTATGCTACTCCCGTCATTTTAAGGATGAAAGGGAGTCTTGGCGGCCATTTGATGACGACGAGGAGGGGTTGTTCGCGTTCTTGGACTCCTCGTTTGCGGGTTCCGAAGAGGATCGTGCGGCTGAGGGCAGTGATGATCAGCGACGTAACCTTTTTGATGGGCCGCAAGGGGAGTCTAGGATGGGGCCAACGAAGTTGGTGTCTCTTGTGGGGCACATCGTGACTAATCACCAGAAGATTGCCGGCGCCAGGCCGCCGAGAGGTGCGGCGGTAGAAGACTGGTTGGGAGCTTTCTCGCGAAACCTTGAGGAGATGGTGATACGGCCAATGACGGTGGTGGAGCTTGGCTCCCATCTTGATCATGTTGTGATTCCTCGGTTTCCTCTGGCTTCGGTCGAGCCTTGCTTCCGGGCGGAGGTGACGGTCGAGCCTGGCTCCCATCTGATACATGTTCCGGTGGAGCCTCGCTCCCAGTTGAGCCTTCGCCCACACGCCGGTGGAAACCGGGATTTGCTTCAGTCCCGTTTGCCGAGGCCAAGAACCTTTGGTCTGTCGGATTGGCAAGGTGAAACATATGGATCTGTGCCATCCGGTGGCCCGAAGGGTGATTCCACGAAGTGCGCGCGTTGCTCCCGCCCCGATGCTTTTGCTGCCAGATAGTTGAGGGTCCTGGTTGGTGATGGTCAGGCAGACAGTGTTGGTGAATTGGACAGTGATACGGAGAGGTCGCCGGTGGTGGTCGAGCACTGCTCCCACGACGGCAACACCGCGACGGTGGTTGAGCGCTGCTCCCACGGCGTCGCGACGATTAATCGGCCTCGACCGCTGATGCGTCGAACCGGTGGTTTCTCCGGTGAGAGAAGATGGTCCGATGGTCGTACGGAAGGGCTGGGGGCGGCTCGATCAGTCTCCCGAGTATATCGCTGATTTGCGAAACGACGAGGCGGGGTTGCGGGTCTCGAAGTTTCGATGTGTCGAATGCTAGTACATTCGTCTGACTTACAAGGATCTGGCTTAGAGGTTGCTAAACATCGGACTTGCGAAGGTTTCGCTCGACATTTCAAAGGATGAGCTGGCGGTGAAGATGAAAGTTGGCTGCTCAAGAGGTGGGCACGTGGCGCATCAGAGGCCATGTGATCCTTTATGGGATTTTATGATTGGACTGAGCAAAGTGGGTGTTGATCATCTCATTTTGATCCATGGGCTGGGTCCGATCTTGGGCCAAGTAGCTGGGTTGGGCAACTCCGTTGTTTTGACCGGAGATCAGGTAGATGATGTGTCGGCCGAGGAGGCACAGACTTCACAGACGAGCTAGCTACTTGTTATTATCGGCTTGAGGAAGCCTATTCCTTATGTATCTCTTTTTTGCCCTTTTGGGAGCTGCAGTACCACATCTAGTGATCTGTTGCTCCACGTTGTACCTCTTTGTTACCGTCTTGTTTAATTAAAGTGGTTTATCCACCTTTAAAAAAAAATTAGTATGTCTTATTTAGTTAACCGGGAGTCCAGAACTACTTAAAAAAACATGGAAATAAAAAATGAGGGTTGAACCAATGAACCGGGTAGGTCCTAAACCAAATTTGCACACATTTTTTCTCTCTCTAAAACTACGTGCCATTTAGTGCTTTGGACAAAAGGAAACTAGAAAACAACCCCTACCATTTTTTTCCCACTTGTCTTAATTTCTTCTTCCGTCATGACCTTGATCGTAATTAATAGAATCGAACCTGTTTCTTTGTTGTGTCTTTCATGTTTATGGTTTAATTTATAAAGATATGAATATGTTTATGTTTCTTATTTATGAATGTTTTAATTTGGTGTGTTAGGGCTAGAAGCTTAAGTTGGCTTGAAGACTAAAAAACCATGGTTAGTGCTATATTTGGAGGATCTCTCAAGAAACCATATGAAACTATCTTTGGCAGGAGCTTGTGTTTGGAGGATTTCTCTCAATGAATTATATGGAGAAAATCTATCTTTGGCAATGAGCATCAAGGTGAAAGAATCTCTCTTGAAGAGCAACTTTATTTTAGATATGATTTAATTTATCTTCGGTAATATCCAAGATAATAAAATCTATCTTTAGTAAATTCTTTTTTCATGAGAGGTTTACTTCTAAAAGGAATGATCTATTGTTGGCAAGTATAAAAGATCATCAAAGATTGCATTGAGCTTAGTTTGGTGTGAAGCTATTTGAACACATAAACTAAGAAAGACAAAGGAATTATCAATGACAAGATTTGATAGAAGACCATAATTAGCAAAGGAATTTGAAGGAAGATCCAAACCTATTTGTGGGCGGAGTTATCAATGACAAGATTTGATAGAAGATTGAAGACCTAAACTTGGATGAATGAAGATCATACTTGAAAAATATTGAAGAGCTAAACTTGAATGAGAGGAGATCAAATTTAGTAACAATATATTGAAAATAAAACTTGTATGAATGAAAATTAAGTTTAAAAATTTTGTGAAGACCAAACCTGGATCAAGTTTGGAAAGAAGATTGAGGAGATTTTTGAAAGCCATCTTTGGTGAGATGAATTCACGCCTTGGTGGGTGTGACTCTCGGGAGAAGGGCCTGATATGACGTAAGAAAGGAGGCTAGTTGCTGATAATAGAGGCTCGGGAAGAGTGGACTACGTCGATATGAACTGGAGCAACCGGGAGGGTTGGAGGTGTCGCAAGTCATGTTGCAACGGTATAGTTGGAACTCAGTTATGATCAGTAGATGGGTCGCGTTGCAAGCTAGGTTGCAATTGGAGTTGCAATATCTAAGTTTAGAAGGTGTCCAAGTTAAAAAGCCGTTGAGATTCTAAAAGAGGAAGCTTTGTTGGGATGTAGGGACATCCATATAAGACATCCTATTTTGAGATTTAGGATGTGCCATGATTGAGAACTGTAGTGTGTGGGTTGAGGAGAGTAGGCATCGGGCAATTTAGAGAGGGTTATTCTATGTTATGAGAGAGAGTGTGAGTGTTGTAACTCTTCTTTCTTTTTCTTTTTTAATGGATTGTTTTCTTCGGGCTTGGTACTCCAAATGTAGGCAAAGTTGTGCCGAATTGGGCAATCAATTTGTATGTCTTCTTTCTCTTGTATGATTGATTGTGCCATTTCATGAGAATTTGAGCGAAAGATCATCATACTTTTACCCCTCTGAAACTAACTGTGTGTTCCACATTTGTATTATAATTTGAGGAGATTTGAGGTTTATATTTATGTTAGTTAATGTACTTAAAATTGGTATGCTTAAATGTTTATCTATGTGACACAATTTCTTTTTCTATATATAATTAAAAATAAATTATTTTTTAATAAAATTATTAACCCCAATTTTAGCTGGTTGAACCCTTCTACTCATGACCATAATCTTCTTCGGGTCAAAACTTGATCCGGTTCTAAAAGCCTCAATAATTTCACTTAGCTTTGAGATCTCTACATTTTGAGTAAGTTTAAGAAGGCAATAGACAATTAATGTCAAAGGCAATGAATTTGTTTTTCTTAAGTTGGTCAATGATGAAACTTCAACATTGCAACCACCATGTTATCTTGTGTACGTAATTTGTATAAAATTAAATTTTTATATATTTGAATCCATATATTTAAACTCAAGTAAATTTATAATTTGAGTGAGTAAATTTGTGGTTGATACATTTTTTTTTTTAAAAAAATAATAATAATAATTTGAGTGGTTAATAACTCATACCATTTCTCTAACTCTTGTTTTTTTTTTTTTTTTTTTTTTTTTTTTTGTATCTCAACTTTTTAACCATTGAACAATTTTTCTGAATCACGTTCATTTCTCTTTTCTTTTCTCATTATTTTAACTCAGGCATAAAAAATCTTAAAAAAATTAAAAAATTAAAAATTAAAAAAAATGTTAATAAAGTTCCACGACAAATATATAATATATAAAAATATATTATGAATAACTATACATATATATATATGCTCATGGAAAAATATGGATATTTTTTATATATTTAAAATAAAAATAAAAGCAAAATAATGGAGAAAAAAATATGCATTACATCAACGTGAGATTTGATATCTGTGTCCTATTTTTCTTCCCTCAATTAATTAATTAATATATATATTTGCATTTGTTATTACTCTTTTACAAAATTGATTAAATTTTTTTGATTTAAATATTCAAATTTTGAATCCTACCTCTGTCTTATCGACTAATATATATATATATATTAGGAAGCATATGCTATCATGATTCTATATAGCATAAATTTTATTTATTAGATATGCTTAAACATATATAACATGCCATGCTCCATTTCATTCAAATAGTTTTTTTTTTTTTTTTTCATTTACTAATATTAAGAGATAAAGCAAGTTATATAGTGCTCTTAAATTTGCACTTTGCAAATATTTCCATGATTTAAAAAAATAATAAAATAATTTATCATATTGTACTTTGCAAATACTTTATTTTGATGAATAAAAATCAAAATAAAAGTAAATAAAGTATATAAAGATGAAAAAGAAAAATAATGGACAAACGAAACACAACAATAAAAAAAAAGAACATGACATAATGGGCACAATGTATTGGGCCCGCCTTAAGGCCCATTTATATTATGTGTTTGGCTTTAAATTTACTTCACTAGCACTTTATTATTATGGTCATATATAATATTTGTTAAATAATTAAATTTTTTTTATTTTGTGTGGATTTTTATTTTTTATTTCTATTCTACACCTAAAAGTTTACTTTTTTTTAGTAATTTTTAAAACCAAACTAACTAAAGGACTGGCCCAACCCAGCACTAGAGGGCCCACGCCCAAACAGTGTGGGCCCTATTAAATTCTTAAAATTAATTATTTTTAGTCATGCTTTATAAAATTGTTGATGGTCTAATGTTGCTAACATCTATTTTGTTATAATGGAAGAAAGAAAATTAAATTCAAATTAAAATATAATTTGAAATGCAAGCAAAATAAAAATTAACAAAATTGCATCATCATGCATAGAATACTTATGAGAAATAAAGTAAAGTAAATGCAAATGAAACAATAGATAACAGAAGAACAACTCAATAAAAAATTAGAAAAAAAAATATTAACAAAGATTATAAAAAAAATTAATTATACAATAAAAAATTTCAAAACTTGTTCTACAACTCATTGAAAAAATCAAATAAAAATCATTAGTATTAGGATTCTAACCCATTCAGTTTCTTGAGCTCTTCAATTTCATGTACTTTCTTTGCTGTGACATAAATCATTGCAACACTTTCAATTATAACTTGTAAGTTAGCCAATATATGTTTATAACTTTGTAGAAGTGAAAGAGAGAAAAAAAGAAATTTTTAGCTTTTTCTTTGTTTAACCGAGGATGAGGACGAGCATAATGATGGACTTTTTTTTTTGCCAAGATGAGCGGCCTAACCGCTAAGACAGGAGCGTGCACAAATCTCGGCGGAGCAAGTGGGAGCGGAACCCGCGTACACATGGGCGCAGAGACCACCCGCACACAACCACTACTCACACTCCCAAAAATAATGGACTTTTACATTCATAACTCTATCTATTATTGTAAAACTTAAGGTAACCACCGTCATCATCAATCAAAGCATAAGACTCACAATTTTTAATGTTTAAATAACACTTTATTATACAAACTATTAATATATCATATTTAATGGAAACAAAAACTTAAATATGATAAAATATTTTTTTATTTTTTTTAAGTTGTTTCTTAAAGCTGTGGAAGCTGATTGCATACTTACTTTAATAATATGGATAAATAAATGGTTTTTTTTTTTAAATGCTAAATATAAACATCCTAGTTATATATAAAATGTTGTAAAATATAGTGGTATGATTGAGACAGTTCCTAATTTCATTTTAACAATCATCAACTTACTCGAGTTTTTTTACTTATCTATTTTAACTAAGTAACATGAATTAAAAAAATTAGTTAAAATTAATTAGTAATCTAATATATATATATATATATATATATAAAAGATTACTCTCGTTTCAAATATGCTTTAAAATTATGTAGTTATATGTAATTTATTGAAAGTTGTAGAAGTACATTGAATATAAAGGGTAAATTTAGAAGAAAAAAATAATATTTAATGCATCACAAAATTTTTAAATGGACATGTAAAAAACCAAAGAAAACCTTTAAAATGAGACAGGTAAAAAAATAATGTTTAACGTAAACAAAAACCACTTATTTCAAAAATTTTTATTAAACATTGTATAGTTATAAATTTTAAAAATATTATATTTTCAATTTAAATGCAAAAATTCAGTAAGTTGAATTTTCACACATTTGTTTTTAATCAAATGATTAGATTTATTGTAAAAAATTAGAATTGAATTGGACCGATTGAATTGCACTAATTTGATCAATCAAATTGATTATATTTCAACAATTCATATTTTAATCATATATTAAGAAATGGAATGTTTGACATTATTTTTTATTAATAAAAAAATGTACATATTTAATAGAGATAGCTTGTGCTTTATAAGATGATAATTTTTTCTATTTGTTTGAAAACTTAATTAGAAAGTACAAGCAAGTACCATACTATTGAAAAATTCATTGAAAGGTGATATTTCACCAACTATGACTCTTCAAGATGATTAATTATATTTATGTGATTAAATTAACATTAATAAGAAGATAAGACTTAGTAAA
The DNA here is from genome assembly GCA_020875875.1 of Dioscorea alata. Taxonomy (NCBI): domain Eukaryota; kingdom Viridiplantae; phylum Streptophyta; class Magnoliopsida; order Dioscoreales; family Dioscoreaceae; genus Dioscorea; species Dioscorea alata. The sequence goes on along the minus strand of CM037022.1, from coordinate 17,746,607 downwards.
CACCAACTCCCCTGACTCCCCTCTAAATGCGTTGACCTCTACAAAACAAAAACAACTTTGCTAACATGGGCAAAGAATGCAAGCATTTATCTCATTGCTTGATTATGATGCCCTTCAATATGTTATGGCTAGTTGAAAGGTGATATGTCACCAACTTTGCTTGATTGTGTTACAGAAAGAAAATTATATTTAAAATTGTAATTTATCCAATGTATCTTTGATGAAAAGAAAACTACTTAAATATGTTATGGCTTCATTGACCATCCATGTTTGTATATACAGAAATATCATTTGGACAATGAACTTATTATTAATATTAAGAGTTCATTGAAGTTTTTTTCCTTAGAAGCTAAAAGCTTTGTGATAATTGATAAAAACACCAAAAAAAAAAAAAAAAATACTCGTAGAAACTTTTGAAAACCATAAGGCGACTTACATCATCGAGTAAGATATAATTAGGTTGATGTGGTAAACAACTTGGATTTTGCTAGTTTTATTTTTATATTCATGATAAGAATATATCTTGAGCAAAAAAAAAAAAATAAATAAATATTTACATTAGTATGATCAAAATGGAACGAACAATTCACTATAGTCATCATTATGCTTCAACATAGAAAAAATCTCAATAGGAAAATACATATATTTTTAAAAAAATCAGGTGTTAAAAGAACCAAATTGAAATACTTCACGTTAAAATAACAAAAGCATAGTCTAATGATTTCTTACTTTGTTTGAGTTTGAAAGATTTCGAGTTCGAAATCTCTCAAGCACAATATAATAATAATAATAATAAAAAAGATATTGTCATTAATTTATAAAAAAAAAAAAAAAAACTTCATGTTAGCTATCAAATATAGTCTCTATTTTCTTTGCTTATTTACCAATACTCCTTGTGAAACAATGCCTATTATCGAATCTAGTCAAGGAGCTTAACTATTCTTTCTTTTTATATCACCTGCATAATTATTTTTTGAGTGCCACTATTACTTTAAGATAAATAATCAACTACTATTTCATAAGCCTCCCACTGGATTTTGAGGTCTTATATTCTTATCCCATCTCTTTGATATGTTAGCTATGGTTTTCTTGTTTCGTTTCATTTTATATTGTAAGGTTCTATCTAATTGTAATTATGCCTTTTATTTATTTATTAAAGTTATTGTTTGTACACTTTTTTAATAAATAAATAACTTAATGATGCGAAAATACATTTAGTTGTACACCATTTCAAGTTGAGGGATGAGCAGTATTTCTTCAACCAAATATTTAGTTGAGGGAACACCAATAAGCCTATTTTTTTTTAGTGAGATATAATTATTTCAATAAGTAAATTTAAAATTTTATTTTAAAAAATTAAATATATTAATAAACACTAATTATGACATTTTTTATTAATATTAATTAAATTAAACTTTAATTATATAAAAACTATTCATCCAACCTAGTATTTTTTTTTTAAAATAAAATTCTTAATCTTTTGTTTTTTATTTTTATCCTCAATGCTACTCTCTTAGACATTCAAATAAAATGGTTAAATAGAAAGATGAGGGAGACCAAGAGAAATGAGTGAGTGAACAATGTCATCAATAATATCCCAAACTTGTACCGAATTGAGAAAAAGGTTGTTGCGTGGATCCCACAATATTGCTATTCATATGAATAGTAACACCCGGGTGAAAAATACTTTACACTATAGATTATTTTGGGTCACTATTGAATTAAAATCTAATGATGCCACGGGCTCATATATATTAGTATATATTAGCATATATTATTATTGTATTAATATATAAGGATATATTAGCATATAAAATTTTTTAGGTGTATTTTCTTTTTTAGCGATGCTAGTATGAAAGCCTCTGTTTCTCTGTTTTTATGTCTTGTCTCCCTCTGTTTTCAAAATATATATATATTACAATGGGCTCATACCTCTTAATAAAACTCAAATATCATATAACCCTTTAAACATTGATTTGTTTGTACATACCCTACACTAGACATGCTGTCATGCACCAATAAAATAGATTCTTATATGTTAAACAATTAAAACCTTTTTAAAAATACATATAAATTATGGATAGGATTCTGACTATTTGACTTTTAAATTGGAAAAGAAATATATACTCCTAAAAAAAGTTAACCTAATTTTATTCATTATATTTAAATAAAATTTAACATTGACTAAGATACTATATGAATTTATAAAATTTTATTTTCATATTATAAAAAATAATATTTATAGAATTTATGATATATATATAGAACAAACGATTAAACAAATCAAAATTTGAATAATGCACATCACATTACAAAAAAAGTTAATAAACCACTTTTACTGTACAAACACAACAGAAGGGATAACAACAAAAGCAAATAAAAAAGAACTCAAATAACAACATACAACAGAAAACAAACAATAATAAATCTACTAGCAGTGAATTCTTTGAAAAACAAAAAATAACAAACCCTGGAGAATAAAGAAAAGGTTTTTCCATGTGTAAAAATTAAGATTATTTATAGCTAGAAACAAACGATCAGAATTTTAACCTGCATGTTCTCCTCGTTCAGTTTTTTCAAAATTATTTATATATTTTTTTCTCCGTTATTAGGTACCTGGCCCATTGTTTTGCAAGTCTCTATTCGGAATCTCATCATCTTTCTTGATTTATTGAGCGTCAGACCTAAAAATCACACTGATGCAACAATCCTATCTACTGTCCAGGAGTGATCCACTCTCTTTGCCACCTTGAGAAAGTCTTGGATACCATGCCATGGACTTCGCCTTCTTAGATATCTTATCCTCATGTTATTGTTCGTTTTTTTTCTAGTTGTTTTGAGGTGTATATTATCCCTCGTGAAGGTTTCCATCTCTCGCTTAGTGTAGTGGTATTTGTTTTTTTTCTTGTTATCTGTTTGTTTTTAGTGTGGTTGTATTGGTTTTTTTAATAAATCAATGGTATATTTATTTTATTAAAAAAAACTCATGAGAAACAATGATGTGTGGATCAATGTCTAAGTCAAGCAAGCAAACTCGCATATGGCCTCAAAATGATAGGACGAAACGGCGCCGTGGCGGACGCTACTAGGTCTACTCCCTCGTTGTTTGCATGCACGTTATATGTTTGATGAAATGTCTAATGAAAAAAGAAACAAACAAATAATAATTAAAAATTTAGGAAGTAGTTGAGTGTGTCTTTTTCACTAACATTATACCTTGATATATTTTATGATAATAATAAGTTTTGATATTTTGGTCCTTTGTGTTTTCTCTTTATTGCATTTTGTGTCATGTTAAACGAAAAAATTAAATTTTATTTCATTTGGTTTTTGCATCTAGTGTTTTCTCAAATGCCATTCGGAATGGTCTAATTCTAGTTTTTGTTTTCTAAGTTCCTTAGACGTTTTATATTATTATGATATTTTTATTTAAAAAAATATATAAATATCTTCATTTAAAAAAATCATGAAAGAAACATATGTAGATACGAAATAAATTCAACAACTATATATACTTTTTGTGTGAGATTTGGAATTCGATCTCAGAATCTCTTTAAAATAAATATCTTATATAAAAAATCAGGTGTCAATAAATCAAGAAGTGGTCGACAGATCTGCCAATTTTTATCTTTGGAGGATTTATGGTCAAATTCTTGGCAATTATTACAATATATTTTTAAAATTTTTTTCACTATAATTTTGTAACCATTAGTTTATTTATAATGAATTATTGGTTTCTCTATTTTTTTTTATTATTTTGAGAAAAAAAAAAACAACTCATGTGTAATGAGAGTACTTGTTGACTTCTTGGGGCGCCCCACTTTTGTTGGAGAGAGAGAGAATGGAGTTCGAGACAAACGAAAAACGAAAAGTCATCTTTTCTTTGAAATTAATTTTGGAAGGATGTAAACATACGCTCCTCTTTTTATGATTTGGATATAGATTGAGAAATTTTCTAATTTTTTTTAAAATTTATTATTGTTAATTTTGTTTGTCCATGGCTAGTGTCATTCGTACCCTTAAAATAAAATTAATATTAGGGAATGTGTTTTAATAATGGATGGAAAGTGGAATGTCTTTTATAACACCTCATATATAAGTAATATTTTAATTTATATCATTATTATAATTATAATTTAAGGCCTTTAAGTGAGGGACGCAAGGTTTTTTTTTTAACAATTTGGGATTAAGTGGAATCTATTGCTAACTACAAATATGTATACAGCAGATAAATTAGCGATTTTATTTGGAGTATACATAAAAATTTAAAATTTTTTTTATTTTAATTTTTAACTGAACTTGTTTTTATGAGTCATAGATTTAAAATCAATTCAAGTAAAATATTAGCAGTTTTATAAGAGAGATTTTTTCATTGGATTTTTTTTTATACATAAAAATTTAAATTTTAAGTCAATTATTTAAGTGACCCGCATCTTTGCTGGACTAATCTTCTTAGTTTTTTTTTTTTAACTACAATATACATAAACTTAATCATTTTATAAGGACGGATATGTTAAATATATAATAAATGACTTTTATTAAATAATCAACTTTTACTTTGAAAAAAATAAGGGGAGATAAAGTAGAAGGAAAAACTTGTTCTCCCAAATGGCTTCGTAATAAAGCCCTATTAATTTGTTAATTTTAATCCGATGCATTCCATGTACTTGTTTTGCACATCCAAATGGACATAGAAGACCACCATATATATATATAATTTAACTTTATCCATATGTTTGATTAGCACTACATAAAATAATCATCCAATGTTAATAAACAATTCTTTAAATTTTTTTTCTAATTCATAACTTGAAAACCACTAAGTGGAGTGGAGGGGATTAATTATTTTTCTTAAAAAAAATGTTCAAGCAAGGAAGTGACCACCATGTTAAGACTTATAGGGAAAATTTTAGTTAGTTCTAATTTTCTTTAATCTTTTTTATTTTTATTAAAACTAGGAAGTTAATTATATCTAAGCTAATAACATTATGAAATCCTTAAATTCCTCACCAACTCTAACTCCTTTATCATCAATTTTTTTAATTAATTACTTGACATCAACTTTCTACAGAAGAAGTGGTGGTGCCCTTCATGTCTTTTTTTCTTTTTTTTTTTAAATAAAAAAATTGTTCCTTTTCTCATGCCAACCCACTCATCAAAAGTTCAAAATTTGTGGTCAATATAGAAATAGTCAGAGTTTGGTAGACAACAAGTTTAATTAATCTCACTTTAATTGTGGGTTAGTTTGTTGATACATTAATATACCTACTTGCCACTATATTAATCACTCAATTGCTTTTATACATAGGATTAGTACCAAGTCTAATATAAGAAATACATAAATTAGGTTTCCACCTCCAACTACTGAACTTTCTATTTTAATATTTTGGCATGCATCTAAATAAATATGGATAAAAACAGGAGCAAAATTCTTTGTAAGTTATAGAAAATTTCAAATATCATGTAATTTAATAAATTGCAATAAAAGCCCGATTGACAAAAATCTCTTTCTTAATTTGAATTCTTTCTGTTAATTATTACTAAATTTATTTTATCAAAGATTCATAAATAATAAGTTCATCAAAATGATGGATAATATAAATTTCGATCTATTTATGAAAACAAAATGACCTATAAAAAATAATACCATTTTTATTAAATAAAATTTTTAATTGATTAATTTTAGTTGTAAAGAAGAGTCTCAAGTTCGACTTCTCATTAGTGTAGGCTGAGGGCACATGGTAGTTCAATGCTCATATATATCTATTGTATTAGACATCTTGTCCATTTATTTTATTTTATTTTATTGTTTGACAAATGGCGACAATTGCCGCCCCACAAAGGGATGTGAAAGGAATAAACAAGTACAATGGTGCAATAGTTATAATTACCTAATGATCTTTTAGGGATTTAGCATAGGAAGCGGGTTAACACGTAAAGTAATTAGGCCTTATTATATGAGTCCAAGATAATATATCAATTACCACAACCCTACAATGATAAATTCTCCTACCTTACAACCATAGAGTGGTAGAGAATACGACTCCTCTCACATTAGACCTAATAAACAATGGGTGAACATTATCGATATAGTATTTTCATAATATATTTATATATATTTACATAATACCATATAGTATTGCGAGTCTACGTCACAAGGGATTCGATTTTTGTACTGTTCATCCATCATTTACAGTGACTTTCAATGGTTGTTACTCGTCCATTTATTAAAAAAAAATTATTGCAAACAAAATTCATATAATTAAACAATAAATAATTTTAAAAAATTTATAAAATAATTTCCGGAGTTCGCCAGAAAAAGCTACAAACAAACGGCAAGCACTAACGTTACCTACTAATAACCGTTACATCTAACGGCTATCCATCTATAAATAAACATCGTCTCCTTCTCCGTTTCCATCTCATCGAAGCCGGTTTCGAGCTCTTCTTCTCACTCTCAGACGAAGCTCAGCCGAGATCCCAATCCTGATCCCGAGGCCGAACCAACGGGGATGATGGACCTCGTCCTCGTGGAGAAAGCCCTTCTAGGGCTCTTCGCGGCCATTATCGTGGCCATCGTTGTCTCCAAGCTCCGCGGCAAGCGCTTCAAGCTCCCTCCTGGGCCTCTCCCCGTCCCCATCTTCGGAAACTGGCTCCAGGTCGGCGATGATCTCAACCACCGGAATCTCACCGCCTTGGCCCGCCGCTTCGGCGACATCCTCCTCCTCCGCATGGGCCAGCGCAACCTCGTTGTCGTCTCCTCTCCCGATCTCGCCCGCGACGTCCTCCACACCCAAGGCGTCGAGTTCGGCTCCCGCACCCGCAACGTCGTCTTCGATATCTTCACCGGTAAAGGCCAGGACATGGTCTTCACCGTCTACGGCGATCACTGGCGCAAGATGCGACGGATCATGACCGTCCCCTTCTTCACCAACAAGGTAGTGCAGCAGAACCGATCCGGATGGGAAGCTGAAGCCCAAGCCGTCGTCGACGATGTCAAGGCCAATCCAATTGCCGCCACCGATGGGATCATCCTCCGCCGGCGATTGCAGCTGATGATGTACAACAACATGTATAGAATCATGTTCAATCGGAGGTTTGAGAGCGAGGATGATCCTCTGTTCTTGAAGCTGAAGGCGTTGAATGGGGAGAGGAGTAGATTGGCCCAGAGCTTTGAGTACAACTATGGCGATTTCATCCCAATTTTGAGGCCATTTTTGAGAGGTTATCTCAAGATTTGCAAGGAGGTGAAGGAAAGAAGGCTTGAACTCTTCAAAGACTACTTCTTGGAAGAGAGGAAGTGAGTCTCTTGATCAAATTTCTCTCCTTTTCTCTTGTTTTTCTGGTTGAATTTTGATTAGATGGGGTTTTGGGGAGTGTGTGTATGTAGGAAGCTGGTGAGTAGTGGAGGAATGGATAAGAGTGGGACGAAGTGCGCCATTGATCACATCTTGGAAGCGGAGCAGAAGGGGGAGATCAACGAGGACAACGTTCTCTATATCATTGAGAACATCAACGTTGCTGGTATGTTTTTACTTTTTTAATTTCTCTTGAAAATTTTCTTATTTTTCTAACTTTTTTTTCTTGATATAGATAATATACTTGATTAACTTGCAGTTTGATTTTTAGATGATAGATAAAAATAAAGTTAATAATAATAATAATAATAATAATAATAATAATAATAAAGTAAATAAAATAACTATGGCTGCCCAGATGGATATTTTCACGGTATAGTTTTTTTTTTTTCACCATTGTTTTGCTGTTTTCATTTTTATTTTTTTTTTAGTTTCTCTCATTTTTTAGGATTTTAATTTATTTGTGTTTTTTTTGTGGTTAGTTTTTTTTAGTATGTAGTATTGTTTTTTTAATAAAATTATAGTTTATTTATTTTATTAAAATAATAATAATAATTTTAAAAATAAATAATTCATCTTTAAATTTTAAATTTAGAAATATTTTTCTTGCATAATTTTTTTTTTTTTTTTTTTTAAGATCAAAATCTAGTAATCACAGGATAAATGTTCTTTCATTTTAAATCGAGAGACATCTGTAGATTAGTAGTATTTGTCTATATTTTTTTTGTTTTACTAGTTTTAGTTTATTTATTCATTTGGCTAGTTTTGATTTATTCTAAATGTCTAGTGTTTGCATATTTAGCTAATTAGTCCCAAATACAACCCGCGCTGTGTTTTTAGAGTAGAGGGTTATCCACTTTATTTTCAAGTAATAATAAGTTTTGCTCTGAAACGTAACTCCAGAGCGCACATGCAGCCAACCAACTGGCAAAATTTAATCTCAATTGAATGCCTTGAGGAAAGAATCATATATATAAATCACGGCCATTTATTTATGATTCAACCGTTAGAATTAAATTCTAACGGTTGACAAGAAGAAAAGATGAGTCATACGTATTCAGTGGATCCCACAAAAACAGTCATAAATTATGGCCACCCTCATTCATGGTTCAACTACAACCTGCAACCCATATATATTACAAAACAAAAGTCAACATTGACTTTTCTCTTTTAAAGAAAAGTCAACTCTCTCCTTCATTAACTGATCAACATACAAAAAATCTCTTGCAGCAATAGAAACCACATTATGGTCCATAGAATGGGGCATAGCCGAGCTTGTCAACCACCCGGACATCCAGCACAAGCTCCGCAACGAGCTCGACACCGTCCTCGGTCCCGATCTGCCGATCACTGAGCCAGACATTCAAAACCTCCCATACCTCCAAGCAGTCATCAAAGAAACTCTCCGGCTTCGCATGGCCATCCCTCTTCTCGTCCCCCACATGAATCTCCATGAAGCAAAACTCGGTGGTTACGACATTCCGGCCGAGAGCAAAATCCTTGTCAATGCATGGTGGCTTGCAAACAACCCTGAACTCTGGAAAAACCCCGAAGAGTTTAGGCCGGAGAGGTTCTTTGAAGAAGAGGCTAAAGTTGAAGCTAATGGCAATGACTTTAGGTACCTTCCGTTCGGTGTTGGCCGGAGAAGTTGCCCCGGCATTATCCTTGCATTGCCTATCCTTGCCATTACCATTGGCCGTTTGGTTCAGAACTTTGAGCTTTTGCCACCTCCTGGTGAGAAGAAGATTGATACTTCTGAGAAGGGTGGCCAATTTAGCTTGCACATACTTAAGCATTCAACTATTGTTTGCAAACCTAGAGTGCTTTAGTTATTTTCTTTTCATTTGATGCATTGCTTTGGATCTCAAGTGTTTTATTTGTTGTTCGTTAATTTGCTGTGATTCCTAGTGTTCATAATGGGTACTGACAGTACTGTTGTTGGAAATTCATGAGGCGAAAAAATGTTAAGAATTAATTATTATTTTATTATATATATATGTGTGTGTGTGTGTGTGTGTGTGTGTGTGTGTGTGTGTGTGTGTGTGTGGGTGGGTGGGTAAGCTATTAGCCCTCAATTACGGGTGGAGAGTCAAATTTTTGGTTTTAATTTAAGTAAAATTATTATAAAAATATTTAAGTAAAACTAATTAGTAAATCTAACAAATTATTTATTAAATTTAAAAATGTTTAATATTACTTTAATTTTGTTGCTTGAAAATTTTTATAATTAAATTTTAAAAACAACTTACTTTATTAATAATTTTTATAATATTTTCAATTAAAAAGTTTTTATAATTAATTTTGTAAAAAAATTTATGATAAAAATATTTAATTATATATGTACTAAATTATAAAAATATAATATTTATTTAATTGCATTAGTTAAAAATATTTTTACAATTAATTTTTAAAAACAATATAATATTTTCAATTAAAAATTATTTTTGTCATAAAAATATTTAATCATATAAATACTAAATTATAAAAATATTTATTATTTTTAAATTTTATTATTTTAAAATATTTTTATAATTAAATTTGAAAATAATTATTTTATTAAATATTTTTATAATTAAATATGATGGTGAGTGAATACCATTTACTTTACTGCATTTCAATTTGCAGCAAAATTTGTTATAAATTGAATTACTGTAAAAATGGGTAAGATGCAAGTTGACTAACATCAACATGTAAGTGGAGGTTATACATTAAACCAAATAACTATTTATATATAAAACCACTTACATTATAGTTATTTATGACTACTTACAAATAACCAAACAGTCCATTGTTTTTTAGAATTTAAATATTTATAGTTATATTGTAATTAAAAATTTATTGTATTTATAAATTATAATTACAGTTATCCAAACGTCACCTAAGGGTTAAATTAGCTATTATTTTTCTTATTATAAGAGTAATTATTTTGTTATATTTTAATAGATGATTGAGATAATGAGAATCTTTTTTTCATAGTTTCCACATTAAAATCAGAACATAACTCAAAAATATTGTTAAAAAACTAAATTAAATAAATACATCCATCTATAGTATGAATGTTATGGAACTAGAAATTTGTAAGCTAATTGTGTAGTTAGTTAAAATTATGAAATTCCTAAGCTTTTCACCAACTGCTTGCGCTTCATTATTTATTTATTTATTTATTTTAATTAACTCTTTGACATTCTATTTATCAAGCAATGAAAGTGGTGGTGCCCTTCACGTCTTTTATTTATTTAGTTACCAAAATTTGAAGAATAACTATAAAAAAACCAAATCAAATTCTTAAATCCATTGGTTGCGGGCATGAGAAGTGCTTTCTCAATGTTGAGCACATAATTTATTTATGTTATAGTCATGCTTTATGGGGATTAAATTTTTAATTTTTCATATGAGAGTCAAATATTTTAATAATTCTATGGTTGTGAATCTGTGATAGAGGTCTATTCACATTCAAAATCTTGTACAATTAATACACGGAAAAAATAAAATTTGAAAATAAAAAAAAAAGTACAACTGCACCACTAAAATTTACATGATAAATAGAATGATAACAATCTCTACCTTTATATAAATAGGGATAAATTTTTCTTTAGTTGTTGTTAGGAGATTCTTAAATCATTAATGTGTTCAAATGTTAGGTAGTGTAATAAATTGCAACAAATATGTCAATAATAATAATCTCTATTCTATGTTTTTTTTTAATTTTTTAATTATTACTATTTTTCTCAAATAATAAATATATCAATATTATTATAAGTGACAACGACTGTTTGCACTTTTGACACCGGGTCCTTTACATAGATTGTTTAATTGTTTCATTAAGGAGGTGGGTTTAAATCCCAACTCACACAAGTGAAAAAGAATAAGTGTTATAGAGCTTAGCTCCGCACATATGTTGTTCTTAACACGTGGCTTGTCTATATTTGTGTAAAAAAAAAAAGATTCTAATTCATATAATAAGTATAATCATTAATTTTATCTTAAAAAAATATCTTTGAAAATAAAATTTAATTTTAAAATAATTATGTTTTGTAACGCAAGTTTACTATTTTTTTTTTTAATTAATTGATCTAGATCCAGTGGCTTTGAAAATTGTAGTTTATGATATCAAAAGAAAAAAAAAAAATTCAATAAGTTAATTTAAAAAATTATATCTAAAAACTTTAATTTGTAAAGCCAACATTGATGTTTTCCAACCATGGCTTACTTATATATATGTGTGTACATGTATGTATCCAAAAATAATTTCAATGGAGTAAAAGATTCTAATTATACCAACAATTGCCAAATATTTAGTTTGGATTAAAAATATTGAATTAAGATTATATATTTTAAAAATATTAGGTTGGACTAAAACTGACTGACCAGTGAAAATTAGAATAATTTTAACATTAAATTTGTATTTATTTAATGATACTAATCAAATGTCATAATAAATTATTATTAAATATAATTAATTAATTAATTAAATGTTAAGTTTTGTAAATTAATCCGGATGGACCAACTAAACACCCATTATCCAATCAATTTGGCAATTATACAATGTTGACAATCAATTACATATTAGTTATTTAGACTTGAACCACCACACATTAAAAGAGAGAGACAAATTATTAATTTTTTTATAAAAATTAAATATTTTACCGTTCCATTATTGAAAAGTAACTAAGATAATAGAACCAGATGCTGTCGATAAAGTCAATATGAAATAGTGTGTTCAGGGACAGATTTATATGGTGGCTAACAAGGACAGCTGTCTCCACTAAAATTTGAAATATCCACTATGCCTATAGGTCATATATATATAGTTAATTTTTTTTATTTTTTTACCATTTACTTCTATTAAAATTAATATATATATATATATATAATTTTGCTCTCAGTAAACAAAAATGGTAGATCTATTCTTGAGTGTATTATTATATTACAAAAAATGATAATTTGGTTAGTAACATTAAACTGATTAAAGATCACAGCGCATGTGAATTCAACCATTAACATTCAATTTCAACTTTGATGGTAAAGTAAAGATGCATGGATAAATCACGTTCACGTGCATTCATGTTTCAGCCTTTTACATTTAATTTCAAGCAAAGAAGTACCGATAAGACATGTGAATTGGATGGATGCTTTTATCCCTCACGAAACAGTTATTCGTTCAATTGACTTGATTCCTTAACCGGACTGCCAAAAGTCAACATTGACTTCTGGCCAAAATAAAGTCAACTACTACTTCTCCTCCATGCATACATCTGCTGGTTCAGATGCTGAAAATATCAAATTAAAGGACTCCATCTTAACTATATTAAACACAGTATAGATTTTTTCGGCCTTTTTACATCTTATTTGAGAAACCGTACCCAATAACGGCCCCTGGTAAGATGATCAGCTGTAATATGTCACCTAAGATGAATGATATGTTTAATAATTATTTCTTAGGTGCAACTACTTACACATATCATTTCCATATTAAAGAAAATGGATTCAGGAATTTTTTCATTTTGGTAGATTATTAGTTGTTTTTGCTTTGTGTTGCTCTATGGTTGCATCTGTTTACTTTTATTTAATAAAGTCATGATTGTTTTTTTTTTTTAAGAAAAAACCTTTAAACTGTTGCCTCCTGGTGAGAAAAAACCTTTTAAATGTTTTTTTAATATAATTTCATGCATGAAAATAATTAAGGGTTCAAAGAATCCTTTTATGTTTTCATTTTATATTTTTACTTCAAAATCACCGGTTCATATTGCTGTAAACCTCAAACATCAACCTAATAGTTTATGAGTCTTGAATAATTCATGAATTAGAGTTAAACACATCATTCTTTGTTCCTGAGGATTTAATCTCCTTTCAAAATAAATCAATATCAATACTTATTTCAAGTAATTCAATCCACAGGAATCAAAATGAAATGCCCAAAGGAAGACAGAAAAACCAAAGAATTAAAGAATGTCACATTAAGGACAACCTTTTGTTTTATATAAATAATAATTGAGGTACTATGTTCGCTGTATTAATTTTGTGATACAAGTTCCCCTCTAGATTCATGGATGTTCCATTAAATTATTCATATTGAGTTTCCCAGCAACTTGGAATCAAGAAATCATTATTAAAACATCAGGCATCATGGTTTTAATCTAAATTGTTAACATTGTTTATTATTATGTATAAAAAATTCAGTGATCATCCTAGGAAGATATATTGTTCCAAATCACTCAAAACAACTCTTTTGTGGGATCCAAACTTTGCAGGGCTAACTGCACAAACAATTGAAAGATAAAAAATGATACAATCTCAGTAATTCAAGTTCTATTCATGAACAATTCTAATGATATCAGATTAATATATACAAATGAACATATATATAAATTCATACACAGGTCTAAACAATGAATATTCGAACAAATCTTATCTGCCGAAATACTCTAACAACTAATCGTCGCTTGAATAACTGCGCACACGTAATAATTCACTGGCCGAATCGTATCCCATGAGTTGATGAAGTGATGAATATCTTCTCTCTATATTTATCTCTGAAGAATTCCTCGGCATACATAAAAATTGCTGGGTCTCCAAAGAATAACTTTTGTCTAAAAAAAATTCCTGATACTCTTCTGTATATGATACATTTGAATTTGATGCCGAGGCCTCTGTTGGTGGATGTTGTGCTTCAGCAGCAGACGAAGAGCCTTCACGAGCTCTCGGACGAAATGTGAACACAAGAATTTTAGAACAAGCACCACACTGCAATTTATGCCATCGTTTCTTCGATACGAGGAAATCAGGTGGCAAATGTAGCACATTCATGCATTCGGAACAGACAACAAATGGTGCTCCTTTTTCAACTGGCAGGCAATATACTTTCGAATTAGCCGGCTTTTTCTGCTTCAAATTCAGTTTCTTATGATCATCGTCTTCTTTTCTCTCTGTTTTGTGCTGCCGTGAATTCTGTTCTTTGGAATGGTGGCAACACGCATTGTGGTGATGCGAACAGAAGTGCTTCATTTCTCTAGGCGGGCAATTGATGCAATGAACATGTTGCACTACTTGTTGCAAAGACTTGGACTTTCTATCACTTTTGTCGTTCCATTTTCGCTCTTTATTCACTGCTTTATCAATCAAAATATCAACTTTATCTCTGATTTCATCCACCTTCTTCATTAACTCTACATGATCAAACTCAAGACTATTGAATTCAGTTGAAGTGCCGATCTTCTGGCATTTCACTGATGGTTGGTTATCAACATTCACTTCTGTCAAGTTTTGCACAGAATGAAAATCTTCGGAATCAAATGAAGGATTATTCATTCTAGAAATACTGAGATTTGAAATTGATCCCTTATCTCTATTTGAACCGTTTCTGAAGGTTCTCTTCGACATAAGCCTATACTTGTTAGGAACACCATTACTTGGATTATCACTAGAGAAAGAACCACTGCCACCATTGCAATCCTCTTCTGATGAACCAATGGGAACTCTTGGATCTTCAATCACTTCTTCAGCTTTAATTCCTCCATTAACACCAATTCTTTCAATCTCCAATGACTCTCTCTTCTCACTATCATTCAATTCCACAGAGTTATCAATTGATTCCTCTACCAAGTTTTGATTTTGACTTTGATTTTGCCCTAGAGGACTGATGTTCTTTGCTGCAGATATGAAATTAATAGAAAAAAAAATCATTTTTTGTACTCTAAATGATAAAAACCAAATAAACAAAGAATTAAAAAAGGGGGAAATTAAAGAACTGACCTTTGAGAGCCATGCCACAAGAACCACATCTATAAACAGGAATATGAGAAAACTCAGCAAGAATTTTAAGGCACTTTGGGCATCTCACAAACCGAACTTTGGTAGCAGTGTTGTTGTTTGCCATGAATTTAAAACACAAGAAGAAGAAGAAGAAGAAGAAGAAGAAGAAAAACAATTGAATAAGATACCAAATTGTACAGCAAGGTTTGATTTTGTGGAGTAAAATGAAAGAAAGGAAAAGGATTGAACTTTAAATGAATGTTCAGAGAGCGTGTTTAGAGGGGTGGTCAACCGTGTAGACCCTTGACTGTGAGCTTGATATCCCTTTTCCTTTGTTTTGCGCTTCTTTTTCATGTTGAATGAGTCTAGAACACACAGTAGAGAGAGCAGCTGTATCCAGGAAAGCACTGAACATTGCTTTTTTTTTTGCCCTTTTATCTATTATATATATATATATATGAAAAAGTCAAAACTTCTTTACAATTTCTCTTTTTTTTTTAAAAAAAACTTTGCAAGGTCCGTGATGTAGGACTGTCTCCCACCAACTGTTTTAAGGAGATTTTCATTACGTAAAATTCATAATGAACCAAAAGCTGTGGTACTAAAAAAAAAAAAATCTTTAACTGTGGGAGTGAATTTGTAGCCCAATTTTTGTGTTTGCCTAGAAAAGATACCCCAGTCGGATGATCAATTCCTGGTGGTGCCACCACCTGACTCACAGTTTATTCATTTTATATATAAAAAAAAAATCTTTGCAATGGCCTCTGCTCCATGGTAGGGGTGGACATGGGCTGGGCTGGGTAGGGTCTTTGCTGGGCTAGACTAAAAAATACAACTCATATATTCGGGCTGGGCTGGGTCGGGTCATGTTCGGGCCAAATTGTCTTGGTCCAAACCCAGCCCATTTGATTGTCATTAGGCTTAGGCCCAGGCCCAACCCAACCCAATCCAAAAAATAAATAATATATATTTTATATATTAAAAATTTAGATGAAAGCATGCCATGCACAAATCCCAATACATTTTATATATTAAAAAAATCAAAATAAAAGGCTAAAACGCTGCCTAATTTTGACTATTTTCAAACCTATATATATATATATATATATATATATATATATATATATATATATATATATATATATTATTTATTCGGGTTGGGCCGGGTCGGGTTGGGTTAAAATTCATCTGACTCAAATCCAGCCTGAAATTTAATCGGGCCAAAACATTTAAGCCCAACCCAACTTTTTGGGCCAACTTTCTAAACTCAGGCCTTGTATTTTTTGGGCTGGGCTCGGGCTAGCCCATGGGTTGCCCGACCCATGTCCACCCCTACTCCATGGATGGTTAGGGGATCGCTCCACCTAAGTAAAAAATGAGGGCGCATGATATAATATAAAAATATGTGCACATTTTTGACAAGTTTCACGTGAGCTGAGATGCTCTTTACTAAGTGATCATGTAAAGTGATGGTGTTTGTTGTAAAAAAAAACAAAAAAACTAATGTTTTTATGTTATTGCAAAAACTTTTTACAGTTGGTTATAATTTTTATTTTTTTTCTTAATTAAAATGTATAACTTCAAGTCTATAGATTAGATAAAGAATAAAAATAAAGAAGTATCTCTGGAATAAAAAGTTAAGGTTGAAGAAAAGAGAATATGTTTGTTGGGATGAAGTTTTCAAAACCTAAGTTTGATTTGCTTTGTAAAGCATAAGCCAGTCAAAACTTTTTTTTTTCATTATAAAATATTTTTGAAAGAAAATAAATGTAATTAATAATATTATGGAGATTTTTTTTTTTTTTGTTTTTTTGTTTTTTGTGTGATCGTCCAATCCATCAACTAATTTCTTAAGTGAATAATTAAAAGTCCTATATAAAAAAATAAATCTCTTAAATATCCCACTTGCTTAAGTGACTCAATTTTGTGCCTTTTCCATTAACTTGCATTGATGAATATTTTTCAGTATACTACTCCTTTTCGCCTTATAAAAAGACAATTTGATCATATATATATATATATATATTGGAATATTAGACATCTTTTAGCAATTTTTTTTGTTTATTGAACATATAAAGTATGTCAATCCAGATTTAAGAGAATAATATTCAATTACATTTTTTTTCCCACAGAAAAAGGAGTGGAAATCTCTGGGCTAATAATAAGAAACCAGAAAGAGTCATTTTCTTTGAGGTGTGTTTTTGGAAGCAACCGAGTAATTCATGATTGGACTGCGTGGACTGAGTAGTGCATGAAAAAAGCTCACTTGAATTTAAAAAACACGTTGGAATGTGATTGGACCTTAATTTTTTGATGCTTTTGAATCATGTGATATTAAAAGGAAAAAAACTTACACGAGGATTTAGAAATGTTCCGGAAAGAGCTTTAGTTTTTTTTTTTTTTTTCATTTAAGAAAATATGTACTTAAATGCACTATTCATAATGATTTACAAAAATTTTTAAAAAAATTTCTCCCATAAAAAAGATTATTTACTCTACGGTCGACCAACACCAGAACCCAATGAATAATATTTGGATCCGAGTATATAATACATTAACAGTACATAAAAATAATACCGTGGGAGGACAAATTCAAATTTTTACTTTTTTTTTGACCTCTTATGTTATATCATTCGGCTATCCGATGAATAATAATAAAAGATTTTTTTTTATTTTATGTAAATCTCCGAATCATCCTTAATTTTGTGAATTTATTATTTTATGATTATAATATTTTTTTCTCCATCTTTTATTTTGGGGAGTTTGTGGCCGAGTGAGCTAGTCATGCAGGCACGTGTGGGTCCATTGTGGTTGTGGTCAGGCAAGCTCCTCCCAGTTTAAGGGAAGTTGTGCTATAGAAGTTGTAGAACTTCAAGGAGGATTTAAAGGTTTGTTCTTCTATTAAAATAAATAAAAATAGTATGAAATTATATCTTTTCTTCTCATGACGATGTTAGCTACGCAATTTCTCTCATTATTTATCTAAAATATTGATTTTGCTTAAGAAATAAATTCTTAAAAAAATATATTTTTATTTTTTTTTTTCAAAATTGCTTAACTTATGAAATAAGCATTTATTAAAAACAATCTAAGTGTATTTATTTTTTTAAAAATGTTTTTTTATGAAAGATATAAATATATTTATTTTATAACAAAATAGGTTTGGTACTTCTTGCAAATATAAAACTATTATTTGATAATAAGTAAAATAACTCCATCAAAAAGTGGCCTATTAGCTCAGTTGGTTAGAGCGTCGTGCTAATAACGCGAAGGTCGCAGGTTCGAGACCTGCATGGGCCAATAATATATGTTTTGTGAATTTAATTTTTAATTCATTTTTTATTTATAACATTTGTGTTTTTCTTTACTTTTTTTTTTTTTGTACTCTAAACCTTAAGACATCATCCAACAAAGTGCTATAATAAACCAAGCCAGAAATCCAACATTGGGCCAAAACAGTAGATTCAATTCATGTTTGAGAGACATCAAACATGCTAAAAATTAAACATAATATTAAATTTTTACAAGTGAGAATACACACAAGGCAAAGAACAAATACATTTTTTTATATTTCTAGAGTTCCAGAGCTCAAATTCAAGCTGCTTCTAATGTAGGAACTTGTCGGCAACCAACAGCTTCAGTTCAATAGCAGCTGCACAGAAGCAAGTTGATTAACAGGAAAATACAACAACAATTGCTATGAAAAGGATGGGGAAGAAATCTAATCAAGCTAACCTGGAAATTCATATGGCTTGAAGTCTACATTGTGTGAGATTTCATGTCGGCTGCTATACTTAGAGGAGCTCTTGCTGTTGAACATACACATACACATACACATACACATATGCATACACATCAGCAAGAATAACATCCTGCCACACGAAAGAGATTGCTCGGGATTCAGAATAAGCCAAAGTCAATGAACTGCAAGTATGATGAACTATGTCAATAATCCATGGGAAGGTCCCAATCATCTTCAAATTCTCTCATTTTATTCGGGGCCTTCTGGTGTTTGGAATCAGTCCACTTGAGTTGTCGGCTTTGGACCACGCGAGCCCTTCGCTTTCCAGAATCAGAATATCCATCCAAGTCATTGCCAGAAGTAATTGTATTTGGAGTATCCAAAAAGCCCTGACTTTGACAGATCAGATTTCTTAATGAGATTTCAGACACAAAATCAAGTAAACTATTGTAAGACAAGGATTACGCAGGCAAATAAAAGCTCTCAGTGTTGTTTTCATAAATTCATTCTTTAATTTACTTGTTGTCTTACCGTAAATTGCATTCTATCTCTATGTGGATCAGCCCAGAAATTAAGTACAGATAACAAGTAGGAAAGGGCAAGCACAGATGAAAAATGACTGAAATCCTATTTTTATTGTTAAGACTATTCCAATATTATCTATGCTGATAAACTGATGCTAAAATTCTTTACCTTTGTTAACATTTTCACTCGAGAGACAGCATCTTCATTTACAACAATGGTGTCTGCAACCACTTCAAGCACATCTTCAACAAACAAACAGTAAGTGCTCACCTATTAAAAATCACCAAATGCCTTAGCTTCTTGAATTAATCTCATTCAATTATGTTTGCAAAATCAGATGGTCCATTTGTCTACCAAACTAGATGGAATGATCGAAATGCCAAGTGAGTCAAGCTCAACTGAATCCACAACTCCAGAATTTATATCAAAGGTATATCCCCGAACCTAAAGAATACAAAAAAAATGTTTAGATAACATTTAGTTTCATCAAAGATGAGTATGCACTTTTGTAGGTAAAATACTAATAAAAGCTGTGTATTGATTCACCACCAATTGCATCAGTATCCAGGGTCAGAAGACTCACTTTCCCCAAATTTAGCCGGTTTGAAGTAATAACTCTGTATCCTACCTAACAAATGAGACATGTTAAGCATTTGAGGAAGCAGTATTATAGACAACCATAAAAAGGAAACTGTTAAGCAAAAATGAACAGTGAAAAACTTTAAAAAAAAAAATTGCAGCAGTAAAATATTCCACAAAGTAAAAGCGTGAAGGTATAATGAATTCTTGAAGAATTACAGGTGTAACAAAAGCACAAGGAACAAAGCATAAGAGTAAGGTAATAATTGATGGTGGGTAGCAGAACATAAGCCGCTAATCAAGTTGTTTTGACAATTCATACAAAACTAAAATAAAATAAATCCTAAAATTTGACGCACCCCTGTGGGAATGATTGGTGAAGGGGAATTCATGAAGTTCATTGTTGGAATATGGCTAGATGGTTATTGCTATGGTTATAGTTATACCAATCAGATACAAAATTTTGGGTAACACATCAAAGCTGTTGCATTTTCCATGCCAAGTAATGGCATTACTAACAACATATTGCAGGTAAAAAGCAAGAGATGAAAGAAAATAGGATGTATAAACTTATAAATTCCAAAGGTCAAAGAAGCAAACTACCCTAGCAAGCATATGATTACATAAAATTCTTAGTTACTCAGGTAAATATAAAGCAAGATCCTACTTTGCATACATCCATGACAATAATACAATTAATATTTGTTTAATTCTCCAGTAGGATACAATAAAGAAATGCTTCAATGTTGTAGTTGCAAAGAAAAAGAAGGAAAAAGATCAATCCCATACCAAAGTATCTAGTTTGGCCATCCTGAGCTCATTATTTTCAATCCAGCTCTCATCTTGGACAAGAACAACATCCCCTACCTATAAGTAAACAGAGACTGATTAAGAACCATATTTTTACAACCAAATAATAGTCTTTGTGTCATATGCAGTGTGATATGACATAATTTAATATTTTAATTCATGTATCAATATTGATCTTGAGGACACTTCCCAATGTCAGGAGAATTTTGAGGGTTGCTCATGCATTAGTTAACATTGAGTGAGTTTCCTTGACCACATTTGGCAAGAACAGTAGAGGCCAGAGGAGTAGATCAAGCCAACCATTCATCGTCAATTTTGTTCAATTTAATTCATGGAGGCATTCGGCCCTTAAAAACATGTTCTTAAAGAATGACAATATTGGGAATAGAACTTAAAAAGAATTTATGCGCCATGACCTTTTCGCCTTTGGAGAAATAATTCCACTCAAGACCTGTATAATAACCTATTCATAAAAACCCATGCTAGTCATTCACCTCAAACATGTTCACTACCATTCCCACATCATATGAAAAAATTCACCTGAGCTACATGGACACTTGGAAATGCAAGATTGTAACAAATAAATAAATAAATTATTCAGACCAGAAACACAAGGAAAAGTGATATACCTGGCATACATCCTCCAAATAAAATTTATCATTTTCTCCAGAAAGCAAATTGGGTCTTGCTTCAAGCAAAACCACCACCCACTGATGCAAAACATATTTAAGAAAAAAAAATCAACTGTAAGTAAACAAAACTCATGGTAATGAACATACAAAATTTATTCTGATTATTAGCACGCCAAACAGTTCAGAGGAATAAATGAAACGTCAATGTGCTCTAAAACCTTTCCAAACAGTCCACAGCTAACGTAAAGCTTGTGCAATTGTAGATTGCCTGGATCAAGAGATAAGTAACTCCTGATTTTCAATTTGTATCACAAACTCCATTCAAAGT
Organism: Dioscorea alata; assembly: GCA_020875875.1. Classification (NCBI taxonomy): domain Eukaryota; kingdom Viridiplantae; phylum Streptophyta; class Magnoliopsida; order Dioscoreales; family Dioscoreaceae; genus Dioscorea; species Dioscorea alata. The sequence goes on along the minus strand of CM037022.1, from coordinate 17,724,881 downwards.
ACACATTATTCCGAAACCACATAACATAAGAAGAACATACAATAGAAATTACAAACAAGCATGGTCATTTTCAAGCAAACGGCTTCAGAAGGCAAACATTAGCATAAACAATCATGCAAAGAATGAGTTGTTATAAGAACTGAATTGACAGAGTGACAAAACAGAAATTGTCATATTTCAATGGGAATTGCTGCTCATCAGGCTGCATATTACACAAAAAGAAAAGAAAAAGAAAAAGGTTTTCAGCTATGCCTGGCCAACATCAGTGAACATTTAACGACAACATACCGATCGAGTGTCGACCCAGAGCTGCGAGACGAAACCCAAGCTGCGAGCAGACCTCATGCTAATCACTTGCTTCGCCATCAAGCTCGATCTTTTCATCACCCTCCTCCTCGGTCTCGTCTGCTCAACAGTCTCTCTAACATCCTCACCACCATCTGAGGGGCTTTCCTCCTTCTCCACCTCCCTCTTCAACCCAAGAAAGTCCAACCTATCATCCAGCGGCGCTGCCGCATGTACTGGACCATCATCGCTCTCAACCCTCCGGTGAGAGGACTCACCGGAACTTGCATAAACACGTACCTGGATTCCTCTGGTTATCCTAAATCTCTGGTTTCCGGAAGCCAGATCTTTGAGAAGTTTGATCGATTTACATGGGTTTGAATGGAATCTGAGCTTGTATCGCCGGGAACCTGGAATCAAGGAGCAATGGCGGAGGCCAGACTTGCCAGCTCCGACGTCCGGCGGAGGAGAGGATAGCGACGCGCAGTCGCACATTGGGAGGACGATAGAGCGCAAAGAAGAGAGATGGAATAGAGTGGATAAGCACTCGCTCGCGGGTTTACTCAAAATTGGAGAATATCCTTGGAAAATTACACTTTACCCCCTCGAATTTCACTAATAATCTCACAACTACAAAAACTTATATAACAAAACTAAATTTATTTAAAAAAAGAGAAAATTACTATTTACTCCTCAGGAATTTCAAAACTTCCCAATCAGCCACTGCAAGTTTCAAATACCCTAGACAGCCCTTCCGTTATTGTTTTACTTCTTTTTTGCCCCATGTAGATCACTCAAATTGGGTCCATGTTGTGAAATTCCTTCTTTGCCCTTGAAAATGTGGGAAAAAAACCGTCCAATCACATCATATCAAACTTTTTTGCATATATTTTTACATTCCTTTTTGTTTTTTCTTAAACAATATGCAATCTCATTGTACTATGTAATGTTTATAATGTATGTTTCTCCATTTAATTTGATATGAATGCATTATGTAGTGTTTAATAGTATCAGTCTAAAAAATAAGATTTCTGTTTAAAACATGATGTTTCTATTTAAGAAATAAGGTTTCTGTTTAAAACATGAGTTTTCTGTTTAAGAAATGAGTACATGTATTACTTTTCATGCTAATCTAAATTCTTTTGTTTGTAGTTATAATGTAATCATGCTAACCTAAAATCTTTTCCACAAACTTGTTAAATTTTTCATATAAATATCGTTGTCTTCATATAATAAGAATAGAATGTAAAACGAATGCAAAAATGTATGGAAAAAGGTTTGACGAGGAAGGAAGTCAAGCCACAACATCTGGGTAGCCCTGAGGTCGAACGGATATGCTCGGAGAATCCGAATACTTGCTAAAATATTATAACTTTACAAAGAAAAAAAAAATTTAAGCGGAAACATAACATTTTAAACGGAAAATGAAAGTTAAACGGAAACATAATATTTTAAACGGAAACAGGAGAATTTAAGCGAACATAATATTTTAAACAGAAACTTGGATGGGACAAAGATAGTAAAGCAAAACTTATGTTCTTGCTTTGTGTTGAACGGAACCTTATGTTTTTAGCGGAAACTATAGTAATTAAGAGAAAACATATACTTTTAAGCGGAAAATGGCATAATTTGCTTAAGGAAAAGCAAAAGAGAATGCAAAACGAATGCAAAAAGTTATGGAAAAAGGTTTGATGAGGAAGGAAGTCATGCCACAACGTTTGGGTAGCCCTGAGATCGAACGGATACGCTCGGAGAATCCGAATACTTGCTTGAATGTCTTAACTTTACAAAGAAAAGAAAAATTTAAGTGGAAACATAACATTTTAAACGGAAAATGAAAAAGTTAAATGGAAACATAATATTTTAAACGGAAACTGGAGAATTTAAGCGGAAACATAATATTTTAAACGGAAACTTGATAAAATTAAGCAGAAACTTGGATGGGACAAGGATAATAAAGCAAAACTTATGTTCTTGCTTTGTTTTAAGCGGAAACTATAATAATTAAGAGAAAACATATACTTTTAAGCAGAAAATGACATAGTTTGTTTAAGGAAAAGTAAAAAAGAATGTAAAACGAATGCAAAAAGGTTTGGAAAAATGTTTGACGAGGAAAGAAGGCATGCCAATCTCGTTTTTTATTGGACAAACCTTTTTATGTGGAACTTTACTTGGGAGGAAGAGATTGCCATTTTATCGAGCAACCGACAGAACTTCAATCAAACACACCAAATGGGGAGGATTTAAAAAACTCCAACAATCCAAGGTGACTTTACAAACCAAACAAGGAAAAACAATACACAAAATGTAAAAACAAAAGAAAACTGCACAACTTCTTCAACGGTGTCCACTTCTCCTTAATACCTTAGAACGCAAACTGATGAAATGCCGAAAAATTGAGCGGGAGTTCTCATCAAGATAATGGTGAAACGAAATTTCAGTTCTTCACGAGATGCCCAGGCAATGACAAATTTGGAAAGGGAAAAGTTGAAGAGATGATGAGAGCAAATAACTGGCGCCTTTAATGATGTTATTTGGGGATTACACGCACTTGCCACAATTTCCCATGCAAGGGACAATTTCGTCTAAAAAATTCAAAATTAACTCTGTCAATCACCGTTAGATGCTTGGGGGGGGGGGGTTAAAAATCAGTATATTCAAAAGGAAGGGGTTTTTATGGATATTCAAATTTAGGGGTAGAATCTATGCATATTGCAAACTTTGGGGGTGTTTTTGGCAATTTCCAGTTTAAAAAATGCATCATAATTTTAATTTTAGATATAATATAATTTATCAAAAAAATATAAATTTCCCTATTTAAAATTTATATCAAAACAATTGATCATTTGTTCATTGCTTGTCTTTTTTTTTTTTTTTTTTTTTTTTAGAGTGAATATGGAACCATTTTGACCATGTCTGTAGGTTGACCAATTACCCTTTCTTCTTGCTTGACCTTTGGACCATTTGGAGCTTTCACCTAGGAGTATAGATCAAAGAGCTATGGGTTTTGCTAGCACAGACTATAATGTGTCCACATTTGGCTTGAACGAAATGCTTCAACTTTTAATTTTGGTTCACACTTGCCATTCACCTTAAAAAAAGGATTCAATTAGTATTGTTAATACACAACCTTAAGTTTCTAGAGGGGGCCCAAAAGTGTGGTTTCAAGGATATCACACCCAACTCTAATCTTGCTAATTCATCTGCCCGACGTCTCTTGAAGGATAGCCAAGTTGGTCCTCTTTAGGTGTTTTTATGTTGTTACTCTTTTTGTGTGTCCTCTCATTTCTCTCTTGTGGGTCAAATTATTATTTTTCATGTTTATTCGGCCTTAATGGATTTGTTCTACTTTCTTAGTGTTTGTTATTTCTATCCCGGTGCATGTAGCTTCTCCTTATATATTTTCAACGTGTATTTGCAGGCTAAAAATACCATAATTTATCTTTTTTTCACCTCAACCAAAGTTGTGAGATGGAATTAATCCCTCAACTTCTCACTTGGTGAGGAAAAGAGTTAACACATGTAAACTCTAATTTATTTCAACAACTTATTTTTATAATTTTTTTAAAAATTAATTAATTAATTAAATTATAAATAAAAATATTAATATTAAGAAATATTTTTTATTAATTACAAAATGAAATTAAAATTAAAATTTTATGTATTATAAATTAGGCTAAACATGGCCCATTCAAATAAAATATGTTCTTTAAAACCTAATTCTTCTTAAAAAAAAAATTCCTTTAAGGAAGCATTTTTAATAAGTACATAAACAGTTGAAACTTTCCTTATTTGATCAATTTCATCCCAAAATAATTCTCAAATTTTTTTAATACTTTTTTTTTAACAGTTAAGACCCTTAAAACAATATGAAAATTATGTTGAAAAAAAAACGTTATCCACTCTATCATTGCTTGGCTATGTTTTGCAATATCTGCAAATTATTATAAATAATGAAAACAACATGATACTTGTTTTTGCTTTCCCTGTGTACTCTACTCTCATTTTCTATCACACTTATGGCGGCTTCCATGTTTTAGCTCCTTTTTGTTTGTTTGGGTGTATTTCTAATTACATATAATTAGAAATATGACACTTTTAAAAAATTGATATTTGTTTAGATACACTTGCAAATCTAGATGTAAATGCAAATAACCCCAAACCCATTATTAGTTGTGTTTTGTATTACGGTGAAATCCATCGTAACACTAAATCCAATGTAATTGAAAAGCACAAGAAAATTTTTAGCCGTTGTGTTTACTCACCCCCTTTGAGAAACCCATCCCTTTCTTCATCATCATTGCTTTTCTCTTGCCACATTGCCGAAACCGCAGTAGCAACATCAACAAAAATAAGGAACAAATTGGGCATGAACGCCCTAGCCGGTCGTGCTCTTCTCCTGTTGCGTCGCCAGAACCGCAGTAGTAACAACAACAAAAACAAAGGCTAGATCGAGGACATGAGCGCCGACCCAACGCCATCGTGCTTTTCTCCTGTCGGTCGCCGGAACCGTAGCAGCAATAATAGCAAAAACAAGAGCCAGATCAAGGCCGTGAACGTCGCCCTAGCGCCATCGTGCTCTTCTCCTGCCGCGTCATCAAAATCGCAGCAGCAACAACAATAGCAACAAAAACAAGGTGAGTTTCTCTCTAAATTGTAATTATCTCTCTAATTTGCTCTTCTCCAGTTGCTTTCCATTCTTGAGTTGTGGAGATAGTAAGAAATTGTGTTTTAATTTTTCATTGCAAATTTAGTTGAACATTAAACCTAAGGTGTGCTAATTTGTTTTCTTTGCAGATTTAGGTCACCATGAAAGTGAAGGAATCTTATTTCTTCTCGGGATGGCTTCTTTCTAGTGAGAATTTCTCATTTGATTAGTTATATGTATGTTTGATTATGTGGACTTTTAGAACTTATGTTTGTACTTTTGTATGTTTATGTGTTTTTAAAGACTTATATATATGTTTGTAAGAGTTTTCATATGGAGTTTACATGGAGAATTATATGTATTATTTAGACTTATATGAAGTTGTTGTTTGAAATTAATGTGTTTTTCATTTGCTTTCATATGATGTTGTCTTAAGGTACTTGTTTGCATATAATAAAATTTTGTATTTCATAGTGATGTTGTTTCAAAAATTATAGATTGTCATGCTTGATTTGGTACTAGTTTACTCAAAAGAGAATGAGTTGCAAATGCATCACTTATTATTTTGATCAAATTATTATGTTGTGAAAATTATGCATTTTAAATTTATACCAATAAGGATTGGGAATAGATGAAATACCCATACAAATGTTTGGAAAGCATATATGAAAAATTTTATACTCTTAATTTTTTTAGATTTATAATAATTGCTTCTTAGGTTTGTATTAATAGTTAAAATTAATTGAAATAATTCTAATAATAATTAAAATTTCATATTATTATAAAATATAATAATATGTTTAGAAATTAATTTAATAATAGAATTATGATTTTCTTAATTTTAGGATTTTTAGTTTTATATATATTAAAAAAAATGAGATGTTAAACATGTGAACGGTAATCTCAACATGGTGATCATATACTTCAAATACATCAAACCAAACACATTTTTTATAAATTCAGATTTACAAATCCATCCAACTGAATACAAAATTCCATAATCCTACATTCCAAATATATCTAACAAAACACTAGATTTGTTACTTCACTGCATTTTCAATTATAGGATTTACAATTACATTGTAATATGAAATTCATTAAAAAATTACAACTAACCAAACACACCCTTAATGACATTAAAGAACACAACCTTATGCTAATTTACAATTAAATGCTGGTTAGCTACCAACTATGAGAAAAATTTATATGATAAACAATAGATTTACTTTGAAGAAAATCTATTATTATTATTATTATTATATAAAGCTGGGATGATCCTACTCAATTATTAAAATTTTCATTAAAAGCAAAATCCATTATCATCACAACCCAAAAATATTGAGTTCACAACAAAAATACAACAAAATGATGGTTACAAATGAGAAAAATTAAAGAATTAGTTTTTAAAACAAAATCAATGTAATTATAGCTCAAATTGTATTTATTCATTTGCAAAGAGTATCAAATACATTCTCTATTTTGTGTGCAATTTCTTACCGTTGGTGGGAGCTTTCCTTCAATTATGAACATGCAAAACTTCTGAGTTAGGATTAACCGAGTGGTTATGAACAAATAAGTTCTTTTCAAAATTTTTTTTAAATGTTGTCATACTTTCCCGTCTCATTTTCTATTAACGTAGTGTTACATAACTATTTTTAGTAGTTTCAAGTCATTTTAAACATGTTCTATATATCTTTAACTTTGGTCCTAGTTCCTTAGAGTTATATTTTTCTGAATATATTTTAGATGATTTCCTTATTTTTTTATTAAAAACTAATAAAAACATCATTCATATTCCCAAATATCTTCAAATTTCAGTGAAAAATATGAAAAGTGTACTAATTAAATTAAGAAAATTATTATATTTAATTTATTTATAAATATTGACAAATCAAGAATCTTTAACAATTCCACTAGGAGGGGTATAAATCCTTGATCTAGGACGGAGAAAGTAAATGAATACCATTCCCTGGTTCCAAAGGGAGCAAGGGTCGTTAGATGTAATAATTTATAATTAAAAAAAATATAATAATAATAATAATAAAAATATAATAATAAGGTCTAAAGCCAAGCAGACCAACATTGAATGGAATATAATTTTATTATAGTTTTATGACACCTTTTTTCTTTAATTAAATAAAGCAAAAGGATAAAATAGTCAATTCACATGGTAAGGACAACCCCGCGAACAAAACAAACACCCTCACCACGCCGGCCTACGCTTTTTTTAGGGGTCACATCGTGTCTTCGCGCTTTCTCCATCGCATTCGTTTCTAGGGTTTCGTTTCTTGGATACCCGCGGGATTTTCCAGCTTGATTCAGGTAACAATTTGATCTTTTTTCACCTTTGATTTCTTAGGTTCGGACCGGAATGGATGAAATATGAAATCTTGCTTTCTCGATTTGATTGTTTGGCCACCGGTTAGGGAAAATACTTTATTTGTAATGTAGGAATGTTTGGTTGTGGAATTTCTGAATGGATTATTTGAATTTTGGCTTGAGTTCGTGTTTCTGATTGATTTTTAGTCGAATTTTGTGTTTTATTTGAAAGATTTTTTTTTTCTCAAAAATGGTGTCTTGGACTTTGATGAATTTGTGAAGTTGCTGTTTTTTTTATGTTGATCTTGTGAGCTTCCATGGAATCTCAAGGGAGAAAGTCCTAATCTTTTTACAAGGCAAACCATTATGCTGAATGATTTTTGGATTCTATGTCTTAGGGAAGTTCTTTGTTATTTTAGCCCTTTTGGTGCTTTTCTTTAAGCTTTGATGCAAAGATAGTGAGCATTTCTTTATCACTGTAGCATTCGTTGGGATTCATTACACATGTTAGTAGAGTAATGTCTCGGAAGTTGTTTGTTCGTTTTTTTTAATTGGTTTATTGCTCAATTGTTGATTCTTGTGTCCTTGCTTCGATAAGTCAAGACATGACCAAGCCTTCCATTCCCATCTGAGATTATAATATTTGAGTTGGTTTCATATTAGTTTTATTTGTGGTTAATGAGACTTGTATTCATGTGCAATTAATAATTTTTTATCTTTATGATGTTCAATCCACTTGTCTGCGCATTTGAATGCCAATTTCTGTTCACATGAAACCATAGGTAGTGTTTGGTTGGTTTACTGTTGTTACAGAAAATCTATCTGACTCATTCTTTAGTTTAAAAATTATTCATTGCTACAAGTATAATTGGCCGTTCTCTTTAACTACTATTGGAGTGCAGAATAACTTGTAATTTTGTTTGGTCTTCTATGGATTAATACTAAGTTTTCTGATTATTGCTTTTTTTATCTAGTTTATTCAGGAGAGCCAAGGATTTTTCTACTGGATTGGATATGGGAAACTGCCTATTAAGGGTTTGTATTTCTGAATGAAGACCTTGCATTCTCATTTGATGAGTATTAGTTGGACATCAAAGTTTAGTTCACCTTTCCTTATAAAACTAAAATCATCTTAAGTAATTTCATGTGCAGCATAAATATGATTCAGACAATGAAGAAAAGCTAGAATTTGGTGGGGGAAATGTACATGTCATAACTAGCAAAGAAAGCTGGGATGAGAGGATATCTGAAGCAAATAAGGATGGAAAAATAGTAAGGAGATCTTTTTAAAATATTGTTTTTACTACTATTTCACTTCCTCTATCATGTATATTGTTGCACATTCAAAGTACCTGTATTGATTACCCTAAATAATATCATGTAAATTGGCTTGCACATACATTGATTTAACAATCCAAATTACCATTGTGCAGAGTCTTTTATTAGTTGTATTTCTTTTCTAACATGATTTCATTGGGTGTTACTTCATAGGAGTAGCATTGCCATCTCATGAAGTAAAACACAATTGTTGAATTTGTATGTTAAATATGTGTCTTTTGTCCTTTTGTTGTGATTTAGTTTGTTCTATTAGTTGACTCGACAAGCTTATTTCTTGTTGGAATAAATTGGTGGCAATGAGGTTTGTAGACAAAGTATTACATAGAAACTTTATCATGTTCTTGTTGGTGATTTGATGTTTATTTTTATTGGTCATTGTAGATGGCTAAAAGTGTATTTTGGAAATTTGTTTTTAAATACGAAGCTTTACCATTGCACAAGCTCCTATATGGCATGTGGGCCTATGGACATCAAATTGATTTGTTTCTTTATGTGTTATTTTTTTTTTCTTGAACTGAGTTGGTGTTTTTAAAATAAAGTTGTGTATAAGGTGGGCAGAAAATCAGCGAGATTGAGCTTTTCAAATTTCAATTGAATAGAAAATATTCTGTTTTGTTATAAGTTTCTTAATTTTGTTTGATCCTATCTATCTGGATTTAAGCCATGTCTATCTGCTTTTGTTATCCATACAGGTTGTCGCGAATTTCAGTGCAACTTGGTGTGGACCATGTAGATTGATTACACCACTTTTTGCAGAGTTATCTGAAAAATATCCTTCACTCGTATTTTTGACAGTTGATGTTGATGAGTTAATGGTAATTACAACCTTATTACTATTCTCATTTATTTAGCTTCTTGTTTTTGGTTTACTCTGCTATATTTGCTCCATCAGATTCTTTAAATGACAAAATGTCGGCTTTACGGTGAAACTACATCAAAGCAAGGTTCTTGATAGCAATATTACCTGCGGTGTGCTCTATAATTGATGTCATATGCTCAATCAAGTTCTTCTAAACAGCTCTTACACGTACAAGTCATGTCTTTTGCTGGTTTAATTGAGAATGGACAATCTAATGGGGTAAAATTGGAAATTTAAGTCAATGTGCTACTCTGATATAACAATATTCTGAAAGCAATATTGTTAAGTTAATGGACAATCATTTAGGTGACACCACAGCTGTTGTTATTCGGAATCCCAATCGGTTTTGTATTTATGATTACTTTTTCTTGATAAAGAGTAGGATTAATATCCAACAACGTAAACTCTTCTAGTTCTGAATGCATAAAAAGCTCTGTAGTTTTTTGTTTGTTATTGTCTACATCATCCTATATTCATGAAGAAAGAAACATACTCTTGTGAATTTTATCAATAAATTTCAGATGTGTGACTTATGCTACTGCCATTCAAGTGTTACGGCAAAATAATTTCTCGTGAATCTTTTCTGTGCAAATGCTCATGGTTGTGGATAAGAAACAACTTTTTTTTATTACACTCACTGACAAAGATTTGTTTATGCATTGCAGGATTTCAGCTCGTCTTGGGATATCCGAGCAACTCCAACCTTCTTCTTTCTTAAAGATGGGCAGCAGCTGGATAAGCTCGTCGGAGCAAACAAACCGGAATTACAGAAAAAGATAATCATGTTATCGGAATCCTACAAACCCTGCCTGTGATGTATTACCAGTCTGTAAATCTTCATCTTATCTGTTCCAATGTCAGTGTTGATAAAAAAAATGATGGCCATTTTGCATTATAGTTTGCACTAGTTTCTTGGTTTTGATCATGTAATCACTGATCGTTGCAAAATAACTTGTAATTTTTATCTTTTTTTTTGTTCCTTTGAAACAAGAATGTATTGAGGTTTGAATTATCAATATTGATTATTTTCTTCTATGAAAATGAACTTTTTAACATTATCTTTTAAAATTCATGTAAAAGACTTTTCTTTGGATGAGTTGCTCTATAAGATCATAGAACTTTGGTCTTATGACTCTTATTATTGGTTCAATATTTATGTTTTGTACTTTGAAAGCTTTCAGCATTGTCTAAATAAATGATGTATTCAACATGGAATAACTAATCTACACATGATGTAAGTGGTCAAATATCATACGTGTTATATCTAAAGATATTTTTATATAAAAAGGTTAATTTATTGATGTCACTTGAAGACTTGTGGAGGCATGAATTATTATAGATAGACTTCAGAGTCTACCCTTAATTCCGGTCACACACATCATAATCAAAGGAAGGTTCAGATGAATCATAAAAGTAGCCATGAATGAATGAAAATATACAGAAAATGATAACTTTCTCACTTGTGGGCCTATTAAAAGATGACATTGATTTTTTGTATTAAAAAAAGAAAAAGAAAAAGAAAAAGGTGACATTGATTCAGAGGGATCAAACTTTCCATTATAAAACTTGACTTGGTCCAAGAGAATCAGCTTCCACACATATTCCTTCTCTCTTTCTACACATTATTTCTTATTATGTTATTATTGAAAAGTTCTCCGAAAAACTACTATGAAGGGTAATTGATTACTCAATTTCTCTCCCAACTCAAGAGTAAATAGAGCATTCCAATTCTATTTATAACTTATCCATATTTCTCTCAAAAATGTTGCTCATAGTTTTTTATGTAATTGGACCAAATTGATTCATTAAATACAATATTTTCTTATATTAATTTGATCAAATTTATTATGGGATGATTTATCTTTGTTACAATAATTGGGAGTATGAAATTACTAATCAGTCCTTTCAGATTAGTGATTCTTCTGGATGACCTGCCAGACAAGATATTTCTTGAAGAGAACGTGTGGAATAATTCAAATTGATTTAAAGTGATTGTGACTAAAGATTACTTCATAATAATTCATCCTCAGCACTTTGTTGTGGAATATTCAATTCTGGTCACATAAATTGAAAAAAAAAAGTCATGGATATTATTTATCATATAACAGTCCTCGTAATAATTTATATTGTAATATCTCACGTGATAGTCTGGGCAGGCTTGTGTTATTAGATGGTGTTTTTTACTAGCCTAAATGTTCCTTTATTTTTCTGTCTTTTTTTTTTTTGTATCTCACATCTAGTGAGAGGGTTTCTTTTGTGATCCTTGTTTTTTTTTTCTATTCGTTTTTTTTAATAAATTTATGATTTATCCATATTTATTTTTTTTAAAAAAATTTAATTACAATGACGGAAACAAAATTTTACTTTATTACCAATATCAATAAAGCTTCAATAATAAGAAAAATGTGTTGAAGTATTTTAGAGGTTGTAGTTTTATTTTACCATTTCCTATTTCTACTCCTAGAAATTTAAATAAATAAATATTGTAAAAGAAAAAACTCCAATCATTTCAAAATAATTTTATGAAGCAAACATTATTAAGATTAAGTATGTTAGAGCTTATTTGATTTTTTTTTTAATATAAATATAGACAAACTACGTGTTAAAAATGAGTACGTGTGAGAAGCTGAGCTCTACACCACCTGAGCTCTCAATTTATAATTTTGCCTGAACTAAATTTTGGACCTATCTCCTCAATGCCCAGCAAGATAAACACCTTATGCAAATGACTGAATTTTATATACAATTTTAAAAAACCATCCGAATTTATACGCAATTATTTTAAGAGAAAAAAGAAAAAAAAAAGAAAAAAAAAAAAAAAAAGATGACACCACTTATTATTTATTGCTACAATTGATAGATGATCCCCCGAAAAACAAAGCATATATATATATATATATATATATATATATATATATGACAGGAAAATAAAAATTACTCTAGGAAATCACTTCTCCATTTTACCAGAGAAACAAAACACAAACCCTAAAAAGCTAAAACCACTTGTTCTTACCTGCCCCTAGGATTGGCAAGCATGGAAAAAACACCCGTTGGAGTTAACCCACTAGACCCCTGACTAGCAAAACTCAGCTCACTACTACTAGTTGTTCCACTGATAACATTGCTTGAACTTGTAGTGATGCTCATCTCCTCTGCACTCCTTGAATCCAAACCACCACCAACACCACCACCACCACCACCACCAACACCACCATCACCATCACCATCACCATCACCATCACCACCACTTCCTTTGCTCGAACCCTTCCCAATTAACCCACTACTATCCTCTGCACTCTCCTGCAACTGCAATGCAAACTCAAGATTCCAAAGAACATCCCCCATTGAAGGCCTCTCACTCCCTTTATCACTCAAACACTTCTCAGCAGTCTCTACATACTTCTTCAAACACTGCCTTGCAATCCTCCCATCAAGATACGGATCAATGATGCTCTCAAGCATCCCCTTCTCCTTGCATTTGGTAACCCAATTAGCTAAGCTCACTTGCTCTCTCGGCAAAGATGTCATGATCGGCGGTCGAGCACAAAGAACCTCCAACAACACAACACCGAAAGAATAAACATCCGACTTCTCCGTTAACTGTTGTCGGCGGTAATACTCCGGGTCTAAGTATCCCATTGTTCCCTTCACAACCGTGCTTACATGAGTGTTATCTAGACTTAAGTCGGCTTTCGAGAGACCGAAGTCTGATACTTTTGCAATCCATTTATCGTCGAGAAGAATGTTTGTCGTCTTTACATCTCTATGGATGATGGTGTTCTTGGCGCCGGTGTGCAGATAATGTAGACCTCGTGCCGCACCAATGCATATCTCCAAGCGCAGTTTCCATGGCAATGGAGGTCTAGAGCTCTTGTAAAGGTGTTCACGTAGAGTGCCATAAGACATGAAATCATAAACCAGAATCATTTCATTATTGTCATCACAGTAGCCGATGAGAGACACAAGATGACGGTGTCTTAGTTTTGAGAGCATCTCAATCTCAGTTTGGAACTCATGAAGGCCTTGTTCAGCCATTGGGTTTCCCCTCTTGATTGCCACCATTGTTGTCCGTCCTCCTACTCCTGGTAATTCTCCTTTGAACACCTTGCCGAAGCCACCAACACCGATGAGTAAGTCTTCGGAGAAGCCATCAGTGGCGATGAGGATCTCCGTGAAAGTAAAATGGCGGCAAAGGTTTGAGGGGAGTGACTTAGGAGTGCTGCCTGTGGCAGCTGTTCCACCTGAGGTCTTGGAATGAGAGGTGTCGAAAAGAACAAGCGGAGACAAAGAAGACAGCTCTTTATCATGCCCGGCTCCGGCCACTGTCTTTTTCTGAAGACGGCGTCGGAATATGAAGAGTAAGATACTAACTATTACAGCACCACCACCAACAACACCTCCGGCAATCACCAGAGCTTTATGACTACCAATATGAGAAGGGGGAGGGAAAACTCTGCTAGCATCACCATCAGATTTTGGAGCAGGATCAGGATTTGGTCCTGCAAGATTGTGATAACCATCTTCCAATTTGAACACCTCAAGTCCGTTGAGTATCGCATCATAGTACTGAGGATTTGTAGAGGTATCAGGATGGAGCTCAATCCAGAGATTACTCCGTCCCACACCGGGAATCACAGTTACAAAATCTTCATATATGGGATTACCAATTCCTCCGCTCATAGCAATGACATCGGTCTCTGTCTGCGCGGTCTGGTTATTGATGTAAATAAAAAAAGATCTTTGATTCGTCAAAGTGAAATAATTTTGTATCTCGCAGAAATGAAATCGAACAAGATAATAAAACCCGTTGTCGACAGGGAAGATCCAAGAAAGATTGCTCTGGAGATTAATAGTTGGATTTGGTCCCATAGACCGAGCATTAGAGTAAACTGTCTCCGGAGCGATGTACTCTGGAAGAGACTTAGAGTAGTTGATGGAGACGTTGTTGTCAGCTGTGTAGGTGACACCGTAGCCGGCGCCTTCGATGTAGTTATCATCTTTGTCCCATGAACGATACAAGGTGCCGGAGTCTTGCTCTGGGGAGATGGGCTTGCCACCGACGTTTAGTCGGTAAACAGTTTGTAAGGCCCAGCTAGGATCGAAGAAATAAGGCGTTACGGAGCCACCGGAGACGAGGAGAGGAGAGCCGCCGTTGACCCTGCCGGAAGAGGTGAAAGTGAAGAGACCACCATCAAAAGGGATGATTTCGATGCCGTTGATTAATGCGTAGTAGGATCTGTTAGAAGAAGGTGAAGGGGAGAAGGTGAGGTTGAGTGGGGAAGAAGTGATGTTGAGGGAGAATTCAAGAATTAGATAAGAGTAAGTCAACGCATCTGCAGTTTGAGAGACGGAGAAGTTGTGAAGGAGAGTGGTGGTGCCAGCAGTGACGGAGAAGAGAGCGTTGGAAGCGGAGAAGTGGGAGTAGTCGGAAGGGTAGAAGTAGAGACGGAGGAATATGCGGCCGGGTTTTAGAGGGAAATGATAGGTGAAGTTGGAAGTGAAAATTCTTGCGGTGAGATAGGGGACCTGAGGAACGCCGGATTGCTGAGAGTTGGCGTTTAGAGCGCTGTCAGAGTTGAGGGACGGAGAGTAAATGGTGCCTTTGTCACTAGTCCAAGTACGAGTGCCATCGGAGATGTTTGGTGTTGGTAAACCACAACTGAGGAGGATGATGTTGTTGTTTTGTTTAGATGATTGAGCTGATGATATGTTGGCGTTAAGGAATAAGAGAGGGAGAAGGATGAGGAATGAAAGGGTGAGTGTGTTCATGATGAGGGAGGGAATTGATGATATGCAGGGAGGGAGGGAGAGTATGGTGGGTTTTATTTTATTTTGTGGTTGGAGAAAGGTGAGTTGAAGACAGAGGGATGACTTGAAGTCCATGCTTGTGTGGAATTGATGTTGATTTGGGAGTGGGAGTGAATTTTCTTCGGGGTCCATTCGTTGATTGTTGTGGACTTAGTAAAATTAGTATTTTTAATTTTATTTATTTATTTTTTATAAAAAAAAAAGAAGTTTTAAATAAAATTGATTTGAATTGTCAACTATTGAATAGCTCAATGGTATGATATTAAAATATAAAAAAAAAAGTTATAGGTTCAAATACTTCCCCTAGCAATACTATATATGCACTGTTTATATACTATTTGTACATTGTTCACTTGAGCTTTAGTATTGTTCATATATTATACATGTAATGTATATACGGATTCAATACTACTCTTAAATCCCTTGAGTTGGGGCACTGGTTATTACTCTTTAGGGACCCTGGTTATTGCTGTTTATTACTTAAAAGACACAAATTCAGTACTACTCTTAAATCTCTTGAGTTGGGGCGCTGGTTATTACTCTTTAGGGACCTTGGTTATTGCTGTTTATTACCTAAAAGACACAAATTAGTCACCTATTAATAAAAAAAAAATGCCTTGAACTAATACTGTTTTTTACTCTTTAAGGACCCTGGTTATTGCTGTTTATTACCTAAAAGACACAAATTAGTGCCAAAAACCTAGGTGGTGTTTTTGGGATGATATTTTATTTTTTTTCCAGCACAATTCAAAATTTTTCCAATTTCATAGTTTGCAGATTTGTAAATTATTTATATTTATAATAAAATTTAGTAAAATTGTGGTAGATGGAAAAGAATGTCTCAAATTTATAACTTCTTAGTGGATTTATTTATTAAAAATAATATTTTTTTGGATATTATATATGTATTTGTAATATTCTTAGTAATTATATATAATATCTAAAATATTAAGAGATTATAAGAAAATTTTAATAACAGAAGACCATTGAGGAATTAAATAAATTTCTGGTTTTAATTGTGTTTTTTATAAGATGGTTGATCTTTGAATAGGCTTATCTTGTCCTTGACTTTCCAGTCATCACTTGCTACAACTTCATGGAAACGGCAACCAGTTTGTTTGTTTGTATTTATTTACTTTAAAAAAATGAATAAATTTTTTTTATTAAGAAAAAGCAACGAAGGTACACAAAGGATTGAAAATACAAAACTGACTCAAAATACTAACCCCAAAACACAGACTAAAAAAATTAGAAAACATAATAATTCACTATGATAATTTTTTTTACCGAAGTAAAAAACACTATCCAAAAGGGATATCAAAGGAACATGCAACCGCAGAGGATTGGGGAATACTGTTTTTCCCAAAAAAATCTTATAAATAGTGGGGGTGAATAGTATTGATATAGTTTTTCTATAGTATATATATCTACAGTATACTTATTCAGTACTATACAATACTAAGACAAAGAATTCAACCTTTCACCACTTAATCACCGCTATAGTAAATTCATATTACTTTTTATTTATCATTTTATATCATTAATAAAATATTTATTATTATTATTTCAAAATTCCTTTTCATCCCTCATTCAATTCTTTTCTTTTGTAAGGATTATGTGAAAATTAAATAGGCCGGATGTAGCCATTCAACTGGAAGAGAAAAAATAATTGAGAGAGAGAGAGAGAATTTATACATAGTATCGAACAATATTAAACAGTAATTAACAATAGTTATACATATTAAATAACATTAACTTGTGTAGTTCCAGCATAATTAATAACCATTAGCTAGATGATGATCTAACGACTATCATTAAACATTCTTAGAGAAGAGTAACTTCAAGGACATCCATAGATGACATTTTGCCTTATATATAACATTTAATTTGTATTTAATTTTATTGAAAGGCAGATTTATCAAAACAAATATTGAAAAATAATAAAACTTCAATAATTTTAAAGGGCAGATTATTTAAATAGTCACTAAATATTTCGGGTACTCCTATTTGAGTCATTTTACATTAAAAAATTTCAATTGGGTACTCCAACTTTAAATTCATGTTTAATTGAGTCACTCATGCTCATATCGTTAATAAGCTACTGACATGGCATGACACGTCACACAACTTCTGCCCTATCAGTTATGCCACGTCATGTCCTCTCTCTTTTGATTGCTCGATGACCACTCTCCTCAATCTACATTACTGTGTCTTTTACTCGTGTCTCATCCTAAATCTCAAAGTAGGGTATTTTATATAAACGTTCCTACTGTTAGGAAATATCGCAAAATTATGTAATACCATTATAGGCATGTGGAAGCATATATAAAATTGCGATATAATCTAATTGTTTTAATGAACAACATAATTTAATTAAAAAGCCTATAAAATTATCTCTTAATGCTTGAAAGGCTTTTTTTTTTATGTGCCAAATTTGTCTCTCGGATTGTCATAAATCTTCTAACACTGAACAAAAGACTTCAAATTGAGTTGAAAAAGAGTTTTTATAAAAAAATGTTTCATCAACTCCTTTTTCATTTTGATGAGTGTCAAGATCTCAAAGAGAGTTAAAAAAAAGTTTTTATCAAAAGTTTCATTAACTCTTCTTTATCACTCCAATGAATATCGAAAGACCTCAAAGTGAGTTCAAAGAGAGTTTTTATAAAAAAATGTTTCATCAACTCTTTTTTCATTTTGATGAGTGTTAAGATCTCAAAGTGAGTTAAAAAAAAGTTTTTATCAAAAGTTTCATTAACTCTTCTTTATCACTCCAACGAATATCGAAAGACCTCAAAGTGAGTTTAAAGAGAGTTTTTATAAAAAAAATGTTTCATCAACTCTTTTTTTCATTTTGATGAGTGTTAAGATCTCAAAGTGAGTTAAAAAAGAGTTTTTATCAAAATTTTCATTCTAATGAGTGTCGCAAGACATTATAGTGAATTCATAGAGAGTTTTCATAAATATATATATATATATATATATATATATATATATATATATATATATATATATATTTCATCAACTCCTTTTTCACTCCAATGAGTGTTAAAACCTCAAAGTGTGTTGAAAGAGGGTTTTTATTAAAATTTTCATTAAC
The DNA here is from genome assembly GCA_020875875.1 of Dioscorea alata. Classification (NCBI taxonomy): domain Eukaryota; kingdom Viridiplantae; phylum Streptophyta; class Magnoliopsida; order Dioscoreales; family Dioscoreaceae; genus Dioscorea; species Dioscorea alata. The sequence goes on along the minus strand of CM037022.1, from coordinate 17,706,527 downwards.
TTTTTTTTTCGCTCCAATGAGTGTCGAAAAATCTCAAAGTGAGTTCAAAACAAGCTTTTGTAAAAAAATGTTTCTTCAGCTTCTTTTTCACCCCAATTAATGTCAAAACCTCAAAGTGAGTTAAAAGAGAGTTTTTATATAACAGATTTCATCAACTCTTTTTTTTGCTTCAATTACTGTCAAAAGATATCAAAGTGAGTTCAAATATATTTTTTTATAAAAAATATTTCATCAACTTTTCCTTCCACTCCAATTAGTGTCAAAAGACCTCAAAGTGAGTTTTAAGAAAGCTTTTAAAGAAACTTGCAGAATTACTAAAATACCTCTCATATCAATCAGTCACTATTTTCTCCTTATTTCATATTAAGCCATCCCATGTCATTTTTCCATATCCACCCTATTTTTTTTTTTCTTTTTTCACAATTTTTTTTTTCAATACTTATTCAACTAGACTCTTTAAAGCTTCATTTTTCATATTTCTTTTTAAATTTTGCAAACAACCTCCAATTTCTTCATTTTCACATCTTTGATAACTTTTTGCAAATAAAACCGAATTTCTTACATCTCTTGCATTACATCTAATTTCTTCATTCCAATTTTACATCTATGAATTTTACAATTAAGCCCCCTAAACTGTTATCTTTCAAAATTTCACTCCAACTTTGCAAATAAACTCTAATTTTCATTTTTTTAGATTTCTATGAAATATGCAATTAAGCCTCCTAAATTTCCCTATTTTCACATTTCCATGTCTTCCTCAACAAAAACTGAGAGTTTTCATTTTTTTTTTACATTTTCATGGATTTTGCAAATAAACCAAGAACTTTTCATATATTTGTTTATTTATTTATTTATTTTTCAAATTTTGAGAATGACCGCTAAATTAAACCTTCTCATATTTGTTTTTTTTTTTTCAAAAATTCTTTCAAACAAACCCCTTTCTTAATCTTTCTTCTCTCTCAGAGAACAAAAGAGACATTTTCTTTATTAAATCCAAACTTCAGCCTAATATTTGATTATATTAATTACCACATACATACTAACTATAATGGTCTGACGGCCGTCCGGTAGCAGCTCGGCGTATTGGGATGATTTTTGGCCAAGAGGAAAAAGACCAAAAATATTATAAGTATGAAAATCTTTCGATAGGCAGATGTGCAGAAAAATCTGCCATGATCAAGAGGTATGTAGGACAATCTGCCGTGATAAGCAAATGGGTGGCAAAACTTACCTCAGTCAGGTGGGTTGAGTAAGCGTGATCGATAACACCGAGAAGAGTTGCCGCTACTGAGAGAGCCTTGCGGCATGACCGAGAACGCCGAGAAAACTTGCCATGGGCAAGTTGGCCAAGCAAACATGGCCGAGAAAGCCTGCCGCTACCGGGTGGGCGCGCAGGTGTGACCGAGAGACATGTGCGCGTGCGCGTGGGTCAGAGTGCTCGAGCGTGGCCAATGAACGTGGGTGGTTGAGGAGTGATGGACGGTTGCTCCAACCATCCACTAAAGAGATGGAGAACATGGTCACTTGGTCACCATGGGTAGTTGCTTGAGCATGGCGTGTGTTTTTGTTGATGAGCTTGGCTGGAACGATTGGAGTAGGTAGCTCCACCTGGGCGCATGTTCTCCTTGACGATGAGCTTTGGCTGGAATGGTTGGAGAAAAAGGTTCCACCAGAGGGCATGATCTCTAAGGAGTGGAAGAAGTGGGCAGTTCCTCATCCCATAACCATGTAATGGGTGGTTTTGGTAACCGCCATGGTAATGAATTCAGGAGAGGCAAAATGGATGTTTGCTAGTATGAGTATCTTGCTCACTCTATTAGGCCTAAGCTCTATGAGCGGTAGGAATGCAAGTGGGGCGGGGCGGGGCGGGGCGGGGAATAGGATCCCCATCCCCATCCCCATCCCCGCTTCCTACGGGGCGGGGATTCCCCTCCTCAAAATTCCCCGCGGGGGAGAAATTCCCCCCACTCACTCCCACGCGGGAATCCCCACGGGGTTGAGGAATCCCTACCCACCAAATTTTTTTTTCCTAATTACACATATAACACATTATATATGAAATTAAAAAAATAATAGACAAAATATTTCTCAAAATAACCATTATTTAATGTATGAAAAAACAACAAACTAAAGAAGTAATCGATGGTATGAATAACTAAAGAAGGGGAACTGTGGAAGTTGGGATTTCATAAAAGATGTTCTACTTACAAGTTGAGATTTCAATAAAGTTGATAAATTAATCAATTTCATCTTAATATTAATATAACATATTTATCTATAATAAAAAATAAAAAAGTTTTAATTATAAATTTTAAAACAAATTTTCATATAATTATCTTCAAGTATTGCATCGTAGTAACACTAATTTTTTATTAGAAATCTAAAACATCATTAATAAATATTAAAAATAAAATTTTTAAAACCTAAATATTTGGTCATTATAATATTATATCAATATTTATTTTTTTAATAAATAAAATGAATCATATAAATTATTTTTAATATATATAGTATACATTGAATTTAAAAATTAGAGAATCCTTCTCCCCGCGGGGATTCCCCACGAATATCCCCACGGGAAGCGGGGCGGGGAATACATTCCCCGTCGGGTTTCCCCCCCATTCCCCGCCCCCACGGGGGGTTATTTCGGGAAATCTCCGCCCCGTCGGGGCGGGTCCCCGTGGGGAACGGGGATTGTCCGTCCCACTTGCATCCCTAATGAGCGGGTCTATATGATGGGACTTAAATCAAAACTTCCTATTTAGCTTTGGCTTGGTAGGGGTGTCCTCTTAAGCCATATCTTCCTGCTTTCATTATTAACTACTTATTAAATGAAATGAAATCATATGAAACCGAAACAGATCTATGTCAAAGTGGGTTAATAACAAGTCTATTACTTAATGTATGCATAATAGCCCACACCATCACTAATGTAAAAGAAAATACATGGCTTAAAGTAGGTAGGCATGAGACCAAGAATCTAACATAGCTACAAAGCATACATCCATTAGACCCATAAAATCATGTATAAATAATATAAAACTTAGGGTAGGACCCACCAAACATTAATCACAAGATCCATGGTTCGTTTTACATTCAGATAATAGCTATACGAAACATAAACAAGGGTGCTTCATGCGTACATGCAAACAGTGACAGAGCCAGAAATTATAGTATAGAGACGAATTACAAAAAATAATAATTAATTAATAAAATTTTATAATTTTTTTAATTTATTTAATGTTAATTTATAGTTTAGTCTATTAAAATTTAATAATATAATTTTATATATTATATAAACTAATTTGTAAAAAACAAAAATCATATTGATAATTGGATTCCATTAGAACCCTTCAATCTAGTGATGGCATGTTTGTGGAAGTGTGAGTATGTGTTTGTGGTTCCAGCACTCATATGTGTGTGAACTCCGCCCCAACTTATTTCATTAAGATTTGTGCTCACCACTGGCTTTCTTAGCGGCCTAATTGTTCATTTTGACACAAAAAAAAATTGTAAAATAATAAAAAACTAAAATATAGATTTTTTTTAAAAAATATACTACATAAAGTAATTTATAAAATTTTAATAGATCAAACAATAAATTTTTGTAGATATATTTTTAAAAAACTATTATGTTTTAGATGATAAGTATTAATTATTAAAAACAAATGCATTTTTTTAAAATAAAAATAAAAATAGTAAAAAAAGATATATATATAATGGAGAGAGAGAGAGAGAGAGAGAGAGAGTGTCCGTTCCCTTGCATATAAACAGTGTTTACGAGCCAATGCATTGCATGGATCATTAAAAATAATGAAGAAATGGAAGGGTTGTTTTTTTTTTTTTTTATATCTTCTCTTTTTTAACACTGCGTCACCCTCTCCTTTAATCTTCTTTTTGTTTTTCAGCTCTACGGCTTCTCCTCTCGTCTCTCTATTAGAATCTCCTCTGTTCTTTTTCCTCTTTCTCTTGTTTTGCTTCACCTTGTTTTCCTTCACCAGCCGGCTAATTGTTTAAAATATTGCATTTTTTTTATTATATACCAAATTGCGCATTTCTGTAACTATTTACAGAAATGCGCATTTTGGTTTTTTTTAATATTTGTTTTAAAGTAAACGGACCCACTGAATTTTTTAATATTTTATTTTTATTTAAAAAAAACAGAGGGCCCATTGTATTTTTTTAATTAAATTTTTTTTAAAAAAAACTGTGGGTCCGGTTGTTTTTTAAATTTTAAAAAAATTACATTTAAGTCCTTATAATTTTCATTAATTTTTTTATAACTTATTTTTTTTCTCACTTCTACTATGTTATTTCTACTTTTACTAATTGTAACCGATTGTTAATAATTTAAAAATGTGATTTTTTTTATCCTCTGTTTTAAAAAAATAATAAAATTTAAATATTAAAAAAGCGTAATTAACTAAAATAATGATAATTAAAATTTAAATATTGATAATTTTTTTTATTACAAAAATACTTGTGTGTTTTAGAAAAGAGATTTGGAGGTTTTATATAGGCCTCCACCTAACAAATGAATGATTAAGATCAATTTTATCCAATGGTTCTCATGAATGAAGTAGGTGGCATACTCCACCAATAATTCATCCCAACAAACTTCTCACTTCTACTATGTTATTTCTACTTTTACTAATTGCAACCGACTGTTAATAATTTAAAAATGTGATTTCTACTTTTTTTAATATTTAAATTTTATTATTTTTTTAAAACAGAGGATAAAAAAAATCACATTTTTTAATTATTAACAATCGGTTACAATTAGTAAAAGTAGAAATAGCACAGTAGAAGTGAGAAAAAAAATAAGTTATAAAAAAATTAATGAAAATTATAAGGACTTAAATGTAATTTTTTTAAAATTTAAAAAACAACCGGACCCACAGTTTTTTTAAAAAAAAATTTTAATTAAAAAATACAATGGGCCCTCTATTTTTTTTTAAAAAAATAAAAATAAAATATTAAAAAAATTCAGTGGGTCCGTTTACTTTAAAACAAATATTAAAAAAAACCAAAATACGTATTTCCGTAAATAGTTACGGAAATGCGCAATTTGATATATAATAAAAAAAAATTGTAATATTTTAAACAATTAGCCTCACCAGCCCCTTTGTCAGTTACGAAAAATCTTTATTTTATTTTATTTTATTATTATTTTTTATTTTAAATTATTTTTTTGAATTTTAATTTTTTAAAATCTCTCTTCTTTAATATTTTCTCACGTAACAATTTTTTTTTTAATTTGTGGCGTAGATGATTTTTTTTTTAAATTGACATATTTTTGTTTGTTTTTTGAATTATCTAACGGATTTTTTTAATTTAAAAATTATGACTGAATTTCAATTTTTTTTATTCAAAATAGGATAACTTTTTTCCTTATTCTATTATGTGTTTTTTCACTCTTATTTGAAGTATTATTTTTTATTAAATTATCTCTTTTTTATTATTTATCTTCCTTTTTAATTTTATTCAAAATAGTACAATATATTTTAACAGAATTATGACTCATAAAAACTTATATAAACAATTATGATTTTGCTTAAGACCCATTTTACCCAAGACCTACCCTGACTTGAAATATATAAACCCCTTACAATTTTAATTTTAATTTTTATTCTTACATGCCCTTAGGGTTGGCAAGCATGGAAAAAACACTAGAACGAGTTGACTCACTAGACCCCTGACTACCAAAGCTCACGCTCATCTCCTCTGCACTCCTTGAATCACCACCACTATCACCACCACCTCCTTTGCTAGAATCCTTCCCAATTAACCCACTACTATCCTCTGCACTCTCCTGCAACTGCAATGCAAACTCAAGGTTCCAAAGAACATCCCCCATTGAAGGCCTCTCACTCCCTTCATCACTCAAACACTTCTCAGCAGTCTCTGCATACTTCTTCAAACACTGCCTTGCAATCCTCCCATCAAGATACGGATCAATGATGCTCTCAAGCACCCCCTTCTCCATGCACTGCAAAGCCCATTCAGCTAAGCTCACTTGCTCTTCCGGCAATGACGAGATCACCGGTGCTCGAGCACAAAGAACCTCCAACAACACAACACCGAAAGAGTAAACGTCTGACTTCTCTGTTAATTGTTGACGCATGTAATACTCCGGGTCTAAGTATCCCATTGTTCCCTTCACAACAGTGCTCACATGAGTGTTATCTAGAGCTAACTTGGCTTTCGAGAGACCGAAGTCTGATACTTTTGCAACCCATTTATCATCCAGGAGAATGTTTGTCGTCTTTACATCTCTATGGATGATGGTGTTCTTGGCACCAGTGTGCAGATAATGTAGACCTCGTGCGGCACCAATGCATATCTCCAAGCGCAGTTTCCATGGCAATGGAGGTTTAGAGCTCTCGTAGAGGTGTTCACGTAGAGTGCCATGAGACAAGTAATCATAAATCAGGATCATTTCATTGTTGTCATCACAGTAGCCAATGAAAGACACAAGGTGGCGGTGTCTTATCTTTGAGAACATCTCAATCTCAGACTGAAACTCATGAACACCTTGTTCAGCCATTGGGTTTCCTCTTTTGATTGCCACCTTTGTTGTACATCCTCCTACTCCTAGTAATTCTCCTTTGAACACCTTGCCGAAGCCGCCGACACCGATGAGTAAGGCATCGGAGAAGCCATCAGTGGCATCAAGGATCTCTGTGAAAGTAAAATGACGGCAATGGTTTGAGGGGAGTGACTTAGGAATGCTGCCTGTGGTAGCTGTTTCACCTGAGGTCTTTGAATGAGAAGTATCGAACTGAGACCCGGAAGACTTCTCTTTATCTTGGCCAGCTCCAGCCACAGTCTTTTTTTGAAGACAGCTTCGGAATATAAAGATCAAGATACAAACTAGTATAGCACCACCACCAACAACACCTCCGACGATCACCAGAGCTTTATGACTACCATGAGAACGGTGATTAGCAGGAAAAACTCTACTACCATCGCCGCCTTCGTATTTTGGAGCAGGATCAGGATTTGGTCCTGCAAGACTGCCATTAGCATCTTCCAATTTGAACACCTCAAGTCCGTTGAGTATCGCATCATAGTACTGAGGCTTTGTAGAGGTATCAGGATGGAGCTCAATCCAGAGATTGCTCCGTCCCATACCGGGCATCACAGTTACAAAATCTTCGTATATGGGATTACCGATTCCTCCGCTCATAGCAATGACATCGGTCTCTGTCTGCGCGGTCTGGTTATTGATGTAAATAAAAAAAGATCTTTGATTCGACAAAGTGAATTCATTTTGTATCTCGCAGAAATGGAATCGAACAAGATAATAAAACCCGTTGTCGACAGGGAGGATCCATGAAAGATTGCTCTGGAGATTAATAGCTGGATTTGGACCCATAGACCGAGCAGTAGAGTAAACCGTCTCTGGAGCGATGTACTTTGGAAGAGACTTAGAGTATTTGATGGAGACGTTGTAGTCGGCAGAGAAGGTGACACCGTAGCCGGCGCCTTCAATGTAGTTATCGTCTTTGTCCCAAAAACGGTACAAATTGCCGGAGTCTTGATCAGGAGAGATGGTGTTGCCACCGACATTTAGTCGGTAAATGGTTTGTAACGCCCAGGTAGTATTGACGGAATAAGGTATTATGGAGGCACCCAAGACAAGGCGAGGAGAGCCGCCATTGACATAGTTGGAAGATGTGAAAGTGAAGAGACCACCATCAAAAGGGACGATTTCGATGCCGTTGATTAATGCGTAGTAGGATCTTTTGGAAGAAGGTGAGGGGGAGAAGGTGAGGTTGAGTGGGGAAGAAGTGATGTTGAGGGAGAATTCAAGGTTTAGATAAGAGTAAGTCAATGCATCTGCAGTTTGAGAGACGGAGAAGTTGTGAAGGAGAGTGGTGGTTCCAGCAGTGACGGAGAAGAGGGCGTCGGAAGCAGAGAAGGTGGAGTAATCGGAAGGGTAGAAGTAGAGACGGAGGAATATGCGGCCTGGTTTTAGAGGGAAAAGATAGGTGAAGTTGGAAGTGAAAATCCTTGCGGTGAGATAGGGGACCTGAGGAACGCCGGATTGCTGAGAGGTGGCGTTTAGAGCGCTGTCAGAGTTGAGGGACGGAGAGTAAATGGTGCCTTTGTCACTAGTCCAAGTACGAGTGCCATCGGAGATGTTTGGTGTTGGTAAACCACAACTGAGGAGGATGATGTTGTTGTTTTGTTTAGATGATTGAGCTGATGATATGTTGGGGTTAAGGAATAAGAGAGGGAGAAGGATGATGAATGAAAGGGTGAGTGTGTTCATGATGAGGAAGGTGTTCATGATGAGGAAGGGAATGGATCACATGCAGGGAGGGAGGGAGGGAGGGAATGGGGTTTTATTTTATTTTATTTTATTTAGTGGTTGGAGAAGAAAGGTGGTGGTGAAGACAAAAAGGGATGACTTTAAGGGTGCGTTTGGATGACGGAATGGGAATGGGGATAGGAATGGAGGTAATGAAGAGAGGAATGGGAATGGGGGTAATGGGGAGGGGATAGGAATGAAAACTGTGTTTGGTTTGAAAGGGTTATGCATTGGGAATATAAAAAGTAAGTGGAGGATATATGAAACAATTACCTTTATACCCTTCTTAAAAAACAATTATGGATGTTTAATGAGAATTAAGAATTATTAACTTAATTAATTAAGATAATTAATTAAGTCAATTAAGTAATTAATTATTTTATTAACATAATTAATTATGTTAATTAATTATTTTATTAACTTAATTAATTTTTTTATCTAAAAAACATTTTGAATATTATTAACTCCATCCAAACACACCCTAAGTCTTTGCTTGAATGGAATTGATGTTGATTTGGGTGAATTTTCTTGGGGACCATTCATTCATTTACATTGTTTACTTACTAAAATTTTGGATTATGGAAATGATTGTCTCAAATTAATTTTATGACTCAGCTAATGGTTTAAAATTAATTTGTATGACTCATGCCAATGGTCACGTAGTCCATTGGTATTAAAAATCTTTTCCCCACGAAAGAAAAGTGAGGATGCACGCATGTGATATTAAAACAATATCTATATTTTTGATGATTTTTTTTTAAATAAAATCTTAAATTGGATTAAGTCATCTCAATATTTAGTCGTGGATTAAGATATTCATTGCCCTCGTGGGCATATGGAGCACTATGGCTTTTTTATTTCATAAAAAAATTTATGGGTTAATAATATCACTATATTTTTTGTATTTTTTTTAAATTACTATTGAATATTTTAAATAGATGTGAACAAGTTATTGAAGTTTTAACTTTTAAGAACAGAGAAAGGAAATACTACAACCTGTATTGTTGGAGTGATATAATAATTGGACTTATTTTTTTTCTAAATATTTTATTATATATTGTTGGAGTGATATAATAATTGGACTTATTTTTTTTTCTAAATATTTTAATATATATATATATAGGAGTTTTATTATATATAATATTTAAGATATTAAGATGATTCTTCATGCTTTCCATTTTTGCTGTTTTCTGGTGATTTTTTTTATTATCAAATTCAATATTTTTTTTGTCCATATTGCTCCTACAACGGCTAGTGGTTTTTACCTTTTTCTTATCTTAATTTAAGTGGTTTATCCATCTTTTCAAAATATATATATATATATATATATATATATATATATTTATATATTTATATATTTTGCTCCTACAATTAAAAAGGAGAAAAATAATGAAATACAATCCATTAACAGTGGAAAAAACAGCTAAAAACTTTAACTAAAGCTCTCTAGGGATAGATAGGGATTGCAAAGGTTATTTTATACATATATAAAAAAAAAACCGAAACAATTATGTAGGATTGTAAGTTTTAAAAAAAAATGAATAAATCATGAATATATTATGAGAAAAATTGAAATAGTTATAAGATACCAAATTAACTATTAAGATGGGTTAATTTTTCAGGAAGTCACCAAACTTTGACTTATTATTACTTCGGTCATCCAACTTCAAACTATATCAAAATAGTCACTCAAATTTTAATTCATATCACCGGGCAGTCACCCGTGGTTTTTCGGCCCAAATTAGTTTATGTGGTCGTCAGAAAACATGAGGTGGCCTTTTTAATCCACATCATCACGCTTACCCGGCTGCCAAAGATGGGATTAAGACACGTGGCGAAAACATCAACACCTTTCCCCTTTATTCTTCTTCTTTTTCTTCTTTCTTCTTCTCCACATTGTTCTTCTTCTTCTTGCAGCCATTGTTTGCTTTCTTCTACTTGCCACCCATTTTCTGGAGAGGTTCAGCGTGGAGTGGACTGTCTTTAATGGTGATCGAAAGGAAGCAGAGGAAGGGTTTAGTCACACATGATGTCCATCAACTGGAAGATCCGACATTGACAGTGTAAACTACACATGTGAATGAAAATTAATCTATTTTATGGATTTTTTTCAATCAGTGTTGTATGTTATGCAGAAATTTACATTATCTTTCAATCACTTGAAATTTACTACCATTGATAAGTAGTACTCACGGGTTTGGATGCTCAAATGACATGAATTGTGACATTCAAAAATAAATATTATAATCAACTCAAATAAATATAACAACCCAGAATACCACAATCATGTATACTCACAATTACTGCCATTAATCAGTAATTACAATCAACAAAAAAAAAAAAAATACAATCAACTCCATATTAACAATCAAGTTTTGAAGACATTAGTCAGCAAAAAAGAAAACTATCTTCCGCTAGGTCCTAGGGCATGTCTCTTTGTTGGAGGAGAAAAAGAAGAAGCTCAACACATGGTGTTTCCTTTCCTCCCAATCACCGTTACAGGCAGTCCACACTGAAACTCTTGTAGACAATGGCGAGCAGAAGAAGGTGAACAATGGCGAGAAGAAGGAGACGAAGAATGCGGAGAAGAAGAACCTAGAAGATGAAGAAGAAGGAAAAAAGAGAAATATGCTGATGTAGCAATCAAGTGTCTAGTGAAATTTAAGAAATCTTAATATAATGACGTGGATAAGCCACATAAGCATGATGACGTGGATTAAAAAAGCCACCTGAGTTTTTCTGGCGGCCACGTAGACTAATTTTGGCCGAAAAACCACAGGTGACCGCCAAGTGATATGAATTAGAATTTGAGTGATCACTTTGATACGTTTTGAAGTTGAATGACTGAAGTGATAATAAGTCAAAGTTTGGTAACTTTCTGAAAAATTAACCCATATTAAGATTGCATAAGTGAACAATTACAAAAGAAAGAAAGAACAAAGAAGTTGAATGACTGAAGTGATAATAAGTCAAAGTTTGGTAATTTTCTGAAAAATTAACCCCTATTAAGATTGCATAAGTGAACAATTACAAAAGAAGGAAAGAACAAAGCACACAAAGATGCCCCCATCAACTACGTCAACTAGCTCAGTCAACTTGGTCCATGATCATGAGTGTGTTTAAGGCATAACTTGGTCATGAACCAAGTTATGCTTTAAAAAAAAATTGAAGAAATCAAGGCTTCGCTTCATGGTGAACACTGAACACAGAAAGTTCCGGTTTGTTTCTCTTCTGAGTTAGAGTTGTTTGTAACTGGAGAAGAACCTCTACAATTGCATGTTTTGATTGTGGTTTATGTAAGATGGCTGATCTTTGAATAGACTAATCTTTTCCTTGATTTTCCAGAGAGGGTTTGCTTGTGAGATTCCATTGACCGGTCTATTTGTCGAAGTCCTCTGCTGGTAAAGAGTTTGGCATCAATCACTCGCTACTACTTCATGGAAACGGCAACCATTTTTTTTTTTTTTTTTTTTTTTTGAAAAAAATGGATAAACTACTATTTTATTAAAAAGAAAAACGGCAATCATTTGTTTGTTTGTATACTATTTTCATAATATGCAATTTTTATTTATTTTTCTTTTTGAAAAATCAACCAGAAGTTATATCATCCTCAATGGCTTATAGCAGAACAAAATTATCCATTTGAATATTACATTAGTATATATGTAAGTTTCTTTAGTAAAACATCCATTAAAGCAAGGGTTTTTATAATAAGTCTATAATAAAAATAACTAATACTACACTAGCGCAATAACCGGATGATGGTGCTGTTGTCTCACATTCAGAAAGTTGGGAGTTTGATTGTCTTCCACAACACGTTCACATTGTCAAAAAATAATAAAAAACATTAGTGAAAACATGATCGAACATATATATGTTCTTTCATCACATAACATTAACTGAACAAGTTATACTTTATACATGTTACTGATATAAGTTGTAGAATTCAAATACTTTTTGTAGCTAAAACAAGCAAGATCATAATGATTTCTGATGAACATACACAAACAGGTACCTTTCATCCAAGAGAATTCCGCGGTTTATGAAGAAATGGTGAAGACCTCACATAAGTAAACCTTGTGAAATAACTGTCTCCTGCAATTGGTGTGGAGACTGGAGAATCCACAAGTGTCATGTTTGTCTAGCGCTCATCGATGTTGACAATACAGTTTTTGCCGGTGACATTGGGGCGGACTTGAGCTCTCTATTTGTAATTTTGTATGAGCTAAAATTTGAATCTATTTCCTCAATGCCCAGCAAAATAAATACTTTATACAGAGGATTCGGTGCTAATAGATCAAACGACCATTGATTTTCTATCCCAATTTTATATGCAATTCTAAAAAACCATCCGAATTTTATATGCAATTATTAAATAATAAAAATAATAATAAAAAAAAAAGATGACACCACTTATTATTTATAGTTACAATTGATAGACGATCCCCGAAAAACAAAGCATAGATAACTATATATATCCATTTTTTAAAGTTAAAAATTAGATAAATTACATATATATATATATATATATATAATATGACAGGAAAATAAAAATTACTCTAGGAAATCACTTCTCCTCCATTTTACCAGAGAAACAAAACACAAACCCTAAAAGGCTAAAACCACTTGTTCTTACCTGCCCATAGGATTGGCAAGCATGGAAAAAACACCAGTAGGAGTTAACCCACTAGACCCCTGACTACCAAAAGTCTGCTCACTACTACTAGTTGTTCCACTGATAACATTGCTTGAACTTGTAGTGATGCACATCTCCTCTGCACTCCTTGAATCCAAACCACCACAAACACCACCACCACCACCATCATCACCATCACCATCACCATCACCACCACTTCCTTTGCTAGAATTCTTCCCAATAAACCCACTACTATCCTCTGCAGTCTCCTGCAACTGCAATGCAAACTCAAGGTTCCAAAGAACATCCCCCATTGAAGGCCTCTCACTCCCTTCATCACTCAAACACTTCTCAGCAGTCTCTGCATACTTCTTCAAACACTGCCTTGCAATCCTCCCATCAAGATACGGATCAATGATGCGCTCAAGCAACCCCTTCTCCTTGCATTTGATAACCCAATTAGTTAAGCTCACTTGCTCTCTCGGCAAAGATGTCATGATCGGCGGTCGAGCACAAAGAACCTCCAACAACACAACGCCGAAAGAATAAACGTCCGATTTCTCCGTTAACTGTTGTCGGCGGTAATACTCCGGGTCTAAGTATCCCATTGTTCCCTTCACAACCGTGCTTACATGAGTGTTATCTAGACTTAAGTCGGCTTTCGAGAGACCGAAGTCTGATACTTTTGCAATCCATTTATCGTCGAGAAGAATGTTTGTTGTCTTTACATCTCTATGGATGATGGTGTTCTTGGCGCCGGTGTGCAGATAATGTAGACCTTGTGCCGCACCAATGCATATCTCCAAGCGCAGTTTCCATGGCAATGGAGGTCTAGAGCTCTTGTAAAGGTGTTCACGTAGAGTGCCATAAGACATGAAATCATAAACCAGAATCATTTCATTGTCTTCATCACAGTAACCGATGAGAGACACAAGATGACGGTGTCTTAGCTTTGAGAGCATCTCAATCTCAGTTTGGAACTCATGAACACCTTGTTCAGCCATTGGGTTTCCCCTCTTGATTGCCACCATTGTTGTCCGTCCTCCTACTCCTGGTAATTCTCCTTTGAACACCTTGCCGAAGCCACCAACACCGATGAGTAAGTCTTCGGAGAAGCCATCAGTGGCCATGAGGATCTCCGTGAAAGTAAAATGGCGGCAAAGGTTTGAGGGGAGTGACTTAGGAGTGCTGCCTGTGGTAGCTGTTTCACCTGAGGTCTTGGAATGAGATGTATCGAACTGAGACCCAGAAGACTTCTTTTTATCATGCCCAGCTCCGGCCACTGTCTTTTTCTGAAGACGGCGTCGGAATATGAAGAGTAAGATACTAACTAATACAGCACTACCGCCAACAACACCTCCGGCAATCACAAGAGCTTTATGACTACCATTATGAGAAGGGGATTTATTAGTAGGGAAAACTCTGCTACCATCACCATCAGATTTTGGAGCAGGATCAGGATTTGGTCCTGCAAGATTGTCATTACCATCTTCCAATTTGAACACCTCAAGTCCGTTGAGTATCGCATCATAGTACTCAGGCTTTGTGGAGATATCAGGATGGAGCTCAATCCAGAGATTACTCCGTCCTGTACCAGGAGGCATCACAGTTACAAAATCTTGATATATGGGATTACCAATTCCTCCGCTCATAGCAATGACATCGGTCTTCGATTGCGCAGTCTGGTTATTGATGTAAATAAAAAAAGTTCTTTGATTCGACACAGTGAATTTATTTTGTATCTCACAGAAATGGAATCGAACAAGATAATAAAACCCGTTGTCAACCGGGAGGATCCAAGAAAGATTGCTCTGGAGATTAATAGTTGGATTTGGTCCCATAGACCGAGCATCAGAGTAAACCGTCTCCGGAGCGATGTACTCTGGAAGAGACTTAGAGTACTTGATGGAGACGTTGTAGTCGGCAGAGATGGTGACACCGTAGCCGGCGCCTTCGATGTAGTTATCATCTTTGTCCCATGAACGATACAGAGTGCCGGAGTCTTTCTCCGGGGAGATGGTGTTGCCACCGACGTTTAGTCGGTAAACAGTTTGTAAGGCCCAGCTAGAATCGAAGAAATAAGGCGTTACGGAGCCACCGGAGACGAGGAGAGGAGAGCCGCCGTTGACCCTGCCGGAAGAGTTGAAAGTGAAGAGACCACCATCAAAAGGGATGATTTCGATGCCGTTGATTAATGCGTAGTAGGATCTGTTAGAAGAAGGTGAAGGGGAGAAGGTGAGGTTGAGTGGGGAAGAAGTGATGTTGAGGGAGAATTCAAGAATTAGATAAGAGTAAGTCAATGCATCTGCAGTTTGAGAGACGGAGAAGTTGTGAAGGAGAGTGGTGGTGCCAGCAGTGACGGAGAAGAGAGCGTTGGAAGCAGAGAAGTGGGAGTAGTCAGAAGGGTAGAAGTAGAGACGGAGGAATATGCGGCCGGGTTTTAGAGGGAAATGATAGGTGAAGTTGGAAGTGAAAATTCTTGCGGTGAGATAGGGGACCTGAGGAACGCCGGATTGCTGAGAGGTGGCGTTTAGAGCGCTGTCAGAGTTGAGGGACGGAGAGTAAATGGTGCCTTTGTCACTAGTCCAAGTACGATTGCCATAGGAGATGTTTGGTGTTGGTAAACCACAACTGAGGAGGATGATGTTGTTGTTTTGTTTAGATGATTGAGCTGATGATATGTTGGCGTTAAGGAATAAGAGAGGGAGAAGGATGAGGAATGAAAGGGTGAGTGTGTTCATGATGAGGGAGGGAATTGATGATATGCAGGGAGGGAGGGAGGGAATGGTGGGTTTTATTTTATTTTGTGGTTGGAGAAGAAAGTGTGGTGAAGACAAAGATGGATGACTTTAAGTCCATGCTTGAATGGAATTGATGTTGATTTGGGTGTGGAAGTGAATTTTCTTGGGGACCATTCATTCATTTACATTGTTTACTTACTAAAATTCTAGCAGCATGATGTGGACTAGTTATTGAATTTTCAACTTTTAAATTAGAAGAAAAAGAAAATACTACTACTTGTGTTGTTGGAGTGGTATAATTAATTAATTATTCGACTTATTCTTTTCTAGATATTTTATTTTATAAAAATCTATATATTATAGTATAGTGGTAGGAGTTTTATTATATATAATATATAAGATATTAAGATGTTTCTTTATATTTTCCAATTTTTGTTGTTTTTTGGTTAGTTTTTTTTTTTTTTTTTTTTTTTTTTTTTGCAGATTATTAAAATTGATCATATTGTCTTTCTCTGGGTCTTTACTACTCCCAACACAAAAAATCTAAACCAGAGGTTTTAATCCCTATTATTATATTAAAATAAAAGGAGAAAACAATGAAATACAATCCACTAACAGTAGAAAAAACAACTAAAACACTCTAACAATTATTGTCATATTACTGAGAAAATTATTATTTTTTTTGTTTACCTGATTATATATATGCATTGATTTGTTTCTATTGCCATTGAGTATATACCTATTATTCCTTATTATATTGTTTTAATTAGAATTATTATTTATTTGTTAAGTTGGATATTTATGAGTGTACATAACTATCATTTCTTCTTTCTATTTAATGATATTTTTGTTATGATTGGCTTATTTCTCCCTAAAATGGGATTATAAAATTTTTGTATTATTGCTTGTATGAAGAATCTTTGAATATCTTTGTATTATTTCAGTTTAGTATTTATTATGGCATTTGAATATCTTTGTCTCCAAATGAGCTATGCTCAAACCCGTTCGTGGGAGTTAAACACGAACCTTATCAATTAGAATTTCTGGGAAAATTGAGACTATAGTTTCGCATCGGTCTGTCGGTAAAATAATAATAGCTTTTGATATTTAGTCTCGGGTCATCTAGAATAAATAAATGACCTATGTTATTCTAGCACAGGTCACTGGGGTAACGCAAATGATCTCTGACACCTATAGTGAATTTGGAGACAAACTCTATTATTCGGGAATATGTTACTTTTTTGTTTTGCTTTACTATTTCCGATATTTCCCTATTGGAATAATTTGACCTGATTATGCTAATGGCCTGCTTTCTTTTAAAATGTTTGCAAACTCTTATTTTGATCCTCATTACTCTATATATTTCAAACTCGAGTTTTTGTTTTCAAATTTTGGATTACTTATAAGGCTAGTGAGCTCATAAAATTGTTTTAAATACTTTTCAAATCAGGAGCATAGACCCAGGGATTGTTTAGCAAGTTACCGGTAGTTGTATTTTCCCGTTGGAATTGTATCGTGTGTTATTATTGTATTTTGTTGTATGGACATCAAATCCTGCACTTTGGAACATTTATGTACTTTGGTAATTACGTATTTGAACCTATGATGTATTTTTTAAGTTATACCTCTATTCTGTATTTATGTTAGTTTGTTACATTCTCCGCATGAAGTCAGTTCTAAAGCCTTACAGGCTTACTGGTTTTATTGCCTAGGAGATTGTGGCTGCTTGTCCGCGCATCGGGTTTGGCCTGGCAGAGTCGGGATGTGACACTACCTAAATAAAAAAAGAATTGAAAAAATCAAAGTTACGCGATCACAGAAAGTTCGGGATGGTTTCTCTGAGGTAAAGCCGTGTATAACTGAAGAAGAACTTCTACAATTGCATGTTTTGATTGTTATTGTGGTTTCTGTAAGATAGCTAATCTTTGAATAGACTAATCTTTTCCTTGGTTTTCCAGAGAGGGTTTGCTTGTGAGATTCCATTGATTGGTCTATTTGTCTAGGTCCTCTGCTGGTAAAGAGTTTGGCATCAGGCTACTTCATGGAAACGGCAACCATTTTGTTTGTTTGTATGCTCTTTTCGTAATATGCAATTTTTATTTATTTTTATTTATTTTTCTTTTGAAAAATCAACAAGAAGTTATATCATCCTCAATGGCTTCTAGCAGAACAAAATTATCCATTTCAATATTACATGAGCATATATGTTTCTTTAGTAAAACATCCATTAAAGCAAGGGTTTTTATAATAAGTCTATAATAAAAATAACTAATATTACACTAGCGCAATAACCGGATGATGGTGCTGTTGTCTCAAATTCAGAAAGTTGGGAGTTTGACTGCATTTCTGAACATGTTCACATTATCCAAAAAATAATAATAATATTTTGTTTTTTTTAATAGATTTTGAAATCTTGGTTATCTTTTTATATTTCCAATGACTTATATTTTATAAGTGAATAACCACGAAGGCATAGCAAACCTAAAACATCAGTGAAAACATGATCATACATATACATATTCTTTCATCACGTGACATTAACAGAACCAGTAATAATCTATACATGTTACTGATATTAGACGCAGAATTCAAATACTTTTTGTAGCTAAAACAAGCAAGATCACAATGGTTTCCGATGAACATACACAAACAGGTACCGTTCATCGAAGAGAATTTGGCGGCTTCAGAAGAAATGGTGAAGGCCTCACATAAGTAAACCCTATAAAATTACTGTCTCCTGCAACTGGTGTGGAGACTGGAGAATCCACAAGTGTCATGTTTGTCCAGCGCTCATCAATGTTGACAATGCAGTTCTTGCCGGTGACATTGGGGCAGAAGCTCGGCTGGATTTCCCGGGCATTCAATTTCCTCCAATTGATAGATTTGAACCATTTGTGGTTCTTTATCTCATCACTGCCACCAGGTCCACTGCCAAGACGCTTGCTTGATTCTTTCTGCAATAACTGAGAAGAGAAAGCAAGAAAGCAAGAAATCAGCATTGTTTTCAGTTTCTATGGCATGGCATGCTGACAATGTATATTGACAATGTACCCCTTTCAACAGTGAATGTGCTTCACTTGATAAGAAGGGTGGGAGTTTTATTTTGTCCTTCACTATTTTTTGCTGAATCTTATCTCGGTTGCCACCAGTAAAAGGGGGCTGCAAACAAAATGAACACATGGAACAGGAGAGCGAACTTATAACAAACCATTCAGAAGGAAAAAAGAAAGTCTTCAAAGAATATTGGAAATAAATGAAACTTCTTGCTGAAATATCTCTTCTTCACTTTCTGTTTCCTTATTTTATTGTTATGGCACACACTTGTTCAGTTTTCTTTTTCTATTAAATTTTATAAAAAATATATGTTTTATACATTTGAACATACTTTTCTTATCTTCCTAAATTTGTAGGTGTGAGGATTTGAATCATGATTGATAGATGTCATGGAAAAAATAGGAATGAAAAAAAGTTAGAAGAAGGTTTTCTGGACCCTAATAGTGTTACCAGCCCCCGAAGTAGTATTGCGAACAACCGTTAAGTAACACCCATACAACATGAGAAAGAAGGTCATATGGGTGCAGGGGTTAGCTTCGGATTCATATAGGTGATTTGGGAAAGAGTATGAGGCGTTGCTTCTTTAGAGGAGAAGCCAATGAATTAGAAACCCAACATTTTAACTATCAAGTGGTCTTAACCAATGACCAAGTGGTCTATTGGTAGTTGGGTCCCCAATAGAACCCTTCACAAGTGGTGAGAGTTCGAATCTTGGGTGAGGGCACATTTCTGGGAGTGTGAGTAGTGGTTGTGTGCAGGTGGTCCCTGCGCCCATGTGTGCGCGGGCCCCGCTCCCACTTGCTCCGTTGAGGTTTGTGCACGCCACTGTCTTAGCGGTTAGGCCGCTCATCTTGGCAAAAAAAAAACATCTTAACTATCAAATTATTTCACTCGTCATAGCTTAAGTTAATTTTTATATATTTGAACTAGTCATATTACCTTCCTAGGTGTGGGGATTTGAATCGTGGTAGGTGATGAAACCCAACGTCTTAACCATCAAGTAATCACACTAGTTTTAACTAAAATTAAATTTTTATATATTTAAATCTACTCTTCTTACGTTCTGAACATGTAACCCAAGATTCTGATGTGGTAGTATGAGTGGGTGGTAAGTGTCTTTGAGTGAATACATTTACAGTCTAAATTGGAAACAAACAACTCTAAACAGGCAACTTGAGAATAAGAGTGGATACAACTGAAATCTGAGCAGGTAGGTAACATTTCTAAGCAAGTAACCTAAGAATAAGAGTGGATACAGCTACAATCTGAGTGGGCAACAGCCGTTCTAAGCTAGTGAATCTTACTTGCTCTTTTTGGATATTGAACATGTAGTGCAGGATTTAGCTTAGGTAATCCTGTTGTCTAAGTACGTAGTAGATGCCTTTAAGCTGGTAATGACTCATTCTTTTACTTTGGCTACCAAGCTATTTTAACCGCACTCCCATTTTTCTTCTTTCTTCCTCCTCTCCAACCTCTTAACCACCAAGATATCCCAAATTTACACCCATTTCTCTTCCTTCTTCTTCTTCTCCACCATCTTAACCCATTGAAGAAGAACTGATGCTATTAATAGAGCTCTATGAGAAATGTGAAAAAAGAAGTTGAGGAGAAACATGAAGAAAAGAGAAGAAGAAATGCTTGAATACAAAAGAGAAGAACAAGCCTAAGAAGAAGAAGGAGAACAACACAAAGAAAAATATGAAGAAGAAGATGAAGAACATGAAGAACATGAAAAATGAAAATTGAGAAAAAGGGGGGAAAAAAAGCAAATTTGGTATTATGAGAATTAAAAAGGTTGATTTGATGTTTGGTGTAACTATCGAGGAATTTAAGTAAAAATAAGGATTTATTGACCATTACAAACGCTAGAGGAGGCCTTGCAAGTCAGTTTGTAAATATCCAAGGACCTATAAGTCCTTCCCCCCAAAAAAAAAAAAAAAACTATTAAGCCAAAAACACACTAAATGCAGAAACCTTTCAACAATCAAAATTTGCCCGTATAATAAGCACTAAAATACACACACTCGTGTGTATATATATAGGATACTGTGTGTAAAATCCAACAATTACTTGCATAGCAAAGCTGAGTAAATAAAGGAGTAAACCTACCTTTCCAGTAAGCATTTCGAAGAGAAGAACACCAACACTCCACCAATCAGCAGCCTTGTCGTGGCCTTTCCCTAGAACAATTTCAGGTGCCATGTATTCAACTGTCCCACACATGGAATTAGATCTAGTGTTCTCTTCAAATTCCTTTGCCAGACCAAAGTCAGTGAGCATGGCCTAAGTGCAAATGACAAAAGTTTTAGATCCATGTGCATCTGAGATAAGACACCAAAAAATAAATAAATAAATAAAGTGTAAATCATTATGAATATTTGGGTTTTACATGGCCATCAGCATCCAGCAGGATGTTTTCTGGTTTAAGGTCCCTGTGCATTATGCCATTTGCATGAAGGTGGGAAACAGCAGATACTATTTCAGCAGCATAGACTCTCGCCAGTTCCTCTCTGAGCAAAATACCGAGCATTAATAGTAGATTAGGCCAGAAAATAAACATGTTGAAAAAAACTCAAGTTAGATCACCTGAATAAACCATGACGATAAAGCTGAAAAAAAAGGTGACCACCATTAACAAAATCCAGCACAAGGTACAAGCGATATTTTGTCTGCACAATATGTACTTGTATATAAAGTTGTAAATATAGACCAATAATAATAATAATAATGACAATGATACAGTGAAGGTGCAGAAAATTCAGCTAATTATTCACAGCAAAAATCATATCTAGCACAAGAGCCACAGTAACTTACAGACCAATAAGTACAAACATTTATGAAAGAATTAGCAGGTCATATATTTGATGCACAGACTCCATGAGATTGACGAAAGTCAATGTACAAGTCTAACTGCCAGTCAAAGGTTTTCAAGCCTGTGTCATTCTTTTGTTAGTCATATAAGAATGGTACACACTAAGAAATTCTTTTATACATATATATTTATTTATTTTTTTGATAAGAAGCTGAGAGCTAAGAAAAATAAAAACAAGAGAGCAAAAAGAGACAAATTAAAAAGACAGGTTCTTCAAAGCTAAGAGGTCTTCAAGCCAATTGGGTCGATCTCTTCCACGAAGGAAAATTCTTTTATACATATTTAGCCATAATGATTATCTCCTGTTTCTAAGTGTGAATGAAGATCGAGATAATAGAAAACAAATGAACATATTCTGCCTTAGGTTTGTTAACTAGCGAGATTCCAAATGCTAGAGCCTGCGAAGTTTCTTTTATGGAAATCTGGCCACACAAAAGTTTTCTCTATAGATACTTGGCCATGATGATTATGTGCTGTTTCTAAGATTGCATGAAGCTCCAGAAAATATATATCATATGAACATGTTCTGCCTCAGGTTTGTTTACTTGTGAGATTCCAAATGCTGGAATCTGCAAAGAATCTCCTTTTCCATGGAAACCAGTAGATATCACATTTGATAGTGAGAGAACCATCATTGTAATGGTGTTAATGGGTGTACTACCAGCAGCTGCAGTTATCGATGCAATCGTTAATCAGCAGATTAAAATTGAGTATAAAGAGCAGTCTCACTCAAAAAGTGTAAAGCTCAAACATTGTGACACAATTATTGCAGAAAATTTTATACCTGAAAGGAGTATCTTAGGGGCACAATGAAAGGATGATCAACTTTTGTTAATATATCCCTCTCAGCTTTCATGTATTCAGAATGATTTTTTTCCATTATCTTATCCTTTCTCATTACCTTCATGGCGTAGATATCTGAAGAGCCTTTTTTCCGCACCTGAAATACCTTTCCAAATGCACCTTGTCCAACTACCTTCAAGACTTCAAAATGATCAAGCCCCACCACACCCTCATTAACATCTTCTTGAGTAGTGCAGATGGATGAGTCCTCTTGTTCAACTTCTCCCTCATCATTGGCACATTCTATGAGCTCCAATGAGTTCTCAGATTCATGCAGCATAAGCTTGCTGAGCTGCCTGGTTAATGTAACACAAGCTGTAGGTCCTACCAGAGAATGTGATCGGCTGTAAACAACCTCCGGGTCATTGTATACTTTCTCACATGAACCAGATGTTGCTAGGGAATCCTCAGATGCCACCACATTTTCTTGAGCCGAGGATTGAGGATCAGGACCAAAAACATCAGAAAAATCGAGTTCCTCTTGCTCAGAAGGAAGAACATCAGTGAGACCCATTGAAGAAGAAGCTGTTGGTAGGCGATAATACTAAGATGAAACCATTACTCACTGTTTATTAAATGCCAGTTGAAATAACTATCTCAACACAACTCCAAATAAGCCTGGTTCTCTTCATAAATCTCAGAAAATGGCTGATGAAGAATGATTTCAATCAATCACCTTAAACAACTGGAACTTCATACAGACAACAGGAGCTCCATGGTACACTTGGTGCAAGCAAGACAATCCAGGAGACAGCCTTGTTTCCCAACATACAGTAAGCAGATGACATCACGGTGTTTCTTGAAATCATGAAAAACAAGATAGGAGAATCAGAGTCTGCAGATATGAGGGATAAATAGTCCAAGAGGGAAAGATGGCACAAACGTAATGAACTAAAATGTAGACAAACCTTCACCAGGATCCAATTTAAGTTATAAATCAACAGATGATGGAGTTAGTCATAAGAAAAGGTTTAGCCTGCTTATGTTTCAACCACTGATTTTCACACCAATGATAGTCACAACTGGGAGAGATGAACCAGCACCCAATCCAAGTTGTTCAACATTTTTCCATGGACTGTGGCAAGACTTATACTCACATCCAGTTTATAAATGATAACCTATTGATAAGAACCAAGCAGGTAAAAACACTCAATGTTACTGTTAAAGTTATATACACATGTGTCTACTACTCAAGCTATCTATACTATTCAAAATTGATAAGTAACACTAAGAAGAAAAAAAGGAGCATCACCTTAGAAATCATCTATATAAGCAGAAGGTTGGAGGAACATAAACAATGGGAGATAGAATTCAACATTATCCCATTGCCAAGCATTTGTCATATTTCCACCAAAAGAAAATTGCAATGTGAATAACTCTGTCATTACTTGACATAAAAGGAAATGTATACTGCAGTATCATTAACAAAAATTTATGCAACCAAGTGCAACTTTCCGATGCCTATCTGAGTCTCCCAAAATATTTACCCATCAATGCATTATCCCTATTTCTCCAAACAGCTGCTTGTCATAGTTCCTAAGGAGAAACAGAGGCTAAATGAAAGAAAAACGAAAAAAGGGGATTTTTTTCCCCTCCTTTGTTTTACTACATGAAGAAAACAAGATGGATTGAAACCCAAAATTTCAATTTTTTCTTTTCCTTTCACCATTTGCAAAGGTTTTCTTCGTACTTTCCTCAAATTTCCATCGATCCAAACACTCATACAGAACAAACACCACAAATTTCCCCCAAAACACTACCTTGATTCATTCAATGATCCATCAAAAACTGAAAATCATCTGAATCAATTCTCTCAATCCAAACAAATCACACCTCAATCATTTAAGCTATAACAGAACAATCAATTCAGAACCGGATCTATAAAAATTCCTCAAGAAATTGAACAATAACAACCAACGATCTCATACAAAACTCTAGACCTACCTATAGAATTTACAAAAAAAAAACCAAAATTAGGGTAAAACGAAAGAGGACTCCAATTCACCTCGAAAACAAGAGAAGAACTGGCGATCCGATTTCGCCGGACGATCTCTCGACGGCCCCCTAAAAGGTACTCCGGCGGGGGTTCGCGGTTTTTTTAACCCTTCACGGGGCAGTAGGCAGTGAAGTAGACGTGGCGGGAAATGGGTGGGTAGTCTTGTTGACTGAATTCAGTTACAATGATTTTGATCTAATCTGAAATATAAAGTCACAAGCACATGCCCAACAACACATAATTTTTTTTAATGTATTATTTATATAAATCCGTTTAATAAATAATTTTAACAATTTTAATATTTTTAAAATTATTAATAATTTGTACAATTAATAAACAGCTATGGACTCCCATGTTTCTGGTTGATCACTTTTTTTTCCTTTTAGTTACATGTAGCCTCACCTATAATCAAATTAAGTTTTAATTTTAGTGTCCTCTCCACTGATCCATAAATTGCCCTAGTATTAGATCCAGTCAAAATGCTTAGTATTTACCCTTATGTTAAAGTACTACTCAAAATACATGATTTAACTTAGGTTTTTTTTCCTAAGCAAATCTAGTGCCCCAGATAAAAATTTAGTTTGAGTCAACCATTATATAACCCAATGGTATGACACTAAAATATAAAATGGGGAGATCATGGGTTCAAATCCTTCCCCTCGACAGTACTGTGTATATACTATTCATACAAAATGCATCCGGGTTCAATACTATTTTTAAAATCCCTTGAGTAGGGGGCGTTTGTCGCCTATTAATTAAAAAAAAATTAGTTTGAATTGAGCAGTTATATTTTTAAATTTTTAATTCCATAATTTTTAAATAAATTGAAATGCATGAGATTAGTAATAGTAAGGGAAATAAAATCACTATTATATTTTTTTTTTTCTTGCTTGCAAGTTGCCACATCCAACCTAAAAACTTGGGCTGGGCCTGTGGTTTACAGTCCAACACAATTGGTTTTGGCCCAATTAGATTGGGATTCAGATCCATTTCTAAAAGTTCCATACCCTATTCTCACGATATAACTCGGGAGGCTCGTCTTCGTCCCCATTTGCAAGTAAAGTCCTCGTCGAGAGCTCACCGTCGCCGATCTCATCTTCTTGTCCATCCCGGGTGAGATCTTTCGTTTCTTTTATTCGATCTGCTTTCTTTTATGCATTCTTATGTATTTTCTTTTGTGTGTGGATTGTTTGAGGTTTTGATTTCTTCGAGTGTTTGAGGGTTTATAGATTGATTTAGGAGCGGTTTTGTTGTATAATGAAAGTTTGGGGTTTTTGATGTTTTCTTTGATTCATTCTTATGATTTTATGGTTTTGATGGTTGATTCTGTTGTATTTTGTCTGGATAGATCGATTTGGGGTTTTGATTCCTTGTAATGTTTGCGACTGTTGGTGTAGATTGATTTGGGATCGGTTCTGTTGTTTAATTCTTTGTGGTATTTTAGAGTTTCTGTTGTTTTCTTTGATGCATTGATTGTTGATTGTGTTGTATTTTGTGTGTTTGGATTGATTGGGGTTTCAATTTCTTGTAATTTTTGCGAGTGTTTTTAGATTGATTTAGAAGCGGTTCTGTTGTTTAATTCTTCTTGAAATTCTGCGGTTTTTGTTGTTTTCTTGACTCTTGATATTTAGCATTCTGGTTTGTTGGTTTTTGAACATTTTTTTGTGTAGTTCATGTTTCATGACTATGGATCTAAATTCTTAGCTGATCAGACCTTTATGTTGATATGTTTGACACTGTTCTGATTAGGAAAGTGGAGATTGAAACGGGGTCTGTTTTGGGTCAGATTAGTTGATACACGAATCAGATAGTTTAATAAATCATCACTCCACTTGTGTTATATATGGATTATGAAAGTCTCTATTTTGGAACCAAGTATTTAAGCAATGTTTATGTTTTCATTAAAAAAAATACAAAGAGATATTTTGAGCAGAATTAGTATAAATTTGATGTGTGAAAAATCTGGATGTGGTTTTCTGAGTAGGAATTCTGATGATGGAAGTCCTGTAGAGAAATAAATTGATCATGAGTTATAGGTTTAATTTGCATTGTTCATTGTTTCTCACACTTGTTTGCCTTGGGTTGAAAATTGTCTCTACTCACAATCACATGGTGGGTTTTGTGTTTCTCTGTTTTACCTTTCTTGAATCCCATTGTGGCAGGAGCCTTTATTCCTTATTTCTTTTCCCTTCTCCCAGCCTTTAAAATATTTCTGAGGATTCTTCGTGGTTACTTAATTTCTGGTGGTTTTTAGTTTTCTCTGTAATTGTGTTTTTTAAGAATTGGTTAGTCTAGGTCTTGTATGTGTTTATCTTGGTTTAAATTGGGAGCCTCAACAATCAGCCGCCATGAAACGTAAAGTTTTCAAAATGAAACTAACAAACTAAATCAAACTAGGCAAGGGTAAATCAACTAGAAAGTCAACTTAACTAAAAGTAAAATAAGCACACCAACATGTTAATAAAAGGTTACTCATGTTAAAAATTAGTAACAGACATTAACATAAGGATGAGGTCTTCCTCCTGTTTCATATCTCCATGCTCTAAGAACTTATTTGCAAAACCAAGGATGTCAGTGAAAAACATATTTTGTAATAGATACCCGCAGAAGCTTATTTTCTCTTCTTGCTGCTTGAATACATTGTTTCAGTACGTGAGGCTATAATATTTTTGTATTGCTAGATTGGTATGCTTAAATACTAAAATGGTTCTACATGTTGAGGAGTTATCTCTGTTGAAGTACTTCTTCATGCTTGTTTGGCTTGAATTTGAAATATAATGAATTCTGAATGTCAACATGTTTGGCTTGTTCATATACTGTTTGATTAAATGAGTTTCTTCACAATCAGATTTCAAGACAATCAGTCAACCATGTCGTCTGGATTTATTCCAGCCACCACAGAGTCAGTAGCACAGGCTTTAGAAGCCAAAGATCCATTGGAATCCATTTCTATTCTGTACCGCATACTAGAAGATCCCTCCTCTTCCTCAGAAGCCTTGCGTATAAAAGAACAGGCCATCACAAACCTCTCGGACCTTCTTCGTCAAGAGAAGAGAGCGGAAGAACTCTGCAACCTTCTCACTCAATTGAGGCCCTTCTTTTCTTTGATTCCCAAGGCCAAGACTGCAAAAATTGTAAGGGGAATCATCGATGCAGTTGCAAAGATACCTGGCACATCAGATCTGCAGATATCTCTGTGCAAGGAGATGGTAGAATGGACTCGTGCTGAGAAGCGGACGTTTCTTCGGCAACGAGTTGAAGCAAGGCTCGCAGCCCTCCTGATGGAAAACAAAGAATACACTGAAGCTCTATCTCTTCTCTCAAATTTGATCAAAGAGGTCAGAAGATTGGATGACAAATTACTGCTTGTGGATATTGACCTGCTGGAGAGCAAGCTTCACTTCTCTCTGCGGAATATGCCCAAAGCCAAAGCTGCTCTCACTGCAGCAAGAACTGCAGCCAATGCAATCTATGTGCCCCCTGCTCAGCAAGGTTCCATTGATCTGCAGAGCGGAATTCTTCATGCTGAAGAGAAGGATTACAAGACTGCTTACAGCTATTTCTTTGAAGCATTTGAAGCCTTCAATGCACTTGAGGATCCTCGAGCAGTCTTCAGTCTGAAGTACATGCTTCTGTGCAAGATCATGGTGAGTCAGGCAGATGATGTTGCTGGGATAATTTCCTCAAAGGCTGGACTGCAATACCTAGGCCCTGAGTTGGATGCTATGAAGGCAGTTGCTGATGCTCACTCCAAAAGGTCTCTCAAATTCTTTGAAACAGCCCTGCGGGATTACAAGGCACAACTGGAGGAAGACCCAATCGTCCATAGGCACCTCTCGTCATTGTATGACACACTCTTGGAGCAAAATCTCTGCAGGTTAATCGAGCCATTTGTGAGGGTTGAGATCAGCCACATTGCCGAGCTCATAGAACTTCCTGTTGACCATGTGGAGAAGAAGCTATCTCAGATGATTCTTGACAAGAAATTTGCTGGAACTCTTGATCAAGGAGCAGGATGCCTCATCATATTCGATGATCCCAAGGTGGACGCCATCTTCCCGGCAACACTTGAAACTATTTCCAACATCGGCAAGGTTGTGGACAGCCTCTATGTTAGATCTGCAAAGATTATGGCTTAGATGCTCTCATGTTTCTATGTTCCTATAAATCATACTCATTCATCTCATCAGATTCATGCTTGTTTTGTTTTTATTGTCAGAACTTTAATTTGTTTCGAAACAGCCTTACATCTCAAAACGTTTTCCTAACAATCCCTTTGTTGCCATGACATAGAATTTGATTTAGGAGTTGATTTACATTTGTCCTCGTGAACTCTATGAGGTATAATTGGTATTCATACCTATTTTATAACTGACATCATGCAGGAAAGCCATGCTATATCTATCATAAGACGTGATAATTAGCAGTATCACAGTTGGGGAATGTTTAATGCTCATATATTTAATTCAACTGGTAATTACCAAAGAAACCCCCAAAGTTTACAATATTCACAAAAAAACCCCACGAATTTTGATATCCCTAAAAAACCCCTCCTTTTCTATAGAATGAATTTCAAACCTCCCAGGGCTGTAACGGAGATTGACGGAGTTAAATTTGAATTTATTTGACGAAATTACCCTTACCTGGGAAGTTGTGAAATCGCGAGTTGGTTTGACGGTAATGCCCTTACGTGGAATGATGTTACCGCTTATAGAGGAAGCCGGTTATTTTTCTTTGTTTATTACCGAGAGGGCACCATTTACGCCGCCGGTTAACTGCGATCATCGCATCTTCATCTTTTCCGTTTCCGAAGTTGCCGTTGTTGGCTGGGTTATTTGCGATCATCTCCTCTTCACCTTTTCCGTTTCCGAAGTTGTCATTGGCTGGGTTATTTGTGATCATCGCCTCT
The DNA here is from genome assembly GCA_020875875.1 of Dioscorea alata. Lineage (NCBI taxonomy): Eukaryota > Viridiplantae > Streptophyta > Magnoliopsida > Dioscoreales > Dioscoreaceae > Dioscorea > Dioscorea alata. Next base: position 17,677,159 of record CM037022.1, on the reverse strand, counting down.
TCACCCTTGTCTGGAAGGAGAACTCCCGCTTAAGGCTTCGGAATTTCATCAGTTTTCACACCAAGGTAAGGAGGCCGTTGATGAATCTGATGGTTGACTTTTTCTGTGTGATAAATCTGATTTTGTGTTTTATAATGTTGTCTCCGTTTAACAATTTATGTCTCCGTTTAAGTATTGAGTTTACTGTTTAACTATTTTGCTTTCTGTTTAACTATACGACTCTAAACAGATGTATTGTTCTTCTTGTAGGGTTTTGGTCATGGCAGTCAACCTAGTTAACGGTCGATGCTACTTGACACCTGTTGTCGAGACTCTGAGTGAATTGAAAGCTCACATGAGTAGACGTCACTGGGAGATCATTAGAAGGACACCGTTCGCGGCTTTGACCGAGATTGAAGCCGTCCTCCAAGAGAGAACCCTTCTTGATTCTCTGCTGCAGAGGTTTGATGACCGCAGCAACAAATTCAGGATCGGGGCAAGCCTGGTCAGTTTCAGGCCTCAAGATGTGGCTCTCATCCTGGGGCTACGGTGTGTTGGAGACGCTGTCGTGTTCCACAAGAAGAAACCACGCTCGGCATTCGAGTCGAGGTTCCTATCAAAAGCGTACGAGAGAAATAAAGACTCCATCAAGAAAACACTTGAGCAGGTAGTTCGGCAGAGGGGGGAAGAGGAGAATTTTGTAAAACTCCTCATGGTGTACCTCATGGGTACTATCCTCTTCCCGAACACCTCCTGCTCTGTTCCAATCTGGATCGTAGACTATGTCGACGACCTAGCGGGAATGGGACGATATGCATGGGCGCAAGCGACCCACAAGTGGATGATGGAGGACGTTCCACAAGCGGCCGCTCGAGTGCAAGCGAGGTGCGCCGGGAACAAGACCAACACGGGGTATGTCAAAGGTTGCTCGGTTGCGCTAACGACTTGGTTCTATGAGCTCACCGGAACCGGCAAGAAGATTCGTTTTGGCAAGACCCCGAGGATCCTGTGCTACGGTGAGAACAGCTACCGGAAGCAAGTGTCCACGGGAAACTTATTTTCATCTTTTGAAGGAAAAGAGGTACTAAATCGATTTAAGTATTGTATTTGTCGTTTAACAAACTATATTAATTTTTAAACATATAAGTTAACCGTTAACTATATTGGTTATTGTTTAACTGAATTGTTTTTGTTACAAACATAGTATTTAGTGTTTAACAGTATTGTTGATTACAATTGTCAGTTTCCGGAATTGGTCGCCGCGAACCAGGACGAAGAAATATTTCTTGGGGCGAGGCGTGTCGGTGATACAACTACACACGGAGGTGATATTCCTGCTCCCGTTCCGTTGGCGTCAAGGAGAGATGATCGGCCAACATCCTCGAAGCGCGTCCGACGCCGACCACCATCTCGGAGCCCACCCCGCGCACGGACTGATCGGCGACGGGCAAGCCCCCCTCCACCCCCCCCCCCCCCCCCCGATAGCAACATCCGATGACCTGACCGCACGTCTATTGCAGGCGTGCGAGATATTGACTGTAGAGTTCCCCAGGCTTGTTGCTCGCGTGGCGGCTCTGGAGGCACGTTCGCAGGCCGATGTTGACGCAAGAGCCCCCCTCCATCCACCGGTTGACTGTGCTACCATCTCCGATGACGACGTCATTGCGAAAGCAGTCCCGCGAGGCCGACGTCGCTTCCTTCGCCGGAAGAGGCTTGCGTGGAAGGAACCGACAATGTCGCTGCCTTCGCCGGCAGACGTCGTCGCAACGGAAGCACCAATTGATGTTGAACCAACAATGGCTGAGGCTCAGCCAACTTTAACTCCGAGCGCGCCATTGGAAAAGCCGCAAGCACTGTATGCGCCGGCTGCACTGGCTGTGGCCCTGCCTGTCGATCCCGCTGGCGATGTCGACAGGATAATAGAATCTCTTGCCAGTGAAGTCCCTTCGTTGGAGGCACTGGCACCGGCAACGAAGGAGAACACCATCCAGGCGGTGATTTCCGTAGAAACGGAGAAAGACCTTGGCTTGTTACCGGTAGCGGCACCGGCAACGAAGGAGGACACAGTCCAGGTGACAGTATCCCTGGAATCGAACAAAGACGCTGTCGTGTTACCGGCACCGGCACCGGATAAAGACTCTGTGGCAGTACCGGAGTCTAATAAAGTTGCTGCAGCAGGTACGGGAAATAAACAGGCTGCCACCGAAGGGCAAGGAGCTGTCAACGAGCAAAGAACGCTCACTCAAGCTGAGAGGACACTCCTTGCAAATCAACAATTCGATGACGTGCCGAAGAACTTTCTTCCGAAGAAGAAGAAATATGCCGGGTTACCGCGTCTTTCGAAATTCGAACAGGAAATCATATCGGTATTCTTAAACTGTTATATGGACTCGTAAGTTCCGTTTAACTATCTATGTTATCATTTAAGTAGTTTACTTTTATATTTAACTATCCGATTTATTAATCAACTAGGTTATATATCTGTTTAAGTATGTTACTTAGAATGTAATTTGTTTAATTTTTCGTTTAAATGCCAGGACTGTCGTATGGAGGAATGATTATGTTTTCACTACACGAGCCAACGTGTTCACGTTGTTGGACGGGAAGGAAATGGTGACAGACGACGTCGTCGACGTTCTGGTCTGCATCATCCAGAAAGCGCTGAAGAGATCGCGGTCTCCTTACAAGAAACGCGCTGCCATCACTCGGCCGCTGGCCCTGTGCCTGTCCAAACAAGAGGACACGGCGGAAGACGCTCTCAGCATGATCGACGATGCTACGCGGAACGTCCATGATGTCGACATCGTAATCATGCCAATAATTTTAAATGGCCATTTCCACGTCATCGTGCTGGACAACGTCAAACGAGAGTACAGGCATTACTCCTCTTGCGAGAGTGAGGAATACGACAGAGACGCGATCGATATGGTGAGCTACAAGTCACGTATAGCACACACATCGGAGTTCGTATTTGTCCATACTAACTTTAAAGCTTATTTCGTTACAGCGGAAACTATTCGAAAATTGCGTCGAGATGGAATTGGGCGTGTCGGCGATGTCCTCGTACCCCATGATTCACGATAGGAGTGCTCCACGACAAAAAAAAGGAACTGTCGACTGCGCAGTGTACGCGATGCGGTTCATTGAGCTGATTCTAAATGGTGAAAAGCTACGCCTACCACAAGCGGATGTCCCTTACCTACGAGCGAAGTTTGTCGCACGCATACTCATCGATGGGAGTCCAGCCGGTGTCAAGGACAAAGCCGAGAAGAGTACCGCATCCGATGCACAAGAATAAATTAGTTTGTTAAATACAATGTAAATTTTATTCGTTAGTGTTTACGTTTACAAATACATGTTTGACTAAGAATGTCTGTGTTTAAATACAAAGGTCTCTGTTTAAACACAAAGGTCCCTGTTTAAATATAAAGGTCTCTGTTTAAATATAAATATCTTGGATTACGTAAAGCTTGTGTGTCATAAACACTGATTGAGAAATAGACAAGTTTTTGTTTGAACTCTGTATGGGAATTCGTGGGAGTGTGACGTGGTATGATCGTAACGGTCACTGCAATAATTTCGGCTTGTTGGGAGGAGAACAGGGATTTTGAAATATATTCTCTACTCAGCACTGTATGCCCGGAATTAACCTTTCGGTCATTGTCTCGACGGAGGGCTTATGGCGGCAACCCTAGTTAATGGCCGATGCTCCATGGCAGCGGTTGCGGACACGATGGATGGCTTGAAGGTTTACATGAATGGACAGCACTGGGAACTTATACGATTGACACCGTTCGAAGCATTTACTGAGGTGGGAGCGGTATTCCACGATAGGGCCCTTCTTGATTCTTTGTTGCAAAGGTACGATGACCGCACAAAAAAATTCAGGATCGGGGCAAGCATGGTAAGTTTCAGGCCTGAAGATGTCGCCGTCGTTCTTGGTCTGCGTTGCGATGGAGAGGAAGTCGTCTTCCAGAAGAAGAAATCACGCTCATCTTTCCAAGAGAGGTATTTCTCCAAAAGCTACGAGAGACACAGCGACTCTATCAAGAGCACTCTTGAGCAACTTGTTCGGCAGAGTGGGGAAGAGGAAAATTTCGTCAAACTCCTGATGGTGTACCTTATGGGTACAGTCCTCTTCCCAAATACATCATGCTCGGTGCCAAATTGGGTCGTTGATTACGTCGATAATCTACCTGGCATGGGCCGATACGCTTGGGCGCAAGCGACGCACAAGTGGCTTATGGATGACGTCCCACTAGCTGCCGCAAGAGTGCGAGCAAGATGCGCCGGGGAGAAGATCCAGACGGGGTTCGTGAAGGGTTGTTCGCTCGCATTGAACATATGGTTTTACGAGCTAACCGGCTGTGGAAACAAAGTGAATACTAGCAAGACACCAACGATGCTGTGTTACGACAAGCAAGGGTCTATACAAACCATTTTGCCATCTCTGGAAGGAAAGGAGGTACATATACCGAAGTCTCTATTTAACTATATAGATTAATATTTAACTAAATCATTTACCGTTTAGATTTATACTTCTTTGTTTAACACAACATGGTCTCCATAACTTTGTCGGATGTATCTTAGTTTCGTGAGCTGGTTACCGCGAATGCGAATGCGAATGAAGATATAATTGTTGGGGCCGCCCGCCAGACAATGCAAGATGAAACTCCAATCTCTTCCGAGCGCGTAAGCCCCCATTCTCGTAATACGGCCCCACAGACCTCGGCAGCCACCACGACGGCACGAAGCGACGATGTCACCGCACGTCTGCTGCAGGCGTGTCAGTTATTGACAACCGAGTTCCCTCAGCTTGTTGCTCGGGTTGACGCAATGGAAGGACGGGCACAATCGACTGCGCCGTCCATACAAACAAATGAACTTCCCGGTTCGGATGCCCCGGAGGTAGTCCCGGCGAATGCGGGTGCCTTCATTGAGATGAGCTCAGAAATTGACTCCGATGAGGTTATTGAGGCCTCCATTCGCAGACGGTCACACTCGAGGAGACGTACGAAAAAAACAAAAACAACGAAGCGAATCTACCCGCAGGCTGCCGACGAGACAATGCCAGCATCACAGACAGACAGAGATCCGGGGTACGACGTCGTAGTGGCCGTATCGCAGACAGACAATAGCAACAATGAACCATACGACCAGGTACGGCACGTCTTCATTCTAGTGAAAAAAAATACCCCGGGTACTCGCGTCTCGACATATTCGAGCAAGAGTTGATAACGATCTTCGCCAACTGCTATATTGACGAGTATGTATGTAGTTCGTACATGTGAGGTTAAATATTAACATTACGCCTTAGAAATCGACATTATTCTTTAGCACTATATTTTTACGTTTAACTTAAGCTTTCAACATATAAATTTGTCTGTCTGTGTTTAACTATACCTGTTACCATTTAACCGCAGCACCATCGTCTGGAGTAATGCCGTTGTCAGCGCCACACGAGGACAACTATTCACTATGCTAGAAGGGAAGGAAATGGTGCCCGACGAGTTGATGGACGCGTTCGTATGCATAATGCAAAAGTCCATGAAGAGGGTACCATACCCTTATAAGAAGCGCGCCTCCATTACACGTCCACTGGCACTGTTTATGTCCAAGGTTCCTGACGCGTGCGAGTTGTCGCTCGATATGATCGGAGACGCCGCGCGAAACCTGCATGAAGTTGACATTGTTATCTTTCCAATAATCATTAACGGCCGCGTCCATGTGGTGGTGCTGGACAATGAGAAGCAGGAATACAGGCATTATTCCTCATGCCTTTGCGATGATTACATCAGAGACGCGTTTGAAATGGTACGTTCCTTAGACATAGTCACAGGTTCATGAATAGTAATTTAATAGCATCAGGTTGTATATCTCAACAGCGGCAACTATTTGACTACTGTGTCGATATGGAGTTCAGCAACACGGTGACTATGCTGTACCCGCTAATTCACGACGGTGACACCCCACCACAGAGACGAGGAAGTGTCGACTGCGCTGTTTATTTGATGCGATTTATCGAGCAAATGCTCGAAGGTGAGGAGCTACGCGTTGCTCGAAAGGATATACCATATTTCCGATTAAAGTATGTTGCCCGCATACTTTTCGAAGGTCGAAGAACCGGGATCTTAGAAAGAGGCGAGTCTTCGACTATGGAGAGGAAACCGACTTGAGTTATTGTTTTAAATTATTCTGTTTAAATAAATATGTTATTTTTGAAACCCACTCGTTTCTGTATAACTATTTCCGTCTTTGTTTAAATAATGCGGCTATGTTTAATAGACAGATTTGTAATCTTGAATTTAACATGTTTACGGAGAAAAGGATAATAACTTTATTGTGAAAACGAGAATAACTGGTTACATATCATCATCGTCTAAAAATGGACACGTCTTGCGCAAGTTCATCATCATCGTCTTCGTCTTCAAGCGTGAATTGAACAGGTTTTTGTAACTCTATAATCTAGTCACTCCACTCGAAGGCAAATTTGATTTATGTATAACTATAAGTGTATATATTTAATTTTAAAAGTTTCTATTTAAACATCAGCATGGCCATCGTACTACCGGAATTTTAGTCCTTTAACAATAATATTTTTATGCTGAAAAGCAACCGTTTGTGTTTAAATATTAAACATAGAGACAGTTTTACACATGAAATGAAATATGTTTATTGCAAATACGAGAATAACTGATTACATAACAAATAAGGCCACGTTTATTGCAAATACGAGAATAAATATTAAACAAAGACACATTTTAAAACAATTGATGAGATATCTGATCCACCAGGACATGAGCAAGATGCAACTCGGCGATGTAATCGTTGGAATCTTGCACATCAGAGGGTTCGCAGGCAGTTGTTCAAATTGCAAGTTCAACAACCACCAGGCGCTATGATGCGACAATGGCACATCATCTGTCTCAACAACGAGATTGACTGCAGCGCATTTGAAGAGTGAGTATACATGACACATGCGCTGGAAGTCAACCTCATTTTCTATTGGGCAAATCGTTTTATGTCCATCGGGTGTGATAAACTTCACCCTAACATGGGAAACATCAAGACCCCATCGGTCACATATCTCCGCTACGATTGAATCCCAACAAGTCTGTGCCGTGAACACTAGCACTCGTCCCTCCCCGTTGTATCTTGCAATTGCACAAAAACTCTCCATTAAAAACCTGCATGTAAATAAATATAAATTGGTACTCTCTCTTAAAGGATGATCAAACAGAGACAAAAAGGAAGACATTCTCATCTTATCTCCCCTTATCGGACAACCGGCGGAGTTCAAACGAATGCGAACGATGACACTTCCAAACTTTGTTTCAGAAAATTCAATACAAGAAGGAATGAAAAAGATTGACAAAAGCCAAATAAAAAATGTTTAACATGATGTGACTGGGCGGTTGTTTTCCCACCATTTACAAGGGTACACACGGAATTTCATAGCATAAACCTTGTACAAATGAACGACATGGGGTAAAAATGAAATAAAACACTAACGGAAGGGCTTTCTGGGGTATTGCAAACTTGCAGGGGCTGTCTGGGAAAGTTTGCAATTCCCGAAAGGTGAATAGTAATTTTCCCTTAATTCAAAGATAGATACATGAATAAACAGTTGATGCATGAAGAAAGTCATACAAGAGCGCAGGAAGGAACTAGGATATGCACAACCAAAACCATAACCATGAAGCACTGATATATATGTTTGCTATAGCAGATAGCCATTATAGAAACTACTAGTCTGCAGATGCAAGCAACATCTTGCACCTGTGGTTACTAACAGTATTATTTTTAAACGATAGTGCGCAACATGAGTTGAACAGAACAGTTCCAGGTTCAGCAAACAACAACTGTTTGAAACAAAAGGGCAGCCGCCTCTTCATCCCATGGCATATTTCTGTGTCCAGCTGCGGGCTGTGGACTCATACTTGGTTCTGTCAGTCTTGTACATTTGAGCAATCTCCGGAACAAGAGGGTCATCTGGATTTGGATCGGTCAGCAGAGAGCAAATCGAAAGCAGGACCTGATCCCACACGAAGATAATTACAATACTTAGTACATCATAATTCAAGGATGAGATGAAACAATGACAGTAAATAGAATCAGAAGTTGCTCAACTTGGTATTGGCATGCTGCCATATGACTTCTCCATAAATTATTTGCACGAATAAAAATAATAACAGGATTTTTTTTCTAAAAACACTAGTTTCTTCCAATAAATTAAACATATGTACAACAGTAAACCAGAATATACTTCAATCACGGCGATTAGCATTCGACACTGACACAGTTATACATGCTTCAAGTACCAAAATAATTCATAGTTCAACTATATAATTCGAAATTTCAAACCTTGGATATGGTCAGGGCTGGGCTCCATTGCTCTTTCAGTATATCCAGGCATATGCTTCCATTGCTATTGATGTTGGGATGAAAGACCTTAGTCTTGAAAGCAACCTAAAATATGAGAGTCACATCTGATCAGCAGTTGTAAATAGTACTCATTAATAAAATCAAACAAAAGAGAAACTTTGCAACAAGCATGTTTCTATGCATTAAAGAAAATGTATAAATGCTGCAATTTGACATGCAGGAAAACAGTATGTGGTATCTTTCTTCACCGAGTATTTCCCCATGTGTTCCACAAACCTTTATTTCATACTTGAATAGGTTTGGAAAATAAAAAAGATTACGTTGGTAGACATGAAAATTACACCTTTAGTTTTAGGGTTTATGACAACTCAAGGAAGATACAACAAAATTTCTTTGTGGACGGCACCCTCGGTTGTTGGATAATTTTAAATAGCATGAGTTGAGATGTTTATTTTCTATAAATAATTTTTATTCTAGAAATTCCTCTGTATTACCAAACAAATGGGAAATCATTGATACTGCAAAACTTTCTCCTCAGTCTTCATCAGTTAAGCATCTAAAAGAGAACAAGGTAATGTATGATTTTGCCACTTCAAAATGCACAAAAAAGAAATTACAATGTATTTAGACTATATCTGATTTCAAAGTAAAGACCTCTGTTCAATCTTAAAGTCAGATTAGCCACAAGTCATCACACATTACAACAGGTGAATTAAGATCATATTACTTTGACAGGCGAAAATCAAAGCTGGAGAAGCAAAGCAAACTAGGCTTCATCAATTTAAATACATGTTTAATATACAAATTTGCAGACTATTTCGTGTGATCAAATATGATTTTCATTCATTGGCTTAAGGGGGTAACAGGTTGAAAATGTATGTTTAATAAAATTATCTAAATTTTGATTTATTTTATTTTTTGGTGGTCAATTCATCAAGCAGTAAATAAGACACCTTTGGGGGCTTGAAAGGATAGTCTGGTGGAAAATGAATATTTACTAAAAACACCCCTCCAGAATATGGACTATCAGGGGGTCCCATGATTGTAGCTTGCCAATGGAACATATCTTCCCCAACAGGACCTGAAAAGAGTAAAAATGAAGACATGATGTCAAGCCGTAACATGGAAAAGAACATGAATGTTTATGTTACTCATGGCCCTCTGTGCATTGCACAGTAAATCCAAAGAATGCCATGCTATGGAGCACAATAATAGGTACAAGATGGTTGAAAAACAGGTTAAGAAAGTGAGAACATGGTTAATTGCATAAGCATAACATAAAAGCTATTGATGAATGTCACTAAGCTTTACTTGTTTCCAGTTCAAACTTTAATTTAGTCATTAGTTGATCTATATCAAGTTGCTCAAACTTTAAAGTACTCCCAAGATTCCAATCACAGATAGAATTCAAGGCTTAGCAAAAGAGAAAAACATATAGAATGTAGATTTCTATCCCTTCACTTCATTAGAAGTAAACTCTTGTAAAAATGGACAGGTTGAACCACCTCTCATGTTAGACCTAATCAATCCTTAGCTACTCCCTTATTTCCTTCTCTTGACATAAAGGGAAACCGGCATAACTGTAACATGTAAGCTCTCAGACTCTTGATATCGATTCTTGGCAGGTTTATCGTTATTATTGCACAAGGACAAAGACTAAAATCTTTATCATCCATTAGTAAAAGAGAGCATTTCATCTGTCTTGTCTCAGAACCAAAAATTATGATTGAACCCCTCCTCTCACTCATCACCTTCTCAGGATTAAAGCATCAGATTAAAGCCTCTAGATCATGCTATTATTCAGGAAGATCAAGCAATTTCAACAATACTCATGCTCTAGAAACAAATAACACCAATGACCTATCAATCATCTCCATTCAATAGATATTCTTTTCCAAGCTTTAAATTTTTTTTTGACTAATATGGACAAGTCACATCAGGGGCGTGCTCAGGCGAAGAGTTAACACCTCAATCTAACTGTGCTTCACCCTACATGAGCTGAGATTTGAACATGCTTCTTCGGTAAAAACACAAACACCCTATGCAGAGAATCTAGTGCACCAAGAGGCGATTGGCAGGCCATAAAACTCTTCAAAACTCGTTTTGCATCAACTGAAAACCAAGTTCCAGCATTTAAAGAATGACAAGAATGGTCATTCAAATCAGTGATACCTAAGAACCCATTCTCACTAATATAAAATCATCAAACAAGATCAAACCTTAAAAAGAAACAAAAAATGAAAGATCATAGTAAAAGAGAAGAAATCAAAAGAACCACAATATCAGTACCTGCGCTGCAGGAGGTAGGAGGATCCTTCTGCAAGTCCTTCAATTCCTTCAAAATTCTCTTTGACGCCATCAGAACCTACTGCAATAACCCATATCAACCCCCAAACAATTAACCCTCTTCCAATCCACAAAAGAACCCTAAAAACAAGATTTTTTTTTTTTTTTAAAAAAAAAACCTAGAAAATCACAACTCTGAAAAATCAATCAAAGAATCAAAAAACAAAATAATCACAGATCAAAAACCACATCCACACAAACCTTGATCAAGATCGAGAAAAAAACACATATTGGCGGCTATAAATGGAGCTAAAAATCACAAAAAATGGGCAGATCGAAAGAACAACAAACCCTAGATCGATCAGGACCTGGAACCAAAATGGGATATCAGGATCAAGCGAAGCCTCAAGCGCGGAAGAGATCGGGAAGCGGCTCTGCGATGAGATCCGCCACCAAACCCCAACGCCGGAGAAACGAAGAGCGTTATATCCAAGCAATTCACTAAAAATTGTTTTTCAATTTAATATTTCAATAAATTTTATTTTTATTTTTTTAATTTCCTCATTTTTTATATATATAATTTGCAGAAAAACACATCCATTTTTCTTTTGAAAATTTATGTTATTATTATATTATTTATTTCGGAACTTTTATTCATTAATTTTTATTTTTAATTTAATTAGATGCCTAACTTGGTCAAAAGATGATAGCGTCCAAAACAAACCAGGTGTCTTTTTTTATAATTAAAAGAAATTATTTCTCACGCAAAATTTTCACATAAATCAGATGCAATACGCTAATGTCTAAATGATTTATTATTATGTGATATAAATATATCTACATATATACACACAACATTCACCGTTGAATGCAATTAATTATAATGATTAATAAAAAAAATTGGACGAAATATGTATTGTATTTTTTATACATCTTTTACTAAATATTTAAATTCCTAAATAAATATTTCTTTTGGATATCTACATTTATTTTTAAAATATTTCAAGAATAATTATTTATAAAATAAATAAATTTACACCTTTAAGATATATATAATTATTCATATATGCACTTAACAAATACTACTATATATGTAATAAAAAAACTTTCAAAGCATTTAGTAAAGTACAAACTAGGAAGAGATTTTTCCTTGTAGCAAAATTTATTAAATATTTTTTTTTTTTTTTTTTTTTTTTTGAGGTTCGCAAAAAATCTAAATTGGAGGAGTTAATTACATGAATTAAATGTACCATCTATATCTTAGGTCATCTCACCAACTCCAGTGATGACTCAACCCTAACAATGGAGTAGATAGAAACGTCTACTGTACCTCCTGCAATGCCCCCATAATTGAACAATTCATCCCAAGCAATTATGTTTTAGCCTTTTAGGTGTCACTTGTACTTTTTTTTTTTTTTTTTTTTACTTGTTGTGTTCTTAATTTCTTGCCTACCCAACTCAAGTGGTATTTGTGACCATTTTCATATCCTAGTCAAGGGAAAATTACTATTCACCCCTCGGGAATTGCAAACTTTCCCAGACAACCCCTGCAAGTTTGCAATACCCCAGAAAGCCCTTCCGTTAGTGTTTTATTTCATTTTTACCCCCTGTCGTTCATTTGTACAAGGTTTATGCTGTGAAATTCCGTGTGTACCTTTGTAAATGGTGGGAAAACAACCGCCCAGTCACATCATGTTAAACATTTTTTATTTGGCTTTTGTCAATCTTTTTCATTCCTTCTTGTATTGAATTTTCTGAAACAAAGTTTGGAAGTGTCATCGTTCGCATTCGTTTGAACTCCGCCGGTTGTCCGATAAGGGGAGATAAGGTGAGAATGTCTTCCTTTTTGTCTCTGTTTGATCATCCTTTAAGAGAGAGTACCAATTTATATTTATTTACATGCAGGTTTTTAATGGAGAGTTTTTGTGCAATTGCAAGATACAACGGGGAGGGACGAGTGCTAGTGTTCACGGCACAGACTTGTTGGGATTCAATCGTAGCGGAGATATGTGACCGATGGGGTCTTGATGTTTCCCATGTTAGGGTGAAGTTTATCACACCCGATGGACATAAAACGATTTGCCCAATAGAAAATGAGGTTGACTTCCAGCGCATGTGTCATGTATACTCACTCTTCAAATGCGCTGCAGTCGATCTCGTTGTTGAGACAGATGATGTGCCATTGTCGCATCATAGTCAAAACGAATTCTTGTCATTGTAAAGTTCTTATCCTTCATCTTTACTCTTAAAGTCATATGTGTTCGCCTAATTATTATATTTACCGTTTAATTATTATAGTTACCGTTTAAGTATTCCAGTTTCCTTTTAAAAAAATAAGTTCCCGTGGTAAACCAATAAGTTATGCTTGTTAACCGGTCTCATCCCCGTTCCCGTTTAAACATATATTTTACCGTTTAAAAATTTGTGTCTGTGTTTAACTTATTATGTTTTAGTTTAAATATACTTGTTTGAAGTGAACTTATTTTGTTTCCGATTAAGTTACTGATGTTTTCCGTTTGTCTGAAGTGTTGGCAGGAATTCTGATTCTGCCAGCGCACCTGTTCCATCTGATGGCGACCCGGACGCGGCAGCATGCCTTCCGTCCTCCTCGGATCATTCCGAAGTGTTGTCGTTGGATATCGGACAACGTTTCGTAGACGTTGAACATTTCAGAGACGCGCTTCGGAATTTTGCAATCAAGAGGAATTTTGACTTCAAATTCGTAAAGAATGAGAAACACAGGGTGACTGTAGAATGCGCTGCCGTTGGTTGTCGCTGGCGCCTTCATGCATCAAAGGAATACAATAAAAATACGTTCAGAATAAAGACAATGCACCCGTCACACACTTGCGGTGGTGGAATTGGCTCGGTGTCACATCCTAAAGCGTCGAAAAAATGGGTAAGCGCTCGAGTTATTGATAAGCTTAAAGGCCAGCCATTGTACAGGCCAATCGACATTCAGAAGGACATGTTACGGGAACACGGTGTCCACATTCCATACAAGCAAGCCTGGTTGGGTAAAGAGCGTGCCCGGGTGATCCTCGACGGCAGCGACGTCTCCAGCTATGATCTGCTGCTCTGGTACGTCGATAAGGTGGCTGAGACAAATCCCGGCAGCATTGCGATTGTAGAAAGAGACGGTGACCGTTTTAAACGTGCATTCTTCTCGTTCCGTGCGTGTATCATGGGATTCAAGCGGGGTTGCAGGCCGCTGCTGTTTGTCGACGGTACCCATCTTCTTGGGAAATATCGTGGCACGTTGCTGGGCGCCACAGGCAAAGATGGAAACAATGGGTTTTTCCACTTGGCCTTCGGTATCGTCGACAACGAGACTGATGCGAATTGGACGTGGTTCATTTCCAAGTTAGGTGATGCGTTATACGATGAAGGCGATTATGAAGAGATTATTACGTTTGTGTCGGACAGGTCTAAGGGGCTTGTGAACGCCATTGCTAGGGTCTTCCCCTCTTCCCCACATGCCTATTGCCTTCGACACTTGGAGGCCAATTTTATGAAAGCCAATGGCGGACTTGGTAGGGCATTGAAGGACGAGTGCTGGTCCATATGCTTTCGTATTGCGTGGGCATCAACGAGTAAAGAATTTGATGATACGGTGAATGAATTGCGGGGCATATCACCAGAAGCACATCGCTGGCTGCTTCAAAAGTCAGATTTGTCACATTGGTGTAATTTTTTGTTCAAAGGACAACGTTGGGGCAATATGTATTCAAATGTCGCAGAGTCCTTCAATGCGTGGATAAAAGAAGCTCGCCATTTACCCGTTACGAGAATGGTCGACTCCATACGGTATTTGAATGTTTGATTCCTTCGATCTGTTTAAACATCTTCGTCAGTCTTTAACTTCGTTTACTTTACATGTGTCTATAATGGTCTGTGTTTAACTACGTTTGTTACTATTTAACTATAATTGTTTTCGTTTAACTATCCACGTTTATGTTTACGTATTCTTTGCTTACGTTAACAATCAATTATAATTTGTTATGATACAGGTTCAAATTAATGCGGATGTTATGCACACGTCGTGAGCAAGCGAACAAATGGGACACGTACTTGTGCCCCGATATACATAGGAAGGTAGACGAACTGGTTGCGGAAAGCCGAAATCTTTATGTTGGTCGTTGTGTCGATGATCGTTACGAAGTCGTTGACCATTGCAGCAACTCCGTCGATCTATCGGGTAGAACATGCTCATGTCGTAGGTGGCAAATTTATGGTATCCCGTGCACACACGCTTGCGCTGCAATAATGCAGACAGACACCAACGTTCATCAATTTATTAGCCGGTACTTCACCGTGGAGACATACAAACTTGCGTATACGGACGCTATTTTCCCTATACCAGACGATGACAAGCCTACGGACGACAATCGAGAACTCCATCTGCGTTCGCCTGCGACGAGAAGGCAACCTGGGCGACCCAGACGGAAGCGGCTCGAGTCGCAAGCGTCCGCGGTCCGCGAGTTACGGTGCAGCCGCTGCCACGCGTCCGGCCATAATCGTAGATCTTGTAATGAACCTGTCGCCGACTAGCCATTGTAAATAAACACCTATTTTAACTCATAATAAGCATATTTATGTCTATATGTTTGATATTTACACAGTAAGTTTAAACATAAATATATTATTTTAATGAGTAACAATTGTTGTTAAAGGGAGACATTAATATTTAAATGGGTTAAGTTAAAATTAAATGGAGAACGTTTTGTTTAAGGGATAACATAGACATGTAACACATATAATACCGAAGCGTAGTTGTCCGGTCAAAATTGATCGACCCTTGGAATTCTCATTGAAAGACATTTAATGTATCTCCTGAATTGAAGTAGCCAAGTTGAACGACCCTTCCATTTCCCGTGCACATATAATGTATCTATTGTATAAATTGCCTTCGAGTGGAGTGATTAGATTATAAAGTTACAAAAACAATTGATGCGACATCTGCTCGACCAGGGGATCGCCGGGACACATATCGTCAATGAAATCATATGTTCAATGCGAGCGAACAACCCTTCACGAACCCCGTCTGGATCTTCTCCCCGGCGCATCTTGCTCGCACTCTTGCGGCAGCTAGTGGGACGCCATCCATAAGCCACTTGTGCGTCGCTTGCGCCCAAGCGTATCGGCCCATGCCAGGTAGATCATCGACGTAATCAACGACCCAATTTGGCACCGAGCATGATGTATTTGGGAAGAGGACTGTACCCATAAGGTACACCATCAGGAGTTTGACGAAATTTTCCTCTTCCCCACTCTGCCGAACAAGTTGCTCAAGAGTGCTCTTGATAGAGTCGCTGTGTCTCTCGTAGCTTTTGGAGAAATACCTCTCTTGGAAAGATGAGCGTGATTTCTTCTTCTGGAAGACGACTTCCTCTCCATCGCAACGCAGACCAAGAACGACGGCGACATCTTCAGGCCTGAAACTTACCATGCTTGCCCCGATCCTGAATTTATTTGTGCGGTCATCGTACCTTTGCAACAAAAAATCAAGAAGGGCCCTATCGTGGAATACCGCTCCCACCTCAGTAAATGCTTCGAACGGTGTCAATCGTATAAGTTCCCAGTGCTGTCCATTCATGTAAACCATCAAGCCATCCATCGTGTCCGCAACCGCTGCCATGGAGCATCGGCCATTAACTAGGGTTGCCGCCATAAGCCCTCCGTCGAGACAATGACCGAAAGGTTAATTCCGGGCATACAGTGCGGAGTAGAGAATATATTTCAAAATCCCTATTCTCCTCCCAACAAGCCGAAATTATTGCAGTGACCGTTACGATCATACCACGTCACACTCCCACGAATTCCCATGCAGAGTTCAAACAAAAACTTGTCTATTTCTCAATCAGTGTTTATGACACACAAGCTTACTTACGTAATCCAAGATATTTATATTTAAACAGAGACCTTTATATTTAAACAGGGACCTTTGTGTTTAAACAGAGACCTTTGTATTTAAACACAGACATTCTTAGTCAAACATGTATTTGTAAACGTAAACACTAACGAATAAAATTTACATTGTATTTAACAAACTAATTTATTCTTGTGCATCGGATGCGGTACTCTTCTCGGCTTTGTCCTTGACACCGGCTGGACTCCCATCGATGAGTATGCTTGCGACAAACTTCGCTCGTAGGTAAGGGACATCCGCTTGTGGTAGGCGTAGCTTTTCACCATTTAGAATCAGCTCAATGAACCGCATCGCGTACACTGCGCAGTCGACAGTTCCTTTTTTTTGTCGTGGAGCACTCCTATCGTGAATCATGGGGTACGAGGACATCGCCGACACGCCCAATTCCATCTCGACGCAATTTTCGAATAGTTTCCGCTGTAATGAAATAAGCTTTAAAGTTAGTATGGACAAATACGAACTCCGATGTGTGTGCTATACGTGACTTGTAGCTCACCATATCGATCGCGTCTCTGTCGTATTCCTCACTCTCGCAAGAAGAGCAATGCCTGTACTCTCGTTTGACGTTGTCCAGCACGATGACGTGGAAATGGCCATTTAAAATTATTGGCATGATCACGATGTCGACATCATGGACGTTCCGCGCAGCATCGTCGATCATGCTGAGAGCGTCTTCCGCCGTGTCCTCTTGTTTGGACAGGCACAGGGCCAGCGGCCGAGTGATGGCAGCGCGTTTCTTGTAAGGAGACCGCGATCTCTTCAGCGCTTTCTGGATGATGCAGACCAGAACGTCGACGACGTCGTCTGTCACCATTTCCTTCCCGTCCAACAACGTGAACACGTTGGCTCGTGTAGTGAAAACATAATCATTCCTCCATACGACAGTCCTGGCATTTAAACGAAAAATTAAACAAATTACATTCTAAGTAACATACTTAAACAGATATATAACCTAGTTGATTAATAAATCGGATAGTTAAATATAAAAGTAAACTACTTAAATGATAACATAGATAGTTAAACGGAACTTACGAGTCCATATAACAGTTTAAGAATACCGATATGATTTCCTGTTCGAATTTCGAAAGACGCGGTAACCCGGCATATTTCTTCTTCTTCGGAAGAAAGTTCTTCGGCACGTCATCGAATTGTTGATTTGCAAGGAGTGTCCTCTCAGCTTGAGTGAGCGTTCTTTGCTCGTTGACAGCTCCTTGCCCTTCGGTGGCAGCCTGTTTATTTCCCGTACCTGCTGCAGCAACTTTATTAGACTCCGGTACTGCCACAGAGTCTTTATCCGGTGCCGGTGCCGGTGCCGGTGCCGGTAACACGACAGCGTCTTTGTTCGATTCCAGAGATACTGTCACCTGGACTGTGTCCTCCTTCGTTGCCGGTGCCGCTACCGGTAACAAGCCAAGGTCTTTCTCCGTTTCTACGGAAATCACCGCCTGGATGGTGTTCTCCTTCGTTGCCGGTGCCAGTGCCTCCAACGAAGGGACTTCACTGGCAAGAGATTCTATTATCCTGTCGACATCGCCAGCGGGATCGACAGGCAGGGCCACAGCCAGTGCAGCCGGCGCATACAGTGCTTGCGGCTTTTCCAATGGCGCGCTCGGAGTTAAAGTTGGCTGAGCCTCAGCCATTGTTGGTTCAACATCAATTGGTGCTTCCATTGCGACGACGTCTGCCGGCGAAGGCAGCGACATTGTCGGTTCCTTCCACGCAAGCCTCTTCCGGCGAAGGAAGCGACGTCGGCCTCGCAGGACTGCTTTCGCAATGACGTCGTCATCAGAGATGGTAGCACAGTCAACCGGTGGATGGAGGGGGGCTCTTGCGTCAACATCGGCCTGCGAACGTGCCTCCAGAGCCGCCACACGAGCAACAAGCCTGGGGAACTCTACAGTCAATATCTCGCACGCCTGCAATAGACGTGCGGTCAGGTCATCGGATGTTGCTATCGGGGGGGGGGGGTGGAGGGGGGCTTGCCCGTCGCCGATCAGTCCGTGCGCGGGGTGGGCTCCGAGATGGTGGTCGGCGTCGGACGCGCTTCGAGGATGTTGGCCGATCATCTCTCCTTGACGCCAACGGAACGGGAGCAGGAATATCACCTCCGTGTGTAGTTGTATCACCGACACGCCTCGCCCCAAGAAATATTTCTTCGTCCTGGTTCGCGGCGACCAATTCCGGAAACTGACAATTGTAATCAACAATACTGTTAAACACTAAATACTATGTTTGTAAAAAAAAACAATTCAGTTAAACAATAACCAATATAGTTAACGGTTAACTTATATGTTTAAAAATTAATATAGTTTGTTAAACGACAAATACAATACTTAAATCGATTTAGTACCTCTTTTCCTTCAAAAGATGAAAATAAGTTTCCCGTGGACACTTGCTTCCAGTAGCTGTTCTCACCGTAGCACAGGATCCTCGGGGTCTTGCCAAAACGAATCTTCTTGCCGGTTCCGGTGAGCTCATAGAACCAAGTCGTTAGCGCAACCGAGCAACCTTTGACATACCCCGTGTTGGTCTTGTTCCCGGCGCACCTCGCTTGCACTCGAGCGGCCGCTTGTGGAACGTCCTCCATCATCCACTTGTGGGTCGCTTGCGCCCATGCATATCGTCCCATTCCCGCTAGGTCGTCGACATAGTCTACGATCCAGATTGGAACAGAGCAGGAGGTGTTCGGGAAGAGGATAGTACCCATGAGGTACACCATGAGGAGTTTTACAAAATTCTCCTCTTCCCCCCTCTGCCGAACTACCTGCTCAAGTGTTTTCTTGATGGAGTCTTTATTTCTCTCGTACGCTTTTGATAGAAACCTCGACTCGAATGCCGAGCGTGGTTTCTTCTTGTGGAACACGACAGCGTCTCCAACACACCGTAGCCCCAGGATTAGAGCCACATCTTGAGGCCTGAAACTGACCAGGCTTGCCCCGATCCTGAATTTGTTGCTGCGGTCATCAAACCTCTGCAGCAGAGAATCAAGAAGGGTTCTCTCTTGGAGGACGGCTTCAATCTCGGTCAAAGCCGCGAACGGTGTCCTTCTAATGATCTCCCAGTGACGTCCACTCATGTGAGCTTTCAATTCACTCAGAGTCTCGACAACAGGTGTCAAGTAGCATCGACCGTTAACTAGGTTGACTGCCATGACCAAAACCCTACAAGAAGAACAATACATCTGTTTAGAGTCGTATAGTTAAACAGAAAGCAAAATAGTTAAACAGTAAACTCAATACTTAAACGGAGACATAAATTGTTAAACGGAGACAACATTATAAAACACAAAATCAGATTTATCACACAGAAAAAGTCAACCATCAGATTCATCAACGGCCTCCTTACCTTGGTGTGAAAACTGATGAAATTCCGAAGCCTTGAGCGGGAGTTCTCCTTCCAGACAAGGGTGAAGAGGCGATGATCACAAATAACCCAGCCAATGACAACTTCGGAAACGGAAAAGGTGAAGAGGAGATGATCGCAAATAACCCAGCCAATAACGACAACTTCGGAAACGGAAAAGATGAAGATGCGATGATCGCAGTTAACCGGCGGCGTAAATGGTGCCCTCTCGGTAATAAACAAAGAAAAATAACCGGCTTCCTCTATAAGCGGTAACATCATTCCACGTAAGGGCATTACCGTCAAACCAACTCGCGATTTCACAACTTCCCAGGTAAGGGTAATTTCGTCAAATAAATTCAAATTTAACTCCGTCAATCTCCGTTACAGCCCTGGGGGGTTTGAAATTCATTCTATAGAAAAGGAGGGGTTTTTTAGGGATATCAAAATTCGTGGGGTTTTTTTGTGAATATTGTAAACTTTGGGGGTTTCTTTGGTAATTACCAGTTAAAAAAATATATTTCAATAATTATAATTATATTTTCTAATTAATAATTAATTTTATTTAACAATTAAGCATTTAGTATCAATTAATGATTTTCGTTAATTAGTTCATTGATTTTTTTAAGAATAATTATTCATATCAAAATATTTTTTTTTACACTTGACGGCAAATACCTTTCATTTAAGATTTAAGTCAAAAACATATATAGATGTAAAGTGCACTCACAAGCTCAACAACACTTTGTTTTTATTTTGTATGGGTTTTGATCTAAGAGTCAGGACCACTCCGAAATAAGAATCTTATGTTAGGAACCTAGTTCTGATAGGCTAAGTGGTAAGCTTTTCCGATTTCCAATCTAACCACTATATTTGAGTTTTCAAATTTTAATATTTTAAGTACAAATTTAATTAATATTAAAAAAATAAATATTCTTCAGCTAAAAAAAATATTTATCTCTATTTCAAATTATTTGAAAATAAAGTTAAGTTATACATTGGAATAAGCACCATTCCAACCCATTTTCCAACCGAACACCATTTTTTTATATATAAAAAAAAGAAAATATTATAATTTTGTTAATTAATAGGTTGAGAAATAAAAATAAACCTTCATTTCATATTTGATTTAAAATATTGGTTTCATCATTTAAGTCATTACAACCAACTATATATGAAAATTTTCCAAGTAGTTCCAACTAAAGCCTCCTCGTATAGTCATATTTGTACACTACACCCATACACATACATCTATAGAGCGTTGCTATCTACACACATCCTTTTTATATACAAAATAATTATTACATAATTCCTTGTACATCCTACAGATAATAAAGGTTAAATAATAATTTAATGACTGTTGAAGGACTGTTTTTAATAAATCTTAAAAAAATAAAAATTTAAGGACATCTTGGATGAAATATATAGATATATATAACTTGTACAATATTCCCATTTTACTCATTCAAATGGGTAGATAGACCAACTATAACAAAAGCTGTTCTTAATAATAATCCTTACATTTCTAGATTTCTCCATTTATATATCTTGTCTAAACTTTACTTAATTAATCACATCAAATTATTATCAAACAACCTAAA
Organism: Dioscorea alata; assembly: GCA_020875875.1. NCBI lineage: Eukaryota > Viridiplantae > Streptophyta > Magnoliopsida > Dioscoreales > Dioscoreaceae > Dioscorea > Dioscorea alata. The sequence goes on along the minus strand of CM037022.1, from coordinate 17,655,637 downwards.
CTTTAAAGTTTATATCACATAAAATTAATTCTAGTTGGTTGTAATAAAGATAGAATAACTAGTACACAAAACTTTTTTATAAATAGATAAAAATTCTTGCATCTTAACATCAACATCTAGTGACAAAAATTATGGTTACCTTTCGTTTTCTTTTCTCCGTCTTTATACTAATTATTTTTATAATATCAACGATGACACAAGCAACCCTAACAAGGTGTAGTGCCGAGGTTAACTGCGAGCACGTCGATAATATCAACGACGACACAAGCAACCCTAACAAGGCGTAGTGCCGAGGTTAATTGCGAGCACGTCGTATTATCGATTGATCCTTGCATTTTTTGCATTAGAACTGGTATGAAGAACTAATCACCTTAGTGTTACAGTGGAATAGCTACACTCAAAGCAATGGGCAGAAATAGAGAGCAGTGCATGAAGGTGTGCAAATGTCTTAAGAAAACATTGGCTCCTCCAATTTATGCTAAGTTGCATTTGTTGGGCAAGAACCTTCCTCATTTTTATCATATGATTCATCCATCCATGTCTTGTTGCTTTGTTTTCAAAGGTATTTCTTTTTGTTTTTTTAATAATAGGCGACAAGTGTCCTGGTATATAAATAGTGTTAGAGCCCAGTGTACATTGTATGAACAGTATATAATAGTACAAACATCCCGATGTGAACAGTGTATGAACAGTATTGTCAGGGAGAGTATTTGAACTCATAACCTCCCTTTAACACATTGATGTCATACCATTAGGTTATCCAATGGTTGACTTCAAAGGTATTTCTTATTCACTTTTTTTTTTTTTTTTTTTTATAAGTCATTTAAGTATATTAGAATATTATATTATGTATTAATATAATTATCTTTGACATAATTAATGTTTTTTTATATAATTCAGGTTGATTTGGAGAGCGAAGGTGAATAGATCGTGGAGTGGAAAAAGTTTCTCTAATTTTTTTTTCAATAAATGAATATCACAAGAGAATTATTCTCAAAAAAAGTTGTTCCAATTTTCTGGGTGGCTTGTTGTTCTTCTTTTTTTCTTAATAAATACGGTTTATGCACATTTAAAAAAAATTATTTTGAAAAAAAATGTTGAGTATGTAATACCATATTTTATGTGATTATTTTAATAAATAATTGTCTTCTATATTTTATTAAAAAAATTTTTATTTAGCACGGTAAGCGTTGAATTGTTGTGTTTGCGATTCATTGCATTTTTTTACAAAGTGGATAAACCACCATCATTATATTTGATGAAACATTTATAAAAATAGATAAAATAACAATTATTTTTATTATTTTCAGAATTTATTTAACTAAAAAATAATTAAAATTATAAAACTTGTATTTTAAATATAAATAAATCTCTTATATTAAAATTAAAAATATAATAGAGAACCAGAGAAAAAATAGGAAAAGGATAATAAAGGACAATAGAACAAAAGAGAGAAAAAATTATAAAAATTGTTAATAAAAAACTTATTTCTCTTCGGACTGAAACATACAGCCCATAAACCCTTCATAACATGACTTGATCACTTTGCAACATAAATAAAAGTACAATAAAAAAGAGAGAAAAAATTATAAAAATTATAAATAAAGGACTTTTTTTTCTTTTACGGCTGAAACATATCATCTCATAAACTCCTCAGGAATTAATTATTTTGCGAGATAAGTTTAAGATATCTTTACCTATCACGAATATAAATTGATTAGTCATCATCATTGTTAGATTAATCTAAAGATTGAAAGATAAAAAATAATATACATGATATAAAAGTTAATCATTTACATATAAATCATGGTAGCTAGGAGCTAAACATGCGCTCATTCCAAGGAGATCAAATGGAATTATGGAACCCATCTTATAATATCATAAAATAAGATTTGCTAATAATAAATAAATAAATATGTGAAAAGTGTTATTCCGCAAAGAAAAGCTTCATTAATTATATATATAACAGATGTTTAATTAGAAATACGCATATATATATGTCATTAGTATTGCCTATGCTTTAATAGTTCATAACCATAAAAATGAGTTCAAAGCTGAAAATAATTTATTAATATCTGAAACTTAATTTTAAAAAATTAAAATTTCCATTAAAAACATAGTACATATTTATGCATTCAAATATGCATTGGCAAATAAATAAATAAAATCCCAAAATTTCTTATTTAGGCCCAACAGCTTTGAATGGGCCTGATCCAAAAACCAAAAATAAAAAATTAAAATCCCTTTTTAAAATTAATTTTCACATCCGTTGTTAGTCCTTTCTATTAAAAACGGATTAAAAATAAATATTTTTTAATATTTAATAATACTTAAATAAAATATAAATTTTAAATCCGTTTCTAGTTTCTTTGTAGTAAAAAGATTAGAAATGGATATTTTCTAATATTTAAATAAAATTTAATTTTTTAAATCAATTCGTAGAAAAGATTAAAAACGGATATTTTTATAATATTTAATAATATTTAAATAAAATATTAATTTTTAAATCCGTTTCTAGTCCCTTTCTAATAGAAACGGAATAGAAACGAATATTTTCTAATATTTAATAATATTTAAATAAAATATTAATTTTTTAAATCCATTTTTAGTTCTTTTTATTGGAAACGGATTAGGAACGGATATTTTCTAATATTTAATAATATTTAAATAAAATATTAATTTTTAAATCCGTTTCTAGTTCCTTTTTATTAGAAATGGATTAGAAACAGATATTTTATAATATTTAACAATATTTAAATAAAATATAAATTTTTAAATCCGTTTCTAGTCTCCAACAGATTAAGAATGGATATTTTCTAATATTTAATAATATATAAATAAAATATTAAGTTTTAAATTCATTTCAAGTCCATTTTTATTAGAAACGGAGTAGGTACATATATTTTCTAATATTTAATAATATTTAAATAAAATATTAAATTTTAAATCCTTTCTATTAGAAACGGATATTTTTTTATATTAAATAATATTTCAATAAATTTCTAGTCTCTTTTTATTAGAAATTGATATTTTATAATATTTAAATAAAATAATAATTTTAAAATCCGTTTCTAGTCCCTTTTCTATTAGTAACGGATTAGAAACAGATATTTTTTAATATTTAATAATATTTAAATAAAATATTAATTTTTAAATTCGTTTCAAGTCCCTTTCTATTAGCAACGGAACGGTTGCAATTACAAACAAAATAATTTCCGTTTCTAATATTCTGTTTTTAAACAGTAACTTTTTTGTAGTGAAATTCAACCAATCATCTAAATTTCTTCTAAAGGAGATAAAAAAGAATAAAAATATTCATTGCTTCTGAACTTTGAACAATAATAGACATTCGACATTGTTACCAATTTCAAATCTTTTGTGAGAGGATTTTAAAAATGAAGAAGTATATTTAAAAGATGTATCTCTTAATCGTTCCCAATTAAGGCACTTATATAAAGAGTCATATAGGAAGTTATATGTGCCTATTTATGAAGATATAACACTAAAATACTAAGGATAGTTAAAACTCCAAAAGATACTTTGAAAGAATATAAGACTGAAGAGATGTAATAAGCACCATTTACAATATGATTACTGAAAGGTGGTCATTTGTAATTTCATTAATGAAAAGTTGTTTTAGTTTATTTGAAAAGTTATACTCTTTATTGAAGTAGTTTGTTTCCTTATTAAACAATTGTTAATGAAGTGGTGTGTCTCTTTAGTAAACACCCATTATTGAAGTCATGTGTCTTTTTATTAAACATCACCTCATTCCTATAAAACCCATCCCCTATCAATTTTCAAGAATGTGAAGGAAAACAAACACTTCACAAATTCAATGCTTTGTTTTTGAGTGTTCAAAAGATAGAAGAAAACTATTACTTTGTAAAAGCTATTGTTGTCTTTGCTTGAGTTTGGGAGTGCAAACTGTACTCAAAGGTCTTCATTGTATCATAAAGGAGATTCTGCATTCAATCTAATTTGCACTAAAGGTTCTAAAAATTGGTGGAGGCAAGTTAAGCCTAAATGCTAGGAAAGTGTTACTCACGCCTTGAAAACTTGTGCACTATTTTTTTTTTTCTTATCTTTTCTTTTCTACACTTCAAAGAACCATCACCACCAACATTTTTTGTTTAATTTTCCACGAAAGTTTGGATTTTTTGTTGGTTTCGGGGGTTTATGATGTAATTTTGTAGATGTGTTTGGATTGGAGATGACCTGTGTTTATTGAAAAGTTCTGGAATATTTGAGGTTTTGATTGTTTTTGAGTTTAATTATTTTTTCCTTTTTTTGTTGGGGATTGTTGTGCGGGTTGGAGTGATCCATGGCTTTGAAGATGATTTTGTAGGAGTTGAAGGACTTGCCGAAAAATCCGCTCACTTGCTGGTATTGATCATATATATCATTAAATTTAAATTTATAGGTAAAGATTACTTTTTTTACTCCTTAAAATTCTTGTATATTCTGGTGTAGTTTGTTAACTGATGATTGTCTATGTACTATTACTTTAGATCCTGTAGCTGAGTATATATTACACTGACAAACAACTACTGATTGCCTCTTGGTAGGTGACGCATTTCTTGTTATTGTCCTTTTTACTTTTAAACCTTTCAAGGTATTGCCTTTTTTACTTTTTTTATTTGGTTATTGATTATTTTCTCAAATTATAGTAATTGAGGTTTTCATTGTCTAATAGTCATAATTATATTTATGGTGGTATGTGATAGATGTACTAATAATTGTCCTTAAGAATTTAATTAAGAAGTTTCTTTATCCTTATTTCAAAAGGTACAACTAGATACTTGCTAAAGACATACTTTGTTGCTCATTCATTGTTGATAAACCAGACAATGCTGTATAGAGTCTATACTCTTTAGACATCTGCTTTGCCAATTTAACTTCTAAGAATCTTTCACTATTTGAAAAGACCAGACATGATACCTTGTTCATCATTTGTTTTTCGAATAAACAAGATATATCTTTTGGCTACATTCATTGTGTTGTTTATGCCATTTAAGAATTTTAAAGTCAAATGGATTTATAATGGTTGTTGGATTATGAGAACAAATGTCTAAAGAAGTGGGAGTATTATTAAATGTTTTTGAGCTTTAGAAGGGAATGTATTTATCATGTGAAAGATATAGCGACTTGATGAGTATTACTTATCTTTTTTGAATGTCATGCTAGTTAGCTATTTGAAGATTAATGCATTGGTTGTCTGATTGGCAATGGTTGTCCCCCATAGATATATTGAGTCTCTTGACCATATTCAGGCCAAATATTTATTTGCATATAACTTTGCCTTGATTTAGTTACGTTAACTCTTTATGTCAGTGTTGTTATGCATAAATTCCTTATTGCTCTGACATAGCTCATATTCAGGTCTCTTTGGAAGCAAGGTTTTTCATCCAAAGATCAACAGTAATGGAAGCATCTGCTTGGACATTCTAAAGGAGCAATGTAGTCTTGCCCTGACTATATCCAAGGTGTTTTTTCTCTCATTGTTTTAGGGAAAAGTACAAAAAAAAAACACTTCAAATTTTTTATTTTTGAAAAATAAAGATAGAGATTTTTTCCCCTTAATTCTATGAGGTGTGGTTTTCCAAATTTACAAAAAGAGGAAATATTGTCAACTGTGTACAATGTTTGACATTGTTTTTTGGAATGCTAAGTCTATTTTGTTCTTTTGTTTTACTTTCTTTGTCTGGGAACTCAACATGATTATTTTAGGTGCTGCTCATTTTAGGTGTTTTTTTTATTTAAAGTGTCTTTATGGTTTAGTCCAGTATATATTTGGGATATATGGAGGCCTCCATTATGATTCATATGGTGCAATTCATTGCTATATATATATATATATATATATATATATATATATATATATATATACATTTGTCTTGTGAGTATAACTGTAAATTGTGGCTGTAACGTTTTGTTATATATGACAATTTGGTGATAAATGGAAATTTAATGTTCTAAAACAAATTATAAAATTTACAGATGAATGAATGAAAATTTACCTTCTCAACATCCATTACTATGTTGTGAAATTTGGAATGAGAGTTAATTGGAAAAGTTTATTATGAGCAGTACGACGGAGAGCTGTATGCTGCGTTCGGGAAGGATGAATCGCTCCCGAAAAAGAATTCTTGATTCTCTCCCAATTGGTTGGATCGTAGGTGCGATGATTTACTTCACAGGCGAGGTTTCTGGTTCAAGTCCAGGCAAGGGGGAAAGAGCAAAGGTTCGAATCCTCCCTCTTTCCCTCTGTGCAGTAATTTTTACTATTTATGCACTGTCCATTCGAACAATTGATGTGCAATATCACAATACCTAGTAATGGCACAATAAGTAGACAATGCAAGACAACATACAACTAATCTACAATAATAAAATAAGAAACATCAATTTAACGTGGTTCAGCTAATAACAAGCCTACATCCACGGGAGAACAATGCTTCACTAAATCATAGGGGATAACATGAGCATAAAAGTATAAGAGATAAGGATAAAGCTACAAGAGGATGCCTAAATTCTATGAACTTAACCTCACCTCAAAAGCAAGGATCTTACCTTACTTTAATGAGATCAAGCAAGAACAAAAGCTCTCATCTACACCTTCTTCACTCTTTCTTTCCACTCTCCAAATACAAGAGAACTCACACTCTTTATCTCTCTCTCTCTCTCTCTCTCTCTTCTCTCTTCTCTCTCATTACACAACACCCAAAAAATATAACCCCATATAAACAATAGAATAATCTAGACCGTTGAATTAAAAGAGATCAAGATTTGGCTTCATCCCAAGGATATTAAGACGATATTTAGCAGATATTGTTAGTGCAAATGCACTTTAAGATTGGCATAATTTGACACCTAGTCAAGGTGACGTGGCAAGCAAGATGACGTGGCATGGAGAACAACTCTCATGAAGATTAAATGAAGATCTTGTTGAAGTTATTTTAGGCAAGAAGATCAAGCAAACAACAAGATGATATCAAGATCTCATCAAGACCATATTTAGAAGATGTGATTGAAGACTAAATATGGGTGGAGCTAAATGAAGAAACAACCTATCAATGGTATGATTTTTGAAGACTATTAAAGGCAAGATTTGAAGAACCCTAATAGAGATGATATGAAGTCTATTAAGGGTATGTTTGAAGATGCGTCTATTGTTGGCAAGATTCAGCTGATTGAATGAAGATCTTTGTTGAAGATTTGAAGACCAAACTTGGGTAAAGTGAAGACTAAGTTTGGCAAGTTTCATGAAGACGCACATAGGACGTGCGCCCCTTGCGAGAGGGCTGTGTGGTGAGGAGCTGAAGAGGGAGGTTAGTTGCTGGTAGTTCGGATCAGGTGATCGGGCTGCATCGACTCGGACGGAGGGTCTTGAGGTCTCTTAGCAATGGAGCCAGAATTCAGCCAAGCCAACAGTCAGGGTCATGTGGCAACATATGTTACAACATAAGTTGCGACATCTAATTTCGGAAGGTTCTAAAGTTAGAAGCCGCGAAGATTCTAAAAGAGGTATGTGCTATATTTGGGACGTTGAGGCGTCTATATATACGTCCTTGGTCTAGGATTGGGTACGACTCTTGAAAGAGGGAGTAGGGAGGTACCGGACAATCTAGAGAGGGTAGTATTTTTTGTTTGAGTGAGAGAGTGACAACTGTGTTTGTACTCTTCTATCTTTTACCTCTTTTAGTGGATTGTTGATCTTCGGGTTTGGCCTCCCAGACGTAGGCGAGTGGACGCCGAACTGGGTTACCAACGTCTTGTGTCTTCTCTAGTGTGGTTTGTGTATGCTATTCTTGAGTGTTTAAGTGAGTGAGTGTTTCTCTAAGTTCACAAACCCTAACCGGCGGAACTAACAAGATATAATTCATCATTACCATTTATTTGGTTCGGATGTGAGCTAGACTTTTGTGGTAGGAGCAATAGTTTAACTCCTCCAAGGCCCCGTAGCAGGGGAATTTTTCTAAGAGGTTCATAAGCCATTAACTGGTGCACCTCTATATATGCATGTCACTTTGATAATCTCTTAAATCGAGACGTCGCCTATTCGTCAAAAATAAATAAATAAAATAATTATATGTTGTCATAATAAAATAGCAAGATGCATTGTCTCACACTTTAATAGGTATAAAACACAATGTACCAAACCCAATTACATTACAAGAATAAAATCACAAATACATACATATAATTGGGTAAATAATCACAAAATATCAAACCCAAACAACATTACATGAATGAAAACACAAACATCCAAACAGACATCAAGTAAGAGTTCATAAGAAACTTCATGCATGCTTCCTTGCTTGCCATCTGGACCACCTTTTAAGTTCAAAAGAAATCCTCACTCACCCCTACATAATTCCATTTTCCCCCTTTTGATATCTTGATAATTCCTTGATGGCAAAACATACTTAATAAAAATTAATAAAATATATATTAAGACTTACCTTTTGAAGGCAACTAACAGTTGATCATATTATCTATATAATATCCATTTCTGCATCCTGAAATTAATATCAAGATGATAGTTAATTCAAAGATTAAATGGAAATGTAATAGTAGAAATCAATAGTTATATTAAATAATTAAAGGAACTCACTTGAATCTCTTTAATGGAGATGTTGGGCACATGTTGTATCTTGTACCAGTCTTCTCCTGTATTCTCCTTAATCCTACTCATGAATTTTTCAGGCATGGAATCCAATACCAAATGATCAAGTGGCACATTCTTCAATTCTTCTGGAATCATCTTCAACTTTGGACAATTGTAGATCTGCAATGACTTGAGGCATGGCATTGCATTCTCCTTTATCTTCCACTCCTCAAGTTCATAATAATTCTTGATTGCCAAAAATAACAGCTGAGGGAAACCTGTTGCTGAACATATCATCTGTTTGCCTCTACATGATGCATTAAGTGTTAGATATTTGAGAAATTTTAGCTTCTCTAGTATTTCCATTGGGTCTTGTTCCAAGCCTGAACGATCCAAGACTAGTTTCACTAGTTGTTGAGGAAATACATTGCTTCTTGGAAGCTGTCTGCAGTCGAACACTCCCCAAAGAGACAATTTCTTGAGGCAATGTTGATTGGAAAAGGCTCTAATGACATTGTCTGAAGGAACTACATTTCCTTGTATAGATAAGGAAGCAAGAAGACCTAATCTCGGGAGTGATGAAGATAGTGCATTGGCATGATCACAAGAGACACCATATATATTCAATTTGCGTAGATTTGTGAGCTTAGATAGCATATTCTCTATCCATGGTCCAGCACTTACCCATTTTAAAGTCTGCAAATTCTTTGGTACATTATTTCCCATATTTGGAGTAAATGATGTTGGTACAAGAACAACAACATGCCTGAGACTACCAATCCTCCAGAGTGAATCTGATATCTTTGCTACATATCCAGCACCTATAATAAAAGTCTGGAGATTGCAAAGATGATCAATCCATGATGGAATTTCCATCATGTTGTAATGAGTATGCAACTCAAGGTATCTTAAATGAATTAATGATTTGATTTCACTAGGAAATTTTAACATATTGTCAGTATTATACAGACTAAGCACTCTTAATAATTTAAATGTACCAAGCATTCTATTTATAGTTTGGAGGGTCAGAGAATCAAAATAATACCCATCCAAGAATAAACCCCGCAACTTTGAGTTAGAATAGTTTAGAATCTCAATCTCATTACCTATGACCAGTCGTTGGGCTGCATTTGACGTTGTCACATGATCTGCAGTATCATTCTTGTAGATTTCAAGATATTTGTTTTCTTTGGCTTCCTTAATGAACATATCACGCAAGAGATCATGGATTCGGCAATATCTTGCATTCCCATCATATTTTCTATCGGTAACTTGGATCAAACATCTTTGTGCCAACTGCTCAAGACAATCCATTCCAAACTCTTCTGTAGTTTTACCATTTTGTTTTGGTAAGAAACCTTCTGCAGACCACAATCCAAGTAAGGTTTGTGCAGGAATGTTCATGTCTTCTCGGAAGCGACCGAAATAAAGAACACATGATTTCAAATAATATGGCAAATTATTATAACTCAATGCAAGTATTTCTAAACACCTTTTTCCATCTTCCACAAATTGCCCTTTCATGCTCTCAACAAGTTTCCGCCATTCATCTTTGGTTTGTGGTTTAGTTAAGACAAGTCCTCCAAGAACTACTAATGCTAGTGGTAGACCCCCACACCTCTGAACAAGCTGATGAGCATACTCAATCAAATCTGCCGAGCAACATGTTTTAATATCTTGTTTTGGGAAGGCCTTGCGAAGAAACAACACCCAAGCCTCATTTTCATTTAGGCAACGCAACTTATGAAGTTTGGCGGTAGGATCTGCAATATTAATGACATTTGAAGAGCGAGCAGTGATAATAACTCTGCTTCCATTATTAACATCTGGACAAACTTTTTGTAATTCATTCCACACATCTTCTTTCCAAACATCATCAAGAACGATTAAGTACTTGCCTTTCTCCAATTTTTCGGAAATAGCAATCGAGAGGTGTTGGATTGTATCAGCTAATGGAGTTGCTGAAACTTCTGTTGAGATTCCCTTCAAAATCTCAAGGATGGTATATTGTTGAGATATGATTACCCATGCAAATATATTAAAATTTCTCTTGACTTCAAGATCATTATAAACTGATTTAGCAAGTGTGGTCTTTCCTAGACCACCCATACCCACTAAAGAGATCACTGACCGATTTGTATTATTTATGTCCACCAACTCTTGCACAATCTTTTTCTTCTCATCATCAAAGCCAACCATAGCAATGTCATCACTCAATTGGGGCAATATAGGGATCACATGTTGACTTCTATACTGACTAGTTTCGCCAATTGCTTCACCTATATTAGCAATGCCATATTGTTCTCTACTTTTAGATAATTCGTGCAACTGAGCTTTTATCCCTTCAACATCCACATGAACCTTGTGTCTACTGACCAATTCATCAAACATAAATACAAACCTGGAGAAAAATCATAGTTATTTCTTATATCCATCTACTCCAATTTTTGTAATGCATCTATAATCGAATTTCATTTAATCAAATAATTTAGAGAAATTTAAGAACTTTAAAGTTTGAGATATTCATCTTACTTATCCTATACTTTCAATCAATTTTAGTTAATTTAGGCTTAGGTTAAAAAAATACAAATTTAAAACTTTATGTAAAATAAAAAATACACAGAGCATTATTACCATGGTGTGTGTGTTTAGTTCATGAATCTTTCGAACATTCATAGACAATTGGATAACATTGTAGAAGGTTTGGTACACTAGATTTTAATAAAATAAATGAGGAAATGTCAAATGCTTGGTAATTATATAAATAGATAAAAGTTTTATATCTCAAATCACTAGAAATATTGTGAGTGACAAGAACAAGAAATTAACTCATGAGAACGTGGGAAAGAAATTGAGAATAGGTCATTATGTACCATATGCAAGTCTAGCAAGACATTTTTTTTTAAAAGGGCGACAAGCGCCGGCGTACACGTGGGGAGCAGCGCTCAACATGCACACCGTGCACTCACCTTGCACGAGATGGAGATCGAAACAGGGAGTCACGCTCAAAACCCGAGACGAACACCCTACGCAAGGGACCCAATGCCAATAGACCAAGAGGTCGTTGATCTAGCAAGACATTTTCATCCAAGAAAAATAACCCCATATCTGGTGTCAAAATCTATGAAAAATTTATTCTAAAAACACCCACCTAATAAATTTTGAGAAAAAAATAATTTCACTAGTTATATATTTTTTATAAGTCAATCTAAATACTAAAAATTAGGTCTATAAAACCAGGTTAGATTTAACTTTTTTCTTCTAAAAATCTTTAACTAAAGAAATAAAAAAGCATACCCTTGCATGTATATATATATATATATATATAGTGTTGAATTCCGAAAATAAGTATTTTTTTTTTCAAAGCTATAAATTTGGTGTTTTCATAGAAGTATTTCTAAAAAAAATATAACAAATTGGTGTTTGTAAAACATACCTCTTGATGAAACCAATACAACCAGGTTGCCTCTGTTGTCTACGCAGCTTTAAATACATGAAAGTGTCAATGATGTCCTCAGCTTGAAAAGCCAGATCTCTCATCTCTGTGACCCAGTTCTTGACTCTCTCATCATCTCCCTTGTTCTTCTTTGCGTCAGCATCCTTTAAGAAGCACTGCAATCTCTGCAGTTCTCGTTCCAAGCACTCCACTTCGTCTCTCACCCCATACAAAATGATGGCTTCTTGCATTATCAGATTACGAAGTTTCTCTACTACAAAACCCACTGCAGCATCAGCCATTAATTTTTTTTTTTTATCTCTTCTTTTTTGTTTGTTTCAATCACACAAACATGTACACAGTCTGCTTGTAACTTTCTGCCTTAAATAGCCAAACAAGTGCACCACACAAATAACAGACCACATGCATTATTATTATTATTACATTAATGAAACGCCAGCGATTGAAATCAAAAGCATGGGTACACACAGAATTAATCCTTTAGTATATCTGTATTATTATTTTGTTATGAGTTGAACATCAACTTGTTCTGTGAACAAGATACAAACATCTTACCTAAACAATCATTAGACTAATTAACAGCCCACATGGTTCACGAAGTGCTTATCTTATTTTTCAGATTTGGAATTTGGATGCCAATCTCCAATATATATATATATATGTTGACTTAAAAAAATAAAATAAAATAAAAATAGTAAATTATATTGAAAAAAGATACAACTGGTAAGTAGTGGGCATTTATCAAGAGAGCACGTCCAGAGGCATCCCTGCTGTAAGGAGCTGGTATATCTTTTAAAAGAATTGAGTAATGTTTTTAAAAAAAAACACACACACCAGTACAGCTTGGTGCAAGGAGTTGGGATATATTTGAAAAAAATTATATATATATATTAAAAAATATAGTAGGTAAAGTTTACAAGGTTGATGGGGGCAACCAGCTGGTAATGAGCCGGGAAATATTTGAAAAAAAAAAAAAAAATTGAATAAACTATGATTTATATTTTTTAGATTAATAAAATAGATCCATCAAATCCGGAAATGAATCGTCACCTGGTTGGTGATAGCATCGTGGGCCGATATAAGTCAATGGGCCTTGATCCATGGGATTTCCAACTGGCGGGCGTAAATCATAAAGTCCACGTGGCAGAGAGACACGACATCCATTCTATGAAGCGATGATTGAGCAACGTCGTAGAATTGTCTTATCTGTCTTTGCGCTCTCAACTTTACATATCAACTATTGTTTTTAGCTATAACTGTCAATAAAATTTTTAAAATCTAATAAAAAAATTATGTTGGAAAATTTTTATATTTATTAAAATTATTTACTCTTTTAATCTATTTTTGGATTTGGGTAATCATTATTAAGGAATGAGAATAGACAAACAAGAATCTCCCATTTGAATATGTACATGAATGGAAATGAAATCCTAAGCGGAGAAAATTAAAAGATTATTTTCATTACCTCAATTTTGTAAAAATAATAATAATAATATGAACTATTTAACATAAATATTTAATTATAATTACTAAAATAAATAATAATATCTAAAGTATTTCGAAATGATATAGTTTCATCTTTTCCTTATTTAAAAAATACATCAAAATATTTATTATAATACTTAATTATACTAATTAAATTAATAATAATTAAAGTAAATTATTTAATTAATATTTCGTAATAATTTAAGTAAATAAGATATACAAAATATTTCACAAATTAAAAATTTGTCATAAATAATATTCTCAAAATTATTTATTTACACTAAAGTCAAAATAATAACTTTACCGCATTTTTTTTTCTTTTTCTCGCCCAAATGAATTTTATTACAACTAAACACAATTTTTATTCTTATTGCTATTCCTTAACATTACTTTTACCATTTTCATTCATTTCATTCATATTCTTATTCCGCAATCCAAACATACACAAAATACACACCTCTCTTTAAATAAAAAGAAGAGTAAAGTGAGAAAAAAGATATTTAATATTTATAGAACTCTTAATTATAAATAATAAATTATTTGCAAGCAAAAATTTAATGTGACAGTTAATACGAAATAGAAGGTGCAAAAAAAATTATTAAACACACATACATAACAAACAAGATAAAAACACTACAAATATTCTATCCATAATTAGAGAACAAATATTTTTTCGTTTTTTTTTTTCAAGGGTTTAAGATGCTCTCATAGTCTCATGGTTGCATCGTTAAGG